>OY977941.1:34170602-35622655 GCA_963854355.1 Epinotia brunnichana | reverse complement strand
CTCCGACAGTCTGGTCCGCAGCCTGCGCTGGATCCCTCCCAGGCACACTCTCCTCTTCCAAGCGGGTCAGAGTCACCCGGGGGATTTTCTCGAAGCGGGCCTCTCGCCCACCCTCCTTTGGGGTCTCCCGCTCCGCACTCGTGTCCGCCAGTTGGACCGAGGTCAATGCCTCCTCCTCGGAACGCTCCCCGCCCTGCCCTTGCGGCAGGAAGCGGCCAAGGCCGTCGCGCGCTGGACCTTGTGCTCTCGGTGCGATCTGGATTGCGGCCGCGTTCAAATCGATACGAGGGCTTCCATCCTGCCCTTGCACTGGTGAACGTGCAAGTTTGAGGCGGGGGCGGAAGGCCTCCCTCTTCTCCGTAGGGCTGTAGGTGCCCTTCTCCGCCGGTTTTTTGTCACTAGCCTTTGTTTGGGATGGGTTGGGTCCGCTTCCATCAGCCCCACCACCGCCCCTCAGCCTCAGCATTCCTTCACGATCAGAGTCCGGTGTGATGTAGCCAATGTCGTGTTTACGGAGGCCGGCACCTGGCCGGCCTACGGAGCAGTTTTTGCCCCCTCCGTATACGGTGGGGCAGCCACCCGCCGAAGCGGATGGACGGGATTGGTTACCCGCACGGAGATTATTTTTTAAACTGCTGCTCATTTTTGACTTCACAATGCCTCCACATCGTCGTCTCTTTTTTCGGGGGTGAGCTCCCCCGCACGTTAGGGACTGGACTCCCTCCAGCCACGCATCCCATCGGCACGATCCGCTCACCTTGGGATTGGGGTGATTTGTTATAGTGGTTTTCTTCCACGCGGCGCTACTGCTCAATGAGCGGCGCCCCCGGTCCGCTCAAGGCCGATTACGGGTTGCCCGACGGGGAGCCGAAACTCAACCAACAGCCGCACGAATGCGACTGCCAGACCCGCCGCGCCGCAAGCCTTGAAGGCCTGCCATCCCACGCCACCCGAAGACGGCCACTGGCCGTAAACAAAGAGGCCCCAAAAGCAAAAGGTGCGTCTGCACCGCCACCACTGCCCAGTGGCTGCCAATAAGGCTACCAGGCTAAGACGGCCGCATCCCTTGCCACCTCAGATGAGCTGAGGCATGCTGGGAGCGGTCAACCACGGAGCACGGCACTAAAGCGCGCGCAGGAGTGAACTCGACTGCATTGCCACAACTGTGACTTGGTAGTTTGCAGAGGGAAGACAGCACACGCGCAACTGAGCGGCTATCCCCCCCCTCCCAGGGTGCACCACGAGGAGGTCTACCAGCCCACGCACCCCAACCTAACCTTACCTAACCTAACCTAACCTAACCATTTTTTTTTTTTTTTTTTTTTTGTCGGTGTGAAAATGCTTTACGCATACCCCCGGCCCAGGGGAAGGTTATTTGGGGGTTATGTGGGACTCTCTCCTCCCGCCGCCATCCGACTGATGGTGACTGGAGGAACATACCCACTAAAAACACACCGGCGTCACCCGCATTCCCGTTAAGGGGGCGCCATGGGATCGCGAACATTTCACCACGACGCCCCCCGGCGGCCCTGGCTAACCAGGACACCCGCGCAAAAGAAAGGGGAGGGCCAGGACGCTTGACCCTCCCACTCCACAATGTAGAGCCGTGCAGTGTGGGTCCCCTACCCACTGGCTCTACTGGGGGAGGACGCGACCAGCGGCCGCAAACCGCGCGCGTCTTCTACCCTGCCGTCTGCGCCGGAGCGGGAGCGCGTCCGCACTGTCTTCGCGCCCCCTCTCCGCGGCCTCCTTCTGCGAGATGACTGTTTCGCAAAAGGAGGCCACCGCTTTCCACGATCTCTCGCTGCCCAGCATGGCCGCCACGACACTGTGCAGCGAGAGATCATCCACATTGAGGGCTGTTACCATAGTGCGGCGCTCCTCGGCCCACCTGCTGCACCACTCCAGAGTGTGCTGGGTCGAGTCATCCTCTGCGCCGCACTCATGGCAGGCAGGGCTTCCCTCTCTTCCAATTCTGTGCAGGTAATGACCGAAACAGCCATGTCCGGTCATCACCTGTGTCATTCGGAACCCCACCTTACCATGGGCCCTCTCTAGCCAGGCGTCAAACGACCCGAGGAGCGCTTCTATGGTGCGAAGTCCATATCGCGACTCCTCTAGGTCTCTCTTCCACCTGTCCCTCAATCGCCGCTCCGTTTGCCTGCGAGCGGCCCTCACTTCTTCAGGAGCGGGAGATTCTCCCGAAGCCCTCCACCTTAGCCGGTCGCTGTGTGCCTCAGCTAGCATCTCCGCGTCCAGCTCCCACGGAGGAGTGCCTGCTAAGGCGCTGAGACGATCCGAGAGCTTCGCTCTCAGACTCAGTAGTATCTAAGGGCGGAATTACTCTTTTAAATTGATAGATGTTAGCGTTGTGGGTTTCAGGTCCAAATATGAAGGGATTGAAGCTTTCATTCGTTATCATCCTGTTAATTATGTATGTAAATAAGTTAGATATAAATTGCGTTAGATGCTATTCTAGGCTAAAATCAAGACTACAATTAAAAGCGTAGAAAACTCGCGTTTCGTCCAAAATAATTGGTTTAAAACATGCTTCAGCATACTAATTCAGTATTGTTGGATTAGTGTATCATTTAATGTGTGCTAGATCTAGATTTATGGATTCATAAATTAGACTAGTTAGGTTAATTGCAGGAATGGATCGCTGGCCAGCAAGAAAACGCGTGGACGGGCGCGCGGGCTGCAGGGATATTCTACCCGCGAAGTCGAGAAAAGTGATTATCGATCGGAGCGGACAGGCGATGGAGGCTCCCTGGAAAACGGGCCTTATACCCTTTAGTTAAGGTATATTTTCAGATGAGGAGTCGGATTAGTGGCGTGATCGTGTTAGTATTGGCTATAAATACCCCGGCGGGCTGAGGAGCGTTTCACTTTTCTATGGGACGTCGAAGCGAGATCACGCTGCAGAATACGAGGGCGGCCAGGCTAGGCTGACCTCTGGGCGCGTACTACTTCGAGGCGGAGCAAGGCTGGTCACCGCTGGGCTGCATTACGGCTGTTGCTGAGAGGAATTAGAGTTTGGTAAGGTCGCAAATGCCTTTGCGATCGTCTGGTGAGATTGAATATTTTATTTTAAAGTGTGACTAATCATAGTGAATTCTGGAATTTCTTAGGGAGTAATTATCTTGTGCGCACATTGTCTTGAATTGAGTGATTAATATTTAGGCAATATCTTTCTGCTCGTGAACTGATATGATCTTATATGATCACGTGTGTATTTTGAATATGTGGCGGTCTAATAGGTTTATCACCTAATAAATGCGCTTAAGACATCATCATATTAGAATTCCGTATACTCCCATGAAGTGAAGTGAACACGACTATTTATAGTACATGAATGTTCGCCAAGGAACGGTCCAATGGTAAATAATTCCTAATTGTATACCAGTATCTAGTGGTTAGTTGTAGGTACAAATGAGGGAAATCTTTATTAAAATATGTGCTAATATTATGTTGTAATTTATTTATGGCGGAGGAGCTGGCTTGTTACGAGCGTCGAGGGAGATCAGAAGGGCAGGAGCCCTGGGAACCAGAGAGGCGTTGGGTACGTGTCCCACTATTAAGAAATTAAAATCTGGTGAGTGACCTTTATAATCACTGTATTGAATGATTCTGAAACTTATTAATTTGTTTTTGGGCTATTATCTAACCATTTCAACGTTATCATACTTGAATTTGTGTATCGAAATCTAGTTCTACTGTATATAGTTTGGGGAATATGCTAGATAAAGTACGAGCGGTTTATGTATAGGTTATGAACGGATCTAGGTCATTGGTTAAATAACTGACGATATTACAGGAATGTTGTTTTGTTCTACATATATATTACTAGTTGATTTGTCACTGCGATATGATTGGGTTCCGTGCGCCCCCACGAGATAAAGTGATCAATTATTATACGACAACCTAGCTATAGCAATTGACTCGGTCCGTGGTACGCGTTACACTATGAGGATAGATTGTTAAGATGCGGATAAGCGACAAATATTACCACAAGTTCATATTAATATCCGGTGGTTAGTATAGGTGCTGATGGGTGGTTACTTTACTAGATTAACGCAACTGAATAAAGTAGTTATATACACTCGTGGCTGTGTGCTCGGTGTCGAGACAACCATATCCACAGGGCACATTGACGACCCTGGCCACACGAGAATTCTCCCGAAAGGGGCTTCTTAGTCAGCAGAGATGTGCCCGCACTAGAGCGCCAGTCATAGATGTGTAGACAGAGTGAGTGGCTGAGAGTCTTCAATCTTGCAAATTGAGGGACCTCACTGGTCGAGCTGCTGTCTTAGTTCTAACAACCCTCTTAACAAGGGTTACGGTTGTGTTGGTTTATGAAGTAATCAGATGTACTTATAGATATATTGTGTGGAATTCCTTGAATGAATGAATCTAGCGTAGTAAATTAGTTATGTACACCTGTGGCCGAGAGCTTAGCGTTGTGGACAACCATATCCAAAGAGCACATTGACGACCCTGACCAATACGAGAATTCGCCCGTTAAGGGGTTTCTTAGTCAGTAGAGATGATGATCGCGCTTAGGCCTCCGTCACGGATGTGTCAACGAAGGTAAGGTTGGTGAGACTTTTCAGTCTTGCAAACTGAAGAGTTTCGCTGGCCAAGCCGTCGTTTTGCTTTAACCGAAGCTTCTTACCGTGAAGCTAGCTATGTTGATTTTACAAGGGAATCCAACACTTTCGCTTTAGTAACGTCAATAATTAAGTAGGTATCTTCTTAGGTGGGGTCGTTATTATCGGGATCTCAACAAAAGTATCGCAGTGGGTTGGTAATTAATTATCATTCGTCAGTTCAACTGTGCATTGTCGTATATTTACCATTGTTCCGACTATAAAGTGCCTTTGAGTTGATTGGGTGAGATTGGTTGCTAAGACATTGTGTTACATCCATTGAGATATTTTGGGGGTGAATTGTATTATAAATAGCTTAGGAAAAGTCAGTACTAATTGGTATTAGATTTGATAGAAATAACGATAGGGTAGGCGGAATCAACAGATGAGGTGGGATTACTAGCGAGTACGAGCAGCCGCGAGCGAGCGAGAGGCGAGCGCTACAGTTCGCTAACAACTCTAAGATTCATCGTTAGGGAGAATCGATATTACACTAGACATTACGCCATTCATGTACCTATAAGTAAAACATGCACTAATATTCTATTTCAATAGACTATCATCACATCATCATCAATATCTTGACTTATGATTATTTTCATTATTATATCATCGCATCATCAATATCTTGACTTACGATTATTTTCGTTATTATATCATCGCATCATCATCAATATCTTGACTTCATGATTATTTTCATTATTATATCATCGCATCATCATCAATAGAGATCCCATCATGGCCAACACAAGTTGACCACTATTGTATTGCGAGTCTGTTTAAAGGGCGTCACCTACCACATAGCGTAATTTATCACTTCCCACAACTTAGTATAATAAGGAATTTATGCCCACTTTAGCCTCCATAATTGTGCATCACTTAATGAGACTACTGAATTGTAAATTAATTCTAAGGAACTAGTATAATTGTCTTACTTAAGTTATAGGTTCTACTAAAATGGGGTTAATGTACAACTTCAATTAACGTGTAACTTTTTCCCTTTATAGAAATACAAACTTCATACTTCTCGAAAAGGGCCTGGGTCTATTCGCACAACGCAGAGCCTAACCACTAGACGAAATCACACGCCAAGCCACTTCACCAGCGCGAATCACGTATAGCTTAGGTCTAAATAGGTCTTCGAGGTTAGGTTCCAGAGATAATAAATTCTAGGTTAGATTACGGCATTGTAGGCCTGGAGTCGGACGGTTTTTTATTTGACCGAATCTCTTTCCGTCCGGCAATATCCTAGGAGATGATTTGGTCTGTTAAAGTACTCAAGCTCGATTACTTTAACATAAATAACGAGAGATTCTGTAGCTGTAGGATAGATTTACCTAGACTAGAATAAAACCCAACCTTTCTAGTAGGATCGGCCGGAACTAACTCGGTTTTTCTATTCGCTTTGGTACGAGTTAGTATTTATAGGATCAAAGTGGATATCTAGTACAATCGAGTCTTGATTTTACTGGATTAATTAATCAAAGGTTCTTTAGCTTCAAAACAAACAAAATTAATTTGATATTTCTATGGTAAATAAATGATTTATTTTCTCGCTTACTATCTGTTTAATTTTATTCAATAGCTTTTCCTTCAGGTAGGATTCCATTTTCAGACGACTAGAAGCTTCTCAGGAGCTTCAGCTTTCAGCTAGGGGTTAATTTAAGTTCAGAATACAAAAACATAAAAAGCAAGCCATTTAAGAGGTTGAAGCGTTACAGCGCACACTGCTGCACACGCCACCGTTACGTAGGCCCTGCAGATACGGTTGGCCACCACCCTTTGTGGCCTCCTAAGCAGGGCCTTATTTGCCGCATTTAGCCGGTCAACCCAAATCGGGGCCCCGTAAAGGGCCATGCTCCGGGCGACCCCGGCATACAGGCGACGGCACGCAACGGAGGGTCCCCCTACATTGGGCAGCAGCCGACCCAAAGCTGAAACCTAACCTAACCAAACCTAACCTAACATAACCTAACCTAACCTAAGGGGATCAGTAGCAAGTTTGTACCTCGACGGGATCGACCATACACTATAACGAAGATAGTGAGCCCGACTTACATACTTCCAAACAAAGACGAGGTTATAGGCAAATTTCATGCCTCAGACTTGACAAGATACCATCAGAGGAGTGATGACATACCTGCAGAACCTCTGATGCCACAGAGAAAGAAAGGCAGACCGCCGAAGCGCAAGCCGGCTGCCCCAACACCGCCTGCAGCGACTAACGAAAGGAAGAAGAGTTGGACGACCGCGCAAGAAGGAACCTGTGTGTCGGCCCATGGGCGAGGACGTCCCCATGGCCCGAAGGGGGAGCCTGTAGCACAGCTATCAAGCACACCTCATCACAGACGTGTAGCCACACCCTTACACACACGTCTGTGCTAACCCTTGTAGACTAAACCTTACTTACATACATTCACCTTTCGTTACCTTCACTCATCCATTCACTGAGACTGCGTGTGCCAAGCGCGATATTCAAAGGCAGTCCGATTTCGTCTAGCCTAGAGAGCAGAACACCTATATTCCTCTGTGAGTGAATTCCCTTTTCCTTAATCAAGCGTAAATCACAGAACTCCCAGCCTTCAATGGTTAAATATTATAATTAATAGTTGAGTGAAATAAAAACACCCACACACATGCACTTCACTTCACTAATTAGGTAAATTGTTATCGTTTTTCAATTTTAATTTTTCAAAAGACTTGTAAGTTTTTCCCGAGATTCTACAAGTATCTGAACTGCATAGTTACTTAAATACATACACTCGATGTCAAAAGTATCGCACCTTTCCTAGGATTCGTTTCAAGCGATTATTACTCTTATGATACTTACTGTACCCTGTCGATATTAGTATCATTTGAAAGCTTAAGCCCCTAGGGGGTTTTATTACCTTTTAAACGATACTAATATCGACAGTAAGTTTAGTATCTTAGGAGTAATAATCGCTTGAAACGAGTTTTAGAAAAGGTGCGATACTTTTGTAGCCGAGTGTACAGGCATATCAACGCAGCATGTTAAATAATGTTTAATGTCAAGTATCTCTCACCCTGTTTATACGTTACGACTGTCAAAATGTAGGTAGGTACCTACCTATTCATCTACCAGCTACCACATATAACAAAACGAAACTTGTTGTGTAGGTAACTTCATAAAAGTAGGTGTATCCTGACGACAGTACTAAATAAAGTTTGGTAGGTAGGTAGGTACCTACGACTACCTATTCGTTATCTATAACGTAAAGTATCGCACCTTTCCTAGGATTCGTTTCAAGCGATTATTACTCTTATGATACTTATAATATACCTACGTTTCATCCTCGCGAGTGCATTCCAAGCCCTTCCAAAAGGTTATAAGTCCCTATAGCAACGAGGATATTTACGCCCTTTCTTAGGCCGTGCAATGCATGCACCCCGCAAATCTTACTAAGTAAAATATTATACTAGTTTCTGCTAGACAGGGATAAATATAAACATGAAATCAATACAAACAACTAAATAATTAATTTGGACATAATGGCAGTGGCGGAGTACGTAACTTACGGCTACGGCTCGGGGTAGGTAGGTATACCAAAACTCAAGCAGGCCTTAAAAGTGTATTACTTACGTAAGTATTTGAAATAGGTATTAGGTGTTCCGTAAAAAAACATTACGCCTTTGTTCAAACTCACTAGTTTGTACCTGTCATGGAAATAATGAGTAGGTACTTAGTATAAAGTAGGTAAGTTACTAACTTTTCATCCGTTTCTTCGTCTGTGAAAATGATAAATGTCTATTTTTTTTATTGTTCATACACCCCACAACACTGCAGCGCGCTAAATTTATTCGCGACAAACTCATTTTTAAAGAATTGGTAATAACTTTTATTGTGCGCGTAAGCAGCGTCCGGCCGTGAGCGCGTGCGCCAGCCCACTGGCGGATGTACCGGTACCGGTGCGCAAAGTTTAGGTATAATTCTGAGTTGCCACATAGCACTGCTATTGATTCTTTTGGTTGTTTGGCAAAACATATTATGTGGTGGTTAGAATATTTTGGCAGATTATAAAAGACACATTTTTGTGTTATCGCTGGCTGCAAAAATCTAGTATATCCGGTTAGCACAATTTTACTGTTATTAAATTGCAAGTTTTGTTCAATCTAGCTATTATAACAGAGACTTAATAGGTTTTGGATTGTAGATTATCTTAAAAATCGTTGTTATCTAATCTTATCTTAAAACTAAATCTGGAATGGAGGCACGTATCGAAAAAGGGGCTTTTGTAGCATGTAGATCTGGGAAAGCATAATCGAACAATATTAATATCTCAGTTTTTTTCCAAAACGGAGCTTAAGCGGTTTTCGCAATCAAGGGACGATATATATATAAATAAATGTATGTATGTAATGTGTGTATGTGTGTTCTAGATAGCATGTGACCAGATTCATAAAATACAATGGGTCAGTTTTATTTATGGACACGCGTGGTGATGATGATGATGATGTGATGTAGTACTTATTTTATAAGACCGCGGATAGTCAGGGTGTAAAAGAAAGCGCACACTTGTTCAAGGTAAGTTGTTTATTGTTTATTCTAAGTGGAACTTTTGTTCGCGACCTGTTATATTTTGGAACTGTTACCGCTTTTAGACACTGAATTTGCCATATATTTACCTAAATTGTAAGCTTGATACACTAAAATAATTTATTGCTTATGTAAACGCGGCCCTCATAACCAAACCGGTACATGAGAGACGTGTGCACCTCATGTTGAGGACCGATATCGTCATCGTACACACAGATACTTCGGACAGTATACCTTGGTGAATTGGGACAAAGGTGATGGTTTTATGAGGTTAACACTTGATAAAGTTACGATCTTTCCAATGCGTTTTTCGCTAACTTTTCTTCTTTCTTAATCACTCTCCAGTTAAGTAGTTCCATGTATTTTAACAAAATGTCATTATCATTACTAATAGGTACTAATTTATTGCTTATATCTTTTCACCCGCTTAATTTTATTCTCAATGCTCCTTTGTTTGTGTGTTTTGTTGTTGCGACGAGTATTCGAATGAACGCTCAACCTCTTATCGGCATATTTTCTGGATTTCCTGCGGCTCACGTTGTTTGAAATCGTGCGCGACTCATCAGCGCCACCGTAGAACTTCAAGGGATCTGTTCTGCCTGAGCGGCCGCCCGACGACTCGCCACCGCCCTCGCCAGGCTTGGAATCGACGCTGAACCACTGGCTGTCGCCCAGAGATGGCCACTCCCCCATGTAGGTTAGTTTAGTGTCGGACACGGCACCAGCTGCGCTCTTCCTGTCAATATCTATCGTCGTATCAGTCGGGGGCTTCCAGATGCTCGTTTCGATATAATTAGCGCTCAGCGCCTCGACGGCCTCGACCCGGGCTTTCCATATGTCAGTTTTATCTATTTTGTTTGAATTCTTGCTCAAGGAATTATTAGTTTCACCTCGGGATTTCCAGATGCCTATTGTAGTTGGATTCGAGCTCAAGAAGTAAGTTTTCCATTTGCCCGGTGTATCTAGTTTCGTGCTTGAACTGGAAAGCCGGCGGGTTGTTGTGGTCAACTTAGTTCTGGACACCACGTCGTGTGTCACGCCACGGCGTGTTTTGTTTGCGCTGTCAGTGGTATTCGCAACGGTGGCGGTGGTGTTCGCGACGGTGGCGGTGGTGTTCGCGACGGTGGCGGTAGTGTTCGTGACGGTGGCGGTGGTGTTCGCGACGGTGGCGGTGGCATCGTCATGCTCCTGGACGTAGTCGCTGTCGACAGCCATCGTCGTCGTCGTCTTCCTCGTGGCCTCAATCTCCTAAAAAAGAAATAAGTACATAACGGACCTATATTTATTGAAATCAGTTTTTTCAGAGGTTCAAACTTCTGTCGCGGAGATGACTGACTAGATAAGCTTCAAAACAATTTCGATATTATTCTAGTTTTTGTATTTGTCTCATTCCTTCCTCCACGGGCTCTCGTGCTCGGTGAAGGAGAGCTCTCGTCCACCAACCACGCCAGTATAGTTTTCCGCTATTTATGATTAATCCAAAGTCCACAAATTCTAATTTCTATAGGACGTAAGTATTTGCACAGATTCTCATTTGTATCTTCATCATAAACTTAAGAGCCGGGCTCGTGTCGGTGGAGTAATCGCTATTCTGTACTTCTCTCTGCCACCGTTTTGAGCTCTTGATACGACATTACGTTAACTTTCTCTTTAGCTTGGTCCATAACCGCATGTCTTGGTTTTCCCCTGCGTCACCTCCCTTCTATATTTCCTTAAATTTTTATGTAATTGTCATGTCGTTAATTAGTTAGTTCTACTGGGCGTTTTCCGCAAGACGACATCCATTGTGCCTATTTTGCGTGAAACGGCGGTGTGGCGCTACTCTAACCACCCCAGCTCGTCAATCGTCATTGTCATGCATGTCGTTTATAATCACTGTATTGAATGATTCTGAAACTTATTAATTTGTTTTTGGGCTATTATCTAACCATTTCAACGTTATCATACTTGAATTTGTGTATCGAAATCTAGTTCTACTGTATATAGTTTGGGGAATATGCTAGATAAAGTACGAGCGGTTTATGTATAGGTTATGAACGGATCTAGGTCATTGGTTAAATAACTGACGATATTACAGGAATGTTGTTTTGTTCTACATATATATTACTAGTTGATTTGTCACTGCGATATGATTGGGTTCCGTGCGCCCCCACGAGATAAAGTGATCAATTATTATACGACAACCTAGCTATAGCAATTGACTCGGTCCGTGGTACGCGTTACACTATGAGGATAGATTGTTAAGATGCGGATAAGCGACAAATATTACCACAAGTTCATATTAATATCCGGTGGTTAGTATAGGTGCTGATGGGTGGTTACTTTACTAGATTAACGCAACTGAATAAAGTAGTTATATACACTCGTGGCTGTGTGCTCGGTGTCGAGACAACCATATCCACAGGGCACATTGACGACCCTGGCCACACGAGAATTCTCCCGAAAGGGGCTTCTTAGTCAGCAGAGATGTGCCCGCACTAGAGCGCCAGTCATAGATGTGTAGACAGAGTGAGTGGCTGAGAGTCTTCAATCTTGCAAATTGAGGGACCTCACTGGTCGAGCTGCTGTCTTAGTTCTAACAACCCTCTTAACAAGGGTTACGGTTGTGTTGGTTTATGAAGTAATCAGATGTACTTATAGATATATTGTGTGGAATTCCTTGAATGAATGAATCTAGCGTAGTAAATTAGTTATGTACACCTGTGGCCGAGAGCTTAGCGTTGTGGACAACCATATCCAAAGAGCACATTGACGACCCTGACCAATACGAGAATTCGCCCGTTAAGGGGTTTCTTAGTCAGTAGAGATGATGATCGCGCTTAGGCCTCCGTCACGGATGTGTCAACGAAGGTAAGGTTGGTGAGACTTTTCAGTCTTGCAAACTGAAGAGTTTCGCTGGCCAAGCCGTCGTTTTGCTTTAACCGAAGCTTCTTACCGTGAAGCTAGCTATGTTGATTTTACAAGGGAATCCAACACTTTCGCTTTAGTAACGTCAATAATTAAGTAGGTATCTTCTTAGGTGGGGTCGTTATTATCGGGATCTCAACAAAAGTATCGCAGTGGGTTGGTAATTAATTATCATTCGTCAGTTCAACTGTGCATTGTCGTATATTTACCATTGTTCCGACTATAAAGTGCCTTTGAGTTGATTGGGTGAGATTGGTTGCTAAGACATTGTGTTACATCCATTGAGATATTTTGGGGGTGAATTGTATTATAAATAGCTTAGGAAAAGTCAGTACTAATTGGTATTAGATTTGATAGAAATAACGATAGGGTAGGCGGAATCAACAGATGAGGTGGGATTACTAGCGAGTACGAGCAGCCGCGAGCGAGCGAGAGGCGAGCGCTACAGTTCGCTAACAACTCTAAGATTCATCGTTAGGGAGAATCGATATTACACTAGACATTACGCCATTCATGTACCTATAAGTAAAACATGCACTAATATTCTATTTCAATAGACTATCATCACATCATCATCAATATCTTGACTTATGATTATTTTCATTATTATATCATCGCATCATCAATATCTTGACTTACGATTATTTTCGTTATTATATCATCGCATCATCATCAATATCTTGACTTCATGATTATTTTCATTATTATATCATCGCATCATCATCAATAGAGATCCCATCATGGCCAACACAAGTTGACCACTATTGTATTGCGAGTCTGTTTAAAGGGCGTCACCTACCACATAGCGTAATTTATCACTTCCCACAACTTAGTATAATAAGGAATTTATGCCCACTTTAGCCTCCATAATTGTGCATCACTTAATGAGACTACTGAATTGTAAATTAATTCTAAGGAACTAGTATAATTGTCTTACTTAAGTTATAGGTTCTACTAAAATGGGGTTAATGTACAACTTCAATTAACGTGTAACTTTTTCCCTTTATAGAAATACAAACTTCATACTTCTCGAAAAGGGCCTGGGTCTATTCGCACAACGCAGAGCCTAACCACTAGACGAAATCACACGCCAAGCCACTTCACCAGCGCGAATCACGTATAGCTTAGGTCTAAATAGGTCTTCGAGGTTAGGTTCCAGAGATAATAAATTCTAGGTTAGATTACGGCATTGTAGGCCTGGAGTCGGACGGTTTTTTATTTGACCGAATCTCTTTCCGTCCGGCAATATCCTAGGAGATGATTTGGTCTGTTAAAGTACTCAAGCTCGATTACTTTAACATAAATAACGAGAGATTCTGTAGCTGTAGGATAGATTTACCTAGACTAGAATAAAACCCAACCTTTCTAGTAGGATCGGCCGGAACTAACTCGGTTTTTCTATTCGCTTTGGTACGAGTTAGTATTTATAGGATCAAAGTGGATATCTAGTACAATCGAGTCTTGATTTTACTGGATTAATTAATCAAAGGTTCTTTAGCTTCAAAACAAACAAAATTAATTTGATATTTCTATGGTAAATAAATGATTTATTTTCTCGCTTACTATCTGTTTAATTTTATTCAATAGCTTTTCCTTCAGGTAGGATTCCATTTTCAGACGACTAGAAGCTTCTCAGGAGCTTCAGCTTTCAGCTAGGGGTTAATTTAAGTTCAGAATACAAAAACATAAAAAGCAAGCCATTTAAGAGGTTGAAGCGTTACAGCGCACACTGCTGCACACGCCACCGTTACGTAGGCCCTGCAGATACGGTTGGCCACCACCCTTTGTGGCCTCCTAAGCAGGGCCTTATTTGCCGCATTTAGCCGGTCAACCCAAATCGGGGCCCCGTAAAGGGCCATGCTCCGGGCGACCCCGGCATACAGGCGACGGCACGCAACGGAGGGTCCCCCTACATTGGGCAGCAGCCGACCCAAAGCTGAAACCTAACCTAACCAAACCTAACCTAACATAACCTAACCTAACCTAAGGGGATCAGTAGCAAGTTTGTACCTCGACGGGATCGACCATACACTATAACGAAGATAGTGAGCCCGACTTACATACTTCCAAACAAAGACGAGGTTATAGGCAAATTTCATGCCTCAGACTTGACAAGATACCATCAGAGGAGTGATGACATACCTGCAGAACCTCTGATGCCACAGAGAAAGAAAGGCAGACCGCCGAAGCGCAAGCCGGCTGCCCCAACACCGCCTGCAGCGACTAACGAAAGGAAGAAGAGTTGGACGACCGCGCAAGAAGGAACCTGTGTGTCGGCCCATGGGCGAGGACGTCCCCATGGCCCGAAGGGGGAGCCTGTAGCACAGCTATCAAGCACACCTCATCACAGACGTGTAGCCACACCCTTACACACACGTCTGTGCTAACCCTTGTAGACTAAACCTTACTTACATACATTCACCTTTCGTTACCTTCACTCATCCATTCACTGAGACTGCGTGTGCCAAGCGCGATATTCAAAGGCAGTCCGATTTCGTCTAGCCTAGAGAGCAGAACACCTATATTCCTCTGTGAGTGAATTCCCTTTTCCTTAATCAAGCGTAAATCACAGAACTCCCAGCCTTCAATGGTTAAATATTATAATTAATAGTTGAGTGAAATAAAAACACCCACACACATGCACTTCACTTCACTAATTAGGTAAATTGTTATCGTTTTTCAATTTTAATTTTTCAAAAGACTTGTAAGTTTTTCCCGAGATTCTACAAGTATCTGAACTGCATAGTTACTTAAATACATACACTCGATGTCAAAAGTATCGCACCTTTCCTAGGATTCGTTTCAAGCGATTATTACTCTTATGATACTTACTGTACCCTGTCGATATTAGTATCATTTGAAAGCTTAAGCCCCTAGGGGGTTTTATTACCTTTTAAACGATACTAATATCGACAGTAAGTTTAGTATCTTAGGAGTAATAATCGCTTGAAACGAGTTTTAGAAAAGGTGCGATACTTTTGTAGCCGAGTGTACAGGCATATCAACGCAGCATGTTAAATAATGTTTAATGTCAAGTATCTCTCACCCTGTTTATACGTTACGACTGTCAAAATGTAGGTAGGTACCTACCTATTCATCTACCAGCTACCACATATAACAAAACGAAACTTGTTGTGTAGGTAACTTCATAAAAGTAGGTGTATCCTGACGACAGTACTAAATAAAGTTTGGTAGGTAGGTAGGTACCTACGACTACCTATTCGTTATCTATAACGTAAAGTATCGCACCTTTCCTAGGATTCGTTTCAAGCGATTATTACTCTTATGATACTTATAATATACCTACGTTTCATCCTCGCGAGTGCATTCCAAGCCCTTCCAAAAGGTTATAAGTCCCTATAGCAACGAGGATATTTACGCCCTTTCTTAGGCCGTGCAATGCATGCACCCCGCAAATCTTACTAAGTAAAATATTATACTAGTTTCTGCTAGACAGGGATAAATATAAACATGAAATCAATACAAACAACTAAATAATTAATTTGGACATAATGGCAGTGGCGGAGTACGTAACTTACGGCTACGGCTCGGGGTAGGTAGGTATACCAAAACTCAAGCAGGCCTTAAAAGTGTATTACTTACGTAAGTATTTGAAATAGGTATTAGGTGTTCCGTAAAAAAACATTACGCCTTTGTTCAAACTCACTAGTTTGTACCTGTCATGGAAATAATGAGTAGGTACTTAGTATAAAGTAGGTAAGTTACTAACTTTTCATCCGTTTCTTCGTCTGTGAAAATGATAAATGTCTATTTTTTTTATTGTTCATACACCCCACAACACTGCAGCGCGCTAAATTTATTCGCGACAAACTCATTTTTAAAGAATTGGTAATAACTTTTATTGTGCGCGTAAGCAGCGTCCGGCCGTGAGCGCGTGCGCCAGCCCACTGGCGGATGTACCGGTACCGGTGCGCAAAGTTTAGGTATAATTCTGAGTTGCCACATAGCACTGCTATTGATTCTTTTGGTTGTTTGGCAAAACATATTATGTGGTGGTTAGAATATTTTGGCAGATTATAAAAGACACATTTTTGTGTTATCGCTGGCTGCAAAAATCTAGTATATCCGGTTAGCACAATTTTACTGTTATTAAATTGCAAGTTTTGTTCAATCTAGCTATTATAACAGAGACTTAATAGGTTTTGGATTGTAGATTATCTTAAAAATCGTTGTTATCTAATCTTATCTTAAAACTAAATCTGGAATGGAGGCACGTATCGAAAAAGGGGCTTTTGTAGCATGTAGATCTGGGAAAGCATAATCGAACAATATTAATATCTCAGTTTTTTTCCAAAACGGAGCTTAAGCGGTTTTCGCAATCAAGGGACGATATATATATAAATAAATGTATGTATGTAATGTGTGTATGTGTGTTCTAGATAGCATGTGACCAGATTCATAAAATACAATGGGTCAGTTTTATTTATGGACACGCGTGGTGATGATGATGATGATGTGATGTAGTACTTATTTTATAAGACCGCGGATAGTCAGGGTGTAAAAGAAAGCGCACACTTGTTCAAGGTAAGTTGTTTATTGTTTATTCTAAGTGGAACTTTTGTTCGCGACCTGTTATATTTTGGAACTGTTACCGCTTTTAGACACTGAATTTGCCATATATTTACCTAAATTGTAAGCTTGATACACTAAAATAATTTATTGCTTATGTAAACGCGGCCCTCATAACCAAACCGGTACATGAGAGACGTGTGCACCTCATGTTGAGGACCGATATCGTCATCGTACACACAGATACTTCGGACAGTATACCTTGGTGAATTGGGACAAAGGTGATGGTTTTATGAGGTTAACACTTGATAAAGTTACGATCTTTCCAATGCGTTTTTCGCTAACTTTTCTTCTTTCTTAATCACTCTCCAGTTAAGTAGTTCCATGTATTTTAACAAAATGTCATTATCATTACTAATAGGTACTAATTTATTGCTTATATCTTTTCACCCGCTTAATTTTATTCTCAATGCTCCTTTGTTTGTGTGTTTTGTTGTTGCGACGAGTATTCGAATGAACGCTCAACCTCTTATCGGCATATTTTCTGGATTTCCTGCGGCTCACGTTGTTTGAAATCGTGCGCGACTCATCAGCGCCACCGTAGAACTTCAAGGGATCTGTTCTGCCTGAGCGGCCGCCCGACGACTCGCCACCGCCCTCGCCAGGCTTGGAATCGACGCTGAACCACTGGCTGTCGCCCAGAGATGGCCACTCCCCCATGTAGGTTAGTTTAGTGTCGGACACGGCACCAGCTGCGCTCTTCCTGTCAATATCTATCGTCGTATCAGTCGGGGGCTTCCAGATGCTCGTTTCGATATAATTAGCGCTCAGCGCCTCGACGGCCTCGACCCGGGCTTTCCATATGTCAGTTTTATCTATTTTGTTTGAATTCTTGCTCAAGGAATTATTAGTTTCACCTCGGGATTTCCAGATGCCTATTGTAGTTGGATTCGAGCTCAAGAAGTAAGTTTTCCATTTGCCCGGTGTATCTAGTTTCGTGCTTGAACTGGAAAGCCGGCGGGTTGTTGTGGTCAACTTAGTTCTGGACACCACGTCGTGTGTCACGCCACGGCGTGTTTTGTTTGCGCTGTCAGTGGTATTCGCAACGGTGGCGGTGGTGTTCGCGACGGTGGCGGTGGTGTTCGCGACGGTGGCGGTAGTGTTCGTGACGGTGGCGGTGGTGTTCGCGACGGTGGCGGTGGCATCGTCATGCTCCTGGACGTAGTCGCTGTCGACAGCCATCGTCGTCGTCGTCTTCCTCGTGGCCTCAATCTCCTAAAAAAGAAATAAGTACATAACGGACCTATATTTATTGAAATCAGTTTTTTCAGAGGTTCAAACTTCTGTCGCGGAGATGACTGACTAGATAAGCTTCAAAACAATTTCGATATTATTCTAGTTTTTGTATTTGTCTCATTCCTTCCTCCACGGGCTCTCGTGCTCGGTGAAGGAGAGCTCTCGTCCACCAACCACGCCAGTATAGTTTTCCGCTATTTATGATTAATCCAAAGTCCACAAATTCTAATTTCTATAGGACGTAAGTATTTGCACAGATTCTCATTTGTATCTTCATCATAAACTTAAGAGCCGGGCTCGTGTCGGTGGAGTAATCGCTATTCTGTACTTCTCTCTGCCACCGTTTTGAGCTCTTGATACGACATTACGTTAACTTTCTCTTTAGCTTGGTCCATAACCGCATGTCTTGGTTTTCCCCTGCGTCACCTCCCTTCTATATTTCCTTAAATTTTTATGTAATTGTCATGTCGTTAATTAGTTAGTTCTACTGGGCGTTTTCCGCAAGACGACATCCATTGTGCCTATTTTGCGTGAAACGGCGGTGTGGCGCTACTCTAACCACCCCAGCTCGTCAATCGTCATTGTCATGCATGTCGTATCAGGGGCCCTAACATATCATCATCACCAAACTTCGGACTCAAGCGGGCATTTTCGTGGCATGTCAGAATGATAGGTAAGGTTCGCAAATCAATCAATTCACTTTCGAGTATTTGTACTTAGTATTTGGTAGTATTTATAATGTGAAATTCCAATAATGTGACCTTTCTGTGACTTAAGTTCGGAGTGCTGTCGTAGTATCGTATCCATTGCAATACATAGATATGCAAATTAACAAATAAAGCAAATCTTTCTATTGATTAGACGGCACTCTACCAACAAATATAAGTATGAACAACAGTCATAATGACGCATGTCAGCTATTTATTTGTTTTTTAAGTGGCTAATTCAGTGGGCTATCAGTCATCACTTCAAAGAGTATTTACACATTAAAGATGAATAAAATGATAACGGGTAACTAATTTAATTTACTAGGTTACAAATAATACATTATAATACTTGTAAGTTAAGATTTTTTTGTAAACCTTACCTTGCCCTCAAACTGCCCCCTATAGTCCGACGTATGATCATCACATTATCATATCTCATTTGTGTCCCTACACAATGAGATATGATGTGATGATGATATGTTAGGGCACCTGATACCTATCCGATATTAAGGAATGCAGAAAATGCAAAAACATCTGTACGAGTGGAAATCTTTAGACGAGAGTAAGAATCTAAATCAAATTCTATAGAGCATGCAGAAAAGGGAATCTGTAGAAATATAAATCTGGGAGTGATTCTTCCAAAGTGTCTCCTCTACGAATGACACAAGTTAGTTGATATTATTGAATAGTGCGTACGTAGTGCCTGTAGATGTCGGTGGCGTACTCGCAGGCGATGTTGTTGACGAGCAGCTTGGGGTGCCAGATGCCGTTGATGCAGTACATGTAATCGAAGGTCCCCCACACGTAGTGGTCGCGGCGGCAGCGCGTCTCCACCACGGTCCCGTGCGGCACGAGCCCCTCGTCGCAGCGGTACGTGCCTGCGTACAGCGTGCCGGCCAGGCACGTGCGCACCATCTTGTCGTTGCTCTTCAGCAACGTGCACACCGACTCGTCTGTGAACACTAGCATCAACACCACATTCATTCTCCATTCATATTTATAGCATATAGTTAAAGCAATAACGCGTAGTTGCAGTGTCCAACAGGTAACCGGATGGCTCGCGGTATTTGAGCTCCCGAAGGGTTGTGGAACCACCCTATTTTATTTTATTTTTACTTGGGGAAATGCCTTTACGCATCCCACCTAGCCGAGGAACTAGGATGGGTATGACGGGCTCCCGGGAACCCCCCGGACTACCATCTAAAACCACCAAGGTATGCCCTCTCTGCCGTGTAGTAAGGGCGTCATGGGATCGCGAACATTTCACCACGACGCTCCTCGGCAACAGCCGCAGCTGCCCTCACTACTGAGGCAAAAACCCCCCTCCCGTCGTAAGCGTGCAGGGCGACACCACACGCTTCCCGACCTGACCAAAGAACCTCTACGCCAGGAGAGGGTGATAAACCTCGGATTCACCCTCTCAGGTCCCCTTGTAACTTTTTATAGAGGTTTTCTCCCTCACAGCCACAACTAGGCCCCGGCCTGACGGTCGCAGCCCCGCGCCTAACATGAATCCTCTGATAGCAGAGGATTTGTCAGGGTTCCGGGTCCGTTATTTATCATAGAGGCAAACGGCAATGGCCTCTCCCTCAAGCCGCACCTGGGGAATCTTGCGATTCCCTGGGAGGAACCCCGCGACCCCCCCGTGTCGGGTTATTGGTAACACCAGCAAGCGATAACTTAGGATTCACTAAATTATCACTTGCCTTTGTCTCCAGGGCGCACCGGCCAAGACACTACGCATTCCTGCGGATCAACCGGATCAAGAGGAGTCGGTAGAGTCCAGACACTCGAGGAGGTTACCCGACATAGCGCCCCTTGTGGAACCACCCGGATCAAGAGGAGTTGGTAGAGTCCAGACACTCGAGGAGGTTACCCGACATAGCGCCCCTTGTGGAACCACCTGGATCAAGAGGAGTTGGAAGAGTCCAGACACTCGAGGAGGTTACCCGACATAGCGCCCCTTGTGGAACCACCCGGATCAAGAGGAGTCGGTAGAGTCCAGACACTCGAGGAGGTTACCCGACATAGCGCCCCTTGTCACAAGGGCCTTGTGGAACCACCCTGTGCAACCCGAATTGAGTCAACTTAAAGTGGATCGGAAATTGGAAGGAGAGTGAAAAAAAATGTCGCGAGGTAGCCGATTGAAACAGCATTTCATTATATAAACAGCGTACAGGCAACCGCTGTTTTAATCTGCTGCCTCGCGACTATTTTTATTTAAATATTTTTTTATATTTCCATCCCAGTCCAAGTTGGCTCAGTCCGGGTCGTGCAGGGCGGTCCCACAGCACTACGGGAGCTCAAATACCGCGAGCCATCCGGTTGCCTCTTGGACACCGCAACTACGCGTCATTGCTCTGAATAGTAAGTCAGTCGTAATCAGTAGTCTGTTAGTAAGTAATGATTCTAAAGAAAAATATACCGTGCCTGGCGAACTTTTATTGAACAACCTAGTTGTATTTGCCAGGACATTCTCCTGTTTATCAGAGCCAGTTGTATGTAGATTCTACCCAGTAGAAGAGATCGAATGGGTATCTATAGGTATAGATAACATTGAACATAAATAATACTGGAAATATAAAACTACCAGCGTGTTCCTCTTTTCGAGTAGAATACAATGAGCTAATCGGACTAAGGGCTAAAAATTATGAAATGTTGTCAATTATGTTTGTGCAAATATCGACCTTAGTTAACGACCCAAACCTCGCCCAACTGGTTTAGCCGATCAAACTGGCATTTACGTATTTTTAAACCATGTTTCTACGAGAGCTATGGGTCGTGATATGTTTGTGTGCATCAAAATGAGGATGTATTTTTTTTTAATGTGCGTGTGTAAATAAACAGATAGTTTTTGCATTAGTGAGTAATCTTTTGCACGTGTTATTTCTTCACCCCCCGCAAAATTCGGCAGACTTTTTTGTACGTAAATACGACTTAAATCGCTACCCTGTTGTGTATGCTCTAAGATGTTGACAAATACAAATGTAACCGTTACGTTAAGGCGCCGCAGGTTCATGGTCTTCCCTTTATCTCACCGAGCATAAGCGTGAGCGACATGGAAGTGCGAGTTCGAAAGTATCGGTTATCAAGTATTTTAATTTTTTGTGCGTATAATTTTATTTTTTAATGTTTGTTACCTCAGAACTCCGTCATTTATGAACCGATTCGTACAATTCTTTTTTTAACTAAAAGTATATGCTTCCAGATTGGTCCCATTGTTTCCAAAACCCCAGTTGGATGATGGAAACCATGAGGAATTGAGGGAACTCCTCAAATATAATATGCCATACATATGATTGTTTGCATAGTCAACAAAAAGATTGTAAATGTAGTAGCATTGAATTCGTAAATAAATATAAATATCTAGGATTAACTATAGATACTAAGTTCAATTGGAACATGCACATAGATATAATATGTAATAAACTACGAGGAATTATGTCAAAATTAACAAGCTTAAAAAATATCGCTAATAGAAAATTAATGTTCACCTTATATCATTCATTAGTTGAGTCAGTAATCAGTTATGGCTTAAACGCCTATGGACGTACTTTTAAGACTTATCTCGATAAAATATATAACATCCAGATCAGAATATTAAAAAACTTATTAGAAGACAAACACACCAAGAATAGTTGTAAACAAAATTATAAATTGCTGTATAAAAAATTAAAAATACTACCAGTACATGAAAAAGTTAAATATCTAATATCCATTGACGAGTATGGACTTGACAGATTTAAGAATATTAGAATACCGTTACGTAACCTCAGAGAGAATAGCAGGAAAAGATATGTAGAATACTATGCGAAGAATTAGGGTCATTTCGCCGGTTACGCGACCACCTTCGGTTAGCGACCACTTGAAGAACATGGTTTTTTCAATTCAAGATAACATCAATTCTACAGAGCCTATTGAAACAGTCAGTCGTATGTCTTATTGTTTGTAGTTATGGAATAGGAATTTACAAAAAAAACGAGAAAATATGCTTTCAGTTCTCCAAGTCAGCTAAGTGGTCGCTAACCGGCACATGAAATTAGGTGGTCGCCAACGGGCGAAATGACCCTACTATGGCCAGAGAACTCGCAAACATATGGTACCTAATATTCTTAATCAGTTAAGTCCAACAATAGAACAATGTAGTAGTAAACAAGTATTTAAAAATAGATTAAAAAAGGCACTGCTGGATAGGTTGGATTCAAATCAATCGATACTGTTAAATGTAGGTTTGAAATGGGTACTTGGCGGTCTATTGTGTACGGATTAATACATAATAGACCACTAATACACATATAGGTATTTAGTTAGTTTGCATGACTTAGCTTAATCTTAAATAAGTAGGTATAATTTGTAAATGTATTAAAATGAGAGAGCGCATCACTCGCCAACAAACTGTGAATACAGTTTGGCGAGGTAAAATATGTAACTATAAGCTTTAAGGCGCTATATTGAAAATAAATCGAACCATGAGGGGCGTGGCTTATGCGCAAACGCGGGGCGCCTTCCCCGTCAATAAATAGGTAGGTAGGCACTTGCGTCGCGGGCGCAAGCGCGCGTTCCTATTTTGTGTGACTATGAGAATACAGGATGCATGGAGTTGCTGCGGCCGAATTCATATCTAGAATCTTATATCAAGTAATTTTGTTTATTAAAATTTTCAAACACTTTACATTCCTTAGTTTATTGCGTAAAGTATATATAAGTGGATTTTGTACTAAAAAAGCACTGCTAGTAATATAGTACGGCGGCGGCGGAAATTAGCTAATATTGATAAAAGTCGTGGACACGTCTTCTATATGGCTAAAACTGGTATGGATGTGTTCCGTGTTGTCTCCAGAGTACGAATCTACTGGTTTTAGTTAAGGCCGAGGGGCAGGGGCATAGCTGTGACGTCACAAAGATGGCGGCCGACGGTCATCGATTTTTGTTCACATCTCCGGTTCTATTTTACTGATCGGTTCGTGTGAGGTGTCATTTGAAAGCATAATAAATGTACTATAATGATGACTTGGAACTCTATAGCATACAAACAACCGTTTGTAATATAATTAATAAAATGAGATTTTTTTACCTTCGAAGTTTGCCTACTTACCAGCATAATTCGAGAAAGAGATAATTTAGCGTGATTAATGTTATTATAAAAAATATTAAACATTTCATTAGCTTGCCAAAAATATTAAATTTCTTGTCGTACAATAATAAATATGTAATTTATGGCCAATTCTGTAACGCAAGGACCTACCAACGGCGCAGCAACCGGCATGCTGTTTACGATCGAAATACCTTCTTAGCAAGTTTATTTTTGGTGTTGCCAAATGAAAGGTGGTGAATCATCATCACCATCATCATATCAGCCGAAAGACGTCCACTGCTGGACATAAGCCTCCCCCAAAGAGTGCCAAAATGACCGGTCCTGCGCCAACCGCATTCAGCGGACTCCCGCGACCTTTACCAGGTCATCAGTCCACCTTGTGGGTGGGGGGGGGGGGCTACCCACGCCGCGCCTTCCAGTACGTGGTCGCTACTCAAGAACCTTTCCGCTCCAAAGGCCATGGGTTCTACGTGCAATTCGGAGGGCTATATCGGTTACCTTGGTTATGCTGCGGATAGCCTCATTTCTGATGCGATCACGCAGAGAAACTCCCAACATAGCCCTCTCCATTGCCCTTTAAGGTGTCGAATATTAATAAATATTGTGTTTAACTGTATATTTGTACGCGTAGATTATAATCGACAAATTGAATAAATTCTTAATTTTACGCCTAGGAACAAGACATTAATCAACCAGATCAGCATAATTTAATTTATAAATATGTTTCAATAAAAAGGCATTTTAAATGATTATTATGAACATTGTTGAATTTGGGGCGCAAGCTTTCGCCAAAAGACTTGCAATTGAATTTGGACACATTTGCACGTGGTGATTCGTTACATTACCTTTCTAGTAAGAGCTATAGGTAAATCATTGTTTTTCTCTGGAAATGCGTATAGATATTTAAGATTTGTCGAGTGATATACATAATTAGGTTGTGAACTATGGAGTTGCAGTTTTGCAGGAAATGATGTATGTATATCACTCGACAAATCGTTAATATCTATAAGCCCTTCAGACCGCGCTCTCCACGCGACCACGAGAGCTTAAGATCTCAAGGGCGAGCCCACGCGGACACTTTACTACTCGTAAGTCTCTTACAAGCGAACCCAATGGCCGAAGGTTCGAAGGTGAGCACCAAGGCATGTGAGGCTGCTGGCCAAACTCCGCGAAGGGCCGAAGGCCCGAAGCGTCCTTTTAGAGCGCTCTCTCTACGTGAGCCCAAGGGCCAAAAGCCCGAAGAGCGAGCCTACGCGGACACTTTACTACTCCTTAGTGTCTTACAAGCGAGACCTGAGGGCCAAAGACCCAAAATCCCGGACGCTTCACTACTCTCTCACTCTTTCACAAACAAGACGGACCGGGTGCAACGTTTGATTTACAAATCTCTCTCCCGCTTTTCGCTTCCCATAGCAGTTACTCACTTCCTTGAATGTAATACAGCAGGACGACCACGTAACGCATTGTACGCGCGTCAGGTAGGTCTAAATGTCACTTTATGTATGGAAAAATTACAGTTAAATTGTACTAACGCTCGTAAGAAACGTTACGTGATTACCCCTCTGGGAACTAGATCAATTTCTCGCCTTCGGCTCGGGCTACAACGTTTCGAGTCGAGCGTGGTGATAGTGAATCGGTGCGAAATTAACAAAACGTATCATTTATAGGTTATTTATTACTGTATACCAACAAATTCTATATTTTTGGAAAGCTTATAAAATGATAAAAAAAAATTATAATAACTTAAATTGCGCTAAAATTATTATTTGCTGAGTTACAAGCGTATTTAATCAGTACTTATCCAAATTTGCACGGTAAAAAAGTCATACTTTTTCAAATATTTTAAAAACTGTTGATTGTACATTATAGATTTTAAATAAACAATTAAAGTACGTTTAATATGCTTTCAAATGACACCACCTCACACGAACCGATCAGTAAAATAGAACCCGAGATGTGAACAAAAATCGATGACCGTCGGCCGCCATCTTTGTGACGTCACAGCTATGCCCTTGCCCCTCTGTCTAAACTAAAACCGGTAGATTCGTACTCCGGAGACAACACGGAACACATCCATACCAGTTTTAGCCAAATAGATGACGTGTCCACGAAAATCGTGAAGGAGACGACTTTTTGCGATGTTGCCTATAGACTAATATGTGTATACCTTCATTGTGTGTATTTACGATCTTCTTTTGAGGGATTCCTAAAATGGGCATTATAAACTTCTATAGTTCTGTTCCTAAGTAAAGTAAGCCATTTTACGAAGTAATTCTTTATTTATACCGTTGTTTTTTTTTTATTTATACTCCAACACTTTCTTTCTACCCATGATTGATATTTACAAAACAAGTTATTTACAAGAATTGTTTTTTTTTTACTTTATCTACAACTGTGTTCAATATTTACACGTAGATATATGCGTAGAGGAAATATTATTGGCGATTTGCGATGTAGGTAGCGTTTAGGACAAACTGACACAGGCCCTTCGTCTAAGAGATCCGTCACCGCACTGGAGCTGCAAGCCCACGGCTCTACGGTTATACTCAATTACTACGGCCATACGGTTGGAAATGTACTGCGCTCCCGCGTACTCCGTGCGTTAGAAATATTGACGTAAGCGACAAAACACATTTAATTCATTAAAAAAATAACCGTTACGATTAGGAAAAAAAAGCTTCTCTACGATCGTTAATATTGTTGATACCTATATAATAAAGACATTTTGACGTGCATATCTTATGTGGTTTAATAATAATCTGAACATTTAGGACTTTTTAGACGTCTGTTCGAAGTTAAAATCTATCGAGCCAAAATCATGGAATTGCGTTTCTGCTTCATGTTAAGTCAAGATAAAGATATGAACTAATATAAACATTTATTTGAGATTTTTAGGATCTTTGAGCTACATATGGCGTTACACCAAAAAGAGCAATTTTTTTCAGAATGTCACCTTAAGTATTTTTTTTCGAGTTCAATAAATAAAAAAATATATATATTAGGCACGCGTGTAGTAATTTCGGTATTTTCTATTATAACTCGTGTATTTACACCCGGAAATCATAAATTTGGTGAAGTGGAAGAGATGATGAAGACCACAGATGGCTTGTGGGCTTGTATGATGTCTCAATGATGTACTTCAAACTATATAAGTACGTCACAGATTCTGATATTATTCCGTTGAAATAGCAAACAATGAAGTGCCAAAGGTAATTCTGAGATCCTTGAGGTACGGAAGTCCTCAAATATTATCGGCCCACATACAGCGATTTGGTTTATTGGTCTAAAAATCAACGCTTTTGTTCTCGGAAATCAGTTCATGTGGTAAATTGGAAAAAAAAATGTGGAAATGTTAATGTGGCTTGGCGGAGTACTGAATTGAAGTCGGTTAAAACTTTGTTTTGAAAGTAAATTATTGAAATTGATATTATTTAAGCAGTTTTTTAAGAAAGACTATTGGTTTTAGCATTTCAAAATAAAATAAGGTAATGTTCATCATATTTCCAACACCGTAGACAGATTCGAAACATAATTGGACGAAATCGGCTCGATAGAAAATAATTGCAAAGATTGGTCTTAAAATCACCTTAAACGGGTTCTAAGTCCTTATTTTTTGGACTTATGGGTCTGCAATAAAGATGTGAAGTCTACAAATTCATACCTAAACCGCTAACGAGCCATATTTCACAAATAATCCACACTTTATTTTATTTTAATATTTATTAATTTTTTTCTAAAACCTGGCTGCCCAAGTAACACTCGCTCTCGTTTACTCCGATACAAATAGACAGTGTGCGCGTTTTTGGTGTTGACAGCGTCTTAAACATGTTTCGAATCACTGATCTCGCTGCAGAAAAGTGTCAAGATTACTATTCGTATTTTTTTGAAAGCATATTATTACGAGTATAGACACATTATATTAGACGCATTATATCGTTTCTAAAACTCTGTTCGCTTAACTTCACTGAACCTACGGCGCCTTAAGAATACGATAATTGTACGGTAGCTCTGTGATTGGATGCGCAGTTGACCATTAAAGTAGGTTTTAGCCACGAATTCGGGTAGAAATTTGTTTGGAGCTCGATTTCTATGTTTTTTTTCGTTCGTTGGGGGCAACAATACGCACCGCAGCTGGGCACGGGCCGGTTCCAGACGCCGTCGTAGCAGGTGATGCGCTGCCAGCCCACGAGGTAGTGCATCGCGTTGCAGCGCACGGCGAGCTGCATGTACCGCTTGGTGAGCTTAGCGTCGCGCATGAAGTACCCGTGCGCAGGCGGCAGCGGCACCGCGCACTCGGAGGTGTTCGGCTTCATCGTGGTTGCCTCGGGATAGTTCTCGTTATATACTTCATAATAAAACGATTCATCTGGATTGAAAACATAACCTGTAACTATGTTATCAATAAAATATTTCATTTCATTTCATGCGCATTTACTCATTGTTTCTCATCTGTGGGTAACCTCTAAATACTTACTATTAGTCATTTGTTTTTACAAATTGTGTCAAGTTTTTTAAATATATCACGTGGGAAACAAGCTTAGGTACGGCCCGCCTGTTGGTAGCGGTAAGCTTATGTTTTAAGCTTTGGTTATGTATATGAACATTCTATCAAGGCGCCGCACGCCACTGTAGCAGAAGGAAGGAGAACTGCAGATGGCGGGGCGCCTATTAGTAGTACTTGTCCCAGTAGACCCGCAGGCGCAGGCGGTGGTAGTCACAAGTGTACGTCGGCAGGAGCGACTGACCTTTGAAACAGTCCGGCAAGGGCAAGTTCCAGCCGCCGCTGTAGCAGAAGGAGTACTGCAGGTGGCGCGGCTTGTAGTACGTGTCGCAGTAGACCCAGAGGCGCAGGCGGGGGTAGTCACAAGTGTACGTCGGCAGGAGCGACTGACCTTTGACACAGTCCGGCAAGGGCAAGTTCCAGCCGCCGCTGTAGCAGAAGGAGTACTGCAGGTGGCGCGGCTTGTAAGTACGTGTCGCAGTAGACCCGCAGGCGCAGGCGGTGGTAGTCACAAGTGTACGTCGGCAGGAGCGACTGACCTTTGACACAGTCAGGCAAGGGCAAGTTCCAGCCGCCGCTGTAGCAGAAGGAGTACTGCAGGTGGCGCGGCTTGTAGTACGTGTCGCAGTAGACCCAGAGGCGCAGGCGGGGGTAGTCACAAGTGTACGTCGGCAGGAGCGACTGACCTTTGACACAGTCCGGCAAGGGCAAGTTCCAGCCGCCGCTGTAGCAGAAGGAGTACTGCAGGTGGCGCGGCTTGTAGTACGTGTCGCAGTAGACCCGCAGGCGCAGGCGGTGGTAGTCACAAGTGTACGTCGGCAGGAGCGACTGACCTTTGACACAGTCAGGCAAGGGCAAGTTCCAGCCGCCGCTGTAGCAGAAGGAGTACTGCAGGTGTCGCGGCTTGTAGTGCGTGTCGCAGTAGACCCAGAGGCGCAGGCGGGGGTAGCCGCGGCCGGGTTGCGCCACCTTGTTGCTGGGCAGCGCCGCCATGTACACGCCGTTGGCGGGCTGCCGCGCCGGCAGCACGCAGCTCCCGCGCCGCGGGGGCCTGCACACACCACCGCCATACAACGCTAAACATACGCATCATCTCTGTCAGCCTGCAGATAAATGTATAGCCAACAGGTATCAGACTTTAAAAAATCATTCCCCGGATATCTGCGTACTTACAGCTAGAAGAAATCTTGAAATTGTTAATGACGTAATGACACAAAACATGCGAGATAATGTGTATTTTATATATACTTATGCTGACAGTTTTATTCTCAATTGGCATTTGTGTGATAAACACGAATATCTATACGTTTCCGAGTCTGGACTGTTTTCTAGGTATGTATTGATATATGCTTATCGTTATCGAACTTGGGACTAGGTTGATTTGTGTAAGATTAGACAACATTGATTGAATTAATACTAAGGCATGAGGGTTGCTCACTTGATGGTGGGCGTCAGGGGTCGGGCATGAATGGTTTACTTACGTCATGAGGGTTTCTCACTTGATGGTGGGCGTCAGGGGTCGGGCATGCATGGTTTACTTACGGCATGAGGGTTTCTCACTTGATGGTGGGCGTCAGGAGGGCATGCATGGTTTACTTAGCCATGAGGGTTTCTCACTTGATGGTGGGCGTCAGGAGGGCATGCATGGTTTACTTAGCCATGAGGGTTGCTCACTTGATGGTGGGCGTCAGGAGGCCATGCATGGTTTACTTAGCCATGAGGGTTGCTCACTTGATGGTGGGCGTCAGGAGGACATGCATGGTTTACTTAGCCATGAGGGTTGCTCACTTGATGGTGGGCGTCAGGAGGACATGCATGATTTACCTACTTAGCCATGAGTGTTGCTCACTTGATGGTGGGCGTCAAGAGGGCATGCATGGATTACTTAGCCATGAGTGTTGCTCACTTGATGGTGGGCGTCAGGAGGGCATGCATGGATTACTTAGCCATGAGTGTTGCTCACTTGATGGTGGGCGTCAGGAGGGCATGCATGGTTTACTTAGCCATGAGTGTTGCTCACTTGATGGTGGGCGTCAGGAGGGCATGCATGGGGGTGTGTAATGATCGGTATAAAAACAAATTATATAATTTCATTGGATATAACTATTTTTGATATAATTTCAAAGGGTAGAATCATTCATTGTATATAATAAACGTTTGGTATAATATCAAAATATATATTTTTATTTAGTATAACTATCATTCGGTATAACGCTTATTTCTTATAACCATCATAGAGTATAATTCTTATTTGATATACCAAATAGTGCAAATTTACCTTAGCTAAACTACTTCTTTTCTGTTCTAACCTAACGTAAACCCTCAGACCAAGAAAAAAAGATAGACGGAGCATGACGAACCACCTAGTGAAGCCGGTTTTAAACCAAGATAACCTAACCTTTTTTTTTTTTTTTTTTTTTTTTTACGTGGGGAAATGCTTTTACGCATCCCGCCTGGCTGGGGATGCAGGCGGGTATGTCGGACTCCCGGGAACCGCCCGGACTACCGACTAAAATCCCACGGTTTTCCGACTCGTCACCGTGTTGCTGGGTCACAGGCACGTTCGAAAAACTCTTCCGCGACCCGGCGGTGACTGGCCTGATGGAAAGGCCCCCTAACTCAGTAGCAGGATGGTGTGAGCCCCACCTGCAACGCCTTTGTGTCTGGTGCGCGAGAGCACGCGCAACGCCATCACGGGCCAGTTTGTCATTCGGCCGACAGACTTCCCCAAGCCTTCCGGCCCTGGCCACGGTTAGGGTGGGATGTTGCGGGCATAGGCTCGCCGCCTCCGCCCTATTCGCCGTTGGCGACCGGGATTTTCGGAAGTTGCCTCCCTCTGTCTCTCGGCCGCCTCTTTCCTCTCCATAATGGTCTCGCAGAAGGCGAGGACCGCTCTCCATGCCCTGTCGCTGTCCACCATACTACGTACTACCGTGGGCAGCGACAGGTCACTGCCAACTGTCGCGCACAACGTCCGGCGCTCTTCATCCCAGGCTGGGCATACCTCCAGAAGATAACCTAACCTAACCTAACCTAACCCAACCGCCAGCGTGTCGACGTCACCCCGCTTCGCGGGGTGCCTATTTCCGCTCTTAGGGACACAAGTGAGCCCTAACCTAACCCACCAATAGTACAATTATTGCGAGTGTTGGTTTTTTTACTGCCGAGTCCCCCTTGTGGGGGGCTTCGCCCCCCCCCCGTCCCCCCTTTTTCTGGCTACCCTGGCTTGATTCATCTTGATTGAATCAACTGTACATTAGACGGAATGAGCATTATATCCAATGTTCAATATAGCAAATATGCATTATACTTAATGTATGTTATACTAAATCTTATTATATCAAATGATCGTTATATAAAATGATAATTATACCATATGAAAATATATTAAGTGTTGTTATACAACTCGAGAATTATATCAGATGAGCGTTATTGCGAGTAATATTATATCAAAAATATTTATAGCCATCGTTACGCACCCCATGCATGGTTTACTTAGCCATGAGGGTTGCTCACTTGATGGTGGGCGTCAGGAGGGTATGCATGGTTTACTTAGCCATGAGTGTTGCTCACTTGATGGTGGGCGTCAGGAGGGCAGTGGTGGCTGTCTTCGTCGTATTTGGTGCTAAAGAGACCTCTGGAATAAATTACAAAACACCATTACCTCGAAAATCCATTTTTTTGCGTAATAGACGCAGTTAGTACCTACGTAATACCTACAAATTATACAATTCGCTCCCACAAGATATATCAGAATTGGATAACGATAGATTATCCTGCCAATATTATAAATGCGAAAGTTTGGATGTTTGTTACTCAATCAGGCTTAAACGGCTAAACCGATTTGGATGAAATTTTGCACCGTGATAGTTTATAGCCTGGATTAAATATAGGATAGTTTTTATTCCGGGTCCATGCAGACAAAGCCGCGGGCGGAAGCTAATTTAAAAATAAACTTAAACCGCTATTAATTGACCGCGCATATTATAGCATCGATGAGTTTGTCAATGTCGGATAATAAAAGGGTTGCTGACTAAAAAAATAAGACTACCTAGAATAAGTATGTACCTACCCACTTCTAAACGAAACAAATTATTTTTACCGACTTCAAAAGAGGAGGAGGTTCTCAATTCATCTGTATGTTTTTTTTGTACGTATGTTTGGTTACGCGTTAACTCGGTAATTTACGAGTATGAACCCATTTGAATATTTTTTTTCTTTGTTTGAAAGCATATGTTTCCAGATTGGTCCCGTTGTCACTAAAATCCAGTTCTGATGATGGGATCCTAGAGAAAAGAATTTTATAGGCAAACTTGATGCAATTTGGCTACTGATCTGAAGTCGGTTAAAACTTTGTTTTCAAAATAAATTATACTAAATAATTATTTTCTGTCGTGTTTATTAATTTAACGTGGTAGTTACCACGATCAACCAACGATAGTATGTACCCAACTTAAATAAATACCGCATGATTATAATTTATTGACATTAACATTATTTAAATAATTATTACCTATTTAAGTTGTCATGTCATAAAATCAAAAATATTTATTTGGTATCAAAAATTTGGGTTTTACAATTGTACGTGGCTGGCCCCTCCAGGTAAGTATGACAATACTTGTGTTTGAGAAGCCGCCCCTCCCATCCGGAGTTATGCATAATTTGAATACACAAATCTTACATTAATTTTACATTTCTAGTTATACTGATAACATAGTTGTTATTAGAATTAAATTTAGTTTAAGAATTTAATTACACATTAGTGAAAAAAAATATTGTGTATTGGGTAAATGTTAAGTATTTTATTTATTTTATTATATAAATGCGATGATATTGCTTTAAACTGTCTATCTGCAAAGACCGACTTAGTAGGGCATTTAGGGGCTACTACGAGTATGTGTTGAAGCCTGCGTTTTAATATGTCCTGACGGTCCGACAGCTGTTCCTTAGAAAGGTCATGCTTGCATACGGCAAAAGACACGACAAAAACTTTGACGCAGACACAAGACGACGTCAACGCTGGAAAACGCCCAAGTATACATCCAGATTTGCCCAGCGTTTCAGCCAATTTATCTCCCCTCTTGTCCTAAAGACCTTCTGCAAATTGTATACAGCCCGTCGCCCCCCTAGTAGAAGCACTCTAACCAAATGGCTGCTGCAACACGACTACAGTGAGACTGAACTGCTCTTAACTGTTCTCTGTTAACAACAACAATTTAAAGCTACATTATATCTTTAATCTCACCAGTATTCAATTGTTTATTTATTTATTTACTTATTTATACCTTCACTTCAAAATACTCATGATCACACACGCACTCTCAGACTCTCACACACACTCACGCTCACACATTACACTGACAGAACTAAAAATATTGTAGCTTTGTAATTTGTAAAACATATATTCTATACTTGTCTGTTATTTAATATCGTATGCTTGCTGTTCTACTGGGTCCCGTAACACAGGGAATCCTAGCTCGGGACCCAATGACTTTGTATCCTAGTGTATCATGTTTTTGTCGAATAAATATTTCTATTCTATTCTATTCTTAATATCGATGGGTCAAAATGAAGCATTTTGTGTAATTTTAGGACGGTTAGTAATATATATAATATTCGCATGGTAAGAACATTACTTTCTCTGTACAATTCAGTCGTTGGGTGTCTGAAGGGCAGTTTGTACATTACCTTGAGAAGACATCTTTGCCCTCTCTCTACTTGTAAAAAATATGTTTTTGTGGCACCACCCCAAACCACAATGCAATATGTCATCACTTGCGCAATCGCGCAAGCGTCTTGTACAATTGATTTAACAATGGTTTGCTGGCAGTGTGTCTGAGAGTTTTAAGAATCCAGATTAATTTTCTGATACTTAAGGGGGTTCGATTGCCATACAAAACGTTATTTGACATTCGTAGGCTAACGGCGTGATATTTTAAGAAACTTATGTAACAAACTTTCATAAATTGGCTTCCCATTTGCGCCAAATTCCCCCTTTCCTAGAATAAACTTACATAAACTAGATTAATTTGAGAAATTGGTTTGTCACGTGATATTTTGGGAAAACTATTTTTCTCAAATTAATCTAGTTTATACAAGTTTATTCTAGGAAAGGGGGAATTTGGCGCAAATGAGAAGCCAATTGATGAAAGTTTGTTACATAAGTTTCTTAAAATATCACGCCGTTAGCCTGCGAATGTCAAATAACGCTTTGTATGGCAATCGAACCACCTTAAGGCTGTTGATGTGTACAATGTGCGGATTCCAACACAACCGTTGGTCCAAAATAACCCCAAGATATTTTATTGTCACCACTTTTTTGAGCGGTGTACAACTGCAAGATGATAGGTCACTTTCATTACAGCTATGCATTTTAAGTTTCAAGTTTGTTGTAGGTTGGGTGTTATTATTAATTAATTAATTAACGCTGGTAGACCGCGTTGTGGTAAGCTTTTTGAGGCAATGAATAAGAGTAGGAGATATTTCAAAGCCAAATTAAAGTGGTGCCAAGATCGCCAAGACCAATTTAAAATGGACAGGCTTGCCACGGCCTATGCGAACAAAAAATTCAAAGAATTTTGGAAGATGACCAATAAATTGAACGTGAGACCTGGCTTGCCTGTAAGCGTTAGTGGCAAGTGTACTGAAAAAGAAATTGCTGAGGTGTTTAGGGAGCACTTCTCAGTAAAATCCCTGCTCGATAGTTCACGAACCGAAGTGCCCTCTACTGGGGCCGTCGGAAACCTGCGTGACGTGCATTTTTCTGCCAAAGACATAGCAAATGTCATTCAGAAAATGCAACGGGGTAAGTCGCCAGGTCATGACGGCCTGAGTATTGAGCATTTTAAGTACGCAGGAGTTCACTTGCCCAGACTGCTCTCCATGTTCCTCAACCTGTGTGTGGGTCACTCGTACCTGCCTTATGCGCTAATGAAAACAGTGGTGATTCCAGTAGTCAAAAACAGGACTGGTGATTTATCGGAAAAGGCAAACTACCGCCCTATCTCACTGGCCACCACCACTGCCAAGGTACTCGACAGTATGCTCAACTCAATACTTGAAAAGCGGCTCAACCTCCATGAAACCCAGTTTGGTTTTCGGGCAGGTTTATCGACAGAAAGTGCAATTTTAAGTTTGAAGCATACTGTCGGGTATTATACGGCCAGAAAGACGCCCATCTATGCCTGCTTCCTGGATCTCTCTAAGGCGTTTGACCGGGTTGATTATAATATACTTTGGGGTAAACTGCGTGAGGCTGGTATTCCACTGGATTGCGTTAATATCCTTCAGTACTGGTATCGAAATCAGTGGAACCATGTGAGATGGGCTGATGCTCTGTCTGAAGGTTACAGGCTGGAATGTGGGTGCGTCAGGGTGGCTTAACATCTCCCCTGCTGTTCAACTGGTACGTGAATGACCTGATGAAGGGACTCAGCAGCATGCATGCGGGATGTCATGTTGAAGATACCTGTCTCAACAATATAAGTTATGCCGATGACATGGTGCTGCTGAGCCCTTCCATCGGAGCTCTCAGACAGCTGGTTGGAAGATGTGAAGCTTATGCTAAGCAGCATGGATTAGTGTACAACTCCGCAAAGAGTGAAGTAATGGTTTTCAAGGCGGGCAAAATCAAGCCTTATTTTGTGCCCCCCGTCACTCTTGGTGGAGTTGTACTTAAAGTTGTGCAAAGTTTTAAGTATCTTGGTCACATTATTGCTGAAGACCTGAGTGATGACCAAGATATAGAAAGGGAGCGTAGGGCGTTATCAGTCAGAGGTAACATGCTTGCCCGCAGGTTCGGTAGGTGTTCCGCAGAGGTAAAGATTCCACATTTTAAAGCCTTCTGCCAATCTTTCTACGCTAGCGGACTGTGGGTTAAGTACACAAAGCGAGCTTATAGCGCCCTACGCGTTACGTATAATAATATTTTCAGGATGCTGTTAGGAATGCCCAAATGGTGTAGTGCCTCGGGGATGTTCGCAGGGGCACCCTTATCTTATCTTATCTAGGTGAGGGCCCTTTCGGATGCACTTCGACCCAGTGGGATCTTTTGTGCATTTGCCCTCTCCTTTATACCTGCTCCCAGGCTTGCTCCATCATTTCCACAAAGCGGATGATGCAGTTCGCCGGGAGCACCTTGAATTCCTTTGGTTGCGGGTAACCGTTACCAAAGTAGTTCATTCTTTGTCTGGCAAGGGCATGACATTCACACAATAAGTGTTCCATAGTCTCATCCTCCTCGCCACACATTCTACAGTCTAAACTATCAGATAGTCCCATCTTGGCCAAGAGATCCTTGACCCCGAAGTGACCTGTGAACACTCCAGATATAATTCTGAGTGGCTTCCTACTGGATTTCCAGAGTTTTCTGGTCCAGCCCGAGTCCAATCCTTCTATGAAGAGCTTAGAGTGCCTTAAGCCAGCCTCATTCCTCCACTCGTGTTGGTGTTTGGTTTTGGCGTAGGCTTTAAAGGCCGATATTATGGTCCCCTGCGAGAGTCCCACAAATGGTTCTGGACCTACAAAGTGATTTGTAGCGCCCCCTCTTGCAAGCTCATCTGCTCTTTCGTTGCCGATGAAGCCCTTGTGCCCTGGTATCCAAACTAGTTGCACCTTATTGTGCCTTCCAAGTATGTTTAGTGCTTGGACGCCATTATAAATTAGTCTAGAGTCCACTTTCGGCGCCGTAAGCGCTTTAAGGGCCGCTTGACTGTCACTGAGTATATAGATAGTCCGCCCTTTGGTTCGCCTGTCTATATTCTCCTGTACACAAGCAATTATGGCGTATGTCTCCGCTTGGAAGACAGTTGCCAAACTACCCATTGCTTACACTACTACTATAGTCATTTGCATAAATGCCTGCTCCCGTACCGGATCCCATTTTTGATCCGTCCGTGTACCATATACTGTCTTCGATACCAGACTTTGGTGGTTCTAGACCTTCGGCCCACTCAGCCCTGGTTGGAACTTTTGTTGTGTAGTTCCTGTGGAATACATACTTAAGTAGCATTTTGTCGCTTCCCATGTTTGTTATTCTGTCTAAGAAACCATCAGTCTCCATGTTTGTGTGCTTAGTTTTCGGCTTACTATCGCTCCACAGTCCAAGAGTTCTTAATCTGTAGAGCGATTTGCGCCTCTGACTTAATCACCATGTGAAGTGGCGGTAGGGGCACCCACTAATGACTTCCATGCGATTATGCGAAATAAAATTTCATCCCTGATGGCTCGAGTGAGGAAAAGTACCAACAGCATCCTGAAAATGATGGCTGGTAGGTTTGACTGTCCAATACTTCTGTATTGGATTGGGCAGGTCAAATCTACCTTGCAATATAGTAAGTAAGTGTATGTTCTGTGTTCTGTGTATGTCAGTTTATGTTGTATGTTAAATTGTATGTAAGCTTTGTATTGTGTAATCTAACCTTATAATTAAAATGTAACTAACACCTCTTATATGGGTCGGTGAAGACCTGAAATAAAATATATTCATTCATTCATTATATTTTGTGAAGCACATGTAATTGGTCTTCTCTAGGTTAAGTGTGAGAAGGTTCGACCTGAGCCAGGATGAAATTAGTATGTAACAATATTTTATCAAGAAATAAATGAATGAACGAATGAATAAAATCAAATTCTTAAACAAGCAAATGTTACGTCCTCATCCGTTTTGAATCTCTTGATTGAACGATTAGATGAAGATGATGGAGAATTTTGATTGAGTTGTAAAATGACAGGTATAGTAAGTAAATATGTTTGTACCCAAGGAAGCGCCTCGCAGGGAGCGGGTGACGGCCCGCTCCGCAGCCGCGGCCTCCGCGGGCACGGGCCCGGCGCGGCCGGCCGCCCGCTCGTGCAGCATGTCTCGCCGCTGCGTGTTCACCACGCAGATGCAGTAGATCGTCACTGCAACGCGACACTGGCTCAGCTAAGCAAAACAGCTCCTTGCAGTGAGCCGGCCAAGCGCGAGCTTCCGCTATGCCGTACTTACTGTTATATAGGAAGAATTTATACAACTTCGCAATGAACACTGATATGCCCAAGGTTACCAGAAGCACAGGGAAGCTTAAAACAACTTTTTACAGACTCGAAAAAGCGAAAAATCGTTTTTGGGAAATTGTATAAAATTCTATAATAAAATTCCAAAACACATAACCGCACTTACTGACTCTAAATTCAAATCTGTCGTAAAACAGACACTTATATCAAAATCATAGGTATTATAAGATAAACGATTACATCTTGGATAGGGATATGTGGGCCATTTTACGGGAAGTTGTACACTCGACTTTTTTTTTTAATTTTGATAAAATTGGGCTTTTTCTACTCAGAATCGAAAGCACTTTCGAACCTGATTAAAACAAGAAAAAAAGTGTCCAAAATGTTACATACAATAATTCTCGGTTCTTCGTTCCGTTACCATCATACGAGCTTAGTACCTATGCAAACGGTAACGGAATGGAATAAAAAATCTTGGGAGACTTTTTTTCTCCTAATATCACTCGAAAGTGCTTTCGATTCTGAGTAGAAAAACCCGATTTTATCCAAATAAAAAAAAGCCGAGTGTACAACTGTCCGTAAAATGGCCCATTTGGCAGCAGTGATACAGTCCTGCACTATGTAGATATCTATCGCAAAATAAGTAAATAGGCTTTCTACTGTAGCAATGTAATTTTATAATAGGGTCGTTTCGCCGGTAACGCGACTACCTTCGGTTGGCGACCACTTGACGGACTAGGTTGCTTCAATTAAAGATATTAACATTTCTACAAACCCAATCTTGAATAGTGTCAGAATAAGAATAAATACACTTTAAAACCCAAAGCTTAATCCAAAGCAAGAAAAAATAATCTCAATTCACACATTTCACACATTGCTTCCGAAAAGTGTTGACGTGCAGTGAATCTGTAAAAAAAATAACGCGACAGTTGGCGCGAAAACTTTAGTTACGTCACTTAATTTTATTATTATGCTGAAATTAGTTAGTTGATTGCTTAAATGATTTAGCTATTGTAATAATTTCGTTGAAATTCGGCATATTATAAAAATAGATTTAAATAAAATGGGGTGGTCGCGTACCCAAAAAAATTATTACCAAAGAAGTCGGATAGCGACCACATCGTTTTTCTTTTTCTTTCCTCATGGATTCTTGCGGCACCCGCGATATTTAGCTTGGCAAGCCAATTGTGTCGGTAGGTATTTAAGCCGCGCCAATCCATGCTATGTTTATAGTAGGTATATGTTATATAATAATAATATATAATTATAAAATGAATAATTCATATGATTATATGATATGGTTATATTACAAATGCGAAAGTGTGTCTTGTCTGTAACCTCTTCACGCTTAAACCGATGGACCGATTTTGATGAAATTTGGTATGGAGATAGTTTGAGTCCCGGGAAAAGACGTAGGATAGTTTTTATCCCCGAAATAATCCCCTAAGAGGCTGAAATAGGGGTTGAAATTTTGTATGGAGCTACGATATAAACGAGACACACGGACGGAGTCGTGGGCAGAAGCTAGTGTAGGTAAGTAGAATTTAATTTAAAAGTTACATAAAAGCTTGTAAAATGGTGGCATTTAGATACCTACTATGAACGACATGTGTGACTGTAATAGCAATATATATAATAGCACTATGGTGTGAGCGAGATGGCGCGCCGTTTTCGATTCTATTTTGCATTGACAAGAAATGTAAAGTAGATTTAGAAGAGTAACAATTTGTAGTAGTATAAGGGCAGTCAGGTTAGGTAGGTCCAACTTTGAGAAAGAGGTCAATCGTCGAATCCGACTCGGCTGGGCAGCGTTCGGGAAGCTACGCTATGGCACATCTTTTCGTCTAATATTCCGCAGTGTCAGAAGACGAGAGTCTTTGACCAGTGCGTGTTGCCAGTGATCACGTGTGGCACCGAAACGTGGTCGCTTCAGAAATCATAAGAAGCATCATAAGAAGGCTCAAAGTCACCCAAAGGGCAATGGAGAGAGGGCTATGCTCGGAGTTTCTCTGCGTGATCGCATCAGAAATGAGGTTATCCGCAGCATAACCAAGGTAATCGATATAGCCCTAAGCCGCTAAAGTTAAGTGGCAGTGGGGCACATTGCACGTAGAACCGATGGCCGTTGAGGCGGAAAGGTTCTCGAGTGGCGACCACGTACCGGAAGGCGCGGCGTGGGTAGGCCCCCCACAAGTTGACTGATGGCCTGGTAACGATCGCAGGAATCCGATGGATGCGGGTGGCGCAGAACCGGTCATTATGGCACTCTTTGGGGGAGGCCTTTGTCCAGCAATGGACGTCTTTCGACTGATATGATGATGATGATGATGCATCGTTTTATTAACTACTTAAACACTATTTGCAAGAGTGGTCGCCAACTAGCTAACAGGTGGTCGCAAACCGACTAAAGTGGTCGCTATCCAGCGAATTCGCTATTTTGAAACCTTTTCCATATTTTTTCCTAATCTATGGATGAAAATGCTATATTTTATTGTAGGTTTCAAAACTTGACTATACTCAGAACCTATACGAATACCATGTATTATGTGTGTACATTGAATAGGTACCTATACATTTACTAATCTAAAGTGAGCAACTCGGCTAAGTGGTCGCTAACCGGCGAAACGACCCTACTCTGATACTGAAATTATATATTGTATACTGTTTTGAAAAGATTATACCTCGCCGAGTTTTTTACACCCGTTTTTCTCGAGGCAGAGGTTTTCTTTCCGAACTGTTGGACGTTTATCGACATTCATAGGTGCATGTAATATGCCTAAATTGCAGAATAAATCACGTTGACTTTGGAACCAGAGTGTTGAATGAGATAGCAGTATTAAATGATACTTACTTACGTATGTAATAAATAAGTCCAAGGGCGGGGCAGATCGCTATTGTCCGCATGCGCAGCACACAGAACCCTACAAGCATCATGACCATGCCGATTATCATCACTGGCACAAATACTATCGAGAACCAAATCCAAATCCAGTATAACATGACCACATCCTGCAACACAACGTCAGCGTGTCTATTCCAAGGAACAAAATTTGTTGTCTTGAATAAACTTCCTAATTGTTCTATTTTCCAGACTTCAACCCCCATCACAGACAAAGCACGCAGAGCAACATAGGTAACATGGCGTTATGCCCAAAATTAAATTATTTATTTATTTGTTATTAAATTATTATGAATCAAACAGCAATTCTTAAAGTTAAGGTAACTTAGTGTTAATATACCGACGTATATAGTTTCCAATATAAATTAAATGTATGTAAGGCAAAAGGCCAAAATTGAATTATTGAACAGTCTCGAGAATAAACCTAGCTTGTACCACGACTCAATGTATTCGAAATAATTTACGCATCGCTGGATTATGCGCGACGAATACAGTACGTAGCGAGACAGTGCTTAAGGCCGATTGTCGGCAGACTCGATAGATGTAAACAAGTCAGCATCAAAAGTAGCTACGCAAAAAGACTTCAAAAGTCTTTATAAAAATGGAATAAGAACTTTTGCCGTCTTCGATTGCGTAGTTACTTTTGATGCTGACTGTAGGTACTTAACTTCACTATCCACACGGCGGCCATGTTGTCTGTACGCTCTACTGGTGACGTGAACGGAAGGTTTACTGGAGACCAACCGCGAGGACTTAGCAGAAGGCAGCTGACGAGGCACTAGCCTCCAGTGAGCACGTACAGTGTGATGAACCACTCGCTGCAGGGACAGGCTGTTGGTGAGACCCACCGCGAGCACTCCGGCGAGCAGCAGGGTGCTCACGAGGCACCAGCCCCCCGTGAGCACGTACAGTGTGATGAACCACTCGCTGCAGGGACAGGCTGTTGTTGAGACCCACCGCGAGCACTCCGGCGAGCAGCAGGGTGCTCACGAGGCACCAGCCCCCCGTGAGCACGTACAGTGTGATGAACCACTCGCTGCAGGGACAGGCTGTTGTTGAGACCCACCGCGAGCACTCCGGCGAGCAGCAGGGTGCTCACGAGGCACCAGCCCCCCGTGAGCACGTACAGTGTGATGAACCACTCGCTGCAGGGACAGGCTGTTGTTGAGACCCACCGCGAGCACTCCGGCGAGCAGCAGGGTGCTCACGAGGCACCAGCCCCCCGTAAGCACGTACAGTGTGATGAACCACTCGCTGCAGGGACAGGCTGTTGTTGAGACCCACCGCGAGCACTCCGGCGAGCAGCAGGATGCTCACGAGGCACCAGCCCCCCGTAAGCACGTACAGTGTGATGAACCACTCGCTGCAGGGACAGGCTGTTGTTGAGACCCACCGCGAGCACTCCGGCGAGCAGCAGGGTGCTCACGAGGCACCAGCCCCCCGTGAGCACGTACAGTGTGATAAACCACTCGCTGCAGGGACAGGCTGTTGTTGAGACCCACCGCGAGCACTCCGGCGAGCAGCAGGATGCTCACGAGGCACCAGCCCCCCGTGAGCACGTACAGTGTGATGAACCACTCGCTGCAGGGACAGGCTGTTGTTGAGACCCACCGCGAGCACTCCGGCGAGCAGCAGGATGCTCACGAGGCACCAGCCCCCCGTGAGCACGTACAGTGTGATGAACCAATCGCTGCAGGGACAGGCTGTTGTTGAGACCCACCGCGAGCACTCCGGCGAGCAGCAGGATGCTCACGAGGCACCAGCCCCCCGTGAGCACGTACAGTGTGATGAACCAATCGCTGCAGGGACAGGCTGTTGTTGAGACCCACCGCGAGCACTCCGGCGAGCAGCAGGATGCTCACGAGGCACCAGCCCCCCGTGAGCACGTACAGTGTGATGAACCACTCGCTGCAGGGACAGGCTGTTGGTGAGACCCACCGCGAGCACTCCGGCGAGCAGCAGGATGCTCACGAGGCACCAGCCCCCCGTGAGCACGTACAGTGTGATGAACCACTCGCTGCAGGGACAGGCTGTTGGTGAGACCCACCGCGAGCACTCCGGCGAGCAGCAGGGTGCTCACGAGGCACCAGCCCCCCGTGAGCACGTACAGTGTGATGAACCACTCGCTGCAGGGACAGGCTGTTGTTGAGACCCACCGCGAGCACTCCGGCGAGCAGCAGGATGCTCACGAGGCACCAGCCCCCCGTGAGCACGTACAGTGTGATGAACCAATCGCTGCAGGGACAGGCTGTTGTTGAGACCCACCGCGAGCACTCCGGCGAGCAGCAGGATGCTCACGAGGCACCAGCCCCCCGTGAGCACGTACAGTGTGATGAACCAATCGCTGCAGGGACAGGCTGTTGTTGAGACCCACCGCGAGTACTCCGGCGAGCAGCAGGATGCTCACGAGGCACCAGCCCCCCGTGAGCACGTACAGTGTGATGAACCAATCGCTGCAGGGACAGGCTGTTGTTGAGACCCACCGCGAGCACTCCGGCGAGCAGCAGGATGCTCACGAGGCACCAGCCCCCCGTGAGCACGTACAGTGTGATGAACCACTCGCTGCAGGGACAGGCTGTTGGTGAGACCCACCGCGAGCACTCCGGCGAGCAGCAGGATGCTCACGAGGCACCAGCCCCCCGTGAGCACGTACAGTGTGATGAACCACTCGCTGCAGGGACAGGCTGTTGGTGAGACCCACCGCGAGCACTCCGGCGAGCAGCAGGATGCTCACGAGGCACCAGCCCCCCGTGAGCACGTACAGTGTGAAGAGCCACTCGCTGCAGGGACAGGCTGTTGGTTAGACCTACCGCGAGCACTCCGGCGAGCAGCAGGGTGCTCACGAGGCACCAGCCCCCCGTGAGCACGTACAGTGTGAAGAGCCACTCGCTGCAGGGACAGGCTGTTGGTGAGACCCACCGCGAGCACTCCGGCGAGCAGCAGGGTGCTCACGAGGCACCAGCCCCCCGTGAGCACGTACAGTGTGAAGAGCCACTCGCTGCAGGGACAGGCTGTTGGTGAGACCCACCGCGAGCACTCCGGCGAGCAGCAGGGTGCTCACGAGGCACCAGCCCCCCGTGAGCACGTACAGTGTGAAGAGCCACTCGCTGCAGGGACAGGCTGTTGGTGAGACCCACCGCGAGCACTCCGGCGAGCAGCAGGGTGCTCACGAGGCACCAGCCCCCCGTGAGCACGTACAGTGTGATGAACCACTCGCTGCAGGGACAGGCTGTTGTTGAGACCCACCGCGAGCACTCCGGCGAGCAGCAGGATGCTCACGAGGCACCAGCCCCCCGTGAGCACGTACAGTGTGATGAACCAATCGCTGCAGGGACAGGCTGTTGTTGAGACCCACCGCGAGCACTCCGGCGAGCAGCAGGGTGCTCACGAGGCACCAGCCCCCCGTGAGCACGTACAGTGTGATGAACCACTCGCTGCAGGGACAGGCTGTTGTTGAGACCCACCGCGAGCACTCCGGCGAGCAGCAGGATGCTCACGAGGCACCAGCCCCCCGTGAGCACGTACAGTGTGATGAACCAATCGCTGCAGGGACAGGCTGTTGTTGAGACCCACCGCGAGCACTCCGGCGAGCAGCAGGATGCTCACGAGGCACCAGCCCCCCGTGAGCACGTACAGTGTGATGAACCAATCGCTGCAGGGACAGGCTGTTGTTGAGACCCACCGCGAGTACTCCGGCGAGCAGCAGGATGCTCACGAGGCACCAGCCCCCCGTGAGCACGTACAGTGTGATGAACCAATCGCTGCAGGGACAGGCTGTTGTTGAGACCCACCGCGAGCACTCCGGCGAGCAGCAGGATGCTCACGAGGCACCAGCCCCCCGTGAGCACGTACAGTGTGATGAACCACTCGCTGCAGGGACAGGCTGTTGGTGAGACCCACCGCGAGCACTCCGGCGAGCAGCAGGATGCTCACGAGGCACCAGCCCCCCGTGAGCACGTACAGTGTGATGAACCACTCGCTGCAGGGACAGGCTGTTGGTGAGACCCACCGCGAGCACTCCGGCGAGCAGCAGGGTGCTCACGAGGCACCAGCCCCCCGTGAGCACGTACAGTGTGAAGAGCCACTCGCTGCAGGGACAGGCTGTTGGTGAGACCCACCGCGAGCACTCCGGCGAGCAGCAGGGTGCTCACGAGGCACCAGCCCCCCGTGAGCACGTACAGTGTGAAGAGCCACTCGCTGCAGGGACAGGCTGTTGGTGAGACCCACCGCGAGCACTCCGGCGAGCAGCAGGGTGCTCACGAGGCACCAGCCCCCCATGAGCACGTACAGTGTGAAGAGCCACTCGCTGCAGGGACAGGCTGTTGGTGAGACCCACCGCGAGCACTCCGGCGAGCAGCAGGGTGCTCACGAGGCACCAGCCCCCCGTGAGCACGTACAGTGTGAAGAGCCACTCGCTGCAGGGACAGGCTGTTGGTGAGACCCACCGCGAGCACTCCGGCGAGCAGCAGGGTGCTCACGAGGCACCAGCCCCCCGTGAGCACGTACAGTGTGAAGAGCCACTCGCTGCAGGGACAGGCTGTTGGTGAGACCCACCGCGAGCACTCCGGCGAGCAGCAGGGTGCTCACGAGGCACCAGCCCCCCGTGAGCACGTACAGTGTGAAGAGCCACTCGCTGCAGGGACAGGCTGTTGGTGAGACCCACCGCGAGCACTCCGGCGAGCAGCAGGGTGCTCACGAGGCACCAGCCCCCCGTGAGCACGTACAGTGTGAAGAGCCACTCGCTGCAGGGACAGGCTGTTGGTGAGACCCACCGCGAGCACTCCGGCGAGCAGCAGGGTGCTCACGAGGCACCAGCCCCCCGTGAGCACGTACAGTGTGATGAACCACTCGCTGCAGGGACAGGCTGTTGTTGAGACCCACCGCGAGCACTCCGGCGAGCAGCAGGGTGCTCACGAGGCACCAGCCCCCCGTGAGCACGTACAGTGTGATGAACCACTCGCTGCGGAAGCGGCGCGCCGCCAACGCCCAAAAGGCTGGATGCACCTGAAATCACTAGTTGTCACTGAACCGCAGTTGTATTTTCTCGAGGTCCGTAATTTCCCTTTAAGTAGGTACATAATCTGCACAAGTAATAGGTAAATTATACAATTTTTAATAACTATACATGTAAAACCGAACCGCAGGTGAGCGTGATAATAGAGCCGAGGATGTAATTATCAAAGCTCATGCGTGTCATACGACGTTTTTAAACACATTTGCGAGGAAAAATCCTTTTCATAAAATGAAAATGATACAGGCTCCTAAGTTGTTTCTTTTAGTTATTGATGACAACAAGTTTTTACTCACATACATTTGTACATCTCCAAGAATGTACAGTGGCGTCAATTCTATTTATCACTTTTCTATTCACCATGAGTCAACATTTTTCATAATAACCAAACACGCATCATCAATGTTTACAAATATTTGTGAAATTACTTATAATGACGCGCAACAATTTTTGTTCGTGTAGCTCACGCAGTGCGCCCGCAGCGAGGCTTAGATGAAATCTCTAAACAGTCAATACAAAATAAAATAAATATTTTCTTATTCAATATAAATTCATGTAAAATGTTATCAAAAGTAAATAGTTTTACTAAATGAAACGTTTCTATATCATATCCAACAAGAAATAATCAATTAATCTACAAGATTAATTTGTTTAGTCGAGTAAGAATCCATTTGCCGAGAATTAAAAACAAACCTGTATAACCCGGTCAATTTAAGAATGCGCCGAGTCCATACATACACCTTGCCGCAAGGTGCCAACGTGTCTTAATCGGGATATAAACGTAACTACACGAGTGTCGTAATGTTATAAAACACGCGTGTTTAATACCCAGGATTATGAGCCTAAAAGTGGCACAATAAGAGGCACGTTACGAGCAAATGTGTTGAAATAATACATTGTGATACAAGTGAGCTATGTTGATCATTATCATTACATCAGAGGCGGAATTATCACACGAACCGCAGGTGAACGCTGGTCTGCGTACATACTACATGTGTCGTCAGCGTACTTATACGTGAAGCAGTTTTGTATCACATTGCTCATGCTATTGACATGCATTATGTAGCCTACCGGACCATAACGCACAGCCGGTCGGCACGCCATAGGTGACCTTAGCTTCCTCCCCGCTCTTTCCGTCAATCTTAGTGATTATAGTTCTGTTTAGGGTTTGCAAGATCCGCCAATATTTTGGATCCGGATATTTCGGATATTTAAATTCAACAGATCCGGATATCCGGATCTTTCGGATAATACGAATCCACAAGGTTTTTTTGGTATAAAGTAGGAATTGTAAGGTTAAACTAGGAAAAAACGGCTATACCACCGTATACCTGAAAGATTTTAAATAGGTACGCATTCCCGAGGTCATAAAGGGTTTAAAACTATTTTTTTTCAACTTTTTACTTACAACTACGAACGTGAGAGTTTCGTCACTGAAGCTGTCACTTGATAACTACAACAGGGGTAATCAACGTAACGTTCCGAACGCGCGCTAGGACAATCCATCTGTTATTTTCCCATATAAAATTTGACTGCGTGATCAACCAGCAGGTCGAGTTAACTCCTTACCTGGTGCTCGTATCGTACAGTCACCGGCATAAATATGTAATAAAGAAAGCCTCAGAGCGCATATTTATCGCCCTTGCCTTCGGCTCGGGTGTCAAATACCTGCGATCTGAGACATTCTTTGTTTAACCGCCCTAGGTAAGTAATGTACTATTTCAACATATTTGCTCGTAACGTGCCTCTTATTGTGCCGCTTTTGGGCTCATAATCCTGGGTATTAAACACGCGTGTTTAATAACATTACGACACTCGTGTAGTTATGTTTATATGCCGATTAAGACACGTTAGCACCTTGCAACAAGGTGTATGTATGGACTCGGCGCATTATTAAATTGACCGGGTTATACAGGTTTGTTTTTAATTCTCGGCAAATGGATTCTTACTCGACTAAACAAATTAATCTTGTAGATTAATTGATTATTTCTTGTTGGATATGATATAGAAACGTTTCATTTAGTAAAACTATTTACTTTTGATAACATTTTACATGAATTTATATTGAATAAGAAAATATTTATTTTATTTTGTATTGGCTGTTTAGAGATTTCATCTAAGCCTCGCTGCGGGCGCACTGCGCGAACTTCACGAAAAAAAATAGTTGCGCGCCATTATAGGCAATTTCACAAATATTTGTAAACATTGATGATGCGTGTATGGTTATTGTTAAAAATGTTGACTCGTAGTGAATAGAAAAGTGATAAATAGAATTGACACCACTGTACATTCTTGGAGATGTACAAATATGTGAGTAAAAACCTGTTGTCATCGATAACTAAAGGAAACAACTTAGGAGCCTGTAACATGTTCATTTTATGAAAAGGATTTTTTCCTCGCAAATGTGTTGAAAAACGTCGTATGACACGCGTGAGCTTTGATAATTACATCCTCGGCTCTATTATCACGCTCACCTGCGGTTCGCGTGACAATTCCGCATCTGATGTAATGATCAACATACCTCACTTGTATCATAATGTACTATAAGTTAATTTAAAATTTTCTTGCTCTCCATAGTTACAAACATTGAACGCTTTTCGGGGAAAATTTAAAAAGAAAACTAATACTTACTTTTTTGTATTTAAGTAATCTTTCTACAAAGTTTTAAGTTTCTACCTAAAATAAAGTTTCCCCCATACAAATATTGCACCTCTTTTTCCCCCTCTTAGGGGTGGAATTCTCCAAACCACTGAAAGTAATTTACCTTTATTTGTATTCTAATATCTATCTGCACTATTATTATCTATCTTTATCTACTCAATTTCATTTTTTTTTTATTAATAAAACATGCTTCTTTTGGCGTATTCTAATCAATAGAACCATACAAAATATGTGTCGTAATGATGTCCCACCGACGAATATTGTTTTTGTCCCGCGTACCTACCCTTTGCTACACCCTACCTAGCCAGTTTTCGTTCGTGTCTTACTCATACGTACAACTACAAAATGTACCTAAGTATAGTCCTGGCCTGTCAATGTAGGCTGTAAGAAGCTGAGAAATACCCATTCGGTCACGTCACATACCTATAGGAAGTGGTCGCTACTGCCGTAGGTATGGCATTCCAGACGCTATACGATAAGTTGGTAAAGGTGCGTATATGTCGCGTTCTTGTGCTAGTATTTAGTAGTACTAAATTAGTAGGTACTTACTATGCCGAGCACGGATATTATTATGGCAGAGGTGCGCAGGTCGCCACCGAAGGACCACGTACACTCCATCTAAACACGTCATTTGTTATTTCATTTCGATATCTAATTATTGCCTTTCATAGGAACCTATTTAACATTGGCCAAGACTGTGACTGCAACCCATTGTATACAAAATGCAATTTTGTTACGACTCTATTCTGCAGTGCTAAAGTCAACAAAACTCAGTTTTATCATGACGTGGGCCTACACAGAGTATAATACAGAAATGTCTAGGTTTATTATAATTGCCTACCTACCTTTTTGCGTACCTAAGGTAAACGTCCACTGTTTCGGCATGTTAAGCCTCTTATGAATTCGTATTTTTTTTAAGACGTTACTGAACATGATATCGCTTTGAAATCTTTTGTGTGATGAATATTGATATCTTGGCTATTATTTAATGAAATAATTATATAGTTTTAGTTTCAATATCTATTTTTAACAAATTTATTTGTAAACCTCCTATTTGAAGCCCATTTCGTGATAAAATTTGGCTCTGCTCCTAAGTTTGTGAGTTCGTGGCCCCTGTTTCGGCATAAAGTTTTCGAGTACCTGATAGTAGGAGATACGTTTTATTTATGCATATACACCCTCATTTGTTATTTGGTATTGAACAAGATTATTTAAGAGGTAAGTAATATCATGAATATTGACAAAATCCAATAGAGGGCCTGGGTAAAACTCTGGTAAATTTAAAATACCGTGACTTTTGTTGTTTTTCCAGGATTTTTTTATGAAATGTAAGGTTAAATAACTTATCCAATAGTACAGGGTCACCCTTTCGAAAGTATGTTACACATAGGTTATCTATTTATATTAACCAAAACTGTTTAACTTGAGATAAATATCTAGACAACCTTTGGGAAGTGACACATATCTGTAAACGCTCTTCTGTTTAATAGAGTATAAAGTTACCTTTCACTTCTTAAAAAAAACCCTTAAAAATAAAGAAAGTTCCGGGAGTAGTAAGTCCCGGGATTTCAACGGTTTAAAATAAAAAATGTCTTTAATAAGTAATTGTAAAATGTATCTACCTAGTTACATGTATTGATTATATAAGATTGATTTACCTGAAATAATATCTGGTCAATGTTGTATGGGTCACACTTTTTAAAGAACAATCTTATAGTGTTTTATAGTAACCTTTCATTTAATAAAAATAATCCCGCAAAAATAATTAATACCCAGTAGCCAGGCAACAATATTCCATTTTATCGAAGTACATATTACCTCTTCAAGAAGAATATCAAATAACAGACGAGGGTACACATTTCCCATACCTTATCTACTACTAGGATTGATCTGTGTTTACCTACTAATATAGATTTATATGTCACGAACTTGGGAAAAAGTATTAAAAGTGGTAGTCCCTTGTTTTGTGTTACTAGTTCTTGGATATTCCCGCAATTAATAATTTAGATCACATTTAAATTATGTTCAATAACCATTACCTATCCTACATGTAATATATAAACATAAATATACCGGACAGAAATCGAGCAATAAAAAAAAATATGCTGCAAGTAAATATGCGAATTCACCTTAAAATTGTAAATGTAGGTCACGTTCAACCTCGTTTTACGGGAATTCTAGTGAACAAAACATATACCGAATTTAGCTCATAGAAAACCTCATTAAATACATTATCTGTTTTTTAGATTTACATTTACAATTTCTCAAGTATTATTTATATATAAAAGATACAAGGATGTATCTAGAAAGTCCTTGATTCGGTAGTAACACGAAATAGGGGCCACACAAAAAATATAATGACCGCTAGTTCGTGAGTCCATTTATTGCTATTTTAAGGGGCTCCTATACCTAAATATACAATTATTTCTTATTGAATCAATTGTTAAGGAACTCCACAAAGGACTGGTCAAAGTTTTTTTTCAAATGGACTTCCGATTGCCTTTCAATTCCCTTAAGAAGTCGGAGCGAGAACCTTACGTCTACAACAAGTTCGCGCATACCGCACAGCTGTTCTCAGCCGACTGAGAGTTTCCAGCGTTATATTTCTATTAGTATAGTCGTCAAAATGTTTGAATTAGATTTTTTGGAAAGATTAAATGATAGAGATTTTTTACAAATGTATATTTTAAATAAAAAATATTTGAATTGCTTATTATATGCGTCAGAAACAAAACTAACGAAATGACGTAATAGCACGAACTTGTGGCCCGTTACCTTACCTACATATAAACTTATTTAGGCCCGCACCACACGTCAAGTTCTAATTAAGGCACGTTATGTTATGATATTATGGCGCGCGTAGCGCATAAGTATTATCGTATCTAGACACGCGGCAGCGCAAGTTCAAGCAAAGGAACTGGCTAGCCAGCGCCGAGTGTAATATTACCCGAACCACTTGCCACTTTTGGCCCTTCTATAACTCAAAACCTCTTTTACGTAAACACATAAAACTACGTGTGTTTAATTATATCCATAAGGACATCTAGAAGCCCAAATTTCATGAAGCTAGCTCAAACGGTTATAAAGATATGAAGGTCAAAAAGTCGTAAATTTTAGCACTGACTGACTGACATATAGTACCTAAACCTAACCTACTTCCAGATGACCTAGAAGGGTGAAATTTGGAATCCAGCTCGGTAATTGTGTGTAAGCGTAGGAAAAAATCTAAAAATAAAAAAAAGTAAAAAAATAGGGGGGTCCCCATACAATTTTTTTTTATTGTAGCGTTGTAACCGTTACACGCAGATATTTGAAACTATCCCAATATATATTATGTATGAGTGCCAAGTTCTATGCAAAATCCAAATATGTATTTATAGGAACAAAATAACATTATGAATAAGTATTAAACTCTCTGTATTTGCTTTATTGGCTACCTATAACAATTGCTATTATTATATTTATGTGAGATCTTAAAGTAGGTTAGATTTGACTTGGCCAGTTTTATATGTTATCTCCACTTATAATAAATCTCTAAATTAAAAAAAGAATCAGCCAGTTTGAAACTAAGCTTTGCGCGGTTCGAATGTTCTCAGCATCCCATGAACGGAAAAATATGAAACATTTTATATAGGTACATTATTATTCTAGCTGCAACTTATGCCTGACTGCGACAATTACTTAATTTTCCGAAATATACGACTTCATTTAATTTTTCATTTATTTTTATTGAAATCAAACGCTGCTCCAACTGTCAGCTATAAGAACCGTCAAATTTTCGTCAAAATGGCGGAATTGCTTTGCCTTTCACTTATTAATAATTTAAATCCTGTCTACGATAGACCTTCACGAGACAAATGCTAAAATATAAACCATAAAAAAATATTCGATTCTGATATGAGAACTTATATGCGCAAATGTCGTTTTATGTCGTAATTTCAATAAATGAAATCAACAAATTTGAACAATATAATTAACACGAATTTGTTTTTTTTGAATGACAATGGCACGCGCTCGGCGCATTCAGCCAAAGTACCTGCGGCGCTACCACGAAAACCGATACTCAATGTTCATATATTTGCATCCCTGTCACTCGAGTACGGTTAGTGCGATAGAGATAGAGATACCCGAATATTTTCGAATTCCGAAGTTCGTGGTTATAGCTCAGGAATCGAAAATATGGTAAATAATCATAATGTATTTTCTCGAAAAAGAATTTAAAATAAATATAGTCAAATGGAGAAAAAAACAAAGCAAGAGGTTATATAGGTAATGATTAAGTTATAAGAGTCCAAAGTTTTAAGAGGGGGTATGTTCTGTCCCTTTTCCGCAAAACGCACCTTCATATGAAACGATTGTTTTTTACTATGACGCTCGAGTATATTGACGTCACAGTCCCTCGTCGTTTTCTCACTCTAACAAGCGACATTAAAACGGATGTAGCTTCATAATTTTTTGAGATATTTGAATGGGAGTTTCATTATCTTCTATCTATTTATACATAACTAGCTGTTGCCCGCGACTTCGTCCGCGTAGAACATGTTATCGTCTAAATATTTGTTTAAGGAATGAATTAAAAAAAAAACCGTAGTTACAAAAGTTTTACTTTAAAAATGTCTTGCTCTCTACATAAACTTCGAACCCCCTTTTAACCTTCTTAGGCGATAAGTAAAAAAAAAAGAAAAATAAGTTTTGTAGTCTTTCAGCAAACAGTCTACAACCGAAGTTACAAATCCCTTACATTAAAAATTACTTGCTCGCCATACAAACTTGGAATCCCCTTTAGAGCTTGAATTTAAAAAAAAAACCGGCCAGGTGCGAGTCGGACTCACGCACGAAGGGTTCCGTACCATTGTCTATAAAAAACTATTTAATTCTATGTTTTTAGTATTTGTTGTTAGAGCGGCAACAGAAATACATCATCTGTGAAAATCTCAGCTGGAACTATCACGGTATCAGTGAGATACAGCCTGGTGACAGACAGACGGACGGACGGACGGACAGCGGAGTCTTAGTAATAGGGTCCCGTTTTACTCTTTGAGTACGAAACCCTAAAAACGCTGAAATAAGTTTTGTAGTCTTTTAACAAACAGGCTAGGATCGAAGTTACAAATCTCATACTTAAAAATTTTCTGACTCTCTATACCAACTTTGAACCCCCTATTAACGCTTTTCAAGGAAAAATTAAGAAGAATAGTTTTTTTTGTTGAAATAAGAATTTTTTCTACAAACTATCAAGTATCTAAGCTCAATAAAAGTGTTTCCCATACGAATCTTGCACCCTTTTTAACCCCTTAAGGGGTGGAATTTTCCAAAACGCTGAAAGTAATTTATTTGTAAGCTTTCTACAAAGTTTTAAAAAGAAAGTGCTTTTTTTTCTGAAAGTGTTTTTTTTTATCAATAAGTAATCTATCTACACCTTTCAAGCTTTTATCTCAAAAAAGAGTTTCCCTCATACAAACTTTGCAACCCTTAGTAACCCCCTCAGAGGTGGAATTTTACGCTGAAAGTTCTTTATTTATATTCTAATAAGTAAGCTATCAAATACAAAGTTTAAAGTCTCTTGCTAAAAAAAGAACGTTGCCTCCATACAAATGTTGCACTCCCTTTTAACCCCCTTAGGGGTGGAATTTTCTAAAACACTGAAAGTTCTTTTTAGGGTTCCGTACTCAAAGAGTAAAATGGGACCCTATGACTAAGACTCCGCTGTCCGTCCGTCCGTCCATTCGTCTGTCTGTCACCAGGCTGTATCTCACTGATACCGTGATAGTTCAAGTTGAAATTTTCACAGATGATGTATTTCTGTTGCTGCTATAACAACAAATGCTAAAAACAAAATAAAATAAATATTTTTATTGACACGGAACCCTTCGTGCGCGAATCCAACTCGCGCTTGGCTGGTTTTTTTGTATTTCAATAAGTAGGTAATCTTTCTCCAAACGTTTAACCTTGTATCTCAAAAAATAATTTCCCGCATACAAACTTTGCAACGATTTTAACAACCCATAGGGGTGGAATTTTCCAAAACGCTGAAAGTGCTTTATTTTTATGCTAATAAGTAAGCTTTCTACAAAGGTTTAAGTATCTAGCTAAAAAAAAATGTTTCCTCCATACAAATGTTGCACCCCCTTTTAACCCCTTTAGGGGTGGAATTTTCTAAAACGCTGTAAGGCGTTTTTTTGTATTTCAATTAGTAATCTTTCTACGAACTTTAAAGCTTCTATCTCAAAAAAGAGTTTCCCTCATACAAACCTTGCAACCCTATTTAGCCCCCTTAGGGGTTGAATTTTCCAAAACCCTGAAAGTGCTTTATTTTTATTCTAATAAGTAATATTTCCACAAAGATTAAAGACTCTAGCTCAAAAAATAAAGTTTCCACCATACAAACTTTGCAACCCTATTTAACCCCTTAGGGGTGGAATCTTCCAAAACGCCGAAAGTACTTTTTTTTATTCTAAAAAGTAAGTTTTCTACAAAGGTTTAAGTCTCTAGCTAAAAAAACATGTTTCCTCCATACAAATGTTGCACCCCCTTTTAACCCCCTTAGGGGTGGAATTTGCTAAAACGCTGAATAAGGTTTTTTTTGTATTTCAATAAGTAATCTTTCTACAAACTTTTAAGCTTCTATCTCAAAAAAGCGTTTCCCTCATACAACTTTGCAACCCTATTTAACCCCTTAGGGGTGGAATTTTCCAAAACACTGAAAGTGTTTTATTTTTATTCTAATGAGTAAGCTTTCTACAAAGGTTTAAGTCTCTAGCTAAAAAAACATGTTTCCTCCATACAAATGTTGCACCCCCTTTTAACCCCCTTAGGGGTAGGATTTTCTAAAACGCTGTAAGTCTTTTATATGTATTTCAATAAGTTTTCTTACTACAAACTTTAAAGCTTCTATCTCAAAAAAGAGTTTTTCTCATACAAACCTTGCAACCCTTTTTAGCTCCCTTAGGGGTTGAATTTTCCAAAACCCTGAATTCTGTATTCTATAAAGTAATCTTTCCACAAAGTTTGAAGACTCCAGCTCAAAACATAAAGTTTACTCCATACAAACTTTGCACCCCTATTTAACCCCTTTAGGTCGGACCCCTGTCAGGAAGTCTTCTTTTATATATATAGATAAGTAAGCTATCTACAAAGTTTAAAGTCTCTTGCTAAAAAAAGAACGTTGCCTCCATACAAATGTTGCACTCCCTTTTAACCCCCTTAGGGGTGGAATTTTCTAAAACACTAAAAGTTCTTTTTAGGGTTCCGTACTCAAAGAGTAAAATGGGACCCTATTACTAAGACTCCGCTGTCCGTCCGTCCGTTCATCCGTCTGTCTGTCACCAGGCTGTATCTCACTGATACCGTGATAGTTCCAGTTGAAATTTTCACAGATGATGTATTTCTGTTGCCGCTATAACAACAAATGCTAAAAACAAAATAAAATAAATATTTTTATTGACACGGAACCCTTCGTGCGCGAGTCCAACTCGCGCTTGGCTGGTTTTTTTGTATTACAATAAGTAGGTAATCTTTCTCCAAACGTTTAACCTTGTATATCAAAAAATAATTTCCCTCATACAAACTTTGCAACGATTTTAACAACCCTTAGGGGTGGAATTTTCCAAAACGCTGAAAGTGCTTTATTTTTATGCTAATAAGTAAGCTTTCTACAAAGGTTTAAGTCTCTAGCTAAAAGAACATGTTTCCTCTATACAAATGTTGCACCCCCTTTTAACCCCCTTAGGGGTGGAATTTTCTAAAACGCTGTAAGTCGTTTTAATGTATTTCAATTAGTAATCTTACTACAAACTTTAAAGCTTCTATCTCAAAAAAGAGTTTCCCTCATACAAACCTTGCAACTCTTTTTAGCCCCCTTAGGGGTTGAATTTTCCAAAACCCTGAAAATGCTTTATTTGTATTCTAATAAGTAATATTTCCACAAAGATTAAAGACTCTAGCTCAAAAAATAAAGTTTCCACCATACAAACTTTGCAACCCTATTTAACCCCTTAGGGGTGGAATTTTCCAAAACGCCGAAAGAACTTTATTTTAATTCCAATAAGTAAGCTTTCTACAATGTTTGAATTCTCTAGCTAGAAAAAAAATGTTTCCTCCATACAAATGTTGCACCCCCTTTTAACCCCCTTAGGGGTAGAATTTGCTAAAACGCTGAATAAGGTTTTTTTTGTATTTCAATAAGTAATCTTTCTACAAACTTTTAAGCTTCTATCTCAAAAAAGCGTTTCCCACATACAACTTTGCAACCCTATTTAACCCCTTAGGGGTAGAATTTTCCAAAACACTGAAAGTGTTTTATTTTTATTCTAATGAGTAAGCTTTCTACAAAGGTTTAAGTCTCTAGCTAAAAAAACATGTTTCCTCCATACAAATGTTGCACCCCCTTTTAACCCCCTTAGGGGTGGAATTTTCTAAAACGCTGTAAGTCTTTGATATGTATTTCAATAAGTAATCTTACCACAAACTTTAAAGCTTCTATCTCAAAAAAGAGTTTCCCTCATACAAACCTTGCAACCCTTTTTAGCCCCCTTAGGGGTTGAATTTTCCAAAACCCTGAAAGTGCTTTATTTGTATTCTAATGAGTAATATTTCCACAAAGTTTAAAGACTCTAGCTCAAAAAATAAAGTTTCCACCATACAAACTTTGCAACCCTATTTAACCCCTTAGGGGTGGAATTTTCCAAAACGCCGAAAGTACTTTATTTTAATTCCAATAAGTAAGCTTTCTACAATGTTTGAATTCTCTAGCTAGAAAAAAAATGTTTCCTCCATACAAATGTTGCACCCCCTTTTAACCCCTTTAGGGGTGGAATTTTCTAAAACGCTGAAAGTTTATTTTTCGTATTTCAATAAGTAATCTTTCTACAAACTTTTAAGCTTCTATCTCAAAAAAGAGTTTCCCCATACAAATTTTGCAACCCTTTTTATCCCCCTTAGAGGTGGAATTTTCCAAAACGCTGAAAGTACTTTATTTGTATTCTACAAAGTAATCTTTCCACAAAGTTTGAAGACTCCAGCTCAAAAAATAAAGTTTCCTCCATACAAACTTTTCACCCCTATTTTACCCCTTTAGGGGTGGAATTTCCAAAAATCCCTTCTTATCCGTCGCCTACGTTATAAAAGATAGTATGGGTGTAAATTTCAAGTTTCTAGTTCCAGTAGTTTCGGCTGTGCGTTGATGATCTGTCAGGAAGTCTTCTTTTATATATATAGATAAATGCCTATGTCCTGACTGACTTATTCACTCACTCACTCATCAACGCACAGCCGAAACTACTAATCTTAGAGAGTTGATTTTTGCACAGTATGTTGCTTTTATAACGTGGGCTAGGGATAAAAAGGGATTTTTGAAAATTCTACCCCTAAGGGGGTAAAATGGGGGTGCAAAGTTTGTATGGGAGAACCTTTTTTTTTTGAGCTATAGACTTATACTTTGTAGAAAAATTAGTTATTAGAATACAAATGAAACACTTTCAGCGTTTTGGAAAATTCCATCCCTACGGGGGTAAAATAGGGGTGGTGCAAGGTTTGTATGGGGGAAACATTTTTTTTTAAATAGAGACTTAAAACTTTGTAGAAAGATCAGTCATTAGAATACAAATAAAGAACTTTCAGGGTTTTAGAAAATTCTACCCCTAAAGGGGTAAAATAGAGTGCAAAGTTTGTATGGGAAAAACTACTTTTTTTTAAATAGAGACTTAAAACTTTGTAGAGAAATTATTCATTAGAATACAAATAAAGTACCTAGATTCAGTGTTTTAAAAAAATCTACCCCTAAGGGGGTAAAATAGGGGTGCAAATTTTGTATGGGGGAAACAATATTTTTTTTAAATAGAGACTTAAAACTTTGTAGAAAGATTAGTCATCAGAATACAAATTAAGTACTTTCAGCGTTTTAGAAAATTCTACCCCTAAAAATAGGGGGCTAAAATAGGGGTGCAAAGTTTGTATGTGGGAAACTATTTTTTTTAGCTAGAGTCCTAAAACTTTGTAGAAAGATTATTTAAATACAAAGAAAGTACTTTCAGCGTTTTGGAAAATTTCACCCCTAAGGGGGTAAAATAGGGTGCAAAGTTTGTATGGGAAAAACATATTTTTTTTTAATAGAGACTTAAAATTTTGACGAAAAATTACTTATTAGAACATGAAAAATACTACATTCGGCGTTTTACAAAAATGGGGTTAAAAAAGGGTGCAAGGTTTGTATGGGGAACACTTTTTCTGAGCTAGACACTTAAAACTTTGTAGAAAGATTACTTATAAAAATACAAAAAAAAGACTTTCAGCGTTTTGAAAAAATCTATCCCTAAGGGGGATAAAAAGGGGTGCAAAGTTTTTATCAGGGAAAGTTTATGTTTTTGAGTTAGAGACTTGAAACTTTGTAGAAAGATTACTTATTAAAATACAAAAAAAGAACACAAATCGTTTTAGAAAATTCCACCCCTAATAGGGTTAAAAAGGAGAGCAAGCTTTGCATGGGCAACACTTTTTTTTGAGTTGGACTTAAAACTTTGCAAAAAGATTACTTATTAGAATACTAAAAAAGAACTTTCAGCGTTTTAGAAAACTCCATCCCTAAGGGGATCCTTAAGATCCTTAAGAAGGGTAGCCAGTGTTGTGTGGGAAAAACTTTTTTTTTTACTAGAATTAAAACTATTCAAAATGTTACTTATTAAAATTAATAATAAAGTACTTTCAGAGTTTTAGAAAATTCCACCCCTAAGGGGGTTAAGAAAGCTTTGTATGGGCAACACTTTTTTTGAGCTAGAGACTTAAAAGTTTACGAAAAAAGTTCTTTCAGCGATTAGAAAAATTCAACCTCTAAGGGGGTTTAAAAGGGGGTTCAAATTTTAAATGGCGAGCAATAAAATTTTAAAGTGTGAGTAAGAGATTTTTAAATTCGGTCTTATTCTGTACGTTAAAAGACTACAAAACTGATTTCAGGGTTTTTCCAAATTCATCCCCTAAGAGTGTTAAAATTGGTTCAAATTTTGAGTATTTCAAGGCATTTTTAAAGTATGAGATTTTTAACTTAGGTTTTAGACTGTTTGTTCACAAACTAGAAAATGAACATCAACTTTTTTTTTAATTATCCCCTAAAAGAGGGTTCAAATTTTGTATTGAGAGAAATCATTTTCTAAGACGATAAAAAGTTCTACGCGGACGAAGTCGCGGGCAACAGCTAGTATGTATATATGTTGAATAACTTTATAAAATAACTGATGTAATGAAAACTGGCCAAGTCAAATCTAACCTACTTTAAGATCTCACATTTTTAAATAACAGCAATTGTTATAGGTATCCAATAAAGCAAAGAAATGGAGTTTAATACTTGTTCATAATGTTATTTTGTTCCTATAAATACATATTTAGATTTTGCATAGAACTTGGCACTCATTTAGATCTCCATTTAAGGTAACTGTACGGAATTCTGTAAGCGTACGGAATTCCGGAATTTATCGTTTAAGTTCCAAAAATAAGAAAACTATCAACAATTTCCAAAAAATATACATATACATATAAAGTGTGGACAATATTGCGTCTAATGAACAAAAGGTCAACGAACTGTGAACATATGGTATGTTGTTACGTAATCTGTTTTGGTCAGTCCGCGTCAAAACGCCGAAACGATCGAGAGTACTCGCGTGTGCGTAAGTGCAGAAACGGATTTTGTTAAGGATTTTACAAGTAATGGGTAAGCATTTTCATTATAAATTGCTTCAATCATTGTGTAGAATTTCATAACAAACTGAGTAAATGAATTTTCATGAAAATTCAGTTCGTATTTAGTAAATTACGGTCGATTTTCTGATTACCGCAATTACATACATCAAAAACCAACTTTGTCCCGAAAAGCGTCAAAATTACGCAATTGACGAAAATAAAGGGATTTCGTTTTTGCGTTTTGCCGGGAATTAAGATTAGAGAGTCAAGCAAACTTTGCCGTTACGAGCGTGATGTTTGCCATACTTTCATATAGTCAAATTAAGTACTATGATTTTGAGGACCATTGTTATGAAAAAAGGTGTCTAAAGTTATCAATTTTGCCTACTTCGTAAAAAATTACCACAATAATTCCACATGCTAAATAGCTGAATTATACTGCTACAGTCCAATGTTTTAATATACTTAATGTTACATCTACTAATCTGAATACATTACTATAGAATTTAAGTAACATCAGGATGTGGAAAAGACGTACTACTTAAAAACATCTGCTTTTCTGACTTCCGCAATTGCCTACAATGTTTTTTGGCTGTGCTTCTAATTGCGTTAAAATAATTTCGTAGTTATGCTTATGTTTTCAAATGGTTATTCAGTATTTTCTGAGTTATATTTAGGGAAACTTATAACGCACATCGAGTTTTATGACCGTACAAGGCACATAGGGGAAATTGGGGACACTCTGATTTTAGGGCCCAGTGGGGACAAATTCAGATTCAGGATCAGATTTTTCCTATTCGTCTCCACTGGGGACAACTAGGTAGGAATATGTCATTCCCATTTGTCCACACAAAATTAGGGGAAACTGGGATCAATTGGTACGTTTTAGACAAAATCGGATTTTCTACTCTAAAAAATAAGAATAAAATTCTTAGTTGTTCCCAGTGGGGATAAACAGGAATAATTTAAAAAACAGAAAAAATGAAGAGTCATCCATAATTTCTGAACATATCACAAATACTGACCCAATGAGAATAGCTTTAGGAGATTATGTTGTTATTATGTACGACGGGCAAAAATTTCCTGGTCTCGTATTGAAAGTTATAGATGACGCACCTGGAAGAAAATATGAAGTAAAGACTATGACCATGAGTTTTGCTAGTGGGCGAGTCAATTGGCGATGGCCTAAGAAAGATGATATTCTTATCTACGACGTTGCAGACGAGAAGTATATTCTATTCAAGATTTAGAGAGTGAAGATGAAGACTGAAAGTATATTGTCTAAGATATAATTAAATAAGTACCGAGTGTATAGTTCCCGGCAAACAACTTGAACATGCGGGACGAAGTGGGGGGGCAGCTCGCACGTACAATTCGCCTTTGCGCAGGCAAGGTCATTTGCGCACGAAGTTTGCCGTCTACTGTACCGACCAATCAAAGCAATTAAGAAGGTATGTTGTATGTGTTTGTTGTATAGTAGGCATATTTAAATTTAATAATGATAAGATAAATGAATGGTCCATGTTCCTAACTTACGAAGTTTAAACTGGCTCTGTAAAATATGGTTTAAAATTAAAAAGTATAATTGTTTTGTATGCTCACGCAGCGTTCGTGATCCGTCCATCAATATGAAAATGGTTTTGTTTTATTACTTAGTGTTAATGTTTAAACGAATTAATATGCTGTCGGGATCACCTCACCCCAATCTCCTCTAATAATAAAAAAAAATATTTTTTTATCAAATATGTAATGTTATTTTATTTCTGATCACGTCATATTTAATTTATATTTCCTATTTCATAAATTTTGCAAGAAAGGGGCATTTACTAAATTTGCCGGATTTACATGCACGAATTTACAGAATAACCGGCAGAGACAATTTTTAATCCGTAATAACGGACATTTAAGAGGTTCATAAAAATTACTATTACCTAGTTATATAAAACACAGTTTAATACATAATTGTTATATACAAATCTATACTCTGAAAGCCAGTCTTTACTAGTAAACCGATTTCAATTAGCTAAGATTTCAGGTTTTACTGGAAATAGCTTACAAAGTCAAAAATGCCTTAACACTCCGTAATTCCGTACACTTACCTTATTTTTGCGGCGAAGCCCACAGCCAAGCATAATTTTAGTATTGAACTTAGCTCTCCTTTTTTACATTTATGTTTTTGGTGGGATTCGAGATACGAGTACTTACACAAAATTCATGAGCCCCTGAACGGTGCCAGGGAACTTGACGTGCGCTTTGAGCCATTATGGAGCGAAGTGTTTAACGTTTACCGCACACGTCAGGTATGGGATCCTGATTCGCGCCTAGCGTTTACTGTATTAATATTCTAATACGGGAAAACCGTACGCGTGTGCTGTTGTCCTAAATGTCTCCACCATAGAGGTAGAATAGAATATAGGGACTCACCCACACATACACACATGAGTGACAAAGATGTAAGCATAGACAATACCACAAGTGGGAACGAGATACAATGTCATATTTCCTGTCCGTATACGCAAGTTTTGTTTGTCACCACCAGCACCTGTCAACATATTGTACTGAAACTCACGTGACCAGCACGTCATGACGTATCCGATATAACACGACTAAATCATCCCATAAAAAAATATTCCATGTAAAAAATAGGCCAAGTCTCGAAACTCTTCCACAGTAAAAAGTGGTGAAATATTTCGTAGAGCCAAGTCAGGCATTCTAATTAATCTTTATTTGCTTGCTAAATAAAATTCTGCAACTTGCAATCACACAACTTCACTGCATTTACTGATTTTTGCATACCTAAAAATATGTAAGTGTGATTGCCAAGTCACAAAATTTAATTTAGCAAGCAAATAAAGATTAATAAGAATGCCTGACTTGGCTCCACGAAATATCTCACCAATTTTTACTGTGGAAGAGTTTCGAGACTTGGCCTATTTATTACATCGAATGTTTTTTCATCTCTCATTTTCTTTTGTTGGAGATTGTGTTATCATCTTTGTATGGAAATGTCATTTTATCTAACACCGCAAATAACGTTTGTACAGTTTTGCAGGAAGGAACCGCAAATATAACTTCGTAATCGCATGTGTGGATAGGATTACAAACTTACTTATGCAGTTTGTAGATCTCTGAATCGTGACTGCTAAATAGCTGAATTATACTGCTACAGTCCAATGTTTTAATATACTTAATGTTACATCTACTAATCTGAATACATTACTATAGAATTTAAGTAACATCAGGATGTGGAAAAGACGTACTACTTAAAAACATCTGCTTTTCTGACTTCCGCAATTGCCTACAATGTTTTTTGGCTGTGCTTCTAATTGCGTTAAAATAATTTCGTAGTTATGCTTATGTTTTCAAATGGTTATTCAGTATTTTCTGAGTTATATTTAGGGAAACTTATAACGCACATCGAGTTTTATGACCGTACAAGGCACATAGGGGAAATTGGGGACACTCTGATTTTAGGGCCCAGTGGGGACAAATTCAGATTCAGGATCAGATTTTTCCTATTCGTCTCCACTGGGGACAACTAGGTAGGAATATGTCATTCCCATTTGTCCACACAAAATTAGGGGAAACTGGGATCAATTGGTACGTTTTAGACAAAATCGGATTTTCTACTCTAAAAAATAAGAATAAAATTCTTAGTTGTTCCCAGTGGGGATAAACAGGAATAATTTAAAAACAGAAAAAATGAAGAGTCATCCATAATTTCTGAACATATCACAAATACTGACCCAATGAGAATAGCTTTAGGAGATTATGTTGTTATTATGTACGACGGGCAAAAATTTCCTGGTCTCGTATTGAAAGTTATAGATGACGCACCTGGAAGAAAATATGAAGTAAAGACTATGACCATGAGTTTTGCTAGTGGGCGAGTCAATTGGCGATGGCCTAAGAAAGATGATATTCTTATCTACGACGTTGCAGACGAGAAGTATATTCTATTCAAGATTTAGAGAGTGAAGATGAAGACTGAAAGTATATTGTCTAAGATATAATTAAATAAGTACCGAGTGTATAGTTCCCGGCAAACAACTTGAACATGCGGGACGAAGTGGGGGGGCAGCTCGCACGTACAATTCGCCTTTGCGCAGGCAAGGTCATTTGCGCACGAAGTTTGCCGTCTACTGTACCGACCAATCAAAGCAATTAAGAAGGTATGTTGTATGTGTTTGTTGTATAGTAGGCATATTTAAATTTAATAATGATAAGATAAATGAATGGTCCATGTTCCTAACTTACGAAGTTTAAACTGGCTCTGTAAAATATGGTTTAAAATTAAAAAGTATAATTGTTTTGTATGCTCACGCAGCGTTCGTGATCCGTCCATCAATATGAAAATGGTTTTGTTTTATTACTTAGTGTTAATGTTTAAACGAATTAATATGCTGTCGGGATCACCTCACCCCAATCTCCTCTAATAATAAAAAAAAATATTTTTTTATCAAATATGTAATGTTATTTTATTTCTGATCACGTCATATTTAATTTATATTTCCTATTTCATAAATTTTGCAAGAAAGGGGCATTTACTAAATTTGCCGGATTTACATGCACGAATTTACAGAATAACCGGCAGAGACAATTTTTAATCCGTAATAACGGACATTTAAGAGGTTCATAAAAATTACTATTACCTAGTTATATAAAACACAGTTTAATACATAATTGTTATATACAAATCTATACTCTGAAAGCCAGTCTTTACTAGTAAACCGATTTCAATTAGCTAAGATTTCAGGTTTTACTGGAAATAGCTTACAAAGTCAAAAATGCCTTAACACTCCGTAATTCCGTACACTTACCTTATTTTTGCGGCGAAGCCCACAGCCAAGCATAATTTTAGTATTGAACTTAGCTCTCCTTTTTTACATTTATGTTTTTGGTGGGATTCGAGATACGAGTACTTACACAAAATTCATGAGCCCCTGAACGGTGCCAGGGAACTTGACGTGCGCTTTGAGCCATTATGGAGCGAAGTGTTTAACGTTTACCGCACACGTCAGGTATGGGATCCTGATTCGCGCCTAGCGTTTACTGTATTAATATTCTAATACGGGAAAACCGTACGCGTGTGCTGTTGTCCTAAATGTCTCCACCATAGAGGTAGAATAGAATATAGGGACTCACCCACACATACACACATGAGTGACAAAGATGTAAGCATAGACAATACCACAAGTGGGAACGAGATACAATGTCATATTTCCTGTCCGTATACGCAAGTTTTGTTTGTCACCACCAGCACCTGTCAACATATTGTACTGAAACTCACGTGACCAGCACGTCATGACGTATCCGATATAACACGACTAAATCATCCCATAAAAAAATATTCCATGTAAAAAATAGGCCAAGTCTCGAAACTCTTCCACAGTAAAAAGTGGTGAAATATTTCGTAGAGCCAAGTCAGGCATTCTAATTAATCTTTATTTGCTTGCTAAATAAAATTCTGCAACTTGCAATCACACAACTTCACTGCATTTACTGATTTTTGCATACCTAAAAATATGTAAGTGTGATTGCCAAGTCACAAAATTTAATTTAGCAAGCAAATAAAGATTAATAAGAATGCCTGACTTGGCTCCACGAAATATCTCACCAATTTTTACTGTGGAAGAGTTTCGAGACTTGGCCTATTTATTACATCGAATGTTTTTTCATCTCTCATTTTCTTTTGTTGGAGATTGTGTTATCATCTTTGTATGGAAATGTCATTTTATCTAACACCGCAAATAACGTTTGTACAGTTTTGTAGGAAGGAACCGCAAATATAACTTCGTAATCGCATGTGTGGATAGGATTACAAACTTACTTATGCAGTTTGTAGATGTCTGAATCGTGACTGAAATGAAGGGTTAAAAACTAATTATGTTTAAAATTTGGAGCTTGTGGGTCTGCTAGAAGTACCTTAGAATTATGTTAATCATTATGAGTGTGTCAAGTGACAAAACTAAGGAAATTTGACGGACAATAGTTCTTAAACTACTAGTTCAAATTGAATGCTATTGAGAATAATATCTAAACCATGTTACTGAAAATTCAGGGTTCAGAAGCCAGCACAAAATTACAGGATGTAGAAAATGGCCTGAATGGCTTCGAGAAAAGGATGGTACGGCCGTGCCTCTTTGTTTTGCTCGGCTAAATAAATTACATTAGACGTCAACAATGTATTTATAGTTCTTACTTTAGTAAGATTAATTTACCTTCGTCCCCTTCGGGCATACGCTAGGACGACATATGTATTATATCCTATACGTGCGGTCGCCACAGACACAGCGTTCAACCGGAGTTCTGCGTTCGCGTCCCATTGCGTTCCATTGCGTCCCATTGCGTCCCATTGCGTTTCATTGCGTTCCATTGCGTCCCATTGCGTTCCATTGCGTGGAACGCAGAACTCCGGTGAACGTCTTCTGTCTGCACGGGCTCTAAAGTAGAGGACAGACTGCGTTGGTGGTCAATAGAAAATTTGTAAATGATTGCCAAAATTATAGACCGCCACCGCAGGCCGCCAGTGAGATTCAGACATCAAGAAATCTGAAGTTTGCTGCGGGGCTTACTTGTCGGGATATCGGATTTGAGACACTTAAGTTTTCGTGTCAAAATACTCTCAATGTTTCCCCCTGGTTTGCTGTAATATTACAAATGAAAACACAAGTATCATGCGCATGAGTTTATTTAATTAATTAGAAGCCAGTAAACGTAACAACAAAATCGATACAATGTTACGCAGAGTACAAAATGCCTTAAAAACATATTATAATATAACAATTCATAAAATATCACTCGAAATGCGATAAACACCGCCAATACACCAGAAAATAAACTTTGTTGTTTAGAACCTTACATGACAGTTGAATGCCGGAGAGATAGTGCTTCATCTGACCAGCACTAAACGGTGCCCAGCTTCGCGGCAAATATCGCAAGTTAGTCTAAGAGGCAGTTTCATACTTAAGGTTGTGAGAACCTAACAATATCGATCGATAACAAGTAATAAAATAATTCTACAAAGCTGCTCACTAACACGGGGCGAGGGATAACGGGAGAGCGACACTAAACTAGTCGAGACGGGGGACCGGAGCTCGACGATCTACCACAAGCTATACTTATTTAACAAGGGTGGGACGCTACGCGACCGGGATGTGTCCCGTATTCGTGCGAATCTACTTTTAAGGAGCGACGGCGCCTTAAAATAAAATTAAGAGGTACTAGCGGCGTCAGCCGCAAAAAAATATGGCACTCGATAAGACTATCTAAGTATGCATGCACTCGAATACGCGCCGTCAGTCGGCCAGGCTCAGGAAGTAGAAGGCGAGTAACGCTAGCGAGTAGCAAAGCGTGCTCGCGGCCAGAAGCACGCGCACCGCCGCGCGCGGCCCGGCCGCCACCGCGGAGCCGCGCGCGCGGGCCGCGGCCGGCCGCGACCGCCGCCGCAGCAGAGGCGCGCGCGCGCCGTTGTTAAACCGCTCGGTGTTGAGCACCTTGCGCTCCAACTGCGCCACCTTCGCGCGCTCGTCCTCGTTCTTGTCGGCGATGTTCGCCGCGCTGCACCGCGCCGCCGGCTTGCTCAGCGCGTCGCCTGCCTCCTCGTACAGTCGCGGCTCCACGCCGTCGTGCTCCGTCGCGAACTGCGGCCGCGGCGCCGACTCGAGCGAGCGCCGCGAGCGGAGCGACAGCGAGCGACGCAAGCGCGGCCACGCGTCGCCCGCGTCGCCCGCGCCGGCCGGCAGCGGCGCCGGCGCCACGCCTCGCCGCGACGCGCGGTACTCGAGCGGCAGCACCCGCGCCGGGTACGTCGCCGCGGCCAGCCCCGCGGGCGAGTCGTCCCAAGCGAACACGCGCGGCAGGTCGCGTCGCGCGCGCCGCATCGGGGCGTAGCGCGCCGGCGCAGGCTCACGGCGCGCCGGCACGCCCACGAGCAGCCCGCAGCGCGGCGGCCGCGGCCGCGCCGGCAGCGGCACGAAGTGCGGCGGCCGCTCGTCGGGCAGCACGCGGCGGCCGCCCGCCTCGGCGCGCAGCGACAGGCGGTAGCGGAAGTAGCGGTCGCTGTAGGCGACGGTGGCGAGCGCGCCGCGCTGGCCGGCCAGCAGGTTGTAGATGGTGCTGGCGACGCTGGGCGGCCTCGGGCGCGCGCGCCGCCCGCGCCGCAAGAAGCGCCGCACCGCCTGCAGGCCCGGCTTGCGCGGCTTGGCCGGGGCCTCGTAGGGCTCGGCGTACGTGCGGTCGGCGGGCGCGTGCGGCGCGTGGCGCAGGCGGCGCGGGCGGCGTCAGTCGGCGGGCAGCGGGCGCGCGCGCCGCGCCACGCGCAGCTCGTGCACCAGTTCCAGCAAGCAGGCGTTGGACCAGGCTTGCGTGCGGCACGAGTCGCGGCACGGCGCGCCACGCGGCCCGGTCAGCTCGGGCAGGCCGCGCCACGGCGACGCGCGCAGCTCGGCGGCCGGCGCGGCCAGCGCGGCGTGCACCGCGGCCAGGGTCTTGGCCCAGCGGCCGGCGTCGTGCGCGAACGCGAGCCGCGCGCGCAGGTAGAACCCGAGCGGCCACGACCACTCCGGGCCCTGGTGGTAGTTGAACCCATGCGCGACGCTCGGGTCGTCCGAGTTGTTGGAGTTGTCATACTCGGCGCGGTAGGCCCAGTCGTTGGGGTCGAGGGTCTTCAGGCCGAGCGGGCCGAGCAGCAGGCGCTCCGTGGTGTCGAGCGCGAGCCACGCGTGCTTGGGGTCGAACAGGTCGGGCGCGACCGCCATGGCCACGGCCGCGTTGCACCGCAGCTGGTAGTCGGCCCAGGGCTGCGAGGCGCCATGCGAGTCCTTGTAGATGGCACGGCGATGCACGAGGTCGGGGCGCAGGTCGCGCGCGTCGGGCGCCGCGGGCACCCAGAAGTGGCGCTCGAAGGCGCGGCGGATGCGCTCGGCCCACTGCGCGTAGCTCCAGGAGGTGAGCGCGCCGTCGGCATGGCGGCGCGCGACGCCAGCGTGCGGGAAGCGGCCGGCGCGGTGCAGCTCGGCCAGCCAGGCGACCACGCTGTAGGCGAGCGCGACCAGCTCCACGGCACTGCCGTCGCGCGGCGTGGCCGGGCGGCCGCGCGTGCCCGCCGGCTCGGAGGAGCCCATCTTGTCCATCCAGGTGCCGCAGTTGGCATCGTTGCCGCCGAAGGGGAAGCCGGTGTCGGGGTCGACGCCGATCTGCACGTTGAACCCCTTGTCCGTCATGTGCGCGTCGATCTGCCGGCCCGCGTTGCGCTCGCGGAACACCAGGCCCTGCACAACACGCACACGTTAGCGCTGAGCCCGGGAGTGGCGAGCAGCCGGACGAGCTGTACGTACCTGGAAGTGCACCTCGAGCGCCTCCTGCATGACGTCGGCGAGCGGCTGGTCGGCGGCCCCGGGCGGCGCGGGCGCGGCCTCGTCCTGCGGGAACAGCCGCGACACTGGGTCCGCCAGCAGCGCGCCGCCCGCCGGCACCTCCGTCACGTACTGCGGGGAACGACCACTGTCAACCTTTCTCACTAGACGACGAATTTACGCTACCTACTCAAATTTTTTTGACAAATATGTTAAAGGTGCAAAAAATTAATGTTTATTTTCGCAAATGAAGGGCACATAGGTAGTTATTTTTTCCTTTGAAAGTGTTTGTGTTCCAGAAGAGTCGCCGTACCTGTTTGATGGCGTGCAGCCACCACCACACGGCGTCGCGGCAGTTGAACCGCGCGTGTGCGCCGCCGTCCAGCAGGTTCGGCACGAGGCCGTGCCGCAGACACGCCGCGAACCCCAGGATGTGCGCGCGCGCCTCCTGCAACACACCCGTTATACTGACGATACGGGTCACACTATTTTACGAGGAGGTTGGAGTTACGATCTTATGGTGGATTTACATTAAAGGAACGTTCGAGCGAATCTCTCTTGTGCTTAGGGTAGATTTTAGACCAAAAAAAATTGATAAACCATGTTAGAATTAGTGTTCAATCATAGAAAATAAATACCGCGCTGAAGCTGACAATAGTGCTAACACGGGTGTCGTCCATAGATGTCACAGGATTATCAAATGCGCTACCGTATTAGTGTGACCGACAATATCCGGCACCTTGTCCGACACAGTACCTGCGGCGACAGAGCAGCATATCTGTGTGCGGCCCGTGAGCAGGAAAGTGCCCCGTAGCGCGACGAATGTGTCGCGGCCCCAGCAGCGCATGTACCCGGTCGCGAAGTGCGGCAGCCCGGCCGACAGCGTCACCGAGTCCGACACAGTACCCGCGGCGACAGCATACCTGTGTGCGGCCCGTGAGCAGGAAAGTGCCCCGTAGCGCGACGAATGTGTCGCGGCCCCAGCAGCGCATGTACCCGGTCGCGAAGTGCGGCAGCCCGGCCGACAGCGTCACCGAGTCCGACACAGTACCCGCGGCGACAGCATACCTGTGTGCGGCCCGTGAGCAGGAAAGTGCCCCGTAGCGCGACGAATGTGTCGCGGCCCCAGCAGCGCATGTACCCGGTCGCGAAGTGCGGCAGCCCGGCCGACAGCGTCACCGAGTCCGACACAGTACCCGCGGCGACAGCATACCTGTGTGCGGCCCGTGAGCAGGAAAGTGCCCCGTAGCGCGACGAATGTGTCGCGGCCCCAGCAGCGCATGTACCCGGTCGCGAAGTGCGGCAGCCCGGCCGACAGCGTCACCGAGTCCGACACAGTACCCGCGGCGACAGCATACCTGTGTGCGGCCCGTGAGCAGGAAAGTGCCCCGTAGCGCGACGAATGTGTCGCGGCCCCAGCAGCGCATGTACCCGGTCGCGAAGTGCGGCAGCCCGGCCGACAGCGTCACCGAGTCCGACACAGTACCCGCGGCGACAGCATACCTGTGTGCGGCCCGTGAGCAGGAAAGTGCCCCGTAGCGCGACGAATGTGTCGCGGCCCCAGCAGCGCATGTACCCGGTCGCGAAGTGCGGCAGCCCGGCCGACAGCGTCACCGAGTCCGACACAGTACCCGCGGCGACAGCATACCTGTGTGCGGCCCGTGAGCAGGAAAGTGCCCCGTAGCGCGACGAATGTGTCGCGGCCCCAGCAGCGCATGTACCCGGTCGCGAAGTGCGGCAGCCCGGCCGACAGCGTCACCGAGTCCGACACAGTACCCGCGGCGACAGCATACCTGTGTGCGGCCCGTGAGCAGGAAAGTGCCCCGTAGCGCGACGAATGTGTCGCGGCCCCAGCAGCGCATGTACCCGGTCGCGAAGTGCGGCAGCCCGGCCGACAGCGTCACCGAGTCCGACACAGTACCCGCGGCGACAGCATACCTGTGTGCGGCCCGTGAGCAGGAAAGTGCCCCGTAGCGCGACGAATGTGTCGCGGCCCCAGCAGCGCATGTACCCGGTCGCGAAGTGCGGCAGCCCGGCCGACAGCGTCACCGAGTCCGACACAGTACCCGCGGCGACAGCATACCTGTGTGCGGCCCGTGAGCAGGAAAGTGCCCCGTAGCGCGACGAATGTGTCGCGGCCCCAGCAGCGCATGTACCCGGTCGCGAAGTGCGGCAGCCCGGCCGACAGCGTCACCGAGTCCGACACAGTACCCGCGGCGACAGCATACCTGTGTGCGGCCCGTGAGCAGGAAAGTGCCCCGTAGCGCGACGAATGTGTCGCGGCCCCAGCAGCGCATGTACCCGGTCGCGAAGTGCGGCAGCCCGGCCGACAGCGTCACCGAGTCCGACACAGTACCCGCGGCGACAGCATACCTGTGTGCGGCCCGTGAGCAGGAAAGTGCCCCGTAGCGCGACGAATGTGTCGCGGCCCCAGCAGCGCATGTACCCGGTCGCGAAGTGCGGCAGCCCGGCCGACAGCGTCACCGAGTCCGACACAGTACCCGCGGCGACAGCATACCTGTGTGCGGCCCGTGAGCAGGAAAGTGCCCCGTAGCGCGACGAATGTGTCGCGGCCCCAGCAGCGCATGTACCCGGTCGCGAAGTGCGGCAGCCCGGCCGACAGCGTCACCGAGTCCGACACAGTACCCGCGGCGACAGCATACCTGTGTGCGGCCCGTGAGCAGGAAAGTGCCCCGTAGCGCGACGAATGTGTCGCGGCCCCAGCAGCGCATGTACCCGGTCGCGAAGTGCGGCAGCCCGGCCGACAGCGTCACCGAGTCCGACACAGTACCCGCGGCGACAGCATACCTGTGTGCGGCCCGTGAGCAGGAAAGTGCCCCGTAGCGCGACGAATGTGTCGCGGCCCCAGCAGCGCATGTACCCGGTCGCGAAGTGCGGCAGCCCGGCCGACAGCGTCACCGAGTCCGACACAGTACCCGCGGCGACAGCATACCTGTGTGCGGCCCGTGAGCAGGAAAGTGCCCCGTAGCGCGACGAATGTGTCGCGGCCCCAGCAGCGCATGTACCCGGTCGCGAAGTGCGGCAGCCCGGCCGACAGCGTCACCGAGTCCGACACAGTACCCGCGGCGACAGCATACCTGTGTGCGGCCCGTGAGCAGGAAAGTGCCCCGTAGCGCGACGAATGTGTCGCGGCCCCAGCAGCGCATGTACCCGGTCGCGAAGTGCGGCAGCCCGGCCGACAGCGTCACCGAGTCCGACACAGTACCCGCGGCGACAGCATACCTGTGTGCGGCCCGTGAGCAGGAAAGTGCCCCGTAGCGCGACGAATGTGTCGCGGCCCCAGCAGCGCATGTACCCGGTCGCGAAGTGCGGCAGCCCGGCCGACAGCGTCACCGAGTCCGACACAGTACCCGCGGCGACAGCATACCTGTGTGCGGCCCGTGAGCAGGAAAGTGCCCCGTAGCGCGACGAATGTGTCGCGGCCCCAGCAGCGCATGTACCCGGTCGCGAAGTGCGGCAGCCCGGCCGACAGCGTCACCGAGTCCGACACAGTACCCGCGGCGACAGCATACCTGTGTGCGGCCCGTGAGCAGGAAAGTGCCCCGTAGCGCGACGAATGTGTCGCGGCCCCAGCAGCGCATGTACCCGGTCGCGAAGTGCGGCAGCCCGGCCGACAGCGTCACCGAGTCCGACACAGTACCCGCGGCGACAGCATACCTGTGTGCGGCCCGTGAGCAGGAAAGTGCCCCGTAGCGCGACGAATGTGTCGCGGCCCCAGCAGCGCATGTACCCGGTCGCGAAGTGCGGCAGCCCGGCCGACAGCGTCACCGAGTCCGACACAGTACCCGCGGCGACAGCATACCTGTGTGCGGCCCGTGAGCAGGAAAGTGCCCCGTAGCGCGACGAATGTGTCGCGGCCCCAGCAGCGCATGTACCCGGTCGCGAAGTGCGGCAGCCCGGCCGACAGCGTCACCGAGTCCGACACAGTACCCGCGGCGACAGCATACCTGTGTGCGGCCCGTGAGCAGGAAAGTGCCCCGTAGCGCGACGAATGTGTCGCGGCCCCAGCAGCGCATGTACCCGGTCGCGAAGTGCGGCAGCCCGGCCGACAGCGTCACCGAGTCCGACACAGTACCCGCGGCGACAGCATACCTGTGTGCGGCCCGTGAGCAGGAAAGTGCCCCGTAGCGCGACGAATGTGTCGCGGCCCCAGCAGCGCATGTACCCGGTCGCGAAGTGCGGCAGCCCGGCCGACAGCGTCACCGAGTCCGACACAGTACCCGCGGCGACAGCATACCTGTGTGCGGCCCGTGAGCAGGAAAGTGCCCCGTAGCGCGACGAATGTGTCGCGGCCCCAGCAGCGCATGTACCCGGTCGCGAAGTGCGGCAGCCCGGCCGACAGCGTCACCGAGTCCGACACAGTACCCGCGGCGACAGCATACCTGTGTGCGGCCCGTGAGCAGGAAAGTGCCCCGTAGCGCGACGAATGTGTCGCGGCCCCAGCAGCGCATGTACCCGGTCGCGAAGTGCGGCAGCCCGGCCGACAGCGTCACCGAGTCCGACACAGTACCCGCGGCGACAGCATACCTGTGTGCGGCCCGTGAGCAGGAAAGTGCCCCGTAGCGCGACGAATGTGTCGCGGCCCCAGCAGCGCATGTACCCGGTCGCGAAGTGCGGCAGCCCGGCCGACAGCGTCACCGAGTCCGACACAGTACCCGCGGCGACAGCATACCTGTGTGCGGCCCGTGAGCAGGAAAGTGCCCCGTAGCGCGACGAATGTGTCGCGGCCCCAGCAGCGCATGTACCCGGTCGCGAAGTGCGGCAGCCCGGCCGACAGCGTCACCGAGTCCGACACAGTACCCGCGGCGACAGCATACCTGTGTGCGGCCCGTGAGCAGGAAAGTGCCCCGTAGCGCGACGAATGTGTCGCGGCCCCAGCAGCGCATGTACCCGGTCGCGAAGTGCGGCAGCCCGGCCGACAGCGTCACCGAGTCCGACACAGTACCCGCGGCGACAGCATACCTGTGTGCGGCCCGTGAGCAGGAAAGTGCCCCGTAGCGCGACGAATGTGTCGCGGCCCCAGCAGCGCATGTACCCGGTCGCGAAGTGCGGCAGCCCGGCCGACAGCGTCACCGAGTCCGACACAGTACCCGCGGCGACAGCATACCTGTGTGCGGCCCGTGAGCAGGAAAGTGCCCCGTAGCGCGACGAATGTGTCGCGGCCCCAGCAGCGCATGTACCCGGTCGCGAAGTGCGGCAGCCCGGCCGACAGCGTCACCGAGTCCGACACAGTACCCGCGGCGACAGCATACCTGTGTGCGGCCCGTGAGCAGGAAAGTGCCCCGTAGCGCGACGAATGTGTCGCGGCCCCAGCAGCGCATGTACCCGGTCGCGAAGTGCGGCAGCCCGGCCGACAGCGTCACCGAGTCCGACACAGTACCCGCGGCGACAGCATACCTGTGTGCGGCCCGTGAGCAGGAAAGTGCCCCGTAGCGCGACGAATGTGTCGCGGCCCCAGCAGCGCATGTACCCGGTCGCGAAGTGCGGCAGCCCGGCCGACAGCGTCACCGAGTCCGACACAGTACCCGCGGCGACAGCATACCTGTGTGCGGCCCGTGAGCAGGAAAGTGCCCCGTAGCGCGACGAATGTGTCGCGGCCCCAGCAGCGCATGTACCCGGTCGCGAAGTGCGGCAGCCCGGCCGACAGCGTCACCGAGTCCGACACAGTACCCGCGGCGACAGCATACCTGTGTGCGGCCCGTGAGCAGGAAAGTGCCCCGTAGCGCGACGAATGTGTCGCGGCCCCAGCAGCGCATGTACCCGGTCGCGAAGTGCGGCAGCCCGGCCGACAGCGTCACCGAGTCCGACACAGTACCCGCGGCGACAGCATACCTGTGTGCGGCCCGTGAGCAGGAAAGTGCCCCGTAGCGCGACGAATGTGTCGCGGCCCCAGCAGCGCATGTACCCGGTCGCGAAGTGCGGCAGCCCGGCCGACAGCGTCACCGAGTCCGACACAGTACCCGCGGCGACAGCATACCTGTGTGCGGCCCGTGAGCAGGAAAGTGCCCCGTAGCGCGACGAATGTGTCGCGGCCCCAGCAGCGCATGTACCCGGTCGCGAAGTGCGGCAGCCCGGCCGACAGCGTCACCGAGTCCGACACAGTACCCGCGGCGACAGCATACCTGTGTGCGGCCCGTGAGCAGGAAAGTGCCCCGTAGCGCGACGAATGTGTCGCGGCCCCAGCAGCGCATGTACCCGGTCGCGAAGTGCGGCAGCCCGGCCGACAGCGTCACCGAGTCCGACACAGTACCCGCGGCGACAGCATACCTGTGTGCGGCCCGTGAGCAGGAAAGTGCCCCGTAGCGCGACGAATGTGTCGCGGCCCCAGCAGCGCATGTACCCGGTCGCGAAGTGCGGCAGCCCGGCCGACAGCGTCACCGAGTCCGACACAGTACCCGCGGCGACAGCATACCTGTGTGCGGCCCGTGAGCAGGAAAGTGCCCCGTAGCGCGACGAATGTGTCGCGGCCCCAGCAGCGCATGTACCCGGTCGCGAAGTGCGGCAGCCCGGCCGACAGCGTCACCGAGTCCGACACAGTACCCGCGGCGACAGCATACCTGTGTGCGGCCCGTGAGCAGGAAAGTGCCCCGTAGCGCGACGAATGTGTCGCGGCCCCAGCAGCGCATGTACCCGGTCGCGAAGTGCGGCAGCCCGGCCGACAGCGTCACCGAGTCCGACACAGTACCCGCGGCGACAGCATACCTGTGTGCGGCCCGTGAGCAGGAAAGTGCCCCGTAGCGCGACGAATGTGTCGCGGCCCCAGCAGCGCATGTACCCGGTCGCGAAGTGCGGCAGCCCGGCCGACAGCGTCACCGAGTCCGACACAGTACCCGCGGCGACAGCATACCTGTGTGCGGCCCGTGAGCAGGAAAGTGCCCCGTAGCGCGACGAATGTGTCGCGGCCCCAGCAGCGCATGTACCCGGTCGCGAAGTGCGGCAGCCCGGCCGACAGCGTCACCGAGTCCGACACAGTACCCGCGGCGACAGCATACCTGTGTGCGGCCCGTGAGCAGGAAAGTGCCCCGTAGCGCGACGAATGTGTCGCGGCCCCAGCAGCGCATGTACCCGGTCGCGAAGTGCGGCAGCCCGGCCGACAGCGTCACCGAGTCCGACACAGTACCCGCGGCGACAGCATACCTGTGTGCGGCCCGTGAGCAGGAAAGTGCCCCGTAGCGCGACGAATGTGTCGCGGCCCCAGCAGCGCATGTACCCGGTCGCGAAGTGCGGCAGCCCGGCCGACAGCGTCACCGAGTCCGACACAGTACCCGCGGCGACAGCATACCTGTGTGCGGCCCGTGAGCAGGAAAGTGCCCCGTAGCGCGACGAATGTGTCGCGGCCCCAGCAGCGCATGTACCCGGTCGCGAAGTGCGGCAGCCCGGCCGACAGCGTCACCGAGTCCGACACAGTACCCGCGGCGACAGCATACCTGTGTGCGGCCCGTGAGCAGGAAAGTGCCCCGTAGCGCGACGAATGTGTCGCGGCCCCAGCAGCGCATGTACCCGGTCGCGAAGTGCGGCAGCCCGGCCGACAGCGTCACCGAGTCCGACACAGTACCCGCGGCGACAGCATACCTGTGTGCGGCCCGTGAGCAGGAAAGTGCCCCGTAGCGCGACGAATGTGTCGCGGCCCCAGCAGCGCATGTACCCGGTCGCGAAGTGCGGCAGCCCGGCCGACAGCGTCACCGAGTCCGACACAGTACCCGCGGCGACAGCATACCTGTGTGCGGCCCGTGAGCAGGAAAGTGCCCCGTAGCGCGACGAATGTGTCGCGGCCCCAGCAGCGCATGTACCCGGTCGCGAAGTGCGGCAGCCCGGCCGACAGCGTCACCGAGTCCGACACAGTACCCGCGGCGACAGCATACCTGTGTGCGGCCCGTGAGCAGGAAAGTGCCCCGTAGCGCGACGAATGTGTCGCGGCCCCAGCAGCGCATGTACCCGGTCGCGAAGTGCGGCAGCCCGGCCGACAGCGTCACCGAGTCCGACACAGTACCCGCGGCGACAGCATACCTGTGTGCGGCCCGTGAGCAGGAAAGTGCCCCGTAGCGCGACGAATGTGTCGCGGCCCCAGCAGCGCATGTACCCGGTCGCGAAGTGCGGCAGCCCGGCCGACAGCGTCACCGAGTCCGACACAGTACCCGCGGCGACAGCATACCTGTGTGCGGCCCGTGAGCAGGAAAGTGCCCCGTAGCGCGACGAATGTGTCGCGGCCCCAGCAGCGCATGTACCCGGTCGCGAAGTGCGGCAGCCCGGCCGACAGCGTCACCGAGTCCGACACAGTACCCGCGGCGACAGCATACCTGTGTGCGGCCCGTGAGCAGGAAAGTGCCCCGTAGCGCGACGAATGTGTCGCGGCCCCAGCAGCGCATGTACCCGGTCGCGAAGTGCGGCAGCCCGGCCGACAGCGTCACCGAGTCCGACACAGTACCCGCGGCGACAGCATACCTGTGTGCGGCCCGTGAGCAGGAAAGTGCCCCGTAGCGCGACGAATGTGTCGCGGCCCCAGCAGCGCATGTACCCGGTCGCGAAGTGCGGCAGCCCGGCCGACAGCGTCACCGAGTCCGACACAGTACCCGCGGCGACAGCATACCTGTGTGCGGCCCGTGAGCAGGAAAGTGCCCCGTAGCGCGACGAATGTGTCGCGGCCCCAGCAGCGCATGTACCCGGTCGCGAAGTGCGGCAGCCCGGCCGACAGCGTCACCGAGTCCGACACAGTACCCGCGGCGACAGCATACCTGTGTGCGGCCCGTGAGCAGGAAAGTGCCCCGTAGCGCGACGAATGTGTCGCGGCCCCAGCAGCGCATGTACCCGGTCGCGAAGTGCGGCAGCCCGGCCGACAGCGTCACCGAGTCCGGCGCCGGCGCGGGCCGCGGCGGCGGCAGCGCGGGCGAGGCCGCGGGCAGGCACGCGCTGGGCACTGCGCTCGCCAGCTGTACCGAGCACAGCGCCAGGGCTTTCGGGAGGTCACCTGGTGACAACATCACACTTGCAAACAAATATGTATAGCAGTGAACGACTGCGCGATGGTCACGTAGGAAATATAAGTAACAACATGCAGTATGCGCCACATAAGTTTGCGTCTGTTATGTTAGCTACTACAAGCGTCGCAGAAGAGCGGGTGTGTGGGACGGGCGACTCTAGGCTAAGGTCAGAGATGGCGCGTATTGTAATAAAGTATGGCGCGACATACCGGTGCGGCACCAGGGCGCCATGCGCGCGAGCGCGGCGCGAGACACCGCGTCGTGCGCCGCGCGCAGCACCGCCTCCGCGTACGTGGGCACCAGGTACCTGCGCACAGAGACACCAAGGCAAGGTTACTATAAGCAATAGATGTAGTTGTAGTCGAGCAGCCAGCCAGTAGCGACCTACCTCGCACGGACCCCTGCCAGTAGCGACCTACCTCGGCAGCTCGGAGAGCGGGGCGAGTAGCTCGCGCAGGCGAGTGGCCACCGGCGCCAGTCGCGGGCTGGTGAGCCGCCGCCACGTGTAGTCGAGCAGCCAGTCGCCGGCACGCAGGTTGTCACACACGGCGTGCCCGAGCGAGTCACTCGCGCGGACCTCTTCAAGGAGCGACATTATTCCCTGCGATACAGAATGTCATGTATAAAACACGTTATTCATCATCATCATCATCATATCAGCCGAAAGATGTCCACTGCTGAACATAGAACACGTTGTTGTTGAGTTGCAAAGGAGTAATTTTGCGCAATCTCTCGCAGCGGTACAGCAGCGCGGTGTGGTCGGCAGCTCTAGTGTCGGTACGCACCTGCAGGCCGGCGTACACGAGCGGGCCGTGGCCGGGCACGTCGTACACGCCGCCTGCGCCCGCGTCGCGCTCCTCCGCCTCGCAGCGGTACGGCAGCGCGGTGTGGTCGGCAGCTCTAGTGTCGGTACGCACCTGCAGGCCGGCGTACACGAGCGGGCCGTGGCCGGGCACGTCGTACACGCCGCCTGCGCCCGCGTCGCGCTCCTCCGCCTCGCAGCGGTACGGCAGCGCGGTGTGGTCGGCAGCTCTAGTGTCGGTACGCACCTGCAGGCCGGCGTACACGAGCGGGCCGTGGCCGGGCACGTCGTACACGCCGCCTGCGCCCGCGTCGCGCTCCTCCGCCTCGCAGCGGTACAGCAGCGCGGTGTGGTCGGCCAGTTCCAGCGGCGCCAGTGCGCGCTCCAAGCCAAGCGCGTCGGGCGCGCGCGCGTCCCACGCGTGCAGCGTGCGCGACAGAGTGTCCAGCGCGGCGCGGTGGGTGGCGCGGGGAGCTGTGAAGCGGTAAATCAAATGTATGGTTTGAACGGTGTGTATACAAGGGGTCCCGTCAACCGAGGAAAGAAGGCAGAGACATAGTGTGGCAACGGTACTTGTCAAGCCGCTCATCTCGCTCGTCATGCCCACCGCGCCCTGCGCCGTCGGTTATTTGGGCGCGATCCAAAGGAGCGACCATAAAGTCAAGTAACTGTCGTCATGCGGAGCGTCGCTTGTAATCGCGTGAGTAGAGCAGTGTATGGCCAGAGAAGGCAACATCGCGGCAACGCGAGGAGCATAGTGTGGCTGAGGTATGGAGGAGCCCGCCGCGCGGAGGGACACAGTATACAGGGTGTCCCGTAAACCGAGAATAATCCATGAACAGCTGATAGGGCTGTGTTCGGGCCGCGCGTTTGCCCGACCGTTTATTCTGTAAGCGGCTCTGTGAACGCGCCTCTTTGGTTTTGACAGTGACACTTGAGTTGTCATAATTTTTCTCACGCACATCGTGCTTTGATAACCTCACTTGTCGACACGAATGTCGGAGGTTTTTGTTTGGATAATTGGTTGTAATATCGCTCGCCTTGTAGGCACACGGGTGCCCGAGTGTTTTGTTTGGATATTTGGTGAAGTGTGAACAGACTTGTGTTGGTGGCTTGAAGGCCCGAGTATATTTGGTGGAGAACAGTGCCGAACAATTGGTGAATTGTGCTGTGAGCTGTGACGGAACCGCGCATTCCTGGCATGTCCCGCGGAGCCCCGGAGGCCAGTTTGGGAGACTTGATTTAACTTGACTGACCATTGACGGATAACGGACAGACTTGACAAGATATCGCGTCGATGGGAACGGGTAAGTTGTAGCGCTTGCTTTAGGACAAGCCCTACTAAATACCTTTTAATAGCTGGTCGACATCAGGATTCGAAGTCCATGTAGGAAGGCGTAGTTTACATTGCTAAGATACGCACTTCTCAACGGCTCCGCACTGTCATACATTACAACCATCGGTGGCACCAGTAAGGGTAGATATTTCTGCACACATAACAGTCTCTGGGGCTAGATAATTATACAAACTAAGTTAAAAACAACATCATTTCGTGATCGATCGTGAAGGGGTCAATAACGCCGAATTAAATAAGTCAATATGACAGCTGTCACACGTCACTGACGATGCGTTCGGAATGCTTAACGTTTTCGTATTAGAGTAAGTCTATGGCACGATCGCAACATGTTTGAGATGGTGATATTATTATTCAATAAAATAGTTCCCTGCATTTTCTATTATTTAATATTAATTAAACATATTCTCTTGAAATCATACACCTGGCTGTTGACAGACAATTGACGTCTGGCAACATGGCCTAACCATAGAGGTTAGTTTTTTTTTTCGGAGAGAGGACGCCGGAGAGGCTGGTTGGTTTTCTGCTTGGGGGATGGATTAAGGGAATGTAACGATTGGAATTGAAATTTAGAAGCGCCATGTAGGCGCTAGACTAATAGGTAGCGTCTTCGCTACCGAAGGCGCGTGAGCGTTAGTTAATAAGTGCGCACGAGCATCCATGATGACTTAACCTATTGGAATGACTATAATTCCACATTGTCAGCATAGAGGTTGCTACGGGTATCACAGAACGCAGATAATGTTCATGCGTTGACACTATGTTGTCTTTATGAAAAAATGTTCCGTCAGGTGAATGTCACTGTGTCCACGGATATCGATTTATTAATATTTTATGTATCTTGGAAGTTTGCAGCAATTTGATTCCAAGAAAACGTATTGCTTTTCTTTAACCGTTGTGTGCAAGTGTTATCGAGATACGGGGTAAGTGATTTCTTTACATTTCTAACGGCTTAACATTTGACTTGTGCTCAAGATGAGTTTTCGTGGGCTCACGTCCTGTGTTACGTTGTTCACAGCCTTTGAGACACGCCCTTTTGGATAGGGATTCAACATCCCACACTCAAGCGATTTCCGAAATCTTATTTGGCGCATTGCGCTGGAACGGACAGCTGTTTTCACATCGTCCCTCATCGTCTGCGTGGTCTAGCGGCCGCATAGTGCCACTAGCTTTACTGAGCTGCTAAGTACGCGAGTTCGAGCCTCAACGAGGATAAATATTTTTGTATTTTTATTTCTTTGGTTTTTGTTTTATTTAAGGTTGTTCCTATTTCGCCCTTTGTTTGTTTTTTTCATTTTGTTTAATTTAATTTCACAACTTGTTCTTTTCCGTGTTTTATAAATACAAGTGTCACATAGTGGTTACTCAATTATTTATTTACCTTCGCAGCATAAGAACCAGAATCATTTCACTATAACTCCGTGCACGATGTCATGATGGGGCCATTTTGCGCTTCCGCCCTTGACATCGCCTTCGGCGGCGGCTCGCGCCTAATGCGCAGCCCCGCGCTTTCTGCCCGTCGCGTCCTTCGACCGCAGGTCTCCGCAGCGAGGATCACGTCAGCGGTTCCACGCCGATGTCGTCATGCCAACGCAGATGGATGCGGCGCAAGCGGGTAACACCCGCGTCCTTCTTCTTGACGCTGGCGTATCTAACGCGCGGCGTTCGCGGCGATGCCACGTGCTTCAACGTCGCGGGATTCTCCCGTCGTTTCATCGCAAACTTTCGCTGCCCGACACCATGGACAGAAACGTGAGTGGTACTCTTTTCATTAAACCCAGCTGGTCGCGAGTGATCGTACGTACATTGTGCGCCCGCGCGCAGTAAAGGGTCCCTTTCATATTTTATAAACGCGTTAGTTTAAGACATCTGAACTGCGGGTCCGCCGCCATGTAACGCGTCTTAGACATCGCACTATAGCGTATTCAAAATGTACCAGTTTGTTTTACTTTTATCTAGGGCAGCCCAGGGTATCCTACGTCGTGGTGACATATTCGCGATCCCATGGCGCTCCCATTAACGGCAGGGACGGAAACGCCGGAGTGGTTTTAGTGGGTAGACTCCCTCCCCCTTCTCTTTAAATAGAGATGGCTGGGGGGTGTGAGTCCCACATACCCCCCATTATAGCTTCCCGGCTGGGGGGATGCGTAGGTAAGTGCATTTCCACTCCGTCAAACAAAAAAAAAAAAGGGTATCCTACGTGCGAACGGCTCTTGAACCAAAGGTTCTATGTTTCTCCGAAGAGCATTCATCCAGGCACTTTCAAACTCTTTTATACATTTATTGTAGCGAATGGGAAATAGCTAGGATCGGCTGGTCGCACACCAGCGATGCTCGCGATGCTAGTTCTATCCCAATCGTTTGATACTATTCCTGGGCATCCCATTCACTACAAAGTCTAACTCCAATTTTGATCAAATTGTGTAGCAAGCCAGCATTACTGGCGTAAATCAGACCCGCGAGACCGCGAGGCGCGCTCAGTCCGTAGCGTTAGGCGAGGACTGAACACTCTGTGAATATTTAATTTTAAGTTTTTTAAAAATCCTGCCGTGCCGTTTTTTCTCACAACTTTTGCAGCGATCTCCTAAGATTACTGAATTTTTCTCCTCTTCTCGATGATTCGGCTCGTTTGGACCACTTAGTTCTCGTTATTATTGATATTTTGAATAAAATCACATATTAAGTTACAATTAGATGTTTATTGCTCTGAACAGACTCAACTCACAGAATCGACAAAAGTTACATGACAAAATATATAAAAGTAGGATCTGTCATTCCGTGAATAGGTGTTCGCAGCGCCATCTGACAGGAAATAAGGGTTACTTATCCCAACAAGTAACGTTGCCACACTATGTATCTGCCTCCTTTCCTCGCAATTTCCCACGTCACTCGACGAGTGTGTGGCAGACGTGTTACGCGTTACGGGGCTCACCTATCCGGATGGCCAGCACGGCGCCGGGCGGGAAGGCGCGCCAGTCCAGCACGGTGTGCGCGCCGTCCGTGCGCGCGGCGGCCACGAAGCGCGCCGCGTCCGGGCCGGGCCGGCGCCGGACCGTGGCCGCCCACTGCTCCAGCCCGTTGACGAAGCGCGGGTCGCGGGCGTACGCCGCGCCGCTCCTGACGAAATTACGTGAAGATGAAGCAGCACCTCCTAATGAACAGTCACCTGGCCCACGTACACCTGACACACGAGTGGGTAATGCTACATACTTGGGCTGCATCTCCATCTCGAACAGGATCTCCTCCAGGTCCCCCTCGAAGCGCAGCGGCGGCGGCAGCGGCACGTCGCCGCCGGGCGCGCGGAAGGCCGTGTGCGCGACAAGCAGCACGGCGCGCCGCGTGCCCGCCGCGTGCCGCGTCACCGCCGTCACCGACTCCGTCATCTGGTCCACGTACACCTGACACACACAGGGTTCATTAACCTTTTGACAGCTAAAGACGGCTGTGGACGCGGACGAAAACTCGTGCCACTGACGCCACGGACGGCCACAGGCGCGCTTAACGTTTGCGTTCATTTTATGTAATATAAAAAGCTTTACAAGTAACTTGACCCATTATTTTAATAGATACTTCATGATACGTCCGCGCCCCACTCGGGGTACAGCCGCGTCTCGTCCACCACGTGAACATATACCTCGTCGTATCCCTGCTGAGCCATCTGCTGGTGCAGCAGGTTGAGCTCCCGGCGCGCCTGCAGGATGCCGACGCCGCCCGCCACGCGGCCCTCGCCGGCGCCCCACTCGGGGTACAGCCGCGCCTCGTCCACCACGTGAACATATACCTCGTCGTATCCCTGCTGAGCCATCTGCTGGTGCAGCAGGTTGAGCTCCCGGCGCGCCTGCAGGAGGCCGACGCCGCCCGCCACGCGGCCCTCGCCGGCGCCCCACTCGGGGTACAGCCGCGCCTCGTCCACCACGTGAACATATACCTCGTCGTATCCCTGCTGAGCCATCTGCTGGTGCAGCAGGTTGAGCTCCCGGCGCGCCTGCAGGATGCCGACGCCGCCCGCCACGCGGCCCTCGCCGGCGCCCCACTCGGGGTACAGCCGCGCCTCGTCCACCACGTGAACATATACCTCGTCGTATCCCTGCTGAGCCATCTGCTGGTGCAGCAGGTTGAGCTCCCGGCGCGCCTGCAGGATGCCGACGCCGCCCGCCACGCGGCCCTCGCCGGCGCCCCACTCGGGGTACAGCCGCGCCTCGTCCACCACGTGAACATATACCTCGTCGTATCCCTGCTGAGCCATCTGCTGGTGCAGCAGGTTGAGCTCCCGGCGCGCCTGCAGGATGCCGACGCCGCCCGCCACGCGGCCCTCGCCGGCGCCCCACTCGGGGTACAGCCGCGCCTCGTCCACCACGTGAACATATACCTCGTCGTATCCCTGCTGAGCCATCTGCTGGTGCAGCAGGTTGAGCTCCCGGCGCGCCTGCAGGATGCCGACGCCGCCCGCCACGCGGCCCTCGCCGGCGCCCCACTCGGGGTACAGCCGCGCCTCGTCCACCACGTGAACATATACCTCGTCGTATCCCTGCTGAGCCATCTGCTGGTGCAGCAGGTTGAGCTCCCGGCGCGCCTGCAGGATGCCGACGCCGCCCGCCACGCGGCCCTCGCCGGCGCCCCACTCGGGGTACAGCCGCGCCTCGTCCACCACGTGCACGTGGTGCGGCACCAGCTCGTCTAGGCCACGCGTCGAGCCCGACGCGCAGTATGCCATCGTCACCAGGGCCGCTATACAGAAAAACATCTTAAAAATTAGTAATTTCGAAGAAGAATAAGCGCGGATTCTGATTGTTTCATGTTTGGCATAATGCTTATCGTGATTGTCGAGTTTATGCTAAGAGTCGTGTAGTTACTAGTTAGGTTAGGACAGTTACCTGTGGGCAGCACGTCGTGCACGGAGCGCTTCTCGATGGGCGAGGGGTTATCGTGCGTGAGGTCGAGCAGCACGGCAGGCGCGAGGCCGGGCCGCGCGCGGTCGGTGCGCGCGCGCCGGAAGGCCCCCACGGCGCGGCCCCCGAACCGGTGCAGCAGCCGGCCCTGCTCGCGCGAGTCCCACGCCGACTGCGCCTCTGCACCCACAAACAACACCCGTCACCGAGCTGCCGTCACATCACACGCTACCTAAGCGGTGTTCGTTAATAAAAATAAAATACAGAATGTATGGAAAGTTTGACAAGTTTATATGGAATGACAGCTGCCGGCGCCATATTTAACGTTGATCGATGTGCAATCGTAAGTTGGTGCAACTCGCCATAAGTATCGCACAGGCGCATGCTGCGCGCTTCACTAATATCACAGTCTAGCTACATACAGTCTGCATGCTCAGGGCCATGCAGGCCAACGATGGGGGGTGGGGGCTACGCGGAGAAGCGGGAGACGAGGAAATTCTGAAGGGGTGTCAAGTTTGACTTTACAAAACCGACTACAAATATCGGAAAGGTTTAGGTGTTTTTTTTACAATGTCACTTAAATTGTGTTCCATCTGAGATATAGAATGTTGATATCTGAGGGCTCGAGAGGTCTTTTAATATAAATCCGTGGGAAAGTAAAAAAGGCCGCCATCTTGAAGTTCTTTAAATATAGTCCCATTTCGTTCAAAATCGATATCTAAGGGTCCGACGGGCCTCTTAACACGAATTCGAGTTTGGATTTAAAAAACCGGCTGAGTGCGAGTCGGACTCGCGTACGAAGGGTTCCGTACCATTATCTATAAAATCGGCAAAAAAATCACGTTAGTTGTATGGGAGCCTCCTGTAGCCTAGTTGGTGGTGACCCTGGCCTACAAAGCCGGAGGTCCCGGGTTCAAATCCTGGTAAAGGCATTTATTTGTGTAATGAGCACAAATATTTGTTCATGAGTCATGGATGTTTTCTATGTATTTATTTATCTATATAAGTATGTTTATCGTCGTCTAGTACCCATAGTACAAGCTTTGCTTAGTTTGTGACTAAGCTGATTTGTGTAAGATACTTACAGAAAAAAATACTTATTTATTATTTCAGTTTTTTTAGTATTTGTTGTTATAGCGGCAACAGAAATACATCATCTGTGAAAATTTCAACTGTCTTACTATCACGGTTGTTGAGATACAGCCTGTTGACAGACGGACAGACAGACAGACAGACAGACAAACAGACAGACAAACAGATAGAGAGACAGACAGACGGCCAGCGGAGTCTTAGTAATAGGCTCCCGTTTTGAGTACGGAACCCTAAAAAAGGGCCGCCATCTTGAAATTCTTTAAATACAGTCCGATGTGGTTCAAAATCGATATCTAAGTGTCCGCGGGGCCTCTCAATATAAATCCGAGCTTGGATTATAAAAAAGCTGCCGCCATCTTGAAATTCTTTAAATACATTAAAAATCGATATCTGAGGGTCCGCGGGGCCTCTTTATATGAACCCGAACTTGGATTGTAAATAAGTTGCCGCCATCTTGAAATTCTTTAAATACAGTTCTACCCTAAAAACAAAATAGAAACAAGATGTACAAGCTAGCTATCGTACATCGTATCGCATTTAGTATACTATTGCCTATTATTAAGAAATAAACAAAGTATTATGACATCCATGTTGCTACTACTTATGACATGTGTGGTACCAGCGGCGACCCAGATACTACATATTGACAAAATGCAAAATAACAGCACGCTATATTTTGACAAAATTTCGGACATTTCGATCATACAGGACGAGTGGAAGATGGTTGCATTCTACAATATGACAACTTATTGGGATAGCATATGTGCAATAGAAAACTATACCGAACTCATAAAGAAAAAATGCAACGATGACTACACATGTGCCCCAGTCATTTCACAATTCGAACACGAGTTGAATGAACTTCGCCACTACAACAACTTGCTGACAATGCATCATAATATTAACCGACAGCGAAGAGGTGTAATCAACGGAGTTGGTTATGTAGCTAACATGTTATTTGGCGTTTTGGATGACAAATTTGCAGAAAAATATGAAGAAAGATACCGTAATTCCAATGACGGAAACTGACATATTGGCGTGCATTTCTCACAAAAATAACCACATGTTATGCCCATTAAACCATCCTGTATATACAATGAAAGTCGGCGAATCTATATGTGATATGCAATTGATAAATGACAATAATAAACCGTATTGCCAAGCGGCCGTGAAGGAATGCGCTAACAGATGGATCAAGTTGCATGCTCGTGATACATGGCTATTTACTTATTGCAGCGAGCACCCGATACGAGTGATATGTCCTAACGGCGTCACTACACAACAATTGATCGGAACTGGCCTGGTCGTAATACCATCAGGATGTTCTGTGAGAGGAAAGTCGTTTGCCATACACTCGCAACATGACTACAAGAGTCAAATATTTATACAGAACTCATACTTGGAGACTCCAAAAATATCTCCTATCAATGACGTAATTAAGACGTCATTGCCTGAAGAGATCAAGCTGTTGACAGAAGATCATAACTATGAATTTTTGGACATAAGCCAGAAAATAAAGGAACAACTTCCTAGAAATGACAACACCCATTACATCGTGATCTACGTCATACTGGGCACCGTTTCACTAGCCATTATGACACTTATTATTTGCAAATTGAAACGTCGTTGCCAGTTGAAACTTGTTCAACCCGACACACCACTGCAAGAAGTTCTATCAGCGGTTGCGCCAGACTGCCCTGGGAGAACGAATGTACAGCAGCAAACTGCACCCAACACAGACATTCCAATGACGCCTCAACCGCGAAGGAAAGTTAGTTTTAAAGAATTAGGATTAGAATAATATTTTTGACAAGTGTATACATTTTAACATTTTATTACTGGGTTAAGATACAATTTAATGTTTTGCTAGTTACACCACAGTTAATTGGTATTTTGCCTTTTGTGTTTTTCTTTGTAAGTGGCAGTATGTACAAGCTAGCTATCGTACATCGTATCGCATTTAGTATACTATTGCCTTTACAGTCGAATTGGGTGACATGCGTAACCTAGATTAGTAACTTATTATATTTTCAGTGCATTAAAGACATTCATTAACACCAAACGTGTGTTAGTTTATTATGACATTATTCCTGCATCATATCCTGCATTCTCTGACATACAACTGACATACATATTGACATATTGACAGTACGGTCGTACAGGAACGTACACAAGACAAGTTTAAATACTTATAAGAAACATTGTAACAGATAAATTTAAGCCTAATTATGATCAACATTTTAAGAAAAACTTTTTTATATATTTTTGCACGATAAAACTGTTAGGCTTCCTAATCGATAGTTCACTCACCTGGGGCAGCCATATCGATGAACTAAGCTCCAAGCTTGGACGAGCGTGTTTTGCACTGGGCAGACTGGCCAACACCGTGACGCGCAGCGTGGTGCGGTCCTGTTACTTCGCGACTGTACACAGCATACTCACGTACGGGACGGAGATGTGGGCCCGCGCGGCGCGGCCGACTCTCAGCGCGCATTCGTAATGCAGAAGCGAGCACTACGCGCAATGGTGAGTGCACCCAGTGACACTTCATGCAGGAGTTTATTCAAAGACTTTGGAATCTTGACACTCCCGAGCGAGCTCGTTTATCAGGTGACCGTATTCACTCACACGAATATGCATATCTTCCAACGACAGGGTATAAATAAAACCTATGCCCTTCGTAGTAATAATCATGACTACCGACTCACAAATTGGCAAAGTCTGCAAAATCTGCCTGCATAATGGGTCCATCCATCTATAATAGACTGCCCGCAACGGTCAGAAATGCAACTCCCACCGTCGCATTTAAGAAGAAGCTACGCATGTGGCTACTAGATTTAACGCTGTACAGTGCCGAGGAGTTTCTTAAACTACCGTGTACATACTTAATTACTTATTATTCTCAAATTTGACTTGTAACTATGGTGTTATCAATAAAGAATTGTATTGTATTGTAAGATTAGTTAAGCCAATTGCATAGTACTCATGTATCCTAAAATTTTTTGACTCAAAAAAACGGGAGAGCTGTAGTGAGGGTCACAGCTGATAACAGCTGTCGGAAAATATATACCTATTTTTCCATATAATTGTTTATATAAATTCCTAGTAATCGAACAAAGGAAATACTTAACATACCTGCAACTTGATAATATCAATCAACCTTGTACTTTGGACTCGCAACGCCCTTGTGCACATTTCCCAGAAGAGGGAACAAAGGAAAATGTTACTATATAAGGCCATGTATTTTCTATGAATAAATCAGTTATTACCCAACGCAAAATGTACACTACACGCAAAATGTAACCATGGCAAAATCTACAATACGCATATTATACACAACGCATATTGGGAAACACGCAGAACGTACAAAAAGCAAAAAGTACATTCGCAAAATGTACAAATCGGTTAATAAATTTGCGATTTGCATTTGATTTGTACATTTTGCGAATGTACTTTTTGCTTTTCGTACGTTCTGCGTGTTTATTATATATCCTAACGTCCCACACTTCACAATATAACAATGGATATATTTTTGTGTATCAAAATTGAACGAATCAAAACAAATATTAATTTGTTCCAATCTAGAATTAAATTAATCCCATTGTTTTATCTTATTTCTGCACGTTTATCTTATTTCTGTGATAATTCATTTTCTGTAATATACTGTAAGCTTGCATTGTATTCGATACAATAAATGAAATAGAAGAAGATTTTTTTACTAATAAAACTTCGGTCAGCTAAAACTTATTACAGAGTTTTTAATGTGGAAACAATTTACACCACAAAATGTTTACTGCAACCAACTAAGACGAATTACCGAAAACACTGACCTCTGATGAGTGCCGAGATCCCGAGCCGGTTGACGAAGATGTTGTCGACGTGGTCGGAGTTGGTGAACAGCTCGGCCGCCACGAACAGGTCGGGCTTCACGTTGCGCGCGCAGTCCATCATGTGCTCCGCCACCTGCACAGGGAGGGCGGCTATCAGCTGTTCTGTGCCAGTGCCACGGACGTGCAGGAGAGGATCCACGGGAAGGCAAATATCCTTATTTATTAGAAGCACGAACTGCTAAGGACTGGAATTCGCTTCCGTCATCTGTATTTCCTGACAATTACAGTGTTAGTGCCTTCAAAACCAGGGTGAATAGGCTATTATTACTGAACCTGTGAGCTTCATTTTACGATCTGTCGTCGCTTACCATCAGATGAGACTAGGGTCAGTCAACAGGTCAGACTTATAAAATATAATGAAAAATCTACTACTCGCTAGACCCGCGTCAGGGGCTCAGCGGGGACAATGGGAAATGGATGAAAATTTTAGAAGTGTTTGGATATTTTTTGTGATAGGCATAACCATCCTTAGCTTGGACCTAGTGCTACGAGTCCCCCTCGGACCCTCAGATGTCGATTTTGAACGAAATCAGACCGTATTTAAAGAATTTCATGATGGCGGCAACTTTTTTACAATCCAAGCTCGGGTTCATATTAAGAGGCTCCGCGGAGCCTCAGATATCGATTTTGAACAAAATCGGACTGTAATTAAAGAACTTCAAGATGGCGGCAACTTTTTTTACGATCCAAGCTCGGATTTATATTAAGAGGCCCCGCGGACCCGCAGACATCGATTTGGAACCAAATCAAACAGTATTTAAAAGATTTCAAGATGGCGGCAACTTTTTTACAATCCAAGCTCGGGTTCATATTAAGAGGCCCCGAAGAGCCTCAGTTATCTATATATTTTGAACAAAATCGGACTGTAATTAAAGAAATTCAAGATGGCGTCAACTTTTTTTACAATCCAAGCTCGGTTTCATATTAAGAGGCACTCCGCAGGGCCTCAGATATCGATTTTGAACAAAATCAGACTGTAATTAAAGAACTTCAAGATGGCGGCAACTTTTTTTACGATCCAAGCTCGGATTCATATTAAGAGGCCCCGCGGACCCGCAGACATCGATTTGGAACCAAATCAGACAGTATTTAAAAGATTTCAAGATGGCGGCAACTTTTTTACAATCCAAGCTCGGGTTCATATTAAGAGGCCCCGAAGAGCCTCAGATATCTATATATTTTGAACAAAATCGGACTGTAATTAAAGAAATTCAAGATGGCGTCAACTTTTTTTACAATCCAAGCTCGGTTTCATATTAAGAGGCCCCGCGGAGTCCCAGATATCGATTTTGAACCAAATCGGACTGTATTAAAAAAAAAAACAAGATGGCGGCAACTTTTTTACAATCCAAGCTCTGATTTATATTAAGAGGCCTCTCGGATCCTTAGATATCGATTTTGAACAAAATAGGACCACCGTATTTAAAGAATTTCAAGATGGCGGTCTTTTTTATTTTCCAACGATTTTATATTAAAAGACCTCTCGAGCCCTCATATATCAATTTGGAACACAATTAAGGTGACATTATTAAAAAAACACCTGAACCTTACCGATATTTAAAGTCGGTTTTATCGCTTATGTGTTGTGTTGTGTTGTGTTGTGCGACTCACGTGCAGCGGCGTGGAGTGGCAGTTGTCGAGCCGCAGCCCGTCGAACAGCTCGGCCGTGAGCTCCACGTACTCGCGCATGTGTTGTGTTGTGTTGTGTTGTGCGACTCACGTGCAGCGGCGTGGAGTGGCAGTTGTCGAGCCGCAGCCCGTCGAACAGCTCGGCCGTGAGCTCAACGTACTCGCGCATGTGTTGTGTTGTGTTGTGTTGTGCGACTCACGTGCAGCGGCGTGGAGTGGCAGTTGTCGAGCCGCAGCCCGTCGAACAGCTCGGCCGTGAGCTCAACGTACTCGCGCATGTGTTGTGTTGTGTTGTGTTGTGCGACTCACGTGCAGCGGCGTGGAGTGGCAGTTGTCGAGCCGCAGCCCGTCGAACAGCTCGGCCGTGAGCTCAACGTACTCGCGCATGTGTTGTGTTGTGTTGTGTTGTGTTGTGCGACTCACGTGCAGCGGCGTGGAGTGGCAGTTGTCGAGCCGCAGCCCGTCGAACAGCTCGGCCGTGAGCTCAACGTACTCGCGCATGTGTTGTGTTGTGTTGTGTTGTGTTGTGTTGTGCGACTCACGTGCAGCGGCGTGGAGTGGCAGTTGTCGAGCCGCAGCCCGTCGAACAGCTCGGCCGTGAGCTCCACGTACTCGCGCATGTGCGCCCACAGCCACGGGCTGTCCTCGGGCTTGTCGCCGTACCTGACAACAAGCGCCAATACATCCTCATCAATCACCTATTTTTATTTGGATTATAATAACCCCAAGGCATCCCCCATGGTATATAAAACTTAAAACAAAAACAGTAACCAATACAGATGTTCACAAAAATACAATCAATAAAGCCAATATTGTATGTGCACCAGTGTTTGTGAATGGGAATGCGCGTGTCAGAGTGTATCTTTGATTGTATTGTATTGCCCGACTCTTCTCAGCAAGCCAGACTCTCTCTCTCTCTCTCTCTCTCTGTCTCTGCTCGCCACCCTGGCTCTGAGCGCTCGCTCGCCACGCTGGCTCTGAGCACTGGCAAGCTGCACTCTCTCTTCATACATCACTGACCCCTCCGTCTCAAAGGGGGGCTGATGTGGCGTCACTCCTGTCAAATCTGACGAGTTCTGCATCGCACTATCGAAGTTTCTTAAATCAGTTGCATAAATATAACATCCAAACAACTCTCATTGGACTTCGGTCCCTGAGAGATCTCTCTATTGCCGTAACTTCTACAGTAGTATTGGTAGACGAGCTTGAAGCTGCCACCTCAGGAGATCCGGTCTCTCCTTTGATACACATACGAAGCACCGCAAAGTCCTGCAAAGGTCAGCGTCCATGAGCCTGCCGTTGTGGCGGAGTGATGAGTCTCGGCCTCACGTGGAGTATACCTGAGCTTGACGCTGTCACCCCAGGCGATGAGCTCCCTGCGCAGGTACACGTTGGAGGTGTTGGCGAAGTCCTGCAGGGGATCGGCGTCCATGACCCAGCCGTTGTGGCGGAGTGATGAGTCTCAGCCTCACGTGGAGTATACCTGAGCTTGACGCTGTCGCCCCAGGCGATGAGCTCCCTGCGCAGGTACACGTTGGAGGTGTTGGCGAAGTCCTGCAGGGGATCGGCGTCCATGACCCAGCCGTTGTGGCGGAGTGATGAGTCTCAGCCTCACGTGGAGTATACCTGAACTTGACGCTGTCGCCCCAGGCGATGAGCTCCCTGCGCAGGTACACGTTGGAGGTGTTGGCGAAGTTCTGCAGGGGATCGGCGTCCATGACCCAGCCGTTGTGGCGGAGTGATGAGTCTCAGCCTCACGTGGAGTATACCTGAGCTTGACGCTGTCGCCCCAGGCGATGAGCTCCCTGCGCAGGTACACGTTGGAGGTGTTGGCGAAGTTCTGCAGGGGATCGACGTCCATGACCCAGCCGTTGTGGCGGAGTGATGAGTCTCAGCCTCACGTGGAGTATACCTGAGCTTGACGCTGTCGCCCCAGGCGATGAGCTCCCTGCGCAGGTACACGTTGGAGGTGTTGGCGAAGTCCTGCAGGGGATCGGCGTCCATGACCCAGCCGTTGTGGCGGAGTGATGAGTCTCAGCCTCACGTGGAGTATACCTGAGCTTGACGCTGTCGCCCCAGGCGATGAGCTCCCTGCGCAGGTACACGTTGGAGGTGTTGGCGAAGTTCTGCAGGGGATCGACGTCCATGACCCAGCCGTTGTGGCGGAGTGATGAGTCTCAGCCTCACGTGGAGTATACCTGAGCTTGACGCTGTCGCCCCAGGCGATGAGCTCCCTGCGCAGGTACACGTTGGAGGTGTTGGCGAAGTCCTGCAGGGGATCGGCGTCCATGACCCAGCCGTTGTGGCGGAGTGATGAGTCTCAGCCTCACGTGGAGTATACCTGAGCTTGACGCTGTCGCCCCAGGCGATGAGCTCCCTGCGCAGGTACACGTTGGAGGTGTTGGCGAAGTCCTGCAGGGGATCGGCGTCCATGACCCAGCCGTTGTGCGCCATGACGAACCGGCCGCCGTCCCCGTACACCAGGGCCTCGGCCTCCGCCGCCGTGCTGCAGTCGCCAGCGCCCGTGAAGTACCTACACCAACAAGGCGAATTTACTATACTTACTATATTATATTGATATAAAAGAAAAACCTCAGTTGACGGAGGAAACGAGGACTCACCTCGGCACCAGAGGATTCTTATCGCTAACCTCTTCTATCTTTGGACCGTCGGCTTGAAGACGGTGGTATCTGGAAACGATCAAAAATACTTAATTAGTTCATTTAAATAGGAATTGGCATAGCAAGCTTGTTGCTATTTAGAAAAAAATATAAGACACTACCGTGAGCATGACCAATGAAAAGATAAATACTAGTCTGGGGCAAAATGTCATCTTATCTCAATGTTCTAGAGTCGTATCCTTCTTCAATAGCGCGGCCGAGTTGAGCTGCTCGAGGCGCCGCCGCAGCTCCTCGCAGCACTTGTTCAGTATATTACCTCATGCCCGCGATGCAGTTGTCGACAGCAGCCCGGAGGTGTCCCTCGAGCTCGTCCCGCGCGGCCGTGTTGAGCTGCTCGAGGCGCCGCCGCAGCTCCTCGCAGCACTTGTTCAGTATATTACCTCATGCCCGCGATGCAGTTGTCGACAGCGGCCCGGAGGTGTCCCTCGAGCTCGTCCCGCGCGGCCGTGTTGAGCTGCTCGAGGCGCCGCCGCAGCTCCTCGCAGCACTTGTTCAGTATATTACCTCATGCCCGCGATGCAGTTGTCGACAGCGGCCCGGAGGTGTCCCTCGAGCTCGTCCCGCGCGGCCGTGTTGAGCTGCTCGAGGCGCCGCCGCAGCTCCTCGCAGCACTTGTTCAGTATATTACCTCATGCCCGCGATGCAGTTGTCGACAGCGGCCCGGAGGTGTCCCTCGAGCTCGTCCCGCGCGGCCGTGTTGAGCTGCTCGAGGCGCCGCCGCAGCTCCTCGCAGCACTTGTTCAGTATATTACCTCATGCCCGCGATGCAGTTGTCGACAGCGGCCCGGAGGTGTCCCTCGAGCTCGTCCCGCGCGGCCGTGTTGAGCTGCTCGAGGCGCCGCCGCAGCTCCTCGCAGCACTTGTTCAGTATATTACCTCATGCCCGCGATGCAGTTGTCGACGGCGGCCCGGAGGTGTCCCTCGAGCTCGTCCCGCGCGGCCGTGTTGAGCTGCTCGAGGCGCCGCCGCAGCTCCTCGCAACACTTCTTGAGGCGCGCCTCCTCGTCGTAGCAGTCCGCGTGGTACACGTTGTACAGCTGGTAGTCAGACAACGGGGCTAACATTGGTGGCGCGGACTCGGAATGTTTACAACTTCGGATAATTCAGTTCATGAATATATTGGTAGAGCCAATATTTTGAGATACTTATAAGTAGTGTCCGACCGAAACATGGTTTTTTGCCGAAACTGAAACCGAAGGTTTGGTTTTGATTATAGTTTCGGCCGAAACCGAGCCTTTTATAAACGTGATTAAAACGTTGAATAAAATGACAATGGGCCGTTCTGTCCAGATAAATGAATAATGAAACATCTCGTTTTGAAACATACCTATGCTCGGCTTCATGTTGTTTTGATAAATGTTGTTTTAGACCATGCACGGTTTGTTTTTTAGGTTCATGGCTACATTGGCTACCGAGTGAAAACGGCTTGCAGCTACTTTACAGATAGCTTTCGATATATCAGCTGTGGTCTTCTCGATACATTGCCAAATCGGATTTCTTTTTCTTTTGTGACATTTTGTATCTAAAATAATAATTTCGATATTATTATTTTAGATACAAAATACAAAATCGGAATAACCAATACCAAGAGTAACCATAAGCGTGCAAAATCGTCAAATCCCTACTTAAATTGACCTTATTTGACTTCCAAAATTTGATCAAAACTATAAAATGAAATTAAGTTACATGTCAATATTAAAAGAAATGCTCTATGTAAAGTTATTCATTCACCCATCATTTTATAACGTAGGTACCTACAATCATTATTAGTTATATTACATACACGCAACTAAGACGAATTCTAAATATTGCCAGCCAGACGTTAGCCGGAGGCGACCCGAAAGTACAATGTAAGTTTCGGCGCGGCCGAAAGGTTCGGCTGTTTTTTTGGCCGAAACCAAACCTTTGGTCAAAACATGATTTTTAGGCCGAAACCGGCCGAAACCGAAACTTCAGTCGGACGCAACTATATATAGCAATGTTACTATAAGTAATTAAGAGGAATACCTATCTGCGATTTTCCCATACAAACGCTCTCGACTGTTTCCTCCCTGCTTTGCAATAAGGTCTTCGTTTTTTCATTTTTTATCGGTAAGTTACTAAAATATAAATTTTAAGAAACTACTGTGCGCTGACCACGTGACTTTGGCTGCGTGACGTCACGTGGCGTAACTTCTGTTTTGACTCGAGATGACAATGTAAAATAATAAACAAGAACTAAACTCAAACCTGTACTAAGTTCTTCAGCATGAGAAATTATAAATGTTGAGTCGGCCACATATGGATACAACACTAAGAAAAGTAAGAAAAATAGAAAGTAAACTGCCTTTTGTAAATATTGTTTATTTACATAAACTGACAGACGTATTGTGTCAAATGTGGTTTTTTTTTATTGACAGAGACGTCAGTATTACTTGCCATGCTTGCTTTACTCACCGTTGTATCGATTCAACTATTGTAAGAGGAATGTGTTCTGCATGTGCATACTCATTTATAATAAGTTACCATCTACATTTAAGGAAATGCTACCATCAATATTTAAAAGGAGGATCACAAAATGGCTGTTGGATAAATGCTTTTACACAGTTGACGAATATTTAAATAGTAATGAAATTTGACATCCTCACTCAAACTTGCATTATGTATTGACTTTATCTTTTTACAATTTTATGAATCTGAATTTACCTGCATCTTTTATTTCTTTTATTTTATTTTGACTGTATTTGCTAAATTATGATTTATATTAATTATTTGACATGTAACTTTATTTACGTCATACCTGGCCATAAAGCAGGAATTACCGCACGCTATGCGTGCGGAAAACCCCACTTCCTGGCCAGATAGAGACGTAAAATGTTGTACTCACCACGGGCGGTAATAAAGAAAGCCTCAGAGCGCATATTTATCGCCCTTGCCTTCGGCTCGGGCGTCAAATACCTGCGATCTGAGACATTCTTTGTTTAACCGCCCTAGGTAAGTAATGTACTATTACCAGCTCTATTTCTATTTCTACGCCTGTGTGGGCAGAATATGTTGTACATGTAATATCCTTTAACATCAAAATTGTAATTACCATATTCTATGAAATAAATAATGTTGACTTTGACTTTGACATGTTCTTTTTTACTTCAGAAAAGTTTATTTTCCCATATTCGAGACTAGCTTTTGCCCGCGACTTCGTCCGCGCGGAACTCGTTTATATCGTAACTTTCTCCCTCCTTTTCACCCCCTTAGGTGATGAATTTCCAGATAAAAACTATCTTTAGTAAGGACTCTTTGGGAAGGCCCCGGAATTCAAAGTATTTCTATACCAAATTTCATCTCAATCGGTTCAGCGGTTTAAGCATGAAAAGGTAACAGACAGACAGAGTTACTTTCGCATTTGTAATATTAGTATGGATTGTATGAAGGAAAGGGTATAGATGCATGTAGGCTTTTTTCAGTATTATTTTGCATATTTTCATATCACACGGCCGTAAGGACCTTTTCTACTAAACCGTAGGATTAAATTAACTGACTTGTAATTTAAGCATTTTATATTAAAAATAAAAATACTTCAACAAAATGTTACATCTAATAGTTTTCAAAATAGCCATAACAAAACGTCTTTTTTACCCCGTTTTAGAATACATCTTCAAAACTAAGGCCGCCATAAGGTACCTTTACCCTTGGAACGTCACATACATATATTTACTTATGTAATGTTCATATTCCCCAGGACTCCCCATTACCGCTATACCGTAAATGGGTTCAATCCAAATTTTCACCCCCTATTTCACCTCCTTAGAGGATGATTTTCGGGATAAAAACTATCCGTTGTCATTCTCCAGGACTCAAACTATCTCTATACCGAATTTCATCTAAATGGGCTACATCCAAATTTTCACCCTAATTTCACCCCCTTAGGGGATGATTTCTGGAATAGAAACTATTATATGTCCTTTTCCAGGACTCAAACTATCTTTCAACCAAATTTTATCAAAGTGTGTCACAAACAAATTTCCACCCCCAATTACACCCCCTTAGGGGATGATTTTCGGGATAAAAACTATCCTATGTCCTTCCTTAACTATCGTTATACCGTAAGTGGGTTCAAAACAAGCTGTAGGACCGGAACCCACAATTCCCCTACCCTCTGCATGGCTGCGGAGCACACTGCGACTAAACACCAAGGTAGAACACCAAAAACATTGGAACACCCTAGGAACCTGCAGGCAAACCAGGGAGGCCCTCCCGACAATCAACCCCGGATTGTCAAGGAAGCTAAAGCAGCTAAAGAGGCCGGCACTCCGTCTTCTGACAGGAGCTATAACTGGTCATGCACTACTAAACAAACACCTTTTTACTTTAGGTGTTACAGACAGTCCTCTCTGCAGAGCCTGCATGGAAGAGGACGAGACAGCCGCCCACGTCATCCTGACATGTCCTGGAGTGGCGGACTACAGGGCAAAGTACCTCGGAACACCGGGGTCACTACCGGAGGCCGTCGGCAACGTAAAGGGTCTGCTAGGCTTCCTGGTGGAACTGGGTTGGCACGAATAACAGTAGTGCCAAAACCCCTACGCAAAATAGGCGCATTTATGACGTCGAGTTGCGGAAACCCAGCCCGCGTACAACCTATAACATGTCCTTTTCCAGGACTCAAACTATCTTTCAACCAAATTTTATCAAAGTGTGTCACAAACAAATTTCCACCCCCAGTTACACCCCCTTAGGGAATGATTTTCGGGATAAAAACTATCCTATGTCCTTCCTTAACTATCGTTATACCGTAAGTGGGTTCAATCCAAATGTTCATCCACCATTTCTCACCCCCTTAGGGGATGATTTCCTCCTTTTATGTGTTCCGGAATAAAAAATATTCTATGTTCTTTCCTAGGACCCTACCTCTCTCTATACCAAATTTCATCTAAATGGGTTCTATTCAAATCTTCAACCCTCGTTTCACCACCTCAGGAAATGATTTTTCGGGATAAAAACTATGCATTGTCCTTCCCTAGGACTCCTTCTATCTATTTACCAAATTTCATCTAAATGGGTTTTGTGCCGACGAGGCACATTCTAAGGTGGGTGAAGTCCACACTCACCCTGTCTACTCCCCCATCAACATATTAAATCTTGCCAGGCAGTGGACACAACCACCAACCACCGTCTGGCAAAGGTTTTATCCAAATTTTCATCCCCTATTTTATCCCTGAGGGGATGACTTTCGGGATTAAAACAATCCGTTGTCATACTCCGGGACTCAAACTATCTTTATACCAAATTTCATCAAAATGGGTCACAACCAAATTTTCACCCCCAATTACACCCCCTTATGGGATGATTTTCAGGAGTAAACTATCCTATGTCCTTCCCTAAGACTCCAACTCGCTATACCGTAAATGGGTTCCATCCAAATTTTCATACCCCATTTCACCCCCTTAAGAGATGATTTCTGGACTAAAAATTATATTAAGTCCTTCCCCAGGACTCTGAACTATCTCCATACCAAATTTCATCTATATCGGTTCTATCCAAATTTTCACCCCTCATTTCACCCCCTCAGGAGATGATTTAGGATAAAAACTATGCATTGTCCGTCCCTGGGACTCCTTTTATCTTTATTCCAAATTTTAACTAAATGGGATTTATCCATATTTACATCCCTATTTCATACCCTTGGGGGATGATTTTCGGGATTCAAACTATCCATTGTCATTCTCCGGGACTCAAACTATATCTATACCAAATTTGATCTAAATGGAGTCCATCCAAAATTTCACCCCCCATTTCACCCCCTCAGGGAAAGATTTCCGGAATAAAAACTATCCAATGTCCTTCCCCAGAACTTAAACCACCTCTAAACCAAATTTCATCAAAATGGGTTACATCCAATTTTTCACCCCCCCATTTTACCCCCTAAAGGGAAAATTTTCGGGATGAAACCTATCCTTTAACCTTCTCCGGGACTCAAACTAATCATATACCAAATTTTATCTAAATCGGTGCAGCGGTTTATGTAACTCCATACAAATTTCCACCCCCCATTTCATCCCCTTAGGGGTTGATTTCCAGGATAAAAACTACCCTTAGTCCTTCCCCAAGACTCAAACTATCTCTATACCAAATTTCATTTTAATCGGTTCAGCCGTCACATAATCAGACAAACAGACAAACAGATAAACAGATAAACAGACAAACAGACAAAAATTCTAAAAACTGTTGGAACGTGTTCTGTTATCGATTCTAAGTATCCCTAGCCAATTTTTTTTCTAATATCTTCCATGTACAGACTTTCGATCCTCTTCAGCTTTATTATATGTATAGATGTTGGGAGAAGAATGAGGTTTAATTAAATCCATTAATTGTCGTGGACCCCATAGACGGCTTTTTAACCTTACTTAGTACAATGCCGTAGGCGCCGATAGGCTCTGCCTAATTTCCAGTATAAAGAAAGATGTAGAAAACGAAACTTGATTACAAAATTTTCTTTTGGCGACTTTGTTGACCTGACTTGAATATACCATCCAAATTGTTTCAGGTTCAGATAATTATATTTTGATTACAGGTAGGAGGTTGGTTATATACATTTTGTAATTAAAAGAGCAATATTTGTACATATATATATTTGCAATCACGTTCCCGGAAACGGCTCTAACGATTTCGATTAAATTTGGAATACAGGGGTTTACGATCCAGCGAGATATCGATCTAGATAGGGTAAGTGCACCAGTGAATGAACGAAACCAGTGAATGAACGAAAACCTGATTATTTGCTTAAATTAAGAGTTCTGTATATTTCTAGCATACCGGGTATTTTTTTCTCTATTAGAAGCATTCACTGTAAGGGTTTTGTAACATTTATATCAACTCAGTCGCAACAGTTACTAAATGAGCGAAGCTTAAAGTTGACGGGCTATGGGCGTGGATTTTTTGTATGAGCCGGTAATAAGGGGACAATTAAGATTGTTACCTTTTATTTGATGTGCCATTGTACTAGTTTTATAAACTTGTAACTTATGGTGTGTGGTTTTTGGAAATCATAAGAGCGAAATTGTGCTATTCAAACATCTTTTTAAGTTATTTAAGTTTAGATTCTCGTTTTTTAGAAGGTGTTCTATAACTAGAATTAAAAACCGCCTAAATCCAGTGAATGAACAGGAGTGTTCATTCACTGGCAACGCTTGTTTGAATGTTTTCGCAAAATCTTATGTTCTAGTTATTGTAATAAGATTTAGTTTTTAGTAGCATAACCATCAATGGTTTGTCCATCGTTGGTCCAGTGTTCGAACAAACCTCATTTTCGAACATAAAGTTAGTTCATTCACTGGTGTATAGATTTCTAGTAAATGAACTTCGACCGATAATTACCTAGTTCATTTATTGTTTTTTTGGAACCAGTTAATGAACGAACATTTGTTACAGTTTTTTAATTGTTTTAGAAAAAGTAAACCATTAACTATAGTTGTTATTTTCTAAGCCGTCCGTTCTGCAGTGCGGCGTTCTTTAGTGCGGAACGGACGGCTTAGAAAATAACAACTATACCACCCCGTGTGTTAATATATCGAAATACTCCAAACAAAATCGCTAAACAGCAATTTAAACCAACAAACCATAACTATAACAGTAGTACATTCACTGGTGTTTAGTTGTTCATTTACTAAAAAACCCTGTTCATTCACTGGTGATTTTCCATTTTTCTACCTAAAAGGTCAAATAACTTAAAATTATGGAAACTTATTGCAAAAGCAAAGTAATTTAAGCAAACTAGAACACTTGTTTGAGCTGTACAAACAGTCACGGCCGATATTAAGTATATCTATCTTACTTAAAACATTTTTTAAAGTCAAAAATATCCTTAAGCGTTCATTGACTGGTGCACTTACCCTAGGTCTCATGTCCGATAAAATTCGTTTTCTCCGTATTTTCTCTATTTTCACCCGAGCAGAGCTCGGTCGCCCAGGGACTAAATGGTAATTTGTCAAAACCACGGAATACTTAAATAAAATGGAAGCGGCGTGTTAGCTAGTTACTTGGGAATCCTGCGTAGCCAGCCCAACACAATCAAAACTGAATTTGTACATGTTAACACTACTGCAAAACGCTTCTATATTCCATTACGATTTCAACAGTTGTAATATTTAGGACGAAAAGTGACTCAAAACTGCATTACTTGCGGTCTAATTTACAATGCCAAAAAAAAGTCACGTAAGTCTATTCTTTATCAATATAGGAGCCAATTTCGAAAGGGGTTTTTAAATATGGAAATTATATGAGAATAGTATTGATACCTGCTCTCCTTCTTGCATTAGAGCATAACTAAACGTGTGTGAGCGTGACGTACTTTTGATGGAAATTGACATTTACTTTTTGCTTGCAAATTTGAGGCCCTGTTCAAATGAAGTTGACGTTTGATTATGTCCAAAACCAAAGGTCTTAGGCTTGAGGAACGAACTAAATAAAGTCCGGCTCGCGGGCGATGTCAACGGAACGGCGCGCAGCGAGAGAGTGCTCGCGTCTCGCGCCTGTGTGCGTGCGCTCACACATAGACAGCCCCCGCCGCCCACAACGGAACGGCGCGCAGCGAGAGAGTGCTCGCGTCTCGCGCCTGTGTGCGTGCGCTCACGCATAGACAGCCCCCGCCGCCCACAACGACGCGCAGCGAGAGAGTGCTCGCGTCTCGCGCCTGTGTGCGTGCGCTCACACATAGACAGCCCCCGCCGCCCACAACGGCGCGCAGCGAGAGAGTGCTCGCGTCTCGCGCCTGTGTGCGTGCGCTCACACATAGACAGCCCCCGCCGCCCACAACGGCGCGCAGCGAGAGAGTGCTCGCGTCTCGCGCCTGTGTGCGTGCGCTCACACATAGACAGCCCCCGCCGCCCACAACGGCGCGCAGCGAGAGAGTGCTCGCGTCTCGCGCCTGTGTGCGTGCGCTCACACATAGACAGCCCCCGCCGCCCACAACGGCGCGCAGCGAGAGAGTGCTCGCGTCTCGCGCCTGTGTGCGTGCGCTCACACATAGACTGCCCCCGCCGCCCACAACGGCGCGCAGCGAGAGAGTGCTCACGTCTCGCGCCTGTGTGCGTGCGCTCACACATAAACAGCCCCCGCCGCCCACAACGGAACGGCGCGCAGCGAGAGAGTGCTCGCGTCTCGCGCCTGTGTGCGTGCGCTCACGCATAGACAGCCCCCGCCGCTCACAACAGCGCGACAGAAACATTGCGTCAAAAATTTGAGATTTGAAAAGTTGCTCAGTTAGGCATTGCTCTTAAATAATCCATTGCATTACTTCCATGGCAGAAAGGGCGGTGCCTCTTATGGGACGCTACATGCGTAAGCACGTTTCATCATCATCATATCAGCCGAAAAACGTCCACTGCTGGACATAGGCCTCCCCCAAAGAGTGCCACAATGGCCGGTCCTGCGCCACCCGCATCCAGCGGACTCCCGCGACCTTTACCAGGTCATCAGTCCACCTTGCGGGGGGCCTACCCACGCCGCGCCTTCCTGTACGTGGTCGCCACTCGAGAGCCTTTCCGCCCCAACGGCCATCGGTAAGCACGTTTGCCCCGTCCCATTTGACCCACACCATCAGATGCGCGGGCGTCGGCCGCCGAGTCGGCGGCTCGGATGAAACATGCCAAGTACTCTGCCTTGGAGCCAATGTATACGACTTTGTGCCAGTGGCGGTGGAGACTGCGGGACCGTGGGGAACGGAGGCCAAAGACTTCATACGGGATTTGGTTCGGCGGCTTAGGGATAGGGACTGCGATCCTCGTTCCGGATCGTTCCTGGCTCAACAGATTTCGTTGGCCATCCAGCGTGGCAACGCCGCCAGTGTCATGGGAACTTTCGGGTCACCAACGATCCGGGGCGGTCCTTTTTGTTAGTTTAGGTTCGTACGTATTGTTGACGAAGCCTGCTGCTGATTATATCATTGTCTTACCTAACGATGCCTAGGGAGATGTGTTTTTGTAAACACTTGTATGTAGAAGCCAGCGTTGCGGATACTTTTATTTTTATGTAATCAATGTAATAATAAATAACTTTCACTAAATAATACAAATCATGCATGAGATGAGAGGCAACAAACATCCCCGACTAAATAAATCGGATGAAAAAGGGGATGTAAATTTTAGTTAAGGATAGAAATCTTTTATTATGAGACACAAAATTATGTTCGAATGTTACTAGATTGAATGTCCATAGACAAGCGAACGACTCTGGGGGCGGGGTGATGAGAGCTTAGTATTAGGTGGTATTATACAATGAGTCGTACATACCTGCAGCGCGCGGTCCATGTCGACGGTGGCGTGGCGGCGGCGGTGGCGCGCGTCCGGCGCCAGCGCCAGCGTCACCGCGGCGCCCGCGGCCGAGCTCACCGGCGGGACCCTGCGCATCTGCTGCTTTACGAGTATACCGGGTACGGGTGCACGAATACAATACATAGGCTCGGTTATTACAAACCGTTGGTAATCGACAGTTACGTCCTTGTACATGTGTTTCATTAAGAAGTTGATTATAATTTGGTTAGTTAGTTATAATTTCGTGTAATGTGATGTTGAATAAAGCTTTTCTTTTCTATTCTATTCTAAATTTGTCAGTTCTCTATGGGAGCACAAATCAGTCTAACGCAACTAGGAAGAAAAAACTTTAATATGGACTTTGGGCTTGTGCACAAATCACGCGAGGTTTTTTCGGCTACTTTTTGACCCCCCCTTCCCCCTTGGTGATATTTGGTGAGGTTTTTGGCTAAACCCCCCCCCCCCCCCCCCACTTGGAGGTTATGCTCACGTATATTTTTTTCATTCGACCAAATTGTAAGATAAATAGTATTGTACATAGTAAATCTTGTTTATTTTTCTATCTTAGTGAAATAGACTCGCTATTTTGAAGTGCTAAGCAAAGATTTATGTTTAACGACCCCGAGAAAAAGTATTTACTCGTGTGGTAGATATATTTCTATCGAACCTCGCGTGATTTGTGCACAAGCCCTTTGCATGGCAAACAATAGCCAACATACTCTTTCTGTACTACAACTAATCTTACTAATATGTGGTCATACCTCGTCTCGTCAGTCATGTTGTTTTGCTTGTCATTGCGTCTCATGTCTCTGTTTGTTTATTTTTGCTAATTTCTAATTAATTTGTTCCTAATTTGTAATTGAAAATAGTGAAAGGTGATCGAACACTGTTTGGTGTATATATTTTGTGACAATGCCACCGAAAACACGGTTTATTACATGTGAAATTTGTGGAAACCGCGCTGCGTGAAAATCTCGAAAAAAGGATGTTTATGGCGAAATTTCCCTTGGATGAAGACCGTTTAGCATTGATTTAGCTATTTTTTGATATATTTTAGTGCAGCAGGCTATAAACAAGCTAAATTAGATATTTTATTTCCATTTTTATTGTGTACTAGAGATGTACTGTATCTATCGATAACTATACAGACTTATTTGTTTATCAGTGCAAATAATTACGTTAAGTAATCCGAATTGAGTGAGAACTAGCATGAAATATGTCTATAAAAATTAAAAACACAGATTATTTTAAGATGCACAGGCAGCTTATACCCGTGCAAATCAATATCCATTTGGTTTTTATAGTTTAATAATTGGTCCCGTCACTTTTTAAACGAATTTATTGACATATCAATGATTATTCTTTAATTTATTTGGTATGATTCGTTAATTATTCAAGATTTTAACCTTATATGTAATAAATTGAAACTCGATTCTAATTATAAAATATTTTCAGATGCAGATCGAAGAATCAACTGCTGACAGTATTAAAAAAACACAGCAACAGGGCATCGCAAAATAATAAAATAAAAGTCTTAAATGATGTATAAATTAATGCACCGAAACCGAACAATGTTTATAAATAATTACATTTCTAGGGACCAAATTACATTAGGGACGAGCTGTCAATCAATTCAATGTCGCCTTATGAATATAGAGCTTAGAAACGCAATGTTAGGCCCATCTGGCAATTTCGACTTATTATCAATTCTGTCAAATTCTCATTAGATAATGTGAGACGGCGCTATCTAATGACAGGTTACTACTCTTTTCGATAAGCGTCAAATAGCTTAAAAAAAATTACATTTGTAAAAGAAGTTTCTTATTTTATTTCGGGTCCACATTTAATTCAAACCTTGTACATGTGACTTAAATGTGGACTCGTACCTAACCTAATTTCGATAAAAAAATTGTTGCCATATTAGCCTGTATTTTAACCCTGTTCATTTTATCGATATCGATAGAAAAAGCAAGCGTATAGGCCACTACACTGTTTAGGTTGGTACTGTTGCTGTTTGTTGGTTCTTTGACGTACATGTTTTGCATGTTGGTATCGATGTGCTATGCAAAGTGATTCTATTGGCTAGTATGAGAGTCCCGCCTCTTAAAACGTAGTGATTATATTCTCTTTGGCACAAATGCCGGCGCCATATTTAACGTTTACTTGCCGGTTGGTATCAGAATCAGAATATCATTTATTTGCCTACTTTGTGTACCTACTACATAAGTGTCCCTGTGGCCGGTGGGCCGTGAAGGGATGAGTTAGCTAACGTATGTCCTAGTGGATCTTACTTGCCGGATGGTAAAGTGTGGTCGATGCGACCCGTACTAGACCTTGTAGTGTACACAAACTCGAAAATCATAACCGAGTAGCTTGTCCACTCATTTTCGAAGTCAAAGATATGTGTAGGTGGGTACTATTTTCGTAAATGGAATAAGATGCAAAAGTATAATAGTACATTACATCAGAGGCCGGGACAACACGGATTTCCGGCCAAGTAGGTATAGAGATACGAGGCCGGGAATCCGTTTTCACGCCGAGGCATGTATAGTGCTTTTCTCAAACATGCAATGAAATAAATAAATAAAAATCCTGAATGCCGCGATGCTGTGCCACAAATAGTGGAATGAAAATTAAAAAATTACTTTGCAGGCCTAGGCCTGAAAAGTTGTATGAAATCCCATTTCAGGTCGCCTCGAGATGCTGCGCCCGAAAAAAGGATACTTCCGAGTCTATTATAAGGAACGTAAAGAGAATATTTCATTGCATGTTTGAGAAAAATATGTTAAACGTGGACAGTACTCATTATAACGTACTTGTTCCTTGCGAGGCAGTAGAACTGCTGTACCAGCTCGGGCACGTCGCAGGTGAACAGCTCGTGTAGCCGCAACTCCGGCAGCGCTGATGTCTCGAGGTAGTGTCGCACCGCCTGGCGACGAACGATCAGTTACTAACTGTGCAGCTCCTGCTTCAAGTCAAGAGCCACCGCACTGCACATCCGTGCCGCCAACAGGTCGTCATTTCGTATGAACTCTGTAGGGACTTACGGCCTTTTGGCTGGGGCGGTAGTGTAGTGTAATATTATCTTTTTTATTTAAGTGAGCGCATCGCCAATCGCAGTTTGGCGAATCTTTAGGTTGAGTTACTAAAATTGTATTTTTTTTTTGATTCCAAAAAAAACATTGAGACACAAGCTGCGCTGCGGGCGAGTTCTTTACATTTTGTATGGCATCGGCGCACACGGAGCGTTTAGTGGCTGGGCGTTTTCACTATTAAGTGTACCCTAGTTTGAAAAGAGGATGTTTTTCATACAAAGTGAAGCTTATAGACTGTACTTTGTGAAAAATAACCGGGAACGCGAAAATACGAGTATTCCTTAATTTAACTTGAATTTGGTCACAATCATCATCACCCTCCTAAAGTTATTATTCCCGGTTGTGCCCCTAAAGGAGCCCGGGGTCCGCTTTGACACCTAATCCCAAGATTTGGCATAGGCACTAGTTTTACGAAAGCGACTGCCATCTGACCTTCCAACCCAGAGGGAAAACTAGACCTTACTGGAATTAGACCGGTTTCCTCACGATGTTTTCCTTCACCGAAAAGCTAACGGTAATTCCGTACATAAGTTCCGAAAAACTCATTGGTACGAGCCGGGATTCGAACCCACGACCGCCGCTTGACAGCCGCATGCCTGAACCACTAGGCTACCGTAGCTTCTGTGTTCACAATCATCATCATTTCCTTGCCCTTATCCCATTTACTTGGGGTCGGCGCAGCATGTCTTTTTCTTCCATACTTCTCTGTCAGCCGTCATATCATCATTCACTTCTTTTCTCTTCATATCGTCTCTCACACAGTCCATCCACCTTTTCCTTGGCCTACCTCGTCTTTTACATCCATCCACATTCATACCTAATACTCTTTTGGTCACATGACATTCATCCCTCCGCATTACGTGCCCATACCACGCAAGGCGATTGGCCCTCAATCTATCCGCGATAGGTGCTACTTTTAGGCTTCCCCTTACATACACATTTCTTATTCGGTCCATCCTCGTCACACCACACATCCATCTTAACATGTGTTCACAATGTGAAACTTTAATGCATTAATACATGTTTCACGACCTGACGATATTTAAGACTAGAAAACGATGTCAAACTGCATGAAATAAACCTATTAGGTATACATTACTATGAAATACTAATATTAATATATACTACTATACTAATATCTTTTTAAATATCGGATAACGTATTTCCACGATGTGACGACTAGGGAGAAATCCACTCATATTTTCTATCATATTGTGAATTATCGCCGTAATTTTGAAGGACGACTATGTTTATTCTTTAGTTAGATTATACAAACTGTTTTAATGAAAAAATACGAAAAAAACTGAGTCATTGTAAAACGAAAAAGTTACAGTAATTTTGAGGGGAAAAGTGCCCTTATTGATTGTTAAGGCCTTAAGTATTCACATTGGCAATGATTAAAGGCAAGTCTTACTACATAAAGACTGTACACGATAAAATCCGGGCACACCCTGATCTAGTACATTTTTCTACCAACTGCTTATTAAGAAATAGCACTTTTTTTTTAATAATCCATAGATGTAACACTAAAATAGAAGCACATATAGTAGCAGTTATTTCCTCAAAGTAATATCGCTTTATGCAAATAAATAATGGTTTGAACGTTATACGTTAAACGTGAAATTTTGTGAGCAGGTTTGTTTATTATATAATTAATTTTCGACCCAAACTGAAGCATAGAACTGCGTTCGCTTCGCTCGCTTTTTCGATTATCTCTGATGTGAAATGAACGATTAATATGCTTTAAATAAATGGTATAACTATGCGACGGTCCAACCTCGCACAATGGGTTATCACTTTGATATTTTTCTATAAAATAATTATGGATGATTTGATTTTAATGCATTCTAAAATCGAAAAATATTGCATGTGATATATCACGTCAAACTCACAAGTGTCCATAGGCTACGTTACCTGCTTGACATCAGACAGGCCGTAAACTTGATTGCCACTGTCGTTGTATAAAAAAAAACTCGAGGGACACCCCAAAAACCGAGGGTACATTTAAAAGTGAAATCGCCCGGCCGCGTCCGCGGCACAAGCAGCGGGAGGGGCGCGCGCTGGCTACTAGTGATTGCGTTTAGTGTAGGCGTTGGCCACCATTGACTGTAATGTAATGTTCGGTAGGCAGCTAAGTAGGTAATTCTATCGACAACGAGGCACATAGCGTAGACCGTGGACTGACCTCGAGGTGTTCGATGGAGTTGACGACGGCGGGGATCCCGCGCGGCACGAGGTCGCCGCGCGCCGCGTCGCGCGTCACGCGAGCCAGCGCCGCGTCTAGAAGTAGGTAACTCTATTGACAACGAGGCACAGAGCGTAGACCGTGGACTGACCTCGAGGTGTTCGTTGGAGTTGACGACGGCGGGGATCCCGCGCGGCACGAGGTCGCCGCGCGCCGCGTCGCGCGTCACGCGAGCCAGCGCCGCGTCTAGAAGTAGGTAACTCTATTGACAACGAGGCACAGAGCGTAGACCGTGGACTGACCTCGAGGTGTTCGTTGGAGTTGACGACGGCGGGGATCCCGCGCGGCACGAGGTCGCCGCGCGCCGCGTCGCGCGTCACGCGAGCCAGCGCCGCGTCTAGAAGTAGGTAACTCTATTGACAACGAGGCACAGAGCGTAGACCGTGGACTGACCTCGAGGTGTTCGTTGGAGTTGACGACGGCGGGGATCCCGCGCGGCACGAGGTCGCCGCGCGCCGCGTCGCGCGTCACGCGAGCCAGCGCCGCGTCTAGAAGTAGGTAACTCTATTGACAACGAGGCACAGAGCGTAGACCGTGGACTGACCTCGAGGTGTTCGTTGGAGTTGACGACGGCGGGGATCCCGCGCGGCACGAGGTCGCCGCGCGCCGCGTCGCGCGTCACGCGAGCCAGCGCCGCGTCTAGAAGTAGGTAACTCTATTGACAACGAGGCACAGAGCGTAGACCGTGGACTGACCTCGAGGTGTTCGTTGGAGTTGACGACGGCGGGGATCCCGCGCGGCACGAGGTCGCCGCGCGCCGCGTCGCGCGTCACGCGAGCCAGCGCCGCGTCTAGAAGTAGGTAACTCTATTGACAACGAGGCACAGAGCGTAGACCGTGGACTGACCTCGAGGTGTTCGTTGGAGTTGACGACGGCGGGGATCCCGCGCGGCACGAGGTCGCCGCGCGCCGCGTCGCGCGTCACGCGAGCCAGCGCCGCGTCTAGAAGTAGGTAACTCTATTGACAACGAGGCACAGAGCGTAGACCGTGGACTGACCTCGAGGTGTTCGTTGGAGTTGACGACGGCGGGGATCCCGCGCGGCACGAGGTCGCCGCGCGCCGCGTCGCGCGTCACGCGAGCCAGCGCCGCGTCTAGAAGTAGGTAACTCTATTGACAACGAGGCACAGAGCGTAGACCGTGGACTGACCTCGAGGTGTTCGTTGGAGTTGACGACGGCGGGGATCCCGCGCGGCACGAGGTCGCCGCGCGCCGCGTCGCGCGTCACGCGAGCCAGCGCCGCGTCTAGAAGTAGGTAACTCTATTGACAACGAGGCACAGAGCGTAGACCGTGGACTGACCTCGAGGTGTTCGTTGGAGTTGACGACGGCGGGGATCCCGCGCGGCACGAGGTCGCCGCGCGCCGCGTCGCGCGTCACGCGAGCCAGCGCCGCGTCTAGAAGTAGGTAACTCTATTGACAACGAGGCACAGAGCGTAGACCGTGGACTGACCTCGAGGTGTTCGTTGGAGTTGACGACGGCGGGGATCCCGCGCGGCACGAGGTCGCCGCGCGCCGCGTCGCGCGTCACGCGAGCCAGCGCCGCGTCTAGAAGTAGGTAACTCTATTGACAACGAGGCACAGAGCGTAGACCGTGGACTGACCTCGAGGTGTTCGTTGGAGTTGACGACGGCGGGGATCCCGCGCGGCACGAGGTCGCCGCGCGCCGCGTCGCGCGTCACGCGAGCCAGCGCCGCGTCTAGAAGTAGGTAACTCTATTGACAACGAGGCACAGAGCGTAGACCGTGGACTGACCTCGAGGTGTTCGTTGGAGTTGACGACGGCGGGGATCCCGCGCGGCACGAGGTCGCCGCGCGCCGCGTCGCGCGTCACGCGAGCCAGCGCCGCGTCTAGAAGTAGGTAACTCTATTGACAACGAGGCACAGAGCGTAGACCGTGGACTGACCTCGAGGTGTTCGTTGGAGTTGACGACGGCGGGGATCCCGCGCGGCACGAGGTCGCCGCGCGCCGCGACGCGCGTCACGCGAGCCAGCGCCGCGTCTAGAAGTAGGTAACTCTATTGACAACGAGGCACAGAGCGTAGACCGTGGACTGACCTCGAGGTGTTCGTTGGAGTTGACGACGGCGGGGATCCCGCGCGGCACGAGGTCGCCGCGCGCCGCGCGGCACGAGGTCGCCGCGCGCCGCGTCGCGCGTCACGCGAGCCAGCGCCGCGTCTAGAAGTAGGTAACTCTATTGACAACGAGGCACAGAGCGTAGACCGTGGACTGACCTCGAGGTGTTCGTTGGAGTTGACGACGGCGGGGATCCCGCGCGGCACGAGGTCGCCGCGCGCCGCGACGCGCGTCACGCGAGCCAGCGCCGCGTCTAGAAGTAGGTAACTCTATTGACAACGAGGCACAGAGCGTAGACCGTGGACTGACCTCGAGGTGTTCGTTGGAGTTGACGACGGCGGGGATCCCGCGCGGCACGAGGTCGCCGCGCGCCGCGACGCGCGTCACGCGAGCCAGCGCCGCGTCTAGAAGTAGGTAACTCTATTGACAACGAGGCACAGAGCGTAGACCGTGGACTGACCTCGAGGTGTTCGTTGGAGTTGACGACGGCGGGGATCCCGCGCGGCACGAGGTCGCCGCGCGCCGCGACGCGCGTCACGCGAGCCAGCGCCGCGTCTAGAAGTAGGTAACTCTATTGACAACGAGGCACAGAGCGTAGACCGTGGACTGACCTCGAGGTGTTCGTTGGAGTTGACGACGGCGGGGATCCCGCGCGGCACGAGGTCGCCGCGCGCCGCGTCGCGCGTCACGCGAGCCAGCGCCGCGTCTAGAAGTAGGTAACTCTATTGACAACGAGGCACAGAGCGTAGACCGTGGACTGACCTCGAGGTGTTCGTTGGAGTTGACGACGGCGGGGATCCCGCGCGGCACGAGGTCGCCGCGCGCCGCGTCGCGCGTCACGCGAGCCAGCGCCGCGTCTAGAAGAGCGGCGGCACGCAGGCGCGGCACGTTGGCTGTACATAAACGTTTATAAGTAACTCTCAATTGCATAATTGTCGGATTCACACAATGACATCTAGTCCCGCGTAAAGAATTGGTAAAAAAACTCGAATTACAAGATTTCATTTCATTTCATTTATTTGCCATAAATTGTATGTTACATAGGATGGTACATTAATAAAGTTTGTTAATTTGTTTCAATACAATTTTACCACTTTTGGTGTAGCAATAATAACAAGTATTAAATTACACATAAAATATCTTCACATTATTGTTTTTTCCTTATATAGTTAGTTACAGTTTATAGTACTCACTTAAGCTATATGGACACAGCTCAACAAGGTATTTTTTTAAGGCAATTACAAATTTTGTAGACGATAGGGCCTTAATTTCAACTGGCAAGGCATTGTAGACCTTTGCTGCAACATGCAAGTGGCATCTAGTAAACATTGCTGTTCTACCAGCTGGGACCTTGACTTGATTCACAAATATATGATTAAGTCTGTCACTTTTAAAATCGTTCTTTAATGTAAACTCGGCTGGAAATCGACGCACGAGTTTGCAGAGCTCCATAATATAAAGAGCTGTTAAAGTAGGCAAACATAGTAGCTTGAAGGATTGCCTACACGACTCACGACTAGACTTAATTCCATTTAAAATACGCACGCACTTTTTTTGTAATCTAAATAATCGCTGTAAGTCCACACATCCACCCCACATAGCCAAACCAAATAATACATGAGACTGAAAAAAAGCGTAATAAGATTGCATAGCCGCCTTTCTAGTGGATATTTTTCTTAAGCCTCGAAGAGCGAAACTAAAGCTACTAAGCTTTTTACATAGAGAATCGACATGCTTTTTCCAATTTAAATTTTCATCAACCCATATTCCTAAACATTTAGTTTCATTTACAACTAAGACGGGTGTATTGTTTAAACTAATATTTAGTTTTACAGCATTTGTATTAATATTTCTAAAATGAATTACTTTTGTTTTACTTACATTTGTAGACAAATTGAGAGTATTGAACCAATCAACAATCCTATTCAGAGACTCCTCTATTAATAAGCTGAGATTATCCACCAGATTGTATAACGTCTAGTCAAATCCTCCACGAAGGATGCGTTCAACCAGGGTGTAGGTTCCGTGATAGTGGTTAGCTACCACAGTCGTTAGTCGTTAGTGTTAGAGTCTCACTTACAGTGGGCTTGAGCACCTCTTTACATATGGACGACGTGGGACGCCGCGCCAAGTGCAACTCGCAGCGCATACTCGCGGATGTGTCGGGACAGACGACAGTCGTAAGTGGGCACCTACCGCAGTTGTATGTGGCCTCGGGGTGCTGCGCCAGCCAGGCCGTCTCGTTAGCCGTGTGGTTGAGCACCACGTCACAGATGGAGGCCACGCGCCACTCGCAGCGCATACTCGCGGATGTGTCGGGACAGACGACAGTCGTAAGTGGGCACCTACCGCAGTTGTATGTGGCCTCGGGGTGCTGCGCCAGCCAGGCCGTCTCGTTAGCCGTGTGGTTGAGCACCACGTCACAGATGGAGGCCACGCGCCACTCGCAGCGCATACTCGCGGATGTGTCGGGACAGACGACAGTCGTAAGTGGGCACCTACCGCAGTTGTATGTGGCCTCGGGGTGCTGCGCCAGCCAGGCCGTCTCGTTAGCCGTGTGGTTGAGCACCACGTCACAGATGGAGGCCACGCGCCACTCGCAGCGCATACTCGCGGATGTGTCGGGACAGACGACAGTCGTAAGTGGGCACCTACCGCAGTTGTATGTGGCCTCGGGGTGCTGCGCCAGCCAGGCCGTCTCGTTAGCCGTGTGGTTGAGCACCACGTCACAGATGGAGGCCACGCGCCACTCGCAGCGCATACTCGCGGATGTGTCGGGACAGACGACAGTCGTAAGTGGGCACCTACCGCAGTTGTATGTGGCCTCGGGGTGCTGCGCCAGCCAGGCCGTCTCGTTAGCCGTGTGGTTGAGCACCACGTCACAGATGGAGGCCACGCGCCACTCGCAGCGCATACTCGCGGATGTGTCGGGACAGACGACAGTCGTAAGTGGGCACCTACCGCAGTTGTATGTGGCCTCGGGGTGCTGCGCCAGCCAGGCCGTCTCGTTAGCCGTGTGGTTGAGCACCACGTCACAGATGGAGGCCACGCGCCACTCGCAGCGCATCTTGGTGAGCAGGTTCTCCACGTCCGCGAAGGACGCGTCGGGCCCGAACAAGGGGTTTAGCTTCAGTTGGTCGGCGAGACTGTAGCTAGATTTTGAACCACCCAACTCCTGAGAATTTCGGCCGAAGTGAGTAAGGACGAATACTACTTACTCAGAAGAGGAACAATATTAATATGGCTCATTTGAGATCTTAGATATGAAAAGAGTCGACTAAAGCTTCACAAAAAGAGTGTATGAATAATTTCTAGAGCAAATCACTTTATTGCCAAATTTGGCCATTTGCGAAAATTCTGTGAAGGGATAATATTGTTAAATAAATTAACTATGGACTTTCATTGAATAATACATTCCAAAATAAGGAGTGGACAAGTGACCTGTACCTGTATAGGAGTGAAGTGTATCATGTTGTATCCGCTCTCCTTGGTGACGCGCAGCGTGTTCTCCCAGCGCGGCAGCGGGCCGAGGCACTTGGCGAGCACGGTCTGGCACGTCAGCGCCTCCACGGCCAGCAGCTCGCGCCCGCCTGGCCCCACGCGCAGCGCCGGCGCCGCCTGCAGCCAGCCCGAGCCCACGGGACCGATCGACGACTCCCTGCACAGTGCAACCATAATATAAACAAGCTCCTCGGTGCCTCCCGCCGCCCCTAGGTATACGGCAGGGTATTCACGCGCTGTCGTACACGAAGTAGTAGTGGAAGGCCCCGGCGCGCGTCAGCTTGAGCTCGGCGAACAGGTCGGTGTCGGTGACGAGCGCGCCCGTGCCGAGCTCCTCGGTGCCCGCCTCGTCCTCCCGCCGCCCCTAGGTATAGGTACGGCAGGGTACTCACGCGCTGTCGTACACGAAGTAGTAGTGGAAGGCCCCGGCGCGCGTCAGCTTGAGCTCGGCGAACAGGTCGGTGTCGGTGACGAGCGCGCCCGTGCCGAGCTCCTCGGTGCCCGCCTCGTCCTCCCGCCGCCCCTAGGTATAGGTACGGCAGGGTACTCACGCGCTGTCGTACACGAAGTAGTAGTGGAAGGCCCCGGCGCGCGTCAGCTTGAGCTCGGCGAACAGGTCGGTGTCGGTGACGAGCGCGCCCGTGCCGAGCTCCTCGGTGCCCGCCTCGTCCTCCCGCCGCCCCTAGGTATAGGTACGGCAGGGTACTCACGCGCTGTCGTACACGAAGTAGTAGTGGAAGGCCCCGGCGCGCGTCAGCTTGAGCTCGGCGAACAGGTCGGTGTCGGTGACGAGCGCGCCCGTGCCGAGCTCCTCGGTGCCCGCCTCGTCCTCCCGCCGCCCCTAGGTATAGGTACGGCAGGGTACTCACGCGCTGTCGTACACGAAGTAGTAGTGGAAGGCCCCGGCGCGCGTCAGCTTGAGCTCGGCGAACAGGTCGGTGTCGGTGACGAGCGCGCCCGTGCCGAGCTCCTCGGTGCCCGCCTCGTCCTCCCGCCGCCTCTAGGTATACGGCAGGGTACTCACGCGCTGTCGTACACGAAGTAGTAGTGGAAGGCCCCGGCGCGCGTCAGCTTGAGCTCGGCGAACAGGTCGGTGTCGGTGACGAGCGCGCCCGTGCCGAGCTCCTCGGTGCCCGCCTCGTCCTCCCGCCGCCCCTAGGTATAGGTACGGCAGGGTACTCACGCGCTGTCGTACACGAAGTAGTAGTGGAAGGCCCCGGCGCGCGTCAGCTTGAGCTCGGCGAACAGGTCGGTGTCGGTGACGAGCGCGCCCGTGCCGAGCTCCTCGGTGCCCGCCTCGTCCTCCCGCCGCCCCTAGGTATAGGTACGGCAGGGTACTCACGCGCTGTCGTACACGAAGTAGTAGTGGAAGGCCCCGGCGCGCGTCAGCTTGAGCTCGGCGAACAGGTCGGTGTCGGTGACGAGCGCGCCCGTGCCGAGCTCCTCGGTGCCCGCCTCGTCCTCCCGCCGCCCCTAGGTATAGGTACGGCAGGGTACTCACGCGCTGTCGTACACGAAGTAGTAGTGGAAGGCCCCGGCGCGCGTCAGCTTGAGCTCGGCGAACAGGTCGGTGTCGGTGACGAGCGCGCCCGTGCCGAGCTCCTCGGTGCCCGCCTCGTCCTCCCGCCGCCACTCCAGCGCATAGTATTGGTTGCGGACGAACTCGGACACTTCCGCTTTCTCATCCTCTGCACACAAATAACAAACGGTGATTTTGATAGACCACTGTTTGAACCCGAATGGGGATGTGAAAGTCGGGAGAAATTTTACATTAACATAATAACCACATCGTAACAATAGGCAATGCACTAGAAATTGTCAAGAAGATTATCTGTATCTATATGATCAACAGGAACAGTTTTTCAAAATAATTAACAACCATCATCAACTCACTAGTTTTCCAGTCGGATCTCTCAATCTAATACAACCATCGTGCGCGCATGTATTTTAGGATTAGGACAGCGTCTGGCAATTCTGCCAGAGACAAAACATAGTCGCCTCGGAGGGATCGACAATATAGAATGGAGGACATGAACTCACGGCTGTCAGTGATGATGTAGTTGGTGTAGAGGAACACCTTCCGCCCGAGCAGGCTCGGCCCCGGCGAAAACCTAATCGTTGTGCCCTTTTCGAACCTGCGAAACAAAGACACGCCCTACATTATACGTTCATCTCGCTCCACATTCACAACTTCCCTGCGTTTTCTGACGAGATTACGAGGAGACGCAAGAAGCTGGTCTGTCGCACACTAAATGACGACTTCGTTCCATCAAGCGCATCGTAATTCAAGGGCATCGTTCGAGTACTTAGTTGCTCATTTCCTAGAGCTACAGGGTGTCTCAAAAGAAAGTTCATATTTAAAAAAAATACTTAAGAAAAAGTTAGAAGTTTACTGAAAAAAATGTTTATTACATAATAAAATACAGTGTTTGGGAATTTATTTTTTAAAAATGACATCGTCCAAATGTAAACCGTTCCGTTCATGGCATTTATTTAATCGAGCACTAAAATTGCCTATGACGGCTCGGCAGGTATTCTCCGTGATGGCTGCCATTTCGTGACGGATATTTTTTTTAAGTGTGCCAGGGAAGTCGGTTTGTTGACGTAAACTTTGAATTTGACATAACCCCACAGGAAAAAGTCCATAGGTGTCAAATCGGGACTACGTGGAGGCAAACTTATTAAGGTGACCCTCTCCTAGAGATCAATTGGCCAGGAAAAAATTCACTGACCAGCATCCTGAGGCTTTCATTCTTGCACCAACTGAATTTTGTAGGGGTGAAGCTTTAAATCTTTATGCAAAATGCGGCATAATGACGATCTGTGCACGTTTAAGGCCACAGCACGCTTCCGAATAGGGAACATTACTGCAATGTTCTGCCGCCAGAGTGCAGCACTAACACAATTAGTAAACAGTTTTTTTGACAACTTTGGCAAGTCCTTCAAAGCTCTGGATCAAATAGTAAAGAAAATATTTCAATGAATAAAATGCATCAGTGCCGCGTAATTGGATGCAAGAATGAAGGGCATCATTCATTTCCGAAGGAAACGATGATATGAAAACTATGGGAAGCGGCAATACGTCGTAAAGCAAAAAAAAGCCCTCATCCACCTTTAAATAGCTATAGGATGCCATTTTAATATCACAGTACAGGTATTTTACACACGAATGAATAATAAAACGATTGTAGATTAACGCGTTTTCATCTATTATTCGTTATTGTTTGTTAGGTAAATAAATATGACATTGTACGTCATGGCGGTTTGTTGGTGCCGGTTAATGTACGGCCCGACAATACGCGTCCATCTATCGTTATCTCTCTCTTTTTGTATAAGTTAAAAAGAGACATATATATAGAGGATGCCAATTATTGGGCCGTACATTAACCGGCACCGGTTTGTTTACGGGTTGTGTTAGTGTCGCCCCCTACGCAGAGCTTTGCGTAATGTTCCCTATTGAAAGGTTCGGATCGTCCCGAATAGACTGGGTGATACTGTCTACGTTTTCGACGGTTCTTGAAGATCTTGGAAGCCCGGATTTTGGTTTTTCCAGTGTTGAGCCGGTCTCTTCATACTTCTTGACCCATTTTAATATCCGTCACGAAATGGCAGCCATCACGGAGAATACCTGCCGAGCCGTCATAGGCAATTTTAGTGATCGATTAAATAAATGCCATGAACGCAACGGTTTACATTTGGCTGATGTCATTTTAAAAAAACAAAATTTCCTGTATTTTAATATATAACAAACATTTGTTCAGTAAACTTCTAACTTTTTTTTAAATATTTCCTCCTTCATCCTGTATTATACGTGGTGTTGCCAGTGATGTGATGACATATGGCACAGAAACGTGGTCGCTTACTATGGGCCTCATAAGAAGGCTCAAAGTCACTCAAAGGGCAATGGAGAGGGCTATGCTGGGAGTTTCTCTGCGCGATCGCATCAGAAATGAGGCTATCCGCAGCAGAACCAAGGTAACCGATATATCCCTCCGAATCGCTAAACTTAAGTGGCAGTGGGCGGGGCACATTGCACGTAGAACCGATGGCCGTTGGGGCGGAAAGGTTCTCGAGTGGCGACCACGTACCGGAAGGCGCGGCGTGGGTAGGCCCCCCACAAGGTGGACCTGGTAAAGGTCACGGGAGTCCGCTGGATGCGGGTGGCGCAGGACCGGCCATTGTGGCACTCTTTGGGGGAGGCCTATATCCAGCAGTGGACGTCATATGGCTGATATGATGATGATGATAATGATTATACGTGGAACTGGTGGTCGTGAGAAGGATGCGTAGGTAATTTTGTCGCGGGCCGTGACATTAAGTCGCGCGGCTAGTTGTATACGCTGAGTTGTGTTCGAGGTTGTGAATGTTGTGATACTGACCGGTAGATGGAGGAGTCTTGGTGCTCCCCGTGCTCCAGCGTGAGCACCCTGGTGGCGGGCTCGGTGCTGCGCTCGTCGGGCGCGGGGCTGGCGGCGCGCGGGGAGGGCGGGTGCGGCGTGGGAGTCACCTCCGCCGCCGCGCCTCGCTCGATCGCCATCTGCCTCTGTCAACATAATTATTTAAACGTCAAACTGTTATGTGAGCCACAGAGTTAGCTAGAATTATGTTATTGCGCAATTGAAGGATAGTTGGCGCATGTCTTCGTTAGGTGTAGCAGACATGACAACACAGCGTCAAAGTAAAATGGGTTTAGTTCGCAATTTTTTGGGTGTTACATTCCTCGATCATTATACAATTTTTTCACGCTTTGATTGCCCATATTTAGTCTCTTTCTAATGAACTACTAGATCGCTCGTATATTGGACAGGAAACTACAAGGAAACGAAAGGGAACGTGCTTGCACCACGCATAATACAATGTGAAGAACGAGGTGAGATGCGAGAGTCTCGCACCCGCGCCATAACAGCTCCATCGGGCGTGCGCGCGCGCGGCCGCATTTCCTGCTTGTCGTGCTTGTCCAGCGAGCGCCCGTACTCCAGCGCCTCGCGCTCGCGCGCCGAGTCGCGCCGCAACATGTCGCCGTCGCCGTCGCCCGCAGGAGTGCGCGGCGCGGCGCCCGAGCGGGGGTATACCCGCGCCGCGCGCGCCCGCGCGTAACGACCCCTACCCTGTCACTCAACGAGAATAGATCCAACAAATCACATAACCCTTATGTCTTTACGACTTTCTTCTATTACTGAAGCTTCGACGTACCTCTCAAACGATAATAGCACTAACGATCTGCAAATCGCATGCATTTGAAGTCCTTTTTCCCTTGCGTCCCGGCGCGGTGTCGGTTGTTGCGTCGCGCGAGCGCCGTCACACAAAAGCCCACACTCTATACCCTATTGTTTCTAATTCTCGTTCCCAACGTCGCACGAGATTACCGTCACGCACTGGTTCTATCTAACTATCTAGGTACCAGTGTAGACAGGTTTTTGTCCACGCATCTCGAGGACATTTAAAAGATTGAGAGTCTTTACTGTTTTAATGGAAAAATCGGATTACCCTTGTTTGGCCTAACAACGTTATGCCTATTTTCGGTTTGCCTAATTTCATTTTGACTAATCTTGTTTCGTATAGGGAATAGCTCGTTTTGCCTAATTATTATTTATGCGAATATCGTTTTGTCTAATAGTTACTCACTTCGCCTAATTTTATTTTGCCTAATTTTTAGTTTGTATAATCTTATTATGTATACTGTTTGACTGACATAATTACTTTTTGTTTAAAATACATTTCGTATAATCATTTTGTCTAATCACTCCCCGCCCTCCACTCTGACTGTCGCCAGAAACTAATGTAGGTTTTGAATACAAGCTACCGCTAAGTAAATTCTTTAAAAAAATCGTTTCGCAGGGTTTCGTGTCGTAGGGTCAAAGTTCTACCTAACACTCCTCGCTTCGCTCGTCATCGTACCTACACCGACCTGCCTTAAGGTACAAATAGAAACCCGAACGCAGACGACGGGTCGAGGTGTAGCAAAGGGTTACCAGAAAATTCATAGTAGTTGGACAGTGACAGGAATCCACCTTAGCTCCGGCGCTGCGGGGAGAGCAGCCCTTTCGTCCTCGCGTGCCAAAGCACGGTCGCCCGTGCTTCGCTCCGCAGCTTCGGCTCAGCCTCAGCCGCTCCGCTCTGCACGGCTCCCGCGCTTTGTCACAGCGGGCGAGGGCTGTTCCCGCTCCGCGCCTCCGGCTTTTTATATACACTCTGATAGGGGTAGGGCAGACAAGACCACGTGGATAATCGGGTGCTTCGATCCGATGTTGTTACTTGTGTCTCCAACGCATATAAACTAGCTGTGCATATAAAATACAATATCTCGGGCATTTCCTCATTTTAGTGAAAAGTGTTTCAAGCCAATTTTGACGTAATCTGTACGATAAAAATATAAAAATTACATGCCATAATGACACTGCACCATCGATTTTACACCGATTCACTGCAGCTGGACCGAAATTAGGCAAAAAGTTAGTAAGTATAACAATGGTAAACCGTCTTATGTACAATTAGTAGGTACTTTTTACCAAGTAAATATTATAATGATTCTGTATTAGACAAAAAAATGTGAGTAAAAACGTCACATACAAATCAACTGTTGCGAATTATACCAAAAGTAGTTAGACAAACTGAAATTAGACAAAACCTTATTAGACCAAACAAGGGAATCCCGGAAAAATCATAGTCACCGAGTTCGTATTCATATTCATTTATTTGCAGCAACCATGGTATTTACAGGCTGTTCTTAAAATCTAATCAGTACAGACATCGACCCTACTAGGGTGTAGCAACATACTTACTTAAATACTAAACTAACATATATATTACTATTCATACAGCTTTTAGCTAATAAAATGTAAAATCAATTAGGAGCGTTGTTTGCCAACAAACCGCATTGTGGTTTGGCAGATTAATTGTACCCAAAGATAAATAAATAGCATAGATGGAGTGTATCTTGAAGGATCTGAATAACTAGTGCCGTCCTTTACTTTCTTAAGGAGTATATTCATAAGTGAAAGAGAGACAAATATGGCTACTCTACTTGGTCTTTAATGGTGCAATTTATGGGTTAAATTCTCAACTATATATTTGTCAGATGTCATCTCGACTAGTGTTGTGTAATCTTCATAGTAAACTTTTGTCGATAAAATATTTAATCATAAAATAAAATAAACTGGATGGAACCAGTAAGGTCCAAAATATCACTCTCTTGACTAGCTTGGCGAATTCTTATGTTATTGCGCATGGTGCATCTTGGTTGGAAGGTCAGATGGCAGTCACTTTCGTAAAACTAGTGCCTATGCCAAATCTTGGGATTAGGTGTCAAAGCGGACCCCGGGGTCCTTTGGGGCACAACCGGGAATAAAGCTAGGAGGATGGTGCATCTGGGCCCTGTTCAATAAACAGTACAATCCGACAAATTTGCAGCAAAACGAATCGACCTGAACGTGTCTCGCCTTAATTTGATACTTATTGCAGCTACTATAGGGTAAAAGCGGAAAAATTAAAAGACGTATGTAGTTCATATTTTTTGTTTATTAAATTATCACTTGCAAATTTTATAAAACTTGCAAACATTATAAACCTTTAATCAATACAAGTTTGTTATAAAAACTGCGAACAATTTGAAAGTGTTGTCAGGTTATATCAATACAAATGAGCACTTTGACAGATTTTGACTTGTACATGTTGATATGCCAATTAGAGTGCAATGCTGCAATATGGGCACCACATGAAAAAAAGTATATCCTCATGTTAGAAAGGATACAAAATAAGTTTACCAGGTATCTGTACTGGAAACTGTATGGAGTCTACCCTTTCTATCCGTTGATGTATCCTACAAACTTCGTCATAGGCATGGTAGGCTATAATAGATTGGAAACCCGTAGAGATTTGTCACTGGCATGCTACCTTGTTCGAGTTCTACGGGGTGGTATCTGCAACCCGGGTATATTAGAGCAGTTATGTTTGGGTGTGCCGGACGGGTACGCGGGGCGGCGGCGGCGGCCGCGGCTGCTGGCGGAGCCGTAAGGCAGAACCAACTTGCTTTGTAAAGCGCCTCTCAGTCGCGCCGTACACACACTAAATCTAGTGGCTGACCACAGTGATCTTTTTTATTGTCCAATGTCCGAATTTGTTAAAGTATGTCTGTGTGTCTTGTGCAAGTATAATTATTAGGTTAAACGAATTTTAAGGCGCTATTGCATTAGGGTCAACCTGTTAAAATAGTTGCTGTACTAAAATAAATAAAATAAATAAAATGTTTGCCACTTGTTTGAATAAATCACACCAGACTAGCTGAATAAGTCTTAGACGTACTAGGACTTTTGTACATACGACTTGTATAATCTGAACACTTACCGGTTGACATGATAAGGGATGATTAACAAATATTGTTGGCACTGCATGCGAATGGAGAGTTTTTCGAGTGTATCCCAGACGAAAACAGGATTCTTCAAAATGTGCAGAGCATATCCTTGAGTATTGTGTAGGACTCCATTCCTCGCCTCTGTTTATATTTTTGACCCATTCCTTTCTTATTTCTAAATCAGCCGGAAACCTATTTATATAAAAAAAAACAGTAAAATGTATAAACTCACTATCAAACGTTATCGATGTTAGTAGGATTTCAAGTACAACACGATGTGGTATGTGAAGTGTCAAAATATCGGGTTGCATTATTTATAATTGAAATAATAATGTAAAGCTGATGCAAATACACAAAATTGATGCAAAAAACTGTACATGCTTTTCCAGTGATCGATATTCAATAAGATCTGCAGGTATTTCATACTTAACAAACATTAAAATAACAATATTTATGTCATAAGGCTTACCGGTGAAATGATGCACTTGAATTATTTTCACTTAGTACACCCATGCGGTGATTACAACCTGTACCACACACGCCATATTTAATGTTAAATGCGTATATTTAACCAAAAGATCACTTTCAATACTATAAACCACAAATTATTACCAAAACACGACAACGCGTTTGATATCCAGCTGGCTATCAAGCTTATATGGCCGCCGAGGTGAAGTGGCGCGCACGGCTTGAAGATAGGGTTGGAGACATGATGCTACCTCGTTTTAACACAGACAGTTTGACGTTAGAGTAAAGAGCGTATTAGATAAGGAACTTTGTTCAACTTAATATACTCCATCTATGCTATTTATTTATCTTTGATTGTACCTATGTAAATTTAGCTATAAGCCTTAAAGAGAAAAAAAAAAAAAAAAAACATAAACATAGGTAGGTACTTACATATATTTATAAAATCAACATGTTATATTTATATTAAATCTGCAGATTAGATAACAACATACTTAACTAATTGCATTTGCACCCTATTCAATTGTTAAAATTTAAAGGCCCATGAACTCCTGCAGAGAGTATGGGCATTCAGTTAGGAGGTAAGTTTTAAGTTTATTAACAAAAGTTTTATATGTAACTTCGTTTCTTATAAGCTGCGGGATTTTATTGTAGATTCTAATAGACATTGCGTAAGGGCCTTTACTGAACATTGTTAGTTTGGCGGGAACTGCTTAAATTATTTTATTGCGATGACGTAAGTTGTGTGCATGAGAGTTGAAGTTTTCCGGTTTGGGATACAGACTAGGATATTTATCAATTTTATCATATGGTAATTTGGTAATGTACATCAACTTTCTTAATTTAATAGGTAATCTATATATATGTCACCGTTAGATTGTGAAAACCGTCAGTTTATAATCTAACCCGTTATATTGTAAACTGACGGAATATTGTGAACTGCTAAAATAATTCATAATTTTACGCATTCATTTTCGTTAGTTTATAAACTAACAATGTCATATCGTCAAATTGTAAACTGAATCAAATTTGCCTGATTTGGAACGCAACATGTGCGCTGTTTGGTTGAGCGAATTATTCCACTTGCATCAGTTTCCACTTACGTCAAAACATGATTGTTTTTTTTTGTTATTCAGACATTTTCTTCCATTTATTTCGGCACCCAGCAGTGTCGACGGAGCCCCGCTGCGCGGGGCTCCTATTTCTGGGCGCTTTGCCCTTCGGGCAACTGAAGATACCTAACTGACCTAACCTACCTAGTCTTTGTGTACGTTCCGTAGCAAGCCGATTTGATCTCAGTTCACAATTTGACGATTCAACATTGAAAGTTTATAAACTAACGAAAAATATTGCGTTAAATTGTGAACGGTTTTGGTAGTTCACAATATTCCGTCAGTTTACAATATAACGGGTAAGATTATAAACTGACGGTGTTCACAATCTAACGGTGACATATACATATAATAAAGCTGAAGAGGATCGAAAGTCTGTACATGGAAGATATTCGAAAAAAAATTGGCTAGGGATACTTAGAATCGATAACAGAACACGTTCCAACAGTTTTTAGAATTTTTGTCTGTTTGTCTGTTTATCTGTTTGTCTGTTTATGTGACCGCGCATCACGTGAAAACGGCTGAACCGATTAAAATGAAATTTGGTATAGAGATAGTTTGAGTCTTGGGGAAGGACTTACGGTAGTTTTTATCCTGAAAATCAACCCCTAAGGGGATGAAATGGGGGGTGGAAATTTGTATGGAGCTACTAAAACCGCTGCACCGATTTGGATGAAATTTGGTATATGATTAGTTTGAGTCCCGGAGAAGGTTAAAGGATAGGTTTCATCCCGAAAATCTTCCCTTTAGGGGGTAAAATGGGGGGGTGAAAAATTGGATGTAACCCATTTTGATGAAATTTGGTTTAGAGGTAGTGTAAGTTCTGGGGAAGGACATTGGATAGTTTTTATTCCGGAAATCTTTCCCTGAGGGGGTGAAATGGGGGGTGACATTTTGGATGGACTCCGTTTAGATCAAATTTGGTATAGATATAGTTTGAGTCCCGGAGAATGACAATGGATAGTTTGAATCCCGAAAATCATCCCCCAAAGGTATGAAATAGGGATTTAAATGTGGATAAATCCCATTTAGTTAAAATTTGGTATAAAGATAAAAGGAGTCCCAGGGACGGACAATGCATAGTTTTTATCCTAAATCATCTCCTGAGGGGGTGAAATGAGGGGTGAAAATTTGGATAGAACCGATTTAGATGAAATTTGGTATGGAGATAGTTCAGAGTCCTGGGGAAGGACTTAATATAATTTTTTGTCCAGAAATCATCTCTTAAGGGGGTGAAATGGGGTATGAAAATTTGGATGGAACCCATTTACGGTATAGCGAGTTGGAGTCTTAGGGAAGGACATAGGATAGTTTACTCCTGAAAATCATCCCATAAAGGGGTGTAATTGGGGGTGAAAATTTGGTTGTGACCCATTTTGATGAAATTTGGTATAAAGATAGTTTGAGTCCCGGAGTATGACAACGGATTGTTTTAATCCCGAAAGTCATCCCCTCAGGGATAAAAAAGGGGATGAAAATTTGGATAAAACCCATTTAGATGAAATTTGGTAATTAGGTTAAGGAGTCCTAGGGAAGGACAATGCATAGTTTTTATCCCGAAAAATCATTTCCTGAGGTGGTGAAATGAGGGTTGAAGATTTGAATAGAACCCATTTAGATGAAATTTGGTATAGAGAGAGGTAGAGTCCTAGGAAAGAACATAGAATATTTTTTATTCCGGAACACATAAAAGGAGGAAATCATCCCCTAAGGGGGTGAGAAATGGTGGATGAACATTTGGATTGAACCCACTTACGGTATAAAGATAGTTAAGGAAGGACATAGGATAGTTTTTATCCCGAAAATCATCCCCTAAGGGGGTGTAATTGGGGGTGGAAATTTGTTTGTGACACACTTTGATAAAATTTGGTTGAAAGATAGTTTGAGTCCTGGAAAAGGACATATAATAGTTTCTTTTCCAGAAATCATCCCCTAAGGGGGTGAAATGGGGGTGAAAATTTGGATGTAGCCCATTTAGATGAAATTCGGTATAGAGATAGTTTGAGTCCTGGAGAATGACAACGGATAGTTTTTATCCCGAAAATCATCCTCTAAGGAGGTGAAATAGGGGGTGAAAATTTGGATTGAACCCATTTACGTTATAGCGGTAATGGGGAGTCCTGGGGAATATGAACATTACATAAGTAAATATATGTATGTGACGTTCCAAGGGTAAAGGTACCTTATGGCGGCCTTAGTTTTGAAGATGTATTCTAAAACGGGGTAAAAAAGACGTTTTGTTATGGCTATTTTGAAAATTATTAGATGTAAAATTTTGTTGAAGTATTTTTATTTTTAATATAAAATGCTTAAATTACAAGTCAGTTAATTTAATCCTACGGTTTAGTAGAAAAGGTCCTTACGGCCGTGTGATATGAAAATATGCAAAATAATACTGAAAAAAGCCTACATGCATCTATACCCTTTCCTACATACAATCCATACTAATATTACAAATGCGAAAGTAACTCTGTCTGTCTGTTACCTTTTCATGCTTAAACCACTGAACCGATTGAGATGAAATTTGGTATAGAAATACTTTGAATTCCGGGGCCTTCCCAAAGAGTCCTTACTAAAGATAGTTTTTATCTGGAAATTCATCACCTAAGGGGGTGAAAAAGGGGGAGAAAGTTACGATATAAACGAGTTCCGCGCGGACGAAGTCGCGGGCAAAAGCTAGTAATAAAAATAAATACATTAAGTACAAAAACACAATAATATAGTTATGAACAAATTTGCACGTTTCCAATATACAAAGATGTGAGGGTAAGTATTTTTAATCTACAGAAGTGTGGTCTGCAACTCTCTTCATTTCTTATGTTTATGATGATTACTTCTGGTGGTCTGTCCATCAGCTCGTCCCCGAACAAAGTGTGCTCTCTTCTTCCCTCCAAATTCCGTTTACCCCTTCCATGCTACTTCAGGTTTTTTTAATAATGTTGCCATATAATAATGTGTATTCACCCTAAAACTGACCATGCTTGCCATGTAAAAGCTGATTTACCTTAATTATAATAATAAAATCATGACATGTTGCTGAGAATTCGTATGCATCTTTTTTGCAATAAAAATATATCTTTGATTGGGGAAAAGCATGGTAGGTAGTAGGCACACATACAGCAGTTTTCAAGTTGGTATTTAAAGACTGTATCGTTTGTTATAAATACAAGAAAAAAATGCGACAACTTTTTTTAAATTATTTATTGACATACTAAAATCAATCAACTATGTACCAAATAATATGGACAACTCGAATAGTACCATAAAAAGCCCAAATTATTCATTTCTGGCCATTTTTCTAATTTTTTGCCTCATGGTGCCCATTAATGACCGGACAGCGACTTTGTCAAAAGTACGAGCCACCTTATTCCAATCTGGCTGAAACTGTTGCTCTGTATCGGCACTACGGGCTGTTTTACGTAGTTTAGCTTTCATTATAGCCCAGTAGTGTTCAATCGGGCGAAGCTCTGGACAATTCGGTGGATTTAACTCTTTGGCCACAAAATTTACATTATTCTCTTTTTACCATTTTACTACCTTAGCCGCGTAATGGCAAGACGCTAAGTCAGGCCAAAATACAGTTTCGGAGCTGTGCTTTTTGATCATCGGCAATACTCGTTTCTGAAGGCACTCTTTCATATAAATATCGGCATTCATCGACGAGGTAGTGAAAAAAGTAGTTGACTTCATTCCGCATTCACAAATGGCATGCCACACCATGACTTTCTTGCCGAACTTCTCAACGCAAATGGATTTTTCAGCCTCTGTGATTTCTGTTCCCTCACGAATAGTGTAATACTGGGGGCCTGGCAAAGACTTGTAGTCCAGTTTTACATACGTTTCGTCGTCCATTATTACACAGCTGTGTTTTTTCGATAAATAACAGATGCTTTTTGTTTTTGACTTTTTTTCGGCTTTTTCTGTTTTTTTAATGTCTTTAAATTATTCCTTTTCTTTGCACGTTGTACCATCCCGATACTCGTACCAACTTTTTTCGCGACATCTTGGACCTTAGAGCATTAAGCATGGTTTAATGCTCTAAGTCTCAGACAGATAGCTCTCTATTAGATGCGAATAATTTTACTATCTTTTGGTCCAGTTTTGGATTGGACGGACCTGGTTTTTGGCCTGGCCGTTATTGGTCCTCGAAGGTATAATCCTCCCCGTACTTACGGATAGCAGTTTGGACGGCTCCAAGACTAACACCTTCCATTTGTGCGAGTTTTCGGTACGTAATACCTTTAACCGATTTGTCCACAATAGATTTTCGCTTTTGCGGTGTAAGACCCCTATTTTTTTATTGGAACAAGTTCAGCAAAAAAAGAATAATGATATCGGTTCTATGACAAATGTCAATCAATTGTTTTGTATCAGAATATTTTTAAATGAATAGACTTATTCCTGCCAGAGCTAACTTGTATTTATAACAAACGTCTTTATCAATGTTTGTCTTAGGGCATAAGCAAATCTAGATAATTTTATCGACATTTTATCAATTTAGACTTTCCAGTTTATATGCTGGGGTAAATTATTGTAACGTGTCAGTGTCATTAGCCACTATGTTTCTAAGGTGTAAATTCTCAAAGACACGCGCCTAAACACTAGTGGCTGTGGGAGCTGCAAAACTTGCGAGCCTGCTTTTATTACACGACTGCCCAACGAAAAGGAGTGTAATGTTTTTTTATTGTATTTTTTCAATTTCGTTAAAGTGAATCGACATACAAATTCTATATAATTAACGAACCTACTTACAACATTTCACGAGAATGGGTTGCGAAATGCGACCTATAGAGGAGAGCAGCGGGAAAGCGGGACATCCGGACATACAAAAGAGTTTCGGCCCAAGCTGAAGCATAGAACTTCGTTCGCTTCGCTCGCTCGTTTGATTATGGGTAGGCATTTAGGAGTCGACTGTCGACTTGACAATGCAATATCAATGATTAAGATATACAGGATGTCCCAAAAGTCAACGTTAAGCCGCAAACGGGTGATAGTCATAACAGTAATAAAAATAAAATGAAGAAATCCATGTCATTTGAAGCTTTGAATTTTTTATGCCGTATTACACAAGCTTTTCTTCAATAATCTAGCTAGTGTTATACCATTTTGAAATTCGGACTAAAGAAGCAATCTTTTGAAGCTACTTGCAAAATTAGCGCAGTACATTCTTTTTTTCAGTACATTCAGTTAAAGGTATCTACATTTAACTGAATGTACTGAAATCTGCCGATCTGAATCAGAATCTACCGATTTTAATTAAATGTTTGGGACAAAAAGTGTCAATTTATTTAAAACGGACGCACTTGTGTTTTAACTGTATTTAATTAACAGAAGGGTTAGGTATTGACGGTTAAATACCAATAAGGATTCTGAAGAAAAGTAAAGATCTGTATCACAATAGATCAGCGATGGTTGCAGTGATGGCTTTGACTGGCCCGAAGCCACTACCAGAATAATAATAATAATAAAGATCTGTAGCTGTAATCCTTAAAACATTTCCTTATTTATTTTTTGATAATTGTTATGACTTGGCCCCCGTCACACGTTTTCGGCTTGACATTGACTTTTGGGTCACATTGTATAAAATATCTTATCAGATCAAATCCTTGAAATAATAAAAAAAATTAATAAAATTTTATTCAAAATACAGTTACCTACAGATAAAACCAGAACTTATAACTGACTAGTTTCCACCCGCGACTTCCTCTGCGTAAACCCGGGATAAAAACTATCCTATATTTTATTCCAGGCTATGAACTATCTTCGTGCAAAATTTCATCCAAATCGGTTCAGCCGTTTAAGCGTGATTGAGTAACAAACATCCAGACATCCAGACATCCAAACATCCAAACTTTACAACATGATAGGTACCTAAGATTTTTAACCAATGAAGCCTAGCTGTGGAACAAAGTACTAGCAAACAGTTATTTAAACAAAGGCTGAAAACAATACTTTTAGATAAAATTAATTTAGACGTAAGTAGATATACGCTAATAGATATATAAACATTATTTCGTAATTGCACCAGTCACGCACTAACGACGACGCACTCGGCGGACTATTGGTGGACTTTATGCTGTTGTAATAAGGTTCACAAATGGTCGGCTGAGTGTGTCGTCGATGGTACACTAAGTTTAGTGTTAGTAAATTAAGTAGGTAATTTAGTAAGTAGGTAAACAATGGGTAAACACAACAATGTTTTACTTTTGGAAGGGAGCGCACATTCGCCGACAAACTGTCCTCAGTTTGGCGAAGCAGGTACATCCCGTACTTGCCAGTGTTGTTTTTTTGAGAATAAATAAATAAATAATAAAAATTTCACATTAAAAGAACTTTTTTTCCATAATAAATGTATGAAAACAGTTTTCTTTAATTTCTGGCTTTTATGTACATTACCGAAAGTTGACCCCAAGGAAATTTTAATGCAAATTGTATGGGGAAAGTTTTTCTCGATTTATGGCTTTTCTAGCCGGAAATTTCTTTTTGGTCCCATACAAGCTTTTGATCCTGGACAGGAATGGGATCCATTGGCATCAAAAAAAAAGTTTGTCAAAAATGACCATTTCCTCGCACCCTGTATGTTTTTTCCAAAATCTGTAAACGCCAATCTTCATTAATTTGAAATCGAAGGAAGGTCTCCTAAGACCATTTTTGCCTAGCAACACGGGATCTGGTAGCTGCCCTCACTGACCCAAAATCGATTTCCACCCTGTATATATAGAATAGGATTAAACTTAATAAGATCCTAGAAGTGTTAGAATTAGAATAGGACACAAACCAGTAAATGGATTAGACTATAACTAGACATGCCAGCATGTTACACTCACTTGTTGAATGTCATTTAGATGTCACAAGCTAACACTTTAATTTGATGATGCACATTACTATTAAAAAAAAGTTAAGTAATTTCCCTTGAGGCTCAGTTGTTTCCTTATGATAGTCGTAGTTGAGTAGTAGTAGTAAACACTTTATTACACAAAAAAAATTACAAGTACCTACATAGCTGAGAAAATAAAAAACATTTGTACAAAGGCAAACTTTAAGGATAAATAGTTATGATATGATTGAACAAAAATCTCACCATAACTGATTCAGAGCACCCCATATTTCTGAGAATCTAGGAGAGCCCTGTCAATATGCACTTAATCATCACCAATCATAGGAGAGCACTGCGGGGCTCCGCTGGCAGCAGATAATGCTGATAGTGGTCATGCTCCACAGCCAACGGCCACGGTGGACGGCAACCCCATTGTTTATGTGTAATGGAAACAGAACAAAAGAATTTACAACTGCCTTTACATATTATTGAATTCCTTTTTAGTAGCTAACACTTTAACTGTCCATGGGTCTGATGTAGCACAATTAGGACCTTTTCTATTGTAAATTATATCACACTAGCGACCGGCCTCGGCTTCGCACGGGTTTGTTTTATACATGTAAACCTTCCTCTTGAATCCCTCTATCTTTTAAAAAAAACCTCATCAAAATCCGTTGCGTAGTTTTAAAGATATAAGCATATATAGGGATAGACAGACAGATAGCGGGAAGCAACTTTATATTATACTATGTAGTGAAGCATGAACAAGCATAACTCATCAGACGAAAGTTATTGTAAACTTAATACCCAGCCTTTTTCATCAATTTGGACAAAGTACTACTGTTCATAAAATCACACATAAAACACAGGCCCATAAAACCTGTCTCACTATTACTGTACCATTCCTTGTGCATATCGATCATTAGAGAACATGTCACTCTGTAGAGCGACTCCACAGGCGGCTCTAGCATGATCACTGTACTTTTTGAGCCACGAGGTAGAATTGTACAATTTATCTACCCAGGTTTGAGCTATATAGACCGGGTACTCACCGCTTAAATTTGCTGGTTGCAATTCATGGGCCTTCTCACTGCTCTAACACAATGTGCCTCAGCCAGTACACTATATTCACCACTTGTATCAGCTATTCGCAACTCCGTCGAGATTTCACAGGGTTAACAACTAGTATTGTTGTGAACGACTTGGTTCGATTTGATTGATAAAAGTTTTGACAGTTGCGTCCTCTGTTTGACCTTCACAGCTGATCGGCGTGTTTACGAATCTTGATTGATTACGAATCTTGTTTACGAATCTTGATTGATTACGAATCTTGTTTACGAATCTTGATTACGATTTTATGTCAAGAAGTATTTTGGGAACTGAGGGCCTACCGCGAACGGCATTCGAAGTTTTCCCTCTCTGTCGCACATAAGTACGAACTCGCAAGTCTAACAGAGAGGGAAAACTTCGAGTGCCTTTCGCGGTAGGCCCTCTGTTCGTACAAACTAAAATTCTCATTTTATTATACGGGGTGTATTATTCAAACGGGGCAGTGAGGGAAAATCCGAAACTACAAGAGTCTATACGGAAATTTGGTTTTAGGAGTCATGTGACCAATTTTAGAAAAAAATAAAAATGCATTCAAATATTTTCAAAAAACTCATTTACGGCCGGGAATCGAACCACGAACTTCGAATCTCGAACTTCGTATCGCACTTATGGTTTATGCTACTCGAGCGACAGAGACGGAGATATACGAAGTTCGAGATTCGAAGTTCGTGGTAGCGCCGCCGGTCAAATCTGTCTAAAGATCGGAGTTCGATTTCTGCCTTTCTGCAAAACGTTTTTCCATAGCAAGGCGGGAAGTTTGAAGTTGGAGCTCGGGCATGACCCGGTATCACTACACAAATGCTAGTAGATTCGCAACAAAGTTACAACATAATTATTTATACGTGTTGATATTATATACCTGAGTAGATACGAATAAGTAGCTACTTTATCTCAAATTATGTAATTAAAAAGTCTGCTAGACGGTCGCTAACACGCCGCTCTGACCGAGCGACCTTGGTCCGGACGGACCGTGTAGACAGTTGTTTGCAGCAAATTTTACTACAGCGGTCGGTGCCGCACCACGTCAGCGTAGTACGTTTTATAATCATTGACATGACCTTATTCAGTTAAAATTGTCAATGACTCACCACTACGGACTCTGAGCAGCCCATCGGTTCCAGCCGGCGCCTGGCGTGGCGAGGCAAGTAGCACAGAGCCCGGGAACCTGCACTCGGATCGCTGCGGCCGCGTTACGTACGAGGTACGAGTGAACCTACTCGTACATACGACCCGCCCGGCGCTGCGCTGGCCAGGGCAAAGGTCGAGCGCAACGCAAAGTATGACCCGACATCCACTCGGGGCTACGATATCCATAATAGTAGTTTATACAGGGTGTTTGGTCCATCGTTTGCCAAATTAAAACGGCAGGTAGTTTAGGACATTTGCTATCATTTAAAACATTAAAAAAAAATGTGCCCACGGGTTTTTTTTATAAATTTTGTAAAATTTTAACGCGCTTCAACTTGAATTTAAAAGAAAAAAATGGGTATTTTCGTCACGTTTCAATAGTTTTAGCCTGTGAGTAATTAAGTATGGAAATCATCCTTACGGATATATATACGTATATAAAGGGAGGGTGCACGACGTTTTAAATAATTTCACTTAATCTATTTTGGTTTGATATACCATACCATTGCTTAGTATAATGTAACGAATGGTACCTATAATATTGTTTTAGATAATTTTCAAATGATCTAATCTAATGTAACAATTGATATAATGATTCAATGGCTACAATTACAGTTAGTATAATAGACATTTACTATATTTATTACTCGGTATAAAACGTGACATAGGTAATTCGACAATTTCAGAAGATATAAGTCGATTTTACCTACTATAAAATGACTATAAATAACTTTAAATATAAATAAATGATAAAAATGCACATTTGTGAAATTAATCATTTGGCCATAACATAATCTAGTATAAAACGGAATCTGGTAAAATACAGAGCATGAAGAATCCCTTCGGAAGTCCGGAAATCTCTCGCTCATACAAATTTACGTCATAAAATAATACTTAACGCAGGATCAATGGGGTCGCTAGGTACTTTGCGGAAATCAATGATAAGTTACCTATCTAGGGGAATAGCAAATAAACTTTTTTTTGTAACTTAAATGATTCATTGTTTATAGCGATCGAGAGGTAAAAATAGCTACCAAAACCCGAATCAGCGCACCCCACTTCCACGTGGTCTTGTCTGCCCTACACCTAGAGTGTATATAAAAGCCCGCGGAGCCAGAAGCTCGCGAAGGAGGTCCTGAGTTGAACGGGTGTTGTCCGAGGCCGAAGCGAAGCGAGTGGGGGGGACCTGGCGAGCCGGCGACCTCCCGAGCGGAGCGTAGGCCGATTGCGCACTTGAAACGAAGGGCCAACGAAGCGACTTTCTGGCGGAAGCCCGGGCGGAGGGCGGGAGACTGCGTCGTAGAAACGTAAGCGGGGCTCCGTTGACTTCTTGGCAGATATTGTTATATGAAAACGCAATTATTTAAAATAATTTGTATGTTAAACATATCTATGTCAAAAATGCGTTAAATGAAAACGTAATTATTTAAAATAATATGTATGTTAAACATGTTTATGTCATAAATGCGTTATACGAAAATAGAATTATGCCTGTCGTAAATGTAATTTTGTTTATTATATCAATCCATAATTAGAGTAAAGCAAAATTCCGTTGTATCAAACGTTACATTATATAATATAATTTATATTAAGTAAAACTTACTGTATATCAATGTATGTTAGTTTATCTGACATTATATGAATCATTATGGACCCATATAAAGGATAGGAGGAATTCGATGATAATGATGGTTCGGATTTGTCCATAAGTAAGCAAGTAGATTTACTTTCCAGTTGTGCGGTTGAAGGACAAAAAAGCGAAGATTTACGGAAACCTTGCGGAAACAAAACTAACAATGGCTCTGATCTCTGCGCTGTGAATAGAATTGCTTAATCTCTCAGGTTCCCATATTAATTGGCTACCAATCACTTATATTATGTAGGTACTTTGGGCCTTGAAGATTTGGGTTTATTTTATTACAATCGTTTTTATAAGTCAAAGGGCACTGAGTAGGTACGCGACACAAGCGATACCTATTGCGCTATTGCGTAACGAACGGAGCTCGTAGGTAAATAAGACGACATTATCAACGAGATACCATTTATTTACATTAACATCGGCATTACTTATAATAAACCACGATATATGCCAATCAGTACAACAGTCGCGCTCTGAGACATAAAATCGCGAACGGCCGGACGCATAGTTAACTGAAGATGAAGGTAGTAGTGACAGGGGCCGCAGGTTTTTTAGGAGCCAGGTTGGCGGCGGCGTTGCTAGCCCCGGACTGCGCTCTGAAGGTGACCGAGCTGGTGCTAGTTGACGTGACAACGCCTACGCCCCCCGCACTGCCCGCACGCGTGCGATGCCTAGCACTAGACCTAGCGACGCCGGGCGCCGCCGACCAACTCGTCGAGCCGGACACAGCCGTGCTGTTTCATCTAGCGGCCATCGTTAGCGGCAGCGCTGAGAAAGACTTCGATCTGGGATTCCGCGTTAACCTCGACGCGACCCGCGCGCTGCTGGAGACGGCGCGGCGCCGCGCACCGACACTCGTGTTCGTCATGACTAGCACCGTAGCGGTTTACGGAGGAACGTTACCGGACGAGCCGGACGAGGATACGGCGCCGACGCCGCAGACCTCGTACGGGTGCGCGAAGGCGATGGCGGAGCTGCTGGCGAGCGAGTACGGGCGCCGCGGCTGGGCGGACGCGCGCGTGCTGCGGCTCCCGACCGTGGCCGTGCGCGGCGGGGGCGCCAACACGGCCATCTCGTCGTTCGCGAGCGATATCGTGCGAGAGACGCTCGCCGGGCGCGCGGCGACGGTGCCGGTGCCGGCGGAGCAGCGCATGTGGCTAGCGGGGCCGGCGGGCGTGCTGCGCAACCTGGTGCTCGCGGCGACGCTGCCGCCGGCCGCGTGGCGCGCGCGCCGCGTGCTGTGCCTGCCCGGGCTGACGGTGTCGGTGCAGGAGATGGTGGCGGCGCTGGGCCGCGTGTGCGGGCCGCAGTGCGCGGCGCGCGTGCGGTGGCGGCCGGAGCCGGCGCTGGCGGCCATGATGGCGTCAGTGCCGGCGCGGCTCGGCGCACGGCGCGCACTCGCGCTCGGCTTCCACGAGGACCAGAGCTTCGACGACCTGATCCAAGAGTATATACGTGACGACCTCGGCGGCCGTATACCCAAGTAGATACCGACGTTAAATGTTTTGGAATAAATTTGCTTTTCTTTCTTTGATTTATGTAATTGTTAATAAAGATTAAAATAACATTACATATGTATTTATTACGTATAATTATTTTTGTACGCTCCTATCCTATTTTACCTCGCAGTAGTAAATAGTTGAGAAATGTCACCAACTTGTATGCCTGTCTCGCTTATAAATGAAGACGAGAGATGAGTGAATCATAAGCTGTTTTTACCGCTACGTTTAGCAGGTCAAATAATACAAAACGAAATATTAGATGGCGATAACCTAGAAGTTGAAGAGGCTCTCCTCTATGCCCTGCTCGGAGTCCCAGACGGCGGCGTCGTCGCGGCGCGGCTCCTTCCTGTCTTTCTTCTCCTTCTTAACTTTCTTTTTCCTCGGCGGCGAGTCGGGCTCGCGCCGCGACTCCGGCTCGCACGCGTCGGGCTCGGCCCGGGAGCTGTGTTTTCGTTTACGTTTCTTAGGTTTAGGTTCCTCCGTCTCCGGGTGGAGCTCCGCTTCCGCTTCCGGCTCCGGGCGCTCCCGGTGCTTCTTTTTCTTTTTTCTCTTTTCCCGGCGCTCGTTCGCATCATCATCGGCCGCGTCGGGCTCGTCGACCGCGTCTCGGTCCCTCTTGCTGGCGGCGGCGAGGCGGCGCCGCACGTCCGGCGCGAGCGTCGCCGCCTGCTCGTAGCCGGCGCCCAGCAGCGGGTGCCGCGGCCGCGTGTCCGGCAGCGGCACGCGCTCCGGCTCCTCGTCCGCGGCGGCTGGCGGTGCGCGCGCGCGCGGCGGCCGCGCCCGCAGCCGCAGCGCGCCGCGCACGGACACGGCGCGCACACAGAACCCTTGCCCGCGCGCCGCCGGCAGCAGCAGCGCCACGCGCCCCTCGCCGCCCGCCGGCGCCGCCTCGAGCCACCCCCCCCGCCCGCCCACCTTGAGCTTGCTGCGCGCGTCCACCGCCAGCGTGGCGCCGGCCAGCGCGCGCGCGTCCAGCCCGCGCGGCGCGCGCAGCACCCACACGTCGTCGTCCGCGGTGAGGGCGGCGCCGGGCGGCGCGGCGCCGACCACGGGCTGCAGGTGCGCATGCGCGCGCAGGTAGCGCGCGAGCCGCGCGGCCGGCGCGGGCGCGGCCGCCGGGCGGGGCGGGGGCCGCTCCGACTCCGACTCCGACTGGGACTCCTCGAACGTGATCATCTCGGATATCCTCCGAGCTTGCCTGGGAGGTTCGGGTTCGGCCTGCAACTCCTCAAAAGTGATCCTCTCGGATATCCTCGGAGCTTGCTTGGGAGTTTCGGCCTGCGGCTCCTCAAAGGTGATCCTCTCGGATATTCTCCGAGCCGGCTCGGAAGCTTCGGGCTCGGCTTGGGGCTCCTCAAACGTGATCTTTTTCGATATATTCCGAGCTCCTTGTCTATTTTCGGTCCGCACTCTTGCCGGAGACTCCGCGTCGGCCCCACGCGGCCTCGCCGCGGGGCGCGCGGGACTCGCGGGCGCCGGCGCGGGCCGCGAGTCGTCGGAGCTGTCGTCGTCCTCGATAAATTCCTTGCTCGTGTACCCCTGAGTGCCCGAGCCCGGCTCTCGGTGGTCCAGCTTATCTTTCTGCGCGTGCCCGTTGACCTTGACGCGTCGCTCGACCACCGTTTCCCCCGCCTCAAACTTGTCGATGACCAAGTCCTGGTCGCCGACGGAAGTCCGCTCGGAGTCGCGTTTCCGCTTTTTCTTGTTGCGCGGCGACGCGGCCCCGTCGGGCGCCTCGGTGGCGGAGGACTCGTGCTCCTCCTTCCGTTCTCGTTTCTTCTTCTTCTTCTTCGGCGCGTGCTCGGGCTCGGCGCTGGACGCGCGGCGCTTGCGCGGCGCCTCCCGCGGCACCACGAAGCTGGCACGCTCCTCTTTCACCTTAAATCAGACAGACACAAATAAGCTACAACTGCAGAATGGATTACCCTTGTTTGGCCTAACAAAGTTTTGCCTATTTTCAGTTTGCCTAATTTCAGTTAGAAAAATCTTGTTTCGCATAATAGCAACGAGCTAATTTTGCCTAATTTTTATTTGTGCGAATATCGTTTTGTCTAATACTCACTTTGCCTAATTTTATTTTGCCTAATTTCATTAAACCATATTTTTAGTTTGTATAATCTTATTACTGTTTGACTGTTTTATTTGCCCGAATTTCATTTGTCCGAATGTTATTTGCCGTAATATTCAACTGCCATAATGTTGTTTTCTATAATTTCATATGCCAAACTCATTGTTTACCATATTAATTATATGCCAGAATCTTTGTTTTCCATAATATCAATATCAATAATCTCATTTACCATAATCTTGTAATCCATAACTTTCACATGCCATATGTCATTTGCTATCCATCTCAACATCCATAATATTCATATGTAATAAAGTATTGCAGTATCTAAAATTTTATAAAATAACCTCGAACCTACAGTTAACTCTTAAGGACTGGTACACCTCCCGAGATTGTGAATCTGTTGAAGTTTTGGTATGGAAATCAAACAAATAATGTAAGATGGGGTGACTCACAGTCTAATGATTATAGGTTAGGCTGTGGAGTGCGCCAAGGGGGTTTGACATCTCCGGACCTCTTTAACTTATATGTCAATGACCTTATCGAGGAGTTGAGAGGCTCCAACGTCGGTTGCCATATTGGTAACGTATGTGTTAACAATCTGAGCTACGCAGACGATATGGTGCTTCTCAGCCCTTCGATAGGTGGGATTGTTAAACTGCTTAACATCTGTGAGCGTTACGCTAGCAGCCACGGCCTGAAATATAACGTGCTTAAGACCGAGATGCTCGTTTTCAGGTCTGGAAGTGGTCCGGAGTTGATTCCCACGGTGTGTATGAGCGGCGCGCCGATTCGGGTTGTAAAGAGCTTTAAATACCTGGGCCATATTTTAAGTGAATACTTGAAGGATGATGCCGATATGGAAAGGGAACGCAGGGCTCTCGCCGTGCGGTGTAATATGTTGGCTCGACGCTTTGCGCGTTGTTCGAGTGAGGTAAAGGTGACCCTATTTAAAGCTTTCTGCCAATGTTTTTATACATGCCAGCTTTGGAATAGGTACACCAGGCACTCGTTCAACGCGCTAAGGGTGCAGTATAATAATGCCTTTCGTATTTTGCTGAAATTGCCACGTTTCTGCAGTGCGAATGGCATGTTCGCCGATGCGAGAGTTCCTGATTTCTTCGCCATCTTGAGAACCAGATCTGCTGCCTTTAGGGCGAGAATACTAGCTACCAAAAATTAAATCTTATCGTTGGTGGCTCGTGATTTCAGTGACGTATTCAACACATACTGGCGCAAACTGCACCGGTCTGAGAACGGCCAAGTGTGAGTGTTTTATTTCAGTGTGTTAGTACGTAGGTTTTTTAATCATTTTTTTTCTTTTTTTCCTGTATTTTATTTCATTTATATTGTTTGCTTTTATTGTGTATTTTATGGGTGTCTTGCCTGTCCAATAAAGAATTATTATTATTATTATTATTAAAATCCTGGATAAAGGTGATTATTAGGTATTTCATCTATCATATTCACTCAAACCTAAGGCAAGTCGGTGTAGGTACGACCAGGCGCGGCTCACTCGCGATTTGTGTTTATCGCTACAAGTACATGCCGGTCGCCCCTTCGAAGGGCTCTATTCAGTGGCTGCCACGTGTTGGTACAGGACGCTCGCATGGGTCGCAGCGCGTTGCATGCGATAGAACGGGATGGCCACATTTAGGCACGTTTGGCGTACCTAAACAGGGAATTTGTTAACAGAGAACCTTCTGTACGTAGTACTATTACTTATTCTGTGGTACGACGACAAGCGAAGCGAGGTGTGTTAGGTAGAACTGCGACCTTACAGCGCGCGAGCCGAGCGAGAGAAGCGAGCGTGCCGCGGAGCGCAAGAACCGAACATTCGCAACATTCGAACGGCTCGCAGAAAGGTAGTTTTTTATGGCAAATGAATATTATGGAAAATGAAACGTTAAGGAATATGAAATTCGGGAATATGAAAGTTTATGGCATATGAATGATTCGGGCATACAACATTATGGAAAATAACAGTATGTCAAATGAATATTATGGAAAACGAAACATTCGGGCAAATGAAATTCGGGCAGACGATGTTCGGGCAAATAAGTATTATAGAATATGACCGTCTGGCAAACATTAGACAACCGTTTGACTGACATAATTATTTTTTGTCTGAAATACATTTCGCATAGGTAATCATTTTGTCTAATCACTCCCCGCCCTCCGCTCTGACTGTCGCCAGAAACTAATGTAGGTTTTAAACAAAAGCTTTCGCTCAGTAAATTCTTTAAAAAAAATCATTTCGCAGGGTTTCGTGTCGTAGGGTCAAAGTTCTACCTAACACTCCTCGCTTCGCTCGTCATCGTACCTACACCGACCTGCCTTAAGGTACAAATAGAAACCCGAACGCAGACGACGGGTCGAGGTGTATTGGAGTGTCAAAACGCAGTCTTGTCATTGACTCCAAAACTGTCACTTTGACAGCCCCCTGCTATCTGGCCCCTCATAGCGAACACACGTAACCTAATACCACCTAATAGTAATATATTAAGAGTATTAATTGTTTCCTTAAATAAACTAATGAAGACCCGAAGAACATCTTTTATTAAGTAACAATACATGGCGCAGTCGAATCGGAGAAGAACTTACGAAGATTAAACCGGATTAAGAAAAACACATTTTTTCACCGGCCTCGGTGGCATAATTATTAATTACTAAGAAGATAAAATCGCACGAAGAAGTGTTTTAATTGTTATGGGCGACGAAGAGAAGAATAAATCTGAAGTCCAATCTGAATTTAAAGTGGATAACATGTGTGCGGTGGAATATAAAATGCCGCAAGGACTTAACCTAGACGAGTTAGAAAATTGCTGGCCTCAATGGCAGCGGTTCAAGCTCTCGTTTAAAAACTTCGTGCTAGCGGCTGGTTTAGAAAGGATATCGGAAGCCAGAAAAGCTGCAATTCTAATTAACTGCATAGGGCAGCAAGCACAAGAACTGTACTTTAATGTGCTCAAATTAGAAGACAGCGAGAAAGACAAGTTAGAAGACGTAATAAAGATCTTCGATGATTACTTCAAACCAAAACAAAACGAAGTAATTAATAGCTATAATTTGAATAAAAGAAACCAAGAAGACGGGGAGTCGTTCGATGCTTACTACACAGCGATAAAGAAATTGGTGGAAAACTGCAATTTTGGCGATCAAAAGGACCGGATGATTCGGGATAAAATTGTCATCGGTGTTCAAGACAGAAGAACACAACAGAAGCTCCTAGAAGTAAAGGATCTGACATTGGAAAAGGCTGTCGACATCTGCCGTTCTGCGGAGCTTTCCAGGGAGTTTGTGAAGACCTTGAGCAACCCGGAGGTGCATGCCATGCGGTCTGAGAGGGTGGAGCAGCATGGCCAACAGTCTAAAGCTAAGTATTTTAATAATAATTATAAAACCAGTCAGCCTCACTTCTCAAGTGAGAAGGATAATAAGGCACGCTATAATAAATCTTTTTACCACTGCAAAAAATGTAACACTGAGCATGGTCCAAGGCAGTGCCCGGCCTATGGCAAAACATGTACAAAGTGCAATCGAATGAATCACTTCAGTGTGGGCTGTACTTTTATGAGAACTAGAGTTCATTGTATGAATAACACAGACAGTGACGAGGCTTGCAATAATGTGCAGGACTTGTGACTAGTTTATTCAATTAATTTAGGTAATAATGAATGGACAGAGTCATTAAGGGTTGAACATAAAAGGGTTAATTTTAAATGTGACACCGGCGCCCAGATAAATGTGCTTAGCCTATGTACTTTGAGGAAAATTGTCGATGATGATTCTAACATTAAAATGTCTGAGACAAGAACCATAATAGAGGTCTTCGGTGGGGGAAAAATAATTCCAGTGGGCAGGGTCACATTAAAGGTCTTTAATAATAATATGAAAAGCAATGATGGTATTGGTACTGAGTTTTTAATTATTAATGAAAATGTCAGACCAATTTTGGGGTTAGCCTCATTATTAAAACTTAACTTATTAAATAATACGAATATTGACACTGTAAAATCTGAACCAGCAATGCAAAATACTGGTACTAATATTAAAAGCAAAGACTGTCTTATTAATAAGAACATTGAACTATTCCAGGGTGTTGGGGAGTTCAATAAGCCGCTGCAGCTGCGCATTCGACCCGGTGCGGAGCCGGTGGTGAGACCCCCGCGCAGAGTGCCGCACGCGCTCTTGACACGCCTCGCAGACAAGCTGGAGGCTCTGGTGAAGCATGAAGTCATAGCTAAGGTAGATCACCCTGATAGTTTTGTCAGCAATTTGGTAATAATTGAAAAAAAGGATGGTTCACTTAGGATATGCTTAGACCCCAAGGACCTGAACAAAGTTTTAATCAGAGAGCACCATTTGATCCCAACTTTAGATGAAATCATTCCAAACTTAAGTAACAAGAAGTTTTTCTCGGTGTTAGATCTATCCGATGGGTTCTATAATATTAAATTAGAGGAGGCTTCAAGTAATTTGTGCACGTTCAACAGCCCGTACGGCTGCTATAAATTTCTGAGATGTCCGTTTGGAATCTCCGTAGCCCCGGAAGTCTTCCAAAAGTATAGTGAAAATGCCTTTGGAGACATCCCAGGCGTCATTGTGTACTGTGATGACTTGCTAATATGTGGTGACACAGAAGAAGAGCATGATGCAATATTAAACCAAGTCTTTGAGCGTGCTAAAAAACATAATGTACGATTTAATAAAAATAAATTTCAATACAAACTAAAAGAGGTCAAATATTTCGGACATATTTTTTCCGAAAAAGGCATGAAAATTGACCCTGAAAGGGTTAATGCCATTACTAATATGAAAAGCCCAAATAACAAAAAAGAATTGCAAATATTCCTGGGAATGGTCAATTACCTAAGAAAGTTCATACCCCACTTGGCTGATATTGCATCAACGCTACAGTTATTACTAAAGAAGGATGTTGATTGGCTTTGGACGGAGGTTCATGAAAATGTATTTACCAATATTAAAAATAAAATAAGTACAGCCCCAGTATTACAGAATTTTAATACTAAATTGCCCATAACCATCCAGTGTGACGCGTCCAAGGACGGCCTGGGATGTTGCTTACTGCAAGAAGGAAAGCCTGTTTGCTTCGCTTCTCGAAGTCTTACACCAGCCGAACGCAATTTTTCACAAATAGAAAAGGAACTTCTGAGCGTAGTTTGGTCAACTCGTAAATTTCACTATTACATCTATGGGCGTACAGTCACAGTTTTAAATGATCACAAACCACTTGAGAGTCTATTAAAAAAACATATTCATGAAGTCCCGTCACCAAGATTGCAAAGACTGAAGTTAAAACTGTTAAGATATGATTTGGATTACAAATACCTACAAGGCAAATTAATGTTTATAGCCGACTTGTTATCACGCTCCTATCAGACTTCTAATGATGTTGATGAGTCTTACATGTATGAGGTGATACATTGCATCGGTCTTGCACAGAATCTGGAATGTACTGAGGAACAAAAAACCTTATTAATAGCGGAAAGTACAGTAGATAATGAATTAAAATTATTAAGAAACTTTATAAAAAATGGCTGGCCTACTAATACTAAGGATATTCCAGATGGTCTGCATGATTACCATAAATTAAGAGGTGAACTTTCAGAGGATAATAGTTTGGTATTTTTTAATGACCGATTAATTGTTCCAAAAAATCAAAGATTAACTTTTATTAAAACTTTGCATGAAGGGCACATTGGTATGTCAAAGATGAAACAGCAAGCTAGAAAATTATACTATTGGCCTCACATTGATTCACATATTGAAAAATACGTCAAACAATGTTTTCCATGCCAGACATACCAAAACAATAATATTAAAGAGCCATTAATGTCTCATAAAGTGCCTAACCTGCCATTTACAAAGATAGCTACAGACATTATGGATTTTAAGACAAAAAGTTACCTCATAGTTTATGACTATTATTCTAAATGGCTAGAAATTAAGTACATACGTAATAAAAGTGCCAGATCCGTTATTGAAGTTTTAATAGATATTTTTTCTAATTTTGGCTTTCCAAGAGAAATAGTCTCAGATCATGTACCATATGATTCTAAAGAATGTAAAGACTTTGCTCGTGAAAATGGATTCATATTCACATATACAAGCCCCAGATATCCTCAGTCTAATGGCATGTCAGAAAAAGGAGTTCAGATTGCTAAGAAAATTCTATATAAATGTCACGAAGATAAAACTGATTACAGATTAGCCTTATTAAATTACAGGGCCTCACCCGTGTCTGGTACTAACTTCTCACCTTCTGAGCTAATGTTTAACAGAAATTTAAGAACTAAATTAATTGTAAATTCTCAATACCTACAGCCAAAGATTAATATTAATGTAAATGAGCAATTCAATAAGACGAGAAACAGAAATATTATTAATTATAATAAAACTAGCCGAGTCAAAGAACCATTTCACGTGGGTCAAAGCATCTGGTTTAAGAAAGACCCAAATAAAAAAATATGGTTAGAGGGAAAAATTTCCAGTAGTAATGGTAATAGATCATATAGTGTAGCAGATAAAAATAATGTAATTTACAACCGAACCTCCTTACATATAAGATCTCCTTAGCTGGCCTTGGTGCTTCATCAGACTCAGTGGTCAGGTCCGACACCACTGGTCGAATGTGTACTTGTAATGGGCTATACTTGGTTTAGTTTAGTGTAACTTGATTTGTGAAATTATTGTATACTTAATGGATGTAAAATTCTATAAGGATTCTTTCTCTTTTAAAAAGGGGATGAAGAACATGTTAAATTGTTAATGTACTTAATTGCATTGCTAAGTAAAAATATATCTTGTATAAATAGATGTAACTGATGTGAACTTACTTGCCATACTTAAAAATGTATATTAGTATAACTTTAAAAAAAAAAATCATTGAAAAAGGGGATGATGTATTGGAGTGTCAAAACGCAGTCTTGTCATTGACTCCAAAACTGTCACTTTGACAGCCCCCTGCTATCTGGCCCCTCATAGCGAACACACGTAACCTAATACCACCTAATAGTAATATATTAAGAGTATTAATTGTTTCCTTAAATAAACTAATGAAGACCCGAAGAACATCTTTTATTAAGTAACAATACACGAGGTGTAGCAAAGGGTTACCAGAAAATTCATAGTAGTTAGTTGGACAGTGACAGGACTCCGCCTTAGCTCCGGCGCTGCGGGGAGAGCAGCCCTTTCGTCCTCGCATGACAAAGTACGGTCGCCCGTGCTTCGCTCCGCGGCTTCGGCTTCACGTGGATATTGAGGTGCTTCGATAAAATACAATATCTCAGGCGTTTTTGATTTTAGTGAAAAGTGTTTCAAGCGAAACATTCTTATAATGACATATTCTGTACGATAAAAATATAAAAAGTACATGCCATAATGACACCAACCCTCGATTTGAAAGTCCTAGGTCGTTTTGAATTTCTAGGTCCAATATATCGGCCATTTTTGATTTTAGAGATAAAAGTTTCAAACAAAACATACTTATTTTATACTACGCGGTACGAAATGCGAGCGGGACATCGCTACCTATAGATGATGGGGCTGCCTCGCCTGCAGCGCGTCGGCAATGTTCGCGGAGGCGCGCGTGGACAGCTTCTCTGCCATAATACGTAAAAAAAGCCGCATCGCTGCTCAATAGGGTAAGGGTCAGCACCAACAGCATTCGGGCAATGTTTGCAGGCAGGTTGAATGGTGCCTACCTAAACCATTGCAGTGCACTGCATGTAATGGGAAATAATGTCTACTAACACTTTAGATGTAAGATGAAATTTACCTACTAACCCTGACATGTATTTTAATTTTTTATGGTCTGTGTATATCCAAGTGTTTAAATGAATTATTATTATTATAGACGTGCATAACAACGGTGTTTCGCTCACCGCAGCTGGACCGAAATTAGGCAAAAAGTTAAACGTTATTCGGCAATGTGATGATTAGTCAACATAAGAATCGACAAAATGAGTTTTAGATAAAAAAATATTCGACAAAACAAAAGTTATGAAAATCGTCATTTAGGTAAAACGTATTTCGAACAAACAATTATTTTGACTTTAAGACAAACTGTGCATTATAACAAAAGTTGTTAGACAAACTGAAATTAGACAAAACGTTATTATGCCAAATATAAATAAATAAATATTACGGGGCAATCTTACACAAATCAACCTAGGCCCACGGTAAGCTCAATAAGGCTTGTGTTGTGGGTACTAGGCGACGATATATATAATAGATAAATACATATAGATACTTATATACATATATAACATCCATAACTCAGGAACAAATATTCGTGATAAACACACAAATAAATGCCCTGACCGGGATTCGAACCCGGGACCTCCAGCTTCGTAGGCAGAGTCACTACCAACTGGGCTACGGAGGCCGTTTGCTACATCGCTAGCTCGTGTTTCAAATGAATACTCGCAGGTAAAATACAACTTTCCCCCCTTGTATAACAAATAACTATTACCTTCATGTTGAGTATGTGCTCGCCCGTCGCCTCGTCGTCGTGTCCGCGGGCGCGCGGCTCGCGCTTAACGCGCGCGCCCGCGGTGGGGGCCGCGGGGGGCGGCGAGGCGCGGGGGGACCTCTCACGTTTGTGTTTCTTTTTCCTCTTCTTGGGCTCCTCGGCCTCCGTCGACGAGTCCAGCTCGCCATTTTGGAACAACTCCTTTTGGAGTTTCTTTTTGTAACTTTTGCCCGATTCTGATTCGCCGTCGTAAGGCCTGGAAATTTAAGCAAAACTTACACTTATATCACAGATTATATAATAGTTCTCTTGTATGCTGACATTTAACCACAGGCCTCCTCTTATGAATGACAGTTTCTTTCCTGATCGTGGATATTTAATTTTGATTGTTGAAGGTTCGTGGGACTTTTAATACGAATCTGAGGTTGAATTTTCAAATCTGAGCTCTTAATATAAATCTGAGCTTAGATTGTAAAATAGTTACCGCCATCTTGAAATACTTTAAATACGGTCCGATTTTGTACAAAATCGATTTCAAGATGGCGGCAACTTTTATACAATCCAAGCTCGGATTTATATTAAGAGGCCCCTGCGACCCTCAGATATCGATATTGAACGAAATCAGGCCGTATTTAAAGAATTTCAAGATGGCGGCAACTTTTTGACAATCCAACCTCGGATTCCTAGGCCCCTTGGAGCCGCAGATATCGATTTGAACAAAATTGGAGCGTATTTAAAGAATTTCAAGATTTGGGGGGAACACGCAGCACAAAAGGGCGAGCCGCGCTCGGCTCGGGTGAGCCGCTCGGCCGAACATGTGGGCGCTCGGCCGCACGTCTCAGGCGCGCCGTTGCTCGCCGAACGACGTCCACACTGAGCGCGCACACTAGGGCGAGCCGCGCTCGGCTCGGGTGAGCCGCTCGGCCGAGCATGCGGGCGCTCGGCCGCACGTCTCAGGCGCGCCGTTGCTCGCCGAACGACGTCTACACTGAGCGCGCACACTAGGGCGAGCCGCGCTCGGCTCGGGTGATCCGCTCGGCCGAGCATGTGGGCGCTCGGCCGCACGTCTCAGGCGCGCCGTTGCTCGCCGAACGACGTCCACACTGAGCGCGCACACTAGGGCGAGCCGCGCTCGGCTCGGGTGAGCCGCTCGGCCGAGCATGCGGGCGCTCGGCCGCACGTCTCAGGCGCGCCGTTGCTCGCCGAACGACGTCTACACTGAGCGCGCACACTAGGGCGAGCCGCGCTCGGCTCGGGTGATCCGCTCGGCCGAGCATGTGGGCGCTCGGCCGCACGTCTCAGGCGCGCCGTTGCTCGCCGAACGACGTCCACACTGAGCGCGCACACTAGGGCGAGCCGCGCTCGGCTCGGGTGAGCCGCACGGCCGAGCATGTGGGCGCTCGGCCGCACGTCTCAGGCGGGCCGTTGCTCGCCGAACGACGTCCACACTGAGCGCGCACACTAGGGCGAGCCGCGCTCGGCTCGGGTGAGCCGCTCGGCCGAGCATGTGGGCGCTCGGCCGCACGTCTCAGGCGCGCCGTTGCTCGCCGAATGACCTCCACACTGAGCGCGCACACTAGGGCGAGCCGCGCTCGGCTCGGGTGAGCCGCTCGGCCGAGCATGCGGGCGCTCGGCCGCACGTATCAGGCGCGCCGTTGCTCGCCGAACGACGTCCACACTGAGCGCGCACACTAGGGCGAGCCGCGCTCGGCTCGGGTGAGCCGCTCGGCCGAGCATGTGGGCGCTCGGCCGCACGTCTCAGGCGGGCCGTTGCTCGCCGAACGACGTCCACACTGAGCGCGCACACTAGGGCGAGCCGCGCTCGGCTCGGGTGAGCCGCTCGGCCGAGCATGTGGGCGCTCGGCCGCACGTCTCAGGCGGCGCCGTTGCTCGCCGAATGACCTCCACACTGAGCGCGCACACTAGGGCGAGCCGCGCTCGGCTCGGGTGAGCCGCTCGGCCGAGCATGTGGGCGCTCGGCCGCACGTCTCAGGCGGCGCCGTTGCTCGCCGAATGACCTCCACACTGAGCGCGCACACTAGGGCGAGCCGCGCTCGGCTCGGGTGAGCCGCTCGGCCGAGCATGTGGGCGCTCGGCCGCACGTCTCAGGCGGGCCGTTGCTCGCCGAACGACGTCCACACTGAGCGCGCACGCAAGGGCGCAAGGATGGCGGGTGGACCTCGGGAATTTTAATGAAATGTTGACAGTGTGCCTTTAGTAAAATTCGGTGTACCTCTCCTGAAAACGAGCTATCTTCAAAATTAGGTCCACCCGCTATCCTGACGTCAGAATGGCGGGTGGACCTATGAAATAAATTTTTCAACACATTTGCTCGTAACGTGCCACTTATTGTGCCGCTTTTGGGCTCATAATCCTGGGTATTAAATACGCGTGTTTAATAACATTACGACACTCGTGTAGTTATGTTTATATGCCGATTAAGACACGTTAGCACCTTGCAGCAAGGTGTATGTATGGACTCGGCGCATTCTTAAATTGACCGGGTTATACAGGTTTGTTTTTAATTCTCGGCAAATGGATTCTTACTCGACTAAACAAATTAAATCCTTCTTGTGGATTAATTGATTATTTCTTGTTGGATATGATATAGAAACGTTTCATTTAGTAAAACTATTTACTTTTGATAACATTTTACATGAATTTATATTGAATAAGAAAATATTTATTTTATTTTGTATTGGCTGTTTAAGTAGAGATTTCATCTAAGCCTCGCTGCGGGCGCACTGCGCGAACTTCACGAAAAAAAATTGTTGCGAGCCATTATAGGTAATTTCACAAATATTTGTAAACATTGATGATGCGTGTTTGGTTATTGTTAAAAATGTTGACTCGTAGTGAATAGAAAAGTGATAAATAGATTTGACGCCACTGTACATTCTTGGAGATGTACAAATATGTGAGTAAAAACCTGTTATCATCAATAATTAAAGGAAACAACTTAGGAGCCTGTAACATGTTCATTTTATGAAAAGGATTTTTTCCTCGCAAATGTGTTGAAAAACGTCGTATGACACGCGTGAGCTTTGATAATTACATCCTCGGCTCTATTATCACGCTCACCTGCGGTTCGCGTGACAATTCCGCCTCTGATGAAATGATCAACATACCTCACTTGTATCATAATGTACTATTATTTCACTATTTGTGTATAATAATTTGGTACCTTCTGTGTACTTTTGTGAACCTTTAAAAAAACTGTGTACCTCTCCTATAAAAGAGCTATCTTCAAAACAGGTCCACCCGCCATCCTTGTATAACTTAGTTAGTACGTACGTTCACTGTCACCAGTATTTTAATAAATACAACGAAATAACCAACATTCTATTATTACTTATAATTTCAAAGCTATTGAGCACTTGTGAGGAGTATGCCAAGTCTCATGGCCTCGTATACATATAACACCACTAAAAGCGAGGTCATGGTTTTCAAGGCAGGGAAAATCAAGCCGTACCACATACCGCCTATTAAACTGGATGGCATGCCCTTAGAAGTTGTCGACAAATTTAAATATCTTGGTCACATTATTACCAATGATCTCAGGGACGACCAAGACATAGCATGAGAACGCAGAGCTTTGGCAGTTCGTCGAAATATGCTGACCCGCAGGTTTGCTCGGTGCTCCAGTGAAGTTAAGGTGACACTCTTCAGAGCTTATTGTCAATCATTTTACTCGATGTGAGTGTGGGTGAGATATTCGAATCGAGCATATGATGCATTGAGAGTGCAGTATAACAACATATTTAGAATGCTGTTGGGCTTGCCCAGCAGGTGCAGTGCGTCTGGCATGTTTTGCGAAGTACGGACGGATGGTTTCCCAGCAATCATGCGTAGTTAGACGGAGCGCCAACAGCATTCTAAGTGTGTTTGCCAACAGGTTTGAGAGCGCAATCCTCAAACATTGGGTAGGACTTATTAAAGGGGTAGCCCTAAACCCCGACTGAAAAGTATTTTTATTTGTAATTGTATTTAATTTAATTAAGTTACCTTGTGGCAACAGAAATACATCATCTGTGAAATTTTCAACTGGAACTATCACGGTCCCAGGGCATGCAGGCATCGAGGGAAATGAAAAGGCTGATGAGCTTGCACGAGCGGGGGCGAAGGGAACACACTGCGGACCAGAGCCGTTCTGTGGTATCCCTAAAAGTCTAACCAAGCTCACTCTAAAAGCCTATTGTTTCTACAAGACCATTCAAGCCTGGAGAGCCAACCCAGGACTGAAACATTCCAAGGCACTTATTAGAGCCTTTAGCAAAAAGGCGTCTTCTGACGCCTTGGCGCTAAGTAGGAACCGTCTACGCATGCTGGTCAGGGTGCTTACTGGGCACTGCCGCCTAAATAAGCACATGCAAACGATAGGACTGTGTGACACAAGGCAGTGCAGATTCTGCTTTGAAGCAGAGGAGACGCCTACACACATCCTAACCGATTGCCCTTGCCTCATGCGCAGTCGTAACTCCTTCCTGGGCAAACACATCATGTGCCCAGAGGAGATCAAATTTCTTGAGTTCAACAAAATCCTGCAATTCTTCGAGTTTGCAGGACTTGACCAAGAATTGTAGTAAGTGGCGATCACAATAGATCAGCGATGGTCGCAGTGATATAAGGGCTTTGACAGCCCGAAAGCCACTACCAGAAATAATAATCACGGTATCAGTGAGATACAGCCTAGTGACAGACGGACAGCAGAGTCTTCCCGTTTTACTCTTTGAGTATGGAACCCTAAAAAGGTTATGCGATTTTAACTTTACGAAGCGTTTTCAACATGTATAAAAGTAATAATATAATGTTGGTTGTTTCGTTTTGTTTACTAAAATACTGGTGACAGAGCGGCAGACTATGTACTAAGTAATATAAGGATGGCGGATGGACCCATTTTTGAAGATAGCTCTTTTTCAGGACAGGTACACAGATTATTGTATTTGTTCCTCGTAGTGTGGGGCGCCGGCGGCGGCCGCCGCTGCTGTCGGTACCGCATGCGCGCACGCAGCTGCTGCGTGAGGCGCCAATGACGCGCGCGCTGCGCACTCTGAACCTCATAGGGACGGATCTAGATCTGTTTTTCTGTACACTGAGTGAATTTACAAGGATGGCTTTGTTTAAAATTTGTTATTATAAATAATTCGTTATAAGGTGTTGTGCAAAATTATCGCATTGGGTCTATCCTGTAATGATAATTGTATGTATGGAAATAAATAAAATAAAAAATAAAAAAAATAAAAATTATTTTTTAAGGTTCACAGAGGTACACAGAAGGTACCAAATTATTATTTTTTCATCATCATCATCATATCAGCTGAAAGACGTTCACTGCTGGACATAGGCCTCCCCCAAAGAGTGCTACAATGGCCGGTCCTGCGCCAGCCGCATCCAGCAGACTCCCGCGACCTTTACCAGGTCATCAGCCCACCTTGTGGGGGGCCTACCCACGCCGCGCCTTCCGGTACGTGGTCGCCACTCAAGAACCTTTCCGCCCCAACGGCCATCGGTTCTACGTGCAATGTGCCCCGCCCACTACCACTGAAGTTTAGTGATTCGGATGGCTATATCGGTTACCTTGATATCTTTTATTATTACTTTATTTCAGGCATTGCCCATATCACAACACAAACATACAACATAATCATATACAGAATTACATATCATTATACACAAATCGTGAAATAAAATGTACGTTTTGTACATATTTCATAGGTCCACCCGCCATTCTGACATCAGGATGGCGGTTGGACCAAATTTTGAAGATAGCTTGCTTTCAGGAGGTGCACAGAATTTACACACAAAAGGTACACAAAAGGTACCAAATATCTGTCAACATTTCATCGAAATTCTCGAGGTCGACTATTTATTTGTTTTGATTGAGATCATTTCTACAAATCACTGAGTTACAATTTTGTTTTTGACTGGGTATACCTAGACTTATTCTAGAAGTCTAGAAGTGATAATTAATTAACCTTTTAAATAATTATCAAACTTATTTTAATCGACTCGCCTTTTCAATTCGAATCCATTTTAGACCCATTTTGTTCAGCTAAACACATGCTTCACTATCATGAACGCTTGGAATGAACTTTCGAGATTGGATGTTCGTTTCACAGTTGATTATTTTCTTATTAAATTTCTCTGTGACTTGGGATTATGGGTGAAAAATAGTCGCACGGCACGCCTGGCGCAACACACGTTCAGAACTCGAGATTTCTGGTGAGAGTACAGGTTTTTATTTTCGCCACTGTATGACGACAACATTCTTGTGTGTATAGGTTATTGTCAGTGTATTGAATGGTATTTGACCAAAACATGTAAAAGAGGTCTTCTTTGAAGAAAATGTATTGTTCAAATATACTAGCTAAGAATCAAAATTATAAAAGTTTTCTAAGATTGGTGTCGTCAAATACGCCTATGCAAGAGCGTTGTCAATGTATGAATATCTGAGGCAAATGTTAACTAAAACTACACCAGAATCTACCTCACATGTCAGTTAGTAAAAATCATAACAGTGCCAGCCTTATTATAGCGTGCATGAGTAGTTACAAGTAGAAGCCACTACAGCCAGGAGGCGCGGAGGACAGACAGAACATCCACTAGAAAACTCACATCTCAACTTCTGAGTCCGAATCGTCCTTTGAAGTGTTTGTCCAAACAAACTCCTCGTCTGAGGATTCCATATACCGCCTTGTGGACTATTCTTATATCTGTTTTCATTAAATTTCTAGTATTTTAAGGTTACAATATCAACATAACCTGAAAGAGCATGTACTTTGGTTGTTTTGACATTTTCAGTTTTTGTTGCCGTCACTAAAAAAAAGAGTTATTTTGTGTTTCGCTTAAGCCCCTGCTAGACGGTCGCCAACACGCTCCTCCGACTGGGCGACCTTGGTCCGCACCGACTGACAGTTGTTTGGAGCAAAATTTCATACTACAGCGGCCGGTGCCGACCAAGGCCGCCCGGTCAGAGGGGCGTGTTGGTGACTGTCTAGCAAGTGCTTTACCGTATGCGCTTACCTATGAGCGGTGTTCCCAGTTCAAGGAAAATAATTTATTATGCTAGACGGTCGCCAACATGCCCCTCCGACCGAGTGCGGACCAAGGTCGCGCGGTTGGAGGGGCGTGTTGGCGACCGTCTAGCAGACACTTTATGGACCAGTGAGTTATGGCGGGTACACACTGAGCAAACGAACGACCAACGAACGCGAAGCATTTATGTGACAGCTATTTGTTAGAGTGAGTTACATAGCCGTTCGTTGGCTTGTAGCTCAGTAGTGGAACCGGATTTTGGCCCTAGAAGTTTTGATAATTCTAAAGTCGGAAAAGTTATGCTTATAGGGCATATGACTTATTTTCAAGCATATTTGTATTATATGAAGAAAAGTAAGAACGAGGGTTAGATATAAATTAGGTATTTATTTATTTTTATTGATGATTTGTGAATATTGAATTAAAGTGCAAAGTTTAAGCTTCATCGTTTATAATATGTATGACGCTTTACACTGTTAAGTTTTTAGAAAAAAAAACACCCGCGACTACGTCAAACCAGAATTAGCTTGTTAGTTAGTCGATATTGAATTAGAGTTTTAAAAATCCACAACAATATCTCTAAATTCTTAAGTTAATAGACAAAGCCAAAAGTTTAGAGGAATAAGATAAAAGCTTTAATATTAATACGCATTTTTTGTCCTGTAAGATCTAATATTGAATTAGAGTCTATAAAAATAAGTCTAATACTATAAAAGAATATATGCAGCCATATTAAGGAAAGTAAGAAATTTCAGTGTATAGTTTGCATCATAAACGCATATTGTTAAAAAAGGCGCGAAAATCAAGCCGCGCTACAAGTTGTAGCTACGGCGCGGCGGACCTTGCTAGGTATCCCTCGCCCCGCCCGCGCACCCCCGTTCTGCCGCATTTAAAAAAAAACATTTTTCGCATTTATATGTTTAAAATTGGGAAGGCACAAAAACTTTTTATGTATAGTTTATGAGATTTTTTTGGGGGCAAAACCCAGATTCGAGCATAGTAAAACATATGTAGAAAAAATTTAAAGTGGCCAGATTCAAACGAAACAAATATATGTTATAAAAATCGTCTATTTAAACAGCTCTTTCAAAAAACTAACCAAAATAGTTTTTGAAAACCTTCCTTCAGGAAAATACGTATAACAGCACTGTTACAATATTAGTGATGGTCCACGTGTAAAGGTACCATAAGGCGGTTTTATGTTTCGGAGATATTCAATGTTTGGAAAAGCGGGTGAAAAGGAAGATTTTTTATTATAGCTATGTCAAAACCTATAAGATGTAACATTAGTTTACCTATTTTTAATTTTATTATGTACAATAAAACATTACAGATACTGTTTTTTTATGAAAAAATCTGCATGGAATAATGTGATGTTCCAGAAGTTAATTTAAAATTGTTATTAGTAGCGTCCAGACAAAAGTGGTGGCAAATTTCGCACAGGGAGTAAAATGGAGTCGTTGCTTTTTATTTACTTTTTACGGTTGAATGAATACATTATTTATTTAATTTATATTTTTAGAGTATTAAACTATAGTGTAATTTGGATATCAAAAATAAAAATATATCCAAATTATATTAAGTATTTTAAATATATTTTATTGCAATTTATGGCTTGCAGTAGTTGCAGTACACGAAACAGTTGATAATGTGGCCAAAGGCCCTGATAATAGTACTTGCAGTAGTCATTTTTGAGATTTTCACTTTTCTGCAAAAATGACATCACAAGCCTAAAAAAAAAATTTCAGGTTTTTTTTATATTTCAAACATGTTTCTTATCTAACCAAAAACGCAGTACTTTCACAAAAATATTACTTATGCTAACAAGATCTACAGCATTCAGCATGTGCTAGAAGGTTGTGAAGTACTTGCTACGTTTACTGCAGGTTCATTAGGCATATAACTTTTTTGCAACGAATACTAACTAAAGCCAAACGCAGTATTCAAAATTACTGCGTTTGAGTTTAGCGAGAAAACCAAAGAGCTACTCTTGCCACGCTAAAAGTACTTAAACGCAGTACTTATTCCACAGTGCTGCGCTTAAGAGTATCGAGAGGTATTCGAGAGTAACATAAAGCTACGCATGGACCGAAGCCACACGGTACAGTGCCGCATTTCGTGCTAGCAAATCAGAGTGAAATATTCGCACTTGATTTGGTTACACCTTGTATAATTCAAAAGAGTGATTGATGGCTTGATGAGTGGAGGTGTTTTATATTAATAGACTTTAATAAAAAAAATATTCCTGAAACACATTTTATAGACTATTAAAAATAATAATTGGATACGCTGATAAGAAAAATAAACATTTTTTCTGGTACCTACCTAAAATCAATTTTATTTCGTCTCTTCATCACTTCAATATACCCTTACGCGGTTTATGGAAGAGCGGTGTCTCCTGACACAAGTATCTTTATTACTTAAAAGGAGACTCCAACCTTGCTTTTGTCAACCTTTTTGTTTACCAATAAATCATTTTTCATTTTCATTTTCATTTTTTTTTTAATATTTGTCTGAAGTTAAATCTTACCAACACTTATTTATTACTAGGTATGAAAATAGAGCATGATTGCGAACTAGAAACGCAGTATTTAACACGTGCTAGGTGATTTTGCAGTAATAAACACAAATACTGCATTAAGCCTTAGTGATACTGTAATGCCTGCAAACCCAGATCATCATATCAGCCGAAAGACGTCCACTGCTGGATATAGGCCTAACTGCATTCCCATATAGTTGATGAAAATGCAGTACTGCGTATTTTATCTAAATAAGGCAGTAAAGTAAAAAACATTTCAATCTAAATATTTATTTTTTTAACAATTTTTCAGTACACTTCAAAAGTTATATAACATAGATTTGTTGTATAGGTACCAAAAAATATGTTTACCGCGTTTATCTCGAAACCATCATTTTGCAAGTACTGCGTTTGCAATAAGAAGGGCAGATTTGTTAGCGTACAAAGTCGTAAATGCCAACACAATGGCATCTGTAGTCTGTAGTAGACGAAAGATTGAAATTTTTGTGGAAAGATAACTTAAACAAAAATCGCCGTTATCGCCGCAACAAGGCGGCCGAACTTTAGCGTTATATACAGGTTGTATTATTCAAACGGGGCAGTGAGGGAAAATCCGAAACTATAAGAGATACGAAAAGTCACGAGACTTATCCAGTTTATGGTAAACTATGAAAATAAACAGTCATAAATTCTGGAAACACATAAAATCCAGTTCAGGAATTTCCGATATTCTGAGTGTAACAATTCCGGAATTGCGAAAGTCCGGAATTGTAAGGGAAAATTGTTGCTAAGGAACCCTGTATCTACAATCACAGGAAAATGCCTAATTTCATAGTTTGATGTACGAAAATGGATTTCCCCATACTAAGCTCCTTAGTAAGTATGGGGAGAATAACTGTGGCGTCTGAAACTAGACAAAATTGGTAAATTCGTGGTTTTTTTTTAATTTATTTTCATTATTTACACCAATCTTTTCAAAGCTGTAATAAAAATATAATTCTCATACTTACTCATTGTAGGTAGGTACACTGTTTGTGCGGGGAGATCCATTTCCGTACATTAAACTATGAAATTCAGCATCTTCCTGGGATTGTAGATACAGGGTTCCTTAGCACCAATTCTTCCTTACATTACACTATTAATTTACGCAAAATAACGCACTCTGATTTTTAGACAGATTTGACCGGGTTCGATTCCCGGCTGTGTATGAGGCTTTTTTGAAATTATTTGAATGCAGTTTTGATTTTTTCTAAAATCGGTCTCGTAACTCCTTAGAGCAAATTTCCGTATATCTTATAGTTTCGGATATTCCCTCACTGCCCCGTTTGAATAATATACCCTGTATTATAATGCATGTCTACCCACTATGACTTTTGTACAACAACTTATAACTTTTCTCATGTAAGTGAAATATGTTGATTCTTTATGAAAAATAAAATTCTTTAAACATAAAATGTGCATTTTCATTTCAAAAACTTAATATCTAGTCGCAAGAGAATAAAAAAAATTAAGAGAAATAAATCATTCAATCAGTATTTGTTTAGTCATAAAAATATCTAGGCGACTCTACTACCTTCTGTGTGAAATCTGCCACCACTTGTCCGTACCCTAGTTATTATGTATATACCTACAATTACAAATATGAATGAATTGCAAATGTTGCAATTATAATTTTGTAGTAAAATGTTGTATTTTTGTTATTTGTTACCATTGTGTAAGCCACCAATACTTACTTTAACATAAAACTATAAGTAAAAACCTACTTTATAATGGACTTAACGCCGACGAAACCGCGGGCAATTCCTAGTATAGTAATAAATAAGGGTAAGTTTCGTCTTTGTATTTCCATTAGCGTACTTAAAACAAAATAACAATTTTACATTGATATTAGTTTAAAACATGCTTTGCGGTTTTTTTTATGGATGAGTTAAGGGCACCCCGCTGCCCCGCCACCGCTGATCACTGCCTGGTGCCACAGCGCCACAGCGCACAGCACGGTGCGCGCATACAATACAGCGCGTTTGAAACGTAGTAATATAGGCACGGAATGCTTACCTATACATATCAGTATTTAGTGTCGCCGTGATTCTATATTTCTAAACTTTTGTTTGGTAACTGAGATCATTGTCAAGACCGTTTATTATTAACTCTACAAACTCTAATTCAATATTGGCTATACTGCTTAACCAGAAATAGATATCTACACAAGCCAATTGTCTACACATCTAACTTTTTTCCAGTATATTAAGTGGATCGATTACATCATAATTTTACAATATCAGCTACTCTAATTCTTTATTTGCAATATTATTTGCATTTTTTTGTTCACCAAAATGCAGATGTTCCAGACTTCTAAAAACAGATTATTTTAAAGAAACTAAAGTGTTATTGGATATGTCACAGTTTTTTGTAACTCTAATTCTATATTTACATAGTTCTTGGCTAAAAATAAAATATTTCAATATAACCGAAAGCCGAACCTAAAAACTTCTAACTTTTTGTATAAGTATTATTTAACATGCCTCCAATGACATATCAAAAAAGAAAAAAACTTTAATGTTATTAAAACCCATTTTTGTTCAGCCGCTGGTCTATTGGTGTGTACGCAGCATTAAAATATATTTGGCAAATTAAACTACATAGACGTTTAAAACACCGAAAACATTTGCGCAGCGGACAGCAGCGGACGCAGCTAAGCCTGCGCGGCCTGCGGAGGCGGACCCTGTGGGCGGACCATAGTAAATTTGACAGCTAATGACAAAAAAAAATCGTACTGAAAACCCAAGGATTTTCTTATTATTGTTATACTAAATCTTACATAAACATAACAATAAAATTCAAACAATCCAAAAAAAATAACTTTGTGGCTATTCACGAAGCTAACCGGCAACTCTTCAAATTACAAATATTATTTTGACCTCCGACTAGGCATAGTTGTTACAAACCTCGGGGTCAAACATTCGTGAGGCTAATCGAGACAAGCAATATCATACCTGTTCAATTTAAATTATTGGTTGCGTCACACAATTATAATATGGAGCCATATCTATGTAAATTCCCAGATGATAACCCTGTCACAAGAAGAAAACCTAAAAGTATACTGCTATAAATTATTATGGTGAACGTACCTTTGAATACCTGGTCACAGATTATATAATAGTTTTATCGAACAGATGCTCGACTCTGAATAAAAAAGCGCATACCTACCGCTTTCCATGCCTACTAAATTTAACAATGAAGCGACCTTGAACGCGCCGGTCGTTGCCCGCACTTGCCGGCCAATAGAAGCTAGGGTTGACAACACTTAGAAATTATTTTATAATTAATAGTTGAGTGAAATAAAAACACCCACACATTCCATGCACTTCACTGATTAGGTTACCTAATTGAATTGCTATCGTTTTTCAATTTTTATTTTCAAAAGACTTATAAGTTTTTCCCGAGATTCTGCCAGTATCTGAACTGCATAGTTACTTACATTCATACATACATACCTACATACACTCGAAGTCAAAAGTATCGCACCTTTCCTACCTTTATTACCTTTCAAATGATACTAATATCGACAGGGTACAGTAAGTATCTTAGGAGTAATTAATAATCGCTTGAAACAAATTTTAGAAAAGGTGCGATACTTTTGACGCTGAGTGTACAGGCATATCAACGCAGCACGTTAAATAAATTTTAATGTCAAGTATCTCTCACCCTGTATATGGTTACGACAGTCAAAATGTAGGTACCTATTAATCTACCAGCTACCACATAATAATATAACAAAATGAAACTTGTTGTGCAGGTAACTTCATTAAAGTAATTCGACTGGAAAAAATTACGCAAGGAAAAGCTCGTCCGATTAAAGCGTGCTTCGCAAATTCGCATACAGCCAAATCCATTCTACGGAAAAGAGCCGCAATAAACAATAATAGCACCAACATCAAAACGTACTACGACGAAACACCACTCCAGAAAATAACACTGCAATCCCTGAAAGGTGAATTAAAACGCAGAACTGAAGAAGGTGAAGCGAACCTTACAATAAGGTACATAAGAGGCGCTCCTAAAATAGTCAATGCCATTCCAAAAAAAATCCCCCCGGAGCACCTACTGAAGAACAAAACGCCGCGAATTAAATAACTCACCAGATTAGAATCAGCTATGGCAACTTAATAATAGATACTAAGGCCTTGTAGTAGTACGGTTATGAAAGTAGATAAATAAGACAATATAAATTGGAAAAAATAAATAAGATAAGATAAAAACAAATACTTTAATAGTTATGTCATAACTCATAAAATAAAATACGAGTAGTATCACATTGCTATCACTGTGGCTATCATCATAGCGATTGAAATCGACACGTAATAAAGACTGACAACTGCAGCGCTCGGCCTACCGGCTAATCATTTTATGGGTTTATTCTTTTTTTTCTGAGGGCCTCCCGCGAAAGGCATTCGAAGTTTCCCCTCTCTGTCATACTTATGAGTTCGTACATAAGTGCGACAGATAGATAAAACTTTGAATGCCGTTCGCGGTAGGCCCTCTGAAGTGCTATACTATAAGTATAAATAACATTTTATTTTAAAAACACAAAAAAAAAACACGACACGCAAACATACGACAGAAATTAAATGTTACATTGCAGTTTCGAAACGTTTGGCATAAATCGAGATCGTATCTGTGGCATCTGTGGTAATATTTGACATTTTCTTTCTGTCAAAAGTTTGTGTTAAACATGGTGAGTCCGAGTAATATTTAAATGTAAATCCATGAAAATCATTGATTTAATGTGTATAAAACGGGCCGAAATAATTTCGTGAATTATGCGACGTGTCCAAGGATATGTTCGAGCGGCGTATTTTGATTCTTAACCTTAAATTTTCATAGTTATTGCGAATTGTAATTTTGCGGGTGTACCTGTCGTCGTCGGCTATAATATGTATTAAGTATACTGTAAAGTGATGGTTTCGACTGCTGGAAGCGGAATACGCTCCGCCGCCGATTCGTCGGCTCGTAGGTCTCGATTGCGCGCGATTGAAAGGTGTGTTTGTGTGTTTAGGCTCGCGGCCCTAAAAAGCACTTGAAGCGCCTGAACGCGCCGAAGGCATGGATGTTGGACAAGCTCGGGGGCGTGTACGCGCCGCGGCCCAGCACCGGGCCGCACCGGCTCCGCGAGTGCCTGCCGCTGGTGGTGTTCCTGAGGAACCGCCTGAAGTACGCGCTGACGGGAGACGAGGCGCTGCGCATCGTGAAGCAGCGGCTCGTGCGCGTCGACCACCGCGTGCGCACCGACCCCACCTACCCCGCCGGCTTCATGGGTGAGTGCTTCATCACCACTAGAGAATGTGCCCCGAGGCTAGCCAGCGGTCTCTGGCCAACATCCTCGCGCGGGGGCTGTCTGTGCCTCTTTTGTTACTGCTATCAGTTTGTTATTGTCACTATTTGTTGTACACAACATTGGATGTGGTGAAAAATATATCCTATCCTATAAGTTATGAATTAGCACCCAACGTTTTTTATAGCTTCAAAAAGATATGAAAGAGACATTCTACAAAATGGTGATGCTTCAAATTGAAGTTTACTTATTATAGTTATTCAGTTAATTTTGAGTTTACTTTATTTTTAATGAAATTATTGCTCTTTTGATTTTTCTTCAATGCATCATTTCTACTACCAATATTGTGCAGTTGATGAGGTTACCAATTAATTTGACTATTTCACTAAGCAATCCTCATCTGGTGGCTAGTGCTGTGTTTTTGATAAGTGCTCGGCATGTTTCAGATGTGGTGTCTATTGAGAAGACTAATGAGCTGTTCCGTCTGATCTATGATGTGAAGGGACGCTTCATCATCCACCGCATCACTCCCGAGGAGGCCAAGGTTAGTCGTCTACCTCTTATATATTTATAATAGGTATGCCTGAGGGATAGAATTGGAAACAATGGTGGAGTGACTAAGACTCTTTCCAACTTTACAAAAATGGAGAAACACATGTTTAAATTACATTTCCAGTTCAGATACTGTCTATCTGTGGATCCTTATGGTATTGAATTTTGGAATACATTTTAAATCACATCATAAAATGAATGTCCCAATGTGATCCAGATGTATAACAGTTGCCTGTTTCATGAAGCTACAAGTAACAATTTGACAAGTGTAAACAGGCAACACAGGTCAAATGACCAGTCGTTGTTGGCAAAACAGGCAACACAGGTCAAATGACCAGTCGTTGTTGGCAAAACAGGCAACACAGGTCAAATGACCAGTTGTTGTTGGCAAAACAGGCAACACAGGTCAAATGACCAGTTGTTGTTGGTAAAGCGCCTGTGTTGGCAATTTAGACTTGTAACATTGTTAGTTCTACCTTCTTGAAATGGGTGCCATGTGTAGAAATGTAAAAAAAATAGACTGGTTTGATCTTTATTTTAAAAGTAGTCTTTATGGAGCAAAATTCTGATTTATATTGTAAAATGTTAATTTTTAGCCACTTCCATTGAACTGAGAGTGCGTTAACCCAGTTAGTAAGTTCACCAGAGAAGTCTTAAGTGTAACGTGTATGTTCCAGTACAAGCTGTGCAAGGTGCGTCGCGTGGCGACGGGCCCCAAGGCCGTGCCCATGCTCATCACGCACGACGGCCGCACGCTGCGCTACCCCGACCCGCTCATCAAGGTCAACGACTCCGTGCAGCTCGACATCGCCTCCGGCAAGATCATGGACTTCATCAAGTTCGAGTCCGGTCAGTACATGTCTTGTTACTGCCGGGCCTTTGCATCCATAATCAAGCTCCGTCTTCAAATGTAGGATAACAGTGTTTAAAGCAACTTCAGCTCTGCTCAGAAGCACGGGATACTCCTGGTGTCCGGGCAGGCTTCAGGACTGTACTATTTATAAAGGGATTGGAAAGGTGTTGCGTTTTGTGCTCTCGGCGCCAAGAACGGCTATTGGGGTCACAGAGCACACTGTCGTAGACAGCTTCACTCTCACTATAAAGTCGGCACGTAGGTGTCACTTGCGTATGTGAAAATTGGCGCCCTAAAGTAAAAAAAACTTAATTGATATTTAAATAGGTAGTTTAGAAATTATATTATTGAATAAATAATGCTACTTTTATTAAATAATAATGAATGAATGAATTAATAAGTTTATTTCAGAACCAGGTTCCATATAATGAAATGTAGGAGACTCCTTACTCCTTATATTATTTACATAAGAAATATTAGGATGATTGTGATGTGTGTTTACAGGTAACCTGTGCATGATCACCGGCGGACGCAATTTAGGACGCGTGGGCACCATCGTGTCCCGCGAGAGGCATCCCGGCTCCTTCGACATCGTGCACGTCAAGGACACCACGGGACACACGTTCGCCACCAGGTCAGTGCCGAGTGTAGTACAGGTAGCCTGTGCATGACCACATCGTGTCCACCAGGTCAGTGCCGAGTGTAGTACAGGTAGCCTGTGCATGACCACATCGTGTCCACCAGGTCAGTGCCGAGTGTAGTACAGGTAGCCTGTGCATGACCACATCGTGTCCACCAGGTCAGTGCCGAGTGTAGTACAGGTAGCCTGTGCATGACCACATCGTGTCCACCAGGTCAGTGCCGAGTGTAGTACAGGTAGCCTGTGCATGACCACATCGTGTCCACCAGGTCAGTGCCGAGTGTAGTACAGGTAGCCTGTGCATGACCACATCGTGTCCACCAGGTCAGTGCCGAGTGTAGTACAGGTAGCCTGTGCATGACCACATCGTGTCCACCAGGTCAGTGCCGAGTGTAGTACAGGTAGCCTGTGCATGACCACATCGTGTCCACCAGGTCAGTGCCGAGTGTAGTACAGGTAGCCTGTGCATGACCACATCGTGTCCACCAGGTCAGTGCCGAGTGTAGTACAGGTAGCCTGTGCATGACCACATCGTGTCCACCAGGTCAGTGCCGAGTGTAGTACAGGTAGCCTGTGCATGACCACATCGTGTCCACCAGGTCAGTGCCGAGTGTAGTACAGGTAGCCTGTGCATGACCACATCGTGTCCACCAGGTCAGTGCCGAGTGTAGTACAGGTAGCCTGTGCATGACCACATCGTGTCCACCAGGTCAGTGCAGAGTGTAGTACAGGTAGCCTGTGCATGACCACATCGTGTCCACCAGGTCAGTGCCGAGTGTAGTACAGGTAGCCTGTGAATGACCACATCGTGTCCACCAGGTCAGTGCCGAGTGTAGTACAGGTAGCCTGTGCATGACCACATCGTGTCCACCAGGTCAGTGCCGAGTGTAGTACAGGTAGCCTGTGCATGACCACATCGTGTCCACCAGGTCAGTGCCGAGTGAAGTACAGGTAGCCTGTGCATGACCACATCGTGTCCACCAGGTCAGTGCCGAGTGAAGTACAAAAACTTGCACACCTTCATACATTTTTGTGTTCGAAGCATGCCCACTTGGGCTTGTACTTTGACAGAGTGGAAATGGTCCGAACGCCTACTCCCTTCCGTGTTGGTTTGCTTTTACTTCAGACAAAATACGGTTTTGAAAAACGTTAATTTATAATAGTGTTTTTTTGTTTATTTCATGTTAAACCGTTATTCTAAGATGCTTTATTCAAGAATCCAACAAATTTTCCATCTGGAAGTAATTATATAGATTTAAATAATGCATGAATAGATTTTTCTAAATTATTTATCTTGAATATTATAGAGCGAATGTAAGTGAACCAAAATAAAGATAAAACCGTTTATTCATATTTTTTCTGACTTTTCAGAAGCTACCTACAGTCCCCCGCGGCTATGAAGTCAATCCTGACACATTGCGCAACTATGAAGTTTCCGAATAATGACAATGTCAACCATAGGAAAAAATTGCATATTCAACCCTGTCTCAGGATTGACTTGATGGCCGCGGGGGACTATAGTTAAAGTTATAATTTTTTTGATGTCTGAAATTTTGTTGGATTTTGTCGCTAGGTAACTATTTAAATGATAATATATCCATTACATAGAAAAAAATCTGCCATTATACATTATTTCCAAATTTGTAATTTTTTCCATACAAGTGTCAGTAATTTTTTTTTTTAATGAGTACAATTTTTTTGTACATAATTGAAACATTGCCCCACAAAAGTGTGACTGGAGTATTTGTGTTATGGTATTGACAGTTATTTCCCCTCAGATTGAACAACGTGTTCATAATCGGCAAGGGCACGAAGGCGTACATCTCGCTGCCTCGCGCGCGCGGCGTGCGGCTCACCATCGCCGAGGAGCGCGACAAGCGGCTCGCCGCCAAGCAGCAGGCCAGCTAGGATAAGCCAAGCCGACTACAATATTAAACAAATTATAAATCCACAACCGCCTTTTATTTTGATGGCCATGTGTCGTTCAGCCTCTCACAGACTGGCGCGGCCTGGCCGCGGCGGACAGTAAAAAACATGTCATTAGCTGTTAAATTTATTATGGACCGCCACCGCAGGCCGCGCCAGTGTATTGCAGGCTTAACCCTTTCAACGTCAAGAAGAACACCTAAAGGAGAAGGGCTTATGCCACCTATTTTCAATTTTACCCTTTTACCAATAGGAGTATCTCAAAATAACTTAGTATCAAAATACCTAAATCACAGAATACTTAATTTTTTTATAGTCATAACACCATATTCTTAATATGGCCGAATGTCAAAACAGCTTAGTCTCATAATTTTAGTTTTTATTTCATTTTATTAATTGGTATTAACCCTTCTTTGCATGGTGATGGAAATTTCCATCACATTGTCCTTTAAAGCAATTTAAAGGTAGTTTTGCGGGAGATTCATTTTTATTTTAGGATTTTTATGTTTCATGAACAGTAAAGCTTGAAATGGAACGTATTTGTGATATGCTTAAGGTCAGAGTTTGCATAATGATGGAAATTTCCACCATATCAAAAAATAAAGATATCATGTAAAACTTACCTCATATATTTTTTTAAATATTTTTACCGAAATGTGGAGGTCAACTGACATCGTTATTTTCTTCAAAAATAAATAAAAAGTCATGCAAAGAAGGGTTAAGGATAACAGCAGCTGTAGATATAACTAATACATATTGGTAATTTTGTAGTCGATCTGTGGACAAGTCTCTTATAAAAAAATAAAAAGCGGCCAAGTACGAGTCGGACTCGCACATGAAGGGTTCCGTGAAATAAATTGCGGTTTACGATTTATGACGTATTAAAAAAAAAAACTACTTACTAGATCTCGTTCAAACCAATTTTCGGTGGAAGTTTATATGTACATCATATATTTTTTTTAGTTTTATCATTCTCTTATTTTAGAAGTTACAGGGGGGACACACACATTTTACCACTTTGGAAGTGTCTCTCGCGCAAACTCTTCAGTTTAGAAAAAAATGATAATAGAAACCTCAATATCATTTTTGAAGACCTATCCATAGATGTATGGGTTTGATGAAAAAAAATTTTTGAGTTTCAGTTCTGAGTATGGAGACCCCTAAAACTTAAAGTTTTTTTTCGATTTTTGTGTGAAAATCTTAATGCGGTTCACAGAATAGGTACATCCACTTACCAAATTTCAACAGTATAGCTCTTATAGTTTCGGAAAAAAGTGGCTGTGACATACGGACGGACAGACAGACGGACATGACGAATCTATAAGGGTTCCGTTTTTTGCCATTTGGCTACGGAACCCTAAAAAAGAAAGTCCAACGACAATTCTCAATACATGTAGCTATACATTTTCCGATTAATTAAAAAGGAATATGATAAGGTCCAAAATTGTGAACATATATTTGACGCCGACTGTACCTACGGGAAGTTGACAGGTTTTGACGGGATGTACATGACTTTCTCACAAACCATGTGTGGGTTTGGTATAGGCCTTTCGCGGCGGATCGGGCGCCGTCCGCGACTACGGACGGGTGGCTGGGGTGGGCGTTACGCCCGGCTGGTCCGGTGGGATCGTCTACTTCGTCCGTCGGTGCGGTCAAGCCCTGCCAGGTGGAACTCCCGAGGGAGAAACCCAGCGAGCGACCAGCGGACCGACGGCACTGCAGGAACTTCCAAGTGTCAGGATTAGGTGTCCGCGGGTGGATCCGGGCGGATCAGGTCCCGCGGCAGAGCCCTCTTGTCGGGCGGTCGGGAGTGGTAGGGAGCTATGTTCTGCACTTCTGCAGGTGCATCAGGCGTGAGCCATCAGCCCGCTCGAACATAGCTCTGGTCAATCTGGTGACGAAGTCGTCCAGGTGTTCGATCTTCAGGACCTGAAGATCGAACACCTGGACGGGATCACACCTACCACTTTCGATTTCGGGATTTCTGAGTAGGTACCTATGTGAAAACCAAAATTGTAGGTACCGAATTAGTAATTACTAGAAAAAAAACAACCGGTCAAGTGCGAGTCAGACTCGCGCACCGAGGGTTCCGGACCACCCCGTACAATAGAAAAAATCCACTATAAACTGACACTCACTAAGTATGTATTCACATACTTAGTGCGTGATGTCACAAACATCGGAACACACCTCTATTTTCAACGCATTAGGGTTGCATGTGCCGATATTTTTGAACACCTATAGTGTACCTATGTATGATGGCGACTGTACCAAATCTAAAGATTCTGAGTTTACGGGAAGTACCCTGTAGGTTTTGATTCCCTTGCGAGTTTCGAAAATTTGCGGCATAAACGACTGTATCTTTTTATTGCGTTGGCTTAACTTAATTGTACCTGAATAGTTTCGAGAGTAGGGAGCATCTCCCTTGCAACCCCAAACTTAAAAAGAAGGAATTTCGCGTAGAATCTAAGTTTTTTGGGTAGGTAAAATAAGGCCCAAAAAATTATAGGTACTCTCGTGTTTACCGTTGAAGAGATAGCTAGGCTCGTTAAATTACCTTTGCGCCAGAAAGCGAGCGTCTGCGTGACACGGCAATACGGAAAACACATGTACCTACTCCATATTTTGCTAATATTTTTTCGCAGGCGCAAAAATATTAGGAAAGTTTCCGCGAAAGTTAGAAATTAGACCGTGGACGATATGTCGATATATACCTATTATAATTATGTAAGTATGTTGATGTATAAATACTTACGGGGGTAAATAAAAGTAGGCAATAATAAAAAGGTGACAATAATACTTAGGCTCGGGTGTTAACGCAGATATTCTCATGTCATGTGTGTAGTGTAGAGGTACACAGGGTGGGCCAGAAAGGCGTACGACTTTAAAAACACTCTTGCGTTGAAATACTTGTGTAAAAACCTACATCTCGTGCGTTTATTTAGTTCATAACTCCGAATCCAAACGGTACCTACCTTTAATATTTGAAGTTAAATTACCTACAGCAGTTAAGGTTTAGGGTTTACGGGTAGAGTTGGGTAGAGACAGTGACAATCGTTGAAGTTTTTAAGAAAACAAAAGTTTATAAGGAAAATATTTTATTGATGCCTGGCTACTGGCTTACAATGAGATAGGTAATCTATTTATCACAGTGTAAAAACGACTAGCTTAAGTTTTATCTAAATCTAAAATTAAGCGTAGTTAACCTAACTTTTACTTACGAGTACCTCGGAGAATTACTTACCACAAGCGAAAAATGTCACGCTCTGGCCGATGAAACAGCCGCAATAGCATGGATGAATAAAATCAAGACGATGGCAAAATAAAAAGCCTGCGGTGGCTGGTGCCTTTATTTAGGTAGGTATATAAAGGTCGATGAACCAAAGAAACGTCCGCATGTAGGTATTACAAAAGGTACATTAGTACACATCTGTTACAAAAGCTGTCGTATCTACCTCAGCTCTACTGGGGGTTCGAGGGACAGGAGAATCACCAAGAAGACGAAGGTCAGTCAGACTGATGAAATGTCTCGGTATATCCTTTTTAAGATCACCTGACCCGATCACCCAGGTGATCGTATTGGACGAACATGGCCAATGAGACCACCCAGGTGATCCTATTGCACGCCATATCCAGGACGATCCCCTGGTGATTGAAGTGGATCCACTTGCTATGATCGCCTACCCTGTCCAGAGTTCGGTACTTGATCTCTACCTCTTTAGTTAACTCATAGAGTCATTCCATGGGTATCGGAATCCGTGTGCTTCAAACGTCGCGTTCGGGCGTTTGTGGCGCGTGTCTGGCGCGCATGTGGCGCTCTAGGTCCCGGCGGCGCACGAGCAGCTTGCCGCACAGCGCGCACGCGTGCGCGCCGCCGCCGCGCGCCGCGCCGTGCAGCTTCACGTGCTTGTTGAGGTTGCTGGGGTCGCCGAACGCGCGCCGGCAGTGCGGGCAGCGCAGCGGCTTGTAGCCCGTGTGCGTGCGCAGGTGGATCTTCAGCCCGTAGCGGCGCGAGTACAGTCGGCCGCAGTACACGCACGCGTGGCCCGCGCCACCGCCCGCGCCGCGCCCCCACGCCGTGGCCAGCGCCTCGAGCGCCGCGGGCGCCAGGCCGGGCGCCGCTGCGGCCGCGGGCGCCACGCTCGTGTACGGCCGGAACGCGGACCGCAGGTCGAGCGGGGCCGCGGCGGCCTGGAGCAGCGCGGACAGGAACAGGGGCGCGGAGGGCGGCCGACACGCGAGGAACAGGTGTACGCGGAGGGTGTTCGGTGCGTCGAAGCGCGCGTCGCAGCGGTGACAGCCGTACTCGTTCGGACCTTCAACAAATGACAAATTATTTAAGTACATGCAATAAACGATACCAACGTATTTTCTACGTTCCCCTTTTACCTAAGTGGAACATTTCCTTTTGAACCAGAACAGGTACCTAGTAGGTAGGTAAGTACCTAGTCACCAATATTAATCAGCATCCTTAGGGTGCTTTAAATAACACAATATGCACTCTAACGCCTATCAATAGAGTCATGTTCAGATATTTGTGAGCAGGTTGTTCTCTCCGGTATATATGTACGTGGAACCTTGATGGTATTCATACAATATAGACTCTTCTAATAAGGAACATTACTGTAATGCAGCACTACCACTAATAGTAAAACCAGTATAGAAATATAGGGATTGACACACACATGCACAATTGATTGTCAAATGAGTGACAAGGATGGTTGCATAGACAATACCGCAAGTGGGAACGAGATACAATGTCAACGCTGCTAGTGTCGCCACCTACGAAGAGTTTTGCGTAATGTTCCCTATTTAAAACTGATCACTCTGGTATTCACGTGTTTGCGGTCCTACAGTCGAGTTCTCCAATATGTGCACGGACAAATGCTTAACAATATGTGAACACGACTGTATTGTTAAGGGCCTAAGGTTGCTCAGATATTTTTGAACCTTTGGGAAACGTAGGTAAATATATTTATGAACTCTACTATAGGTACATATGGACAGTTAGCCACCTATAAACGCAATGCAATATTGATGCTTCCATGAGTGAATAGCTTAGGGCTTGTGCACAAATAAGGGGAGCCGGGGGTTAGGAAAAATCACGAAAGATCACGTGGGGGGGGGGGGGGGTATAAGGGGACCGAAACTAAGAAAAAATATCTAAGTACCACACGAGAAGATACTTTTTCTCGGGTTCGTTAAACATGAATCTTTACTTAGCACTTCAAAATAGCAAGTCTATGTTACTGAGATAGAAAAACAGACAAGATTTACTATGTACAATACTATTTATCTTACAATTAGGTCGAATGAAAAAAAATATACGTGAGGTTATGTGGGGGTGGGGGGGGAGTAGCCAAGAACCTCACCAAATATTAAAGCTTTTCCAAGAAGTATATGTCACAGAGGACTACCCTAAAGCAATATTGGACAAAAGGAAGGAACTTCAAGGACAGTTAGAAGAAGAAAGAAGAAAAGGAAACCATGCATACATAAAATATGATAAATTAGTAATAAACCAGGCCCAAGGAACAAAGAAAAACAAGAAAAGAATGCAATCTACATCCCCGGAACAAAGTAACCTACCAAAAAAATTACCTTGGAACCCCTCTAAGACCAACAGGACAAATGCTTTCGATATGATGAGGAACAGGTCGAACTCAGCTACTTCCTTACCGTCTGCAGATAACAAAGAATAGGATAGAACCATCGACAACTGGAAATTATTAAACAATAAGAAAAAAAGTAACAAAACAGAACAACACCCCAATTCGGCCGGTCTCCGTGGGGTTAGCGACCATCACCTTCCAAAGCATAGAAATCAAAAAAACAACAACAAAAACAAAAAACAACAACAAAAACAGAAAACAATCAAAAACTAACTGAAAATAACATGTATGTTGCAACATTTAACGTTAGAACACTTAGAGCAGAAGAGTCATAATACAATTAGAACAAGCCGTGGCTAAAATAAAATGTCACATCATCGGTTTAAGTGAAGTAAGGCGGCTGGGAGAAGAGATCTTAGACCGAAATGAGTACATCTTCTTTTATAAAGGCGAGACAAAGGGTATGTTCGGAGTTGGATTCCTCGAGGCGTGGAAAGCTTTGGAGGAGGCCTATGTCGGAAGACAAGTTGAGGTTGTCGATGGAAATAGTTAGAAGTAGAAGTAAATAATAAGTAAAGTATGTAGTTTAAGTTTTCTTGAAAATTGTTAAACCTCAGCAATAAAGGCTATTTTTATTTTTATTTTTTATTTTTATTATATCCAGTAGTGGACGTCTTTCGGCTGATATGGTGATAGGTATAGGTAGGTAGGTACCTAGTTTATTGTCCGCTGTGAGCTGCGGCACCCCCGCCTGTACAAGCACGTCTTTCCTTGGCCACAGCAGCAGCTCGGCGTGCGGCGCGGCGGGCGCGCGCACCACGAGGCGCCAGGCGCCCGGCGCCGCGGGCTCCAGCGTGGCGCCCGCGGCGCCCCCGGGCGCCAGCCGCGCGCGCGCGATCAGCGCCGCCGCGCCGCACGTGCCGCGCGCGCCCGCCGGCACCAGGTACCCTTCCGCATCCACATCCACGTAGATCTGTGCAGTAACAAGCATGTCAAGTCGGTCAATAAATGCAACGGCGCTAGTGTACAGTCGCCATCACATACATCGGAGCAAACAATCACGTCACAAACATCGGAACACACCTCTATTTTCAAGGCATTAGGGTGCTAGTGCCGATATTACCTATAGTGTACAGTCGCCATCACATACATAGGTACACTATAGGTGTTCAAAAATATCGGCACATGCACCCTAATGCCTTGAAAATAGAGGTGTGTTCCGATGTTTGTGAGCTGCTTGTTTGCTCCGATGTATGTGATGGCGACTGTACCTAATGTAATGTGATGGCGACTGTACTTACCTAGTAGACCATACTCTCTTAACCCTTTATTTGATGATGTATGACACAGTATACACATTTTTTGATGTGCTTTTTGTATATTTTTTATGCACATTTTTTTTGCTCTTCAAGGCGCAAACGAGGACTCACGATTTTTTTTTAATTTGCCAAATAAAGGGGATACACTCACAGTACGAGTTGACACAAGTCCGCTGCTCAAAGTCAAAAACAAGTAACTAGGTTTTAGCAAATTTTACAGGAAAGGGAAAATACAAAAGCCATTTTCTTAGAAACTTAATTTTTTATCAGAATGGTTTTTTTTCTACAGATCTGTACATGTTGTACTTACACCGCGACTTATTTGCATCACCATGGTGACTGAAGCCGTTACAGTCATGGTGCTGAAAATCGGTTTTAGCTTGGATGTTGTCAAAAAGCACCATAAATATCTACGACGCTAGAAACAAGTAACTTCAGTTACTTGTTTTTGATAAGGTGATTTGTGGTTATTTTTCAATTTTACAATCTATTTGCTTGATTTTAGCTTATTTATTTTATACGTTTTTCGACATAGCACCCCGTATTAACCACGTCGGTATTACGGGGTGCTATGTCGAATTTAAACAAGTAGGTAACTGATTTGAGTTCCTTGTTTTTAGTTCGTCTTTGATTGAGATACTTACTTGTATTTAATTAAGGTACATAGTTGTTTTGAGTTACTTGTAATCGTTTTTAACAAATTACTGAAAAACTAAACACAATTTAGAAAAAAATAAAAAAAAGTAGTTTTGAGCGCCGCGATACAGGGAATCGCATGAGCCAAAAAACAGATTTTCGAGAAAAATCGACTTTCTTGTTTTTAATTTCGAGCAGCCGAAGTGCCTAGGTATGTCATCGATTTAACGCATCTGTCGATGAGAACCAGTATTAGCCCACAAGCTACCCCCTACCGGACGTGGTATATTACAATACCTTCCAAAGTGAAGGGGTTATTACTTACTGAAACTAACCCAACTCAAAAACAAATACTGACCGGTCTGTTGTCGGCGTCGGCGAGTGCAGCGGCGGCCAACACGTCGGCGGCGGCGGCGGCGCGCGAGGCGCGGCCGGCGTTCAGCCCGCGCAGCGCGACGCAGCCCGCGCCGCCCGGCATGCCGACGTCTTCACTCGGGTTACTTGGTTGATGCTCGGGTTTTCAACGTCTTCACAGCGCCTCGTTCTTAACACATTGACATCGGCTATAGCCGGTTGTTTTTGAAATCTGGTTCGTTCTCAACACCTGGATGTTTGCTTGGCACTGGCCAGGCGAGGTGCCTTCTTCACTACACTTGGTTATCTGCTTGGCAACAGCTAGGTTAAGTGTCTTCTACACTAGACAACTACTTCCTTGGTATCGGTGATACCCGGGATGCCTTCGTCTTCAACACCGATCACGCTTGACCCTTCACTGCATAGTTCCTTGGCAACTCCAAAAATCTTGGGTCTGGTAATTGGTTTTAATTTTATCAAAAAATATTGAAACAGGTGTTTAATTAAAGTTCCTTAAGTTGTTCTGATACCTGTGGCAAGGTTGTGGGAGGGTAGGTACTCTGCGAGTGACCGGCGCGCGCGTCGACGGCGCTATATATGCGTTATGCGCCCTCAGCCCTCCGGAGGGCGGCGCGAATGGCCCCGCGCAGCATCCCTCATCCCTCACCGGCCGCCGCTAATCGCGCGCCGATTAAACTATTGTTCAATTTGCTAAGCCCGCTGACAAGTGACGGTACCAAAAAAACAGGCTTACACTTGTCGGGGACTGCGTTTAAAAAAATATGAAATTAATGGCTTTTTGCATTGTCAAGATTAGGTACGCAATTATTAATATCTAATGTAAAATGAGAAACTGAGAGATCTGCAAAACAGCAAATTTTCAGAAAATATTATAGAATAAATAAATCTGAGTGTAGGGATTGTTATGAAATATGACGTTGAAAACTAAACGGTCACAGGTTCGAATCCCGGCTCGTACCCGGTCGTGGGTTCGAATCCCGGCTCGTAGGTACCAATGATTTTTTGGAACTTACGTACGGTATATTTACCGTCAGCTTTTCGGTGAAGGAAAACATCGTGAGGAAACCAGTCTAATCCCAACAAGGTCTAGTTTTCCCTCTGGGCTGGAAGGTCAGATGGCAGTCGCTTTCGTAAAACTAGTGCCTATGCCAAATCTTGGGATTAGGTGTCAAAGCGGACCCCGGGCTCCTTTAGGGCACAACCGGGAATAACGCTAGGATGATGTGACGTTGAAAACTAAACTTGTAAATTCTGCAGATCCGACTCTTAATAGGGCTCTATCTACTTTCGTCATGACATGAACGGTTAACCCTTTTTCAGGCAGAGGCGTAATATCGACCACATACTGCCAGTCAAATACCTACGTATACCTACTTAACACATTCACTGCCAGTCAAATACCTACGTATACCTACTTAACACATTCACTGCCAGTCAAATACCTACGTATACCTACTTAACACATTCACTGCCAGTCAAATACCTACGTATACCTACTTAACACATTCACTGCCAGTCAAATACCTACGTATACCTACTTAACACATTCACTGCCAGTCAAATACCTACGTATACCTACTTAACACATTCACTGCCAGTCAAATACCTACGTATACCTACTTAACACATACTGCCAGTCAAATACCTACGTATACCTACTTAACACATTCACTGCCAGTCAAATACCTACGTATACCTACTTAACACATACTGCCAGTCAAATACCTACGTATACCTACTTAACACATTCACTGCCAGTCAAATACCTACGTATACCTACTTAACACATACTGCCAGTCAAATACCTACGTATACCTACTTAACACATTCACTGCCAAAAATCGCTAGTCGGGCCGATGCCGATAGTCAGGTTCCCGCCGGCACTCAATGTGTTAATTTGAATAAGTAAGACTGATATTATATTGTCACTTTTCTCATGCCCGCCTGATAAAGAGTTCTGGTAGTGGCTTCCGGGCTGTCAAAGCCCTTATATCACTGCGACCATCGCTGATCTATTGTGATAGAAAAGAGTTACTTCGTTACATAGGAACAATTATGAAATGAACAATACTCAGTGTTACCTCATAAGAATTTTATTCCATATAATAACAAATCGACAATACGAGTCTAAATAAATAGAACTACGCTTAACTCCATGTACAACTGTCGCGGCTCGTCACTAAACAATAAAAAGTTAAGAAATAAGTAGAAAACTAAATACTACCTACACATCAAACAAAAAATACTAATTTTAACAAAGTAACTATTACCTACTCAGAGACCTGAGCCAGTTCAAATATTAACTGACTTGCATTCAAATCTAATACACATAATAGGTATGTATAGGTAGTATAGGTACATAGATACGATTCTAATTTAAAAAAAAACAAGTTTCCTGTACACAAGATATATTGCATTGTATAATCATTAATTAATTAGATAACTATTTAATTCTGTGGATTTTAGACATTAAAAAATGTATCAAATTAGTGTGCGCGTGAAGTAACTGCATGTAGGTAAATGTACATTCAGTACAGTTGAGGGTAAAATCACAGATTTTCGGGTTCGTACTTTTAACATAAAAGGAACTATAATTATTAAATAGTTACAGTAACTAGCTACCTAGTACAGTCAACAGCAGAAGCAGCTAAGCAGGCCGGGTGTTCAAAATGACCTAAACACGCTCTTAATTTCTTAAGAATAAAGTCGTGTGCAGGTCATTTTGAACACCCGGCCCGCTTAGTTACTTCTGCTGCTGACTGTACCTACACGCTGTATTGATTAGGTAACTTGCGTTTAAAGTTGGTACTAGTTTGAGAGTCTATGGAACATGGAAAATTATTTTAATTTTCTCCAGATATTTTGTATTTTATAGTAGGTAAGTATGTAGGTATTACAATACAAACTTACATAATGACGGTGTGAAATCTCGATTTAAAAATAGATTTAACTTTCCCTGCAAGTCGCCTTAGTGATAATGTGTTGTAGGTATGTTGTAATACTGAAAAGGTTACCTCTCTAAGTACCTACCTATTAGCCTATCTTGTAAAAGATTCGTGGACGGACTTAAGTATCGCTACGGTATGTTACTTCAATATTTACAGCTACTACGAGACGGCAAAGGTAGCCCATGCTGCTGTCTTCTTCACCCAGAGGTGATGCTCGTTTCCCTGGTTATTGTTTGACCAAACGTTTAAGAAAGAAGCAGCTTGACCGCATACCAGCTAAGTAAATAGATATACCTATTGCTATGACTTTGATTGTGTTGACACGACTGAGTCTGTCTGAACTGATACTTTGTTCCGTTTTCTCCTACCTGCCTTCGTTTCTGGAGGTCTTTTTGACTTATTTGATATCACATTTGTTAAGAACTTATGATATACAGTTTCGTCGAATCCTTTTGTTCTGAAAATTCCAAAACTTCAAGTCAAATAGACCCCCAGTTTTCTGAAGTGTGAGAGTACCTATGACGCGACATGTACCTAGACTTTCATCGCTGTCGCCACAGGAGAGTCGTATGTCAAAAACGCTGGTTTGGGATGGGTTGGGTTAGAGTGTTCGTGAGTCGTGTTCGTTGGACGCTGAATTTGGAGCCGCCCGCCTCCGCTCGCTACACCGTTGCAACTGTAACAAAAACCCTTGGTTATAATAGTCGCGTGAGTGAGAAATAACTTTACAAGAAGACCATACTAAACTGTCAAACTAATCATTTTAATCCTCCTAGGGAGTAGAGAACATTCGACGTTGAGCAAAGGTCAGCTTTTGATTCTAGGTACCGAGAAAGTTAGTCCAGCAAGAAGACAAAGAGTTCCAAAGTGACCGGTCCTGCGCCACCCGTATCCAGCGGACTCCCGCGACCTTTACCAGGTAATCAGTCCATCTTGTGGGAGGCCTACCAACGCCGCGTCTTCCGGTACGTGGTCGCTACCCGAGAACCTTTCCGCCCCAACGGCCATCAGTTCTACGTGCAATGTGCCCCGCCCACTGCCACTTAAGTTTAGCGATTCGGAGAAATAGGGTTTACGTTACTAAAACCTAAACCTTGGTGGAAAAACCCTTGGCATGTTAGACTATAAGTATAATCAATAACACTACGAGTTCATCAACTATTTGTTAAGAGACAAATCTGCATAAGAGTTTAATTCCAAGCTCAAACAGTAAAGAACATATAAAACGCTTTAACGTACATTCAATGTGTTTGCAATTAGTCTTACCACCGTCCTATAGCGCCTGGATTAAAGTGGCGAGCGAGGAGCGAGGCCAGTGCTCGTACAAGTGACTCGCCCCAGCCCCGTGTTTGTACAAGTGACGCGGCAAGTGCACAAATTAAAAATGGAATCGCTGCCGGGGTTGAAGCGTACAAACAGCGACACGCTACACCGACCATTAGTAGACCTTATCTCGTTGCACTAAGGTCCAGAAATGTTCAGTTCCTTCGTCGTCGAAGGTACACGCACTGACTGTCGATCATTAGAAAACATGTGAAAATAATCTGACGTTGTTTCGTTTCTACGCATCTCGTAGCCCGTAGGTACTCGTAGCTGTCTCGTAGAGAGCGCTACGCTACGAGAGAAGCGCGCACGCATACGCGTCGGCGCCTAAAGAATCTCGAAATTTCAGACTTGCTTCATGAGAGTTCTAACTTTCGCGAATTATTACATTTTGAGCTTGTTTTGTCTCGTTGGAATAACTATCGCATGTATCAGATTGAGCCCTGTATTCTGCGACAATCATCCATCACACACTTAGCCTCTTATTTTATAATGTTTTTTTTTTTAATTTTATTATATCCAAATCAAATCTCTATTATCAGCTCGTCACACCACATACATACTTGGCTATTGCGTTAGTGCAAGAGAGAGTGAGTGAACCAAAACTTCGGACATCACAATATAGCGCGTTTCGAAATTGAGGTTGTTCATTTGTTTGCAAGTGTTATCGACCATTATCACTATTATTTTAAGAAATAGTTATACAACACGAGTGATATTGCTCACTAATATAGGTAGGTACACTAAGCAAAACCGCGGGTAAAAGCCACTTGGTTTACATTTCAAAAGCAACGTTATTATAAAACCATTTAAAATCCGCACCAAAAAAACATCAACCCCAATAAATTAAATCACCGCAAACGCGACTCGTATTGTGCCTTCATTAAGTGCTCCAAATTGTAACATTTAAGCTCTTTACACTATTGTTGGCGCGTGTTTATGCAGCTGCGCCTGCGCATGTGTGCAAAAAACAACCCTAAGTCCTTCACCATACGGTTTAAAGTCGACAAAACCATCTATTTTGGAGGAGCCCGTGGTCCATTTCAAAAAGCACTTGCAATTTTCTGTGCCGTGCCGGTGATATAGGATTGTGGATTGTACGGCGCAGACAACAGGATCTAGATCGGCGTGTGCGCATGGCTCGACAGCGGGCAGACACGTACGAGCTGCGATAATATTGACTCTGAAGGCGGAAGAGCATGCGACCAGACAGGTGGCTCTAGGTCAACGCTGATGTACAGACTGCAGAACTATTAGGAGTAATAGATTGAACTTGGAAGAATAAACATACGAATAGGTTGGGTATTGGAAGGGTAAAAGCTGATATAACAATCATTAGGTACAGAAAACAAGTGGTAATTCTTTTAGTTTCAGGGCCAATCATCGTTTTCTGGTCGTTTCGACGCTGATTTTATAACGCTTCTACGATCCACCAGATAGGTATACAACATAACACGCCCGCTAGTATTCTGAGCATTTGTACCTAACCCACATGCAATAATTATATGGTAATTTTTTTTGGTCCAGCCTGCAGCCCAGCAAATGCTTTAGTGACCATTCACAGCCCCCTCCTGCCCTCAGTATCAAATTTGTGGAAACAATTATCCTGAATCAAAATAAATATTTTGAATCCAGCGATGCTGCGACGGCCGCACCTGCGTTCGCAGTGCGATTTGCATCGGCACTGATCCCGCATGTGCGGTGTATCAATCAGCTAATGCGCGGTCAAGTGCGTGATTGCATTACGCGCCATCTGATAACGTTATCAGTATCAGGCATCTCCCCCCTCCTCCCGCGCCCCGCCCCGCCCTGCGCCGCACCGCACACGTGCTCAGATACCATCGACCAATCACCCTACTCCCAAGTTCGATTTGTTTGAAAACTATTGTAACCTGACCCTTAGTTTTGTAACAACAATTCATAATCGAATTTCAAGTAATACCGGTTGTGATGCGAAGCCATGAACGATTTGTGAATTAAAGGTCAGATAGCATCGTAATCATATCACAATGCACTTTAATTGTGGGCTGCCGATTACACTTATTGAATCTGCATGTGCGCATGTGGTTTTCATTTGGTAAAGTGTGTGTTTTCGATCAGGTGAAAAAAAATGGCGCGTGGTAGCTGATTGAAACAGCATTTCATGATATAAGTAGCATACACACTTTCAGTCAACCGCTGCCGTTGTTTAAATCGGCTGCCTCGCGGCAATTTTTTTTTTCATATTTTTTTTATATTTCTATCCCAGTCCAAGTTGGCTCAGTCCGGGTTGTGCAGGGCGGTTCCACAACACTTCGGACGCTCAAATACCGCGAGCCACCCGGTTCCCTCTTGGACACTGCAACTACGCTTCATTGCTCTGAATATAGCGTGTGTAGGTATATCATTTACAGTGAAATACAAATTCGCTGGATATTTTAGAAGCAACCCACTTACATTCCAAAGTGGCGTTACTTAGACACGGCTGATGGAATGTGATAAATAACAATATCTAATGTAAATAGTGGTAAAAGTTTAGAGATGATAAATAGGCCAATCAAATTAGAATTTTCCGAAGATTTTTTTCGGGCTGAACATAATACAGGTCATGACATGAAGTTAAAGTGATTGTTTAGTGTCGGCAGCGTCAATATGTTACTGATCCAGACCATTGTATGACAAGTGAGGGAACGCGGGCGCCCGCCGACCGACGACCCACTGTGGGCACGTTGCTACTGGTCACTTCGGGGATCGAGTTTCAAGCTCTCGTAAGGAATTTCAGCAGAAGGCAGTGGTCGCATTTTGATTTCCATCTAGTTATTTACTTCCTAAGTTTCAAATAGATAGGTATAGATAGACAATTGTATATGTATATTTGCAGTTTTTAATGAGAAAAGTATTAGTCAAGAGTGAAGGCGCTTTCGCCTTTTCTCACTTCTCGTAATCTTAACCAAATAAGTAAGAACGGGGTGTATCATTGAGATTTTTTCAACGTATAGATATAAAGGCCTAGATTAAAGCTTCGGGCTTCGAGCCCTCATTCAAGAGCGTCCTGCATTTAATACGGCGACTTAATCCCTCTATTAAAAAATGAAAATGTATTGTATCATAACTGTCACGGTCGAACACCTCGCGAGTGTCGCGCGGCATCACGCCGCTTGAGCGACAAGTGACAGCCAACAAGCGACAAGTGCTCAGGCGCACGTGCGCCGCATTGTGCGCCAACAAAACTGAAAGATATCCCCGCACCGCACCATGACTTAGTCGCAGTATAGGGGAAAACAAGTAGGGTATCTCGGGCTTTTTAGCGATGACAATTTTGTAAAATTTTTATTTAACTTTGAACAGAAATATATTTTTTGTCAATTCATAAAAATGTTCACAAAAGAAAGTCTTTCAACTTTATCACTTGTCTTATTCTGTAGTGTGTGTTCTTGTTGTGTGGTTGTTATTACCAGTGAGATCCTGTAATTGACTGTCTATATTTGAACACCAAATTTCATGACAATTTCCGTTAATTGCAAGGGGGCATATAGTTTAGATCAAATACCTAAAGTTAATTTCTCCAAGAAAGTAGTATCTTAACCCTTACTGTTATCAAGATATTCAATGTTTAATTTTATCAGTTTTGCAGATTTAACCGGTGTAAATGGCTCTTAACTGTGACTTCGTAACAGCTTTAAAAAATTTGTAAGGTTCCTATACACTACAAGAAGGTTTACAAAGTGAGTTCGTTCGTTATAACATATTTTTTATTTCATGTGTTTCAAGACCCTTGTACAATAAGACAATAACCGTTAATGCTACATTAAATGAAGTTGTACAAAAATCGTTTTTTTTTTTTTTTTTTTCTCAAGAAATAATTATACTAAGTAATTTGTTTCTGTGAATGTACAGTCACCGGCATAAATATATGATGGAAATGGAACAAAGGCCGCAAAAATATCTGATGACAACTCTATTCCTAGAGCCGTAAGAGCGTGTCAGATATATTTGCGGCCTTTGATTCATCATATATTGATGCCGGTGACTGTACCAAGCGATGTGTCGAAGTTAAAGCAAATAAATAAAAACACCCTGTATATGTCAAAGTGTTATTTTGTTATAAAAGCTGTTGGTTCCCCAAATAAATAAATAAGTAACCTAAGCCCGAACTTTCAGAACGAATTAGAGAGGCATAGATGCAACAGAATTTATCGATGCCTTTTATTTGTCTTCACTAGAATTATGTTGAAAAGAACGCCTAAAATCGTCGAAAGTTGTCGTGACTACGTCACCACCACCATCATCATCGCCATCATGCCAGCTGAAAGACGTCCACTGCTGGAGATAGGCCTTCCCCAAAGAGTGCCAAAGTTACCGGTCCTGCGCCACCCGCATCCAGCGGACTCCCGCGACCTTTACCAGGTCATCAGTCCACCTTGTCTGGGGTCTACCCACGCTGCGTCTTCCGGTACGTGGTCGCCACTCGAGAACCTTGGCCACATTGCACGTAGAACCGACGTCATCACCAAAAACGTCTGAATACATATTCGTCTTTGATGCAATTTCAACAGTTTCGTGACAGTTCAATGTATAATCCGTACCAAGAGAACTATGTGTGGAGATAGTCTACTCGTTTAACTGTGGCACCGCGTGCCCGCCGCGGCGCTATCAAACCGACATTATCCCTCGCCGTGACGTATCGCCCCTTGCCGCCGCACACCGCGCGCGTGCGCCGCCCCGGCATCGGCACCGACCGCACCACACGTGGAATGGCGTCATACGTGTTTGATAGGATTTAGATACACTGGTTTTGCGGGGAATTATTTTTGTGGTTGGTTTGTGGGTGTAAAAAATTGCCAAGTTTCGCAATTGTTTCACTGCCGAGTTGGGAGACTATATGTAGATCTAGGATAGATTTTCTTCTAACGATTCTTTTATGCGTGCGTTATGATTGATATTGATTGTGAATGCAGTTCTATGTCAAGATTAATAAGGTAGGTAATATGTTTTCTAGGCTTCGTTAAGTTTAATTAATACCTACGCTATTCTTTTAAAATATTGGCTATTCACTCGACAAACTTGAGCTAATGTAATGCTAATGCTAGTGTTTAATAGTAAAACTGAACTAAGTACTTATAAAATTCAATCACATTCATTATAATTAAATTCAATTTTAATCAGAGATTTCGATATTTTTCCACACTGATATAAACGTTTCTCAGTAATAAATAGGTACCTTATTTTCTCATGTTGCAAGTTTGAGTAACGTTTTACCAACTCGGCGACGACACTACCGCGCCCCCAACCACCGCAGTTTCGCTAATGCGAGTGCAATGGCGGCGTAATGAGTGTATTCATGGCGCGACGAATGCGCGCGCGCCGCCGCACCGGCTGCCCGCGCACGTGCGCCGTGCCGAATGGCCCCACCAGAGATCACAATTGCAATGCATGCACAACTTTATACACGCATTTGAACCTTACGCTGCATGCTTTAGAGTTCCAAATTATGTACATAATTATTAGAATGGACTGTATCTTGTGCAGATTGCGTGTACGCAAATTTAAACCGTATCATAAGGGAGTAAAGTTCCAAGCAGAGTTCATGGGTATTGGGTCTGTTGTGGCGACAGGTTGTGTCGCCGGGTGTCGCTGACATCGCCACCCACATATTGAATTCGATAAAATTAATATTTTATTGTAGATGGCGAGAGAATAGTGTTGAATTGAATTTCCTTTTATAATATACTAGCGACCCGCCCCTGCTTCGCACGGGTTTATGTGCATAATACATGCATGTATGGTTTGTATTATACATATAAACCTTTCTCTTGAATCACTCTTATCTATTAAAAAAACCGCATCAAAATCCGTTGCGTAGTTTTAAAGATCTACGCATAAATAGGGACAGAGAGACATACAGACAGACAGCGGGAAGCGACTTGGTTTTATACTATGTATTGAAGAGTATGTATGAAAGAGAACTGGACGAAACATCGGGGGTTTGTGAAGATCAGAACAGCATGAATAAGAAAAGTTGATTTCTGCTATTGGTTAGAAGAGTCGTTGCCAAGTAAGGGATCGACCACACCACTGCTCAAAATACGTTGACGCACTGTAAACGCAGCCGAATGTATGAAGATGACGTGACGCATACGAGACGTCAAAGCGTATACGCAGCGTTACGCACCGGTGTACGGTGTGTTTGCTCCCTAAGTGCCTACTATGGTTATTATATTCTCAAGGTGAGATCACCACAATAGCACTGTGATCTCTAGTGCTCTTATCTTGTCTAGGCGAGGGCCCTTTCGGATGCACTTTGACCCAGTGGGATCTTTTGTGCATTTGCCCTCTCCTTTATGCCTGCTCCCAGGCTTGCTCCATAATTTTCACAAAACGGATGATGCAGTTCACCGGGAGCACCTTGAATTCCTTTGGTTGCGGATAGCCGTTACCAAAGTAATTCATTCTTTGTCTGGCAAGGGCATGACATTCACACAATAACTGTTCCTTAGTCTCATCCTCCTCGCCACACATTCTACAGTCTAAACTATCCGATAGTCCGATCTTGGCCAAGAGATCCTTGACCCCGAAGTGACCTGTGAACACCCCAGATATAATTCTGAGTTGCTTCCTACTGGATTTCCAGAGTTTTCTGGTCCAGCCAGAGTCCACTCCTTCTATGAAGAGCTTAGAGTGCGTTAGATCACCACAATAGCACTGTGATCTCTATTGGTCTCTGCCATCGGTAGGACATACCCTCCGGGTCTTCCTCCTCCTCCTCGTGCGAGGAGGGCGGCGTGATGGACTCCTCGGGCTCGACGCGCTGCGCCTCGGCCTCCGCCGCCGCGCGGTACAGCTCGCTGCGCGCCTCCACCACGTCTCGAACAATCTCTGCAATACAAAAGATTCTTATTGGATGTCAGTCCACAACTCCTCACAGTTGTCAGGTACGCGATAGAAATTTTCTCTTGATAAACTCGCTTGTGGAAAAGGAGTCGTCTTGGTGAAATGCGGCGTAGGTATGATATACAGAAGTTATTCCTTTAAGTAACTATTAGCTTATATGCGACCAATGAAAAGAAAACTTCAATCACATGTTAACGGAAGTCCACAACTCCTCACAGTTGTCAGGTACCTACGCGACAGAAAGTTTTTCCTGAAGAAATCGACCGAATCCGATCGACCTGTGTGGAAAAGTAATCGACCGAGTAAAATTGGACGTTTAGGCTTCAGAACAATGAGTGCTGGCTAGCGAATACTAAGTAGCTTATGCGCGATCTAGGAAAATGTAAATGTAAGTCCACAGCTCCTTACAGATGTCAGTAAGGCCGATAGGAAAAAGACGATTGTGGGATAATATGATACCTGAATGTCCTTAATCGTATGCCAGTTGTTTCATATTCTCCTGTTAACAGAGGTTTTTTTTGATCAGAGCAGAACAAACGTCGTAGTGCGCTGGCAACTCACCCGTGATGACGTCACGGCTGGTGATGATGGAGTCGAGCTCATCCGACACGGCGCTCCTCCGACACGACGCTCCTCCGACACGGCGCTCCTCCGACACGGCGCTCACCAGCCACGGCATGAACTCACCCGTGATGACGTCACGGCTGGTGATGATGGAGTCAAGCTCCTCCGACACGGCGCTCCTCCGACACGGCGCTCACCAGCCACGGCATGAACTCACCCGTGATGACGTCACGGCTGGTGATGATGGAGTCGAGCTCCTCCGACACGGCGCTCCTCCGACACGGCGCTCACCAGCCACGGCATGAACTCACCCGTGATGACGTCACGGCTGGTGATGATGGAGCCGAGCTCCTCCGACACGGCGCTCACTAGCCACGGCATGAACTCCTCGTAGTGCGCTGGCAACTCACCCGTGATGACGTCACGGCTGGTGATGATGGAGCCGAGCTCCTCCGACACGGCGCTCACTAGCCACGGCATGAACTCCTCGTAGTGCGCTGTCAACTCACCCGTGATGACGTCACGGCTGGTGATGATGGAGCCGAGCTCCTCCGACACGGCGCTCACTAGCCACGGCATGAACTCCTCGTAGTGCGCTGGCAACTCACCCGTGATGACGTCACGGCTGGTGATGATGGAGCCGAGCTCCTCCGACACGGCGCTCACTAGCCACGGCATGAACTCCTCGTAGTGCGCTGGCAACTCACCCGTGATGACGTCACGGCTGGTGATGATGGAGTCGAGCTCCTCCGACACGGCGCTCACCAGCCACGGCATGAACTCCTCGTAGTGCGCTGGCAACTCACCCGTGATGAAGTCACGGCTGGTGATGATGGAGCCGAGCTCCTCCGACACGGCGCTCACTAGCCACGGCATGAACTCCTCGTAGTGCGCTGGCAACTCACCCGTGATGACGTCACGGCTGGTGATGATGGAGCCGAGCTCCTCCGACACGGCGCTCACTAGCCACGGCATGAACTCCTCGTAGTGCGCTGGCAACTCACCCGTGATGAAGTCACGGCTGGTGATGATGGAGCCGAGCTCCTCCGACACGGCGCTCACTAGCCACGGCATGAACTCCTCGTAGTGCGCTGGCAACTCACCCGTGATGAAGTCACGGCTGGTGATGATGGAGCCGAGCTCCTCCGACACGGCGCTCACTAGCCACGGCATGAACTCCTCGTAGTGCGCTGGCAACTCACCCGTGATGACGTCACGGCTGGTGATGATGGAGTCGAGCTCCTCCGACACGGCGCTCACCAGCCACGGCATGAACTCCTCGTCCACTCCTGGGCACACAAACATCGATCAGTAACAACAATATCGTGACGTCACTAACGTAAGAGGAGCAACGTAAATGTGTTCTGCGTCGTAATGAAGTCTACAAATAAACAGTTTTTAACCCCAGACGCAAAAAAAGGTTTTGTATAGATGAATTATCGAGAACATGAAATTGCATTTGTAGTGGTTGCACCGTTTGCAACAAAAGGAGAATAATTTTCTCTTAATAATATTCACAATTTGACACTGACATTATTTTGGTATTTACTTCTTCAATATATAACAAACCTCTTTTTATGCTGATAGTACGAGAAAATAGAAAATTCAAATATAGAATGCCTGTAAACATACAATACTACAACATATGCAATTCCATGCTCTCGTTAATTTATCTATAATAGGGGTTAGGGGTTTTAAGGTAAGGATCATATAACCTCGACGTCGTCAAGATAAGTGGACACTTGGACAGGCATATTTTGGGTGAGCGAGATCCATCTTAGACCTTCTCTTAACTTTCTATCAGGTTAGACGAAGGTCTAATGCAATCCCATTTTTAATAAAAAAAATTGGTTGTCTATAAAGTCGGTTTAAGGACGATAATTGTACGTGACAACGTCGGAATACCTTCTTTTCGCTACTAATGTTTGGCAAACTGATTCATTTCGCAACTTTTCATTTCCCAAACTCTGAAACTGTAAATATTTCTGGATTTATTTCAGGGCCATCGTGTAGAACCCTATAGGTTAGGTTAGCTTAGTTTATAAAAATCCTGAAATATTTAACAGTTTCAGAAATATTAAGAGGTTGGGAAATGAAAAGATGCGAAATGAATCAGGTTGCCAAACGTTAGCTTGGGAAACATTAGTGAACCGATAACGTCATATATTTGTGTCGGCACTTATGTTAGTTTTAAGTAAGGTCCCCACTGAAAATCAGCGCCTCAGCTTGCTGTGCCTTGCTGTGGCTTCATGCTGAGTGGGGATCCTATTTAACGTCCTAGTATTTAAGTCTTTTATTTTGCTTGTTCTTTTTATTGTGTAATTTTGTGACGTTAAATAAATGTATTTTCTTTCTTTCTTTCTTTTCTTTCATATAAGAAAATATTTTGCTGCGAGAGATTAAACCATAAAAACGACACTAATATAAATATTTAGACATTTAAACCACATTGCACCCCAACTGGGGAGAAAGATGGTATTTCACGTCCGCCACGTTGGATTTTAAAATCGTTGTTTTTTTGGAAGCTAAACCATATAAACAATACCCATGTTGATTTTTAGACTTTGTCACCACATTTTACCCTCTTAGGGGTTGAATTCTCAAAAACCTGAAACATGTATTTACTCATTTATCGTTAGAAATACTCCTGTGAAGTTTCGAATAAAACAGTCAATCTAATCTTGTTTCCCCATACAAACTTTGGACCCCATTTCACCCCCTTAGAGGGTGAATTTTGAGAAATGTACCCTTAGACCTTATAAGGAACCTACGTGTCAAATTTGGAATCTCTAGAACCAGCGGCTTGGGCTGTGCGTTTATATGTCAGTCAGTCAACGAACAGAACGGGACAATGAGAAACACTTTCTCGTGCGTGCTGCCAGTGTTCATCGATTTATAAGACGTTATCACGTCAATAGGACGTTGTTTGCAGTACAAATGGAGTGTTACCTCTGTGCACTCGCTCGAGTAGGTAGCCCTGGTCGCGCAGGCCGGCGAGCACGGAGGGCAGCAGCTCGGCCACGTAGCCCTGCACGAGCGTGGCGGCCGCGGCCCGCGCGCGGGCCTCCTCCGCCGCCACCTGCGCCACGCGCGCCTCCGCCACGCGACGCTCCTTCTCCTCGTAGAGACGCTGAAATTCACGATAAACCATTAGATACATAATATGACGCCCCATGGCCACTGGCTTACTATCCATAGCAGCTGTTTGCATGGAGCATATATACTTCTCGGCCAATCTCCGAGAAAACGTGAAAGTTGCGGGAATGTGAGGTCACCATTATTGGTATAGTAATTGGGCTTTTATCTCATCTTTGGATGCGCGTCTTGGCGACGAAATGGCGCCAGCGCTGTTCTCTGGCCCCGTAGCATGGATGGCGTTATCACGCGACAAGTGACAGGATAGAGCATCCGTCCCTGGCTGACACCGTTCGATAGAACGAGACGACGCGCTTATCCTATCACTTATCGCGTGATAACGCCATCCATGCTACGGGGCCTGAGCGATCAAATTTCAAAGGAGTACTCGATAGTGTATAAATTGGTATTGTACACACCTGGTCCATGGCCGCCAGCCGCTGCCGCTCGGCGCGCTCGGCGTCGCGCAGCTCGGCGTACCGGCGCTGCTGCTCGCGCAGCGTGGCGAGCTCCTCCTCCTGTGCCACCTCGGCCAGCGCCTGCTCCGTCGTCTTCCCCACCAGCACCTCCAGGATCGGGGACACTTCCACGTCGAAGTCGAACAGCTACCGAGAAAAAACAACATCAATATAAACACAGCCAACGGTAGCCTTTATGAGATAGACTGCCATAACAATTTGTTCTATCCCTATTCAGTGAATACAAACAGCTTTACTTTGTAGTGGGCTTTATCTTCTGGACTGGGGGCTCTGGTACGGTAGAGCTCAAGTACTAGGAACACAATGCAACTCGCACTGACGCACCGACGCGTCCTTCTGTTTATCAGTCGTTTCTTGTTGATTGAATGTATATTTGGCCTGTACTTGCTGCCATCCGGTTACATTAACGGTTCTCCTGCGTCATAGAACGAGTGTGTGTGTGTGTGTTGAGCTCACGTCGCCAGGGTAGATCTGCGTGCTTGCGTCGGCACCGGTCTTGGCGGGCACGTACTCGGGCGTGGCGGGCCGGTCCAGGAACAGGTCGGTCTGCACGCCCACCTCCATCTCCACGCCCTTGTCGAACAACTGCGCGCACGACAAATTACATAAGTACCTACATGACATGCTTGGTAAAAGAATAATATGCGAAGAAATTGAGATGAGAAGTGCACGATTTTCACTATTTCATGATGCAAGAAAACACAGTTGCAAAGTACGAGATCAGCAAAAGAATAAGTTTCAGTTCAGCGTGAGGCCCAGGGTATATGTGCACCCAGCGCGCAATGATTGTTGCCCAGCCTGCGAACGAGTGCAGAGTGGGGCGTCGGAGGCATCTCGCGTTAGGAGCGTAATTAATGTTGCTGACCTGCGGCCGACAGTGGAGAATGGAGATTGGGCAATTACTTAGAAAGTCAAGAGATATTTGAGATGTTACTCGTTTACATTCGACTCTCCAGTTGCCGGTGAGTGTTGCTTCATTCGGAGTCTATGGTATTTGAGTCGTATCGACTAGGTAGTATACCTCTTCGAGGTAGTACTCGGTTTGTATGGGGTGGTGACGGCGGCCGGGCGCGGGCGGCGGCGTGCCCGGGCGCAGGCGCGCCGCCGCCGCGCGCCGCGCCAGCGCGCGTCGCCGCGTGCGCGCCGCCTTGGCTGCTGCGCTCTCGATCCCGTCACCCTGCGGACGTCACAAACGTTAATAAATACTGATATAGACAAGTTCACAATCAATACGACACTCGACGTTGTTGATAGGAATGCCGTACTAGATACAGTTGCAAAATATCTGCGCTAGGTACTAATGCACTTAAAAAGACTTGATACCTACAGAGTCCAATGCAATGAGAATAGAATCGCGTCGGTGTCAAGCTAACTATACTTCTATGTATTAATAACCGATAACCGCACTATATTAACCATTCTATGGCCATATACTTAATATTTTCTTAGATTCATGTTGGGTCATCATCATATATATATATCAATCGAAAAACGTCCACGGTTGGACATAGGCCTCTATTTGTGTTGGTGTGTCCGTTCTCTTTCAGAAATGTATGTCGTTCGTCATTCAATAACATTATAAAGTTAAATTAGAGAAATCATAGGTAGTTATAATTTTATTGAAAGGTTGACATACTTATTTTCATTGATCTGTAATTATTGTTATTCTTATACTCATTATTAATGCAGGAGACGTTCCTACGTAACTTTGAGGGAGCGACGGTTTCTCCACTCGTACTTGTGTGGCAGTATCTATAATATTTATTCAAATATCGTGCGTGGGACTGAAATAACTAGAGCTAGTTGAGTGACTGCAAGGATACGTCATACGAGTAAAATTATATTGTATTATTTTCTATGTCTCACTCGTGCCGCTGTCGCGGTCAACGGGCGAGTGACTGCCCGCCCGGCGCCCAATCCAGGCCGCTGGTGGCATTACCTACTTTATATATTAGTTTTGGGGCCATCGGACTATTCTATAGGTACAAGAGGACCAGTTAGTTAGTTTTAGTTTGTCTACATGCGATACATAGCAAATTTCTAGAAGCCCTTTTATCCAAAGCCTACCTAATGTACCAAATTTATGAGAGAGATCAATGTAAAGATGTCCTGCTTTAGGTTAAGTATTTAGTTATACTGGGCGAGTGGTAAGTGCGAGGTGTTGAGCGATGTGCGTGACCACGTAAGGAAATGCGTCACTGAAGGGTCTGAAGGCTAGGGGGAGGTTTCAGCGAGCAGCACGCACATGCCAGCACAGGGCATCATATATATAACACTTAAATTCTTTGTCTAGTGAAGCCTGACTCAACACCTTCTGCGTAATACAAGTCACCTGAAACGTCAGTCACTGCTAGAAGTAATGAATGTAGCTGAGTCGTAGAAGCAATTTTGCTGGCGCAGGGATGTAATCAAAAGGTCATTTATGGTTGGTAGGTTTGGATTTGAGCGATAAGTTGAGAAAGGCTTGTATTTAGATGCGTCGAACAATTAGGTATTTAATTGCATTTTATATGACCAATTGATTTAAAGTCAAATAACAGTGCGGCGTGCAGAGTACACAGAATAAGATCATTCAGTCTGTGAAAAAATGAATCGTTTCGGTTAATTAGATGGTTGTTTATTTATTTAAGGTCCACCAACGGGTAATAAATCTAAATAATACTTAAGGTTTGAAAATAAAAATCTTAAAAAGATGCTTAGCTAGATTGTTAAAAAAAAACAAACGGAACTGGTTAATTAATCTCGCGATAGGTACTGATCATTAGCCAAGTGTTGGAAGTGTTGGCAGGCGCAATTAGCATCTAAATAAGGAGTTGCGGCGCGTCGGGTGCGCGCGGGGCCGCTTAGCGGGCCTCCTTACCTACCTCACGAGCCTCAGAACCCGAACAAGCGGGCCTCGCCGGTGTCGCAAGGGGCCGGCTGCTGGCCGCTCTAGGTTGTGAACAACTATTATAGTGACTGGGTTACAATCTCGATTTCTCTCGTAATGTAATTATTACACCGCACACGTTATTAATAAGAAATTAATTGGAACCAACTATAATGACAAAATTCAAAATGACACTATAAAATGGAGCTGAGAAAACTGTATCAACTGATCCTTTGTTTACGTGCGTCCGGGGTTAAAAATCGGAATGCTTCCAAAAAATAATCAAAAATTTTAAAGTTACCGAATGCCGAAACGGCAGTCGCACCTCACGTGGCAACGCCACCGTATCATAATTTAATGCTTTCCATTCCACATAAATATGCAACTTGATTATGCGGACAAGCAGGGGCGCCTGAATAGTAAATAAAGGAAATTGCCGGCAGAAGGCTTTTCTTTAATGGGACTTTAGCCAAATCATTACTTACAGGACAGGAACTTTTCTATTCTTGTTGCCTGTATCGATTCCTATTGAGCAATAGGTGTGCTAAAAGATTTACGTGTTAACATAGTAAACACTGTCCGTTTGTACAAACGAATAGGTCGGGAATGGCGTCTGGCGCCACTCCGCCGGGAACATGGCAATGTCAACTCTATTACATTAAAGACAGGGTTTCAACTCGGGTCAGTGAGACACCGCGGGTCATTTGTAGCAATTTGCCGGAGCACTGACTGACATGCTAATGTTGTTTTTTCAGTGAATTATTCGAATGCATGTGAAGGAATTGGGATAAGTTCGTTCCGTGGACTCTGCGCCGCGGTGACAGAGTTGAAAGTTGAGTGGCCGGTCGTACTCATATATATTTCAGTGTGGGATGCGTCACATCGCGTATTGTTTGCACATGACGGGCCCGTCGATGGAGCAATTAGGTCGCGCGTGGCTGCGACATTAACCTTGTGGTGTTGTCACCTGTCATACTCACTGCGTCAATAGGGTTAAGTTTTCGCTATACTAATCAGGGCAAGCTTAAACAAACTGATCTAGTTCCACAATGAAACTAGTGTTATAATTTTGAAACAAACATTAATATCATATCGTAATTCCTCTGTGACCGTTATCATATACTTCATATAGAGATCGTAGGTAATGAAATTAATGTTATCTTCATGGCTTCTAATCATTGAAAACCCCCTTTTACAACACACGAAACGATTAAGAAACAATTACAATTCCGAGAATGTTGTTATGAAACAAAAATCTTGCTTAATGTTAGAATTACACGAAACGTTTGTCTTTCTGTCTATTTATTTATCGTATGGCGATTACACACTGGTATATGTCTTCGTATCGATGTTGCTGATAGAGTTCCAGTGTGTCTACGATAATTGACTTTCAAAACAAAGTTTTAACCGACTTCAAATCAGTAGCCAAATAGCTTCAAGTTTTTCTATAAAATTTGAAGAGTTCCCTCGATTTCTCCAGGATTCCATCATCAGAACTGGATTTTAATGACAACGGAACCAATCTGGAAGTATATGCTTTCAAACAAAGAAATAATTTTTCTAATCGGTTCATAAATTACGGAGTTATCGCGTAACATACACATAAAAAAAAAACACATACAGACGATTTGAGAACCTCCTCCTTTTTTTAAGTCGGTTAAAAAGTGAGGAAAACGAACTGAAGTATTTTGTCTTTCTATGTGGGTACCTAAGTGAAGTATTTTTGTCTGGCTTGTTTTGTGGGTTGTTTTGTGTCGCAATGCTGCGGGCAGTCAACGGCCGCGGCAGCCCACTTTCCCCAAACGTCCGATATTGATCACGCCTCGCCTGCAGGACGCGTGCCCGCCGGCCGTATATTTTAATAATTGCAAATGTAATCGTGTTATTACGTCAAGCTTCTTTACACGAGCTATTCGGGACATAGGAATATTTAGAGACGGAACGAATACTCGTAGAGCCTACTTGATTCATTCACTCGGCGGTTTTTTTCGTAGAGCTACGCCGTAGCACGTAGCATACAATATCAACGTCATGGGTAGCACGAGACCGTGCGCGAGCGCATCGCGTGCATGATAAACTACCCATCTTTATCTAAGTGTTCTAATTAGAATGAGACAGAACGGGCGTCGGAACGAGCACGACAAACACATTGAAATGCCCAAATGATGCTCCAACTCAGCCCGGGGTATGTACATAGAGAAAATTCAGCGTAACACATTACAGCGTCATGCAAAGTTAAAAGGTGAATAAATTTTTTTTAAAGTTTAATAACAGGCTTGTAAACAACTCTAAAGGTAATGCAAATGTAGAATCCGCTTATACTCGTACAGCTCAGGAAGTGAACCTGCACGAGCCCCGGCGAGTCCGCTCACCGTGTAGGTAACGGTCGGCTTACGAGGGCTAACCTCAACTACAATGCATTATTCAAATGAAAATATTTAATAATTTCACATGTAAAACGAGCTAAGAATTTACTAACCAAATTCATTTTATTTATTGATTTAGAGGCATTCCACGAGCTGTCCCGTACAAACGCGCGTACATCTCTGTCATTAGTCATCGCCCATCTGAAAACAGACACCACGTGCAGCACACTCTCTTACCATACACATTCCATTCAAGCCGAGATGACCTAACCGTTTATGCCACAAAGAAGCATTCTTTACTTCTGACACAGCCAACTTTGCAGTCTGTGATCCCTGCACTTGATGCAGAGTAGCCATCGACTGCTCCTTTGCACAAATACCTCGCAATCTATACACACCCTTACACAAATCAGCTGACATAACAGGTTTGCCTTCCAAAGTGCATTTCTCATAAATGAAACAGCCATCATTTTTAAAAACACAACCAAACCCTTCTCACACATTTTACTAACCGACAGCAAATTTTCTGTCAAATGAGGTACATCACATTCTTAATGACTCTAATGGGGAATGGATGAAAATTTTAGAAACGCTTGATTTTTTTTTGTTGATAGGAATAATAAAACAGAAGAAAAAAAGTTGCAGACTTTTCAGATGCGTCAATTATTTTTGAAAAATATAAACAGTTTCCTCACTTACGTTTTGTGGTTAGGACGGCGATTGAGACAATTTCCTTGATCCGTCTCATATTACATAAAAATATCATAAAAATCGGTAGTAAACTGACACTGGCAATGATATTGACAGCTGCAGCAGCTATATTGGTCATTGCCAGGGTCAGATATTTAAAATATTTTTTGTAATATGAGACGGATCAAGGAAAGTGTCTCATTCGCCGTCCTAACCACAAAACGTAAGTGAGGAAATTGTTTATATTTTTCAAAAATAATTGACGCAGCTGACAAGTCTGCAACTTTTATCTGGTGCTAAGGAAGGTTATTCCTATGACCAAAAAAAAAAATCAGGCATTTCTAAAATTTTCATCCATTCCCCATTGAATTATCAATGCTTACTTTTACATCCCCAACACCACAGCTCTCCAATTTGGAAGATCTGTCAGCACAGTTAATATTTATCTTATTTTCCTTTAAATTATCTATAACATTACAGTTATTTATCATATGAGAAGTTGTTCCGCTATCCACAATAAATTCACTTCAGATTCGTCCGCTGTAGCCATGAATGAAGAAACAACCAGGGTCTTCCCTTCTTTGTTGTTCTCCTTCTTCTTCCTTTGAAGCTTGAAACAGCGTGACTTCAGGTGTCCAGGTTTGTGGCAATAGTGGCAAACAATCTTCTTTTTATAAGTGTTATTACCGACAGCAAAAGCGCTAATTCCATTTTCAGTTGCACTCGATCGTCGAAAATCTTCTTGGAGAAGCCTGGCTCGTTCTAACTCCGATGTCAAAGAATGTGATATAGATGCAGTTCCAAGAGCCGAAACTAAAGCTGCGGGAGACCACTCAAAAGAATTTCTGCAGTCTCTCCGTCCTCAATTGTCTTTCCTATATCTGCTAGCTGGGAAACCAATGTGAAAATTGTATCAATGTAAGCTGTCATGCTAGCACATTGTCGCAGTTCGATTCTATGCAATTGACGAAGTAGGCAGACACGCCTATATAAACCTTTGTCTTCAAAAACTGAGCTAAGTTTTTCCCAACCTTCTTTTGCTGTATTAATGCCTTGCAATAATTGAAATAGGGTTGGTTTAAGGCTCAAGGATATCCTGGCTAACGCTCGCTGCGATTTTAATGGATCGTCATCAGTTCCCAAAACACATGGCCAAAGTCCTTCTAAAATTAGGATGTTTTTACACATAAATTTCCATGTGCTGTAATTATCATTACAGAGTTACCTTTGCAATTTTAATTGTAATATTATAATTCTGACCATAATTTGACTCTATTGTATCGTATTTTAGGAGAAAAAGAAGCTCCAAAACTTACCAATTTTCTGAAAATTCGTGTTCGTACGGGAGAACGGTGGGCTTTTCCGTGGAATGCTCCTTTAATATTTATTGCACAAAAGAAGAACGTATCGTACATAAGGCGGACTTAATGCCGTAAGCATTTTCTACCAGTCAACCTGTGGTCAAAGCAGACACATAGCCACGCATTTTGCTGATTCCTATTTTTCAAATTACTGGAAACTTTAAATTTGTTAAATATTAATCTGACGATTCATTTTTAGGGTTCCGTTGCCAAATGGCAAAAAACGGAACCCTCATGGATTCGTCATGTCTGTCTGTCTGTCTGTCCGTCCGTATGTCACAGCCACTTTTTTCCGAAACTATAAGAACTATACTGTTGAAACTTGGTAAGTAGATGTATTCTGTGAACCGCATTAAGATTTTCACACAAAAATAGAAAAAAAAAACAATAAATTTTGGGGGTCCCCCTTTCTAAAAATGAAACTCAAAAAATATCACGCTGATATAAGCTGAATCATTGTAGAACTTCGTACGCTTCGCTCGCTCGTTTGATAAAGATGAAGTGTCTGTGAGAATATTAGTAAGTTTGTAATTTTGTTTGTATGTTATGGATAATGTCCGGAACCATTTATCCAATTTTTCATTATAATCATCATCATCATACCAGCCGAAATACGTCCACTGCTGGACATAGCCCTCCCCCAAAGAGTGCCAAAATGACCGGTCCTGCGCCACCCGCATCCCGCATCCAGCGGATATCCGATTACAAAAATTATTTCGTCTGTGTATAGAATGGACTTTCTGGATGGTCATATGATAGGCTACTTTTTTCTGCGGGTTTGCCTGCGTTCTCTGCAATACACGAGCGAAGCAGCGCGCGCGGCTAGTAGTGGTTGTATAAAGGGTGTACACGACAACGACGTGTATAGCGCGTGTACTCACATGCGCGTGCGGGTGCGCGGCGAACGTGCTCCCGCGCACGACGCGCTTGTCGTGCATCAGGTTGCCCGTCGTCGCCATGCTGCCACTGCAACACACACACAGACATACATTAATACAAACATAGTTAACTCTTCAGGTGGGAACCCACCCCTTTTACCGCCCCGTCTTTTTTTAAATATTATTTGCATTGGCTTCGTTGTGTATTAATGACTGCCGCCCCATATTCGTCTCGCTTGCTAAATATATCTCATTATTAACTTTGGCAAGACCAGTTTTATGGAATAAATGAATTTTATTCTGCAAGTAGGCTGCAATTGCACTTACACGTCAAATTCTACCAGCGTTTCTGAAAAAGAAGCCCACTGTCAAGAAGAAACGCCGAAACAAACTTAACAGTCAATCATTTATTTCGAAAAATAAGTTATTACTATAGTAGTACACTCAGTGTCAAATACTCTGTAGCATTCAAAGTGGCCAAATAGTAGTGGTTATACTAAATATATGGTGTACCGAACTATTTGACTACTTTGGTTGCTACAAAGTATTTGACGCTGAGTGTACCTACTTAACCTACTTAAGATAAGTAATAATGCGTTGTTCTGTAAGAAAACATGTCCTAAACCGTGTTACAGAATAGGAGGCAGCGATTAAGGATTAACCTATTTTGAGCGCTAGTTTGTGCCATACATTTATGTCAGTTAGATAGTCCTCAACCCTGTAAATAAGCATTTGACATCGCGATTTTTTTAATTCATTATTTTAGTGACATGATGACAATGTTTGTAGACTCAATTGAATGAATAAGACGGACTTTTAGAAATTGAAAAAAAAACTTGCAACCTACAAAGAAAACTGTCCTCTATGTTTCTAATCAAATTCGCAAACATTCGCGTGTCTCGTCGCGCTCCCCTGACCAGGTTGCTGAAATCATTTCTACTCGGAATGCCAACTATTTAAAAAGTGCAATAAAAACCGAGATAAGATAAGGAATACAAATGAGGCGGGCGCCCGCTCCGGCCACTCAATAATGGGCTGGCCCCGATACCGGCATGAATCGTTTATGGTGCCCGAACTCTCAGCCGGCAGTTCTCTAGGTCACTCGTCACGCTGGGGTGATACCGGGCCCATTACTGTCAATTTCGTGTTAAAAATTCACCCTTCGGCCAGCGAACTTTACAATTTGAGCATGTATTGAGTATGTTTACTTATGCCAGGCGATAATAAATTTTATTCCAATGACACAAAGACTGATGTGTCGTAGCTTTATCAGTAAATGCATTTGATTTCGTCTGTCGCCACCGATTGTGCCAAGGTGGTATTTCGTGATTGAATTTCGATTCGTGCAGCGGTATCGTCAGGCATACCTAAATCATTACAGCTAGCTCAAAATTTGTGTCGATTCATAGTTTGGCGAAGATTGAATAGTTGCCTAATGGAATTGGATTGCTGCCCTGCAATGTGTGTTTTAAAGTGTAAGTGGGATGGTAAGGACATACGTCTCCTGGTCGAGCATGTGTCGCAGGCCAGCCACGCCGGCCACGAGCGCGCGCACGCCGCTGAACACGTCACCGGCGTGCGGGCGCTTCGGCGCCGGCGCATCCTTGCGCTCCGGCAGGGCGCGCTTGCACCGCGACGCCACCGCCTTCGGCCGGCTGGCGTACGAGTACACCACGCGCTCAGGCACCGGGTACAATGACTCGAGTCCGAGCAGTTCTGCCAACTCTGGCGGCGGTGGGAGGAACTGGCCGACTTTAACAGTTGTCACGAAGCGCGGGCGTTCACCGCCGGGGCTGGCGTTGCGGCGCGTACGGCGGCTGCCGCGCCCAGGTGACGGCGATGCCTCCACCATCGCGCGTGGCGGCGAGCCATCCTCGCCTTCAGGCGCGATCACATCGATGCGAGGTTGAGACCGGCTCATGGCTTCTACGCAGTTGTGCGCCCTAGTGCCGAGGTTGGGATTGGAAGCAGCTAGCGGCGCAGCGCGTGCGCGTCGTGTGGGCCGACGTAGGTTGGCCTGCAGGATCTCTTTCTCTTGCAACCGGCGGAGTTTAAAGTCTAGCGCGCGAGAGAATTTGGGGTCAAGGAGAGAGTGGGGCGCGGGGGCGACCATCTCGACACGCGGCAGCGGGCGCACCACGTTGACGCGCGGCGGGGCCTCCGGCTGCAGCACCGTGAACGCGCCCTCCTCCCCCGAGAGATCCACCGGCGGCATCCTGTCACATGGCGGTGCGCGGGGGTCACGGGCGGCCGCGGCGGTGGCTAACGATCACTGCCGGCCGGTGGTCGCCGCCGGTCAGCCGCGCACGCGCGCTCCGACCACACTCCCGCCATTAGTAGGCCTTATCGCGATGCAATAAAGTTTACAAATGAGTTGACTGATTCTTTAGACGCGCCGTCTTACATACAACACGGAACTTTGTTTCTTTTCTTCATACACATAAGGTCTACAATTTTGCTGTCTTCGGTACAGCGCCAGCGGCGTGTCCTGTTGTGCTAAACGATTACATGCAGTCATTTGTACAACAAACAGCCCCGGTTCATACACTATTAACACATGCAGGTAATTGTGCAGTTACTACGGCGCCATTATGTAATTTTCTTTCTTCAGGAAGTTCCGTTCTTGGTTATTAAACCTTTAATGCATCTCTTTTACGACCCGTTCTTGTGTTTATTTCCTTGAAATAGGAATTGTTCCATGCGCTATATACAGTTGTCCTGTTAAGTAGGTCGGTATAATGAGTCACCGATTAGCTGATGCCAGGGGTCATCGAGTATCGTATCAAATACAAGCGCAACTTGGTGATGATTAGGGAAATTGAAGTCTATTGTCCGTAGTTATAGTTGAAATTCGCCTGCGTTCGGTATGCACGAACTGAATTATCTATGTCGTACAGTAAAGAAGTGTCGTGTGGGAACAGCCGTGTGCCGACCTACAGAATGTTTAACCCCGAGACATGATATGATGGTTTATTATTAGGCTGAACGATAAATATAGCCTTGCCGGATGCTAAGTGCACACGAAAGTTAATGGCCGCTTGCAAATTTCAGGGGTGTTACATGCGCGTTGCTAGGCTTTAGGTACCTACCCTGGCTCCTTATTCCCGATTCGTTGATTTTGATCCTAATCACAAGCTGGTAGAACGAGCGCCCGCGAACTATATTCACCGCTACGCTGCACTCGCAGCGCTACTCCGTAGTCCGTATCAGCTTGATGTCCATAGTGCAGTGAATAGCTCCCGCATGTATGCGTCATTGGCGCCGAATGGGTTAAAATGCGATTGGGATGAGAAAGAGATGAACCGATTGGGGTAAGTACCACAAATAAGTATGTATCATGGGAAATCCTCCCAGCGAGCCACTATTCTAGAAATATACATGTGTCTTACATGATGTTATTCTACGAATTAAGTACGATACGAAGTGTAGAGTGTTATGTAGATTGTGTGACGCAAATAGCTTAAAATAACCAACGCGTATTAAATGGAAAGTGCCTAATCATTAAATTTAGACCGTGGTTGTGATTAAACGATACGATAACAGGACGGGGCCACTTCGTGGTCAGCTCGCCTTTGTCTGGCTATTGTGGCCACAGATTAGACCTAGGCTTTATTACGATGGCGAGGATTAGTATTTAGTAGTAGTAAATAGCTAACAAACAATAAGTTTCAATAAAGATAAAGTAACCTTTGGAAAACCAGTAAAGTAACCAGTGTGTGTTGCCAGTGATGACTTATGGCAGTGAAACGTGGCCGCTTACTATGGGCCTCATAAGAAGGCTCAAAGTCACCCAAAGGGCAATGGAGAGGACTATGTTGGGAGTTTCTCTGCGTGATCGCATCAGAAATGAGGTTATCCGCAGCAGAACCAAGGTAACCGATATAGCCCTCCGAATCGCTAAACTTAAGTGGCAGTGGGCGGGGCACATTGCACGTAGAACCGATGGCCGCTGGGGCGGAAAGGTTCTCGAGTGGCAACCACGTACCGGAAGGCACGGCATGGGTAGGCCCCCCACAAGGTGGACTGATGACCTGGTAAAGGTCGCGGGAGTCCGCTGGATGCGGGTGGCGCAGGACCGGTCATTTTGGCACTCTTTGGGGGAGGTCTATGTCCAGCAGTGGACGTCTTTCGGCTGATATGATGATGAACCTTTGGAATCCCGTGGATCCCAGGGAGGGTGGTGGATTTTTTGGCACATTCAGTGCCGGTTTAGCAGCGTTACTCTCGCAGCCGATAAAATGCGTTTGGAGACAACAGTTAGAGCAGCGCCAACAAGGGTTAGAGTAGCACCACACCGCCGTTGCACGCAAAATAGGCACAATGGATGTCGACTTGCGAAAAACACCCAGTATAACTACCTAACTAACTAAACACCAGGGGCGGCTCACTGCGTGATTTGGTCGCGCCGCTACAAGTACACGCCGGCCTACCATCGGGCACCGGGGTATGTTAGCATAGCAAGTGTAGCAACGGCACGTACACGTTCTATCGCAGCACGTTGCATGCTATAGAAAGGGATGGCCACGTTTAGGCTCGTTCGGCATACTTAAACTAAATATACTAAAACAGGAGATTTGTTAACGCATTGCTATTATTTATTCTCTGACAAAACAGAGGAAAGCGTGTCGAAGCAGAGCGTCTACTTAACATTTTCACTGCCAGGAACCCACCTAGCGGGCACCTACTGCGCTTTCTGCCACTTCACAGAATAAAACGAGCGTAGCCATTGATTTAGTATATTTACTTTATGGTACGTCAATGAGCGTAGCGCGTAGCGGTTCTTGGCAGTAAATGTGGTAACGGGTTCCTGGAACAGAAACTGTTGAGACTTATTCGTTACAAAAGGTCGTGTTTACATATTATGTAATAGGGGAGCGCGCGGGTAGCGCGTTGTCGTTACAAAAGCGAGAAATTTCGGTGCGACTTGTAGTGAATACGGTCAACAACGATTATTAGTTGTTGTCCAACGCCACTTAACCCATTCCCTGCCCATGACGACACATATGCGTCAGAGCGCTACGAGCGCTTTTCGCTACATACGAGGTTTAACCTGCTACGGACTACGGCGTAGCGCTACGAGATTAGCGTGGCCGTGAATGTGTTACGACACATTCAGTCACAGGAATCGCTACGCTTGTTGCCGATCACGTGGTTTTCCCCGTATGTAGCGGAAAGCGCCTACGGCGTAGGCACCCGGTAGTCGGGTTCCCGGCACTGAATGTTTTTGGACGACCGGTTAGCCTAGTGGGTAGTGACACTGCCTTCGAAGCTGAAGGTCCTGGGTTCGAATCCCGGTAAGGGAAAATATTTGTGTGATGAGCACGAATATCTGTTTCCGAGCCTTGGATGTTTTCTATATATTTAAGTATTTATATCAAGGTCACCAATATGTATACACCACAAAGTTACAGAAATATATGTATACAGACCTTATTACTACGGAAGTAAGGTTGTTGTATACATATTTTTGCAACTTTGGGTATATACATATTAGTCAGCTGGACTGTACCCTAATATTTATTTATTTAATTGACAAAAAGATAATGAATAGTGAGTGCCTATGGTGGAGTAAAGAAAAATCCGAAATTTTGGTGGGTAAGCACCTCAATGGAAGAAGTCGTCAAGATGATTTACAATTCTATACGTCGTTATTATGAGGCAATAAGATACAGGGTAAATAATTTTGAGCACTTCACCAGCGCAGCTGCCTTTGTTGCTGACTGTACAATATAGTGGTCATATAACTTTCGCCTGTTTGTAGCAGAGGTCCTGCACTCGCGTGTGCCCGCGTGGCGTTTCTCGGGGGCCTAATGACAGGTTGCGCGACCTTGCGGCCGCAGCGTGGCGCGTAGGAAGTGCGTCACGCGTGGCGCTACGCCGGGCTGGAGCCACCGGCGTAGAGCAGAACAAGAATGGTAGCGCAGCGCACAGTTCCATTTCGATTCCATTGAAATAAGGCGAAAGATGTATACATAATATACACATATCTTTGACGTCGACTGTAGTTCTGTTTTTCCGCGAAAAACTTTTAAGCTATTTACCTATGATTTGGTCTATCTAAAACATGTCAGAACGTATACATGGAATACATGTTATGCCACTACTTTTTTGATATTGGGAGTCAAAAAGATTAAAATTAATATCTGCTGCCTCTACCCAAAAAGGGTAAATACTTAAATAACCCTTTATGCCGTAGCGTATCGAAGCGATACTATTTTACTAGATCTTAATCATTTTCGAGCCCATATTTCCCCATGTGCGATTTTTGTCGGTACTACTCGGTAGCTTTTATCTGTAGGTATAAAGCTTAGTTTCATGACTGCGTTATTTCACGGACGAAACGCACTAACCCGTATTGTTGCTGGACTGCCTGGACTACACACCGTGGACAATGATCACTGCGAACATAATGGACTGCGCTAGCACTCGCAGAGTCATTCCCAGACAATGGCGTCTAATGATGAAGGGCGGTATAGCATGGAAAGACAAAGCTACTCCCCTAGTGTTGTGGATAACGCTAATTTCGAGGCTTATAGACTCGAGTCTTAAAGACTCCCGAGGCTTAACTACTCGATGCAGTTTAAGAACCGTGTTGGTTTATTTTACGCATATAATGAATGCAAAATATTGACTTTTCGTCACTTGAGTATTTATGCCTCGGGAGTCTTTAGGGTTCGAGTCTTTAAGCCTCAAAGTGAGCGTTATCCACAACACTATACTCCCCACAAGTATCCACGCAAGTATAACGTTTTGTACAGTCAGGCTCATAAATATAAAAACGCTCCCAAAGCAAAGGTTCAATTATACATATTTGAGCGACCGTACCCTTGAAAATGAAGTCGTGTTCACATTTTTTGATCACTTTGTCCGCACACATATTTTAGAACTCGACTAGTCGCCATCACATACATCGGAGCAAACAAGCACGTCACAAACATCGGAACTCACCTCTATTTTCAAGGCATTAGGTTGCATGTGCCGATATTTTTGAACACCTATAGTGTACCTATGTATGTGATGGCGACTGTACTCTTTTGTAACTTGTAAGTTCGTCTCTAGTAGGTATAATTTGTCTCATTATTTTGTAACAATTGTGCGGATAGGAGGTCTGTCTTATTAGTCTGGACCGCTCACAGCGCATCAGATAAGCTTTGTGAATTGCTCCCAGAGGGGTAATTACGTAACGTTCCGAACGCGCGTTAAGACAATCCAACTGTCATTTTTCCATATAAAATTTGACATTCAGATCTACCTAACGCATTGTACGCGCGTCAGGTAGATCTAAATGTCAAATTTTATACGGAAAAATGACAGTTAAATTGTCCTAACGCGCGTTCGGAACGTTACGTGATTACCCCTCAGGTGTCTGCGTTCGTCGATTAAAGTAATGTTGTACACGTCGGCTATATTAGGTACGAGATAAAATACCACACACAGCGCCTTACAGCTGGCTTATTAGGAGCGGGGTTTTTTATCTTTTAGTCCGTTTCTGAATCTATTGAATAAGACGATAGAGTTCATTATTCAATGAACATTTTACGTGGCGCTAACCTTTTTCTTGCAAAAAAAGGCACGCGTTCGCAAACAAGATAAGATCAGCGGGTAGTCGCTCGTAGTAGGTAGGCCCAATGACACGCGGGTTCTTTTCTGCAAGTGCCATGCGATGGGGAACTGTTCTCAAACGCCCAGTGCGGCGGAGTGTTTTGCCAATCACATTTACGGTATCGAACGAGGAAAAATTATTCCTTACAAACATTATAATTTCGAATATATAGAGTGAGTAGTGTGTCATAATACCGTGCGTTGGGAAGTGGCCTCTACACGAAGTCCTCGATTTTGCCCCAATCATCGCACGTACGGCACGTTTCTGCATAAGCAGCACTCTGTTGGCATCCGTTGAGTTTCCCCAAATGAGCGTACCGTAGGACATCAGCGAATGAAAATGAGCAAAATAAACCTGCTTCATGGCATCGTCTGATACCATAGGTTTTAGTTTACGCCAGTTTATACATAGGTTTTAGAAAGATATTGAAAATGATGCGACATTTCTTAATAAGCTAAAAAAATGGCTGACTGATAAAGCTTTTTATAATTTTAAGGAGTATATATAAAATATTGGTAATAATAATAATTTTAATCATTGTATAATGTTGACATTTTGTTATTCATACCTAAATATTGTTATGTTATACTAGCTGTTGCCCGCGACTTCGTCCGCGTAGAACATGTTATCGTCTAAATGTTTGTTTAAGGAATGAATTTAAAAAAAACATTGAAATTAGTTTTGTAGTCTTTTAGTAAACAGTCTAAAACCGAAGTTACAAATCTCTTACCTTCAAAATGTCTTGCTCTCTATACAAACTAAGAATCCTCTTTGAACCCTCATAGTATAAGTCTGAAACCGTAGTTACAAATTTCTTACTTTAAAAATGTCTTGCTCTCTACATAAACTTCGAACCCCCTTTTAACTTTCTTAGGCGATAAATTAAAAAAAAACGCTGAAATAAGTTTTGTAGTCTTTCAGCAAACAGTCTACAACCGAAGTTACAAACCCTTACATTAAAAATTACTTGCTCTCCATACAAACCTGGAACACCCTTATAATCCCCTTTAGAGGTTGAATTAAAAAAAAACGCTGAAATAAGTTTTGTAGTGTTTTAACAAACAGGCTAGGATCGAAGTTACAAATATCAATCTTTAAAATTTTCTGACTCTCCATACCAACTTTGAACCCTCTATTAACGCTTTTCAAGGAAAAATTAAGAAGAAGAGTGGTTTGTTGTAATAAGCATTTTTTCCACAAACTATCAAGTATCTAAGCTCAATAAAAGTGTTCTCAATAAAAGTGTTCTCCTTGTAAGCTTTCTACAAAGTTTTAAATTTCTATCTCAAAAAATGGTTTCCCTCATACAAACTTTGCAACCCTTAGTAACCCCCTCAGGGGTGGAATTTATCAACACGCTGAAAGTACTTTATTTATATTCTGATAAGTAAGCTATCTACAAAGTTGAAAGTCTCTTGCTAAAAATAGAACGTTGCCTCCATACAAATGTTGCACTCCCTTTTAACCCCCTTAGGGGTGGAATTTTCTAAAACGCTGATAGTTCTTTTTTGTATTTCAATAAGTAGGTAATCTTTCTACAAACGTTTAACCTTGTATCTCAAGAAATAATTTCCCTCATTACAAACTTTGCAACGATTTTAACAACCCTTAGGGGTAGAATTTTCCAAAACGCCGAAAGTGTTACCTCCATACAAATGTTGCACCCCCTTTTGACCCCCTAAGGGGTGGAATTTTCTAAAACGCTGAAAGATGTTTTTTTGTATTTCAATAAGTAATCTTTCTACAAACTTTAAAGCTTCTATCTCAACAAAGAGTTTACCTCATACAAACCTTCCAACTCTTTTGAGCCCCCTTAGGGGTAGAATTTTCCAAAACGCTGAAAGTATAATATGTGTATTCTCATAAGTAATCTTTTCACAAAGTTTGAAGACTCTAGCTCAAAAAATTAAATTTCCTCCATTCAAACTTTGCACCCTTATTTAACCCCTTAGGGGTGAAATTTTCCAAAACATAAGAAGGTTTTTTATTTTAATTCTTATAAGTAAGCTCTCTACAAAGGTTTAAGTCTCTAGCTAAGAAAACATGTTTCCTCCATACAAATGTTGCACCCCCTTTTAACACCCTTAAAGGTGGAATTTTCTAATACGCTGAACGTAGTTTTTTTTTGTATTTCAATAAGTATTCTTTCTACAACTTTCAAGCTTCTATCTCAAAAAAGAGTTTCCCTCTTACAAATTTTGCAACCATTTTTAACCCCTTAGGGGTGGTATTTTCCAAAACGCTGAAATAACTTTAATTTTTATTCTAGTTAGTAAGCTTTCCACAAAGGTTTAAGTCTCTTGCTAAAAAAACATGTTTCCTCCGTACAAATGTTGCACCCCCTTTTAACCCCCTTAGGGGTGGAATTTTCTAAAACGCTAAAAGTTGTTTTTTTTGTATTTTAATAAGTAATCTTTCTACAAACTTTTAAGCTTCTATCTCAAAAAAGAGTTTCCCTCATACATATTGTGCAACCCTTTTTAGCCCCCTTAGGGGTTGAATTTTCCAAAACGCTGAAAGTACTTTATTTTTATTCTATAAAGTAATCTTTACACAAAGTTTAAAGACTCCAGTTCAAAAAATAAAGTTTCCTCTATACAAACTTTGCACCCCTATTTAACCCCTTTTGGGGTGGAATTTCCGTAAATCCGTTCTTATTCGTCGCCTACGTTATTAAATGTAGTTTGTGGGTAAATTTGAAGTTTCTAGTTCCAGTAGTTTCGGCTGTGCGTTAAAGATCAGTCAGGAAGTCTTTTTTTCAAAACGCTGAAAGTGCTTTTTTTATTTTAATAAGTAATAATCCTACATTTTTTCAGCTTCTATCTCAAAAAAGAGTTTCCCTCATACAAACTTTGCAACCATTTTTAACCCCTTAGGGGTGGAATTTTCCAAAACGTTGAAAGTACTTTATTTTTATTCTAGTTAGTAAGCTTTCCACAAAGGTTTAAGTCTCTAGCTAAAAAAACATGTTTCCTCCATACAAATGTTGCATCCCCTTTTGATCCCCTTAAGGGTGGAATTTTCTAAAACGCTGAAAGTTGTTTTTTTGTATTTCAATAAGTAATCTTTCTACAAACTTTAAAGCTTCTATCTCAAAAAAGAGTTTACCTCATACAAACCTTGCAACCCTTAGGGGGCTATTAGGGGTTGAATTTTCCAAAATGCTGAAAGTGTATTATTTTCATTCTCATAAGTAATCTATCTACAAAGTTTGAAGACTCCAGCTCAAAAAATTAAGTTTCCTCCATACAAACTTTGCACCCCTATTTAACCCCTTTAGGGGTAGAATTTCCAAAAATCCCTTCTTATTTGTCGCCTACGTTATAAAAGGTAGTATGGGTGTAAATTTCAAGTTTTTAGTTCCAGTAGTTTCGGCTGTGCGTTGATGATCTGTCAGAGACTTCGTCCGCGTAGAACATGTTATCGTCTAAATGTTTAAAAAACATTGAAATAAGTTTTGTTGTCTTTTAGTAAACAGTCTAAAACCGAAGTTACAAATCTCTTACCTTCAAAATGTCTTGCTCTCTATACAAACTTAGAACCCTCTTTCAACCCTCATAGTAGAAGTCTGAAACCGTAGTTACAAATTATTTACTTTAAAAATGTCTTGCTCTCTACATAAACTTCGAACCCCCTTTTAACCTTCTTAGGCGATAAATAAAAAAAAACGCTGAAATAAGTTTTGTGATCTTTTAGCAAACAGTCTACAACCGAAGTTACAAACCCTTACATTAAAAATTACTTGCTCTCCATACAAACTTGGAATCCCCTTTAGAGGTTGAATTAAAAAAAACGCTGAAATAAGTTTTGTAGTCTTTTGAAAAACAGGCTAGGATCGAAGTTACAAATCTCATACTTTAAATTTTTCTAAATCTCCATACCAACTTTGAACCCCCTATTAACGCTCCTCAAGAAAAAATTAAGAAGAAGAGTTTATTTTGTTGTAATTAGCATTTTTTCTACAAACTATCAAGTATCTAAGCTCAATAAAAGTGTTTCCCATACGAATCTTGCACCCTTTTTAACCCCTTAAGGGGTGGAATTTTCCAAACTGCTGAAAGTACTTTATTTGTAAGCTTTCTACAAAGTTTTAAGCTTCTATCTTAAAAAAAGAGTTTCCCTCATACAAACTTTGCAACCCTTAGTAACCCCCTCGGGGGTGGAATTTATCAACACGCTGAAAGTACTTTATTTATATTCTAATAAGTAAGCTATCTACAAAGTTTAAAGTCTCTTGCTAAAAAAATAACGTTGCCTCCATACAAATGGTGCACACCCTTTTAACCCCCTTGGGGGTGAAATTTTTTAAAACGCTGAAAGTTCTTTTTTGTAAATCAATTAGTAGGTAATCTTTCTCCAAACGTTTAACCTTGTATCTCAAAAAATAATTTCCCTCATACAAACTTTGCAACCCTATTTAACCCCTTAGGGGTGGAATTTTTCAAAACGCTGGAAGTACTTTATTTTTATTCTAATAAGTAAGCTTTCTACAAAGTTTTACGTCTCTAGCTAAAAAAACATGTTACCTCCATACAAATGTTGCACCCTCTTTTAACCCCCTTAGGGGCGGAATTTTCTAAACCGCCGAAAGTATTTTTTTTTATTTCAATAAGTCATCTTTCTACAAACTTTTAAGCTTCTATCTCAAAAAATGTTTCCCTGGTACAAACTTAGAAACTTTTTTTAACCCTCTTAGGGGTGGATTTTTTTTCAAAACGCTGAAAGTGCTTTTTTTATTTCAAAAAGTAATCTTTCTACAACTTTTAAGCTTTCATCTCAAAAAAGAGTTTCCCTCATACAAACTTTGCAACCATTTTTAACCCCTTAGGGGTGGAATTTTCCAAAAGGCTGAAAAGTGCTTTAATTGTATTCTAGTTAGTAAGCTTTCCACAAAGGTTTAAGTCTCTAGCTAAAAAAACATGTTTCCTCCATACAAATGTTGCACACCCTTTTAACCCCCTTAGGAGTGGAGCTTTCTAAAATTAAATTTTTCAAAACGCTGAAAGTACTTTAATAATATTCTAATAAGTAAGCTATTTACAAAGTTTTAAGTCTCTTGCTAAAAATAAACGTCGTTGTTTCCATATAAATGTTGCACCCCCTTTTAACCCCCTTAGGGGTGGAATTTTCTAAAACGCTTTCAGAGCAAGATGACCTATTTCAATAAGTCATCTTTCTACAAACTTTTAAGCTTCTATCTCAAAAAAAGTTTCCCTGGTACAAACTTAGAAACTTTTTTTAACCTCCTTAAGGCGACGTGAGCTCCGAAAATTGATTTTCAAAAAATTGTAGCTCTTGTTTGGATTATAATACGGCTGCACTAAATTTAATTAGCAATTTTGAGGCCTTTATCGAGGCAAATCAGCTATTTGATTCCTGAGTTTTTGACTTTCGCTCAATAGAAAAAAATCACGAACATAGGTCTATAATACACTTAAAAAAATTCTAACAAATTATGCACAGCAGCTAAACATATTACAATTAGTTTTTAAAATTGGCAATGTCATGTTTGAGGGAAATCAGCTATTACTTTTTTATTTATTAAAACGCACAAAGAAATAAACTTAAAAAACATGATATCCTCGCTTCCAAACACGCACTTCCATCTCGCTCACGCTTATGCTCAGTGAGAGGGAGAAAAGACCACGAACCTACGTCCCCTTAGAGGTGAATTTTTTTCAAAACGCTGAAAGTGCTTATTTTGTATTTCAATAAGTAATTTTTCTACAAACTTTTAAGCTTCTATCTCAAAAAAGAGCTTCCCTAATACAAACTTTGCAACCCTATTTAACCCCTTAGGGGTGGAATTTTCCAAAACGCTGGAAGTACTTTATTTTAATTCTAATAAGTAAGCTTTCTAAAAAAGGTTTAAGTCTCTAGCTAAAAAAACATGTTTCCTCAATACAAATGTTGCACCCCCTTTTAACCCCCTTAGGGGTAGAATTTTCTAAAACGCTGAAAGATCTTTATTTGTATTATAATAAGTAATCTTTCCACAAAGTTTTAAGACTCTAGCTCAAAAAATTAAGTTTCCTCCATACAAACTTTGCACCCATATTTAACCCCTTAGGGGTGGAATTTTCCAAAACGCCAAAAGTACTTTATTTTTATTCTAATAAGAAAGCTTTCTACAATGTTTGAATTCTCTAGCTAAAAAAAAATGTTTCCTCCATACAAATGTTGCACCCTCTTTTAACCCCTTTAGGGGTGGAATTTTCTTAAACGCTGGAAGTAATTTTTTTTGTCTTTCAATAAGTAATCTTTCTACAAACTTTTAAGCTTCTATCTCAAAAAAGAGTTTCCCCCATACAAATTTTGCAACCCTTTTTAGCCCCCTTTAGGGGTGGAATTTACCAAAACGCTGAAAGTACTTTACTTGTATTCTATAAAGTAATCTTTCCACAAAGTTTGAAGACTCCAGCTCAAAAAATAAAGTTTCCTCCATACAAACTTTGCACCCCTATTTAACCCCTTTAGGGGTAGAATTTCCAAAAATCCCTTCTTATCCGTCGCCTACGTTATAAAAGGTAGTATGGGTGTAAATTTCAAGTTTCTAGTTCCAGTAGTTTCGGCTGTGCGTTGATGATCTGTCAGGAAGTCTTCTTTTATATATATAGAAGATTAATTGAATAATCAAATTCATGTGACATATTATAATTCTAATTTTGACATTTTGTTACTCATACCTAAATATTGTTATGTTATACTAGTTGAATAATCAAATTCATTTGACATATTATAATTCTATTTTTGACATGTAAATTTTTATATTTTATGAATAAATGAGTATGAGTATGAGTATGTGATGGCGACTGTACCAACATTTGCATTTATTAATGAAAATCATACTTAATGTGGTCACCATAAATAGGCACTTAATGCGATATTATATTATCGCTGCCTACAAAGCCTAAGACGAGGTCATGGGTTCAAATCCCGGTTAGGGCAAATATTTGTGTGATGAGCATCAATATTTATTTCCGAGTATTCGATGCTTACTATGTATTTAAGTATTTATATCCATTAATTATACCGTAGTCCAAGTACTCTAACACAATATGCTATGGGGCTAGTTCGGTTTGTGTAAGATTGTCCCATTATATTTATATTTATTATGAGATTTATGCGGGACAAGAAAAGTCTGTAATATTTCAAACAATCAAGAGCTAGGTCAGACGGTAGTTATAGCTGTTTGAAATCATGATTAGGTGTAATATCAGGTTAGCAGTTGGAAATGGATCCGAGCGGTGATTTACAGAACAGAGGCCTTGGCTTGATGTTCCGAGCAACCTTCATCGCACTCTTTATAGTGTGAGATTAGAGTGTGAGGTCTAGTTTTATGTGCTGTAATGACGGCCCGGGAATCTTTGGGCGTTTTCACTCAAATGTGCGAGTTTTACTTTGTTTCTCAGAATTGAGATTTTTTTGGTTTTTCCTGTTCAGAATCATAGGCACTCTTAATCCCGATGAATAAAAAAAGTGTCCCCAGTTTTTATTCCAATATGTAACGTTTTTTTCATACATTCTGTATGGACCGTCACATACCCAGTGGAATCCTAAGAAATTTATGGAAATTAGTGGACACTTTTTTTCTTTATCGGGATCAATTTATCTCATGATTCTGAACCGGAAAATCCAAAAAAATCTAAATTCTGAGAAAAAAAGTTTAAGTCCACATTTTTGTGAAAACGCCCCTTTAATCTTTATTATTATAGTTTCTAAATTAACATTAGTAGATAAAGCCTTATTGTGTATTATCTTGATATAACAGGTAACTTTGACCAGGCTGTGGTTCATTTCTGAAACAATAATTTTTTTCAAAATTCAAATTCAAAATTCAAAATCATTTATTTGTAAACATAGGTATATGGATGGTCAAAGAACTTAAAATTATGTACCATTATGTTTTGCCATATGGCATACAAATACTTATGAGAAGATGGAGCAGCATGCATCTAATTTAGAGTAAGTATTATATTATTATAGTTCACAATCCGTAAAATATTCATTCAGTGAATAATAGGCTTTTTTTACTAAAAGGGTAAACAGGCTTTTTTTGAATTCTATCAAATCATCTACTTTGCATAGATTTTTTGGCAATTTGTTATAGATTTTCGGTGCCATTCCGAAAACACTTTTAGCAAGAAGACCCGTTTTTATTGATTCCGTAAATATTTTATGACATTGGCGAGTACTGTTAAAAACAGAAAACTGATGCATATTGTTTTTAACGTAAACTGCGGTCTCGAATATGTAGAGGCACAATTAAATGATAAAATAAATATCAGGCGACAAAGTTACACAAATCAAACTAGCTCCATAGTAAGCTCAATAAGGCTTGTTGTATGGATACGATACGACGATATATTTAATAGATATACATACTTAAATACATAGAAAACATCCATGACTCGGAAACAAATATTCATGCTCATCAGACAAATATTTGCTCTTACCGGGACTCGAACCCAGGACCTTCCGCTTCGTAGGCAGCACCACTAAGCTAACCGGTCGTCTACTGCTGCGCGGTGCTGATACAAACAAAGAATTAATTCTTTTAAAGGTCTTATTTAATATTTTGGTAAAATGTATGTAAACACATATATTAAGGAATAATTTGAAACACGTAAACCGCATAAGCCCTGATAGTGTTCACGAGCAATTAAAGTGTCACTGCCCAGAAACGGTCACGCCAAGACTCCGCGACGCTTAGTCGCTGCCAGATAAGCGACCAACATTCATATTATACTCAGTATTTTAACCCTTTTCCAGGCACAGGCGTCATATCCACCACACACAACTTGTGAAACATGTATGTACATATCCATAATGTTAATAAACAAGACTGACATTCGATTGTATTTCTCAACTACCGGCCTGGAAAAGGGTTAACACGTGGATAAATATAAAAAAGAATAAAGTTTTCAAGGCGATTTCGATTTCTTTCTTTTCAATCAGTCGATGTCGCGCTTTTCAACCGACGAAAAAAACGGAGGAGGTTCTCAAGTCAACGCGTATTATATATATATATATATATTTTATGTATGACCACGCATAACTTTTTACAGAGTAGTTCGATTTTGATAATTCTTTTTTTATTGGAAAGGGTATACCCCGAAGTTGGTCCCATATAAATTTGGAAAAAAAACCAACCTTAAGGGTAGGCAAATAGGGGATGATTGATTTTTCGTCGGTTAAAACTTTGTTTTCAAAGTAAATTATAACGTATCGTAGCTAACCAGGCCAGCCGGCCAGCCAAGAGTCGGGCCAGCATTATCTCGTAATCAGTATCATCACTATTGTCCTGCACGGTAAGTAATTCATCATAAAAGTAGGTTTGGTATACACCTTCTTTTAACTCTAATCACATTAGTGCTTCATATTTAATGACTGGGTTATACAAAAAGTGGTCAATTTTACAAGTAAATACAAATCATTTATTTCGGACTATAAAATCCATAGTGTTAGTGGTTACAAACTTAGAGCTATTGTTAATGTTTTCCAATTATGCTAAACTAAAATTAAAGACGCCTGGGCACCGGTTTTACAGGCGCGTGCAGGTGCACATAACGCTGCATCATTGGCGACTCCCAGCGGTGGGCTAGCATGCTCAGGATGTTATTTGAGCTGCCACGACTGCGATTGAGGAGAGACGCACATCGTTTCCTCCTGATAGTAAAAAAAACCATCCATGTGCGCCTCCGCGAACATTGTCGACGCACTGCAATACCGTGGCAGCCCGAACATCATCCTGAACGCGTCATTATATTGGACGCGCAACTCGCTGTACGCCCGCTGTGTAAAGTTAGTCCACAGACCGCACGTGTAGAAGGTTTGGCAAATTAACTTGACTTCTCCATCACAGCGTGCGAATCTGCGGACCAACATGTTACAGCGAACGCACAGCGCGCGGCGCTCGCGCTCTATGTCCTCGACGTCCGACATCGTCTCAGTCAATTTTGCAACCATGACGAGTTTAAAAAGTTAAATACTGTTTAGTGTTTAAGTTGTGCGGTGGTGGTGCCCTAGTCAAGGTCGCAATTGTCGCAAGGTCGCGGGCGTTGCTCTCGGCTGGCGAGTGACCACCGGTGACCACCCGGCCTGCCACCCCCGACCCTACACGATTATGATGGCGAGTTACGTGGTTTATCGCTGCGGATAAAACAATTATCAAGTTCAAAGTATATATCTAGCAGTTGCGAGAGATGCATGTTTTATCAACAGCGATATCGCCAGCAACATCAGTTAACGACAGCGAAGAAGTTTGCGACGAACAAACTATCCTGGTCTATATGTTTTCTACCTGTAGAGATAATCTTAATATACTATCCATTTTACCCCACGGGACTTCACGGGAGTGAACGTTTGGATGTTTGTTACTTCATAACTTATGAATTCTAAGCCTTATTAAGCCAAAACGCTTCGTATTTTTTTATGAAAGGCGCTCGCGCTTTTATCCTAACAATCATCTTGTAAGGGTAGGTAATAAGTTAAGGCTGAAACGCATTAAAAACGGTGGCGGTGCGGCGCGGTGCGGTGCGGTGCGGAGGCGGTACCGGTTGTAAGGTCCGCACAGAATACTGCGGCGGGACGCGGTGCGGCGCGGTATTATGTGCGGACCTTTTCATATTAGCTCGAACATTACAACCGGTACTGCCTCCGCACCGCACCGCGCCGCACCGCCACCGCTTTCAGTGCGTTTCGACCTTTAGGGTGGAATTTGGTACCTATGGGCTTTTACATGGAAGAAGCCGCGGGCGGGTCTAATAATATAGATAATGGCGCATACGTAGGAATAGTGTGTGTTACAAATCGTTGACCTCGAGCAAAGTCACCCCCGTCTCTATACAGGATGTATTATTCAAACGGGGCAGTGAGGGAAGATCCATTTCCGTACATTAACTATGAAATTCGGCATTTTCCTGTGATTTTAGATACAAGGTTCCTTAGCAACTATTGTTCCTTACATCCAGCACTGTTAATTTACGCAATAAAACAAACTCTGATTTCTAGACAGATTTGACCGGGTTCGATTCCCGGCCGTGTATGAGGTTTTTTGTGAAAAACTTTAAATGCAGTTTTAATTTTTTCTAAAATCGGTCTCGTGACTCCTAAGAATTTCCGTATCTCTTATAGTTTAGGATTTTCCCTCACTGCCCCGTTTGAATAATACACCCTATAATGTATACTGGGCGCTGGCCGTTATCTACGCGCCGCGCCGGTACGGTACGCAGCCGGAAGTAGGACTAGGAACCTGCTCGTCCATTCTGTGAGCCCCTAAGTAGTTTTATTTTATCCCTAACAACCTCGCGATTTAAAGGAGGTGAGACTTACATTGGTTTGCTTACGGCATGTGCCGTGTAAGCGTTGGAAATTACAGCCATATAGCGAAGACACGCGAAAGATGCATGTCATGGTATTAGAGGACATTGTATACAAACAAGTCCTAGTGTTCAACACGGGTGCGTCGTATCATATCGATATTGTTAAACTTGTACGTTGAACGGGACGAATACGGTTAGAATTTTATTGTATATTATGATGGCAAATTTGGCCAACACACTCCTTAAAAAGTCCACCGATTGCGAAGAAGGTGCCTGCGGACCACTCATGCATAAAAGAAGTACCTACCTCGGGCGGCACATCGTGCACCCAAAAGAGGCACAACATATCACCGCCCAAAGAATCTGGAACTTCCTGGAGGCAACGGGCCTTATATTAACGGTGAACTCTAAAGAAAAGGCTGCCAGCTGCCACAATAGATCACTTGCTGGTCGAAGCAGCATTCATCATTTCAAAACAACTGATTGGAAAAAAATGTACTTGTTTAACAGACTGACCAGGTCCGAACGATCGGATGATGTAGTTTTTCCCGTGAGATCAAATACTTAAACTAGGTATAGGTTATCAAGCGATTATCGACTTAAGAGGATGATAAAATGTTTAGTATAAATATAACACGAAGGTCTCGCCTCGGACGCAGTCCTTGGCCAGTTCATTGGCTGCAGCAGCTCACGCGACCACCACCGCACGGGTCAAGGTTCTGGACGAGAGTTCACTAAACAAACCACAGTAATGCTGCAGGAAGACCAGTATAACTCTCACCAACGACTGGGAATAACTGTTATAAGTCCCAGGCTCAAATAATACCAGTTGGAGCTGTGAAGTGGCTGTGTAGCGGCGAGCGGCTGGTTACGAATATTCTGATCATAATCTTGAGCTATGATGGAGTGCTTCTTGTGTAATTATTACGTGCTCCATTAATCCTTGTTTATGGATGGCTTCTATACGATGTACTCTCGCGGGTCACGCACGGACGAAGAAAACGGGTAGTCGTTTCCTTCTGTCTTTTCGAGGTGCATAGCCGTTACAATTTATGAGTGAGGAATATATTTATAACAGTCAAAAAAACAACAAGTCCTGGGCAAGTAAAATTCAATCTTATCTCAGTGTCACAAAGACTTTGATTTCTACGTTGAAAATTTCTCACGATGTAGTTGTTTTTAAATACCTGTATTATGAAGTGTGACAAAATGAATGGAGCAGTTTTGATTTGATAGCGATATGCATAGCTAATGACAGGAATGTTACAGAATAAACCTAAGAGAGAGAGAGAGAAACGCATAAAGGTACATCAATTTAGTTTCATCTAGTTTTGGTTAAGGGACTTGTTTCCTTAGATAAACTATAGGCACAAAGTTATAGCTAATAAATATCGCTGTTTCTGTCGAGCATATAGATCGGGAAGCCGGGATATACTCCCGATGAGATTCAAAGTCCTAAGTTAGGACTCCTAACAAACTGTTACTTATCGTTAATTACTCATATGATTGCAAAATCATAATTAAATGAAACATACCGTATGTTACAACAATTTACTCTTAACCAAAATGAAATAAACTTGCTCTTATCATTTATTATAATATGTATAACTACTGTAGAATTGTTTATATGCTATTGCCTGACTTTATAATAACAAGATAAACCGTTTAATACAATAACAAATTACCTTAGCCTTGCTCAGTTTGTGTACCAAATAAACACGCCGAAATGTGAACATTGTGCCAAAACAAACCTTTTAAAGTTAAAGCGCTTTGTTTATCAATCAAAATAAAATAAAATTTCGAGTCACTACGTACCAACTATAGCCGATCAACCCATTAAACAAACGTACTTACGTGTTTTCTTCCACAACAAATGCCTATCTGATTTGGTAAATAACCCTGTACTCACCAGGATGGATCCTTCTTGAGCCGCATGTTGTTGTAGAGCCCCCTCGGGGCACTAGCGTACGTGTAGGGCCCCTTCGGCTTGGGCTGGGGCCCCTCGACCAGCACCGATTGCACCGAAACGCTCATCCCTCAGCCGCGCAGCCAGATGCCAGCACTCCTCGATCACAGACAGCAGCACACAGCACATCAAACACGAACACACATCGGCCGCACGCTCTGCCTTTGACACTACTGACACTGCTGACACTACGGGGACACATTCTAATTTCAAAACATGAAACAATCGATGTCCGTACAGTCACCCGCATTCGATATTCATTAACGATGTTGTGTCGCTACTCGCTATCAGTGATCTCCGTGGCTACGCGTAAACACAACGAGTCACTGTTGCCACAGCTACACTCTAAACAAAATTGTGTCGGCTGCTAGCTAGTATCTAATATAACTTGGCCCCGATATTGGTGACAACTATTCGTAATTGGATGTCAGATCTATGCTGGTTTTCTTCATTGGACCTAAGAATAACAACCCAGCGATATTCAAAATGATACGAACAAACAACGCCAGCCAGAATAACTTAGGCCTTAATCGCGCATATAGTCGTTACAATTCTACCGGTCAAATTATATTAGGAACGAGATCCAACCGTACACATTTTGTGAATAGGTAGCGCTTGACCGTTGCTGTAAACTTGAGGACGAGTACTGTGGGAAGCCACAGTTGTGACTAGTTGCTCCTCGTCTGTGATTGGTGATTACATTCCCTTGTGTGCATAGTTAATGAAAGTTAAAGTGATTGACCGCATCAAGGGCCCGTTCCGTGTGTTAGGACAGAAATATCTTGAATTATTGATCCTGTTTATCGCTTGCCTACCTATCTGTTGGTCCAGTTTCCTTTATCTGTGCTATAAGACGTTGCTTCGTACCAAATTTCAAGATTCTGAGTTCAAGGGAAGTAAGTAGGTACCCTGTAGGTTTTGATTCCCTTGCAAGTTTCGAAAATTTGCGGCATAAACGGCTGTATCTTTTGATTGCGTTAGCTTAGAAGTTCGATTTTTTCACAGCTTCAAGAGATAGTAGATTTGAGTATTTGATATAAATTTCAGCTTGATACCTCTACGCGTTCTTGGGAAAAAGGGTCTTGACAGACGGACGGCCGGACAACAAAGTGATCCTATAAGGGTTCCGCTTTTTAGGATTCCGTACTCAAAGAGTAAAACGGGACCCTATTACTAAGACTCCGCTATCCATCTGTCTGTCTGTCTGTCTGTCTGTCTGTCCGTCTGTCACCAGGCTGTATCTCATGAACCGTGATAGTTAGACAGTTGAAATTTTCACAGACGATGTATTTCTGTTGCCGCTATAAATAAATATTTATTATTTGACGACCGCTTTAGCCTAGTTGGTAGTGACCCTGCCTACGAAGCAAGAGGTCCTGGGTTCGAATCCCGGTAAGGGCATTTATTTGTGTGATGAACACGAATATTTATTCCTGAGTCATGGATGTTTTCTATGTATTTAAGTATTTATTTCTCTATATAAGTATCTATATCGTCGTCTAGTACCCATAGCTTTGCTTAGTTTGGGACTAGGTTGATTTGTGTAAGGTTGTCCGCAAATATTTATTTATTTATTTTATTTTATTTATAGATAATGGTACGGAACCCTTCGTGCGCGAGGCCGACTCGCACTTGGCCGGTTTTTATTTACTTTTTAGGGCCTCAGGACACGCTGCTAAAAGGCACGTGAATAGTTTATCCATATATACCAACCAGTAGGGGTCGATCATTCATAAGCACAGGGTTTCGAAATAAAAAAAATGGTAAATAAATATGCTTAACTGTACAGGCCATAGATTAACTACATTTACAAAGAAAGAAGTTTTTTAGTGACGAGGTTGTGTTTGGAATTGAAATATGTACTTTAAAATGGTAATTTTCAAATTGCAAGCCAAAAAACAAGATACCTAGATATAAATAAGCTATATGTTTTATTTAGAGCCTTTGCGACGTAAATATTCAAGTAAAACACGCATTTTGCCCAATTTACAAACTGTGTCAAGGTCAACCCTTCAGAAGAAATAAAAGTTTTTGTTAAGCGTATTTAAATAGAATAAGGACTTTTGGGTTTAGATAAGAGCCGAGAACCGAATTGTCAATGAGAAAAGATATTGCTTGATTGATTTACCTACTGATGATACTTATAGACCGTAAGCCTACGCCTACCTCTCATGACAACACGATAAAATGCATAACAGCAGGTCGAGAAAGTGGTGCTGAGCAAGAATCAGAAGATTGTCGCATGTAAAATTGACCGAAAGTTTGAAAAATCCTTCACTTAATTAAAATTGTAAGGGTAGGTAGCCCCGATGCAGAAGAGTTGGTCCAGTTTAACAACTATTACATTTATTTTGATATTTATTACATGCTTAGATCAAGCGACTAAGTAATAGGAGCAATATTAGTAATGTTTAACGTAGTTTATTTTCATTGTTAAATAGAAACCCTAAAGGTGTTTATTGTAGAAAAGAAGGGCACTTAAAAACTATTGTCCAATTCAAATTGTGGTCTCCAACTGCACTTCTTGACTCATGGGCATGAAGCAAAACCGTAACCGTTAGCATATAGCTTTGCCGTGTCGCTTTCTCTAAGTAATGGCCCTTTTTGGCCTGTTGAATTCGTTACCGAAATAGTTTGGAAAAAAAAACGCAAAATTTCTTCTGCTCGTAAAAGTGGTGTCCTTATATTTTAATTGTGTTAATGTGGAATATTTTCATAAATAATGGAACTATTATACAACTAGTAGTAAACGGTATTGAATTTTTATCGATAACATTATTTCCTTACAAATAGGGAGAACCTACAAAAATGTTCTGACTAGCCGAAAACATATGCATTCGGACTAGTATTTACGTCATATGACAACAGTACGAGACAGGTGGCATCATTTAGCCCTTTAATCGTAAAAAGAGTAAACCTTATAGTCTGTCAGTCCTGAAATGGCCGGAAGTACTTGGCTGGTGTCAAAGGTGGCCAACTTTGGAACCGTCTGCCAAGTCTAGGACTGGCGCTTACGAACTATTACAGGTACTTCAAAATATTATAGAATAAACCACAATACGTGGTTAGGTAGGAACCAGTAGCAGGGCTTTTCAGATCTCTACAGCTGGGGCTCCCGGCAGTCCCGGCATAGTTAGACCGTTAATTATATATTTTTTCATCTACCTTACTTTCTTTCCTTTATAGTCTGTCTGCCTTCGTTTTGTTCTCTAGTATTTTTGGGGTCTTATTAATCTGAAGAGACTAGTGATAATAACAGTGGGCACTGTAGATGGCAAAAGACTAGAAGAACAGAAGTAGGTGTTGGATCGTCTTAAAATGCCGGTGAATACTTACTGGCTATGCCTAATTATATAGCAAGGTCATAACATAATATAATGAGACTAATGAGGGAGTGGATTAATACCAAGTCAGATATCATTTTGGTTACCCTGCCAAATAAGTGTGCCGAATTGAGTTTGACGCCACCTTGCGGTCAACATTGAAACGACTTGCTGTGAGCGCTGAGCGAGTGAACGCGGGCATTCGCTGGGGACGGAGATTGTGAGGGGTGTTCGCTGAATTTTGTATACGCGTCACGTAGTGTAAGTGTTTATCACTAGATGGCGGTATTATTAATAAATTAAAACAGGTAATGGGCATTTTTCAATTTATAAATGACTAGCGACCCGCCTCGGCTTTGCACGGGTATGTATTATGCATTTAAACCTTCCTCTTGAATCACTCTATATATTAAAAAAAAACGCATCAAAATCCGTTGGGTAGTTTTAAAGCTCTTAACATACCTACATAGCGACCAAATAGCGACAGACAGCGGGAAGCGACTTTGTTTTATACTATGACTATGATGTATATATATATATGGTGATACACATAAACGCGTTACTTAATTGTGATACAAGTTAATTGTCTTATAATTTGTATGCTTAATTGTCGTCACGAAATTGGGTAGGTACCTACACAACCACGCTAATTGGGTACACTTTTTGAATATGCCCTCATTGCTGTTTAAAAACTAGTTCGCGTACTTACTTTACTTACTTAGGGTAGGGGGGCCCAAAGCCGGTATGTTAAGGGTGACCGCTAAAAAAACTGCAATTTTGGCGCATTACAGTGACAAGTTTTATGTTATCGCATAGACTTTTTATTGAACTTTCAATTAAAACATCGTTTATAATCATTGTGTATCTGTCATATTAGTCGTGCTAAATATAAAACTTAAAGATAGAGTTAAATTATCGGTAATTAAAGCCAAATCAAAGAGCAAAAGCATTGGTAAGATAGTGAAGCAACAAAAGTGGCGCTGGACAGGCCACATGATAAGACAAAACTTAGGTAAATGGACAAAAGAAATAGTTGAGTGGTACCCAAGAGGAAATAAAAGAAAAAGAGGAAGACCCATTCTAAGATGGTCAGATGAGTTTAAAAGGATTGGTGGATGAGTGTGGCTGCGGGACGCAAGGGATCGCGAGGCGTGGAAAACTTTGGAGGTGGCCTATGTCGGAAGACAAGTTGAGGTTGTCAATGGAAATAGTTAAAAGTAGAAGTAAATAATAAGTAAAGTACGTAGTATGAGTTTTCTTGAAAATTGTAAACCTCAGCAATAAAGGCTATTTTTATTTTATTTTTATTTTATTTATCCATAGATACCCCACACATATGGGTTTGACAAAAAAATAAATTGTGTTTCAGTTCTAATCTAAGTATGGGGGGGGGGGGAACCCCCAAAAAATTTTTTTTTTCTATTTTTGTGTCACAGAATACATCTACTTACCAAGTTTCAGCAGCATAGTTCTTATAGTTTCGGAAAAAAGTGGCTGTGACATACGGACGGACAGACAGACAGATATGATGAATCCATAAGGGTTCCGTTTTTTGCCATTTGGCTACGGAACCCTAAAACGGCGATCCTGATTTACCTAAGTTACAGATCGATGAACGATTCGGTTATCACGAAACGCTAACTTCGTTGATTCGTGTAACTTTATTTCTGTCACTCGAAAGTGCAAGTACGGTAGGTACGTAGGTAGTCATAAGCGAACTAAATTGTATTTGGACGCTCAGAGACCTTATACATCTCTGGGGTACTAAATTAATATCATAAACTTATTGTTAATTCTGATACAAACCTTATATCGAATGTAATTGATAATATTTTACAATTTAGAATTTTTTTTAGTTTTAATTTTTAGTGACATTTAGTTTGTTAACAGTTTAGATAAGTAATAATTGGTTAAAATCTGCAATTTTTAATGATTATTGTGTAAGATTATTAATATTATATTGTAGAATACCATTTGACATGCAAAAGTGCTCTTGTGGCCTATTTGCAGAATAAATAATTGATTTTGATTTTGAACTTTCAATTTCGATTTTCGGGTAGCACCGCGGCGCAGGTCTACGAATACGTTCTTGTGGTTCTTGTTCTATCTGCTATCACAATGCCATGCCGAAACCTGAAATGATCATAAAATCTCACTCCACTAACAGTGTTCATCAATATTAGGCGATAATAATCGTCAAGTGTATTGAAATATTCCAAATCGAACATCTCAAGTGACTTGTAGATAAATAGAATAAGTATTTAATGACGGGGAAGTGATTTGCAGTCGCGCCACCGCCCTCGATGAAGTTGTCATAAAATAATGACCTTCCGTGTTCAACCCTCGTTCGGGGGCACTTCTCGTCGCGATGACAAAGCGACCCTAGTGTGTGGTAATAGAATTGATATTCGTTGTGCGGCGGCCGCGCGGGGGCGCCCCGCTGCCCGCCCGCGGCCGGACAGGGTTGTCAAAGCGTGCAGCAATAAATATAGTTGTGCTTTCACTCAGCGGAGAATGCGGCTTAATGACCTGTGCTCCGAACATAACTTCCGCAGTGTTTTGTCGTAAAAAGTTGGCGCAATTGCCATCTTCCGCCCGGCTTTTAATGTTTGCATTCGTTTTTTAGGGTCGTCGTGGGAAACTTGCGCAGACTCGTAGGGTAGAGATCTCTATTAATCCAACATATCGCCAATATAACATTTCATCTTGGCTGGCTACTCCTGTAGCTATTCAAGCAATTTGACCACTACGTATCCTTATTAGTTCGCAGTCTACGTAGGTACACCATAAAGTTCACAAAGTTAATACAAAAAAGAAGCGGGTTGTGTCGGAGATACAACCGTTAATTAAGTTTAAGTGGATACTTCTTTGTTGACTGTACCCGTAAAATATATATCTGAATTAATTCACTAAAATCTGTACAAGTACAGATAAATTGGTATATATGGCAACATTGACTGACGTAGCTCATTTGACTCGCGATACATTAAAAATGGCGGTCATTTCAGCATTATTTTCATGTCCGCCACACAAACTAAATAACATTTTGTGATTAACAATTATAGTCCCCCGCGGCTATGAAGTCAATCCTGAGACATGCCTCTAGGGTTGAATATGTAATGTTTTCCTATGGTTGACATTGTCATTATTCAGAAATTTCATAGTTGCGCAATGTGTCAGGATTGACTTCATAGCCGCGGGGGACTGTAATGGCAAATAAAGGCAAATTTTGTAGAGACAAAAAGTTATTCCGAAAGTCACGTGATTCATTTTGAACTGTACCCCTATACAAGAACGCGAGTAAAGAAGTATCCACTTCAAAAACTTTCAAGCTATCAATTTCGACGAATGACGACGAAGACGGCGGTAATGTACTTATGTGGTCAATTGTTATTGTGCTAGAGAATGCAAGCCTAACTAGCCCGGGAACAAACATAGTTGAATATTTATCAGGCCTTATTAAGTGAGATACTCGTATATATCACCTTACCAGATAATAGGTAAGGTGATATATACGAGTATCTCACTGTTTATTATAAATAATGGTGCATAAGTATAAAAACTTCCACAACATTCGGTTGCACCTATCTATAGGTGTACTGGTGGGTACCTACAAGTATAAATCAATCAATCAAATCATTTATTTGCGGTAAAGAACATAGTTAAATGCATGCAAATACAATATAGTCAATTAAAATTAAATTAAATCAAAAAAAGAACTGGTGACCGAAGAGCTGGCGGCTTTCTTGCGCAACGTATCAGCATTGCAATTCAACGAGGAAATGCCGCCAGCATCCTCGGTACAATGCCTCGAGGGCCTTTTTTAGATTTAACGTAGTTTTAATTTAATTTAGTTTATATATCATCTTGTATTTACTATAGAAAATAAATATATGATTTAACAAAAAAATCATTCCATCATTTTCAGTCCATTCGATGTGAACCATGTAGAAAGTTGTGACCAGCATTCTTGCATTTTTGTGTTTTATACATAAAAGCTCGAATAATTATCGATTGAAGGTCCAAATGTAATACTTATTTTTCTCGACTTCCGCAAAATTGTTCTCATGAAACCCACATGGACTACATGTAGATAACATTAGGTATGATAGCTTGCGGAAAAAAAAACATGTATAAACTTGTATTCCTACTACGGGAAGAAAAATGCAGAAATAGAAAAGACAAACTTTATATCAAGACAAACAATTTTAAACCATAGACCGGGCATTTCGGCTCCATATCTGTAACTGTGTTTGCAGATGACACTAGTGCGATTGTTGCTGCAAACAGTATGTCCGAGCTTGTCGAGCTGACGACAAATGCATTAACGGCTTTCCAAAATTGGTTCAATATCAATAACTTGCGTTTAAATACTGACAAAACCCAAATTATGTTATTTAAACTCAATTCTAAGAAAGCAGACAAGCTTAATGTAGTTATAAATAATGTTATGGTAGATGTAGTTGATAGTGTAAAATTTCTTGGTGTACGTATTGATGCAGGCCTGAAATGGAAAGAGGAGCTGGATGCCGTTGAGCATTCCATTTCTTCAGCCTGTTATGCTCTGAGGAGCCTGAGGGAGGAACTCACTACAGAACAACTTAAAGTAATATACTATGCGTTAGTAGAGTCTAAGCTTAGGTACAGTATCAGGCTCTGGGGAAATAGCTTTAAGTATAACCTTAACAAAGCTTTGGTCGTGCAAAAAAGGGCCATCCGTACTATTGTACGCATTCCTCAATGGATATCTTGTAGAGAACACTTCCTGGAATTGGGCATTCTAACAGTTCCTTGCTTGTATGTACTCGTGTTGCTTACTGATTTTGTCAAAAATATTTTAAAATATGAGTCTATTGAAGAACAAGATTTGCGCCTACAAACACGAACTAAAAACGTAACACAATGTTTTTTCCCGAAGCTCAAAGTAGCACAGCACAGCATAAAACATCAGGCTGTCAAAATTTTTAACAAACTGCCCCCTGACCTAAAAATTATCACAAATTATAAGGTATTTCATAGAAAATTGAAAGCATTTTTATTGAGAGGGTGCTTCTACAGTATTGACGAGATTTTTGTGCGTGATACCTAGGAATTAAAAACATGACATGTAATAAGTTAAATGAAATGTAAAAAATTCTAGTTATTTAATTAATAGTATAATTTTACTGAATTTTATGTATAATAATTTAATTTTAATGTACCTATGACTATGAACATTTAAGTAATTATAATTTTAATGTATTTCAAACACAATATTTGTATTGTTTCTGAATAAATCAATAAAAAAAAAAAAAAAAAAAATAGTCCACCTCACAGCCGAGAGTGCCGGCTCCATCCTCCCTCAGGTCGTTCGGAGCGTGCCTGAGGAGTGCGAGACAACGCGTCATCAATTACACCAAGGAGGGAGCGTAATGTCGTCACGCGCATCACACATGCAAATACACACTATTTTGCTGTTAATTATGAGTTATAGCTGAAATAATACGAGGGACAGCATTATAGTGTCAATAAAACAAATATATCATGCCCATTATTTACTTCAAAATCTTTGTAGTTCACGTCTAATTCCTAACTAGTATAGTACCTAGTAGTAGACTTATTATTACTACGATATTGGATCCGACAATTTGTCACTATTCAACTTCAGTCCACACTTCTCTTTTTAGCTAACTAACGTGGAATATAAATTGTTAAATCTGTTTACGACTTTTCCAAAAAAATTTGAAATCTTAGGCTTTCAGACGAGAGGTGTCTAATTTAGACACAGTCCCTGGGCGACCGAGCTCTGCTCGGATGAAATGGAGAAAATACAGAGAAAACGAATTTTCCGGACATGAGACGTAACTAGATCGATTTCTCGCCCCCGTAGATCCCTGTATTCCAAATGTCATCGAAATCGTTAGAGCCGTTTCCGAGAACGTGATTGCAATATCGACGGTGGAAAAGCAAAACCACTGAAGCGACATTTCTTTGAATTTTACAGGATAGCGTTTTAAAGTGTTTTTTTTGACTAAAAAAATCATAACTTTTTTTCTAGTCAATTTAGAGAGTTGGGTTCTATCCGGGTGTTATTTCGTTTTTTTATAGCTATTTATATACAGTGAACGAATATACATAGAACACGAGCCATACTTTCTACCCAAACTCGGGCCCAAAACCCGGTATGCGCATAGTCAACTGCGTATCCAATCACAGCTGCCCAAAATGTCAGCCTATTTTCAATTACCCAACACAAATGAATGCGATTGGTCATTTTAGGAATGCAATGCTGTGATTAGCCGTCGTGCGTCACGTCGGACGACAGCCATGTGACAGTGACATCGAAAACGGATAATTGTTGAATGGTTACTCGTACATGCAACAAGAAGCAACTTAGTTTTTGATAACGTTTGCGTGATTTTTTTGTTTAAGAGGTAGGGCTGCGTCGCCAGGTAAAATTCCAAATTATTTATTTTTATTTACAATATAATACAAGTATAAGTAATGTAGAGCTCCTTATAGAAAATATCAGGAATTTCAGAGGCCGCTCTACATTGCCTTTATAGATTACCAGAAGGCTTTCGATACTTTGTCACACTTATCTATCTGGGAGTCACTAAAAGCACAACACGTAGAGCCCCAGTATATCAATATAACCCTGCACGTGTCCCCTGGGTGGTGCTAAATGAGCGACAACACTTCCGGCGAAACAGGCGCAACTATAAAAATATCACATTACAGATCGCCATACGATTAAATAAATAAATATCAATATTCTAAAATACTTATACGAAAATAGCACAAGTAGAGAACAATTAGAAACTGTTCTATTGCGCTTTTAATTCATAGAATTTGATGGCTGCAAGAATCTTTTTTAAATGCATCAGTCACATCTTTGAAAGAGGAAATATACCAAAACATTTATTTGCAATGAATGCAAGATAAAATGTAAAAAACAAAGAAGATCCCTTTTTTGGCATGCCATTTCGAATCGTGTCGTTTCAAACGAACTGCTTCATTCCATATTTAGTTTCCAATTGGATGTGTTGGAAAACTAAAAACATTTTTTTTCATTTTATAGATAGAAATGCATCGATAAAAACTACAAAATATTGATAAGATATTCAATGGTTAAAAAAGAAACCAACTTATTAAAAAAAGTTGTGATGTCTGTTGGCATAATACCATCCGTATACAAAATGTGATCATCACAATAAAATCAAAATAATATATTTATCGCTGTATTAACTTGTAAAAAGTGATTCCATATTTTTTGTTGTGCTTGTCCGAACGACTCACACACCATTTTACGGCACAACAATGCATATTTATTGAAACCGAACGTTTGGTTTATTTAACAGTTTGACACGGTGGCCATGTTTGAACTGAACGGCTGCTAGGCATCCTTTTTAATCCCCGCCTATAAGTGCATCCTTTTTGTGGGGCCACTTTTCGGCGCTAGTTAGACTTCTATGTATATTCGTTCACTGGCTATTTAATAAAAATAATTTTGTTCCCCAAAACATGGCGGATTAGAAAATTAATGTCGCTTAAGTGAAAATGACCCCCAAAAAATCCCGGAAGAACCATTGAAGCGACATCGTCATGCTGTAGAGAGACCCTAGAAAATCGAACGAAGCAACTACCTATGTTTTATTTGTTCCTGGATAATCATTTAACCGACTATAGTTTTTTTTTTTTTTAAATAAACTATGGTTTTATGATCCAAAGACCCCGCGAGGAATACGGGCGAACTTTGGTTCTTTTAACTATTATGACATATGAGACTAGTATATATGTAACTTTAAAATATATTGGTACTATGAAATATAGTTTACGTGTTATTGAATTGTTTAAGGCTGTCTATGATTTTGTTGATGAATTTGGTGAATGATTGAATTGAAGATTCTTTTTTAATTATACTTTTGATGTCGTATGGGTCTATATTTATATTGTTACACACGATTTCGTGGTCTATTCTACTCAGGTTAAATTTAGGGCATTGTCTAAGAAGATGGTCAATTGTTTGTGAAGTAGTGGTGTCACACGGGCACAGATCATCCGCAGTGATTTTGAACTTGTGCAGGTATGCTTTGTGGTACCCATGTCCGGTGAGCATCTGTGTTTATTGGAAGCTGATTGGAATAGCGCCTCTTATGTTTCTTATGTCGCTAATTTTAGGCAAATGCTGTTTAAGGTGTGCTCCAGTTTCCGAATATATATAATTCCGTTCGTGAGCTAAATCAGTGTCCTTTCTTCTATGCAGTTTTTCGTATGAGATTGGGAAATATGCATAATCTGGTGCTTTGTGCAGATTTGCTGCTCTCTTCGCCTCCATATCCGCCATTTCGTTTCCCAGAATTTGATTGTGAGCTTTTACCCAGCAAAATACTATTGTTCCTGTGCCTCTTATTTGAATAGTAAGCCTGTGGATGTTGTGTATAGTGTGTTGGGTGCTATTACGATTAGTTAATTCCTGTAGGGCAGACATGGAGTCTGAAAAGACAGCGACGTCTTGTAAGCGTTCCTGTACGATTTTCTGGCAGGCCATTTCAATAGCAAGGCATTCAGCTTGGTAGACGGTGCAACTGTCATGTAGTTTGAGCCGTTTTGTAAATTGGCTGCCATCCGGGTACAGCATGACGTATGCAGCGCCGACCTTCCCGCCGAGTTTGCTCCCATCAGTGCACACCTGGACGGTATCGGCATCACAATGCGGTTCCATATCCCTACTGTCCTCAACCGACTATAGTAAGGGCAACTACTTTGTAGTAAATTAGAATATTTTACCAGTATTTCAAATTGGCAAAGCCATATATTTCAAGCATAACTACGACTTTATTATTTTTTATTTAATATTAACGAGGTCTTTAAGACTTTCCAATGGGTATACAGTTTAAAAAGCATAAATAAAAATAAAAAACACAACTATAGTAAGTATAAGTAGTATTCATAAAATCAATTAAATTATAAAAAAGAATAAATTATACTCTTAAAATAAAAAAGTTTCATCCTAATATTCAATCTTATGCAATCTCAGCTCTTCACAACAGATTTTTATCACTTTCACTATTCTATACATAGCACATTTTGACACAAAAGCTAAAACTGTTTTGAATAGAAAATGTTATAAAATGCTGTTATGATAAACTCGGAAAGTGTAAAATTGTGTAGGTTTCTACCTACGCATGTGTTTAAACCATAGTATAATCCAATAAAACATAGCTCACATATGTAACATTTCTTAAGTATACTTAATTCAGTCTCAAATAATATTCATTGGAAGGTGGTGGTTGTCTCGCCGTTCGCTGCCCTTAATCAAAGGTGCGTATGCTATTTCTTGATCAAACTAGTGTTATAGCTAAAATTATTAGTAATTAGTGATTTGTAAGGCACCAGTATGCAATGTAGTTCTTAAAAGTAAGTAATTGAAATATTAGGTTTCCAGAAGGCACTCACTGTCTGAACTCACTATCACTATCTAACGGAAATTTAAAGTAAATACGATTAATAGGTAAACGGTTTTTGCGTATTGTTTTACGTGGTAATGAAATTATTATTATTATTTGTTTTGTGTGCCTTAATATGCCGTTTCGACCAGCAAGTGATCTATTGTGGCAACCCTTTCTTTAGAGTTCACGTTAGACACACCATAAAGCATTGCCCCAGTTGGCGCAGAACCACCGATATGCCAACTGCGACCATCAGCGACCTAATGACTCGGCTGCTTCCGCCTGCTGATTTATCGACACTTTTTAACTCGCCGCTAAAAAGAGGGTACTTCCTATGAAACGGTTTTTTATACGAATTTGAACTCTATATGGTACAACTTCATAGTGATACAGTTCGAATAGGAAGTGCCCTAAAAAGAGGGCAGCGAGACGCACGCGCGCGCGCATACTGCCAGTTTTATTGCGGGGGAAAATAAATCATTAAGCTTTTCACTCTAATGAATTGCAATGAATTTAATGGCAGCTTTAAGAGGGAACAGTGGGCAGTTATTATAAACATGGCTTTTTCATAATTGTATAACTGTACGTCGTTTTTAGGGTACCGTACCCAAAGGGTAAAACGGGACCCTATTACTAAGACTCCGTGTCTGTCTGTCTGTCTGTCTGTCACCAGGCTGTATCTCATTAACCGTGATAGTTAGACAATTGAAATTTTCACAGATGATGTATTTCTGTTGCCGCTATAACAACAAACTCTTTGAGTACGGAACGGAACCCGAATAACAGAACAAAATAAATATTTTAGGAGGCTCCCATACAACAAGCGTGATCTTTTTTGCTGTTTTTATAGATATTGGTACGGAACCCTTCGTGCGGAAGCCCACGTTTGGCACTGCAAGAGAGATTGGCAGAGCAACTGTAGCAGAGCGGCAAGGCACTACGTTAGCTTCTCAATATAGGTACTTATACAAAGTGTTAAAAGACTGCACGCACACGGGTTGCAAACATCAACGTCGGTATTTCAACGAAAAGCATCCTGATTATGAAATAACAATAGTACATTGCATCAGAGGCCGGGAAAACACGGATTTCCGGCCAAGGAGGTATAGATAGATATACGAGACCGGCAATCCGTTTTCATGCCGAGCCATGTATAGTGCTTTTCTCAAACATGCAATGAAATAAATAAATAAAAATCCTCAAATCAAACAAATTTTCGTGGCTGAATGCCGTGATGCTGTGCCACAAATAGTGGAATGAATATTATAAAGCCTGAAAAGTTGTATGAAATCCCATTTCAGGCCGCCTCGAGTCGAGAATTCGAGACGCTGCGCCCGAAAAAGGATACTTCCGAGTCTGTTATAAGGAACGTAAAGATAATATTTCATTGCATGTTTGAGAAATAGTACTTTGCCATAATGAACGATTTCGTGGACGACATTTTTTTGGGTTCACAAAATCGTTCATTATTAGGGTCAATGTATGCTTAGGATCCCTATACTAGGTTAACACATCGTTAGTCAGTTTCCCGTTGTAACAGCGACATCTAGGGGTAACATTTGTAACTAAGTTTTAGAATGAATCAGGTTACTTGCAACTGCAAGTGTTGAAATTAATACTAGTTAATTACAGATTTTTTTACAATCTAACAGTAATTTTTTAAGTGATATAATATGAAGATTGAATACCATATTTTGGTACACTAGCGCCGTTTGTTGACGGACTTTAGGAAACCTAATGTATGACAATAGATTTGCAGTGGCGATTGAACACACACACACACAGACAGGCCAGACAGCCAATATTGTAGTAGGTACATGTTTAGTGTCATCACTTTATTAATTGTTTGTGTTGTTGAATAAATTGATTTTTATTTAATTTTTCACAAACTTGCAATGAAATGTTGACATGACTTAATTCAAATTAGGTCAAGAAATACTACGTATCCGGTGCGATGAGTGAAGATGATATGTAAAGGAATTTCATAAAAAACGGCGCGGGGTAGCCTAAACACCTAGGTCTGTAAAGCAACCGTCTTTTGTGTTTAAACGACATATTGTGACACAACGTCTTTGGAATTCAACCATCAAATTAAATAATTATTATAAAATTACAAAACACAACTGCCGGTGACAAAGCCGTACTAAAAAGTAAGAAACAAGTTGTTAATGAAGTAAAATATTGTTTAAATTATATAAACTTATATATATACCTACCTACCTGGACACTACGGTACTTACCTGCGGCAAATAAGGGCCGCCTTAATTAAAAACTAAATATTTTAAATGTCTGAGCGATATGAATAAAAAACATTACACCAGACAAATATCTGCTTTATTAACAATACAAACAAGTACAATTTTATTGAGTTTCATACATAATTTTATGTAACAAATCAGCCTTTTTAAAACCCTCTCTGTGGCCCTTATTAAAATCAGGTAGTTTAAAAAGGACCATATCAAAGTATAGTTTTGTTTAGTTTTATCATTAAGAACAAACCGTCTTGTGTTTTCCGCCGACGTCAATTATGATTTTCTAACAAATCAAGCTTTCAGCTAATCCTTTTTTATGAGAAAAACCCTGGCCTTATTAAAATATCGTAACATAAATTTGCATTAAAACGTATCAAACAAAATAATATAAACATAATTTTCATAATTCGAAATAAATTGATGATAACACTTTTTAAATCTTAAACAAAACAAATAAAATTTTAACTTTTTTATATCAGTGGCTTAAACTATTAAACAGCAGCTATTACAAAATACAAGTTATTTCATGCATATTTTTTCACTTATGTGGAGAGATTTTTACTATCGTGCAAGGCGTAACTGCCTGTACGTATTCTTGAGTACTGGCAAAATGGTGGATCGTACGATCACGTGGCCGCGGAAATAAGCTTTCCTATTGGTCCTTTAGGATGTGTGCGTACGCGGAACCTAGGAATCGGTTGGAAGTGTGTTTTGTAGAAGTGGCTCTTGTTATATATACGCCGGCCCTTATTTGCCGCAGGTACCTTATCTCGTTTTGGAATAATATATTTTGTTTGCAGTCGGGGGACCTATAACATAAAAAACCTAAAGACACTCGACATTACATCTGAAGGTCGTGGGTTCAAATCCCGGCTCATACCAGACCATGCAAAAAGCTTTCTACGAAATATAGTTTCATATTTAACAGTAGCTTGGCGGTGAAGGAAAATATCGTGAGGGAACCGGTCTAATGCCGAGAAAGTCTAGTATTCCCTCATATCAGGATATAAAGGTCTCATGGAGGCCGCTTTCGTAAAAAAATAAACTTGGGATTGGGTGCACGAGTGGACCCCGATTTTCTTTAGGATACAACCGGGAGCAACGCTAGGAGGATAATGATCACTTTGTGTTTGACAGCGCGTCATATCGCCAATCTTGAATTATGGTTGTCTTTTAACTTTCACGAATAGCAAATTATTTTACAGTTCACTAGCCATTTTGTTCGCCGGTGATATCGACAACGTTCACAAAATTAGCCGCAGAGATGTAGCAGCTATATACCTATAACATTACTAGCGACCCGCCCCGGCTTCGAACGGGTTTATATGTATAATACGTGAATGTATTAACTATGTATAAACAACAACAACAAATACAACAACACACTTACATACAACTCGTCGGAAATATGTGCGAACCTGGTTTGAGCATACTATAAAGCTGCAATACGACTGATTTATCCTGATAGAATTGATCTCCGGGAAGGAGACATGGTGGGGGTGAGATTTTGATGGCGTCTTATAGAGGCCGGCAAGGTGACCACCAGAAAAATCTGACAGCTTGGGATTTGGCGCAGCGAGATTCGCAGATATTTCAGACGATTATATAAACCTTCCTCTTGAATCATTCTATTTATTAATTGATAAATGGATGACCTACATCGAACAGTGTCTCAACGAAATTTGTAGCATCTCCACAGAAGGGAAGCTGAATACCGATCAAAAATTGAAAGTCCACAACCTTTGCCGCAAAGTCTCTAATGGCACTTCAAGTATGGCTCTTCACTACCAGGCACTTAAAAAAACAGCCGTTGTCAATAAATGCACCCTTGAAGCTGTACAGGAAAGGCAAGATCTATCAGAACGTCTCCAAGCCCTCAAAGACTCTATCGATAATGTTCCTAAGCCTAATACCTCAAATGCACATTCCTTCGCCGATATAGTTAAAACTAGCGGTAGTAATGTTATTCGGCCCAGCAACTTGAGTTCAGTTGCAATTTATCCCAACGATAAACTAAAATCAAGTGAGGACACAAAAAACTTAGTTCAAAAAATGATAAATCCTGAGCAAATGAAATTACATGTAAGAGCGCTGAGAAAGATCAAAAATGGCGGTATCATTATCAGCACGGACTCAAAGAGTGACATCGAGAAACTCAAGCAAACATTCAAAAATACCTCCTCGAGCCTCACCATCGACGAACCTTACAAACGCAGGCCCAGAATTGTAATAGTCGGCGTACCGTCAGCCCTACAAGAACAAGAAGTTTATAAGTGCATTTATGAACAGAATCTAGCCGATAAACTGCAGGACTTATCTAGGGAAAAATTCTTGACCTCCATTAGATTGAGTCATAAGTCGGGCAAGAAAGATGCTGAGACCTGTAATTACGTCATAGAAGTGCCAGCCCTTATACGCAAAGCGCTCATATCCCAAAACAGAGTTTTTGTTAATTGGTCTTCGTGCCCAGTGAGAGACTTTACGATCGTCACCAGGTGCTTCAAATGCCAGCAGTTTGGTCACGCCGCCAAGACGTGCAAGCAATCTGACCTCACGTGTGGACATTGCAGTGACGCAGGGCATTCAGATAAGGAGTGCCCAAAGAAAGGAGATCCGCCCAAATGTGCAACATGCAGATTTTACAAAAAGCCGAACGAACATAAAACGGGTGACCTTGAATGTCCTGCTAGAAAAATGGCTGAGCAACGTTACATAAACTCGATTGATTACGAAGGGGTCTAATTTAAGGACTTTTGTTTTTACTCATTTTATATGTACTTATAGATTTACTTATTTCACCTATTTTTCATATTTAAACCCTAATTCGTCATATTTTAACGTCGTTCTAGTAAACATGTAGGCCGCAGCGCAAGCAATTATTCGTAAAAAAATATGTATTGCACTCAATCACTTAAACTTGCTTGACCTACTTAGTCTAACGCAAATGCAGATGCTGACACTGTAATAATGTATACCTAATGTAATTTTAATAGACGATTTTGATATGTATATACTTAATTTGTTTAATTTAAATATATATAAGTTACTATGTTCTATATGCCAATTGTTTCTAAATGTACGATAATATTATATACCATTCTTTTGCACAAATTGCACTAATTACTTTGTGTTTAATATCTTTGTCTGAGACACAGGATCATCCTAGTTCAGACGCAATCTAATGTATGTACTATGTATTAATACGCAAGCACTTTGTTAAAATTAGCAGTAGTAAGGTTTTTTTTCAATAAATTATTATTATTATGTATGTCTTTCCCGCTCACGGGACAATGATGTCCCGGACCTTTGGGAGGCGTGCGTGGGGCTAGGTACCTACAAAGTACCAACTGAGCCAACACGTAGAGGCCCTTTTGACAATTTAATGAAATGCAAGGAGTACACCGAGCGGATGCTGTCCCTGCCCGTGTCATGGGACGCACACAGAGACAGCACCCGCTGGGGTGTAAAGGGACTATTGCTGGTTGATGGAATCTAAAGAATACGGGTTATTGGGTGAAAATGATGGACTAGTGGCTGGGCTATTGGGTGAAACATCGGACGCCTGCCTAATAAACTGTCTAATTTTTTATCTCTGGCAGACGGTGACTCGCCAACTACTAGATGGGCCCCTATTAATAGCGACATTAAAAAATGGCCTAAGGGCAACACCAGTCAGAGAGGCTGGGGGGGTAGAGAGGTGGCACTGGACTTTAAACATATAGCCAACTCGCCACTTAGGTGTCCACATCTACCCTCGAGCAACAGCTCTTGCGACTCCACTCTGGACAGCCAGTTAAGGCAAGCCAGAGGTGGGGGGCCTGTCCAACCAACCACCCGATCGGCTCAGCCTGACCACAGGACACCCCCAGGAACACTCAGGTACGTAGGGTCGCTACTCCCTAACAGCCCGCCACAAGCTGCCTTACGTTGACTGATTGCACCAGAAATCTGGTGGGCGATGGGGCCGTCACATCCCTACGCTAGTTCAGACGCAATCTAATGTATGTACTATGTATTAATACGCAAGCACTTTGTTAAAATTAGCAGTAAGGTTTTTTTCAATAAATTATTATTATTATTTGTATGTCTGTGCCATATCACGGGACCATGGGGTCCCGGACTTTTGGAAGGCATGCGTGGGGCCAAAGCCAACAGCGCAGAGGCCCTTTAAGACAAAAATAATCTAAAGCGAGGGATGCACATTATTATTATTATTATTATTAAAAAAAACCGCATCAAAATCCGTTGCGTAGTTTTAAAGATCTACGCATACATAGGGACAGACTGACAGACAGACAGACATGGGGAAGCGACTTTGTTTTATACTATGTATTGATCTACCTAGTGATTACCAAATTTCACCACGCTTACAAATATTTAACAAAGCAGCAAGCTTATTAATGAAGCGACGATTAGTCAAAAGTTTGAAAAAAATAATAATTTCAATCATAGCAAACATCCGAAGTATTTCGTTAAGCGGGCCATTAATAATCATCAAAACAAAGCAGATCAGCCTGGAATGCGCCTGCACACCTGCCGACCTTTCGAACTATTACTATGTATTCGCATTTTGTTTCACCTCGCCTCACTGCTCACCCCCAATTTATCTTGACGCCGGGATTCATTATAATAACGAATAATCTAAGGTCTGAATTATACTGGTCTGCATTATACGATGTGAGGTGATGAGTTCTGAGTAACAACCCTAATTCGGTTGTGAGATAGATATGAGAAGTGATAATAGTGGTATCCTATTGGATCTTTAGATTGAGGACTGCTGATTCTATTATTCTAAACAAATTAATAACTTAACTAAGCCGGATTCGACCAAACAGATTGATATCTGTTTGGTCGAATCCGGCTTAGTTAAGTTATCAATTTGTTTAGAATAATAGAATCAGCAGTCCTCAATCTAAATCTAGGTACTTAATCTGAGGTTGAACTTCAAAGTTGTGTGGACCAATCTTGGAATAACCATAATAATATTTTGTTATGAGGTCGAGTTGACATTAAGAGGGTTTTGTGTGAAACCAACTAAAATCAAGATTAGGAAAAACAAGTCTACTAAAAGTATGAAAAAAATAGGTACCTACCTAATATAGCGCTGGTAAAAATTAATTGCCACTCTAGATAGGATTCAGAATAGTTGTAAGTGTAAAAAAGCGAAGCCACTCAAGATAGTCACTCAGCGGTGTGTAGGTTAGAAAAGTGGTAGTTGAGAAAAGACAAAAGAAATAAATATTTATTGGGCTAAATTTATTAAACTTGCCGAAATAAATAGTAGCAAGCAACTCCAATGAAGCGGTGACTCAATCAAAATTGAAACATTCGTCTTAGTAAAAAAACTCGTGACATCCTAAAATAAACGATATTGCGATCGCATGCACCGATCGATGAGACGTACTACGTCTCATCGGTGCATGCGATCGCAATCGTATTAAAGTTTTTATACGCTTTACTAAAGTGACGGGTGCGATTTAAATGCATGTCGCCGGACCGTCAGTCGCAGTCGCAGTTGCAATTCATTCACGTCTAGGTAATGGGAGCGCATAAACTGAAGCAGTCTTATCTCAGCATCGGGGATGGGATCGCTGCCGAACGCGCTTTTTTCCCGCAATTCCTAAAATGGCCTCTCTAATGTATAATTCAATTGATTGTGTTAGCGGTAGTTTTTCAGCGGCGGGTCGCGATACATATGGATGGCGCTCTAATAAATTGGTTTTTGGACTACCTGAGAAGGTAATTGAATGGGTCGACAAATGCGGGAGCTAATAAGAGTAATGCGAGGGACGGCCATTGTCTAATGAGTTCGCCGCGGTGTCTCGCCGCATCCTCTCTACAACTATCAACTACTTACACGTATTGTATGTATTACTATCTACTTAATACACAAGGGTTTGTTAAGGAGCGTATTTTATTAAACGTATATCTAACTACATAATTATTTATATTAGAAATTAGAATGTCTTTTCATTGTTTATTTCATTTCTATTGTCTTTAGCAGTGTAGTAAAATGGGCATACTAATTCATGTGATTAATTAGCGTAATCCTCGATCACAGTACTTTCAGAAGCACCTGCGTTTTTGATTCATAATTACGGCTCCTAAAACTTGGCACTTACTGAGTTACAAAATACCAAACTTAATATTTACCATGGATAGATCGGATCCGAAACATTACGGTGTGCTCAAAAACGGGAGTCGTCAACGTTGGAGTCAAGACTGCTAGGCTGAAATGGGACTAAGCTGGTCACGTGTGCCGTATGAGTACAGTACGAGTGGCTAATTGGGAGCAACAAAATGGGCACCGGGGTGGCGTGGTCGACCGAGGAGGAGATAGCGGGATGACTTTGATGTGATTTTAAACGACAGTCTAGACACAGCAATGGACCAGGAGCATTAGAGGTCTTTAAATTAATTAGTGGGATAGGTCTTGCACAAGTTTAAGTTTAAATAGGTTATCGGTTTCCTAGTTTTATTTCCAATTAACACTTGAGTTGATATAGGGCGCTTACATAGGTATTAGATACTAAGGAATCAACAAGTTGCGTTTGAGTTAAACTAAAACAAAAACTGCGAAAAATAAACATTGATCACAGATTTATATTTTAAGGACTGCATATCATATGACATCACGTAAACCGTCTAAGTTTTTATGTTACTTACTTATTGCTAAATTAACATTTTATTTTTTTACCCTTTGGGTCGGTTCTGCATGTAGCATTTTATGCATTTATGTCTGCGGTTGATACGACAAACATCACGCGTTGTGTCGCGTCAAGTCGGCGCGTCTCCGCCGCGATTTCCATTGCGCTTTGCGACCGATCGCAAAAACCGTCTCATCCAGCCGCCAACATGAGCTTGGTTGTTCGCTTCTTGCAGACCCAGAATTAATAATAAGCGCAGTAATAAGGCTGGGACTCACAATGAACTTGGGTTTTGCTCTCACCCACTGATGTGCTAATACGGGACTGTATCAGAATCTTAATGCGCGTTGTGGATTAACATTGGTATATGTTTTTTGTTACCATATCAGTTTTAACTTAAACGTATTTGGTGTCACCTGAAAAACAGTTTTCAAGATATATTCAACTCGACCTGAAGTGATTTGAAGGTGTCTCAATTTTAAGAGTTTGGATTAGGTATACCTCATCATCATTATCATCATATGAGCTGAAAGACGTCCACTGCTGGACATAGGCCTCCCCCAAAGAGTGCCATAATGGCCGGTCCTGCACCACCCGCATCCAGCGGTCTCCCGCGACCTTTACCAGGTCATCAGTCCACCTTGGTATACCTAGATAAGTGTTCATTATACAATTCGATTACGAACTCGTATTATTTCAGGTGAAGAGAATGCACACCGCCGGCGATGGGTTTGGAGATATTACTGCCTATACATATATAAAGATACTGTTACACATGCTCGTTAGTAGCATGCTTGTTTGAGCATGCTCAATTATTATGTATGCGAATAGCATGCTAGTTACTAGCAACTTTCCAGATACAACATGCTATTTGCTTGAAACTATTAGCATGCTTTCGTGCTACTAACGAGCATGTATAACGATATTAGGTACGTACCTTAAGATTAGTGTTTACGGCTAACTGATAGTATTAGTTGGTCAAGTTCCAAAAATACACAATACCAGTAAGGTCGATTAATATAAGACCTCCAGTTTCTGTAAAGAGAACCACACCTTATTAGTACCTACGAGTAATTGCGACGAAGTTATTATTTTTGGTCAGGAGGATAGTGAGAGGTATTTATTCATCATGCCTAGCAAGAAACCTGGATTTGTATTGAATCTCCATACAAAGTGTACCCGCTTTTTTTGCTCCGAGCATCAAATAAATAAGATTCTATCACATCACACAACAACTAGGAGAGCTGAGTGTTTATCTACTTGAGATAATTCAATTCGTAATAATTTACTTTAAAAACAAAGTTTTAACCGACTTCAATTTAGTACTCCGCCAAGCCACATGAAAATTTACACATTTCTTTTCTAATTTACCACATGAACTGATTTCCTAGAGGAAATACGTAGATTATTAGAGAAAAAAACCAAATCGCTGTATGTGGGCCGTTAACATTTGAGAACTTCCGTCGATTCCTCAAGGATCTCAGAATCACCTTTAGCACTTCATTGTTTTCTATTTCAACGGAATGATATCAGAATCTGTGACGTATAGTTTGAAGTAAGTACATCATTGAGAAGTTCCCAAGCAATATGTGGTCTTCATCTTCATCATCACATCCACTTCACCAAATTTATGATTTCTGGATGTAAAATACCGAAATTACTACACGCGTGCCTAATATATTTGAGGAGTTCCCTCAATTCCTCGTGGTTTCCATCATTCAACTGGAGTTTTGAAAACAATGGGACCAACCTGGAAGCATATACTTTCAGTTAAAAAAATAATGGTATGAATCGGTTCATAAATGACGGCGTTCTGAGGTAACACACATAAAAAAAAGATAAAACAAAAAAAAATACAACCCAGTTGAGAACCTCCTCCTTTTTTCTCAAGTTGGTTAAAAAGGATGTTCTGGGGCTGGTTGAGTAGGTGTCATCCTACTCTTTATTTTAATTACCTATCAAGTAATATAAAGTATAGGGCTGCAGTTTTTTTTTTCAGCATCTCTATTATTTATTATTCAAAATAATGTCCACTTCATGTGTCAAACCAGTTTCACATCATGCATGACGCAATTAGCTCCTCACGTGCCCGCCACCGTGCCTTGTGTCCGCCAATCGCGGCCTCCCACGGATCTTTCTGGAGCTGGAGCTGTCACTCAAGTCTAATGCATGGTAATGTGCACGAGGCTCCGCGTGACCCATGCATATGGATCCGATGATGCCGTTCGCGGCGTCAACAATAAACAGGATAAACTTCTGGAAACAACTGGCGGACTCGATGACAATTCTTCAGTGTTCTTAGGTCTTATTTAGCAGTGCCAAAACCCCTACGCAAAATAGGCGCATTTATTACGTCGAGTTGCGGAAACCCAGCCCGCGTACAACCTCACCTGGAACCTAACCTATAATCTGGAAGGGCGACGCGGTGAGACGCGTGCTTGAAAGCACGCACTCCCTAGTATGGAGTAAGGCTCCTAACTAACGCCACTTTTTCTATGACCACGGCCTTACAATTACTATAATAGTCAGAATGTGGGTGTAAGCGTAATAGTACGAGTAGCTAAATATGTCTGAAGCTTAGAATAATAACGCCTAGAAACGCTGTTGACGCGCAACGGTGAGGCCACCAAAACTCAGCCATAAATGGCGTAGTACGTCGATCGGTGGAACACTATTGGTGCGCTTGTGTGCGCATTGGCGCGTGTGAATACGAGTTGATCACAACTACATGAATCCATTTTATGCCTCACGCTTGGCGCGTCAGCCGTATGAAACTATCATTCTAGGCGTTATTATTCTAAGGTCTGAAGTGTGAGCGGCGACCGTAGTCTACGGATGTTCGTAATTCCAAGGGTGTTGTATGTTGATGGTTGACCTCGAACGCTTAAAAACACTGGTTAATAGTTGTTTCGGGAACCTCTCAGACAGTATTTCCTTCAGAAAACTTCGTTAATCGGGACGGTGTTCGAATCCCACGGAATGAGGAAGCAAGGCAAGAACAACATTTAAAGAAAATGACAATGTTTTAAAATTAAACATCTCGATTTTTAGAACGTGTGAATTGTTTTGTGTGATAAAGAGAGTCTATCAGTTCCCAGCTATAAGCTATCCCCGCGGCTGCACCCGCGCGGGCGCCTCGCGCATTCCATCGCCCACATAAGGAGTTTACTTAAAACGAATCGAAATAGAAAGGTTATTGTTATTGAGTTTGCATAAACAAAACAATGGTGTAGTGTAAGTGGTCGGGAACAATTGCCCGTCCCTCCCCCCCGCGCCTGCCCCCCGTGCGCCCGCGCCGATGCGCGATATGCAAATGGCGGCTCCCGTATTGACCGCACTATTGTTTGGCGCGTCTTTTATTTGCACTAACTAAACGAAGCCGCTCATACGCGTGTAACTTATGGCTCCCGAGGCGGACCCTGCCCCGCGCTGAGGCCTTACCGCCACCACGGAGGGAACAGACTCTTCGTTTTAAAATGTCTGCGCGGATTCACAATCATCTACTCATCATCAACCAGGTGTTACTCTTGTCAGAGTGGTCGAGGTTGTAGTGTCGTCCTCATTTGTTTCGTACAGACAGCAGCTCTACTGGCATTGTGTCTCCGTTATACCTACTGGTTATCTGCGGAACGAGCGCACTCTATCATGCTGCTCTGTGTGTGGCCTTTTAAATATGGTCGGTGCAGCGGTCAAAAGCTGTTAAATTAACTATGTTTGCAGTTTTACCACACACTAGAATTACGTACTATTGTAGCCCTTGGAAATGAGTAGATACTTTCGCGCGCTTGTTCTAACGTTAACTCTGATAACATCGTGATATCAAACTGCAATGTGGATCGTAAGAGACTAAATTGATTTTGGTTGACTGCAATCATGCAACATAAAATAGTTTTGTAACAAATTCATTCAGTTACAAAAGTCATTAATGATAATAAAGACTGTTGTCCGAAGGCATTTCGCGAACATTTTTAATTTCGCCAGCATGTTTTTACTATTATCGCTCCCACTTCGTTCACCACTCTTCGAGTTCATAGCTCTAAATAGTGATCATGTGTATATAATAGTGGTAATTATTTACACTTACACAAACAAGTAGGATACATTTCAGGATAGGAACCCCACAGCGCGTAGCGCCGACTGTGTAGGCTGGTCCCTGCCCGCGCGCGGCGCGTCGCGCGGCCGCAAAGGCTTCCGCGGCTATTGTCGATTGTTCACTCACACCCCCCCACCGCCCCCTCTCACCTCGCGGATCATCTCCGCAGATATTTCCAGAACATACAGTTCACCCGCGACCAAAGGTCTGGCTGCGAGAATACACGTAATACCGACGGTGGCGAGGAAGAACATTGTCTTGGTATAAATTGAAGGGCGTGAGTTGCGCTTTATTTGGATATTCACGCGGAAATCGTGGGCCTGTGGTCACTTAACCTACCTACCGGTAGGAGTAAATCGTATGAGTTTTACGAACATTACGTTAAAAAATTAAAAATCCTCTGCAAATAAACAATATGCCTCGCCTTTGTAACCGCCTGACGCTATTATTTAGCCTCTCAGAACGTTTACTTGTGCTAACTTCTTCTCTGATTTGAGAATTTGCGTCTCGCTCGCTGAAGTCTAAGCAATTTTACTACTGTGAAGTACAAGTACATACTAGTCATAGAGAGGTCGCTACGTCGTAGCCCGTAGCTCGTAGACGCGCCACGGCGACGTAGCTTCCGCTCTTGTCATCAAGCGTTCATAAAAGTTAATGCAGTTCGTAAGTTTCGTCAGACTTCTAGCAGCATTCCATTTATTAATTCATGGTCCGACACTTTACATCAAGTTACAACGTGAATTGTTCGTCTACTATCTACTAGTTATACCATGAGGCAGTCAGTCAGCCAAGAAAGTGGTCGTCCACTTTTGAACTTTAATTAAATATATTTACAAATAAAGAATAGTCTCGAAAAGTGGTAGAGCGTTTTCTTAGCATACTGTATTGGGTTCTATTTATTCACCTGTATTATGGTTAATTGTTATGTGACATTGCACGTAGAACCGATGGCTGTTGGGGCGGAAAGGTTCTTGAGTGGCGACCACGTACCGGAAGACGAACTATGACCTGGTAAAGGTCGCGGGAGTCCGCTGGATGCGGCTGGCCCACGACCGGTCATTGTGGCACTCTTTGGGGGAGGCCTATGTCCAGCAGTGGACGTGTTTCGGTTGATATGATGATGATGTTTAAATGAGACGCTGACACAAAACATAGAGAGTGCACTGCATTACTTTGATATAATTTCACACACCGCATTGTTGTTTTACGTATGAGAAAAAGATAAGCTGCTGCATGCTGCATCTGACGTAGCGCTAAAAGCAGTATATTTGCTTTGAGCATTATTTTTACAAGCTTTATAATAACTTGCACTGTTCGTATGTATGTAAATATGTAGGTAAGTTGTCCGTCAAAATTTTACAATCCATTTTTCAGTCACCTCCAATCAGTCAGTCCAATTGAGCTGAAATTTTGCAAGCATATGTATATCTCATGATAATGCAACATTATGATGACTTGGAGCTGATCTGATGCTGGAGCTGGAAGGTGGCCATAGGAACTCCGCAATTAAACGACACAACCCCATCGAGTTTGGGCTCGTTAGAATCGTCTCAATGAGTACTTGATGATGGTTTGCAGAAAAGTACAGTCGGCAGTAAAAGCTTGTACCATAAATGAAATTTTTGACAGAAACTTATTAACATTAACAGTACCTATATTAGTAGCTATGGGGAACTGGGATGTAGGTAGGTAATCATTAATCACGCGCATGATGTACCGGCAGGAGGCTGCGGCTGTTATCTTAATAGGCGTCCGGATGAGTTATCCCGGAACACACCCCCCCTCCCCGCGGTGAGGAATGGCCGCCAGACGGCGTGTCGGCGTTAATCTCTTGTTTCAATTAATCCTGAACTGATTACTAGACAGACTGGCATAGACTCAGAGATTTTGGTTTTTGTTAAAGAACAGCTTATAACGTCTAGTAATACATACTTAGGCTAGTTTATGTACAATCTACACATGAATCTACATATGATCTTACATGTAAGGTAGGTGCACCCGGCTCCTAAGATACATTTTCTCAAAAATGGCCCGCAAAGTGAACATAACTCGCTACATATTGGAAGGTGTATAGTTTAAGGCCAAATCAAAATTAAAAAATTAAAAACATTGCAGGCCGCCTGGAATGTTACATATAAATTCCTTTATTTTTCGAGTACCAAACTTTTTAAAAAGTAGATACTGGCATATAAAAGACGGCAAGTCGTATTCAGCCAAATCAACTCGTATTTTTCTGTTGCAAACGCTAAATTTTTGTACGAGTCTCAAGTACCTAGTTTGCGTATTCGGTGGAAAAATACACTTATACGATTCTGTTTAAAAAAAAACATTATGACGTTTCATTTAATGTAATTTGCAGTATCCTCAATTTGTATTTAATAATATCTCAACTACTCTTCTTTATTCCCCCATTTTTGAGAAAAGCACTATATTAGCCTCAGCCGGAATGGCAATTGCAGGCTTCGTATTATAATTAAACGGACTCGCAAGCTCGTCCGTTTAAACAAATGCTCAGCCTGCAATTGCCTCCTTCCCGGCCACGGTAATAATGTACTATTGAACACTTGCAGTTATGGTTTTTCAAACTACTTCAAATTTCGTGAGCACATGCGTCACAAACAAACGTGCATTTCAGTTTTTACGTCATACCTGGCCATAAAGTAGGAATTACCGCACGCTATGCGTGCGTAAAACCCCACTTCCTGGCCAGATAGAGACGTAAAATTTTGTACTCACCACGGGCGGTAATAAAGAAAGCCTCAGAGCGTGTTTAACCGCCCTAGGTAAGTAACGTACTATCACAAGCGCGCTGCCATTTTGTAAAAACATTACAGTTTGCTGTGTCGGGTTAAAATATTGTACATTTTATTATTTTCCAACCTTTACATAATTATCATCCTAAATTGAAAAAAAAATACGGAAATTTTGTCAGTAGTTTTAGTGAAATTAAGTGTTTATTCTGTTTAACATACAATTTACTTTTGTATTTTTACGAGATTTAATTGAACTGAAGTAAAAGTCCCCTATAATATATATATATATATAAGGCCCACTATATTATGTATTCCTAACTAAAATCTAAACTCTCGTAAATAGTATTTTATGCAACTGTTGAATAAGAAGGGTCTTAAAACGTAATGTTTAAAAACATTGATTAAACAATTAAATATTAATTAATTTATAATGAACTTTATTAGGCGACCGGGTGCCTAGGATGACCCTCTAATAATTATTATAATTAGGTATAATAATAAATCGCAAATAACATCAGTTTTTTTTTTTTTTTTTGCTTTTTAAATAAATCAATGAATGGCTTTTCTTTATTAATCATACTGTATTTATTTTACAAGGCTTTGAAATGAAGGAGGGCCTTATTAGGCGACACGGTATTACATACCAGTATACAACACTGCCCCCTGCACTCATACTCTGAGCCTCCAGAAGAAACGCGACTCGTGGCTCGGGACCCTCAATGTGAACTAATAATTTTTATTGCATGAAACGTTTATAAACTAGTGTACGTTTATAAAGTAGTTTAAGTACTGCCCATTCCTTACTAGTAGGTCCCAACCTTTTCATTGATAAACACAATGATTGTGACTAAATAAACAATTTTTTTTTTCTATGGCCCGCCTAGCAAGCGGCTACCGTAGTACATGAACGCCCGGGACTTCAGAGGAGTAATGCGCATTGCCTAACCCTTAATTAATTAGGATTTTTGGAATAAGTATTTTCAATTCCATTTCGATCTAAATTACTTCGCTTACCTAATCATGTAACCATTAGGTAGGTAGTTTCACTAGTTCGGAACTTAAACTGGTAAATGAAACTAACGCAATTAGTTACACGATTACATGAAGCTAAGTTCGCTTGATAGAAAATGGAATCGACAATTCTAAAAATCGCCCTGGGCCTATTTCAACTTGGTTGAATAAAAATCTAACAGCTATTCCAGAAATAGCTAGGGCACTTTGGATCAGATTTGTAATTTGCAACCTGATCTGAAGACCTCCCATTTCCGATGAAATGCCGTGAATGTATCCTCGCCCTAACACGTGCGTGTGCCATCTCTCGCAACAAATTAACAGATACAATCTAACAACTGTTATTGTTAGAACAACGAAACAATTGCCGATCTGATAGTGGCAGGTAGCGGGCCGTTTTTTGCCGCGATCCGCCGGGAGTCGAGTCGAGCTTCCCCGAACCTGCGTTACTCACAAACGCAGTTTGGTACGGATTTAAACCACTATAAGCTAAACTCGCGATTATTAATAGTTATTTCGAATTTGAAAGTCAAGTTACACTAGGCAGGCACATTCGGCTAAAAAAAAAGTTTAGTGAATGCTGAGAGCTACTAATGGCGATCATTCGTCTGCCGTATAACGGTGACATCTCTAAAATGCGTATTGTAATAAAAACTGTATAATGTAAAAAAACAGTAGCAGCTTCATACATAAATAAGGCATTCGGTGAACGCATCCATAACGTAGGTACTGTTGTGTCGGGTTTGTTTGTTTCAATGATAGGTATGCTAGTTTCTGTTTCAGATCTTCTTACATCGCGTTTGGCTAGGCAGGCAACTTTTGGATTAGGAGGTAAAAAATGATGCTATTTTTTTATGCCACGTCGTCGTGATGGTACGGCCCGCCCGCGATACCACAACTTATGGACACTCTTGGACTCCATTTAATTTCAAGATTTAATAATTATAACGTAATTGCTCAAAACTCATCGTTAACACAATGAGATTTAAGGCCTTTCGTAATGTAATTGATAATATTTTACAATTTAGTTTTTTTTAGTTTTCATTTAGTGACATTTAGTTTGTTAACCGTTTAGATACTAATTGGTTAAAATCTGCAATTTTTAAATGATTATTGTGCAAGATTATTAATATTATATTGTAGAATACCATTTGACATGTAAAAGTGCCCTTGTGGCCTATTTGCGGAATAAATAATTGATTTTGATTTTGAGCCCTTTGAGCCTTGGATCCATACAACTACACAGGTAAAACGTCTTTACTACACATATGCAAAGCAGCTGACATAGACACTATCTTCGTACTGCAAAAGAGAGCAATTGGATCTATCTACAATCTATAGGCTCTCGAGATTCGCTGAGAGAACGATTCAAAGATATAGAAATCCTTATAGTAGTATCACAATACATACTAGACGTGATAAAGTACACACATAAAAATATTAATAATTTTAAGAAGCAATCTGAAGTCCATAATTTTAATACAAGAAATAAGCACAAACTAGTCTTGCCCAAATTTCGACTGCAGAAAGTAAAAAAATCGTTCATGGGTAACTGTAGAAGTTTTTATAATAAAGTACCCTTAAACTGTTTTCCAAAAAAGGTTCATTCAAACGATACGTTAAGAATGTTCTTCTGAAAAAAGGATATTATAAGATCAACGACTACTTGGAAGATAATGAAACATGGCCAACTATTCAGTCTCGATAGTCGTCGCTTACAGGCTGTTGGTTTAATTTTATTTCTATTCTGACATAAGAGACTCTATACATCTCTGTATTTAATTATGTTAATTTATAATTTTATTTTTATTCTGACATTCGAGACTATACATCTCTATACCTACCTAATTATTTATATTTTATTAGTCTGACATTAGAGACACTTTACATCTCTGTATCAGTTATATTTTTTTTAATAATTTGTATTAACCTGAGATTGGAAAATATACATCTCCCGGTGCGCATGTAACCAGGTTTGTAAGTAATTATTTTTATTTAATTAGTCTGACATTAGATATTCTTTACATCTCTGTATCAGCTATATTTATTTGTAATAATTTGTATTAATCGAACATTGGAGACTATATATACATCTCCCGTTTCGTATGTGCCCAGGGTTATAAGGCTGTTGCTCATAAAAAAAAATATTCATGCTTATTTAATTGTTGTGTTTTTTTTTCTTTTTATTTAGAAACAAACGGTCTTAAATTATACACACATTAAATTAGCTAGAAGCTATTCAGTAACAATATTACTAGACCTATAGTTTCCTTATTTTTATTAAATTAAACAACTAAATTAAAAAGACTTGTGTTGACCCCATATGGCCTAATAACATTTGATTTGATTATGACGTGTACTATCGGAACATACGAGTAATTCAAATGTAGATAGGTAGATCTTTAACTATGGTTTTGTCTAAAAAATGTTACTGAAGCCTACCCCATCGGCAGTTGGTCTGTTCCACAATAATTAGTCGACGTATCCCCTGCACAGTAAACTATATTAAACTTTTCTCATAAAGTTAAATAGACCCCTGTCTGTCAATACGTTTTCAATATAAAGTAATAGAACGTCCCCGCGGCGGCGAGGCGACAAATCGCCTTAGTTTTTAATTTGCGTCGGCGCGGGCGCGGGTAATCCGGGATACCGGGCCCCGGCACGGCGGGCGGCCGGAGCCGGCAGCCGGGAGTTTACCACGTACTCTGCTCGCTGTAATGTCCCCTGATGAAAAAGGTTAACCAAGATGGTTTTGCTCGACTATCTAGTTTGACCACTTTGACCTGCAGAGCGTCTATAGTTACAATATTGGTGTGATCTACGGGCGGATCATTGGATACATTAGTATCTTCTTGGTCACGATCAGAAGGTCAATTTGGCGAATAAAATTCGCATTCTAATTTAATTTCAATACGTGCCGCGCGCTTGACTTCTCGTACGTGTGCCGCACCTAACGTGTGCAACTGAGCGCGGAACATCATAGGTCGGATTCAGAAGGACCCTGATGGGGCTCGCTTTGTTACCTAATCCCAAGATTTGGCGGCGCGGCGTAGGCATTAGTTATACGAAAGTGACTGTCATCTGACCGTCCAACCTTGAGGTTAAATTAGACCTTGTTGGTATTGGACTGTTTTCCTCACGTTTTTCTTCACAAAAAAGCAGCTAGGTACTGTTAAATATCAAATTGTATAAGTTCCCCTGAAAAATCCAGTGGTACGAGCCGGGATTCGAACCCACGACTTCCAGATTCCAAGTCGCATGCCTTTTCGCTCCGCTACAGCGGCAGTCACAGAGAGCGCGAAAATTATTGCAATCAAGCAATGCGCCATCTTTGTTTAGAAGAAAGAAAGAAAGAACACATTTTTTTCAAACCACTTCAAGCTACCCCATACCCCCCCCCCCCCCCCCCCGCGAGTGACCCTAGTTGACCCGGTCCACCCGCTAAGCGGGAGTTAATGAAAGCCGCTAGATGTCGCGGCAAATTGCACGAATACATTTGCATGTCGGGCCGGCCGGGGCCGCTGCACTAATTCCATCAGCTAATCTGCGTGGTGTAAATAACCATAGCTATCTTTAGTTCGATCGAAGCAGGCTCTGAATAGTACTGCGAGCTTCTCCTGAATTAAAAAAATCTTTATACGGTTCCTAGTCCGTTTCCGTCGTGAAATTTCTTTTGTCTTCGTTCGCGGCAGCCTTTGTTCGTGCCCATAATGTTTGTATTGATTTTTATTACTTACGTATTTTCAATAAATTTTGTCCTAATTAAAATGCAGCGGTGCGTCTCCGAGAGCGCTCGACGCCCGCCACGTGTCCATTAAACAAACAAACAAACACACAAACATACGGCTTGTGCGCGATTCTTATTGCGCAACACACCGGAAAATATCCCTGCGCCCGAGTTGGACTGTTCTGCCCCGGGTTACCCTACGACTGCGATGCTACAAGTACCTAAGCAACCGTTATCTGTGACCTCTGATCACGAATAGTTCTTACAACTCTAGAGTTCAAATTATAACAGAGTTGTGTTTACGGACGAGTCGAAATAGGGTTTAGAGGGCCGTTTCCAATTTAAAATTCGTGTTTAGTGAATTTTATTGCAGTTGATTGGAGGGTGTGAACAATAACGGTAAATACCGGTGGGTGTCAAATGCAATGTTTGGTGGCGTTTATTGAACACTTGCGTTTATTCCGTCGCTAGAATATCACACGTGCCGATTGTCAATATATTATTATTTAAAGCTGGGTGGTTATAGTGTTTATGAATTACGTGAATATATCTTAAAACTACGCCAAATCTTGGGCTTTTATTTGGCGACAAACATGTAACTCCATTCGTATTCTGTGTACATACATAGGTAGATAGGTACGTACTTTCCGAATTGACATATTTGATGACGCGTGAGCTGGAACGAGAATGCCGTATATTTTACCGGCGAGGCAGAAGAAAGTTATCGAAAAAACATAATCAGGTACTCCATCTTTAAAAGCGGAGCTACGATCCCATACAAGTGACACAAAACTTCCTAGCTTCGCTTGTGCGATACACGGCTTTTACGAGAGACACCATACTACCATATTAGCAATATCAACGAGATGTCATATATCCTGCAATGCCAAGCTATCATCGAAACATCGTAAAAACGTCTCGTCGCGTAGTGGCACTGAACGTGTTAATGGGCGTCCTCAGATCCTATCGTGTTCTATAGAATCTCTTTTTACACCTGTGCGTTTTTGTCCCGGCTGCCCCTAAATCATGCGAGGAAGGATTTTCGATTCGCCACGCCGTCCGTTGTCCCGGGATTTATGTGGGACAAAGCGGGACAATGATGGCTCCCGTGATCTACTGCTGTACGGCGCGACAGTCGACAAAGGAGCCGCTGACGAGGTGACAGCTAGTGCAGGAATTCCATTGATACGTGAGGTTAATAGAGTGTTGTGCGTTGTTTTATTGTTACATGTGTTATATTGACTTCACTTGTATTAGCTAGCAGCTACTTACCTGTTCAACCACGACGATGTTGAATAACGAAAATAGGTACCTACATGTAAATTCGATGACATGGAAGTAATCAAGTGGATTATGTAGGCTAACCCGAAAGCGTTTCTTCCTATTTAAAATCCCACACAAACGTAAATAATTCTCTGTTGTGAAGAATTTCGTTTCTGTTCACAATTCACTACGTTCATCTTGGGATTCAGTATAGAATAGGCACTGCAAGTCTGCAACACATTTCAGTACATTCGTTATTGAGTCGAGGTCGTTGTTGTTCTACGTTCATAGGAATAACCCTAGAAACCCTACACGTGACCTCCGGGTGGTGCTAAAAGAACAACAAACTCGGCAGCTGCACTGTTCCTTCTGAACCTCGCAGCGCACACTGGAACTCTATCAGCGACATCAACACGAATACATATATGTACCAGTGTGTAACCGCCATACGATAAATAAATAATTGAGTACAAAAGCGAAAATGTGTTGAAAAATTGCCAATACAAAGTATCTAAACATTTTTCTAAGTATTAGAAAAATTAAATTTTATAAAACTATTACGGCCTAACTAGACCTAACGAAATAATGACTCAATTCGAAGTCTAGCGTCAAACTTTTATGGACTATACCTACTCTACCTAGTCTTCAGATTACCTCAATTCTTATCTCTCTCTAGTTTTTTGATTCAAAACCTTTATTTTATTTATCGTATACAAAAAAATACACTAACATAAGTAAATTAAACTTTACAATTCATTGTAAGAAATTGATGAATTATGCTACCGGGACGATTTTTTCACTGCGCAACGGTATCTCTAATTTGTTATTCAGAATAGTAAGAACCTTTGCAATAAATCTTCCTGTTTACATATCATGCAAATGATTTAACACGTGTCCAAGATTGATGCCTACAATATTTACTGGGTCCTTTTTTTGGAGTTTTAGTGGCGGGAGGAAAATCACCTGGAAACAGACTTGCTAAGTGCCTGCGGCGACTTGATTTTCGACGGGCGGTCGGCAGTCGGCGACTCCCAGAATTTGGATTGGAGCTGCGTATTTCTGCGGCTGAATGACGATATTTGATTCCTTTAGCAAGTATTAGGTAGGTATACGCTTCATAGCGAATTTCGTGAACTAGCAATACAGTCTTATTTAACACCAGTAATACATTTAAACATTTTGGAGACAACCAATAATATTGTTTTGAGGTTTTTCTTACTATGTACGTAAATACTACGACGATTAACGTGTGGTTACGCCGTCAGTGCAAAATTACTTTTGGCCTCCTTTATTAAAAAGCTGCTGAGATTACATACGCCGCCTAATACACCTGACTGGCACATTAGAACAGAAAAAGTCTGTGTCAGTCTGTGATGTGATATCAACGAAGCATACACTCGTGTCACCGCTATATACCTATATACGCATAAAAGTGTTAATAAGTCGGTAACTAGCCTTTGCCCGCGACTTCGTCCGCGTCAGACAGTGCCACAGTTGGCCAATGGCCACCTTTGCTTTGACACCGTCTGCCATGTCATTCCGGCCATTTTAGGACTGACAGACTAAGGTTTACTCTCTCTACGATTAAAGGGCTGAATGATGTCACATGTCTTGTACTGTTGTCACATGACGTAATTAAAATATACCTACCCCTTAGAATAATAACGCATGGAAACGCAGTTCACGCGCAACGGTGAGGCCACTAAAACTCGGCCATAAATGGCCCAGTACGCCTATCGGTGGAAGAAAATTGGTGCGTTTGTGTGCGTATTGGAGGGTGTGAATACGAGTTGATCACAACTACATGTATCCATTTTATGCCTCACGCTTGGCGCGTCGGCCGTATGAATCTATCCTTTATCATTCTAAGACCTACCCTTACAATTTTGACCAGAAGTGAAGGATTTTTCAAACTTTCGGCCAATGTTAGTGGCGATAATCATCTGATTCTTGCTCAACACAACTTTCTCGACCTGCTGCCATGCATTTTATCGTGTTGTCATAAGACGTAGGCGTATTGGGAGTGGGCTAACAAACTATTAATGGTCTCAGATTTAATATCATTCCTGGTTGGTAAAATCCAATCTAAGGTATATCCAATGTGTATAGTAGCAAAATTAGTCGTGGTATCTATGTATTTGTTATATCCAATAAACAAGCTTACCTAACTCCAAAGCTGTTTAAATTAATGCATTTTAATTTCTTTACTTTTTCATTATACTTCTGACTTGCGACAGATTAGGAAACTACTGTAGCTGCTTATTGGAACTTACTACTGTGTGTCTGTCATCGGATCCGTATGTATGCAGAGCGTATGCGGCCTCATCAATATTTGATCACATTAGCGTTGTAGATGACATCTGGCCGCTCATTCTTATGCAGGCGTGTGTTACTTACACCACTGTTATAATTAGTGCTTCCAGAAAGTTCTTATTTGACACCACAGTTTAGGTTATATGTATTCTTGGGATTAGGGTAGCGAGTAGCGAGGGAACACCGGGCTCCTGACGACTATTTATCGAATATGCAATGCTCCGCGATCGAAATTTACCTAACTATGCCTAACTATGAACATTCACAAATGCTTCACGTATTACGTATGTCGCTAAGAGAAAATTAATTTCATGGTATGTTTATAAAAGTGCTATTGCGGCCTGCTTGCAGAATAAAGTTAATTTATTTCATTTATTTATATAATGTGCTGTAAAATTCTCGATGGGTACCTACTTACTGACTCTCGATTACTCGACCTTTAATTAGTAGCCTAGGTACTATTAGTCTGAACCACTATTTTGTACTTTGATATTTGGACAATAGCATTAAAATTGTGATGTTTCCTCATTTAAAAACAATGAAATATAGGAGATCTTTTGAAATTAATAAGAAGGGTATAAAAATGATTCCAAACATTAACACACACCATTTTATTTACTACTTTACTCGTATAATGAATACCAAGTTTTCTCATTGTCCGCTAACCACTATTGTGCAAACGCCAATAATTGCTCGCGAAACAAACGACATTCGATCGCAAATTTACGAACGTCCACACATTATTGTACGGGACAACCCCCGCTGCGCGAGCGCACGGTTGCAGTATCGACGCCATTGACGGCTGTATTGACATACAATTCATTAAGCCACGCGGCAACCGACACCTCATTACTACCCTCATGTTTATCAACCAATTTCAGTTCGTCCAACTCGTTCCTATTATATCCTGACCCCTAGATCTGTGACGACTATTCGGAACAGGAGTTGGGAGATACTGGACAGCAGTAGGTAGGTTTGTGAATGTTCATCATGAAAGCGCGGTTCTCAAGGTTTCCCGCGCGCAAGAAGAGTGATTGATGGACGTACAATAGCTTCCGCTGTGCCTCGATCCCATGCTATTGATTTTGTCGATGATAAAAGAGCTAACCATAAGCTTTAACACACGTTTTTAGGATATACTAATGATAGGTATGTACAAACAACGCGGTTACCGCTGGCTGTTCCCCCCGGACAGAGAGTTGTAAGGCTGGGTTCTTGCCTGGATCAAGATCGAAAAATGTCAAATAGTTGCAGTGGTCCTCAATGTTAAATAAATCGAAACAGCAGCGCTCCACGACTATGTCTGTTTGTCCAGTATTTTAAGTAGGAACGATTACTTACGTTTTTTCTGCGACACTTGTCCCGTTCATCTATGAACCTCGCAAGAGACAGTTGGGGGAGTGATAATACTTATATTTTGTACGTATTTTTTTTTGTATTCATTCACAAGCGCTACTTACGAGTACACACGTAATGGTTTACCTATCCGTAATGTCACCAAAAATATACTCTTTTCCGTATATTAAATTTTTTTTGTCACTATAACACACATTTAAAAGACATTTTACCTAAAATAACTGAGAAAGTCGACTACAAAAAAGCTTTTAATATCCTGCTAAATAAAAATATTGAATATCTGCTTTTTAGTCATGACCCCCACTTTATCACCCAGCATTTATTATATCAGCTCTCAACTTCTCTCGACGAAAGTAAAACAGTCTCAAATTTACCAAAAAAACTTCGTAACATTAAGCCATGGATAACACCGGGGATATTACGCTGCATCAGAAACAGAAATATGATGCAGAAAAACCTTCGCACTGATCCGCACAATGAGGTCCTGCGTGTCACATACAAGAGATATCGTAATTATTGCAATAAATTGACCAGAAAACTGAAACAAAAATACGATAGAGAATTACTAACTAAATCAAGCAAAGACCCTAAAGCTTTATGGACAGCCATTAAAAAAGTAACCCATTACAAATCTGTTAAAACTCAAAACACACAGCTTTTGAACTCAAAAACATCCCCATTGGAATCTGTAAACCACGTCAATAACTTCTTTTCGGTCATAGGGAAAAACCTGGCAGAGAGTATTGGTAGTTCAGCTGCTCCACAGTACATAAACGGTCCCGATCCCTTACAAACTACACCGTCTTCATTCGTCCTTTTAGACACAGATCCACAAGAGGTTGACAGAGTTATTATGAGCCTAAAGTCTGGTAGTGCCCCTGGTTGCGATGGTATAACCACAGGATTCCTTAAGCTGGCTAGACCATTGGTTGTTCCTGTTATCACGCATTTGGTCAACCTTTGTTTTGAAAAGGGAGTCTTCCCTGGTCCACTAAAACAATCAATGGTAACGCCGGTTTATAAGGGAGGTGAGAGAGACAATGCCAACAACTATAGACCAATCTCCGTCTTACCTGCCATTTCTAAAATTATAGAAAAAATTCTAAATAATCGACTCAAATCATACCTCAACAAATTTGACATACTCTCGAGCTCGCAGTATGGATTTAGAAATGGCAGATCTACGGAAGATGCAGTGCTGGCAATTACGTCTGTGATCACTAAGCAAGTTGATGGTGGTAATAAGAGCTTGGCTGTGTTCCTGGACTTAAAAAAGGCCTTCGACACGGTCTCTCCCACCTTGCTAATAAAAAAACTTGAACATGTGGGGATCAGAGGAGTACACCTTGATCTGTTTAAGGATTATCTGAGTGGCCGCAAACAAAAGGTGAAGGTGGGTAGTTATGTAAGTCAGGAGGAGGAGATCTCTTTCGGTGTCCCCCAGGGCAGTATACTCGGCCCCACCCTCTTTTTGATTTATATTAACGACCTGACCAACCTTAAAATCCACAATGGATTTATTTGTTCTTACGCTGACGATACAGCTGTAGTTTTCAACTCTGACACTTGGCAGAACGTCCATGACAATGCTGAGAAGGGCCTACAACTAATTTCATCCTGGCTCAGGTCGAACCTTCTCACACTTAACCTAGAGAAGACTAATTACATGTGCTTCACAAAATATAATAACACACAACCTACAACAAACTTGAAACTTAAAATGCATAGCTGTAATGAAAGTGACCTATCATCTTGCAGTTGTACACCGCTCAAAAAAGTGGAGACAATAAAATATCTTGGGGTTATTTTGGACCAACGGTTGTGTTGGAATCCGCACATTGTACACATCAACAGCCGTATCAGAAAATTAATCTGGATTTTTAAAACTCTCAGACACATTGCCAGCAAACCATTGTTAAATCAATTGTACAAGACTCTTGCGCAATCAGTGATGACATATTGCATTGTGGTTTGGGGTGGTGCCACAAAAACATCTTTTTTACAAGTAGAGAGAGGGCAAAGATGTCTTCTCAAGGTAATGTACAAACTGCCCTTCAGACACCCAACGACTGAATTGTACAGAGAAAGTAATGTTCTTACCATGCGAAAATTATATATATTACTTACCGTCCTAAAATTACACAAAACGCTTCATTTTAACCCATCGATATTAAAACGCAGGCTCCAACACATAGTAGCCCCTAAATGCTATACTAAGTCGGTCTTTGCAGATAGACAGTTTAAAGCAATATCATCGCATTTATATAATAAAATAAATAAAATACTTAACATTTACCCAATACATCAAGTGAATTGTAACAAAAAGATTACAGAGTGGCTACTTACGCTTACATATGATAACACCGAATCACTCCTTAAATATACATAGATTTTATAAGTTACAGACAATCCCTCTCATAAACACACACACCCACCCACCCACACACACACACACACACACACACACACACACACACACACACACACACACACACTCACACACACACACACACACACACACACACACACACACACACACACACACACACACACACACACACACAACTATGTTATCAGTATAACTAGAAATGTAAAATTAATGTAAGATTTGTGTATTCAAATTATGCATAACTCTGGATGGGAGGGGCGGCTTCTCCTAACACAAGTATTGTCATACTTACCTGGAGGGGTCAGCCACGTAGAATTGTAAAAACCAAAATTTTTGATACCAAATAAATATTTTTGATTTTTTTTTTTTTTTTTTTTTTTGATTTTGAACAAATGTATTTATATGTAGTTAAATGGTTCTCCGCAATACAGGCGAGACCTAGTGCGGGGATCCCTGGCAATTTTCTGTAACTTTTCTTTGAGTAATAAACGAATTTTTATTAATTATTTATTAATGTCAATAAATGCTGCATTTATATGAATGTTACTTATAACTTTCATTTCACAGACAACACATAATGGTAGTACATAGCGGGTGTTCTGCAGAGCCGCCGCGCGGTGTCGCGCCAGCATTAGCATCACAAAAGTGAGTGTTTTACCGAATTAATGGCCACTCCACCCGAACGAAGCGGGGCCGTGCCGTGTTTCGGGAGCTCGTTCAACACAATCTGCAATATGCATCCTTAAGAATGGATAACGATTCAATTTTGTCAAAATGTACTTAAGTTAAGGGAAGCTATATATTTTTAAATATAAATAATAATACAAGGAGGAATTACTAATAAGTTAATATGCGCTGCCGTTTGAGATACTTACCTACAGTTGGTTGTCATTAGTAAAATCGTCATAGTCTGAGTAACAGAAACAATTAGTAACAATCTTATTGCATCCCTGGGGCCTGTAGGTATATTCATTAGTTTTTAGATTGATTTACGTTGTAACAGCATAGTGAAAGTTATTGAACAAAAAAAAATTAAGTCCCAAGGACTGCTTAAAAATAAAATATAATATACAAATGTTGAAGGTCCGCGATGATTTGGAATAATTAAAGAATGTGCTGCAATAAGCAATAGACCTTTAAAACGTTTCCCAGTATCCATGTTTTTGTCTACATCAAGAAATATGCGTAAAAGTACATTTTAAGACTTAATCAAATCAAAAACCCTCTGGATCCCGCGCCCTGCCAAATAACTGAGTGTCAAAGTTAATTACAAAAGAATTCGTCGAGGGGCGAAACGAGACCATTACCTACGACAGGTGTCGTACTTATGTACGAATGCAAAGCGGGACTTCAAGCTCTGGGGTTCAATGTGAAACATAACTATACATTTCGCATTTCAATTTGATTTACATGTGTTCCTAACTCAAACTCAATTCATTTATAGCACTCATGTTAGTATACAGTTCTACATGAACTCTGTAAGGGCACAGCAATGATATAAATAATAATTTAAATAATAATTATTGTTACACGCAAACTTAAGAAATGTTAAAATTTTAATTAACAAAATATTAAAAATATAAAACAAATTTATTATAAGATAAGATTTCACATAATAGTTGTAAAAAATAAAAAAAGCGGCCAAGTGCGAGTCGGACTCGCACATGAAGGGTTCCGTGAAATAAATTGCGGTTTACGATTTATGACGTATTAAAAAAAACTACTTACTAGATCTCGTTCAAACCAATTTTCGGTGGAAGTTTACATGGTAATGTACATCATATATTTTTTTTAGTTTTATCATTCTCTTATTTTAGAAGTTACAGGGGGGGGGGGGGGGACACACATTTTACCACTTTGGAAGTGTCTCTCGCGCAAACTCTTCAGTTTAGAAAAAAAAGATATTAGAAACCTCAATATCATTTTTGAAGACCTATCCATAGATACCCCACACGTATGGGTTTGATGAAAAAAATTTTTTTGAGTTTCAGTTCTGAGTATGTGGACCCCTAAAACTTAATGTTTTTTTTTCGATTTTTGTGTTAAAATCTTAATGCGGTTCACAGAATACATCTACTCACCAAATTTCAATAATATAGCTCTTATAGTTTCGGAAAAAAGTGGCTGTGACATACGGACGGACAGACAGACGGACATGAAGAATCTATAAGGGTTCCGTTTTTTGCCATTTGGCTACGGAACCCTAAAAACCAAAAATTTAAATTTAAATTAAAAATGTTACAATAATTAATTAATACATACAATAAAAATCTATCACAATGAACTACAATTAAGTCCACTGATCATTAAAAAAATCGAATCCTACCTAAGTTTTGTTCGTCCATTAGGTAAATCTAAAACTCAAATTTTGTTTGGGAGAATGACAGTTGAGTAGTCCATGCGCTCGTTGGAAAAGGTTAGCAATTACTCCTCTATTCCCGTTATTTGGCGTCGTCTCTCCTAGTTATTTTTGCCAGCATTGTCAGTCCTCGGTTGTCTGTGACATGATTTGGGCTACTTGGGTTGTTTTCAAATAAACTGTACCCTAGTTAAGGTAAAATTAAGAAACGTTAACTTTGTCATGTGAGTAACGAAAATTAGCCGTATAAATGTATGGCTAATTTTTGTTACTCACATGACAAAGTTAACGTTTCTTAATTTTACCTTAACTAGGGTACAGTTTATTTGAAAACAATTTTGCATTATCCTCTTTACAATGGCTGTCCATGAAACGAGAATCCCATTGAAATGAGATAGGAATACGAATTGTATGTTACAAAACCTGTACTGGTCTGACGTAGTACCCAGTATAATTTGCCTGTCCCACTCCTTAATTTAGGTGTAACCAGAGGCCTGACTTATAATGGTTTTCGAGCTTCGTGAAGAGCTCCCGCGCACCTCCCCGCCTCTCGAGGACTCTCCTATATTAAGTTTGTTTTGCCGTCATGTAAATGCAGACTCAAGTTGTTTTTATTGTCCCCTGTATCACGTTTAGCGACCCTCGGTACGTTTCAACTCTTTTGACTCCTTAATTCGGGGAAAGGGCGTGATTTTTGTTTAACGAGAATGTGCAAATAATTTGGAGTGTGAGTACAAAGGAATGGACGATGGTTTGAGTAGCGACTGCTTTCGTTGAGATTTAAGAAGCTGGGGAATTAAAATCCTGCGTAGTTACGTATTGAAATGCGATCCTCTTGAAGAAGATCTTGAAGATATGTATTTCGACGTCATTAAACAATTAAGAAATTACGTACAAAATGAAAATCATGATTCACAGCATGATGAAAAAATTTTTAAATACACGTACAATAACTTGAGATACACGTAACATACACACACAATGCGCACATTTATTTATTTATCCTGATGAGATAAAAATGCGTTGCACAAAATTGCACAACATTGTAAGGTCCTGGCAGAATACATCATTATGCTGAGCCAGCGCCTATTATATGCCACAAAACATGGTTTTGTTTTCAACTTGTATTTAACTAAAGTTCTAAGCTGCATGCCTCTCTTTAATGACTCACTAATGTTTCCCAGCCTAACGTTTGGCAACCTGATTCATTTCGCATCTTTTCATTTTCCAAACTCTTAATATTTCTGAAACTGTTAAATATTTCAGGATTTTTATAAACTAACCTAACCTAACCTATAGGTTTCTACACGATGGCCCTGAAATAAATTCTGAAATATTTACAGTTTCACAGTTTGGGAAATGAAAAGTTGCGAAATGAATCAGTTTGCCAAACGTTAGTTGCGAAAAGAAGGTGTTCCCTTTTTAATATTATAACTGATTTTTGTTTGATTTTTTAACCATGTATGTACAATGTTGTGGAGGAATAAATAATTTATCTATCTATCTATCTATGGTGCTGGTTTTCAGTGAGGAGTGAGGACCCAACTAAAAACTAGGATCAGTGTTAAATCAAGCGAGCAAGCCATGTGAGTGCGTACCATTTATGATCAGATGATGGAATTTTAGTTACGAGAAATCTGTGGACTGTCATGTCCCATCTAATGCCTGCTTCAGGAAGTACGAAATAGCATCTAAATATCCGTCCACCATGGTGCATGACTCCGTAAAATTGTAAGTGCTGTACACATGCTCCTAGCACGAACGCATGCTAATTTCGAGAAAATAGCATGTGTATCAGGAAAGTTGCTAGTAAGTAGCATGCTATCTGCATATTACAAAATAATTGAGCATGCTCAGACAAACATGCTACTAAAAAGCATGTGTAACATGCGTGTGTGTGTATACCTTTAGATATAAATAAATCTGTGACGTAAACGTCCCAGTGCTCGCCGTTGCACTGAGTTGTAGATTGTATGGCAATACGGGTTAAATCCGAACTAAGAGGATTTTTCTTCAATCGAATTTAAGCCATGTCACTTTGACATAAAGTGTCCGTGTCATACACTAGTGTATCGTTGATGACTAGTTTACGACATTACAACATATCAACTGTCATATTTTGATGGTGAAAATGATAAGAAATATAAATAGAAATATTTATTCGACAAAAACATGATACACTAGGATACAAAGTCATTGGGTCCCGAGCTAGGATTCCCTGTGTTACGGGACCCATAAGAACAGCAAGCATACGATTTAAAATAAGAGACAAGTATAGAATAGATGTTTTACAAATTACAAAGCTACAATAATTTTAGTTCTGTCAGTGTAATGTGTGAGCGTGAGTGTGTGTGAGAGTCTGAGAGTGCGTGTGTGATTTTGAAGTGAAGGTATAAATAAGTAAATAAATAAATAAACAATTGAATACTGGTGAGATTAAAGATATAATGTAGCTTTAAATTGTTGTTGTTAACAGAGAACAGTTAAGATCAGTTCAGTCTCACTGTAGTGGTGTTGCAGCAGCCATTTGGTTAGAGTGCTTCTACTAGGGGGGCGACGGGCTGTATAAAATTTGCAGAAGGTCTTTAGGACAAGAGGGGAGATAAATTGGCTGAAACGCTGGGCAAATCTGGATTTATACTTGGGCGTTTTCCAGCGTTGCCGTCGTCTTGTGTCTGCGTCAAAGTTTTTGTCGTGTCATGCTTGCATACGGCAAACCGTATGCAAGCATGACCTTTCTGAGGAACAGCTGTCGGACCGATAGCTGATTTAACTTACGCGCGTTCGAATTGTAATGCAATTACCCTGCAGATTGGTTGGTACGTCTCGCCTGCCCGTGACGTGACGCGTGCGGCGCGGCCGGTCCCACGGGCGGGCGCTGTTTATGGTAGTTTCGTGCGCGCGCGCAAACGCCTCGCGCACGACGCCGCGGGAACCGAGCCGAACCACGTCAGCGTTTCCTGTTGCGCCTTTGACTGCTCGCCTGTTTGTACCTACAGGTATACAGAACAGGCTATGTTTATTTTAAGATTAACTCGCGAACAAAGACAAGGAATACCTAGTTTTACAAGGGCCAAAAGAAAGAAAAAATATTTCATCATCATCATCATCATATCACCCGAAAGACGTCCACTGCTGGACATATGCCTCCCCCAAAGAGTGCCACAATGGCCGGTCCTGCGCCACCCGCATCCAGCGGACTCCCGCGACCTTTACCTTTATTCATGACGTAACAGCAAACTGAGATGAAAGTACAAGAATAAAATAAAAATAAAACATAATTAGTCTACTAGTGTCACGAAAAGGTCAAAACATAGAGAAGCAGTTCCATTTATTTTTGCTCGCGATTAATAGGTAGGTATATTGTGCCATGTTAGAGGTAAGATGTTCGGCCACGGCAGTGTTTTTAATCATTATGGAGGCTGAGAAAAAGACAGTTCTGCCAACACGGCGAATCCTCAAGTGAATAAAGGGTCGGCAACGCGCTTGTGATTCTTCTGGAGTCACAAGTTTCCATAGGCGACGGTACCAGCTTAACATCAGGCAGGCCGTAAGCTTGTTTGCCACCGTCGTTGTATAAAAAAAAATAGATGCGTAAGAGCGGCATGGGCTACATATTTAGGCATTAACTGCTAGAGACTACGCGTGTAGTGTGGCGGTAAATGGGTTAAGTTTATTGAAAATAGACCACCGCAAGCACCGCATTTACCACTACTGCATTTATGCATCATTACAATACCTATCATTCACCTATATTCATTTAAACTTTCGCTATTCCCACACATTATTTATACTAAACGGGACTTAATCGCGTATAATTAACTTATTTATTTACCCCTTTGAGGTTTTCCGGCGTTTCGGATGTGTGAGAACATCCTTGGTCGCAGGACGAACTGGCTTTAAAATTAAAATTAAAATTAAAATTAAAATAAAAATAAAAATAAAAATAAAAATAAAAATAAAAATAAAAATAAAAATAAAAATTAAAATTAAAATTAAAATTAAAATTAAAATTAAAATTAAAATTAAAATTAAATTAAATTTAAATTAAAATTAAATTAAATTAAATCTATTTTTATTTCAGATTTCCAATATCCATATAATGTTAGTATAAATCTTAATCTAGGTTAGTTATGCTCATATTTAAATGAAGGTACTTATTTCTACTTAACTCTAAATTGAGCCACTGCTTTCACTTGGCTGACCCAGTATATTAAAATAGGGCAGTCGTTCTTGTCAGCAATGACCCCCAGCCTGCATCACACTGGCGCGGCCTGCGGTCACGGACCATTGCAAATTTGACAGCTAATGACATGTTTTCTATTGTCCGCCGCGGCCAGGCCGCGCCAGTCTGTGAGAGGCTTTCAGCCTGCATCACACTGGCGCGGCCTGCGGTGGCGGACCATTGCAAATTTGACAGCTAATGACATGTTTTCTATTCTCCGCCGCGGCCAGGCCGCGCCAGTCTGTGAGAGGCTTTCAGCCTGCATCACACTGGCGCGGCCTGCGGTGGCGGACCATTGCAAATTTGACAGCTAATGACATGTTTTCTATTCTCCGCCGCGGCCAGGCCGCGCCAGTCTGTGAGAGGCCTTCAGCCTGCATCACACTGGCGCGGCCTGCGGTGGCGGACCATTGCAAATTTGACAGCTAATGACATGTTTTCTATTCTCCGCCGCGGCCAGGCCGCGCCAGTCTGTGAGAGGCCTTCAGCCTGCATCACACTGGCGCGGCCTGCGGTGGCGAACCATTGCAAATTTGACAGCTAATGACATGTTTTCTATTCTCCGCCGCGGCCAGGCCGCGCCAGTCTGTGAGAGGCCTTCAGCCTGCATCACACTGGCGTGGCCTGCGGTGGCGGACCATTGCAAATTTGACAGCTAATGACATGTTTTCTATTCTCCGCCGCGGCCAGGCCGCGCCAGTCTGTGAGAGGCCTTCAGCCTGCATCACACTGGCGCGGCCTGTAGTGGCGGATCATAGCAAATTTTACAGCTAATTGACATGTTTTCTATTCTCCGCCGCGGCCAGGCCGCGCCAGTCTGTGAGAGGCCTTCAGCCTGCATCACACTGCCGCGGCCTGCAGTGGCGGACCATTGCAAATTTGACAGCTAATGACATGTTTTCTATTCCCCGCCGCGGCCAGGCCGCGCCAGTCTGTGAGAGGCCTTCAGCCTGCATTACACTGGCGCGGCCTGCAGTGGCGGACCATTTCAAATTTGACAGCTAATGACATGTTTTCTATTCTCCGCCGCGGCCAGGTCGCGCCAGTCTGTGAGAGGCCTTCAGCCTGCATCACACTGGCGCGGCCTGCAGTGGCGGACCATTGCAAATTTGACAGCTAATGATATGTTTTCTATTCTCCGCCGCGGCCAGGCCGCGCCAGTCTGTGAGAGGCCTTCAGCCTGCATCACACTGGCGTGGCCTGCGGTGGCGGACCATAGCAAATTTGACAGCTAATGATATGTTATCTATTCTCCGCCGCGGCCAGGCCGCGCCAGTCTGTGAGAGGCCTTCAGCGGGTATCAACATCTTCTTACTGCGCGGGGTTTTCGTACTACCCGCACTTGGTATTTATTGACGACTTGTACACTAGGGTGCGGTGCGACACATAACACTAACAATTCACCTACTTACTCGTAATTTAGAATGTTAAACTCAAACTTACTGACTATTAAAGCTAGGAGGGGCACCTCCGCTTCGCCGCCGGTATCAGATCGTCTCCGCGAGCTCACGCGCCGCGGCCACATTAAGCACACGTGAACCGTAATCTCGTCACACATCGCGTTCATTCATAAAGAAAGAACTGAGTCGGTTGTGCTAATGTAATATTTTGGGATTTGCGATGCTTCATAAATAAACAAATATTTATTTATTTATCGTATGGCTTATTTTTATTTCTCTACTTCAAAAATTTACAGTTTTCAAGTACGCTACCGCGTCTTTGGCTAAAGTTTTAAAATCCTCCACTTGCCTGTGGTATTTAGTTAGAGGGCAGTCAAGTACCGTGTGGTGTACAGTCTGCTGCTGGCATACTGGTGAATCGCACCAGTTCCATTTGTGCCATAAGTACCTAAGCACAGTTCCCAACTCCCGTCCTTATCCGATTCAGCATGCACCAAACGCGTCGGGTCTTAACACAAATCGAACTAGCCCCATAGTAAGCTCAATAAAGTCGGGGTCCAACGGCCTGATTTCTCACAGGCCAGGCAGCGCCAGGCCGGACCGTCGCATCCGATGAGGCCTGCGGTGGCCTGTCGTCGCCCGTCCTATCCATTGGCGCGGCGCGGCGCGGCGCGACGGTGCCTGTCGCGACCATGGTCCCACGGCCTGCTTTCTCACAGGTCAGATCGCGCCTCATCGGCTGCGACGGTTCCCACGGCCTGAGGTCCGGCCTGGCGCGGCCTGGCCTGTGAGAAGGCGGGCCGTATGACCCCGGCTTAAGCACAGGCACAGGCATCCACAGGCGTGGCACGATCCGGCCTGGCCTGTGATAACACGGGCCGTGGGACCCCGCCTTAAGGCTTGTGTTATGGGTATTAGATGGCAGTATATTACAAGCTTTTATTTAGTTTCACCTGTCCCGTTATCTGTCTGTCTGTAATCAAAACTTGCAAGTTAAATTTGACCCACTTCCCGGTTTCCGATTGAGCTGAAATTTTGCATGCATATGTATATATAATACTATACAGGTATAATACTTCCAAGAATGTGTTGCTGGTATTTAAGGCGGGGTGCAAATGCTATCCACGCGTTCCACCGGCTTATCTATACGGCACACCTCTGCAAATGGTAAAGGAGTTCAAGTCCCTGGGTCACTGGGTCACGGAGAACCAGAGTGACAACAAGGACGTGGAGAGGAAGCGTAGGGCGCTCTCAGTCAGGAACAACATGTTGATTCGTAGGTTTGCAAGGTGTACCACCGACGTAAAGATTACCCTTTAGCAGGTGTAAAATGATTGGCGTTCTGCCAATCATTTTACACCTGCAGCCTATGGATCAACTATAAGCAAAAGGCTTACAGTGCCCTACGCGTCCACTATAATAATGGGTTTAGGATGTTGTTGGGGCTGCCGCGTCATTGCAGTGCATCAGGGATGTTTTGCGAAGCGCACACGGATGGGTTTCACGCCATAATGCGGGCGCGGGTCGCGTCCCTGTTGAGGCGCCTGCGCGGCCCCGAACAGCCTCCTGCAGACGGTGGCGGCGCGCTTGGATGGTCCCTCCCTGTTCCATTGGGATAGGTTGCATAGGCCATCCAACTGCTAATTGTATTTGTGATAAAATACCTACTAACATAGTTTTAAGATCACTGTTACTAACAATCTATGGAAATAATACTTCCGAAATAAATTATTAAATAAATAAATAAAATATCGCATGACAATGAAATATTATGATGAGATGGAGCTGATCTGATGCTGGAGCTGGAAGGTGGCCATAGGAACTCCGCAATAAAACGACACAACCCCATCGAGTTTGGGCTCGTTAGAATCGTCTCAATGAGTAGTTGATGATGGTATGCAGAAAAGTACAGCCGGCAATAAAAGCTTGTACCAAAAATGAAATTTTTGACAGATTATTTAATAAATATAAATACATAGAAAACATCCAATACTTAGAAACAAAAGAGAGAAAGCCCGGGCGAAGAGCTTGAGGCGGATTATCGTAAATATTGCCGTACCTCAAAAGGATGTAAGGAACCCTTATTAAATCACTTCACTTATAAAATCACGGCGGCAAACAAGAATACGGCCCACCTAACTAAATATCATGCATATAATCGGAGCATAATTATCAGGTTCCCACGTACCTAATCATCAACGCCTAAACGCTCCAGAAAACAAGAATTTACTCATCAACTAGTTCTAATGGGTGCAATAAACAATACCCGCTCCCTTATCGACGTGACATCGCAACGATTACGCGAATATGCGATATTACGAAGCAATTCACAAATCTAAGCGACCGCTCGCGCTCTATACGTACACACGGACCAGAAGAACGACACAACTGGGGAAATACCCCTTTCCCTCTTTACAGAGGACCGTAGCCATAATAACACCAACATTTTAATCGTGTGTGATCATCATCATAAATTTAAGAGTTAGACTCTGGTCGGTGTAGCTCCCTTCATCTGACTCTATCTAGGGCCGCCTCCTTGACGTGACTGCTACTAAAAGTACCGTATCTGCTAGACTGCAAACATATCCCAGAGAAAAAGTTCCAAGAGAAAGTTCATCAAAACCTTTATATGGAGCAAAGCGTTATACGGGTGTGAAGCGTGGACCATGACGATAAAGAATATTTAGAAGCATTGGAAATGTGGTGTTGGCGTAGAATGGAGAAAATTAGCTGGACAGAAAAAATCACAAATAAAGAAGTGCTGAGAAGAGTGGGAGAGAAAAGGAAACTGATAAAAACGATAGAGAACAGGAGAGGGAAAATGATTGGTCACCTTATGCGATATGACGCTTTTATTACCATCCATGTCCGTAATGTGATATGCAATAAACAATTCTATTCTATTCTATTAATAACATCATGGAAGGAAAGGTAGAAGGCAAGCGAAGACGGGGAAGACCAAGGATTTACCTATATAAAACAAATAAAAGAAAACCGACCATGTGCGAGTCGGACTCGCGCACGAAGGAATCCGTACGATTATCTATAAAAATATTTATTTTATTTTGTTTTTAGTATTTGTTGTTATAGCGGCAACAGAAATACATCATCTGTGAAAATTTCAACTGGAACTATCACGGCATCAGTGAGATACAGCCTGGTGACAGACAGACAGACATACAGACGGACAGCGGGGTCTTAGTAATATTAGGGTCCCGTTTTACTCTTTGAGTACGGAACCCTAAAAAAGTAGCAGTCACGTGTGTGATACGAAGTCCTAAATTAAATTTTCCTGGTGGTGAGGGTGCGCTGCGAGAGTACGTGCTTGTACGTGCGTCAGGTAAATCTGAATGACACTTTTTGTATGGGCGAATAACAGTTGAATAGGGAAGATGCAGTTTTAATATTTACCATTATTTTGTGATCAAAATGTTGAATAAACATAAAATACTTAATTGGTTCTGAAACGTTTTTACTTTAGTTTATACTTATTTCAAACAATAAACACGATTTGAAGTAATGTGAAACGGAACGTGTTTTTATCCATCCGATCAGCGGCTGGTGACGTCATGCACTCCTGCGTTATAACAACTAATGAAAGGTTATAATTGTTAAGGGAAAAATTGTTTCATTAATTTTTTTTTTAAGAATTTCGAATAAAAATGAAAGTAGGCTTTATAAGGAGACTCTAGAAACCGTCCAAAAGTTCGGGTCGACATGGTCGTAAATTATGGCGAGTGACAAACACGAGTGACGTCACAGGACCTGTAGATCCGTTTTAAGGCGCGAAAGTTTAAATTGTCAGTTTATAACAGTAATTTTGACTTTAAATTGTAGTATTTTCATTTTTTAATACACTCGTGGTCTATTCTACATGCAATGCTTTCAAATGAAAGCAAAAATAAAAATATATCATCTTGCCTATTGTCTAACGTTGTGTTCGAATAGTTACCCCACCACTCTGAATTTGTTTATAACTGTCAACACACTGGCCTATCTCCAGCAGTGGACGTCTTTCGGCTGATATAATGATGATGATGATGTCACGCCACCACAACTAATCCTTAAATCAATAGGTACATTGGTTGATTGTGCGCTGCTCCTCTAATAGTACGACCCTCTTCTGTACGACCCTCTACACGAACAGTCTGTTGTGGGTCTCTTATACGCAAAAACAGTACAACGCCCTACGTGTACAGTACAACAATGCTTTCAGGGTGCTACTGGGGCTGCCCCGTTTCTGTAGTGCGTCCGGGATGTTCGCGGATGCCAGAGTTGACTGTTTCTATACAACTATGAGGAAACGCTGCACATCCCTGGCGCGCAGGGTGCGGGCTAGCTCTAGTGGTATCCTGAGCGCATTTGCGGAGAGGTTTGACTGTGAGTACGTGAATCATTGTCATCATATGATCCACGTACCTACTGACAGTCAAGCCCTACTAAGTACCTACTGTTCTTATGTTATATCTTTTAGGTTATATTTATATTTACCTACTATAACTTTAGGCTAAGAAACTGTAACTAACTTTATCTATGAACGCAGTTGGTCGAAATAATTGTGTTCAATTGAATTGAATTGAATGCAGTTGCAAGGTGTCCGCTTACCATCTGACATGCCGTAGGCATATATGTTATGCTTATTTGTCACATCGGTAGTGTAAAAACAGTCTGGTTTCAAAAAGAAAAGCGCTTACGAAACATAGGGTCAAATTATAGTAGGACCATGCTCACGGGCGAGTGCAAAATGTTTTGAATAAAGTAATTACGATCGGTGATTAGATGCGCGCGATAGCGACGTATAAGGAAGGTAATCAATGCGGTTCGATTACCGATGAGTGCAATAACTGGGCCTCCATTCTGCGACACATCATTCAATTTCTGCTTTTCGATTGACAGCGATTGTGTCCTTACCAGATTCATAAATTCGTAGTCAATTTCTGTTAACCTTTATCGGTGCGAGAATATAGTGCTGTTGGTGGAGTGTTTATTTGCTGGAACGTTGGCTCTCGGTCTGGTGACTGCTGATTAAATAGTCAAGAACTACTTAATGAGAATCAGAATCTGCTCTTTAATTTTAATAGGTATTCCGTACAAATTAATCCGCTTTCCTTACTTTGGAGTTCAATAATCTGTTTCGTGGGAGGTGTTACCTACCTATTATCACATACTTAATATATAATCCATTTGCCAAAAACATACATACAAACTTACCTTCTATAAACTGGACTATGGATAATATAATTTAACGGCCTCCGTAGCCCAGTGGGTAGTGACTCTGCCTACGAAGCTGGAGGTCCCGGGTTCGAATCCCGGTCAGGGCATTTATTTGTGTGTTTATCACGAATATTTGTTCCTGAGTTATGGATGTCATATATGTATATAAGTATCTATATGTATGTATCTATTATATATATCATCGCCTAGTACCCACAACACAAGCCTTATTGAGCTTACCGTGGGCCTGGGTTGATTTGTGTAAGATTGTCCCGTAATATTTATTTATTATTTATTATTTATTATTTATTTATATAATTAGGAGTTTTTTTTCTATAGGTAAGTATTTTCATTCATTCATTTACATGTTCATCAAGTTGTGTTAGATATAAATCGCAGTAAAATTTTGGTCAAATGTCTCGTAATTTCTGACTATCAGTGATGATCATATAATTTTTAGGGACTTAAGGGTTTCAAATTAGATTCCTGATTTATTAATTGCTAGTCTTTTAAAGTTTAGCAACGCGTAAGGAGTTGGACATACCTACATAGATCATTTTTTTTATTTCGTCGCATTTAAAACGTATTGTCGCACGTCCTAGGCAGATTCATATCTGCAGATCGGCGATGGCATCTAGCGTTTGTTTTGAAAATTCCAAAAACATGAACAAATCGTCGTGGAAGGCGCTGAGAATTCGCGGCCGGCCCGCCCCCTCCGCTCGCCCAATGGCGTCAGAGCGCGCGCGCCATTGGCCGCCGGAGGAAAAAACGCGAGGAAAAACAATGGCACTCACTTGCACAGCACTTGAGTTTGCTCATTGTTCACCGTCCAACACACCGAGACCCCCGTGGCGGCAACACTTGCGGGTCGCTGGTTGTCTTGCCAGCACCGGAGCGGCGCGGCTGAGGTCTAGCTACACTGGTTAGTTTGTTACGTGTAGTTGTCTCGTCATACCGAGGTTCGCGCGATGTATGATAGGTGGCGTTGCTTGCGCATCGATTGCAGATCTTACATACGGAAACTTGATGTTAATGATAACGCTTCTAACTATATAATTTACTAAGCATAAAAAAGCGTTAGCTTACGCGGTCTGCGCCGCCTGTGCAACGCCAGAAAAAACATACGCGCGTCGTAGACTCTTCATTGATTAGGGTCATTTCGCCGGTTGGCGACCACCTAATTTTATGTGCTGGTTAGCGACCACTTAGCTGACTTGGAGAATTGAAACCATATTTTCTCGTTTTTTCTGTAAATTCCTATTCCATAACTACAAACAATAAGGCATACGACTGACTGTTTCAATATGCTCTGTAGAATTGATGTTATCTTCAATTGAAAAAACCATGTTCTTCAAGTGGTCGCTAACCGAAGGTGGTCGCGTAACCGGCGAAATTACCCTACATCCAAACAGGGGTGTAGACTCCAAATGTATTATTAGGGTCATTTCGCCGGTTAGCGACCACCTAATTTTATGTGCCGGTTAGCGACCACTTAGCTGAGTTGGTGAACTGAAAGCATATTTTCTCGTTTTTTTAGTTAATTCCTATTCCATAACTACAAACAATAATGCATAGGGCTTACTGTTTCAATAGGCTTTGTAGAATTGATGTTATCTTCAATTGAAAAATCCATGTTCTTCAGGTGGTCGCTAACCGAAGGTGGTCGCGTAACCGGCGAAATGACCCTACTTCAAAAGAAAGAAGGCAACAAATATGCCTAGTGACGAAAATCCCATTCGAATATCTCAAAAAATTACGAAGCTACAACCGTTTTAATGTTGCTTAGTTAGAGAGAGAAAACGCTCCAGGATCGTGACGTCACGATCGTCTAGCGGCATAATAAATGACAATCGGTTCATATGAAGGAGCGTTTTGCGGAAAAGGGACAGAACATACCCCCTCTTAAAACTTTGGACGCTTATAACTTTGTGATTATTTAACCTCTTGCGTTGCTTTTCAACCGACGAAAAAAACGGAGGAGGTTCTCAAGTCGACGCGTATATATATATATTTTTTTATGTATGACCACGCATAACTTTTTACAGAGTAGTTTGATTTTGATAATTATTTTTTTATTGGAAAGGGTAGGTATACCCCAAAGTTGGTCCCATATAAATTTGGGGAAAAAAAACTTACGCTAAGGGTAGGAAAATAGGGGTTGATTGATTTTTCGTCGGTTAAAACTTTGTTTTCAAAGTAAATTATTCCTCCATTTGACTACATTTTTAATCCTTTTTCGAGGAAATGCAACATTATTGATTATTTTTATAGTGTCTACACCCCTATTGTTGGGCCTATCAAGAATAGGAACAAAAAATTACCTGTGTAGTAGACAATTACCGATGACCGTCAAGTAAACAATGCCCGCCGTTCCCGGACAAGCGCGAAACCTGTCACCCAACAGTCGCACCTGTTGTTTGACCGGCGGCACGGGAGTTGCTCTCGACTCAACTGTCACATTCTCACACTTAACCCGAGATTACACACTCTAACCCGCAGTAACCTGTTTAGTATTTACTGTGTGAGACGTGTGAAATCGATAACACATAGGTAACATAGTACACTTACAAAGCCTTTCCGACCTCTTTAATAATACAAAAGTTAAAAAATGCGTAAACTTTGTGTGGAGCTTTAATACAGAGTATACCAACCCCTATTTAGTTTAAATTGTGTCCTAAGTATTGAATGTTCTTATTTTATTACCTATAGATTATCTACTAAAGTACAAATGCCAATATTTGTATTTATTTTTGTGATGAGTAGGGACCAACTACCAATACGCATCACATCAATAAATAATGTTGCAAAGTAACAACTCATTACAAGTAAGCATATTTTTATAATTATAAATGAATTCTAGACTGGCTGTTATTTTAGACAGTCGATTAATCGTCATGTTTTAATATTATACTTAACACTTCACACTTCTCTCGTATTAAAAATGACAGTTCATTCCATCGGTCGGCCGTTATCCTCGGCAAAAACAACAATGGCAGCTGGCAGTTATTGAAAATAAAAGAATCGTCGCAAGATTCAAACACCGTGAAGTGTGTTGGCCAAGTCCGGTAGGAATACGTACAATGCAAAAAAAAATATAAAAAAACTTACACACGTTCATACCTACATGTTTGTGTACGAAGCATGCCCACTTGGGCTTGTACTTTGACAAAAGGGAAATGGTGCGAACGCCTACTCCCTTCCGTGTTGTACAGTCGCTACGAAAAGATGTACCTATTTTTTCACCAAACTGCATTGTAGTAAAGTGCATAAAAACTGGATACATCTTTTTGTTGTTGATATGATAATGTCCTCATTTTGTCTTTAGGTTCATAAGACCTGAAATAAGAATACCTGGACTGAAAATTGTTTCCACTATGATAAAAACCTAAGGACGTAGGTACATATAGTTTCATACTGCCCCAAAATTGTGGGAGTTTTCATTAAGCTGAACTTCACTGAACATCTTTGACCCTGTCCTAACGCACACTCAATCACTCGTCAGTTGTTCATAAAAAAAATGTCCTTCTGTGAAAAATAGGAAAGCTTAATTAAGGTTATTATTAAATATCTATCATCAGAGCGGTCTCTATGAGAATTAGAGGAACGAGAAGAAGAATAGAAAGATTTGGATGCGAAGACGGCTGCGGAATACCCACCATAGAACACTAGATTCCTCTTCTTTTTTATGATATTATTATACAGGGTGTTTTGTAGCTGGGTGCAAACCTTTAAGGGGGAGATACACCAGACCATGTAGAACATATTCATCCAAAAATAATTTTTTTTAGCGATTTTTTGATTTTTAAGGGAACTTTTACGATTTTAGTATGAAAAACCCAAAATTGGTCAATTAAATGCTAATAACTTCCAATCCAAACAGATATGTCCGTTTTTTTTATTATTTTAGTAGTCTAATGTGCCCTTGATCGTATTAAAGTAGTATGAAGCACCATTGTGTCCAAAAAAGTTATGTGCAAAGCATTTAAACTTTACAAAAATAAAAAATAAAAATAAAATCTTACTTTTGGTGTCATTTAAAAAAATAAATAAAATAATATAAATTTTGGATGAATATGTTCTTATAATATATATTGGATAATATATACATGGTCTAGTGTATCTCCCCCTTAAAGGTTTGCACCCAGCTACAAAACACCCTGTATATATATTATTGTATTATTTAACGTAATGAACTATTAGTCAGTGTATGGGAGCCAGCGAGGAAGGCGTTTTTTGACATTCGCATCGTAAATGCCGACGCCGCCTCGTATGGCTTACTTACATGACCCACAATCGCACAAAACCACGCTCGCGAAAAACAGCGCAAATACGACCTGGCTGCAGAAGATCTTAGAGCCTCATTTACTCCCCTTGTGGTCTCCTGTGACGGCATCGTCGGAATGGAATATGAATCCTTTATAAAGAAAACATCTCTAAAGCTATGTGAAAAGTGGTCCAAACCATACTCACAAATAATAAGCTGGATCAAAGTCAAAATACAAATATCTATCATCAGATCTCTATGAGAATTAGAGGAACGAGAAGAAGAATAGGAAGATTTGGATGCGAAGACGGCTGTGACGGCTACCCACCATAGAACACTAGATTCCTCTTCTTTTTTTATGAATTTATTATATATATCCTATACTATTAAACGAGCAATATTTGTATATATATATATTTGCAATCACGTTCTCGGAAACGGCTCTAACGATTTAGATGAATCCTATACTATTAAACGAGCAATATTTGTATATATATATACTAGCTCTTGCCCGCGACTTCGTCCGCGTAGAACATGTTATCGTCTAAATGTTTGTTTAAGGAATTAATTTTTAAAATCATTGAAAGTAGCTTTGTAGTCTTGTAGTAAACAGTCTAAAACTGAAGTTACAAATCCCTTACTTTAAACATGTTTTGCTCTCCATACAAACTTTGAACACCCTTATAATACCTTTTAGGGGATGAATTTCAAAAAACGCTGAAATGAGTTTTGTGGTCTTTTAACAAACATACTAAGATCGAAGTTACAATTCTCATACTTAAAAATTTTCTTTGAATTAACGCTTTTCGGGGAAAAATTGAAAAGAAAACACTAAGTTTTTTTATTGTAATAAGTATTTTTTCTACAAAATATCAAGTCTCTAGCTCAAAAAATGGGTTTCCCATACGAACCTTGCACCCCTTTTTATTCTCATTAGGGGTCGAATTTTCCAAAACGCTAAAAGTACTTGATTTTTATTGTAATAAGTAATCTTTCAACAAAGTTTTAAGTCCCTCGCTAAAAAAATATTTTCTTCATTCAAACGTTCTTATAAACCCCTAAAGATCGAAGTTTCTAAAATGCTGAAAGTATTTAATTTTATTTTTAATTAGTAAGCTTTCTACAAAATTGTAAATCGGCTAAAAAAATGTTTCCTCCACACAAATGTTGCACCCACTTTTAACCCCCTTAGGAGTGGAATTTACTAAAACGCTGAATATCCTTTTTTTTTGTATTTCAATAACTAATCGTCCTACAAACTTTTAAGCTCCTATCCCAAAAAGAGTTTCCCCATATAAACTTTGCAGCCCTTTTTAACCCTCTTAGGGGTGGAATTTTCCAAAACGCTGAAAGCACTTTGTTTGTACTCAAATAAGTAATGTTTCTACAAAGTTTTAAGAACCCCCTCAGGAGATGATTTTCAGGATAAAAACTATGCATCCTCCCTGGGACTCTTACTTTATCTATACCAAATTTCATCTAAATGGGTTTAATCCAAATTTTCACCCCCTATTTCATTACCTTGGGAACTATTTTCGGGATAAAAACTATCCGCTTTCATTCTCCGAGACTTAAACTATCTCTATACCAAATTTCATTTAAAGGGGTTCCATCAAAAGTTTCATCCTCCATTTCACTCCCTTAGGGGGTGATTTCCGGAATTGAAACTATCCTATGCCCTTTCCCAGGACTTAAACTATCTCTAAACTAAATTTCATCTAAATGAGTTCATCCAAATTTTCACCCCCATTTCATCCGCTTAGAGGATGATTTCCGAAATAAAAAATATTCTATTTCCTTCCCTAGGACTCTAACTATCTCTATACCAAATTTCATCTAAATGGGTTCCATCAACATTTTCACGCCTAATGTCACCCCCTCAGGAGCTGATTTTCGGGATAAAAACTATGCATTGTGCTTCCCTGGGACTCCTACTATACCAAATTTCATCTCCATGGGATTTATCCAAATTTTCAAAACTATCTAATGTCATTCTCCGGGAATCAAACTATCTCTATACCAAATTTCATCTAAACGGGTTCCATCCAAAGTTCAACCCCCCATTTCACCTCCTTAGGGGTGATTTCCGGAATTAAAACAGTCCTATGTTTCATCCAAATCGGTGCAGTGGTTAAGTAGCACCATACAAATTTTCAACCCCAGTTTCATCCCCTTAGGGGTGGATTTCCGGGATAAAAACTACCCTATATGTCCTTTCCCAGGACTCAAACTATATCTAAACCAAATTGTATTCAAATGGGTTCCATCCGAATTTTCACCCCTTATTTCACCCCCTTAGGGGATGGCTTCCGAAATAAATACTATCCTATGTCCTTTCCTAGGATTTAAACTATCTCCAAACCAAATTTCATCAAAATTGGTTACCTCCAAATTTTCACCTCCTCATTTCACCCCCTTAGGGGATGATTTACGGGATCAAACCTATCCTTTGTCCTTCCCCGGGACTCAAAGTATTTAAATGCCAAATTTCATCCAAATCGGTGCAGCGGTTTAAGTAGCTCCATACAAAGTTTCACCCCCAATTTCATCCCCTTAGGGGTGGATTTCCGAGATAAAAACTACCCTATGTCCTTTCCCAGGACTCAAACTATCTCTAAACCAAATTGTATTCAAATGGGTTCCATCCGAATTTTCACCCCTTATTTCACCCCCTTAGGGGATGATTTCCGGGATAAAAACTATCCTATGTCCTTTTCTAGGATTTAAACTATCTCCAAACCAAATTTCATCAAAATTGGTTACCTCCAAATTTTCACCCCCTCATTTCACCCCCTTAGGGGATGATTTACGGGATTAAACCTATTTAATGTCGTTCCACAGGACTTAAAGTATTTATATACCAAATTTCATCCAAATCGGTGCAGCGGTTTTAGTAGCTCCATACAAATTTTCACCCCCCATTTCATCCCCTTAGGGGTCGATAAAAACTACCCTATGTCCTTTCCCGGGACTCAAACTATCTCTATACTAAATTTCATCTAAATCGGTTCAGCGGTTTAGGCGTGAAGAGGTAACAGACAGACAGACAGACAGACAGACAGACAGACAGACAGACACACTTTCGCATTTATAATATTAATATAGTATATAGTATATATAGTATATATAGTATGGATTTGCAATCACGTTCTCGGAAACGGCTCTAACGATTTAGATGAAATTTGGAATATAGGTGGTTACGGGGCCGAGAAATAGATCTAGATAGGTCTCGTTTCCGAGAAAATTCGTTTTCTCGAGATTTTCTCGCATAAAGATTTGTTAATGCAATATAGTACGTAAATTCACCACAACTGTCACCGCTTGATTAGACGAATGGTTATAACATTGGCTTACAACACCTTTGGCCGGCGGGGGTTCAAATCCCAGCGAAGGGAAAATCTTTCTTTTTGCTTTCTTTTTTTAATTTTTGATTTTGATTTTTCGTAGTATTTTAAAGCCGGGTAAAGCATGGTCATACGTTTTTTTTTATTGTTTCTATATCTTTTTGTTTTTAAATAATAAAAGATATTAAAAACATGTTTTTATAGCACTGTGCCTTCTTTTTATCCATAAGGTTATTTAGGTTGAAAAAAGTTAGATTAGTCAAGTGAGTGGGCAACTCGACTGTTAGAGATTCTTAAGCCGCCCGAAGGCCTCTAACTCGGCTTAATGACTACTGTGAACAGCAGCCGAGATCAACTGCTTAGCGTGCCTTCCAAAACACGGAAGCGCTCATTTTAGTAACCACTCAAACAGGCGGTCACCCATCCAAAGACTGGCCGCTGCCATCTTTGCTTAACCTGCGTTATTGTTTCCGATTCGCAGGCGCCACTGGGCTATAAACGCTTCGCTAGATGGTGCTCATCATTATCTGAAAGTTAATTCAGGCATTAATAATGCCTTTCTTTGAATTTGTGATTCTAAATGCTGAGTTATGAATATTATTATTTATAATTTCTGGTTGTAATTTTTCCCTTTGTAGGTAAAAAAATGGTTTATAGAATCTCTATTTTATTATTAGAAAATTATATCCGTCGCAAGTTTTTTTTATGTTGAATTATTTTTTAAAGAGCATTGTGTAATGCAATAGCTACTCACCTAACTCTATCTAGAGAGTTCTGCTCCATAATTTTTATTTTTGTTGGACCCTGAGCAATTCATACCTATACCTTTTTTTTCTTGGGGAAAACCTGCGAACCAGCCTGGTACCCAATCATCGGGGGATGACTGGGTTCTGTGGTATTTCTATCCACTAAAAACCCCTTACAGAAATCCAAATCTTAATAGGTCAAGTCGTTTTGGAGATAATTGAGAATACAAAACATCCAAGATTCAGAAACAAATATTCATGTCCATCACACAAACATTTGCCCTTTTCCGGGATTCGAACCCGGTGACCCTCCAGCTTCGTAAGCAGTGTCACTACTCTTTAATAACTCTATTAATAACTTCCAAAAAAAGAGGATTTTTATGTTTAATGTTTGATTACCTCAGAACTCCGTCATAATTTATGAACCGATTCGTATTTTTTTTATTTTAGTGAAAGTACGAGTATTTGATTCCAGTTTGGTCCCATTATTTTCAAAAAGCCAGTTAGATGATGGAATCCATGAGGAATTGAGGAAAGTCCTCAATTATATTAAGCACGCGTCACAGAATAAGTAAACGCGTGTATAGATTTTGGTATTTTCTATTATAACTCGTGTAGGTATAAATTTAGCCTCGGAAACAACAAATTTGGTGACATTTCACCAACTGAACTGAGGAACTGATTATGAAGACTCTCGTAGGGAACCATAATATCGGCCTTTAAAGCCTACGCCAAAACCAAACACCAACACGAGTGGAGGAATGAGGCTGGCTAAAGGCACTCTAAGCTATTCATAGAAGGAGTGGACTCGGGCTGGACCAGAAAACTCTGGAAATCCAGTAGGAAGCAACTCAGAATTATATCTGGGGTGTTCACAGGTCACTTTAGGGTCAAGGATCTCTTGGCCAAGATGGGACTATCGGATAGTTTAGACTGTAGAATGTGTGGCGAGGAGGATGAGACTATGGAACACTTATTGTGTTAATGTCATGCCCTTGCCAGACAAAGAATGAACTACTTTGGTAACGGCTACCCGCCACCAAAGGAATTCAAGGTGCTCTTGGTGAACTGCATCATGCGTTTTGTGGAAATGATGGAGCAAGCCTGGGAGCAGGTATAAAGGAGAGGGCAAATGCACAAAAGATCCCACTGGGTCGAAGTGCATCCGAAAGGGCCCTCACCTAGATAAGATTATGAAGAATACAGACGTCACATATTCTGTGATTCCGTTTAAGTAGCAACTAATGAAGTGCCAAAGCTAATTCTGAGATCCTTGAGGAATCGACGGAACTCTTCAAATATTATCGGCCTACTTATAGCGACTTGGGTGTTTTCTGTAATAATCAACGCATTTGCTCTCGGAAACCAGTTCATGCAGTAGGTATAGTGGGAAGGAAATGTTAATGTATGTTCCTTGGCGAAGTAATGAATTGAATTCGGTTTAAAATTTGTTTTTAAAGTAGATTGTGAATACCATTTGTTGGTATAACTTTTTGTATTAGTTGTTTCCTTTATAGTCGGGGGTTTATATTTAATAATTTTCAATTCCAAGGCGAGTTTTTTAAGACCAATGAAAATAAACATCTTTTAAAAATATAATTAAAAAATATATAGGAAGTAAACTTACTCGTATTTTCACCCGAGCAGAGCTCGGTCGCCCAGATATTATTGTATTAATTAAGTTAATAAACTAATTAGTCTCAGGTTATTATTATTAATTTAATACGAGTTTGACTCAAACTACCTACTACAGATGAAATGTGTGTCATGTATGTCATTACGAGGCATCAGATGAACAAATAAATAACAATACTTGGCCTACACTTTAACGCTCTCGATGGGAACACTTTTTAACAATAAACAAACAAACCGAACAATACCACAAGAACATTGGTGCAAGACGGCAGGTTTCATATGTCATAATTTTTTCCAACCTCCAAGGCTGGTTATGGCAGATATATGACACGTATGACAGAAAAGTCAAGTAAAGGCGGCATTAATGTCAATTCTCGTATGTTTTGCATCACCAGTTTCTTGCGCCGGCTCTTGAGGAATAGCTTTACTTTTTCCAGCTTGTGGTTATTTTAGTTTTTCCAGACAAGTAGTGTTTTGTTTTGACATTCGCACTCGTTAAGTGCCTCCATATTATGCTTTACACATAAAATAAGAGTATTTTGGTATCCGATTGGATAGTGACTCCCAGAGAATTAAGCTGTTGAATGTAAAAATAAAATAAACAGGTATTTCGGGACCAACTTACACAAATTGACTTTCTCCCAAACTAAGCAAAGCTTGTACTAGGTATTGGTACAAGACGACGATATAGGTACATACCTAGTTATTTAAATAAATTATACTTAAGTACATATAAAACATGCATGGACTCAGAAACAAATATTATTGTTCATCACACAAATAAATGCCCTTACCGGGATTCGAACATTTCGAACCCAGGATTGCCGGCTTATTAGTAGGCAGGGTCACTACCAACTATGGTACAGAGGTCGAGGTTTAGATAATAAAATGCCATATTTAGGTGCTTATGTGCAGCCAGACAATCCCACTTAGGTACTCTGTGAAGTGTTCGACAGCTGGTGGACGTGGTCGGCAGCGCTCCTGGGGATACACTCTGTGGACAGGAAGCCTGCATTTGCCTTTAGCTTATCCAGTTCATACTCATTCAATTAGTGTCTGCTAGACACGCCCACACGCCCCTCCGACCGAGCGAGCTTGGTCGGCACCGACCGTGTAGCTGTAGACAGTTGTTTGCAGCAAAATATCATACTACATTAAGATTTGGGCAAGTTGCACGTAAAACCCTTGGGCCTATGATGGTTGCGATAATATGACGCCTTCTGGAGTTGCAAGCGTAGGACATGCATGTGTAAATAAATAAATAAATGTTTGCCACCTTCACGGGATTGCACTGTTACAAAATCGGTTAGCACTAGTGAAGGAGTAAACTCGTACACAGCAAACGACTGGGCCTGGTTTTCACAACGCTTATTGTAAACTCGGCTCAGGAGTTGTCTGCGTACCAGCATATGCGGGCCATATGCTTATTTGTTACACAACAAACGTAGCCTATGAACGCTTGCAACTCATTTCATTTCATTTATTTATTTCATTCACTTGTGAGAAACTTTTTCAAACACAATGCATGTTGTTTGAGAAAGTTGCTCTTCTTTTTAACCGACTTCAAAAAAAGGAGAAGGTTCTCAATTCGGTTGTATTTTTTTTAATGTGTGTTACCGTTACCTAAGAACTACGTCATCTATGAACCGATTCGTACCATTTTTTTTATTGTAAGTATATGCTTCCAAGTCAGTCCAATTATTTTCAAAACTCCAGTTGAATGATGGGAACCATGAGGAATTGAGGGAACTCCTCAAATATATAAGGCACGCGTGTAGTAATTTCGGTGTTTTCGATTATAACTCGTGTATTTACATCCGGAAATTATAAATTTGGTGAAGTGGAAGTGATGATGAAGACCACAGATGGCTTGTGGAACTTGTCAATGATGTACTTCAAACTATAAAAGTACGTCACTGATTCTGATATAATTCCGTTGAAATAGCTAACAATGAAGTGCCAAAGGTGATTCTGAGACCCTTGAGGAATTGACGGAAGTCCTCAAATATTATCGGCCCACATACAGCGATTTGGTTTTTTCTCTAATAGTCAACGTATTTGCTCTCGGAAATCAGTTAATGTGGTAAATTGGAAAATAAATGTGGAAATGTTCATGTGCAGGCTTGGCGGAGTACTGAATTGAAGTCGGTTAAAACTTTGTTTTTAAAGTAAATTATTCTTCGTCGTTTTCACTTTTGACTTGAGTGGTCGTGGTCATCATTTCAGGTGTTGGTAGCAAGCTTCACAACACGCTACCATTCCTCTCTGACAGCCGCCATCCATATGTGTAGTGATGCAGCTACTGCAGCTTTAATCTGACTTGTCCATCTCATTAGTGACCTGCCTCGCGGTCTGGTGCCCTTGACCTTTCCCTGGACTACATGTCGCTCGATAGCTACGTTTCCGACGACATATGTGCCCGAAAAACGAAAGGATAGAAGGAATGGACTCGGGCTGGACCAGAAAACTCTGGAAATCCAGTAGGATGCAACTCAGAATTATATCTGGGGTGTTCACAGGTCACTTCGGGGTCAAGGATCTCCAGGCCAAGATGTACTATCGGATAGTTTAGACTGTAGAATGTGTGGCGACGAGGATGAGACTATGTAACACTAATTGTGTGAATTTCATGCCCATGCGAGACATATAATGAATAACTTTGGCAACGGTTACCCGCAACCAAAGGAATTCAAGGTGCTCCCGGTGAACTGCATCATCCGTTTTGTGAAAATGATGGAGCAAGCTTGGGGCCAGGCATAAAGGAGAGGGCAAATGCACAAAAGATTCCACTGGGTCGAAGTGCATCCGAAAGGGCCCTCGCCTAGATAAGATAAGGATACGAGAGTGCACTGTGGATGATAGACGCTGCTTGATGCCGAGTTCCTGGAGTATGGACTCATTGGTACGAAATTCAGTCCAAGATACTCCTAGCATTTTCCTCCAGCACCACATTTCTAGAGCGTCTACTCGTATCTTTCTTCGCACTACTTCCCGTGTCTCTGCGGCGTTAAGAAATATTACGGGGTACACAAGCGCTCGCATAAGCTGGATTTTCGTTACTTTTTAAATGTTGCAGTTCTTCTAAAATTTCTTTAGCTTATCCATTGTCTATTCACTTCGTCGACGCATCCGCTATTATTCGAAAAGGAAAAAAATATGTTTTTTCTACAAATAAGTACATACAATTAAAAAAACACAATTACAATCACATTAAAGTAAGTACACATTTGAACGCAAAAAGTTTAATTCATAACAATTTGCAATAAACAACCAAAAATTCATGTCAACTATAAGAACTTCTCTATAGTACAATAACATTTTTGAAATCAAGCAAAACTGTCCTAAAAATTACAAAACGTCTTGATACAAAAGCAAGGGACCGTTAAGGATTTTAAGTCGGGAAAAATAATGCAAAATGACTGGTGCGACTGCGACATTTTGGCCATGAACCTAATAGCTCTTCACAAGAGCGTTACTAACCCTATATTGGATTGAAGTTTCGTTGTGTTGACCATCATCATCATCATTGGCCCTATAACTACCTACATTGCATCTATGAAAAGATGATTTATACAGCGTCCATATTAGAGTTGCGGCACTTTACGTGCGTAATAGTTGACAAATAGAGACCTCTAACATCCCTAATATTAATTATTTGACCGTGTAGATACAATCTTTACATTTTTATTTATTTTATTGCGACGCAGGAGACTCTTCTGTCTCCTGCGTCGCAATAAAATAAATGGTCTCACAATTATGTGATAAATGTAACAGTGTTAATATAACCATTGTCATAACAACGCTATCGCATCGACTGGTTCATTAACCAGGTAACGTGTCCAATCTATATGACTGCCACGTTATAATAATACAGTTACATCACGTTATACGCAAAGTACTTCAGAGTTCAGACCCACGACCTACCATAATTGGTATAAGGTACGGCTGAGGCGAGCCGAGAGGGCTTGTGAACATTACCTAAAGCCGCGCGAGATTGATGGGTTCGCACCGACTAATAATCAGTAGCGTTACATTTGCATACGCGTGTATAAGTATTGGCAAGTGTGGTTATTGATAAAAACGAGAATGGCTTTTCTTTGCGACTACGTGATGATTACAATTGTATTTCCTGAATGATTTAATTTAAACACTGTGTCATCATCATCATAATTATCATATCAGCCGAAAGACGGCTCAAACAATAAATATATTTTTGTTTGTTCTGATGATTATTAAAGATACTGGGGACCGATTTTTGACTTTCAAGCGCTCGAAAATTAAATAAAAGTAAATACGATTTTAGTGTCAATATAGCAGGCACTAACTTTCTACCGATAGAATTGAATACGAGTGGTCAATACCACTCGCTTTTCAATTTTCTATCGCTATTTGAAAACAGCATTTCGTAATTATAGTCCGTTTTCGAGTGAAAGATTCGAGCGCTCGAAAGTCAAAAATCGGTCCCCAGGCTTAAGTAGGTACTAAGAAATAAGAATATGGCAAGATAAGAAAACCCGGTCTCGTGTTGCATTGCACGAAATAAAATTATCAATAATGTTGGATTTTCTCGAAAAAGGATTATTCATATAGATAGTCAAATGGAGAAAAAAAAGATGCAAATAAAAGTCCTACTAACCTAATGAATAAGCCTTTACTAGGGCATTTTCAATTATTCGTGCACCCAATTAGCGTGAGTTGTTAAACAAAAATTAACTCAGTGTCAGTTTTGTAACGACAATTAAGTATTCAATTTGTGTAAAAATTAACTTTTTCTTTTCAATCTATAAATGATATGCATATACACGTTATTTAAATGTGAAACCAGTTCATTTTCACATCATTTGTATGCTTGACTTTCGTTACAAAACTGACACTGAGTTAATTTTTGTTACTCACGTTTAAGGATGACTCACGCTAGAACGGGCCGTGTCCGGCCCGGGCCGTTTTCTAAGAAAAACGACTGCGTTTTTACGCGGCCGAGCCATATCCAAGCCCAGCCGAGCCACGCCCGAGGCTCGGAAGCGGCCTTGTATCGGTACGGCCCGGCCATGGCTCGGCCGGGCTTGGGTATGGCTCGGCCACGCAAAAACGCCGTCGTTTTTCTTAGAAAACGGCCCGGGCCGGATACGGCCCGGTCTAGCGGGAGTCATCCTTTACGTTAACAACTCACGCTAATTGGGTGCACGAATAATTGAAAATGCCCACTAACAAGCTATAATTTTATTATTTATTATTATAATTATTAAAACATAACATTATTATGAGAATAAATAATTACAAAGATATAAGAGGGATATTTCCTGTCCCTTATTCGAATTGAAACGGTTGTCATTTACTATGATTTTTCTCTTTCTAACAAGCAACATAAAACGGTTAATTCTTCGTAATATTTGTGATCTTGATTTTCAGGCATATTACTCGTATGCTTTCTTTCTTTAGAAGTAAAAAATTGAGTTCAGAACTACTGGGTCAATCCAACACATACGTTTTGCTAGTTGTCAACGTGAATCACGAACTCTTTTCCACGTCCGCAGTGTTATCGTGTGAAAACGGCAAAATGCAATTCGAAGCGTACCGTAAAACGGGGTGAGTAGGGACAAAACTGTCATTCAAACCTCGATAACATGTTATTTCTACATTTTATGGAAACTTAATTTTATTAATAAATTGGGGAACAACTGTCACTTGCGTCCGCAGGAGCTACCTATCACAACCCTGCACGTGTCCCCCCGGTACTAAAGACGTACAAACTCAAAGGCCAAATAATGTATGCCATACGATTAAATAAATAAATATTAATAAATTATCCGACCGTTTGTATTTGAGTTTTTTTATGATTTTAGGTAGGTAGTTCCATTTCATAACTTTAAAGATAAAACACAGAAAAGTAGGATATCCCACCTCACGCGATAGTTGGGGTGAGGTGGGATTTCATAAATAGGTTATTTTGGAAAATTGTTGGATCGTTTTTTTTTTATCACTACATATTATAAAACAAAGTCGCTGCCCGCTGTCTGTCTGTCTGTCTGTCCCTTTGTATGCTTAGATCTTTAAAACTACGCAACGGATTTTGATGGGTTTTTTTAATAGATAGAGTAATATAAGACGAAGGTTTATATGTATAATACATTACTGCAATACATGCATGTATTATAAATATAAACCCGTGCGAAGCCGGGGCGGGTCGCTAGTTATGTATAATATGATAAGAATACATTATTTAGGTAGCAGTAGCCTTTAAAAACTATCTCACGCCCCTGTCATCCCTTCTCTCCCCATTCAAAACCCAACTGTCCTCGCAATTCCTACTCACCCCATTTTACGGTATATAGTATTACAGATTGAGCTGCATTCTTACTTATTAGATTTCGTGATTAAAGTTTAAACATTACAATTCATACACAGATCGTAATGTGGTGGTATTTTAGCTCGTCAAGTGCGGCCGGCGCGAGTGGCAGCCGGTGTTAACATTTCAATTAAATAATGTTATGCTAAATTCTTAATTATCATAGCAATTTACGAATGCTCGTGTGTTGCATTGTATGTTTATTCGAGATGGAAAACGCAGACGGCAGCTGTCTCCATTATAAAATTGAAAACATTAGCAGTTTTCGGTGGATTAATTCCTTAAATTCTCTTTTAAAGTTCTAAACATTGACTTCCTTTTTTAAGCGATTTCAAAACAAAGGAGGAGGTTCTCAATTCGGTTGTATTTTTTTAATATTTTTTTAATGTGTGTTACTTCAGAACTCCGTCATTTATGAACTGATTTATACCATTCTTTATTAATTGAAAGTATATGCTTCCAGGTTAGTCCCATTGTTTTCAAAACTCCAGTTGAATGATGGGAACCATGAGGAATTGAGGGAACTCCTCAAATATATAAGGCACGCGTGTAGTAATTTCGGTGTTTTCTACATATTATAATTCGTGTATTTACATCCGGAAATCATACATTTGGTGAAATGGAAGTGATGATGAAGACCACAGATGGCTTGTAGAACTTCTCAATGATGTACTTCAAACTATAAAAGTACGTCACAGATTCTGATACCGTTGAAATAGCAAACAAAAAAGTGCCAAAGGTGATTCTGAGATCCTTGAGGAATTGACGGAAGTCCTCAAATATTATCGGCCCACATACAGCGATTTGGTTTTTTTCTCTAATAATCAACGTTGGTATTTGTTCTCGGAAATCAGTTCATGTGGTAACTTGGAAAATAAATGTGGAAATATTCATGTGGCTTGGCGGAGTACCTACTGAATTGAAGTCGGTTAAAACTTTGTTTTTAAAGTAAATTATTTAGTCCAAAAGTTAGACGGTGGTAGGTTGTATTGAAGGTCTTCATGGCGATAAGACCGTTGGTACCTAATTTTAAACCAACTTCAAAAAAGGAGGAGGTTCTCAATTCGTCTGTATTTTTGTGTGTTTGCTACGCAATAACTCGGTAATTTATGAACTGATTTGCATTTTTTTTCTTTATTTGAAAGCATATACTTCCAGATTGGTCCCGTTGTCACCAAACTCCAGTTTTAATGATGGGATCCTGGAGAAATCGAGGGAACTCTTCCAATTTTATGGCAAACTTGAAGCAGATTTTGGCTACTGATTTGAAGTCGGTTAAAACTTTGTTTTTATAGTCAATTATAATTTGTACATTTTATTTCAAATGTGTGTCAAATCTGAAGTATAATTCCCCTGTAATCGGAACGTGTAATTACTTTCAAACTCGCAGGACACCAATTTCCCACCATACCACAAAGTAGTCCTTATAAAATAATCCATGTATAGTATAGGAGCCGGCGACGGAGCGCTATACGTATAATAAGTAAGTCATTGTTCTTGGGCCGCGCCGGGAGCGGTGGAAAAACGCGCATGAGTGACATAAATATTGTATAGACGAGTGCGGAATGCATGATGAGCAGCGTTTTTGTCTCGCGGCTACGCGCGGTAGCGGCTCTCAAACTTTACCGATTCACACTATTATTATTAGCTTATTTTAATTAACTACTGACCAGTGATTATCTCTAGTCTCACCAGAGTCTCTTTGTCTCCTATTATTGCATGTTATGAAGCGTGTGGTGTTGTGTTCCTGGTGGTGAGTAAGGTCGCCAGAGCTCCCTAGGATGCGCTGCGTTGGGAGTGAGGGACCTGCATGTCTCTATCTGCCAAGTGCCAACACAGCGAATCATCAAGTGAAGGTCGGCAACGCGCTTGTGATTCTTCTGGAGTCACAAGTGTCCATAGGCGACGGTACCAGCTTAACGTCAGGCAGGCCTTAAGCTTGTTTGCCACCGTCGTTGTATAAAAAAAGAGGGTTATTCACGTAACGTTCCGAAAGCGCGTCGGTACAATTTAACTGTCAAGTTTCCATATAAAAAGTGACATTTAGACCTACCTGACGCGCGTACAATGCGTTACGTGATCGACCTGCTGAGTGCCGACAATTGCACGCGGGTTCAGCAATTCCATATAATTCCACTTCACTTGATATTCATTAAAATACATTCACTTACTTAAAATATATTCGCTGCCCTCTCCGCACGTGGGCACTCTTCTCGACGATGATTCCATGCGGGTGGCTGTGGCTCTCCGCCTGGGCTGCGATGTTTGTGAACGTCATCTATGCATCTGCGGCACCATGGTGGAGAGTAATGGTCACCACGCCTTGAGTTGTGGTCGATGTGCCGGCCGATTCCCGCGTCTCGGCAAATGTTCCGTGTGTGCTGGAGTCTTCAGGCCTTAGTCGGACGGACGGTAAAAGACCTGATGGTTTGACCCTGGTGCCTTGGCATAGAGGGAAGTGCCTTCTATGGGACGTGTGTCAGCACTTTCGCGGCCTCGCACCTCGGTCGCACCACGTGCACGGCTGGAGCGGCTGCTGAGATGGCGGCTCTTAGGAAGCGAGACAAATATTCTGCTTTGGAGGGTTATTTATTTGTCCCGCTCGCGGTAGAAACGACCGGTTGTTGGGGTTCGGAGGCCAGAAAATTCATCAAGGAGATCGGGCGCCGTCTAGCGGAGAGGGGTCTTGACCCCCGTTCCGGGTCATTCCTGGTGCAACGTCTGTCCATCGCGATTCAGCGCGGCAACGCGGCGAGCGTGATGGGCACCTTTCCACCTGGGGTGGCTCGGGGCGGGCCTTTTGACTAAGTTAATAATTTATTATTAACACTCATTGTACCTTTTTATTTATTGTCTAACTGTGTAATTGACTTATGTTGAAATAAAATAACAAATATTACTTTTCACTTTTATCGAATCTATATGATGATACCCGCGGTCGAACCTGGCTATCAATCTTTGAATGGCCACCAAAAGTAAGTTGTTCAGTGTCATCTGCAATATAACATCTGTCGAGATCGTATGGATCTACAAATAAACAAAAATAAACATTCAATTCAATTAACATTCATTTTATTCATTTAAATCATTTCTGTTTAGGAAACTGTAAGTCTACAACTTAAGTAGAATTGTATATTTTATAGATATAAGTATGAAATACTGTTTGTTTCTTTATAATTTAGTTTTTGTTTTAGTGGGAACTGTCGAGGAGCTAAATGCATGTTTATTTGTAATCAATCTAGCTTGTAAGTACCTATTAAGTACATTGAACTCCGTTAGTTCTCCAATAAATAAAATAAAATAAAATAAAATAAAATAAAATAAATAAATAAATTAAGGCTAAATAATCCATAAATGTTAGTATTACAATAAACTTAAATAGCTATGTTAGTGCTAAGAGGCCCAGTGTCTGATTAGGGCGCTGTTCCATCTCTCTGCCACGACGGCCAGGAGACTGTCTGTGGCGATAAAGAAATAAGGAGATAAGAAAAAATAAATAAGATCGTGACGTGACAGATGTTTTGGCCTGTTTTGTCCTGTCAACAAACTGCACAGGTGATTGAAGAGTAGTGGAGCTTTTGTAATAACTGTCTATTGTCTACATCCACTCTACATCACTTGCTCTCGTATCTGTCAATACAATTATGTCTGAGGCCGTAGAGGCCTGGACCACTGCTTGTCCGAGCACTGACCTGCCTAGACACCCAAGTTCTCAGCGACTGTGGGACGAGCCGCTCTATAGACTGGTACGGGATAATTTGCATCAAACGGCAACCAGTATCCCAGAGCGCGCTCGGCTCCTTGCCGTTGTTGAATGGGAATCCGGGCAGTGGCTCCAAGCTCTGCCTACCCCACAAATTGGTACGCAGAAGGACAACTCCACGTTCCGCTTTTCCGTCGCTCTTCGCCTGGGAGTGACCTGCGTGGTCTATCCTGCTGCAGAAGTGCAGGTCGTGCACCCCCACATGCTAGCCTGAACAATATCATCCGTCGGGCCCTAGCCAGCGCTGGAGCACCTGCCATCTTGGAGCCATCCGGTCTTGCCCGAGATGATGGCAAAATGCCCGACGGTATGACCCTCGTGCCATGGAAGATGGGACGGCCTTAAACCAACGCCTGCAACTAGGCTGGCTCTGCAGCCAACTCGGCCGAGCTCCTCAAACGGCGCAAGTATGCAAACATTAACAGTGGTTGCATATTTGAGCCGTTTGGGGTTGAGACCTTAGGACCCTGGGGGGAAAGTGCCCACAGGGTCTTTAAAGAGTGCTCGAAGCGACTCGCCGAAATAACGGATGAACGGAGGGCTGGCTCATACCTCGCACAGAGGATAAGCATTGCCATCCAACGTGGCAATGCTGCCAGCCTTCTGGGCACTTTGCCCAGCGACGGCGAACTGGGGCAAATATTTTATTTGTAAGTTATTTTATTTTATAAGTAGTTTAGTTTTAGATATAAGTTATTTTATTTTATAAGTAGTTTAGTTTTAGATAGGTTTAGTTATAATAAGTTTTGTGTAATTATTTTAATTTCAGTTTTATGTAAAATACACTAACAGTTTTCATTCTGACATTTGAACTGAATAGTTAATTTTAATTCCATTGCCCGTTCCTTGTATAATGGGCGGCAGGATTCTCGTATCAGGGTGCGAACACTTTGAGAAGCGTTAGTCGTGCGCAGTCGCGGCGCACGCGCACGGCGATGCGACGAGCGCTGCGTCCTGACCCGACCCCCCTCCTCCCTCCTACCAGCAAATAGCCGTTTAACAATAACGTTATATACGTAGCCAGAATCACAAACCGGGGCTTCATTTCGGGAAACTGACGCACTGACGGTACCAGCTTAACATCAGGCAGGCCGTAAGCTTATTCGCCACCGTCGAAGTATAAAAAAAAAACAAACCAACAGAAATTGTACTAAAATTGTTTTGCAAACGCCCCATCGTGATCTCACATCCCAGGTACCTTTTTCAATTTAATCTGAATAGGTCATGTCAGATAATTAAAAAAGACTTGCGGGTTTCGAATCCGCGTCTCCAACAACCAGGTTTCTGAGCTAGCCCAGAGGGGTAATCACATGCCGTTCCGAACGCGCGTTAGGACAATGTAACTGTCATTTTTCCATATAAAAAGTTACATTTAGATCTACCTGACGCACGTACAATGCGTTACGTGATCGACCTGCAGGACTCACTCAACAGGGAAAAAAATCGGCGCTGTTTTTGCTATCATATTGATGCCTTGTTTGATGAGTAACCAATTCTTTAGCTAAATACTTGAAAATGCACTACTGAACAAGCCGAGAAAAAAATGTAATACCAATTTAAAATTATTGTAACAACTCTATATCTTTCAGGAAGTAAAGGAGTTGCGTTGGAACGCGCTTTGGGTGCCTAATAATTTTATCCAGATAATTAAAACACTATCTTATCGTAATTGCCCACACGTCGAGTTACCACGGCAAGGACCCAGATGGTTTGTGGATACGGCTCTGGAAGCCGAGACCATTGCCTTTTTCAGCGACACCTCCGACTTACGGGCTTTACGTTCTCAAAGAATCACTAAATATTTTATTCATCGTGCGTAAACCATTCATTAAATCGATTTTCAAAAAGCTATCGGAAATGGTTAAGTAGTTCATTGTTTGATTAACACTACAGTTTTGAAACTATTGAATAAACTCTATAATGGGAAAAGACGCGAATCGCGAAGCAAGGTCTAAAAATAAGACAACTTATTATGCGTACTGTGTGGCTTCTCTATCAGAGTTGTAGTACATTATGCATGTTATTGTCTAAACGTATGACGGTAGAATGGCAGACAAGTGACATAAGCTGCATTCACTGGCATACCTACACCACGAGGATGACGTCACAACCGTCCACCCTTTATCCTCCACGATGACGCCACTTCATCCCTCGTCCGCCTGAGGAGTTGACGAACTAATCGACACCAAAACCATTTAAAATGCCGCAATCAACTGCCATTCCGTGCGTTCTGGAGAATTAACCGAGCATGTGAATTTGGTAATTATACGTACAGATGACCTATCAAAATGGACCTTGATCGACGGACATAAGCGCGCCGCGTGGCACGCTGCTGAATTCGGCAGGAGTGTGCTCAGTTGCGCAGCTAACTGTTTTTTGATATTGATAGTACGCATAACGGGTAGTGTAAGAAAGTAAGTTCCTTTTACAGATTTCAAGACCTGCAAGATGGTTGATAAATTGAAAGTGCTTTTTGTTGTCATTATTTCAGTGCTTGAGAATGGAGCTGGTCTCGTTCGCAGGACCTCTTGTGTGAGCGGGCGCGGGACGCGGGGCGCGGGCCACATTCCCGGCTGCACGCTGCTTGGTATGCGCGGGAGCACCCGCGCAAAAACGCGCGCCATTCTCTACGTCCCTAAACGTTCCATCAGCGATTGATTCCCTGCGACTTCGACTTGTTGAAGGATTCGGTTCACCGTGTCCCATTTTTTAAGCCCGCATAATGAGTTGATTCTGCAAGCTGATCTACATTTCGGGTAAGAAAGGGGATTCGGTGGTTCGGAATACTCGGGATATCGCGACATCAGTATGCCCGAGCGACGCTTGCAATAGGCCATCGTATAATTTCTCCATTCGATTTCTCAGTTTCTTTTTCTTACAGGATATATGGAGCGGGCTTCACTGTGCCGGTCGTACTAGAGTTCACTGAGTGTAGACACAGTTTTTAGTGGTTGTGGTTGGTGGCGCGGGTCCGTGCCTTGTGACTTGTGACAATGCAACCAGTGTGTAATAAAAAGACAACGGAGCACGAATATTAAACATGCAGAGGTTGAAGCGGTATAGACGCTGTTACAATTTTGTACCGTGTGCATAGTAACATCTTTTAGTGACATGATGGTGGCAAACAAGCGTAGGTACGACTCATGGTAAATAGGCATCAGAGTCTTGCAATTTTAGAGGTGGCACCTCCACATTGCTACTTTTGTGAAGGTGTATGGGGATTCGTTATAGTTATTTGCGGATTTTACGGCCAACTAAGAACAAATGCAGATACATCACCTTCAACACAGCGTACCTTCAGAAGCTCTGAAGACCGTATTAGCTACCACGAACACTATGCATACTTGAATAGGTGCAGTGTTATTTGGCCGCGGCCTTCCTGGTGTTTTAAGCCCGGTTCACAATGTGTCTGTCGTGTTGTGTTGTGACGCCCACGGCATCAGAGAAATGTAAACGCAACCATATTCAATGTATGAAACCGGTACCCGTTCTGATGCGTCACCACACAACACGACAGACAAATGTTAACCGGGCTATAGGCACTGTGTACAACAACGGTATTTGAAATGTCTCCGTACTGCTCTGTTTCTTGGATCTTGGAGCTGTAACGGATTTTGTTCACATTAACAATCTGTTGGTGGACTTTGTTTACTTGAAACTGTCTAAAAGAGGCGGGGTAGAATAATCAGTCAGCCGCTGTTTCCCTCATTCTGCCGGTAAAACCCACATGTGAGGGTCGACACACGACGCACCTCCGTTAAGTACCCGTCGGACATTGTTGGCCGCTGTTTGCTCAGCGGTGCTTTGTGCCTAGGTCCACACCACACTCTTGCTATTGGATTTGTATTCTTTCGGTACAGGTAGCTATATTAGCTTCCATAGCTTTTGTTCGGTGACGTCATGAATGCTGCAGTTGGAATACAATGGCGGTTATTTGTAGCGATTGAATCTGTTAACTTTGTCTCTAATTCAGTGAATAAAGTTGGTGTTGTATTATAAAGAATGATCCTACTTACGAGTAAGTTACTCACGTATAGGTATAATAATAGGCATGTCTGTTTCAAAATATTACTGAGTGTTTATGTTTTAAGATTACGTTGTACAGTCAGGGGTATTAATATACCTACATAAATGAAGACACGCCTCTATGATATTGACAATAGATCGCGGGCAAAAGCTAGTACATAAATAAGTATATAAATATCTGTACAGGAGTACAGATATTTATATCCTTATTTATGTACTAGCTTTTGCCCGCGACTTCGTCCGCGCGGTACTCGTTTATATCGTAACTTTCTCCCCCCTTTTCACCCCCTTAGGTGATGAATTTCCAGATAAAAACTATCTTTAGTAAGGACTCTTTGGGAAGGCCCCGGAATTCAAAGTATTTCTATACCAAATTTCATCTCAATCGGTTCAGCGGTTTAAGCATGAAAAGGTAACAGACATACAGAGTTACTTTCGCATTTGTAATATTAGTATGGATTGTATGAAGGAAAGGGTATAGATGCATGTAGGCTTTTTCAGTATTATTTTGCATATTTTCATATCACACGGCCGTTAGGACCTTTTCTACTAAACCGTAGGATTAAATTAACTGACTTGTAATTTAAACATTTTATATTAAAAATAAGAATACTTCAACAAAATGTTACATCTAATAGTTTTCAAAATAGCCATAACAAAACGTCTTTTTTACCCCGTTTTAGAAAACATCTTCAAAACTAAGGCCGCCATAAGGTACCTTTACCCTTGGAACGTCACATACATATATTTACTTATGTAATGTTCATATTCCCCAGGACTCCCCATTACCGCTATACCGTAAATGGGTTCAATCCAAATTTTCACCCCCTATTTCATTAGAGGATGATTTTCGGGATAAAAACTATCCGTTGTCATTTTCCAGGACTCAAACTATCTCTATACCAAATTTCATCTAAATGGGCTACATCCAAATTTTCAACCCCATTTCACCCCCTTAGGGGATGATTTCTGGAATAGAAACTATTATATGTCCTTTTCCAGGACTCAAACTATCTTTCAACCAAATTTTATCAAAGTGTGTCACAAACAAATTTCCACCCCCAATTACACCCCCTTAGGGGATGATTTTCGGGATAAAAACTATCCTATGTCCTTCCTTAACTATCGTTATACCGTAAGTGGGTTCAATCCAAATGTTCATCCACCATTTCTCACCCCCTTAGGGGATGATTTCCTCCTTTAATGTGTTCCGGAATAAAAAATATTCTATGTTCTTTCCTAGGACCCTACCTCTCTCTATACCAAATTTCATCTAAATGGGTTCTAATCAAATCTTCAACCCTCATTTCACCACCTCAGGAAATTATTTTTAGGGATAAAAACTATGCATTGTCCTTCCCTAGGACTCCTTCTATTTATTTACCAAATTTCATCTAAATGGGTTTTATCCAAATTTTCACCCCCTATTTTATCCCTGAGGGGATGACTTTCGGGATTAAAACAATCCGTTGTCATACTCCGGGGCTCAAACTATCTTTATACCAAATTTCATCAAAATGGGTCACAACCAAATTTTCACCCCCAATTACACCCCCTTATGGGATGATTTTCAGGAGTAAACTATCCTATGTCCTTCCCTAAGACTCCAACTCGCTATACCGTAAATGAGTTCCATCCAAATCCCATTAAGAGATGATTTCTGGACTAAAAATTATATTAAGTCCTTCCCCAGGACTCTGAACTATCTCCATACCAAATTTCATCTAAATCGGTTCTATCCAAATTTTCACCCCTCATTTCACCCCCTCAGGAGATGATTTAGGATAAAAACTATGCATTGTCCTTCCCTGGGACTCCTTTTCTCTATACCAAATTTTAACTAAATGGGATTTATCCACATTTACATCCCTATTTCATACCCTTGGGGGATGATTTTCGGGATTCAAACTATCCATTGTCATTCTCCGGGACTCAAACTATATCTATACCAAATTTGATCTAAATGGAGTCCATCCAAAATTTTACCCCCCATTTCACCCCTCAGGGAAAGATTTCCGGAATAAAAACTATCCAATGTCCTTCCCCAGAACTTAAACTACCTCTAAACCAAATTTCATCAAAATGGGTTACATCCAATTTTTCACCCCTCCCCATTTTACCCCCTAAAGGGAAGATTTTCGGGATGAAACCTATCCTTTAACCTTCTTCGGGACTCAAACTAATCGTATACCAAATTTCATCCAAATCGGTGCAGCGGTTCTTATAGCTCCATACAAATTTCCACCCCCCATTTCATCCCCTTAGGGGTTGATTTCCAGGATAAAAACTACCCTACGTCCTTCCTCAAGATTCAAACTATCTCTATACCAAATTTCATTTTAATCGGTTCAGCCGTTTTCACGTGATGCGCGGTCACATAAACAGACAAACAGATAAACAGACAAACAGATAAAAATTCTAAAAACTGTTGGAACGTGTTCTGTGATCGATTTTAAGTATCCCTAGCCAATTTTTTTTCGAATATCTTCCATATACAGACTTTCGACCCTCTTCAGCTTTATTATATGTATAGATAGATAGATAGACGTATATATATATCACACTGTCCGTGTTTCAGACTCATATTTCACCGACTTGACAATTACTAGTGGTTCTGTGAGATGTTGAATGATACTTAAAAAAAACTATGTACAGCGTGGAAATCCAATACGAGCAAAGAATTAAACCAGACCTAGAGCGTTTAGTAGCGTAAAGATGAATTAACGGGACTTTTTAAGTTACCGTAAAACCACACTACTATAGTCCAGGTCACCCAACTATGGTCCAAATCAATTCTCTTATTATTTGCTCAGGTGGGATGGATGAACATAAAGACAGGCAATATAATAACACAAATTTTAATAAAAACGTATTAATCACTAATACGAAATCGGTATTGATAGAAACGAATGAGTTTACTTTTGGACCATAGTTGGGGTAGTGGACTATAGTTGTGTGGTTTTACGGTACACTTAATTGAAAGACTGTAATGAATTTTTGAAAAAAATCCGATCAGCAATGTAACGCAAATGATTGTTGGTGGTGACTAGTACCTAACTGTCAACGAGACTTAACTTGAACATTTAACGTTACATTGCGGGCTGAATAATTTTTCGTTGTAATTTTAGACAAAAATCTTAATACGCTTCTTAGGTCCTGTACTATTAAACCACCATTTATAGGTTTCCTCGTATTGGATTTCCACGCTGTATAACAAATCTACTCACAAAATTGTGACACACACACACAACTCTGTACAGCCGACAGCGAGACCGAGGCCTAGAACAGCCGGACAGCGGAATATACGGACACAAACGATTTTTGGCCCAAGCTGAAGCATAGAACTTCGTTCGCTTCGCTCGCTCGTTTGATAATTTATTATGATGGTATGCTATACATTCTGAGTCAAACGGTAACTTTGTACGGTTCGGGCGACCATCATTACTAATCATTATTAATATATTGTCGTCCAGTACCCATAACACAAGACTTATTGCGCTTACTATTGGACTTGGTCGATTTGTGTAAGGTTGTCCCCTTATATTTATTTATTATTATTTATTACTTTACTACCAGTCATTGTGGCACTCTTTGGGGGAGGCCTATGTCCAGCAGTGGACGTCTTTCGGCTGATATTATGATGATGATGATTTATTACTAATCGACAAGGAAATGTAAGGCAAAGTGCCAGTATCTGGGGCCTCTTTACGTTAACCCATTTGCGGTCCCCATTGATGTCGTACGTCTATATTGTTGTAGAGAAATGGTGCTTTGCAACGCGACGCTGTACACACACCTCAATCGACCAATGGTGGACCTTGTCTCGTTGCAATAAGGTTCAAAAGCGGTCAGTTAATTGTCGTCGATGGTACGCAGCGAGCTTCGTCATGAAGACCAACACCTTAGATCACGGCGCGGCCATATCACGCGCATTAGCCCCGTTACCGCCGCGCAGAACCTCGGCGCCGCAAGTAGCAGACTATCTAATACTACAACGTTTTGGAGTCTACCACTCCGGCTAGTCTATCTTGATCCCTTGCTTCACAACAACTATGCGACAGGCGTCATCGTCCCTGTTATACCAACTTGACAATTGTCACCTGACGATGACAATCCTACCTACATGCCTGGATCGACAAGCAAATGTGGTCAGTTGGAGAGCATCGTTCCTTATTGACCCAGCAATGTAAGTCAAATTGTTATTGTAGATCTCTCATTTCACCGATAAGCGTTTCATCAAATGTATTGTTTCGCAGAATTTTTATTAAATTGTTTTTTTTTTATTGGAGCTAAAAGGTCTTCGTGTAGAACCGATTCGATTAGGTTAGCTTGGGTTTGTTTTATAACAATCCTCAAAAGCTAACATTTCAGAAAAAAAAATCGATTAATGATTGACTTCGAGAAATGGATCTTGTACATTCTGGTTAGGTACTTATTGTAGTCTTAAATTGTCAAATTAATAAAAATAATGTCCATCTGACCCCAAGGTATGTTTTGTTTCACAATCAAGCTACTGTTAAGCAGACTTGAATATGACTTCCATACTACGTGTCTCTTGGTTATGTACCCACTTGATTATAATTCTCAAAACACACGAGTAGATCGTAATCAAATTTGCGGTATGCATGCAAAAAGCCTTTTAGCACTTAGAAGTTTTAGCACTGCACTGACCAATTTACCGTGTAAGTGGAATGTTGTATGATCTTTAGTTGATTACAAGCCTTTATTTAGGCTACTTCCGCATCTGGCCGGACGGAATCGGTATGCGGTATATAGTACTTTACCGAGTACTTACTAACTGATGTCCCTGCTAACATTGATTTATAAAACCGAGCACTCGCGAGAAATATAGGTAAAACTGATTCAAATTCATATTGAATCGAACAGATCCACTAGTATTTTTTCATTAACCAGATCTTCCCATGACTACTTACTAAAATTTCTGTTTTTTCCATAATATTGACTATCATCATAGATTAAACAACCTACTCTCCTCCTTTTTGGAAGGCAATCATAAAGTAGATATTATCCTCGTGTTGACACGCACAAAGAACTATCACCTGAATCTAATTACGTGCTTAACCAGCGATAGTCGTACCTACACTTCAACGGCAGATTAGCCCAGGTTCTAGGCCCTAGGACATTAGCAGGCCGCCACCGTGTTACCCGCCATCTTTCCCTTTGCGGCGCCGACGAGCGCTGATTAAACATGACAGCTCTGCCCCGCTATTCTGTAACTGGTTTCCAGCTCACCTCACCGTTCACCCACAAATATATCTTGACGCCGCGATTCGCAGTAACTAAACGTAGATATAGGTCTAGCTTCGTTAGGTTTGACGGGTGAGGTGAACTGCATTAGCACGTTCCGAATAACAGCCCTGAGACACCGTGGACGCTGGCTTCAAAGCCATGAATTGTGCAAGAAGTAGTGCGTTGTGATAGTAAGTTAATAAAATAACATTCTTTAATTAAGAATAATTTGTTGCAGAATACTTATGTAATTGTTCGAAACCAAATACCAGCTAATGGTTATGTTATGCTCATGTAAGTATTTCATGTACAGCTACATATAAACGTGGCCCAAGGAACATCTCAGGACATATTAGATACAGAGTTAGTGCAATAGTGCTACCTACAAATTTATTAACACCAAGAAACAAGAGGAAAGTTGCCGCAGGATTATCCGCGAAACAAACAGGGTTTGTGCAGAGGGCCAGTTGCTTGATAAAATCTCGTAATTACTAATTGCTACATGTCCCATAAGAGTTTATTTACATCCAACGGATGGCTGAAAAGCGTTACGTACGAGAAATAATTCCTATCCCACAGGCGTCCACCGACTTCCTACCTCAGTACACAATCATAGCGATTTCCATTTTTAATTTTCATTTCCGACCTTGGCTGCTTAGTGTCTCAATTGCCAAAAAAAAGTTCACATTCGAATCTACAACTAAGTGCTAAAACAGTCCATCGCGAATTCCACGACATCGGTATTCGTCTCGCGGCCGCGTAGTTCGGTGGTAAATCCCGGTAATTGGTGAAATTCCGTCATGTTGGCGCGTAGTTGCGATTCGTCAGGCGACGCGGCGCGCATGCGTCTTGCGATCCCGTGGTCGGGTCATTCTTAGGACAATGTAACGGCGATCCTAGCACCGCCATAAAATCACCTATAAACAAGTGCGATCAATTTTACTAATGAGGCTAGAGCTACATATATTTGTAATTAATTTTATTAATCCTAATGAAATGTCTCAATATATATAATAGAGACAGATACGTACTAGATACGTAGTTCGGTTGAAAGGCCGAATTGCTTTTCTAGAATGGCCCTGCGCCGGAGCCCCGCGGGGCGGGGGACCGTTAATCAGCGCGGACCGTGGGAGACCGCCACGTGCGCCCGCCACGCACGTTGGTACTGCTAACCCGAAAATAACGCCCCAACAGTCGCATTGGTTAATTTACAATCGCGACCACAGATGGTAAAAATTTGCGTTGATAGACTTTTGAACAGTCTACGAGCCACGTACATGAGTTTGTTGTTTATTTTTACAAGCTTCATATTAACTTGCACTGTTCGTATGTATGTAAATATGTAAGTTGTCCGTCAAAATTTGCAATCAATTTTTCAGTCACTTCCCGTTATCCAATGGAGCTGAAATTTTGCAAGCATATGTATATCGCTTGACAATGCAATATTATGATGACTTGGAGCTGATCTGATGCTGGAGCTGGAAGGTGGCCATAGGAACTCTGCAATAAAACGACACAACCCCATCGAGTTTGGGCTCGTTAGAATCGTCTCAATTAGTATTTGATGCCAAAAATGAAATTTTTGACAGAAACTTATTTAGGTTGATGGTTCCTGAATTTCTGGTGGTATTAGAATATGGAAGGGCGAAAATTAAATAAATTGGGAAATAAATAAAATAAAACTACTATAATTACTCATATTTTACCCATGGCGATAAGTGACAAACTCGACCTGCTAGGCTCGTACATTCTGAATTGCTAAAGAAGTAGGCATTCAGTTACGATTGTGGTTTTGCGGAATATACTGCAGTCCACTCTCGACTTATTTTAAGTTATACATTTTCGAATTTATAAATGCATGCGTAAAAAGAGTCACAATTCATTCAACTGAAAAGGAGACCGTGGCACAGAGAGATGGAAATGCCGAGAGTGATCGGTTGTTACGGCTTCACATGCACGCTTCGGGGCTCAATATATCTCCTTTGGCTCATGTCACGGACGTTGACGGATGCCGGCCCAGAACAATACCACACAATGCAACGGTAATACTATTTATAGGATGACGCCGTATCGTTTTGACGGACACCCGCGAAAATAAAAGAAGCGCGCGCAGGCGCGAAATACAAACAATGGCGGTTTAAAATACAATGAGTGCTGAAATACATAACGCGACATTCCCGACACGACTTTTTAAACTATTTGTGTCCCTGGGCTAACGTGGTTTGAATTGAAAATTTAGAACTTTAAGGGTCTTGTTAGTAGCCCACGCGAGGGCCCACGCATGTCCACAGTGTTAGCATGCGTGGCGGCACTTGAGGTCGTGATTAGATGAACGAGCGGTAATGCCACGCCGCTGCTAATTCCCGATCGTGGAGGCCTGGCCTAATTGCCGCGGTCATCCTGCTTAACATACATTACAATGGGAATCAGCCCCGACCGAGGCGTCTTAGGCTAAGCTGCCAAGAATCTCTGCATCTTGAGTAGGATTATAGTTCTAACACGTTTGTAACAGTGTTTCGTATGGCTTAGCATCACCGCCGACGCTTACGGCGTTTGAGTGGGCGCTGTTAAAGCAAATTTCTGCGAGCATACGCAAATTGTCTAATTAGTGTGGCGGCCGCAGCCGGAGTCGTGTTTTAATAAGAATCACATGCAAATGGCGAAGCTCTGTATGGTGCGCGCGTGCGCGGACGGATGGTTTCGTTTTATGGCCGTTTACGGACGGAGACACACATTTTTTGTTGCTCCTCGCAGGTGCCACTATGTCTTCAGCAACAAAGGATACGGTTCACAAAACCTCACATTGAAAAAAACACGGTTACGGCTGGTAGTCCAGTATAACCCTGGCATCCAAATGCACAAACTTGATAACGAAACTAGGGGTCAAATTATAATAGGGGTTGTACCTTGTTTTAGAGACAGATGTTTCATTGAATGCATGTTTCGCAGAATTTTCATTTAATCGAAAACCATTTTGTTCAGAAACAGTAAACTTTTCAGGATTGTTATAAAATAAACCTGACCTAACCTGGGTTCTACAGAATTACCTTTTAGCTGTATCTAAAAGTTAACGGTTTCTGAGTAACAAAAATTCGATGAAATTATAATTCAGCGAAACAATTCATTCGGTGAAATAAGGGGACACTTATAAGAGGACTTAGCCCGCAGCCGTTATGAATGAAATTCAACAAATAGCCTTAAAAACATTAATGGGTGCAAATAAGTTTTCAATTTCATCATCATCATATCAGCCGAAAGACGTCCACAGCTGGACATAGGCCTCCCCCAAAGAGTGCCAAAATGACTGGTCCTGCGCCACCCGCATTCAGCGAGCTCCTGCGAAGTTTTCAATCTGCTGTGAATGTATTTAAGTACTTGGGGTTAATAAAAATATGTACTCATTTGTACTTTGTTAATAGGCCGTATCCTGCCTGACTGATCTAGTTAAGGTGCAAAAAACTCAGCGTCATAATAATTTACTTGGTAACTTAAAACAGTATGATTTTTTTTAATTCTAAGGAAGACGTTGTTGTTCTACGTCCGTAGGAATAACCCTAGAAACCCTACACGTGACCTCCGGGTGGTGCTAAAAGAACAACAAACTCGGCAGCTGCACTGTTCCTTCTGAACCTCGCAGCGCACACTGGAACTTTATCAGCGACATCAATACGAATACATATATGTACCAGTGTGTAAGTTTTTTCATTAAATGTATTGTTTAGGTAGGTATCTTCGATCTTGAATTCTTTATGGAAGCAATAAAACGCCAGTTTTTGATACTTTTAAGAAAACCCCCATTTTGTTGTCGTGTATGACGATTAAATAAAAAAATTGTCGCATAAAACACAAGTTAAAAGAAAATCTGTGCGATAATAACCACCTTCTATTTCTATGGATTATTTTGTTCGAAATAAATGCTTTTTATTTTTATTTTATTTATGTACGAGCCTGACGGGTAATCATGTAACGTTTCGAACGCGCGTTAGGACAATTTAAGCGTCATTTTTCCATTTAAAAAGTAAATTTAGATCTAGGTAACTGCGGACGCGTGTACAATGCGTTACGTGATCGACCTGCAGGTCCTAGGAGGCTGTATAGCGTTGTTTTCAGCCCATATCATGACTTTAATTACAAAATACGGTTCGTGTATCACTTGATAATATTGCCATCATGGCCGCGTCTATTTCCCACAAACCAAGGTGTAAAGCGATGATTTACGTCGGGGAAGGCGCGTGATCCTGCGCCGGAGCACCGGACGCGTTTTTATACTTCCTTACGTGTTTTCCGTTAGATACTCGCTCGTAAATTGACACAGAAAATGATACATAGCATATACCTGACTTGTAACGACACGAGTGAAATTTCACGGTTCTGGAAACATCCTTGTCTAATCCAATTTGGTTTTTTCTGTGGTTAATGGTATTAACGATCAGCCAAAACTTTATCGGCAGTTTCGAGATCGCTTCGCTATATGTGAAAATCAGATACTTATCTCGAAGCTGAACATTACTCATACTCATACTCATTTATTTATAATATTAAGTATAAAAATATTACACGTCACATATTATTCACAATTTCATATTAGCAATTTAATCTTATATATGTTTATACATAATAATATCATTCAATTATTATTTTCATAAAATTTATTTAAATTATAAAAGCCATGTCCAATTAGCCATTTTTTTTTGAAGGTGTTTGTGCTTTCCTCCATAGTAATGTCTTCAGGTAGTTTGTTATACACCTTGGGACCTATTACGTGCATTGTCTTGGAGGACTTAGTCAGTCGGTGACAAGACGAGAGAAGTCGCTCTTTACTGCCTAGACGGGTGGTACGTGTGGGTTTGTTTGTGTAAAATGTGTGTTTTTGTGAGTGTACGTGCGCAGCAATGTTGAAAATGTGTTGTGAGGGTAGTGTGAGAATATGGTTATCAATGAATAACTGTTTGGCTGGAGTCCCCTGTGGCGTCATGGTTATTATTCTTATACCCCGTTTTTGCAAGACAAAGACGCGATGCCATTCAGCTGCTGAACCCCAAAATTCGAGGCCGAAGCACATAATAGAGTGAAATAGTGAAAAATAACTTGAGCGCAATTGTATTATTATTAGTATCTGGGAACAGTTTCCAGGGACATTTTTATTTTTCAGTCTCAGTTAAATATGTGTTTGGAGTGATATAAAAGCCAGTACGCTCGGCTCTCAATACAAACGTAGTTTGATTTTCATTTGGTCAATGGCAACATAAACTAGTTTTCGACCTAGATATGGCGGATCTCAGTGTGTATCAGTGGCGGAGCGCCCATACAAGCCGATTCCCATCGGCTTGTCTAAAATGTCTCGCTTAGGTATTACCAAACTAGTAATTCATAATAAACAGCTCTTTTTTTGCTCCGGCTTTTCTAGTAAAAAATCTCACGCGCCGCTACTGGTGTGTATAGAAAGTTAAATGTTATTCCACTATGCCGTACTATTTAAAATCATATACAAAATAACTACATTTGGATGGAGAGTCGACTTGAGTCAACCGCGCTGGGAACTAAGAGTCATGAGAAACTTTAAAGAGATGGGGCCTAACTAGGTCCCGCTTTGATACCTGTAATAGTAAGAAGCATCGTGGTTATATAATGGGGAATGGATGAAAATTTTAGAAATGCCTGATTATTTTTTTGGTGATAGGAATAACCTTCCTTAGCACCAGAAAAAAGTTGCAGACTTGTCAGCCCGTCTCATATTACAAAAAATATTTTAAATATCTGACCCTGGCAGTGACGAGTATAGCTGCTGCAGCTGTCAATATCATTGCCAGTGTCAGTTTACCACGGATTTTTATGATATTTTTATGTAATATGTGACGGATCAAGGAAATTGTCTCAATCGCAGTCCTAACCACAAAACGTAAGTGAGGAAACTGTTTATATTTTTCAAAAATAATTGGCGCATCTGAAAAGTCAGCAACTTTTTTCTGGTGCTAAGGAAGGTTATTCCTATCAACAAAAAAAAAATCAGGCGTTTCTAAAATTTTCATCCATTCCCCATTCCTGAATAAGCCTGCAGGAAGCAGTAGGTACACATACACGCTAGATCATGTATTTATCACGAGAATCATGACAAATGACCGGAACTCCTAAAAAAATATCGGCATAAAAAACTACCACGTTTCATTTCTCGTGTCCCAAGCCCTGCGGGTTTATAGCACGATCCTACTGAACATAGCAGGCCGTAAGTGCCTATAAGGCCAGTGCACACTTACGTCTGTTTGCGCAGACTTGTGCACACAGGAAGCACGTCTCGCGACGTGATCATGCGCAGCCCGTCGCTTCACACGGCTCCCCTGAATATCATTACCGTCCCTTGTTCTAAAACACACCTTTTGTCGTAAAGGACATTTTTTGTATCACCGCACTACCAAGCAAGCGTATGACCTGCCTGCTGGTAAGCATACACTTAAGCCTATAATAGCTTACGACTCCAGAGAACCATTACCCACCCCCACTCTCAAGACAGTGCATCCTCAGGGGATCCGGCGACATCACACACCACCAGCAACACAAAACCACATACTTAATATGGAGCAAATACTGGTGACCGCAGCTATAATTATTTTACGCTGCGGTCTTCAGTATTTGAGAGACTTCGACGCGGGGCCGCGTCGCTACACTACTTACACACGTCGTCTGTCCATAAACGCGGCTTTAGAGTGTAAAACTTTTAATGCATTTCATTCATATTATTTAACAAGCTGTTACAAATTAAATAGTGAAATAAAATTATCCTCTTGGTTTATTCTACTTAAATTGTAATACACATAACATACAGCACCTATACGCACTACATTTGAAATATTTGAATGTTTACCGACACTCGATGATTATAATATGTATATTTCATTCGGCCACCAGGCAGTGGGTTTAGCATGGTGAGTGATACACAGCGCTGGAAGTGATCCTCATGCAAGTAAACGAAAAGAAAAATAGGTATTTTTCTGCAATCGTATTGAACGTTCAGAAATTCTGCCGAATGTTAAGGATTGTGATTCTGGCAATGGAATTGTTAGATCTTTGTCCCGTAGCTCTGAAGCGACATTGAGCCACAAATAATTAAATGCGTTGCATGCGAAATCGCTATATGGAAGAAGATCAGAAAGGGTCATGCCCAACAGTGGACGGATACAAGTTGAAGAAGAGAAGCGAAGGGACCGGGAACGAGGTCCTTTAGAAAGTTTCGCAACTTTGACCGTGCATCCGGAACTAAGCCTCAGTAGAGGATGACTTTATTCTAAATAATTGGACAATACATATGGAAAAAAAAACTAATTAAGAAACTAATTAAATAAATATTTATAAAACCTCAAAACTAAACTTAGAAACAAAAAAAACATGTAAATAAGGCCCCGCGGCATCGTGCCAAAGATGCCGGCAGCATTACCTCGCTGAATCGCAATGCTTAAGCGTTGAGCGAGGAAGCTGCCAGCTCTTTGGTCACCAGTTGTGTCGACGAGCTTTTTTGACAGTTCTTTAAAAAGCGCCCTGGCGCCTGGACCCCACGGCCCCAGTGATGTCTCAATACCGAATGCCACGAAGTGGTAATGAGGGCCGAGACACTGGTACTTTGATATTTGTTTAGTTTCAGCCGCCTCTGCTGCCGCACCAGCCCTGGTCGAGGTTCGGGGAAGATGAGACGGTGCCAGAGTGTCAACGCAAGTAGCATCCCAGACCAGCACACGTCCCATCTTCCATGGGACCAGGGTCATCCCGTCCGGCCTCTTGCCATCGTCCCGCGAAACGCCGTTGGGTTCGAGAATTGCCGGCGCGTTGACGGTGGCAAGAGTCCTGCGGATGATATCATTCAAGGCCGCTTGCCTTGAGAGGCGGCCTGCACTTAGCCGGCAATAAAGGCTGTGGTGGCCTGGCTTGTCCACGGAAATACCGCAGGGGCACTTGTGGGGGCACATACCTGAGAGCACCTAGTCTAAGACTTACCGCTAGTCTTAGTGTGTCGGGATCTAAAAATGTACCGATTGGGGGAGACGGGAAGGCGTGTAGCCATTGAACGGCTTCCTGTTCGGCAGCAGCCAAAAGCAGGCGCGCGTCTTGCCGGAACTGTAATTAGTAGAGGATTAATATCCGTTTGGAGCAATATTGAATTCAACAAGCTAGACTGTACCCTCACGGGCACATAACCCTACATGTTTCGAGCTATTCGACTAACTTCCTACATAGTTCCTAACACAATTACCACCTACACCTTCGCCCGCGGACGTCGTGACGACCGCGATGAATAATGTACAACGTTACTCATTCTGCATTAGTCCTAATTAGGCGCAAAGTTGTTTTACAGTAAATGATCGTGTTCGACAAGTCAATTGGCCGGCATTCCTGATTCTCATATATTTATGAATTCTGACTTCGGCATGCAGCTGTAACTATGCATTGAAAAATCATTCAAGCCAATTAACTTATACTGGTGACGATGATTGATGATCTTGAAAGCACCAGTAATTGTTGTACATACCTGTATTTACCATAACATACTTAGGTATGTGGTCCAGACATTATCAGTTAACAGTGAAGTGACATATATGTATAATCCCTTCGTTCTACTCTACACCGTTGAGTCCCTCATTTTAATAACTACACCTTCAATAGTAATGCCATTACTTGAAAATAATGCCATTATTACTGATAGTGTCTGGATCGTATGAGGATTACATTTTACACCGAGTACCTACTTAGGACAAGGAATTAAAAAACTTACCTTATTAGATGTAGGTACACTAGTGAAGATTACTCGTATTGATGGTCTTGAGAGCATACACATTACCATTTTATAATATTTTTATGTAGGTAGTATTGAAGGAAAGATAGAAGGAATGAGAGGCAGGGGTAGACGGGAGGGGGGGGGGGGACGTGCGTTTATGGACCAAGCTAAAGAGAAAGTTAATGCAAGGTCGTATCAAGAGCTCAAAACAGTTGCAGAGAAAAGAACAGAATGGCGATTACTCCACCGACAAGAGCCCGGCTCTTAAGTTTATGATGATGATGAGGTAGTATTTATTATGCTGTGTGGATTCGATTTACTCAAAATTTCATTGCATTCAGCATTTTACACCCAATTTTTTTTCGGTTTACTTTAAAATGTATTCATTATTTTTGACGACCGCTTTAGCCTAGTTGGTAGTGACGCTGCCTACGAAGCAAGAGGTCCTGGGTTCGAATCCCGGTAAGGACATTTATTTGTGTGATGAGCATGAATATTTGTTCCTGAGTCATGGATGTTTTCTATGTATTTAAGTATTAATTTATCTATATAAGTATGTTTATCTTCGTCTAGTACCCATAGTACAAGCTTTGCTTAGTTTGGGACTAGGTCGACTTGTGTAAGATTGTCCGCAAATATTTATTTATTTATTTATTATTCATGCATTTTTTATGTACAGTCAGCGTCATAAATATGTATACATTTACGAACGTATGTCGGTGGAATAAAGTTGAAAATTGGATACATATATGGATACATTTGGAGCTTACCGTACATACGAGTATATAATTTTAATACGCATTAAAATCAGATTAAACTACCAAATTGCATAAACTTTAAGTTCATTTCACAATAAAATCCAGACACTATCCAGCATACAATGAGCAATGTTCAAATTTTTTTCTCAACTTTTTTGGAGCCAAAAAAATTAAATGTTTCCAGAAAAATCACCAATTGTGATCGTGTTGTTTCCAATAAATCGCCATAAATTTCAATGCATACATACGGGAACGTCTACGTCATTTGTCTCATTGCTATGGGTCCTATTTAGCATCATTTTAAGTTTCCATAAAAACTTGTGAAGTCGACAAGGTTTTGCGGAGTCCCTCAACCTTATTCGGTTGTAGTAAGGTAGTTTTTCGCGTGTCGGGGGGTTGCAGTGGCTGGTTTGTGTTGGTGGATGATTGACACGGCCCCGGAGTGCGTCGTCACTGCTATGAATTACAAATGGCCGCCATACATCAGCGGCGGGCGACGATTACTCTTATCACGCTTTCATTGGTTTTCGATTTGAATCGTTTAGCGAACGGAGCTATATTCCATTTGTAAGTGTTTTGATCAAATGCGAAATTAAACGTCAGAATAACGAGTAGATATCCTACTAGGCTACTTGGTGCCAGCCCTATCCCACTGCTAGGATGGATGCTTGGCTATCAACTAAACCAATGTAATTTAATATTTAATGTGCAGTTCATTTAATTTCGTGTCATCACGCATTGGTTTTACTGTAATGTTATGTTAACATACATTTCTAGCTTGTACTGTCCCACTCCTGGGAAAGCTTTATCCCACGCGCCTGCCGATGTGTTCCAATCCCACCCATCCTAGATTGACCGGGGTTATAGATAACTAAGTGTGTCACCATTGTTCTCACACTTAAGTAGTATGCTTTTCCGAATATCTAGTTATGCTAAACGCCCACGACAATTACTAGTAATCTAGCATCGGCGCGGGCGCACCGCATCTATAACGACCCTTATTTTGTTTCCACGCGACGACACACCATTACATTACTCTTATTATGTTATGGGTTAACACGAATTATTCATGACGTAGGCTATTAACATATACCTAACTGATATGGTAACTTGTTTTATTCATTTCTATCACCGTTTTATATAATCATTTACTTGACATCAGAAATCAACTGAGATAGATTTATTTTTAATTATTGTTACGGAGATGAAGATGTTGTGCTGGATGAGCTCCGCTGGAAGGACCGCATTAGGAGCCTTCATGTCCGTGATACAGCGGACAAACTGCAGGATTTTATTTTTATTTTTTAGTTTATAGTAAAATATAACCTTAGATACCACCTTCATTTTCCGTTAAATCGGTATTTAAATAAGCTATCCAACATTTAGTCGATGTAACAAAGTAAATAATGATGACACCTTATTTGTCCTCCGCTAGCCACCAGAAGTTCCCATACAGCGGGCACGACTCAAGCGCCGCCGCCGGCATCGCAATGTCACCACCAGCTCACTACAGAACGACGTATCTACAGCCCGATGGTAGTCACACTTACTGCCTTTTCGTAGACAGGGAAGCGACGATCGTAATTTCTGTGCACCGGCGGAATCCTAAACAGTGCGGTAAGTGAACCATCCTGGGGCTCTATTCAACGTGTTTCTATGCCAGCTCAGTACGTTTTTTTTATAAGGACGGTGGCAAACAAGTATACGGCCTGCCTGATAGTACCTTAGCGGAGACCGTAGCCTATGGTAGTTTGCGACATCAGGGGAGTCATCAGCGCGTTGCAGATGCGTCACTGATTTGTGGATTCGTTGTGAGGAAAGCTAGAGATAAATGTAGATCCTCCCTCTCAACACAATATATTCCGTGAGCTCTGGCGACCTCTCTTATCACCAGGAACACGACAACACTTGCCTGCAAAGCATGTAGTAGTCATGGCTGGGGTCTTCTGTAAGGTATCTATGTCCCTAATCGGGTTGCTCCAAATATTGATGACGATGATGTTTGTTACTATTTTCATGAAATCACGAGACATCACGATATTTTAGACAGCATTCGAGAACTCATCGATGATGTTGCGACTGTTCTAAAAGTGACGATAATAATCGCCATGTCACATGCTGTCAATAAGGCATGTCGAAGACGATGGTCGCCTTTGATGTTCTGTCTCAAGTTGCTGGTGTGGTGGAAGGGAGGCAGAGAGAGGAAGATTGTGCAAAAGTAGGGTGTGATGTGGCGGACATTGGTCAAGCGCCGAGGTCGCGCGTGTTGTCGAAGAATATTCCGCTCGATGGATCTTCGCACGCTAGATGTCTACAGTCTACTTTTGAGGGATGCTTAGGATTTCTATCACGTTAAAACATTACTTAAAGGTCATGGCGGCATTTAATATCCTATGACCTCATTCTAAACATCCCTCTAATATTTTTTAGTTAAAATGCCCTTATAGCACATATGTTTTAGTCTATCACTTTGATATTAAATAAAATAAAATAATAAATATTTGCGGACAATCTTACACAAATCAACCTAGTCCCAAACTAAGCAAAGCTTGTACTCATGTCAGTGATAAAGGGACAAAGTCCATTTTAGTTAATAGGTATGAAAAATATATTATACAAGATCCAACCCCAGTTAAGCCTATAGTTTATTAACAGGCAACGTTGGTTACACCACAGTAACACCTCATCCTCATCCTTGTAGCGTTTCCCAGGTAGCGCCCGACACGACACTTTGGCACCTAATCCCAACATTTAGTGCAGGCACTAGTTTTAAGAAAGCGACTGCCATCTGACCTTCTAACCCAGAGGGGAAATCAGACCTTATTGGGATAAGACCGGTTTCCTTACGACGTATTCGTTCACCGTAAAGCCCCTGTTAAGTTAAATTAATGATATTTCGTACATAGGTTTTTTGAAAAGCCCAGTGGTACGAGCCGCGGTTCGAACCCGCGACCTCCAGATTGAAAGTCCCGCGCCTTACCACTCTGCTGCAGTGGCTCAACTGTTCAGAAACACCATTCTACCTTATTCGCGGCGCCTACGCCCCCGGACGACCCGCTTGTCCATAACATAAGCGTGCGTGGCCTTATACTTATGAACTCTTAAAACAAAAAAAATGCTCACTTTTTGTACAGGAAAATGACAGTTGTATTGTCCTAACGTTACCTACCCCTCAGGAGAATCACGATCACGAAGATACTCCATAGAACAGCCTTACCACAAATCACTATCCCACACGTCCCTCACGAGAGCCGACTACTTCTATTCTCGTCACAACTCGGCAATTGGCCGGCGCGGCGCCGGCGCCGTTGATCCCTGATAACCTGCGCGCGCGCCGTCGACAACAACAGCCTATGTGTCGTGGTAATAACTGGAGCTTGTGACCTTTTCGAGTATCACAGCGACCTCGGCGCACTGCCAAAGACTGCCGACTTTAACTTTGCCAAATTTGCTTCCTTGTTATAAAGTGGGAAACCAGTTTTTGTTTTGGTGCTTTGTTTTGGTGTTTACAGTATATAGTGATGCTGGGTTGAGAGTATATGCATTGTCTTACGAGTAAGAGAATTGAGGTTGAAGCTACCTATCAACCTGTATATCCCTATCACATTCGTTTTAGCATCTGGCAGCATATTTCTCGTCAAAACGAAGATTGAAGAGGGATATTAGAGTACATACAGAAGGCGTAAGTACATTAAGACTCAGGAATGATGGACGTCAAGTATATGTTCACACTTTTGCACTTTATTTCTAATGTGTATGAATATCTCCTTGACATCGACTGTACCAATCTATGTTTTTTATTCTAAGCCGACTGTCCGACTGCTGTGGAAAGGCATTTCCCCTAAATCCCCACTAGGCCCTAATTAGTACTGTATCCAAACGTAGTACCTAAATAAACATATACAATAAAATAAATATTAGGTAGGTAAACAAAACTTGAATGCTCCCTACTGCATGCCTTATTGATTTGTATAATTTCAGAGCCAGGAAATGTTGTAAGAGCAACTTGAATAGTAAATGAGGCTCACTTAAAAATGGCGTTATCAAGGCTGAAAACCTAAACTATTTATTTTTTCGATCAAGCGGATAATACTCTGCGGCTGGGTTGGCTTTCGGGCTACCTATCTCCACAAATACAGAATCAACTTTTTAAGACCCTAGATTGGAAGGTCAGACATAGTGATCGCTTCCGTAAAAATTAGTGCCTACGCCTATTCTGACGTGCTTAGGATAAATAGCAGTAACTACATTCGAAATATACTTCAAACGTGTAATACGCTCAGTAATTAAAACAAAGTAAACAATTGAATAATATTTCGAATAGAGCTACTGCTGTTGGTAGTTGTGAATCCTGGCATTACGATGCAATATAAAGCTGTGTCAAGATCACATAAAAAGTTCAATACTAGTTAAGTTAAGTACTATTTACATGCCATGTAATTCGCGATATTGTCGCAGCGTTTGCGTTAAAATGATGACGAAACAGCGGCGTCACAGAGTAACCGCGGGACTTTAGCGTCGGTGTGGTCCTTCTGCCTTAGGAACCCTAACTGTGGGCACTAGCCGCCTGCCCCGCGGCGCGGGCGCAGCGGTAATTACGTTATTACAAAAATAATATTTCACAACTCCTCATTTTGCGCCGACCGACTTTTTTATTCATAAGTTATGGTCTTAATTAACGGACGATGTCGCTGCGTTGATACCCATAGACATCCAGGTGAACGGCCAAGTGACGCTACTTTTTTGTTTTCTGCAGCCCGATCGAGATCGTCGGTTATAAATGTGAAATGTGATATCCCTGGCAAGTCATAGAAATTCCCTACTTTGAAGTCTCTGTTTTTCAAAGGCACATTGTGAAAGAGCCATGAAAATAAAAACGATATCCTAGAGATGACCCCTTCCGTCATGAAGACAATTGGAACTTTATTGTTTGACTCCTGTTACATACATACATGTTAAATAAATTTGAACAAATTACGGACGAGGTAAGTCCGAGCATCAGACAACAGCTGGGTACCGGGGACCACATTATGCGATACATGTCGGCTACCGAACGAAACATCATAACAATACCGCCAAAGCAGCTAATGTAAGGCACAAGACAGATAGAAGACTAAAAACCTCGCTAACTAGGGGCTCAACTAACGCGCTACTAACGTGTCGAGATTGAAGTGGAATCGCTTTGGTTGGTTGGTGCACTTGCGCTAAACAAATGACTTTAAAACTACTCAAGAATTAATTGTATGTCGCTGAATGTAGTATCTATATCGTCGTCTAGTACCCATAGTACAAGCTTTGCTTAGTTTGGGACTAGGTTGATTTGTGTAAGATTTTCCGAAAAAATATTAAATATTATGGGACACAATATTATGGGACACAATCTTACACAAATCAACCTAGGCCCACGGTAAGCTCAATAAGGCTTGTGTTGTGGGTACTAGGCGATGATATATATAATAGATAAATACATATGGATACTTATATACATATATAACATCCATAACTCAGGAACAAATAATGTGATAAACACACAAATAAATGCCCTGACCGGGATTCGAACCCGGGACCTCCAGCTTCGTAGGCAGATTCACTACCCACTGGGCTACGGAGGCCGTTTAAAAAAAGAATAGAAAGAAGAAAAAGAATGCATTTCCGATGCGTTGAGGACAGGATTCAAAAGACGAATGGCGGGAGCAACCTTTTATATTATTCAGAAAAAAGAGAGATTTCATTCACGCTGTGTTCAGACCTGGAGTTCAGACAGCCAAGGCGCGTCCATGTCCTGTCATATCTGGATGTTTTTCAAAAGAATAGTGCGACACGCACTATTTACTCCAAATACTGCTTCTACACGTTTTGTAAAAGTGTTTACTGACGGGGCTCTGCGTCCGCGACGCGTCCTGATCCAACACCTCTCCTGTCTGTCTTGCGGCTACGTCATTCTGTAACGTAACCAGCCAAATCCCGGAACATCCTAAGAATACGACTAAAGTATTAAACGTAGGGCGTTCTCAACTCGGTCGTGGAATAATTTAGTTCGAGCACCATCCGTTAATCTGCGGGATCACGGGAACGCCCGCCGTATGTGAATTTATTGTTTATGAAATTGTTTTGCATGTACCTACCGTGCGTCGTTAACGGGCGACCACATCTTTGGGACGTATGCTAATACTGGATATTTCCTTTGTGATATGGTTTGCGATTTTGTGTTATTCTAGGTGGAGTTAGGTTGGAGCTTGAAGCTCTGATACTGTGAAACACAGGGAATGGTAGAGTTTAGTAGAAATGCCATATACATAGGTCAATAGTGAGTGTTGTTAGCTGTGGTCACCTGTACTTCTTACAGTAAGTGGCTAAGCATCTTACAACGATTTTTGTACTAGGTTAGTTTTAAAGCATATTAGTGTATTATCTGTTGTTGGTCCTTAAATAAATAAAATAGTAGTGAATCACATATTAGAACTATACCCAGCAGCACACACCATATTCTATTGAAAACTTTGCTCTCTAAGCACATGGGTTACACTATCATCATCATCAGTATCCCGATAGGAGGCCTGTGTGCCTGTACCTGTGCCCAGCAGGTCGGGGGAATGGGAAGAAGATAGGAGGCCTGTGTGCCTGTACCTGTGCCTAGCAGGTCGGGGGAATGGGAAGAAGATAGGAGGCCTGTGTGCCTGTACCTGTGCCCAGCAGGTCGGGGGAATGGGAAGAAGATAGGAGGCCTGTGTGCCTGTACCTGTGCCCAGCAGGTCGGGGGAATGGGAAGAAGATAGGAGGCCTGTGTGCCTGTACCTGTGCCCAGCAGGTCGGGGGAATGGGCAGAAGTTCCCACGTTACAGGTAGTATACCTTTTATTAATGCGAATATATTGTTGTAGTTAGGAGTTCTTTAACAACGATTATTTCACCTGTATATTCCTACTAGGTAGGCATTGAATCTATAAACGTAATACGAACATATGTGATTGTAGATGGTTAAGTATTTGCTCGCAGCCTCCGAACGCGTCTTATTTTGCAAACAATGCCCTTCCTTGGACCAGTATCTGTGTTTCTAAATCTACATTCGACCGCTTGCGTATGCGCCGCAATTTGTAGGAAACGAATATGCGAAGTGGGAAACTATCGATTGCGGTACGCGGGAGCAAAAAACTAGGCGTGTCCAATCAAGCTTGTAAACACTGTTGCTTTGCAAAATATTACGTTGTTTCATTACGAAACCCTTAGACAATTCATAAAAAAAACTAATTAAATTGAGAAATCTAGAATCTTAATATAGGTTACCATTTCCACAGACCTTCCTGCGCCATGGCTTATCGTGTCGGTATGTTGAGTGATACGGTGGTGTCTTGCAGCGATTTCTGAAATGTTTATTATCTGCTCTATTAAACTGTAATTTTAAACGTAATGTAATAAAATTTCCTACTTCAGTTTAAGCTGGTGACGGAGGTGTATTCGTGTTTAAAAAAAATACTATATAGATTAAATAATGGGAATTTCCACACTAGGTAATCTTTCTCGTTGATTAGATACACTAATTAAATTTTAAATCAATCCATTGAGCAAAAAACTTGTTCGTATAAATGAGTTTTCTGCTTAATTTAAATAATGAGTAGCTAATTATTCAGAAGTATACAAATGTATGCGCGTACGCAGCCCCGTGTCGACGCCTTGCAGGGCTGTGTAGCGCCGCCCTGGCCCCGTAGCATGGATGGGCTTATCACGCGACAAGTGACAGGATAGAGCATCCGTCCCTGGCTGACACCGTTCGATAGAACGAGACGACGCGCTTATCCTATCACTTATCGCGTGATAACGCCATCCATGCTACGGGGCCTGATGGGGAGCCTCAACGATTGATCCGGTAAAGGCCTCCAAACACCGGTCGCGGTAACGCGCGCCCGACCCGCGCCCGCGACCGGTGTGTGGAGGCCTTAAGATTCCATCACACAATAGAATCCTGGGGCACATTTGCTTTGGAATCGTCAAAAGGATATATGTAGGTGTATCAATACGCCCCACTATGTAGCTCATAAACAAGAGAAAAGGCCATGACGGCCACGACACAAGACACAGCAGTGCGCCATACGATGGAATGAGAGGCCGCGCTCCGATCTCTCGCTCCCACATGTGGCGCATGCCGCCACCGCTCGAAGTCGTGGCTTTACTTTACAGTTCCCATATACACAGGATAAACAAAAAAAACCGGTCAAGTACGAGTCTGACTCGCGCACCGAGGGTTCCGTACAAGATAACTTTCATACACCATACCCGTCATGCCAGAGTATGTTTGTTTATCAGCGATAGCTTGTTATCACGCGTACCGATTTCGATCATTTATTTTTTATTTGAAAGAAGGGACTTTAAAGAGTTTAAAGATAATCTGATAGGAATTTGAAGTTATAAAATTACATACAAAAGTAAGTAAGTAAATTACAAATTTAATTAAGAATTTATTTTTGAAAAAAAAAAATACGCCAATTAGAGATATCGTTTTATTTTTTCTGTATTATTTATGTTACTCTTAAGCATATGTAATTATTTCCGAATTTTCGCTTGGTAAACTTCGGAGATATGGGGGGGGGGAGGTATTTTTTTCTACATTTTCCTTAATAAATCAAAATTTAACCTCTGTAGAAAAAAAAACGGTTTTATAAAGTGCAACTCAAGCCTTTTCATATGGTACCCCACTTGATATATTTACTAGGCTTTGATTTTTTAACCCCCCTCATATTCGTCATTTACACAGAAAATAAAAATGTATATTTAAATGGAATTATCGAATGGATAGCTTAAGCAGTTCCTGAGATATTTAACGTTGTGACAGACGGACGGACGGACAGACAGACGGAGTCGCACCATAAGGGTTCGTTTTTTACCTTTTTGGTACGGAACCCTAAAAAGATCACTCCTGATCGAGAAGGTTATAAACACTGAAGCCAGATTTTTGTAGTTGATGTATTCGCCTGCTGACATAGTTTTTCACTGGTTTAGGTTGTATCTACGAGTGTGTCCTGTCAGGGATATCGTATGTCAGTGTTCATGTATGTCAGTACCCCGGCAGTATCCGCCACTCCTAGTATACAGCTGAAACGTCGCGCAACTGGGTGTGCGCCGCCAAACAGAGCGGAATCTTTTTTGCGCCGTTAAAGCAATCAAACGAGACTTTTCGACCAATGCAACATGTCCATAATTGTTGCCGATTTGCGTGTCAAAGCGATTGATTTAGGCAAGCATTTCAAAGCAAGAACATAAGAAATTAGTTGTCATTATTCATTAACTTCAGCGCAAAAGTTGGTACTAAATCTATACATCTGATGATGATGATGATGATGATGATGATGTTGTCCTAACCGATTTCGGCCACAGCGACTGTGTATTCTGGCTTTTACTTGTTATTAACAATTATTAAAAACTAGAGTGTTGTTCTTCTACTCTCTGGTGCGCTCTCAAGTGGCTTATGTACCCTATCTTCCTCACAAAAGTCCGAGCGCACTTGGTGCAAGTTAAACTATACATCTATCTATCTATCTATACATATAATAAAGCTGAAGAGGGTCGAAAGTCTGCACATGGAAGATATTCGAAAAAAAAATGGCTAGGGATACTTAAAATCGATAACAGAACACGTTCCAACAGTTTTTAGAATTTTTGTCTGTTTGTCTGTTTGTCTGTTTATCTGTTTATCTGTTTATATGTTTATCTGTTTTTCTGTTTATCTGTTTGTCTGTTTATGTGACCGCGCATCACGTGAAAACGGCTCAACCGATTTAGATGAAATTTGGTATAGAGATAGTTTGAGTCCTGGGAAAGGACATAGGGTAGTTTTTATCCCGGAAATAAACCCCTAAGGGGATGAAATGGGGGGATGGAAGTTTGTATGGAGCTACTTAAACCGCTGCACCAATTTGGATGAAATTTGGTATATAAATAGTCCCGGGGAAGGTCAAAGGATAGGTTTTATCCCGGAAATCTTCCCCTTAGGGGGTAAAACGTGGGGGTGAAAATTTGGATGTAACCCATTTTGATAAAATTTGGCTTAGAGTTAGTTTAAGTTCAGGGAAAGGACATTGGATAGTTTTTATCCCGGAAATCTGCCCATAAGGGGGTGTAGTGGGGGGGTGAAATTTTGGATGGACTCCGTTTAGATCAAATTTAGTATAGAGATAGTTTGAGTCCCGGAGAATGACAACGGATACTTTGAATCCCGAAAATCATCCCCTAAGGGGATGAAATAGGGGTGAAAATGTGGATAAATCCCATTTAGTTAAAATTTGGTAAAGAGATAGAAGGAGTCCCAGGGAAGGACAATGCATAGTTTTTATCCTGAAAAAACATCTCCTGAGGGGGTGAAATGAGGAGTGAAAATTTGGATAGAACCCATTTAGATGAAATTTGGTATGGAGTTAGTCCTGGGGAAGGACCTAAAATAATTTTTAGTCCAGAAATCATCTCCTAAGGGGTCACCCCCTTGAGGATTGGGGGATGAAAATTTGGATGGAACCCATTTACGGTATAGCGAGTTGGAGTTCTGGGGAAGCACATAGGATAGTTTTATCCCGAAAATCACCCCCTAAAGGGATGAAAATTGGGATGTGACCTTTTTAGTTGAAATTTGGTTAATTTAATTTAATTCAAATTATTTATTTCAGACTAAGTCCATATCATGTTAGTAACAATAAAAACTTATATTTTGCAAATTAAATGATAGTTTTATATCGGAAATCTACCCCTAAAAGGGAAATGGAGGGTGAAAGTTTGTATCGAGCTACGATATAAACGAGTTCTACGCGGACAAAGTCGCGGGCAAAAGCTAGTATATAAATAAAATGACATAAATTCATTATTGAGACCAGATTTTTTTGTTTTAACTTAAATCATATAACATTAAATATAAAATGTAATAATTGTGACAAGCATTACTACTGTTTTTTGAGCATTTCTGGAATAGTTTGTACCAAATATCAATTAAATAAAGTCAACTAAAGTATACTATTTGAAAACAATATAGGTATTTATTAGGCTGGCAAATGTTTTGGTTCTATTGTCTACAGGGACTTGTAGTTGCAAGATGACGGAAAGCGGTCTAGATCATAAATAGTAATGTAAGTAAAAATTAACAGTCACCGTGTCAATTAAAAAATCAGTGTTTAATACCGCTGCGTTACCTATATCAATTCTTGTGCATTCGCTATTTAAAAAATGTATTGTTAGTGCATTTATAGTTCAATACCCCATAATAATATGGCAAAAGTGTGGTATGTATGTAATTTTCTGGCCCAGTTGAAAAAATATACGTATTAAGGATCTATACTTCGATCTGTAACGTGGTAAACTTAACTTTTGACTCAGTTCAATATTGTTCTAGTATACTTAGTATGTCTGTCTGTACTGATTCTACAATAAATATATATTTCATTTTCTTTTTTATCTTTTTCATTTTATTTATGAAAATTAATTGATCATTAAAATTGCAAGACAAAATTTTACAAATAATATTCGGTTAATTGCTTACAAGGGTTGGGCCCTTTGTCCGGCCAATTTTAACTTTTTGCTACTCTTCCAAGCAAAACACGGCCAGCAAAATACTTGATACATAATAAAGGCAATCCTGCGCAGGGCCGGCCGGTGCTGGCGCTCATTATTATAATGCGTCTAATGCGCGCGCATATTTTATGGTGTGCTGATGCGCTGCCAATCCGGCCAGCATCCTGTATCGATGGTGAAACAAATAGCGGGCCAATATTCGACTTACAAAATGTGTCAAGTCTCCTGCATTACTATTAATTAATTCACTATTAATTAAATATGGGGAGATCCTTCCGTTCATGTAGATCAGATACTACATAACACGAGTTTTATTAAACTTATTATGGTCTTGTTCGATTTCTGTAAAATTGTCCCTTAATGTTTATTTAGTTATTTAATTTAATGATGTTTGTCAAAATCACACTGACAGAGACATGAGCGATATTTTAGCGATGGAGAGGAAGGAAGGGTGATATGTCAAATGAAACGAATGAAATTGCGGCTCTAGGCCAACAACCCAAAAAAACTATCCAATATGATTGTTATGCGATAGTCACTTTGTAGACATAATCGCTCAGAAATTAAATGTCATTATATTTACAGGTATCTGCTTGTATTTGCGGAGAAACATCTCGAAAGCTACTGTTCATTATCACTGTATTCTGTTCTATTCTGTTGACGTTGAGAAAACGAGAACATCCTGCTAACACCGACTTCATAATAAGTATAACGGAAAAGAAAATATTATGCAGAATAATTCATAAAGTAAATGACTGTTATTTCAACGTTTAAAGTGTTTTAACAAATTATAGAACAATATAAAAGTGCACACCTCGATGAAGGGGATGACAATGGCAAAGATATATTATAGGAAGATTGGTTTGCGTTGATTACAGACAATTTTAAAATTTTACTTAATATTTACTCCTTAAATTACTGATGCAGTTACGTTACCTGCTATGCTACCGTATCTAATGTAGAATCTACATATTTTTACAAACATATGTATGTATGTATGTATGTAAGCACTTTATCATACACAAAACAGTCATAAACATGATATGTAAGATTAAAGTAGGTAGGTACAAATGCGAACTTATCCCTATAAGATAAGGGATCTCTTCCAGCTAAACCTTTGAGCAATACACATTACAATGATAATGGTAATAATTGTTTATTGGTTTTTAAAAGACTTAAATTACACACATAACTAAACATATCTACATTGAATAAACAAAAAAATACTAATAATACAATTACAATACAAATAAGGCACCGATTTACTATCACTAAAACTAAGAATTAACAAAAAATATAATACATTGTTGTAAGTAGATAGGTATGTTTGGAAAAAATATTTGGTATGAGATGGCATGAGGAACCGCCAATAAATTATCAAATATTTTTTTTAAACATATATTTTTCCCATCACATACTTTTTTTCAAAACTGTATTTTTCCCATCAGATACTTTCTTATGAACATACTTGGTGTAAATAAAGGGCTCGTCAAAAATATGTTTGTAATTTTGCACCTCATCCTGCACCTGGCACTGCACTTTTGCACCTGAGGAATAAATATATATGACGTTGCCACCCGTGTACCTAAAGATAGTAAACTGTCATTTGCCTATGTTTTTAACCTGTAGATATTGACCGCCCAAGCCCGGTAGCACCAGACGCCTGCGCCGGCGCAGCGCCCGCATTCCGCCGCCATTTTTATAATTCCTATCAATTTCCGACGCAAATGGCCGATCATGTAATAGGGAACCGATTGAACACCGTACGGTCAACAGGACAATCTAAGTTGCTTGCAAGTTCCTTGGTGAATGTTTTAATTTAGCTACACTTCTTAGTATAATATACCTTTATTGATAAACATAGAGGTTATTGTAAAATAGCCCTGAGTCGTGATTCCATTGGTCGTAACTCACGAAAACGGATATCCGTGGGATATGGCTCTAGTTTCATGTCTCTGTTAGGTATACTCTGATTAAGAAATACTGAGGCACAAAGGTGGAGATATCCATGTGACATGCCGAGGAAGTCAGATGTTGTCTTCAGATACTGGGTCCCGGCAGGGTCCCGTTTAGAGAGTCAAGGTGTATTGTGCTGTTACGGATCGCGCAGGAGTGAAATGGCTGCGTTCATAGACCACTGGACAATATTATTATATTTTATGTTCTATTTTTAATTTCGTTAATTGTCCCTTCTCGTGTTTAATTAAGTTTATATCATTATTTTGTTTGTTATCCACCGTGAACTCACTCGACGGTTCTATCGGAAGACCAGCGCTGGCAGCAATGCCAGCATTATGCTGAGATAGAACCGTTTCGTGACAAACGCTGTGTGTTGTTTGTCTCGAATAAATGTTTCTTTCTTTCTTTCTTTCTTTCTTTCTTTCAAAAAAATGCGATTTTGTGGGGTGTCACTGTCTGCCATTAATACAAATGTTTAGGCTGGGCGCAAACATTCGGATTCCGCGTACGATTTCCGGATTCGGTTTTTGACTTAAAGCGCTCGCAGCATAATTATCGCTCTATAGGGAGCTGTAAGTCGAAAACCGAACCCAGAAACCGTACGCGGAACCCGAACGTTTGCGCCCAGCCTTAAAGTCAAAATGAGAAAAGTGACGCACTGCCGTGTCACTCGGGTCGTAGGCCACGATTCAATCGGATCGCTGTGCTCACGGAGAAAGTATATAAGTAGAGTACAACATGTCTCCTCGTTGTAGGATGGCCGGATACCACAATATAAAGTTTTGCTGCATTATACAGCCTGTAAATTTCATTCGGGCATATATTTTAGCCAGCCATAGTTTTCGACCGTACAAATGATAAGAGAAAGCATTTTTGTTAAATAGCTTAATTAAAAAAAGATTTTTGTACGCCCGACCAGCAATGTATTACGTCCAAACTGATTTGACTTTGGGTGTCAACAAATGAGATGAAGTGTAGTGAATACATCGCGTGCTCAATTATTTTGTATGAAAAAATAAAGACGCAGTTAGTTAACGAAATTAGTACCTATACTAAAATGTGTTGTTTAGGACCGACACTAATCGAAATCAAAATATTCGCCCGTATCAAATTTACACACGTATAAAAGGTGACTGACAGAGCTCATGGGGAAGAGTAACTTTTATGTAGAGGGCTAATACACGGTCAATAATCCAGTGTAAAATATCACAATAGTGCCTCCACCAGTGCCTTGCAATTTTTTGCGTGCGGATCCCAAACTTATTCAGACTCACTCTATACGACAGTTATATTGGAATTTTGAATCCTCGGTCGATGTTCCCAGTTTGAAGCTCAAGAGTTAGTTTTGCTGTCGCTCCCGGTGGCATTAATACCATCCATGTCTGGCCCGCCTCGCGCGACACGCCGCGCGGACAGCGACTGTGTTCTCATTTCGCAACGCTGATTGCCTGCACCCGTCGGATATGTCCTGCAAATGGACATATACAGCTGAGAAGTCCAAGATAAAACAAACATTTTGCACATGTACATCTTCACAGTATAATAGTTATGGTGATAGTAAACGAAGTCTGGAGCTGGTGCCGTAAAATATAGCCGCGAGCCGAAGTATTTTAAACGGTAAACAGATATTTTTATCATCTTATCGTTACGGGCGTTTCTGCAAGTTTTTCACAATCAATTCGCTTACTATCAATCAAATTATAGGTAAAATGTTGTTTGTTATTGTTATAATTTTAATTATTAAAAAAAAGATATCGACAAAATTCGAACCAATTCGGTTTAAAAGCTCTATGGATCTCTTTGAGTTTGCATCAAACAGTGGTGTTATTTTACCTATCTATAGTGCCTATGACTATTGAGGTAAATCTTCAGTAAATTTATCGCAGAGTAATTTTGTCATGTGAGCTGATTTTACAAGAAGTTCAAAAAATATCTGGCATGGGTAAACGCAGCAAGAAACTCATTAGCTCGTCTCAATTGTGTCTATAAATGATTTGCTTGATTCAATTTTTGTTTGATTTTCGGGATTCCCAGCAATGCTAAGGTTAGCTCATTCAGTGATTCCGTCAAATCAACACTAAAGTGGGTCCAGCAGAGTCGCCCTGCGCACAGGCAGTTACGCTAAACATTATCATCTCGGTGGTTACGCGCCCACGCGTTAATATTCCTAAATCATAGTGCGGGTAGCGCGGGAGCCGTATATCGCGCGCCGGCGCACAGGCCGAGCTGCGACGAAACGACGTACGTAGTTACATGACTTTTGAGAAACAAATTTGGTTAAATGCTTAAAACCGAAATGCTTACTAAGACACTCCGACGAGTTAAATAATTCTAAAGACTGATTACTTAGGCCGCTGAGCGTACTAAAAAAGCATCTAAAAGACGTACCTACCACTACTATTTAATATGTAAAACACTAGAACAGTGGCTCCGTTCCGACCCAGGCAGTGGGGAATTACCCATTAAGGGTAATGAACAGCAACCCGTCGTCGGCAGTCCAGTATATAGGGAGATTACCGCTTAAGTATGTTAATATACTTATATTATGGTATTTGCCTCTTACACTTTGGAGTTTTCTTCAAATAATGTGTGAAAATGAAAATCAGAGGACAGTTGTATAATTATCTTATTATATTTTCACAACACAATGTGTGGAATCATACAGTTGTCTAACGCCAAAAACGATTAACCTGAGAACTTTACGGTTTCACTCTATGAAAACACACGTTTGGGATACTCGCATAATCCACTTATTTTTGTTAATGAACCTTTCTATATGCCAGATTAAATTCAATATTATCTTAAGGTCGTAAATATTTAATGAAAATGCTGCTATTTCCTGATGCATACATTTTTGGATTCAGGTAGTAAGTCTTTAAATTTGTGTACCTACTCAAACATGTTTCCATTATAAAAATACTGATAGCATTTTTGCTTGCGGGATATTTTTTTTCCTAACTTCCGGTTCATAAATAAAATAAATAAAATAAAAATCATTTATTTCAGACTCATAGAATCCATAAGTTTATTAGTACATAAAATAATTTTAAAGCTAAATGTTAGTAGGCAAAACAGAAAAGAAAAGAAAAGTATAATTTGTACGCTGAGAGGCACTGTGTCGTTCAGGGCAAAACTCAGAGTTATTTTACCCTCCCCGTCACAATGCCAACCCAGTGCCCTAACATAGGGCAATCCCAACGTCCTTCCAATATCCTCAGAATGCTGTTCTCACTTACTCGCACTCGTCTCACCAGCGAGGCGACCCTCTTGCGTATGATGGCATGGAAGCCATCAGTGTGCGCTTCGGCAAACATGCCTGACGCACTGCAGTGACGAGGCAGCTTGAACAGCATCCTGAAGATATTGTTGAATTGCACACGTAACGCATTGTAGGCTCGCTTTGTATGCCTCATCCATAGACTGCACGTGTAAAAAGACGTACAATAGGCTTTAAAGAGTGTCAGCTTGACTTCCCTTGTACACCGTGCAAATCTACGGATGAGCATGTTGCCCCAGATTGCTAAGGCTCTTCTCTCCCTTTCGATATCCAGGTCATCATTCATATTCTCGGTTACTATATGACCCAGATATTTAAACTTACTGGATACTTTTAGGGCCTCACCGTTCAACATGACCGAAGGTACACTTTGCGGATTATACTTACGGGTTTTAAAGATCACCATCTCACTTTTATTTGAATTGTACCTAAGACCATGTCGTTCAGCGTAGCTCTCACACCTTGCAATCAGTTGCCTTATGGAGTTGATTGAGGGACCATAGAATTATTGATTTCAATAGTAAAAGTATTTTTAAAATAACATATAAAAGCCATATACAAATAATTAGCCTGATATGTAATTATTTCCAAAAAAACCGTAATTTTCTCTGGGTATGTATATAACGACCTACGACCATTTATCAGAAAATCAGATTAGTATCTAATATGACGTTTAGGCTATGGAACTGGATGCCTTAGAGACGGTAATCGAACATCGGTGTTGCTACCGTGCATCAAGCATGTAACTAAATTATTAGTATTTGACATGATAAAAATAGGCAATCAATTTCCGAATAATGAACATGTAAAGCGCATAATTGAAATAGCTCATAAAAAATATAGTGAGCTCATCAGAATGAGTAAGTATGACCATTATCAAAATATTATGGAAAATAGTAAAAATGCGAGTAAGTCGATGTGGCAAATCGTAAATAAGGAACGAGGGCAAATGTCTACCTCATTAGCTGACTTCACAGATATCGTCATCGATAAGGACGGGACGAGGTTCAAATCGACGCACGATGCAGCAAATGCGATGAACCATCGTTTCGCTCGCGCAGCCGCGGCGTGCGGCGCGCCGAATGCCAACTTGGTGCTAGTGCGTGCTGCGCTGAGCGCCGCTCGTGCTCCGGCAGATCGTAGCTTACGCTTCCGTCAATTTTCCGCGAGTGAGGTATATCACATAATTACTAAAATCATCCCACACAAACCATCGAAGGATCTGTACGGCGTCTCGATGGAACTTTTATATCTCGCTGCAGCTCCACTATCACCGGTGCTGGCGGATTTGTACAATCGATGCATCTCTGAAGGAGTATACCCCTCCGCTCTAAAAATTAGTAAGATTTCTCCATTATATAAGGGCAAGGGAAAAAGAGATGACATCGATTGCTACAGACCCGTCTCCATCATACCAGCGGTAGCAAAGGTAATGGAAAATGGATTGAGTACGCGAATAACGGAATTTCTGACGGCAACCGACGCCCTGTCCGCGCGGCAGTATGCTTACCGGGCGGGACGCTCGACAACCGCGATAGCGCGCGAGGTGGTGCGACGGGTGTTGGACGGGCGCGAGCGGGGCCAGCACGTCGCGGTGTTATGCTGCGACCTGTCGAAGGCATTCGATGTCGCCGACCATGACGTGCTTGCTATCAAACTTCGTCACTATGGCATCAACGGTGGAGCGCACGCACTCGTATCGGATATGATGCATGGGAGATCACAGGTAGTCGTGGGCGCCAGAGGAAGTGTGAAGTCAGTTCCAACGTCAACCGCAATGGGCGTGGCACAAGGATCGTCAGTGTCGAATATACTTTTCTCGCTGCTTCTCAACGACCTTCCAGAAGCGACACCGGCGGGAGAGGTGTATATGTACGCTGACGACGTTGCTGCTGTAGTGTGCGAACCTGACATCGACACGCTCGAGCAACGTTTGAATGAAGTCGCAGATCAGGTGTCACAATACTTCCGGAACAATGGCTTGGTACTTAACTTAAAAAAGACCCATTTCATCCACTTCCATCTGGGAGGTAAGGTTCCGAGAAGCCTTGAGATTCTTGTCGATGGCACCAAATTAGAGCAAGTGCAAAATACTACATTTCTGGGATTCGAGCTGGACAGAGGGCTTAAGTGGGAATCGCACATCACTAAACTAAGTAAAAAGCTGGGGAGTGTCTGCTTTGCCCTACGACGCTTGGCGAGGATAATGCCCAGAGATGTAGTACGCTCATGCTATTTCGCCACTGTGCACTCGCTTCTACAATATGGTACAGAGTTGTGGGGCCGCGCCGCCGACTGGGAGCGCGTATTTCGCATGCAAAAGAGAGCCGTACGAGCGATTGCACAGGTAGGCCAAAGAGTCTCTGCAAGACCTTACTTCCAGTCCCTCGGGATACTCACGCTACCTTCCATCGTTATATTTCAGGTGGCTACATACGTGCGGTGTCATTTAGACGAATACTCGATACACGGTCGTAACCTGCGTAACGCTAATAAACTTGTTGGTGTTAAACATAGACTGGCGAAGTCTGGCAAACTAACACATGTCATGGGACCAATGGTGTACAACCAATTACCGGCACATATCACAGATGCACCATCACTGGCCAGCTTCAAATCACGACTCAAATTATGGCTTATCGAGCACACTTTCTATAGATTTAGCGACTTTAGTACGCAATAGGTCGCACTTTATTTGTGTAATGTGTACAATTATGTACATACAATTCGTTGTACCTATGCTTTAATTTTATTTTTTGACTTTTATGATTATTTATTATTTTTACAATTATGATTAAAATTTTGACATGTAATATGAAATATTATGAAAAAAAAAAAAAAAAAAAAAAAAAAAAAAAAAAAAAAAAAAAATAACTTGCGCAGCCGAGTTGTAACGAGAGATTTGTACACCAAAGAAGGTAGCTTAATAGACGTCATCCGCAGATATTCGTACATTCGAAATCAGATAAGTAAGTCATGGGAATAGACTAATATCATGTTGGTTTATGGTGTTGGTATTTTTATTTGTGTAAGATTGTCCCGTAATATTTATTTATTTATTATTTATTATTATGATTTCTTAGTGCGGTTAATGAGCTTTGTAAAACACAATTTTTTGAATCTTGTGTCCTGCCTAAATGGCATCGGGCATGTCAAACTTCAGTCAAGGTGGTCGCACAGGGCCACAGAACTATATCAAGATATCTTGATATCAGCCACTTGCAGCGTTGCCGGAGCACCCCCTCCGGGACGTACCTTCCGGTCGTTTGTCGCGCTACCAGATGCTGCAACAAATGGCTCAGAACTTTTGGACCAGATGGTCATTAGAGTTGTACAGGGCCAATTTTATGTCTTCTTTACACGAACGAAATTGACCATACAATTGCCTCGTCAGTATAAGCGCTTCTTCATTTGAATGGCAACTTTTTTCCATATCGCAAATGACATTACCTACCAATTATCACAAAAAAACACATAGTTCCTATATGTTTCATCAGCTGAATAAACCCCAGTATACTTCTAAACTTCAACGCATAGGTACACAATAGCATTTTACATGTCTCCATTTGTTACGTCAAAATATCCCAAATTCACAATGAAATGGCGACACATAATTGATAGTTAGTGAAAGTCTTAAATATGTACCGGCAATTGCCGGTTGCCATAAACTAGTAGCATAATTCACAGACAAGTTGTGCATAAAATTAAATTCCAGTAGCTGATCGAAACCATTTGCAAATTACATTATTTTCCCTTTAAAGCTTCAAGTCGTTCAAATAAATTAAGAAGGCATCGATGCGCATTTGTTTTAATATGGGCCCCATAAAGTGCGCCAGGCGATTTATTTTGGCCGCGGGAGCCGGGAGCACAAACTATTTGATTGAACTCCGCCCACTAATTATATTCTTATGAAATAAACTCTACCTTTAACATGTTCAGTTTCAAAAACAAATGGTCACAAGTTCACTACGCTGCTTGGCCGTTTTGAATTCTGTCGCATGTCGTTTCGGTTGATTTTCTGGTGTGGTGACGTTGGACAGCGATGCGCCGGAGATGATACAGTAGCGACCGGGAATGTGGGCAGAATGTCCGCGGGATAATCGCCGGTAATGCCGGAGGCTAATGACGCTTAGATTCTAGACGATTACTGCAAGAACACAGGTTACAGCTTATTAAGCTATCAAATTTCGAAATTTCATCGTGACCTTTCCCTTCATCTGCTCCGTTTCGGAGATATTGGCCTCTCAATTATCAGGATGTAGCGAAAACATTATTGGGTGTCTCCATGTCCAGAAATTGAAAGGTTGGCAGTAGTTTGTAGATCTTTATAGATAGACGTTGTAGAATGAATTCAAGATATGTCCTGGAGTTCAGGTCGGTGTGTCTAAAAATAGACCAGTTAAATAAAATACCTACTGCTTGAATAAAATTTCTATATTGTTTCATTTTAGGTAAAATACGTCAAAAGAGCATCCCATCAATTAAGACCAGACAGTCCATCATATTTTATGCTGGGTTACCAACTCATCCGACCGGTCTTCACTACCGTCCTACCCTCCGAACAAAACGTCTCAGATCCTGCCCTAGCCAACTCACTTACGACTTATTAAAACATTGTTCCATCAACCGTGGTAAAACCATAAAGGCTTAAGCTGTCTATTTTCAAGGAGACTCAGTACTTTTTTAAATTAGTCGTGTGACGCGCTGACAGTGCTCGATGGACGCCATTACTCTGCGCCCGCGCATTGCGCCAATATGCAGGCATTAGCGCGCCATCTGATAACGCACCTGCTGCTATTATTAATTGAAATATTATATTCGACACGGCTTCAGTCAGTGTTAATAGCTTGGGCATTTCGAATATCTGTTCGACATTTTTCAAAAGTACATAAAAAGCCCTCGAGGTTTATTTGACGCGACGTATTGATATTGGTATGAAAGTTGTTCTGTCAGCTTATATTTGGCATTGACACGCGTGAAAGCAAGACAGGTGACAAATATCACTATGTCGAGTCAAATAGACCTTCAACCTGCTGTCAAGTCGCGCCGCGGGAAAAATCAAAACATCTAAATCAAAATCAAACATTTATTCTGCGAATAAGGCAACAAAGGCACTACCTATTACAATGTCAAATAATAATTCAGAATAAAAATAAAATAATTTTACAACAATAATCATTTGGAAGATGCAGTTTAACAGAACAATATGTCACTAAATGAAAACATAATTACAAAATATTATATTTACATTAGATACAAGGCGAATCAGCGACTCCAGTCTCACTTGCACTGTGCAATGCGAATTAGAAAGAGGGGGGTTAATTTTCTTGTCTCGCGTCACGGTGAAGCTTTAGGTAACCCCGCTGATATGTCTTGACTTATCTTATCCAGGTGAGGGCCCTTTCGGATGCACTTCGACCCAGTGGGATCTTTTGTGCATTTGCCCTCTCCTTTACGCCTGCTCCCAGGCTTGCTCCATCATTTCCACAAAACGGATGATGCAGTTCACCGGGAGTACCTTGAATTCCTTTGGTTGCGGATAGCCGTTACCAAAGTAATTCATTCTTTGTCTGGCAAGGGCATGACATTCACACAATTAGTGTCATTCTCACACTAGTTTCGACTTATCTCATCACTTGTTCTATCTAACTATGAAACACAAGATTCAAACTATGTCTTAATTATTGGAAATTAGACTCACACATTTTTGCCTGCAGGAGGTTGTTGTGAATTCCAGCAACCAGTGTCGCAGGCGCGATCCGTCATCGCGCCCCGCCCGCGACAATTATCGCGCGAGTAATTGTCGCGGGCGACGCGATCTGGGGCCTCTCGGTAATTGGATGCGGTATCGGGACCATTTGTTAGCAGATAAGGCGGGGATGAAAAATTAAGAACGATATATTGTATGGCTGAAGGTTTATAGTAAAGTTAAATTGAAGAGATATCTTAAAACGGTTTGGGCATATGCGTATATAGAGGATGGATGAAAGAACTAACAACATAGAGAGATATGAGAGAAACGTAGATAGGAAAATTTGAAGGATCAAATCAGAGAATTTTTAATTCTAGATTAGTTAAAGGTGCAATCATGAAACGCGTAGCTATCGGATTTTTTGATTGAGGAGGTTTTATTTTGGCTAGAACTAAAATGAGAAAGCACGTATAGAGCTCCGATAAGGGTTCCAGAGCGGGACACTAGCCCAGTAGTTGACACCTTCAATTTTAATACTTAGTTATTACCTAATTAACAGACATCGTTAATTTGGAAGCATTTTTGGTGCAGCGTAGTGTTGTTAACGGAATTGGTATGCTTAAACTATTTCAATCGTAATGCTTAATTAGCGTTAATAATGTCAATATTTACCCTAATTAACAATTTTGGTTGATATTGTCCATGCCAATTCCGATAACAGCACTACGCTGCACCAAAAATGCAACAAAATTAACGATGACTGCTAATTAATAAAGGCGACAATTATTGAAACTGAGGTGTCAAACATTTTTAACAACTTTAGTAACTTTAATCCCTATTTTTGACCTAATTTGAAAAGTATATTATACACCCAATATTGGCTCGGGAACGGACTAAGATTCATACACAAGTTTGAGGTTAAAAAAAAACCTTCCATTGATATTTCGATCGTGACTAGATTAGGTACGATATTAAATATCTTAAAAAGTTTTGTTTTATTAACTTTCGGTCAAATTCGCTTAACGTGTATTGCCCGACTCGTGCGCAGTGGGCGGGGCAGCCCGCCCGCGCGGCCATCACGCTGTGACATGCGCAAACGCACACATGCGCTAATACAGCGACATTTGTGAACTACCTTTTGCCTGTGACTTTGCGTGAACCCCATATCGACTTCCACCACCATTCCATCCTCTTAGGCGATGATTAAGGTTAAATATTATTATTATTATCGAATTACCGTGAATGTAGTTCAAGTGGTATGCAGTTTTACTTTAAATTTCCTCAACTATAATTAGGGCGAGTATCCAGTAGGGATGTAGTTAAGCATAAAGTGTTTCCATATAAGCGACACCTGCCTGTCGTGTCACCTACGTGTCAAATATATATGAAAACACAGGATCTCTGGTGGAAACTCAACATAAGCCGATATTTGCAGTTGTTTTTTGACCAGTATTTAACCCCTGTGTAAGCGAAGGGATTCATAGAAATATATAAAAGCAATACTGACATGATATACCGACATGAAACTATTAGCAAAAAATTGTTTGTACCTCGGAATGAATTATGTAGTTCATGAGGGATATATGATTGCGATGATTACCGCATTTGCACTTAATCTCCTCATGCATATGTAGCGGTTTTTGCCGAGATGGATCGCCGATCCGAGCCGATAGATTAACCTTCTAAACACTTCATCATATACACGAATACGATCTAGATCCCCGAGTACAGTCAACAGCATATATTTTTTTTTTACTTCGAAGGAACACCACCCTCCTGATGGTAAGCAGCATTTATTCTTCAATTTGGGCATATTACATGCACCTAATATGAATGTCGATAAACTACCACTGGTTCGGGAAGAGAACCTCTGCCTCAATAAGAACCGGCGTAAAAAACTCGGCGAGCTATCATTTTTTCAAGACAGTATACAACATACGTATAATTTCAGTATCAGAGTATTAAATGACATCATAAAAATACATTGCTTCAGTAGAAACCCTATTTACTTATTTTGCGATAGATTTCTAGTGCAGGACTTTATCACTGCCAAATATCCCTATCCAATCTGTTTTACGACAGATTGGATTTTAGAGTCAGTAAGTTCGGTAATGTGTTTTGGAATTTTATTGTAGAATTTTATACAATATCCCAAGAACGACTTTTTCACTTTTTCTAGTGTGTAAAAAGTTGTTTTGAGCTTCCCTGTGCTTCTGGTAACTTTGGGCCTATCAGTGTTTGTTCGGAAGTTGTATAAATTATTCCTAACATACATTATTATTTCAAATACGAATAGCGACGGCATGGCTACAGTGTCCATGTGCTTGCGACTTTAGAAGACTCGAGAAATCGATCTAGCTAGGTCTCATGTCTGGATAAATCGATCTAGCTAGGTCTCATGTCTGGATAAATCGATCTAGCTAGGTCTCATGTCTGGATAAATCGATCTAGCTAGGTCTCATGTCTGGATAAAGCGTTCTAGCTAGGTCTCATGTCTGGATAAATCGATCTAGCTAGGTCTCATGTCTGGATAAATCGATCTAGCTAGGTCTCATATCTGGATAAATCGATCTAGCTAGGTCTCATGTCTGGATAAAGCGTTCTAGCTAGGTCTCATGTCTGGATAAATCCATCTAGCTAGGTCTCATGTCTGGATAAATCGATCTAGCTAAGTCTCATGTCTGGATTAATCGATCTAGCTAGGTCTCATGTCTGGATAAATCGATCTAGCTAGGTCTCATGTCTGGATAAAGCGTTCTAGCTAGGTCTCATGTCTGGATAAATCGATCTAGCTAGGTCTCATGTCTGGATAAATCGATCTAGCTAGGTCTCATGTCTGGATAAATCGATCTAGCTAGGTCTCATGTCTGGATAAATCGATCTAGCTAGGTTTCTTGTCTGGATACATCGATCTAGCTAGGTCTCATGTCTGGATAAATCGATCTAGCTAGGTCTCATGTCTGGATAAAGCGTTCTAGCTAGGTCTCATGTCTGGATAAATCGATCTAGCTAGGTCTCATGTCTGGATAAATCGATCTAGCTAGGTCTCATGTCTGGATAAATCGATCTAGCTAGGTCTCATGTCTGGATAAAGCGTTCTAGCTAGGTCTCATGTCTGGATAAATCGATCTAGCTAGGTCTCATGTCTGGATAAATCGATCTAGCTAGGTCTCATGTCTGGATAAATCGATCTAGCTAGGTCTCATGTCTGGATAAATCGATCTAGCTAGGTCTCATGTCTGGATAAATCGATCTAGCTAGGTCTCATGTCTGGATAAATCGATCTAGCTAGGTATCATGTCTGGATAAATCGATCTAGCTAGGTCTCATGTCTGGATAAATCGATCTAGCTAGGTCTCATGTCTGAATAAATCTATCTAGCTAGGTCTCATGTCTGGAAAAATTCGTTCGTATTTTCACCCGGTACTGAGCTCGGTCGCCCAGGGACTTTTAAGAAAGCAAACAAATTATTTAGCGTTGTTTCAATTATAAAAGTTTCTCAATTATCCAGGTTTCACTGTAGGTATATAAAGGACTAAACGGCACGGATCGTGATTGAATAAACAGTCATACTCATAACTTATTACCAACATGTAGATGTGATGTGCTGGTTTAGGGCACACACAAATCCCTCGAACGCTAGGGTCTTGCGAGGGTTTCCTGACTAGCTCAGAGGTGCGATTAGGGATCGAGGAGGAGCAGAAGGCAAACACGGATTAAATTAACAATAGAAATGGGTCTTACGCCCGTTTATTATCACTTCAAAACCTTATGTCTAAAAGCCTAATTACGGTAGTAAATTAAGACCGGTACGGCGGTGTTAGCGCGGAGCTACTTATTTCTACGGGCGGCGTTTGTTAGTGGAATGATTCGGCGGAAGGTTAGATGGAAGTCTGGGCGAGAGCGAGGACCAGCCAGCGCTGCCTCGAGACTACGGGAACCTGGAGTCCTGGGCGAGCGAGGACCAGCCAGCGCTGCCTCGGGAGGACTCGAGGGTGATTCACGTCCTAGGTCCGTGGCACGCGAGGACTTGCCTCACGGCCTCGTGTGCTAGGGCGACCTGGGCTGAGTGCGGGCTTGCCACACTGCCTCACGGTAGGCGGGGATACTCGGGCGAGCGAGGACTGGCCAGCGCTGCCTCGGAGAGGAGGGGAGGGGGGCAGTGCTTTCCACCGAGCGGTGGGCCACACTAGCGCTCGCGGCGCTGCGCCGCGGGTTTTATGCGCTTCGCGGGGCGGGGTGCGGGCGGCCGGTGCGTCGTACTGCTCCTCGCCCCGCAGACTGCCCCGGCGTTCTCCGCGGAGCGTGGTGGGGTGATGTACCGGTGTGTGTGTGACGTAGGGCTGCTGCGCCCACGTTACAGTCCCCGGGGTCCTCTGGAGATTTTTACCTACGGGAAAAATCACCGTTACAATCGGAAAAAAACAATACACTGTGAAACAAAACAGCGTTAAATATATAGGTATGTTAAAACAGGTATAAATAAAAAATAAAAGGTAAATATAATAAAGACGAGGTCCTTGCTACTTGGCCGGCCTTTTGTATCGGGGTAGGCGGACTGTCCCTTAAGTGTCCCCCTTTTTTTCTTTCTACCGGCTCCGTGCTTCCTTTTGTGGAGCCTCTTGTCGCCGCTGACTCTGTCTTGGTCTGCGGGATAGCGGATCGTCCGCTGGTTGACGGGTCTGGCTTGTCGTGGTTCTGTTTTCATAAAATACTCATCCTGCAGTGAGTTTTATTTGTTGTCTTTCTTAACTACCGACCCTTTTTGTTTTGAGCTGCCATGTGTTTGCTAGTTGAATTGGTTGTAATTTCGACCTTATACCCCTAGATATAGGGTTTGTTTTTGCGTGTGCGCAATGCTGATCCCGGTTTGTTTACTATATGCTACTACGACCGTGTCGTGCTGGTGTTAGGTATTTCTAGTCTTTGGACTTATATACACGCCTAGCATACATTTTCAGTATTTACTTGAGTATTACTTTTCTGGTCATCAGGTGAATCTTTTATTATTCGTTGTTGTCGTCTGGAATGCCGGGTGCGTGTGCACGAATGTCCGCCTTATGTCTTTCTAATAGGGTTGTTTTTCCTGTAGACTTCTCGTTGATTATTCTTATCGGTGGGCTTTATTCGGTTGTGTTTAGAGTTGAGAATCGTTTGCATTTTTACTGTCTATACGGTTTTAAGTCTTTAACGTGCGCTGTAATTGATTTCCCGGTTCCTTCGGGATTTTTTAATATATATATTACCGGTGACGTTCGGCTTTGAATTTTAAATGGTCCTATGTATTTAGGGGCTAGTTTCGCGCAGTAGTGCTTCTCTGCACAAGATAGTACGTGGTTTTTCTTTAGTACCAAGTCGCCTACGCGTGGTTCCCAGTGTTGCCTTTGTTTATCGTAATATTGCTTCTGTTGCACGGAGGCTTTGTTCTGGTGACGCCTTACTAGTTCGTAGACCTCTTGTAACTTATTGTTATCTATAACTCGGGGCGTTGGTAACGTGTTTCGGACCTTGGAGTTTCTTAGTTCCCTGTACTTAGTTGATTCTTTTATCCATTTGTACCCTTTGGACGATCTTGAAAATGGACCGATTAAATCACTTGTCACCATTTCCCATGCATTGCTGGCGTTATTTATGTGCATAAGTCCGCTTTTTTTCTGCTGTCGGCATTGGGTACACAAATTTTCCATTCGGAATCGGGTCCTGTATACTTGTTGTGCGCGAGCGCGAGGCGGGTTGTCCTCCAGTATAACTTATCGGCTTCTAAGCAGTATTGGTGTGACGGTTCTGTTCCGTTCTGTACTTGCGCTCGTTTAGCTTCGTACCAGTCGCGTTCGGTGACGGCACAAACGGGATTGCGGGATAGTTCGTCGGCTATCTTATTTGGGTTCCTCGGATAATATCTTTGCTTGATCGGTTCTTTATGTTTCAGTTTTATTTTGTGCTCGACTTTAGGTGAGTTTTCGGACATCTCAAACTGTTGTTTCAACATGTCTGCCAGTTCTCTGTCTTGTGCTGCCGTTAAAACTGTGTCCGTTTCGGGCTCTGGGTCACTGACGGCTCGTGCTACGGCTTTGTCACCTGTTTCTGCCGGCTGCTCTGTGAGTGTCACTTCTGGACGGAATAGTTAGTGCGCTGTCGTGGTTGCCTCCAACGACTCTGGTGTCTCGCCTGCCCAAGTCACGGCCATCCCAACACGCCTTAGTACGTCCATACCGATGATTGTGTGTGCGGGTGATGGCAGTACTCGTAGCCAGTGCTTGATTCTTGTTCCTTTCATATCTATGTTTGCTAATAGGCTTTTGCTGATTTGCGTCTTCGTCCCGTCGGCTAGTACGATACCCCTCTGGGTATGCTTTTCTAACGCGCCTTGTCCTTGGCATGCGTTATAAACTTGTTCGTTGATGTACGTGTTCGTGGACCCTGTGTCCACTAAGCAAATGTGCGTAGTTCCCATTATTTTGGCTTCTATGTAAATTCGGTTATCGTCGCGGTTGTGATCGTCGGCTTCCCCCAGGAATTCCTTCTTTGGACGCGTTCCTGTTTTGCAGCAATCCTTGCTTAACACGCCCATTCTGCCGCAGCCACTACAAAATAACTGACGCCTTGACCTACACTCTCTGGCGTCATGGCCCGGCTTGCCACATGACCAGCAGCACGTCTTCGGGTCGTATTTGGGATGTATTCTTGTCCCCGTGCTGTCCTCTGGTGTTACCCTTCTTGTCTGTCGGTCAGGTGGTGTATGGCCAGATATGATGTGTGGTGGTGCGTATTGTGCTGCGTACCCGGGACCCTTTGTCATGATGTATGTCGCACTGGGATCTTGTCGCCATTGCTCCTGTCTGGATGGGCCTGCACGTGGGGTATACGCGTAATTCGTCGGACGATTCACGTAGGATGGAGCTGGTATATTTTCATACTCAGCTGCTAGCCTCACCAATTCACTGAGGTTCTTGTAATCTTGTTTTTTAATATACAGTCTATAGTCTCGTAGCATATTCTCGTGAATACGGTGGAGTTTCTCCTTCTCGCTGAGTTTCCCGTACCTTCTCATCAACGTCTGTAGGTCTGTTAAATATTCCGTGAAGCTTTCTCTCTGCCCTTGCTTCCTTGCAACTATCATCACAATGAGGTCTTCCTCGTGGTTGCTCGGGTAATAATAGAGCTTGAACAGCTCCAGGAAGTCCTCCCATGTGTCCCACGAGTCGGAATTATTTCGGTACCAATGGAGGGCCTTTCCCTTCAGGATGCGTGGTAAAGCTGGCAGCACGTCTTCTCTCTCTATGCCACTGGCGTCTACCAATTCCTCTAGCCTTTCCACGAATTCTACAGCGTTCTCGGAGGTCTCGTATGAGAGGTTCCACTCTTTGATTAATTTATTAAGTCTGTTTGACTTACCCTTATTTTCGTCGTTTTCCATGGCTACGGACTGTGGTTCTTCTGGTGTCTTAACCGTCTCGTCTGCCTTCACGGCCTCCACTAGACACTTACGTATCTGTTCTACGGTTAAGCCTTCGGTCGCTATGTCTCTACTCACGGCTTCGTTGACGAGTTCCGGCTTCTTCAGGGTGTATATCCAGGCTGTCGGCATCTGGTCTTGCCCTTGTCACGGTATGTTACGGTGTAACCAGGAATACGGATTAAACTGCGAAAGATTAACGTTATTGGGGCTCGGGGTGGAATATTATTCGGCGGTAATTAATACGGAAGCTAATAGTGCGGGCGGTTTCAAATAATAACCTCGTTTATCCCTATCGAGCTAGTTCAACTCTTATGTGAGTTATTATGTTGGGCGCCAGATGTGATGTGCTGGTTTAGGGCACACACAAATCCCTCGAACGCTAGGGTCTTGCGAGGGTTTCCTGACTAGCTCAGAGGTGCGATTAGGGATCGAGGAGGAGCAGAAGGCAAACACGGATTAAATTAACAATAGAAATGGGTCTTACGCCCGTTTATTATCACTTCAAAACCTTATGTCTAAAAGCCTAATTACGGTAGTAAATTAAGACCGGTACGGCGGTGTTAGCGCGGAGCTACTTATTTCTACGGGCGGCGTTTGTTAGTGGAATGATTCGGCGGAAGGTTAGATGGAAGTCTGGGCGAGAGCGAGGACCAGCCAGCGCTGCCTCGAGACTACGGGAACCTGGAGTCCTGGGCGAGCGAGGACCAGCCAGCGCTGCCTCGGGAGGACTCGAGGGTGATTCACGTCCTAGGTCCGTGGCACGCGAGGACTTGCCTCACGGCCTCGTGTGCTAGGGCGACCTGGGCTGAGTGCGGGCTTGCCACACTGCCTCACGGTAGGCGGGGATACTCGGGCGAGCGAGGACTGGCCAGCGCTGCCTCGGAGAGGAGGGGAGGGGGGCAGTGCTTTCCACCGAGCGGTGGGCCACACTAGCGCTCGCGGCGCTGCGCCGCGGGTTTTATGCGCTTCGCGGGGCGGGGTGCGGGCGGCCGGTGCGTCGTACTGCTCCTCGCCCCGCAGACTGCCCCGGCGTTCTCCGCGGAGCGTGGTGGGGTGATGTACCGGTGTGTGTGTGACGTAGGGCTGCTGCGCCCACGTTACATAGGTACCTAGGTCAAGGCAATGCAAACTACGAAAATGCATTCCAAGTTTAGTGTTGAACTAAACTTAATTAATGATGTGTTAATTAAGGTAACTTACAAATACAGGTGTCTAAATTATATAAATTCAATTTATTTAAAAATCCCTTACTTACACAATACATATGTGAGTATTTTTACAAGCTTTATATTAACTTGCACTGTTCGTATGTATGTAAATATGTAAGTATGTAAGTTGTCCGTCAAAATTTGCAATCCATTTTCAGTCACTTTTCGTTATCCAATTGAGCTGAAATTTTGCAAGCATACCTATGTAAATCGCATGACAATGCAATATTATGATGACTTGGAGCTGATCTGATGCTGGAGCTGGAAGGTGGCCATAGGAACTCCGCAATAAAACGACACAACCCCATCGAGTTTGGGCTCGTTAGAATCGTCTCAATGATGGTATGCAGAAAAGTACAGTCGGCAGTAAAAGTTTCTACCAAAAATGTTTTTTTTTACAGAAACTTATTAACGTTGAATATACGTATTTGTGCACTATTAATAATATGACTTTTACGCAATAATACGCAGCAGGACGGCATCACTAATGCGGCGGATGTGTGGCAGCGGTAACAGTATCCTGAGGACGTTGGCTGCGAGGCTGGATTCTCCATTACCTAGGCACTGGAACACCCTACATTGTGCAGGACCCTATGCCAGGGGATGGAGCATCTAACTCTATTAGGATTATAGGATTAAATTAATTTGTAATACTAACCGTAGTCATAATTCGTGATTGTCATACTAACAACTTATGGACATTAGTCCGAAACAAATAAATAATTGAATTGAATTGAATTGAATAAATAAGTGTAAGTATAATATTATAAAAATATTACACGTCACATAATTATTCACAATTTCATATTATAATATATTTTTATTTAATGTTTATATATTCTATCATTGAATTATTATTTTCATAAAAATTATTTAAATTATAAAGTCTTAATGGCAACATTGTGTAAGTAGCTAAAGCAATTCGAATGTATCATATTCGTATTTTTATCAGTGTATGTATGTATGTATGTATAGATACTTTATTGTACAATAAGACATTGGTAAAAATACAGACAAAATAGGTTAAGTAGGTACAAAGGCGAACTTATCCCTGAGAGCTTGTGTACCTAAGAGCAATCTTTTCATAACAATGTACTCTTTACGAAACTTGCGGAGGTATAAGATTTCATGCTTGGCGTTCATGAGTAGATACATACAAAAACACACCTCGCATAAACGTTCGACCTATTTGTATTCATAAAAAATTTAACATTCGATTGATAATGTCCGTCTGAATTAAACATCACGCGCATCTTTAATTTACAGACTACCCGTCTAGGAGGAGCATGTATTAATAGTATTTAATAAACACCTAATTATCCAGGTGTACCAGCTAAATCAAAATTCCGTCAAGTCTACATCAACCTTTCAAAATTAGAGTAGCAAGATATCTAAAAGAATTAAATCTCACAATTCCAGCATTATATCCAATAAAATTACTTACTGTTCCACCTTGGGAACAGCTTCAAATGCCGATTAATCTAGAATTAGCTGAAAATAAAAGGTGTGACACGGCACAATATATTTACAAAAATCTATTTAATGAACTTAATTATGGCCTTGAAAACTGTAAAATTTATTATACTGATGGATCAGTTATGGATGACAAATCTGGATGTGCAATTGTATCTAGTAATAATCACTATAATTATAGACTCCATGATTTTAGCTCAATTTTTACCTGTGAAGCGACAGCAATTCTTAAGACTATAGAATTAATTAAGAAAGATTCTAACCTTGTGAAACAAGTAATTTACACTGATGCTAAATCTTGCTTAATGGCCCTGCAGAATCCCAATAACTCCCATCCACTTGTTTTACATATAAAACAAAAAATTACTGACTTATTAGAAAATCATTTTAGTATTGAATTAATCTGGATTCCAGGACATCAAGGGATCCTTGGAAATGAAAAAGCTGATATCGAAGCTAAGAACGCTACTAAAAATCAACAAATAGATTATTCGATTAAATCCAGCAACCCTGAAGTTAAAAAACTTATCAAATCAGCTGTCCAAAAATTTTGGAACAATTATTGGAAAAGTGGTAACTCAAGTAATTTATCGTGTGTTAGAGAATCAGTTTTTAAAACCCCACCGATACCCTTCACGTGTAGAAGAGATCAGATCGCTATTACTAGGTTAAGAATAGGACACACAAACTTAACCCATTGCTATCTTATCACTAAGACAGAAAAAAATAAATGTGATAAATGCGGTTTGGAGTTAACTGTGAGGCATATTTTAATTGAGTGTTTAGCATATAAGAATGAAAAAGAAATTTGTAAATTGCCTAACAACTTAAATGATTGTTTAAATGATGGATATTTACATGTACTTAGATTTATAAAATTAATTGATATATATAAAAAATTGTAATTCCCCTTGTGGTCGTTAATGACCTTTGTTGTTAAAAAGCGACCTTAAATAATTCAAAAAAAAAAAAAAATCCGTATCCTAAGAAACCATTCCCCCTGAACGAAGATGGGAGAAAAAAAATTGTGCCTGTTAATGCGAATGGCTGCTAAACGCTACCTATTTACAAGTATATTATTATGGATTATGGATAAGTTTAAGCAGGTGTGGCATGGATCACCGATTTAGAGTAACGGGGTGCCGGTAGCCTGCATGACGCTTGAGCTCGGTCTAGGTTTAATATTTTTCATCGTGGTTTAGTGTATCTACTCATATACAAAAAAAAAAAAAAACCTTTTTTATGCTATTACCGAAAACAGTCCCCGTGACGGATACGGGTGGCTTAATCAAACCTCCGGAATAAAAATAACTCCTAATAACCTATAGGTAGGTTAAATAATTTGAAAATTCGGAGGAGTATTTCCGGTGATTATCCATTATATACACACTCAAAGCTACACCTCACATACACCTCCTATAGTATTTAATATAGCTTATATGCAATGCTTTTTAATGAAACGTGTAAATCTACGAAATAATGGTGGGTGATGGTTGAAATGGGTGACGGGAGAAAGGTGTATAAGAATGACACAACGCTGGAACTCACGTCGCTAGACAGAATGGAGATGGAGGGATTAACGCGTGCAATCGCAACGCATGCCCTCCAAAATGTATCCCGAAAAATCACCGATAATCAAGGATATTTTCTACGGTAAATATAGTGTCATCAGTAAATTCGTAGCTTTATAGCGTAAATTTATTTGTCCATTTAAAAAAAAACCGTTTGAATGTAACCAGCAAAAAGAAGCTGAGATATGAGTTAGACTGGATGTGTCTCATATTAAAGTTTAATTACCTACAAAACATGCGAGTTCTTACAAGATGGAAGAGGGAGAAGATTCCATAGACGCAGTTATTATAAAGAACAAGCATAAAAAGTTTAAAAAACTTTATCCCGACTACGGAAAACTTGAAATTTTCTCCTCTTTCATTTGATACCCAAGTAGACCTACCCAACACGCTACAATATCAATTTTTTTTTTCAAAGCCAGTTACTTATTTGTATGTGACAGCCACCATGTTTTACTTTTTCATACAAAAGGTAGCCTATGTCACCCGGAACATAATTTCGAATCGATTGACACACCATTTTTCAAAATTGGTTCAGTTTTTTAAGCACTACAGTGGAACATACACAAATACAAACATCATAAACTGCTAAAAATATACTCCTTCATTTCGGCTGTGCCGTAGTCGGGCAAAAAGACACCAATTTTAATAAAGCCATGCATCCCAAACGCATCCTATCAGAAATGTTGTCAAAATAGTATTTTTTTCAACTGAATAGGTACCTACATACAATTCTCTTAAAAAAAATATTGAAATTCAAGGATCTTGGGCGTAGTACTTAGGCACCTTTGCAGGTATTCCTTCCGCAATATTTGGCACTTTGTTGTCTGTGTCATTATTCAAAATACTTTATTTCGGATAAATATCCATATCGGGGGGGGGGTAAACACGTAACGTTAACTGTCATTTTCCCATAGAAAAAGTGACATTTAAATCTACCTGACGCGCGTACAATGCGTTACGTGATCGACCTGCGGGTTATTAACAGTAGGAACTTATATTTATGTTAGTAACAAAATGATTTTCTTATTTGTATAGCGATATGAAAGTGGGAACTTGGGAATGTTCCCTTCTTTCAAAATCCGCCTTTAGCTGGGGAAATATGAACTATTGCTTTGTTTATTTAGTTCTGCTAAACGCATGTTGAATTCTCGATTCAGTTACGCGGCATCACACAGGGTTAGTGTTGCCGCGTCATTGATTCAAGTTGGTTCAACTTGCGTTTGGCAAAGTCTAGTAACGGTTTTGACCATCGCTCCAATGTAAACCAAGACGTACCTATATGGTCTTATTTTGCGCACCTTATGAATCTAATACAAATTTGTTTTTTTTTAATTGTAATAAACACGGAAGTAATTAAGTATTACCTACATAAATTTATTTTACTATACGTATGAACAGCTTTACTTGTCGCGAGCGATTTGTTCACCATGTCAATCACGTTTAGACTATTATATTCAGAGATGTACACAACAAATCTTCAAATCACCATGGGATGGCCACGCTCTTGTGACTCCCCTGGAGTCACCCATAGGCTACAATGCCCACTTACTACCAGGGAGGCCGTATATGTATACCTACTTGTCATTCTTTACCTATTCGTTGTCGGAGTCGTTATAACTTATAACGTATGGCGGGGTCGGCCTCTTATTTCGTAAATCAGCGTTTCAAAATGTGTCAGTGGTGCAGTGCGATAATGCTCGTTTGTGCGCGATTAAAATCATGACAAATGACAGTCAACCGTTATTAGTGGTCAGTGTTTACATGCCTACGGACTGCAGGGACAATTTGGGCGAGTTTACGGACTGCTTGGGGGCGGTGAGTGCCATAATTGACGAGTGTGGGATAGAATCGGTATACATAATGGGTGATTTTAATGCTCATCCGCACGAACGTTTTTATAGCGAGCTGGTTAACCATTGCGACGAACAAAAGTGGTGTTGTGTGGACGTAGATAAGCTAGAAATAGATACCTACACTTTTTTCAGTGATGCACATCTATGTAGAAGATGGTTGGATCATTTTGTACTGTCACAGTCCGCGGTGCCGTCCGTTCGCAATGTTTATGTAGATAATAATTGTGTTACATGGTCGGATCACTTTCCGTTATTTCTAGAATGTGACCTCAATGTAATAGTCCCTAGAAAAACAAGTCAGGTTCACGTAGATAAAAATGTAATTTGGGGAGAAAGAACGGCAGAACAAATTGTTATTTATCGCGAGGAATGTCACAAAAGATTGCGTCAAATTAATTTTCCAACGGAATTTGTATCCTGTGCCGATCGGTATTGCCATGAACAGGGACATAAGAAAGTGTTGGACAGGTTGTGTGAGGAAATCGTAGGTGCACTCACGAGTGCAGCGACTGTCGGTCGAGGAAATGGGAAGCCGAGGACTAAGAAACCGATTGTAGGTTGGAACAAACATGTCAGTGCCGCTCACGGGGTGGCTAGACAAAGGTTTCATGATTGGATAATGGTCGGACGGCCTGATAGTGGTATTATGTTCAATGAGATGCGTGAGAGTCGAAAGATCTTTAAATCGCGCTTGAAATGGTGTCAAGATCATGAACACCAAATAAAGCTGGACATTATCAGCTCTCATCACTCAAAAAAGGATTTCCGTTCCTTTTGGAAGGCCACTAACAAATTGAAACCTTTGGGTGGCCACCCGGCTAGCGTAGAGGGCGTTAGCGATCCAAAAATCATAGCCAACCTCTTTAAAGACAATTTTGTTATCAAATCGGCTTTAGGCTCAATGAAGTTGGGGAGGCTCAATAGTGAGACCGATATTGAGAGCGTGGGTCCCAGCCTTACCGCCAAGGACATTGCTCAAATTATTAAATCAATGTCTAGAGGTAAATCACCCGGGTACGACGGTCTCTCTATCGAGCATCTCCAGCATGCAGGTCCCCACATATCGCGAGTGTTGGCCATGTTTTATACCCTGTGTATTAGGCATTCTTATCTGCCAGATAACCTAATGCGAACGATCGTTGTACCTATCGTCAAAAACAGGACGGGGGACCTGGCAGATAGGAATAACTACAGACCCATCTCGTTAGCAACAATCATGGCAAAAATACTTGATAGTGTGCTTAATTCACAGTTAAAGAGTCATGTAAAACTGCATGATAACCAATTAGGTTTCCGACCACAGTTATCTACAGAATCTGCGATTCTGTGTCTTAAGCACACTGTCAGGTATTATACCAAAAGTAAAACCCCGGTGGTAGCCTGTTTCCTCGATCTATCTAAGGCTTTTGACCTGGTTTCCTATGACCTACTATGGAAGAAGCTGGAAAATACCAGTTTACCGCAGGAAACCATTCGCATATTTAAGTACTGGTATGGAAACCAGGTCAACAGTGTTAGATGGGCTAACGCGCAGTCTGATGAGTACAGGTTGGAGTGTGGGGTGAGACAGGGAGGGCTGACCTCACCTACGCTATTTAACCTGTATGTAAACGGGCTAATCGAGGCGCTCAGCAGAACCCATGTTGGCTGCCATGTAGGTGGAGTTTGTGTTAACAACATAAGTTACGCGGACGACATGGTGCTGCTGAGCGCGTCGGTGTGTGGGCTGCGTAAGCTGCTGAAAATTTGTGAAACGTATGCAACAAATCATGGCCTTAAATATAATGTTGCTAAGAGCCAGTTCATGATATTTGAGTGCGATCGCAAGAAAACAGTGGAAGTTCCTACCATTTGCCTCAATGGTACCCCTATGGATAGAGTGGACCATTTCAAGTACTTAGGCCATGTGATCGCGACCGACCTCAAAGACGACCTGGACATGGAAAGGGAACGAAGGGCCCTGTCGGTCCGGGCGAATATGATCGCCCGCAGATTTGCAAGGTGCTCTAAAGAGGTGAAAGAAACTCTGTTTAGGGCGTTTTGCACCTCCCTCTATACCTGCAATCTGTGGGAGCAGTATACGCAACGGGCATATGGGGCCCTTAGGGTCCAGTATAATAATGCGTTCCGGGTGTTGATGGGACTGCCTCGTTTCTGTAGCGCATCAGGGATGTTCGCGGCGGCGCGTGTGGACTGTTTTTATACGAGCATGCGTACGCGCGCAGCATCCCTGGTGCGCAGGGTGCGCCGCAGTCCCAACAGCATTCTGCGCATGATAGCGGACAGGGTTGACTGTCCCTACATGTCGCACTGCGAGGGACTACACTCCCCTGTCAGTGTTGTTTTGTTTTAAATGTAAGTTTAGCTGTAACTACTAACCCCCTAGTTTTGTAAATTCTACTAACAACATGTGTCCATGGTTACACGAAATAAAAAATTTCATTCATTCATTCATTCATTCATAACACTCGTGTCGCCAGAGCTGATGCGCTGTGCTGGGAATGAGGGACCTGCATTTCTCTATCTGCCAACACAGCGAATTCTCAAGTGAATAAAGGGTCGGCAACGCGCTTGTGATTCTTCTGGAGTCACAAGTGTCCATAAGCTACGGTACCTGCTTAACATCAGGCAGGCCGTAAGCTTGTTTGCCACCGTCGTTGTATATTAAAAAAAAAACACTGGTATTATGTCACTTTTCGGTCTAGCTTTTTTATTAAATTTTTTTTTATATATCCTTCGTTTCTAAACGCGCGTTAGACAAGTAAAATGAGTACCTAGCAGCTAACGCAAGGTAAAGGTTGCTAAACCTAAAAATCAATTTCAAGTATTGGATGCGTCAGCGGCGCGCGGAACGGATCGCGCGCAGCTCGAAGGCGCGCTGCGGCGAATTTTTGATTACACCCTGCGCGCGCGGCGACCGCCGCGCAGACGCGGCTACACAATCAGGAGTTTATGTGCAATATTTTTATTGAAAACGTCTATAGACCCGGTTTGGTTACCGTTTGAGAAGGTTAAGAAATCAGGAGCATATAAAACATTGTTTTAAAATAAAGCCCTCAAGGATATACTTATGTATCGACTAGGCTTTGGATATAAAGCGGGTATGGCTACATGTCGATTTTTGAAACGTTAGGTATTCCACAGTTACGTGTGGTGTAGGTAGTGCTGGTGAGAAAGGTCGCTAGAGCTCCCGAGGACGCGCCGTGTTGAGAGAGGGATCTGTACCTATTTGTATCTAGCTGACGAGGACGCAACGAATCCTAATACAGTACGAACACTCCAATGTACAATAAATATAATAAAAATTAATAAAAAAGATTTATTTGGTAACATTAGGTCTAAGTAATAAATAAAACAGGTTGGTGTCTCTTTTTAAGTACCGGGGTAGGTACCTGTAAATAAATAATTATAATAATGTTAGACATAAAAGATAAGATCTAAATGGGGGAATTTGTGTGTATGTGGTGTTTGTGTTTGTAAGTGTGTGTGTGTATGTGTGTGTGGATGTGTGTGAGTGCGTGTGTGCATGTATAGGTGTTAATTATATTGGTTCCGCAGAAAACGTTCCGTGTCGTCGTAACTCCAATCACAGCACACCTTTGTCACATAAATTTTAACTTCTTTTGAGGACAATTTACTTATAGGTATCTAGTGTTTTGCAGAATTTATTATACATGAAAGGTTTCAGGTAAGTACTAAAACGTCTAGAGAAGTGAGTTTTTGTAGGCGGTATTGGCAACCTGAAGCTACGTTTCCGCAGCCGATCAGCTCAAAATGGTCCTATAACTAGAAACTATTGGAGGCAAATTCCAATAGAAGATATCCTAGTTTGGACCCATTACAACATTCAGTAACCTTTGTTTTTAGTTTCACATTTTTGTCTTAACTATCCGTTAACTAACTAATCCCTGATTTTTTATTGCGGAGAATTCTGACATCTGACAAAATTTGACGTTTCAGTAATCGCAATCATATTTGTAACTGTTTGTATTAAATATTAGTGTCTAGTAATTGCTTTCATTTTACAGTTAACATTGCATGCATGAAATTTTATTTTACTGAGAAATCTATTAAAAGTGCTCTTCCTAATCGACTACATTTAAACACAAATGATTTTCTTTCAAAAGGAAAAGTACAATGGTTAAAAATATTTATTTTTCGTGGGGCAGTATGAGGTATATTTTTCTTCCGACGTTACTTTTTTTGGCGGCAAAACTCTTTTTCTTTACGTCAAAAGTTTAAAGCTTGAGAACATGTTTACATTGAAGACAAAAATTCAGGTTCAACAATCTAAAAAGGTTTCCAAATTTAATTTATACTGACTTTTTCTAGAGGACTATTTAAAGCCCTGTGTGTATGCTTACATATTAAACTAAACCTGACACAGGAAAACCGGGAAATCCGAGTCACTGTAAAAAAATCCGCCCTCAGAAATACGGAAAACATGGAAAACGCAATGAAAAGCAAGGTAGATTATTTGGGGAATATTTATTTTCATATTATATAATTGCCAAGTCATAACATTCATATACAAATGTTTGGTATTTATCGCTTACTTTTGTAACTATATGGATATAACGTGGATATAACGTTGTATACCATTTATTTACCCACCCTGTAGTAAAAGCAGTCGGGTAAATACAAAAAATCTTAAACCAAAGATTTGTAATATATACAGGGTGGGCTCTGTAACAGAAGCAAAAAATTAAACGGTAGGTAGATTATTAAGCTTGTGAACAATTATTTCCAAGTGGTTTTAATAAAAAAAAAAATATTAAATTATTTTTCTTTAAAATGTTTACTTGTATTTTTTACCCCTCTGGAATGCTATAAATAACTTTTTATTTAAAAAACACTTAAAAAAAGATATAAAAATTTAAAAATCACAAAAATACAAATAAATACCTAATACATAACTTATATTCAAAAAGAGTGGCTTTTTTTTTCTCATTTCACTACTAATTTTAAATACCTAGGTAGCTACTAGATTATAAGCTATACCTACATATATGTATACATAAGTACAAACCTTTTTTTAAGAATTTTATTTACACGTTTAATGATATTAGTCGATAGTAAATAAATAAATAAATATTTGCGGACAATCTTACACAAATCAACCTAGTCCCAAACTAAGCAAAGCTTGTACTATGGGTACTAGGGTGAGTGCACCAGGGAATGAACGGATCCAGTGAATGAACGAAAACCTGCTTAAATTAAGAGTTCTGTATATTTCTAGCATACCGGGTTTTTTTTCTCGATTAGAAGCATTCACTGTAAGGGTTTTGTAACATTTATATCAACTCTGTCGCAACAGTTACTAAATGAGCGAAGCTTAAAGTTGACGGGCTATGGGCGTGGATTTTTTGTTTGAGCCGGTAATAAGGGGACAAGATTGTTACCTTTTATTTGATGTGCCATCGTACTAGTTTTATAAACTTGAAACTTATGGTGTGTGGTTTTTGGAAATCATAAGAGCGAATTTGTGCTATTCAAACATCGTTTTAAGTTTTTTTAAGTTTAGATCCTCGTTTTTAGAAGGTGTTCTATAACTAGAATTAAAAACCGCCTAAATCCAGTGAATGAACTGGAGTGTTCATTCACTGGCAACGCCTGTTTTAATGTTTTCGCAAAATCTTATGTTCTAGTGATTGTAATAAGATTTAGTTTTTAGTAACATAACCACCAATGGTTTGTCCATCGTTGGTCCAGTGTTCGAACAAACCTCATTTTTGAACATAAAGGTATTTAGTTCATTCACTGGTGTATAGATTTCCAGTTAATGAAAATCGACCGATAATTACCTAATTCATTTATTGGTTTTTGGAACCAGTTAATCAACGAACATTTGTTACAGTTTTTTAATTGTTTTAGAAAAAGTAAACAATTAACTACTATCCCGTGTGTTGGTAAATCGAGATACTCCAAAAAAATCGCTAAACAGCAACTTAATCCAATAAACCATAACTATAACAGTAGTTCATTCACTGGTGTTTAGTTGTTCATTTACTAGAAAACCGGGTTCATTCACTGGTGATTTACCATTTTTCTACCTAAAAGGTCATATAACTTAAAATTATGGAAACTTATTGCAAAAGCAAATTAATTTAAGCAAACTAGAATACTTGTTTGAGCTGTACAAGCAGTCATGGCCGATATTAAGTATAGCTATCTTACATAAAACAATTTTCATTACAAGTGTTCATTCACTGGTGCACTTACCCTAGACGACGATATAGATACTTATATAGAGAAATAAATACTTAAATACATAAATAGAAAACATCCATGACTCAGGAACAAATATTCGTGCTCATCACACAAATAAATGCCCTTACCGGGATTCGAACCCAGGACCTCTTGCTTCGTAGGCAGGGTCACTACCAACTAGGCTAAAGCGGTCGTCAATAGTCAGTAGTATGTTTTTATTTCGCCATAAGTATATTTACCTGATATCTATATTTTACTGACGATCCAACTCTTGCATATCATTTTACACATACCCAAATCTACGTAATTTAATTAACGTAGGTAGGTAGGTAAGTTACGTAACAAGGCAATAGCCTAGACTAAATCATCTAATGAATTAGCATAACGGGTTAAGAGTGCCAACAAGTAGCTAATAAGATCACACAAAACGTCTTATACAAACGCCAAAAATCTATCTTACTAGTACCTACAGTCGCCATCACATACATCGGAGCAAACAAGCAGCTCACAAACATCGGAACACACCTCTATTTTCAAGGCATTAGGTTGCATGTGCCGATATTTTTAGAAATACCTAGGTATGTGATGCTGGCGACTCTACCTAAATCTAAATTCCACTCCATTTAACTACGCCTGTAATATAACGGTAAAGCTTGCACGCAGACAGCCGTACCTATTACCATTAAATTAAGTAGTTTGCATTTGCAAACTTCGCTCATAAGATCCATCAGATCAGAACACCTTTGTAGTCGTAGGTATATTCGCGTTGACCACTTAGCGCCCCATAGGACAGCCATTACGCCGAAGGGCCCGTCTGATACCATGATGTTATACAGAGGGGATATGTCAGGACCGTTATAGAGGTGATATGTCCAATAAGATTGTTTCCTATTGGAAATTAGGGGGAGGAATTGGATTTTCATCTATTTTTATTAGTAGTTCATTGCAGTTTCTGTTGGTTCTCTTTCTAATAAAAAAAAATAATATAAAGAAAAGCTCCTATTAAGATAATGTATGATTTGGGCCTTGAAGAATATAGTTACTTAATTACTCAAACGGTATAGACGATTAATGCGCAGAGAGGTAGGTGCATACGCATAAAAAAATAAGTCCGGTTGATAGGCACTTCCAGGTATCTCATTACAATAAGTATTATAAAAATGTCAAAGTAATAAAATAGTAACAAGTAATCCTAGGTCACTCCGTTTCATAATAATAATCTAAAAAAAGTTTTTTTTTATATTTCATGGGCTTGGCTTCTAAAACATGGAGGTTATCAATTCAACACGAATGTTTTTAATAAATATTAGGTACTAGTTTATAAAGATCAGTCTGGCTGGCACTTGAAAAAATACAGCTATTTTGACTTTTGGTTTTGTGATGAAACAAGTGTCGCTAGTAGCATTGACACCTAATTAGTTTGCTTGACAACATTTTGATTTCCTTACATGTAAAATCAAGCAACCAAGGCATAACTTGCGACACAAGTAATAAATGCCACGTACCTATTAATAACGGGCGCCTACGGTAATTATTCGGAAGGGTCTTTTTGCTTAATGCTCTACAGTTCTGAATATTATAAAATTAACTTAAAAAGTGGCTTATCCAGCAGTGTTTTTACAGCTTTAAAGAATTTATAGAATACAAACATACGATTAAATAGAAATATGGATGTTAAATGAATATATATATATTATGCCAAATTGTACATCAACCCAATGATGTTATTGTAAATTCTTATATAACAATTTATTTATGCAATTTTTTATAGTGGATTCATGTATGAAATATTTTGACCTGTAATGTGTTATTATAGATAAATTAACGAGAGCATGGAATTGCATATGTAGTAGTATTGTATTATGTTTACAAGCATTCTATATTTGAATTTTCTATTTTCTCGTACTATCGGCATAAAAAGAGGTTTGTTATATATTGAAGAAGTAAATACCAAAATAATGTAAGTGTCAAATTGTGAATAATATTTAAGTTGTGAAAGAATAATTTTGTGAAAGCGACTAAAAGCAAAAAACAGAGGACAACGAGGACTACCTACTACTTATTCCATTTCTTAAGGGTATGTACTTTTATTAAATTAAAAGAAAATTATTCTCCTTTCGTTGCAAACGGTACAACCACTACAAATGCAATTCCATGTTCTCGATAATTCATCTATACCAATAAATTATGTCTGTCTATATTATTAAATAAGCGTTTCTTTGACCAAACAGTAATATTATAGAGTTTACCAAGATAAGTTTGGTCGAATCCCGCCTACATATAATAATTCTTTGGTAGGTATACTTTTTCATTGTGTAGTAAATAAAATGATACTTGCGAGTGAGAAGAAGAGGGAGCTTCAGACGGTCAGCCAGCTCCCTTGGCGAGCCACCCTCTCGAGTGCCTAGTTCCACTACCCCGTCACAGATGGCGCACAACCGTACTAGGCAAACCAAACATTTATAAGTAACTTTCAGACTAATAAAAGAATGTCCCTAATAACTACAGTGAAAATAAATTTTAATCCTTTTATTTGATACATTTCCCGAGTAAAGCAAAAAGGTGAATACCTATAACCATATAAGTAATAATCACTTTGACACGATTTATTCATCCAAAACGGGTGATAACGAACAAACCGGCTGGTTGAAATAAGTAAAATACATGAATTTAATCACACAAACAACATTGAATTACGGTGCGACAAACTATACCTACTAAAATATTCAGTTGAAACTAAACTGCGAACTCACAGAGTTTGCTTTGTGTAGTTCGTCTACTCGGCAACAGATGGCGTTAGTAGTTAGCTTGGCGAGGCCGACGGTTCAGCGAAATGTTATGCGGCACACACAATTTTTGTAAAAGTATTAAGATTAAGTCGACAATATTTTTAAAGTAAAGGTATTATAAGTGCTATTATGAATATTATGATTTTAATGAAACCTACATATTTCAGATTAAATTAAATAATAAATGGACCTAAACCTATTATACCTAACTATCTCAATATCACTATACTCGGCTGCTACCTACTTATTTTTCCGTAATCTACGCGTAGGTACACGCACAGGTATAGGTATTTTAGATATTTATCGAGATAAGCGAGCTATAAATGTATGGATTGATTTTAGATTCGAATCCAAAAAAATAATTGGATGGTATTTGTACTAGATACCTACTTAGGTAATAATCTTAATATCTATTTGAAAAAAAAACCAATTGGAATTTTGTCAGGTTACCTACCTATAGGCTGTTCTCAAATTATGTCTTCATGTTTACAAAAGTATGTATGTTTGTGTGTAAATACTTCATTGTACACAAGACATTGGTAAACACATACAGACATAATAGGTTAAGTTGGTAAAAAGTTTCCTTTGGCTGTTGTGTGTCGTAGGTAATCTAACGGTAAATAAACGACAGTTAAGTATTATTCGGGAGTCGGGCAACACTCTTCAAATAGAATTTAACCCAGCTAAAGATAATATCGCATTTTGCATCTATTGAATACTCAAAGAGCAAAATAATTTACTACTTATCATAAAGTTTAATATTAATTAAAGAGTAGACAGATTATTCGTTTTAGAACGGAAACTGCGCATTGAAAATGATAATTAAGAACCTAATGTGGCCGATAACATCTGCCGGCATTTTGCGGTAGAAAACGATTAACATATCAATATCGCATATCATCAACTCGGCTCTATATTTATTTAATTAATCGTCTAAAGATTCTCTATAATTTAAACAGGAAAGTTCCAAGTCGAAGAAAAGGTGAATGGTGAAAATTTGAGCGAAGGTTCGGAAGCGTAGTGCCGTCGGGAGGCGTCGAGCGAGGCGGCCGAGACAAGGATTTTCCTCGCTCGGGGTCCGCGGCGGGCGGGCGGCGGGGCGCGGGGCGCGGCGGGGCGGGGCGCGGTAATTACATCGTCATTAGGCGCCGGGCGGCGCTGGGCGGGGCCGCCCCTCTCCGCGCGCGGGCCGCTGCGCGCGGCGGCCGCGGCGCCCCACAGTCCGCTCCGTGCCGCCGTCGCGCACGCTCGCGTATGTCGCTCGTCGCGATTGGTGATGTGAGGTGGCCCCCGCCGCTGCAAACGCGCGTTCAACGCGCCAGTTTCGCGAACCAAAGCGCCAGTTGAAGGCTCGAGAGCCTTCGAGCCGGCAAGACGCCGTCCACCGTGGATCTTAGGTACGGCGCCATGGCGGCGACCACGTACATGCCGGGGGAGTTGGACCTCGGCACGTTGGGCGGGTACCACGCGGCGTCCCCACGCAGCGCGGAGCCCGCGGACATGAAGTACCAACACCACTTGCAGGCCGGCGGCTCGCCCTCGCCCGGCGCGCCCGTGCTCAACCCCTGGGCGTCGCTGCCGCCGGCCGACCCCTGGGCCGTGCACAGCCAGCACCACGCGCACGCGCACCAGCCCGACATCAAGCCGCACGACGGTCGCCATCTGCCGCACCACGCGCACCACCATCACGCGCACGGCTGGCACGCGCCCGTCGTCTCCGCGCACTACGGCGCCGGCTCGCCCGTGCCGCTGCACGCGGGCTACCCCATGCCCATGCATCAGCATCACATGTTGCGCGACGTGCAGCCCTCCCCGCACCTGCACCACCACTCCCTCGACCGCGACGCGCCCGAGGAGGACACGCCGACCAGCGACGACCTCGAGGCCTTCGCCAAGCAGTTCAAGCAGCGCCGGATCAAACTCGGCTTCACGCAGGCGGACGTCGGCCTAGCCCTCGGCACTCTCTACGGAAATGTGTTCTCGCAAACCACCATCTGTCGCTTTGAAGCGTTGCAACTCAGTTTCAAAAACATGTGCAAACTAAAGCCGCTGCTGCAAAAGTGGCTGGAGGAGGCGGACTCGACGACGGGCAGCCCGACCAGCATCGACAAGATAGCCGCACAGGGCCGCAAGCGAAAGAAGCGCACGTCGATCGAGGTGTCGGTGAAGGGCGCGCTGGAGCAGCACTTCCACAAGCAGCCGAAGCCGTCGGCGCAGGAGATCACGTCGCTAGCGGACAGCCTACAGCTGGAGAAGGAGGTGGTGCGCGTGTGGTTCTGCAATCGGCGGCAGAAGGAGAAGCGGATGACGCCGCCGAACACGCTCGGGGGCGAGCTGTTGGACGGCATGGGCCACGCGCACTACGCGCACGGGGACGGGCTGGCGCACGGCTCGCCGCTGCAGCACGCGCACAGCCCGCCGGGGCTGTCCCCGCAGCATGCTCACCACCACTCGCTGCCGCAGGGCGCCCACACCCTGGCCGCGCACTAACAGTTCGCCCCGTGGGCGCCGCCGCGCCCCTACTACGCGGAGCCGCACTAGCCGCGCCGCTGCCCGCGGGAGCGTGTACATACCGCCGCGGCCTGGACGTGCCGCGGCGAGCCGCAGGGGCCCACTGTACATACCCGAGGGTCCCCCGGCCAGTGACTGTGGACCGAACCGAACGATCGCTTTCAGTTGTTCTTTATAGTTTCGTCGCGTCAGTGAAGTCATTAATTAATTATGTGAGTAATGTTAAGAAGGAAGCCAGTAATCGTTTAACTTGGTCTCGCGCCGAGGTTCGTCCGGAGTGCCGCCAGCCAGTGATCACCGATATGTTTAGCTAGATAGTCTAATTGATACTAAGAGCTTACGCGAGGAGCCCGGCGCGCGCCTCGCCGGCCCGGCCCGGCCCGGCCCGGATCGGACCGGACTCAGGGTAAGTACCCCCGCGGGCCGGCGAGACCGCCTAGCGCCATTCACTTTTGTAAAGGACGATTTCATCGAATTTATTTATAGATATTATAAATGAACGATGTTCAATACATGGCTACCTATCAGTAGGGAGTCATTGTGGTGTGTGGATTACATTTAAATTGTTGCTATTACTGTAAATTTATGATTAGTGATGAGGACGAGAGTAAAAAATACGAATCGGGTCGAAGCTTCGTTTTGTACAGAATCCGAGTGAGTCAATAGGTGCAATTTTTGTTTTAGTGTTAAATAAAACGAGCGGCGCGCGCCGCGGCCTAGGTCCCACGCATAATTTATTAAAAAAATATTATTAAAAGGATGCAGACACGATGCCAAAATGGTTTTATTCCTGTTTTTTACTTGTTTTGTTGTTTTTTTCGTTTGTATGTATTTGTGGCCAACCTTGGTACTTAATACTTGTAAAAATAGGTATTTTTTCTATATAAATAATGTACCTACGACGTATATGATGATATATATTAAAAAAGTTCTTTATAGAAATGGAAAGATGAAAATGTTTTTTATTGCACAAGTCCTCCCGCCCCCGGGCTGCTCAACTTATCGAAATTAATTTACGCCAGTCCTCATTTAGTTGGTAAATAACGAACAAAATTTGTCATAAAATGTTTTATAATTATCTAAGTATTTAAATAAAACAGAGTAATATTTTAAAAGAGAGTTATTCTTTACATATCCCGGTCAATAGGTCACGTAACAGAAGTCCTTTTCATGGTGTCATTTTGTTTCGCTCAGCTCAGGTAGGCGGCTCACGATACGAGTAAAGGATCTCGACGATCACAAAACGAATCGCTGGTAAAAAGTTATAAACTCGACTGACACATTTGTTGTTTCGCGCCGGAGTTTGAAAAAGGTTTTTGTGTGCGGGTCACTGTTTTTTACAAAAACACCAAGTCTCGAGCTCGCTGACATCCAGTTTATAAGTATTGTTATTAATTGAGTTTCTTTTGTAGGTAGTTGGTTTCATTTTATTTCTTGCCGTTAATCTTTGAAGAATTATCTCGCTGGAAAGTGGCTTCAACTAAGATTTAAGGTTGCTAGTTAGTATTATTGACTGTAAAATATTGGTAATTCTGTTGTTGTTAATTTCAAGTAAAAAGTTAGGTAAGTATTGGTTCAGTACAACTTTATTGGCACCCGACGAGGTCTGAAAATCGACGCGGGAATTGCCGCCGACGGGGATAGATTATGTGTTTCAGGATATTCCATTAGGATAGTTGAATGCAGATCTATAATTTGCACAGTTAAAAAGTACCTATTTAGTTCATTTCATTATTTACTGCACTTTACTGACACAACATGTTTAACTCGGAAATTATGCTTTACTTCAGAAAAAGAAGTACCTAGTACAAAATATAGGTACTTGAAGTTACCTACACTTTTCTTTGAATGTTTTTATAAAGCAATGATTCCAGTACAAACTTCATCGTAAAACATATTATTTGATTTTATGAAGTTGATGAGGTGTGTGCTCCTTGAATAGTCTCGTTGCATGTCATACGCAGATAATATCGCATCATGCAACATAATACATTTGAGTATGTAATACCTGCTCAGATGTTCAGAAGAAGATACCTACATACATAAGTTTTTTTTATGTATCACTGTTTAAACTTTAAACCGTAGGTACCTATATATATCTCTTTGGATCGAATTGTTACCAAGTAAAGTAGGTAACTGCTCGAGTAACTTTAAAAACCAAATTAAAGTTAAAACCAAGTTAAATTTCTTTAAATAACCATATTCCTATCTAAAATGCCTACCTACTGGATTTTTTAAACTATTTACCATTCATATACATATTACATATAGCTGGCTACCTCATTATACATTTTCAAAAGTGCTTATTTTGTGTTCTATGTTTAAACAATATAAATAAATGTTGTCAATCGAATGAAGCATTTTACGCTTCTTACGACCTAACTATTTCTAAATCATCTCAAATACCCAAATTTGACGCAATTTCTTTGATTTTATCAGTATACAGGTCTTGAAATTATTTTTAATACCTACCTACTTACCTACATACTTAACAATATATTTGCGCATTTGGGTTTGATTCCAAAGTTTTAAGTTTGTCATTGAGAATGAAATCTAAAAGAATGATATGTTACAGCAGTAGGTTCAGAAGTCAACTCAGCAAAAAAAAAACAAACAACTTAGGTATAACCAACCACGTACGCTATAGGTGCCCAGTTATAGCTACCTACGTTAAGGTTGCCATCTGATCACAGTTGACTATACCTATGTAAACTGTACCTAGTAGCCATGTATTTAGTTAACTAGGTACTTTGTTTTCATGATTATATTGGATAAGTTCAAAGTACATTACAACTGTCACGTTACTGATAGGGATAAAATATTAAAATTATGCCTCAACGAAGGTAGAGAGCAAAACTGTATTTTTTTTTTAATTTCCGGTATTTTTTTTAATGTGTAGGTATCTAAATATAAACAATGCTCTTAGCATTCTGCCGCAGGGTCCAATTTTTTTAGTCTTTTTCAACTTCAATGATCTAACGTAGGTACCTGTGTAGGATAGGTACGTCATAGCATACTTCTACATCTTGAACATGTATTAGGCTAAGACTTTAAAGTTAAACTGTTTTTAAAATAAACAAGATATTTAGAAATACCTCTAACGGAGGTTTAAGCCGATGTAAAGTTTAGAATTAATCTGGGGAGTGTCATTTTTTGTGCCGGCCGCGGCCCGGAGCGCTGCCCGCTCGGCCGAGATGTGCTCATAACTTATATTGCCCCGATTGAAATGCTACAAACATGGGATGATCAGAAGCATTTAGTTGATTGATATTGTAATGACCAAAACAAATTGTTTTCGTATTGCTCATACTCATATCAAACCTTGAAGAATTGCGAAGTAAAGTCGGTCGGTCGTATATACTTTATTAATGTATTTTGGTCTTCAATCAAGTAAGCCGTTGCCTAATGGTAAATATAACCGACAAGGTATAGTTTAGCTTTGTTGCCACGACACAATTTGAGGATAATGGTTGTTATTTATTATATTATACATTGTTCTATTATCAACATAATTATTTGACAGTTAAAAACCTACTTACAATTTGAGGATACATTTAATCGTATTTATAGCCGTAGGGATGTTTAAAATAATCATACCTAGGTACATACTTATTAATATTTATAAGCATGCGAAAATTATACGCGAACGTTTGGCTAAGTTGACACATTTTTATAGGCCATAATATTTTAGGCCACCAAAACCCAGGAAATGTCATAATGTCTAAACGATTTAAAACTTAACAGCTAGAGGCCCGCCTCCGGGCGCAATCTGTCAAAACGCAGGAATTTTAATGAATAGGTGTAGTAATTAACGCTCGAGCTGGCGTTTCCTTCGGCCATTTACATACATTGGCAATAAGGAAAACCGGGCGGGCCCGGAGTAAACAAAGTCTGGCTTTTTAGTACGTTATTGTTGAGGCATCCGCTGAAAGATGGCGGCTCTGCGTTGATCATGGTACTCTAGAATACTTAATTTTTTTTTATTTGATAATATCTTGGGTCGGTGCGATCAGGTTAGTACGTAATAGATGTTACGCGAGCCATGATTTTTTGTCAACGAAATTAGGGTTAAATATTTCATTCTACCCTCTTAACTGTTTCTATTTTAGTAGTTTAATATACATTTACTTACATTCAAGTTAACACATGTACATATCAAATAGCCTAATCCCTATTAATAACAAAAATAACACTACAGCCATTTACAATTTAAGCAAATTTTACAGTTTTACAAATCGTCATCATCATAAAAATTATTTTAACAATAGATAATGTGCGAGATGTATAACTTAGTATTTAGTATCCTATTATTTTAAACACATTATAATGTTTCGCTACCACAAATTCAGCCCCTAATTTTTTTTCTATTGTTTTGTATATTTCTTTGTTTTGAAATAAATAAGTACCTATATGTTTTTCTATTATATGCACGATTATTGCAAATGTATTAACATAAATTCGATGTTGACAAGTAAAACACTGTTATGATCGTATATGCTACACCCAACGTTGACCTCTTGTGTACTTGGGTTTTGCGTTTGCGCGCACTCAACATATGAGAAAACACATATAATCTACTGGTAGTTGTGTTCACGTCAGCGCCTGTCATTTTATTTATTTCCCACTAAAGTATGTGATCGCTAGATAGGGATCTGCCACACTCTCTACTGGTCATCTTTATTTGTTACCTAATTAACAGACTCATTGTTTGTCAAAAAAATATTCTACTCTTAATACGAATGTCTTTATTACAAGTGTTTTATTATCAACAATTCTACATATAGCTCTTTTAGATAGTGTCAGTATTCAAAACTTACCTAAACTATACATACGTATACAGACGCCAACACAGTTAACTCACCATTCAGTATTTATATTGAACCTTATTATAATGCGTAATATAAAGTGCACGTATGATCAGTTAACTATGTTGGCGATGGTACCAGAATGTATTTCGTTGTCTAAAATATTAAAGAAACCGAAATAAATTTTATCGAACAAGATAAAGTGAATTATGTGTACATTTACTAAGTAAACTTATTCCGTTACTAAGTAAGTAGGTATAGTGTAAAATTTGTGCCTTAGGTATTGAGTGACAACAAAGACTTGAGTAAGATGATGATACTTAGTAGGTATATTTTTTGTCTAAAGCCACTTCCAGTGAAATACAAAATACTGCATATGGTAGGTAACTAGGTACCTAATGCCAAGAAATAAGATCATTAAACCTTTTAACAGTGAGGTAGTATCTAGATCTACCTACTCACATACCTAAGAGTTAGAGGAAATAAAACTTTAATGAGTGTGAATAGTCGCATGATACCTATAGACCTTACAGTTTAGATGCCTATAGTAATAAATATAAATAAATATTTGGGGACAATCTTACACAAATCGACCTAGTCCCAAACTAAGCAAAGCTTGTACTATGAGTACTAGACGACGATAATACATACTTATATATAGATAAATAAATACTTAAATGCATAGAAAACAACCATGACTCGGGAATAAAATAAAAATATTCATGCTCACAAATAAATTCCCTTACCGGGATTCGAACCCGGGACCTTCGTAGGCAGGGTCACTACCAACTATTAGGCTACAGAGGTCGTCAAGTATCCATGATGTAAATAAAACAAACAAATATTCTTATAAATACTTTGCTTTTCCGTTGAATCTTGATCTTTGCATCAACGTCGAATTATCAATGTAGTGGTGTAAAGTTGTTAAGTTTTCGACACAACAACACCACCGACTGCAGATGCCTAAGTGCTTCAATCACCCAGCTTTCTCCTGTCACTATATAGCCCGCTAATAAAAAAATGTAAGGAGTTAGTTTTTCGCGTCAAACGCAAGCATAGGTATGTATGTGGGCACGCAAAAACTTGCCGTGTCGGCCATGGACGAAATGACATTCCTGTGGTCAATGAAGCGCGCGCGGTGAAACCGATGAGCAAAAATTGACATTTACGGCCTTATTTACGGCGCTAGTTTTTCGCCAGTCGCTGGAAAAGCGATAATTGCTGGTCAAACGTAATTACTGACTTTCCCTTCGACCGCGTAAATATTAATGCGGGTTCAACCTAATCTTCGCGTTTTTTTGCGGCGGGAAGCGCTGGTAATGAAAACTAAATGATTCCAGATTATTCAGCGATTAGCTTTTTATTAATAATGATGATGATTTTTTGTTCGATGCTCGGCTAATAATGTGCGATCGGTTGTCGCTGAATGCGACCTTTCAGAATGATTCCGACATGCACTTGTGCATTAAAACGCTGTTTGTTGCATTATTGATAAACGAGCTATCAACCCTGGCATTGTAAAAACTGAGACGTTTAAAAGCGTTATGCTTTTTTCCGTACCTATTGTAGTCAGGCGGAATTTTCTAGCATTATCTTAGCTACGTTGTAAAATGAATGAATATAATATGTGATACCTATGTATTTCCATGTTGGTCGGGTGGCATGCCGTCGGCAAACGAAACACAACCACGCCCGAGGGATGCTCGACCCGTGACACAGTTCATAATTTTTTTAAGTTTATTATGGTATATAATATAGTTTGTGTTTTAGTTCTATTTTTAGATATATTTCGTTACTGATACGGACATTTAGTTTAAAGGATTACTTAATGCGTAAGTAAAATACTGCACAGTGCACTAATTAATAATTTTATATTTATTATTTGCACATAATAGGTACTATTCTCTTCAGTCTACATACATTCAGACACTATTTCTGCTGCAGTCGGGTGAAAAATATGGAACTTATAACTTTTACACAATTAGATAAAATAAAAATGCATACCTATTTGCACCAATTATATTATTTATTCGGGCTGTATAGCTGTATATAAGAAATATCTTCAAAGATATCGACTCACCTAGGTACCGAAAAAAAAACTTATTGTATCGATCGTTGCCAAAAATTTAGACTCAAGATCCCGGCAACGTTACATCACTTGTGATTGATTTAAATATGTACATAATTATAAATAGGTTGTCAATAATAATTAATGTTACACCTATCACTGCGATATCACATTTTTTTTCGATCTTTTATACCCACGTTTATGCTAAATGTGGCACTGGAACATAAATTTCATGCCCTTATCCCTTTAAGGAATAAAGGCGTGAATCTATGAATTAATGAATGTTACACCATACTTAATAGCTAGTTGTTAAGTAGATTCAGATGGGAAGCAACAATTAGTAGAGACTAGACTCTTTATAGGTACTTATGTATTTATCTAAAAGACGTATTTGCAAAAAAAAACCTCCGATCAACACATATTTTACGTCAATGTCATAAGTCTTGACGTGAGAATTCTTTTTATAACAAAGGTAACTTCAATAACCTGTATGTTAGTATATGACGTATACGATACGTACATGCAGTCATGAGTTCAACGGTACAATGCCACGCGAAATTAAACCTTACATCAATGTCACAGTGCTTTTATCTTAATATATATTTATTATACATTTAATTTGTATATTTATTCCATTCGCAGTGCGTTCCTCAAGTGTAAGTGTTTAACTAGCCTTACTCATAATGTCATCCAAGACTTAACTTGGCAATCGGTTACATTTACTAATTTTACAAATTATTCTGTTTATACGCTTCATAATATTCATTAACAAGTCATTGCAATCTGGTTCGAAAGTTAGACTAATTGTGTTTTAGTCAATTATTCAAAATAACGGGAGTGTAAAAAATGTGTATCGATGTCTGTTGTTTGTTTTCTTGATATGCGCATGATTTAGGAAAATGGGATTGATTGCCAGTGATTAAAGCAAAAAAAATGAAATCACTGACTTAAGTTGCGTGATGCTGAACTTGAAGGGCAAATCGCAATTTGTCTTAATTCTTCTTCCAAATTATATTTTTTTGGAACGGATACTGTGGAACGTAGGTATTTTTCAGTGCCGTCTCAATGCAACCATATTCAACAATGGTATTATTTGAAGTCGTTTACAATGATCTAAAGGTTCTATATTAGCCATGTTTTTTTTACTGAAACTCATCATTACACGCCTTTGCTCGGAGATAATTATAAAACTGACCGAACGCTTGATGGCTTACGAGTGTAAGATTAACCTTCTATTAACTTTATTTACTACTTAACTTTTTCCCGAGACTTCGTACGCGTATAAATAATAGCGTTCATGTTATTTTTACGTATAAAGTCATACTATTTTTTACACCACGTCGGTGGCCAACACCTTATGGTACTTAAGTGGTTACCGTAGCCTATGAACGCTAGTTTACTATTAGTTGCTCTGTGAGCTGTAGAACTTGCGAATCTATGTTTAAATAAATAAATATAAACCAAAAAAAAATTCGACAAGTAAAACTATACAGAGCCACTGTGAATGATTCGTTGAGGCTATGATGACTTGCAAAATTTGTATATAGGTATATAGTTCACATTTCAATCCTTCGCTGTATAATGATTTTTATGACTAGATACCTAATACCTACGTCTAACTCCAACCGTGTCAATATAGGTAACATCGCAAAGTCATAAGGAACGTCAGCAGCTAACAAGCTAAAAATCGTTGAAAGGAGCCGCTTCTTTGTCACTTCACATTGTTATCTGCAGGACGTATGTGTACAATGGTATTGTCTACATTTGGAAGCCGGTAGTAGGTATCTTGTACGTTTGGAAAACGGTGGTTATCGCTAACAATGGCATCAGCTCGCGTCGCCTTGAGCGAGCGACGCTGCGTACCACTTCACTAAACATTTTGTGCTGTGAGTTCATCTCTAGAACAGTTTGGCCGTTTAACACCTAATTGAACGAGCGAAAAAAGTTCTGTTTTTGCTTGGACCAAAAAAAATCGTATGTCCGGCTGTCCGGCTTTTCTCGTCTAGGTACCTACAGGTCGCATTTCTTCACCGATTCTCGTCAAATTTTGTGAGCAGCAGGTCGATCACGTAACGCATTGTAGGTCTGTCAAATGTCACTTTTTATATGGAAAAATGACAGTTAAATTGTACCGACGCGCGTTCGGAACGTTACGTGATTACCCCTCAGGTTCGATAATTACATAATAAGTTACTATAGTTTAGGAAAGTATTTATGATATATAGCGGGTCATACATAGATTTACGTTCGCGCCTTTCCTGTCGTCATTATCAAACTTAAGGGCTATAAAGCCACATTTTTGATCGGACTCTTAATCCGCATAAACAGCGTCTCCTTTTTAACCCCCCACGCAAAAAGAGGGGTGCTATAAGTTTGACGTGTCTGTATATCTGTGTGTCTGTCTGTGGTATCGTAGCTCCTTAACGAATGCACCGATTTTAATGCGCTTCTTTTTGTCCGAAAGCTGACGTGCGTGACTGAGGTGGTTTTTAGCTACGTTTCAACAAAATCGGTTCAGCCGTTTTAGAGATATTGAACTTTGAAATGGAAACGTCGTGGGCTTTTCAACTTTTATAAGTTGTTAATTATATTTCTTGTTATGCGATAAAAACATTTTATAAGTATACTTATGAACGTAAGGCCTTCATTCCTGTGGTCAATAGCCACAGGAATTACACTTCTCATTAGTTTGTCTTGTCAATAAAACATTCACAATGGCATTATTGTATGACATTCAAGCATTGTTACATTAACTCAGGGTCAATTTCATTATTATAAACTTTTTTCGAGTTCTAAGAATAAAAAAAAGGTTCTACTATTGCTACCCTCGTAAGGCCCATGCTATTTTTAGGACAAATGTAATAACGGCCCAGTGTCCTGAAAATAGGTCATATTATTTTAAAATTTCGAGTCCTTTAAATAGAGTTTAAATTTGATTACAATAAGCTAATGAGTTGGGCGGTTAAGCCTGAAATTCTTTGTCCTAAAATTAGAGAATTAATTACGAGGTTAATATTGACAGTGTAAAATCATAGGATAGTCTTTTAACCTGTTGTGCTCCTAAAAGATTAATAAGGAATTTGGTGGAATGATTGATCATTTGAAAGGAGAATATCGGTGCGCGCGCGTCGAGGGAACCAAAACTAATTAAACCACGACCCGGCGCGACAGACATATTCACTTTCCTTAATTGTTTATTTATTCAAACTGTGAATCTTTTCCATAAAATATTAAAATACGATAATAACGAAGCATTTTACATAACGCTCACTTTCAAACTAACGGTCCAGTATGTTAAAAAGTGTGAAATATCGACCAATTAACATTTATATTCAATTTGATCCACCATTAAATTGGTGTAAGGTTATAGTCCAAAAGTGAAGTGCGTAGGAATTATAATTAGGCGGTTGACGGGCAAGTCAACTTGATAATAATTAATTGGCGAGTGTCAATTAGAGTGCAGCAAGCGACGTGGAGTTGGAGTAGTTAACTCGACCGTCAGTTTTTCTGCGGTTCCCCGTAAAATATATGTTAAAAAAGGCCGCTTCGCGGCAGGTGCGCGGAGGAGCCTTTATCAGCGTGCATGTTTTATTAAATTTATAGGTTGTTCGGTTTTGGTAGCGCCCCGAGCGGTCCGCAGCCGTATACCCGCGCCCTTTTTCTGTGAGCTCTGCGACACTCGTTTTTTCCAGATGTGGCCAAAAAACTTAGATCGATCGCCGTTTCTAATACGTGTCGGATTGAGTGGGATTCGCCGAAAAATACGGTTTTTTGGGGCCATGTATCACACGTGACATAGATGTTCGGGATAGTCGCTGTCGACTCGATTAAATAAATAATTGGATCCGCGCTTACCTACATTCTTAACGTGGCGGCTGTTAAATCAACAAAGCTGTATGTTACTAAGCATCTTATGTAGGTATACGTCTTTTTGGCTCTAAACTGTGAGTGTTGCGTTTGCACAACGTCGCTAGGATATTTGTCAGCCGTCTTGAGTTATTTTAATTCATTTAACGTTGAATTTTGTTATCAAATATGTGGACAAACCTCCATTTAGCTCCGTTAATGAGTTTAATTATTTATATACACTGATGACTAATACGCGATTACCTACCTCCATTATGTACCATGTCCATATCCAGTATGTCCATTGTGTGTAGGTAGGTACCTACACACAAACTGAAATGCATAAAACGTCCCAATGTCCCGGAAAGTAAAGGATACTCCAATGTCCAGCGCGATGTCCTGGCGTAATTAATTTGGGTCTAGTATATTTTCAAATTACTCCACAGTCAAGAAAACTCAGAGCCTAAATCCGTCCGTAAAAAAAACTTTTAACTAAGCATTTTTTTTCAATTTCTGATTTTTATGTCGAATAAAATCGTTATAAATGTCGTTAGCATAAGATCCTCAAAATGCCGTTAAAATTCGTTTGTTTTAATCTGTCAATTTGACATTTTTGCTTGTGAGAAAGGGACAAAATATATTTTAGATAGCAGAGGATTATAATATTTTTTGGATATAGGGGTAAAAATATGACAAAGGAAGCATAAGACTGATCTTATAAATAAGTTTGGAGTATTAATGCCGACTAATAGACGAATGTTAACGACCGGGTCGCGGGTTCGGTCCGGCGCGTGCGGTCAATTGCCAATTGTGGGGTCCGAGCCTTGACCCCCGTGATGCCGATAATTGACCTGAGAAATGACAAATCAGAATAGGGTCACATAGAAACTGTTTGTCTATATATGCTCTAACTAAGACCAGAAGGGTAATTACGTAACTTTTCTGACGAGCGTTACGACAAATCAACTGCCAATATGTTGATCTGCCTACGTAGTTAGCGTTAGGCAATCGACCTGCAGGTATAGTGAACGAAATTGTATTGATTTGACATTTAACACACAGTTGTGTACAAAATGGCCGCTTAAAAAACAGATGTCATTGACATTCCTAAACGGTACTTATTTAACACTTGTTTTTTAATCAGTATAGGTCGATCACGTAACGCATTGTACGAACGTCAGTCTAAATGTCACTTTTTATATGGAAAATTGACAGTTAAATTGTACCGACGCGCGTTCGGAACGTTACGTGATTACCCCCCAGGAAACTCTTATGGCGAGTTGCACTAGCTTACGATTAGGTACATTCGTTTAATATGTCGCCAGCAGCTGTCATTCCGTAGAAATTTGACAAATGTTCCATACATTCAGATTTAAGGGCATTTTTAGGGTTCCGTACTCAAAGAGTAAAGCGGGACCCTATTACTGAGACTTCGCTGGCCGTCCGTCTGTCTGTCACCAGAGTCTGTCAAGAACCGTGATAGCTAGAGAGTTGAAATTTTCACAGATTATGTATTTCTGTTGCCGCTATAACAACAAATACTAAAAACAAAATAAAACATTTTTTAAGGGGGTCTCCCATACAACAAACGTGATTTTTTAGCCGTTTTAATAGATAATGGTACGGAACCCTTCGTGCGCGAGTCCAACTCGCACTTGGCCGGTTTTTTTTTAATAATTTGTGTATTAAATTAGCGTGAGTTGGTAAAAAAATTAACGCAGTGTCAGTTTTGTGACAGCAATTAAGTTTGTATAAAATTTTAATTTTTCTTTTTAATTTAATATGCATATAAACGTTATTTGAATGTGAATGAAGTTCATTTTCATATAATTTTTATGCTTAATTTTCGTCACAAAACTGACACTGAGTTCGCCTAGTGTCTGCTATACGGCCACAACTCAAAACTAAAACACATTTGAGATGTGACCGCGTATTGCACGCAATATGGACACATCTCAAATGTGGTTTAGTTAATTTTTGTTTAACAACTCACGCTAATTGTGTACACGAATTTTTAAAAATGCCCTTTAACGAACACCTCTTGCCTATACGATTACAGGCGGTTTGTGCAACGCACCCTTAGAGGTGTTTATACTCGTGTTAATCTGTTAGTTATCTAGTTACTGTGTTTGATTAAAGCGATTAAAACACCGTTTTTTAGTATTTGTTGTTACCTATAACGGCAACAGAAATGAAATTTTCAACTTTCACGGTTCATGACAGACTGACAGACAGACAGATAGACAGACCGGCGGTGGAGTCTTAGTAATAGGGTCCCGTTTTACTCTTTGAGTACAGAACCCTAACAATGTAAAAAAAATCTACGGTGCCGACGACAGGTACCTAGGGATGGTTAGGGTGACAGAGAGAGGAACCTGCTGACTATCCGCGCTATGTCCAGCTGGTCGATTGCGTAAAGTTTCGTACGTAGGTACGTTAAGTAGATTTAAATGTATATTTTGTATGGGGAAATGACAGTTGAGTTGTCCTACTGCTCGTTCGAACAGTCACGTAATTACCCCTCTGGAGTACCACCTTTGAGGCTCTAGTATAAGTTTTATCGATATAATACGTTTTCGAACGCGTTTGCGTTTAGTTTCAATTTGTATGGCAGCGCGAACAGCGCCCCTGGTGGTAACTATTAGGAACTACGCGTTGCCATAAAAATTGATACTAAACGCAAATGCGTTCGAAAAACTTATACCTACTTGAGCTACTGTATCTGACTCTTGATCCAGCCATCTAGCGAGAGTTTCTTAACGTGTCGGTCGAGACTCTTCGATATAAATACCCATAACTAATGTAATAAGGTAAGAGTATATTCTAAACATGAATCACAATAATTAGTTTGGATTTGTTTCCATTTGTTAGTTCTTTATAACGTTTGTGTTCTTGTACTTCTTGTGTTAAGAGTCCCCCAGAGGGGTAATCACGTAACGTTCCGAACGCGCGTTTAGTAGGTACAATTTAACTGTCAATTTTCCATATAAAAAGTGACATTTAGACCTACTTGACGCGCGTACAATGCGTTACGTGATCGACCTGCAGGATACTAGACTTAGTTTGGTTCTAATTTTAAAACAGCATGCTGGAATAACATGACACTTTGTATACCTACACAATGGGATCTGCCATATCTAGGTCGGAAAAATGTTTCTGTAGCAAAAAAATATAACAGAAATAAAATAAAGACAAAAGAAATGTTTCATACTAAACTACACACATTTCCCTCAAAAAAAAAACAATTTATAGCAACAAAAACTTTCCCATTGTGTATTACAATACAAAGTTTCATGTCGTTTTAAATGAGAGCCAAACTACGTTTGTATGAAGAGTCGAATTGTGTTGTGTGGAGCATGCTGGGGACTCTTAATGAGTTAAATACCTTAAGTACTAGTTTGCGCTAAATTAATTTATAATTTTATTTTACTGTATAAACTGATAAAAGAATGCAATTTATTGGCGTCGATTATAATTAGGTACAGTCAAAGAATTTAATTTCCTACCCATTTTGGACTTTGTCAAAGTGACGTAATCATGCAATCAAAACGTGTCACTTTGAAATAGTCCTAAATGGGTAGGAAATTAAATTCTTTGACTGTACCTAACTAGTTGTTTGTTTACTTCAACAAAAATACAATACTAACAATTAATTGTTCACTAAATTAGCTCACAGTAATAGGTACTATTATTATGAAATTTAGAAGCGACATAAGTTAAAGTAGTATTTTTTAGGTAGGTAGGTATAAAACAATTACGTAGTTGCTTTGTAAAGGTAGAATATCTCACTACATTATTGCTTATTTCTATCGAATCCGTATCCAACTGCGATAAATATAATCAAACGATATGTCCTCAGTTAATTAAATATGAGCACAAAATGACACCACAATATGAGGTAGTTTAAAATAAAGTCGACCTCAGAGGGGTAATCACGTAACGTTCCGAACGCGCGTCGGTACGATTTAACTGTCAATTTTCCATATAAAAAGTGACATTTAGATCTACCTGACGCGCGTACAATGCGTTACGTGATCGACCTGCAGGACCAAAGACAACGGGTGCTGTGCAAAGAACACAGAAACTACCCGGTTCTTTGCCCTCAACAGTTTCATTGCCAGGAACCAACCTAGCGGGCGCCTACGCCGTAGTCGCTTTCCGCTACATACGGAGACCACGGAATCCGCTACGAGCGTAGCGCGTAGCGGTTCGCGGCACTGAATGTGTGAAGTAAAGTAGGTGCCACATAAAGTTTGCGTCTGTGATATTAGCTACTTGTGGCGTCGCAGAGGTGCCAGAGTTCGACGGGTGTGCGGGCGGCGACTTGAGGCTAACTTCAGACACGCTAACTTATGTGACGCGTATTGTAACTAGCTAATGCCAACTGGTAATACATAGCACGAGTACATAAGGTGCGTGACGGAGCTCGCCTTGACCAGCGTGGGAGATATTCCGTAAGTAGTGGCCACAGGTAACTATGTAGTACTTATGTAATTGTCTAATCGAAGAGGCTACAGCGAAACGCTATGAGTTATGACAGGATACTATATGGTATTATCAAACGCTGCGGGGTCATAAAATGTGCGAACGTGACACTTGTGATGCGCTCTCTGTTGCACTTAGGTACCTGTTATGATTAGACAGAGAGTACAACACAAGTGTACGTTCCCATATTCTATGGCCCCGCGCAGCGTATTTGCACGTCATGGAGTATCACGTAACGTTTCGAACGCGCGTTAGGACAACTCAACTGTCATTTTCCAATACAAAAAGTGACATTTAGATCTACCCGACGTACGTACAATGCGTTACGTGATCGACTCGACATGCTGGTGAACGAAAATGTTTTGAAAAAAACCGGCCAAGTGCGAGTCGGACTCGCGCACGAAAGTTTCCGTACCATTATCTATAAAAACGGCGAAAAAATCACGTTTGTTGTATGGGAGCCCCCTGTAGCCTAGTTGGTAGTGACCATAGGGGTATCACGTAACGTTCCGAACGCGCGTCGGTACAATTTAACTGTCAATTTTCCATATAAAAAGTGACATTTAGACCTACCCGACGTTCGTACAATACAATGCGATACGTGATCGACCTGCCTGCCTACGAAGCCGGAGGTCCCGGGTTCGAATCCCGGTAAGGGCATTTATTTGTGTGATGAAATATTTGATCCTGCGAGTCATGGATGTTTTCTATGTATTTAAGTATTTATTTATCTATATAAGGATGTTTATCGTCGTCTAGTACTCATAGTAAAAGCTTTGCTTAGTTTGGGACTATGTCGATTTGTGTAAGATTGTAATAGAAAAAAAACATTTATCCTGTTTTTTTAGTATTTGTTGTTATAGCAGCAACAGAAATACATCATCTGTGAAAATTTCTACCGTCTAACTATCATGGTTCATGGCCTTATCATTCTGCGTTATGTATGTAATTATCATTCTGCGTCATGTATGTAATTATCATTCTGCGTTAAGTATGTAATTATAATTGTGCGTTATGTATGTAATTATCATTCTGCGTTATGTATGTAATTATCATTCTGCGTTATGTATGTAATTACCATTCTGCGGCATGTATGTAATTATCATTCTGCGTTATATATGTAATTATCATTCTGCGTTATGTATGTAATTATCATTCTGCGTCATGCATGTAATTATCATTCTGTGTTTGTATGTAATTATCATTTTGCGTTATGTATGTAATTATCATTCTGCGTTATGTATGTAATTATCATTCTGCGTTTTGTATGTAATTATCATTCGGCGTCATGTATGTTATTATCATTCTGCGTTATGCATGTAATTATCATTATGCGTTATGTATGTAATTATCATTCTGCGTTATGTATGTAATTATCATTGTGCGTTATGTATGTAATTATCATTGTGCGTTATGTATGTAATTATCATTGTGCGTTATGTATGTAATTATCATTATGCGTTATGTATGTAATTATCATTCTGCGTTATGTATGTAATTATCATTGTGCGGTTTGAACGCCAGCGGGCATTTATAGATTGAACTTGATCAAATGTACATATTGTTTGCGTCTATACAAGGCTTCTTACGGCAATGTTGACCCAATTGCGCGCTAGATGTCGCTGTTTCGTCCGTGAAACTAGGTAACGGTGTGTCGACGTGGAATACATGGGTGGTCGGGGCAAATTTCTTGTGTTTTATTACTTTTATTGCATTTCCAATATAGAGCGTCCCTTTTTGACAGTAGGAGTATAAACACATATGAATTGCCGCTCGTCGCCCCGTCCGCTGGCACCCAGACCGCGACCTTACTGACAGGTATTGTAACCGGTTTTTTTTTTGTATAGGAACGTAACCGTTAGTTTTTCGTTCTTTGTTAATTATTTCATTTTCTAATTGGGCAATCTAATAATAGGTACGCACTCGTTACCTCAAAACACAACTGAGTCCTACATATGAAGTATAAAAGTTCGAGATATGTGGTTATTTCGAGGTTTTTGCGAAAAACCGGTTACAATCCCTGCGTTACTGATGATGTCTGGCTTGCAACAATACAAATTATTATTGCAATGAAAATGTGTGTTTTTGTTTTTGCAGTGTTACGTACCGTAAGTGCGGGTTACTTTGACCGAATGGAGGGTTACTTTGGCCCAAATGAAAATTACCATATAAAAAGTATCATCGTGAGCAGTTAGCTCAAACTAACATCAAGGTTATTTGGTCCTGTTCAAATATATAAAATACCGTGGACAGAGTAATTCGCGAGGGCCAAAGTTACGCACCAAAATTGGAGCCACAACCGGTCATTTGATGTCTTGATGTTAGAGGCATTTATTTGTAGAGAATTTTTTATTTATGTGTTTACAGGATATATTAGATAAAATTGATCTTTCTGTTCCGCGTCCAAACTGTCGTAGAGAACAAATATTGTAACTTTACTTCATTAAAAATTAATAAATTTAAACTTTATTTAAAATAAATTATCATTCAAAATATAATTCATACAAATTTGAATTCAAAATGACTTTTCAGAATAAATTAAATTAAAAAAAAAAAACAACAGCCTAACATAAACAATAAATAAAAAATGGAAATAATTCAGAATTAAATATAAATTAAAATTGGAAATAAACAATTGGTTTCAAATGTCAAAAGTGTCAAAACTAAACGGATTGCAATAAAAACATCTTGTACACCTACCACCTACTGTATACGCTTAGGCAACTAAAAATTCATGCAATTCTACTTTAAACCGTCTCAAATACGTAGCTTACAGTAAACCTTGAGAAATATAAATTTCTATTAAATTAGGTATTTATACCCAAATTTAATAATTCTTTATTATAATTTCTTTAATTGACGTGTTTGCTTAGACAAGGTTCCCCGCGCGGCCGCCCGCGCGGTTCTTAGCACCCTGTCGCATCACTATATTTGCATCCACTAACAACGTCATTATGTAGATGTGGCCACCAGTCCATCAGACGGAGATGGACGCATGATCGGTTAATTACGCGATTTGGTAGCGGCACAGTGTAATTATATACAGTAGCACAACTAAACCCGGTCACCCACGCTAGGTTATACAAGACACAAGATATTTATTCATACAAGTCAATGTTTTACAAGTATATACATAATAAGTAGTATTATGGGTATGTACGTAATAAGTAGTCATCATCATCATTTAGTATTATTTATTAATTACATCGGATGTAAAAATAATTTAAACGGCATCCGTAGCCCAGTTGGTAGTGACTCTGCCTACGAAGCTGGAGGTCCCGGGTTCGAATCCCGGTCAGGGCATTTATTTGTGTGTTTATCACGAATATTTGTTCCTGAGTTATGGATGTTATATATGTATATTAGTATCTATATAAATAATAATAATAAATATTTGCGGACAATTTTACACAAATCAACCTAGTCCCAAACTAAGCAAAGCTTGTACTATGGGTACTAGACGACGATATAGATACTTATATAGAGAAATAAATACTTAAATACATGTATATACCTATTATATATATAGTCGCCTAGTACCCACAACACAAGCCTTATTGAGCTTACCGTGGGCCTAGGTTGATTTGTGTAAGATTGTCCCGTAATATTTATTTATTTATTTATAAGGTCGCATACTTATAGCTTTACATGTCTGAGTGATACAGGAAGTTTCAATTCAAAAATATTAGTTACTAAATTGTGATGCCTTAACTATAAGGTTATGTAGGTGCTCCTAATACTTAGGGCCAGTGCACGTCTCAACAAATTCGTCAACGCTGTAGCATGATATGTTGTTTAACATAGTTTTAAGTTTGTTGTCGAACATTTTTTCAGTTTTTGATAGTTTTATCTCCTCCGGGTAGCAAGTTATACAATTTTGCGCCAAATACTCCGAGTGACTTCTGGGTATTTGCGAGCCTGCACCGCGGGATAATTAATCGGTTTTTCCAACGAGCCGACGAATGGGTAACTAACCGATGGTGATGCCTGCACAGTTCATTTGTGCAGGCATAACTGAACGTGAGTAATGTGTGTATGACATAACTGGACGTGTGTATGCACAGTAATGCCTGCACAAGTGAACTGTGCAGGCATAACTGAACGTGAGTAATGTGTGTATGACATAACTGGACGTGTGTATGCACAGTAATGCCTGCACAGTTCATTTGTGCAGGCATAACTGAACGTGAGTAATGTGTGTATGACATAACTGGACGTGTGTATGCACAGTAATGCCTGCACAAGTGAACTGTGCAGGCATAACTGAACGTGAGTAATGTGTGTATGACATAACTGGACGTGTGTATGCACAGTAATGCCTGCACAGTTCATTTGTGCAGGCATAACTGAACGTGAGTAATGTGTGTATGACATAACTGGACGTGTGTATGCACAGTAATGCCTGCACAAGTGAACTGTGCAGGCATAACCGTCGGTTATAACCTAGCGTGGGTGGCCGACTTAAGGCAGCTTGAGATGAGACTACTCGGTTCGAGGTAAAGGACCTCAGAGCATAGAATACTAGAGAGAGGACAAGCCGCCGGCGGCCGTGTCGCAGCTGTATGCTCAATGGGCATACACTGCCATAGTGTGCACGCGTGCTGATCGCAGAGAATATTACGTTTTTTCCCAAAATGCCTGATATGATGCGCGTTTATTGTCAAATAAGCGTGTAGGTATACAAGTGTGTGTGTTTTAGATGTGTGCGTGCTTTGTATTGTCAATTACGTGGGCGTTGTGTGGGTTAATGTACTTGCGACAGGCTCACTCTATACAAATCGGCCGCCATGTCCGATCTCTTTATATTCATACATCTGTGTAAAGGACGCTTTAGGGCTGTTATTCAGAACGCGCTCATTCGGATCACCTCACCTAACCAAACTAGACCTCTAATTACGCTTAGTTACTACGAATCGCGGCGTCAAGTTATACTTATTAGTGGGTGATGGATGAGGTGAGGTTTAAACAAGTTACAGAATAGCGGGGCAGCTGGTCGATTGCGTAACGTTTCTTACGTAGGTACTTTAGGTCTAAATGGTACTTAGATCTACTTAAATGTATATTTTCATATTATTTGTATAGAAAAATACAGTTGAGTGTTCCTAACGCTCGTTTGAAAAGTAAGGCAAGTACCCCATGGACCTTTTTCGGTTTATCCCTTTGACATCCAAATCGCACTTCAATATGTTTCGCCCGCTCACTTACACGTCGTGACGTATTTGGCTACCCGCTATAACTTGTGTGAAATATATTAAAATGCGTCCTTACCTACGCACTAAAGATAAGTTCGGATCTTGTCGTGCAAAAATATAAATCTACAATTATTTCTACATTTAAATAAGAATGGATTAATCTAATCACGTGAATAAATCGTTAGCATGCTTATTTAAAAGCCTACGAATACAGTAAATAAAATAAAAAGTACCAAATATAAATGTTTTCTTTCTTCTTTTCTTTCTTTCTTTCTTTCTTTCAAATATAGAGAACCTAAACCTATATTGGTGTGTTTTCGATCCGTTAGTTTAGTACTTAGTCGATCTACTGCTTTAATCTTAATGTATAGGTACTGCGACTGCGCTGAATATTAAAATACTGGTAATACATACGGTAGCAGTTAATATGATAATTCGGTACGGATATCAATGTGTTATTATTAGTGCATTAGACAGTAATTATACGCTAGCCAAGCTACTGTTTAGATTCGCTATTATTTTTTACCGTTTAAATTTCAATCTTTTTCCGACGGCACAAAGTGGTTTTTCACGTGGTGTTATACAGAAGATCACTGGTATATGACAATTTGTGAAAAACTGAAACGCAATTCTACTTGTTTTAATATTTGTGGCATGACATGGGTGCTGCATAAACTGACAACACTGATAGAATGCATTTTGATGAAATGATAGTATATGAAACAAAGATTTGTACGTAGGTTAGGTATCTTTGTTTCATTATAATACTATCATCTCATCAAAAATAATTACTTATACTGCATGCTAAACAGGGAACATTACGCAAAACTCTTCGTAGGTGGCGACACTAGCAGCGTTGTCATTGTATCTCGTTCCCACTTGCGGTATTGTCTATGAAAGCATCCTTGTCACTCATTTGACAATCAATTGTGCATGTGTGTGTGAATCCCTATATTCCTATACTGGTTTACTGTTAGTGGTAGTGCTGCCTCTGGCGGGAGAACATTGCAGTAATGTTCCCTATACCAGCACTTTTATAAAGGGTTATTGGTAATTCAACGTATTCATCAAGGGGTTATAGAGGAGGTTGATTCCAACTTTTTGGACCCCATATAAATAAATATTATATGATAAATAAATATTAGGGGATAATCTTACACTAATCGACCTAGTCCCATAGTAATCTCAATAAGGCTTGTGTTATGGGTACTAGACGACGAAATATTCCATAGACACTCGTATAAATACTTAATAAAACACCCACCAATCAGAAACAAATATTCATACTCATCCTCATAACATAACACAAATATTTGCTTCATGATGCTTAGTCTTTGTATTTCATGTAACTGTACTTTATTATTCCAAATGAATAAACTAAATTTTCTTGAAAAAGCAAAAATGTGTAGTTTTTATACACTTTTTTGCTTTATGCATTTTTTGTGTTAAGCTACATCTAGTATTATTTTACCCAACTGCCTCAGATGGAGGAAGTTTTTTGAGCGTATGTATACATACTTATTCACTTATTCTATATCACGGGCTACAAACAGTCCAAACGACTTGATGGATTTTGACATATCGTTGGATTCCTTATAATTGTGGGAGTGACATAGCCATATTTTTTTTAAACGCGGTGGGTTTTCAAATTAACTTTTCTAATTAGTAATTCCTTTCTTCAAGAAAAACACTTCACTCTTCACAATTATTTATCTATACCTATACTACAGACAAAATACAAACTATGACTACGTCGACTTACGATACGCGATGGGAAGGAACGGGGCGCGTCCTCATAAACTGAACGATCTACATATTCGATTATGTCTTCATAAATACCAGGAATCAATCGCAGACCGATGATTGGACATGACAGTAACGAGCCAGACGGCGCGCAGACGATACAATTGCTTCTAGACTGGTACATTACCGAATTGATGTCTAGACCAAATCGCCGGAAGCCTAGCAATTGGATAGCAGCGCAATTTAGAGCGTCTGAGTAGGGTATCCCTGACGTCTGTTAACCCTTTGAGTGCTGACAGGGCAGCGTTGACTTGGCGTAAGTAGTCATATTTTCAGTGATCCAGCATTAATATCAGCCATTACAAAGTGGGCAAAAATATCTGATAGTGCTTAGATATCTATATGTAAGTATAGGCGTGTGCGTGTCAGATACTTAGGTAAGTATATGCGCGCTAAGTTGTGGTAGATATTAACGCTGATGACTTTCCATCGTCGTGACAGCAGTATGTTGTATAGGTAAGTACGCCAAATGCAGAAGCATTGAAATGTTGCCATGATGTGTGTAATCATCGTATGAATGAAGCCAAAAGTCCCATCTTACACATTCAGAAGCGGGTGAGTCGTTTTGATCACAAAAATAATATAATATTCAAATAATTTCCTTACGAACCAGACATAGTGTTGTGGTCTTGATAACTAACTGCCGACGCCGCTAATGAACCGAGATAGATATTCAAAACAGAACTTCACAAATCATCTGCCACCCACGCGTGGTAAAAACGCGACACAACTCACAAATCAAAGTTAATTAATATGCATTTAATTGCTAAACAAGTTCTGGATAGGAGACGTAAACTAGGGCTATCTCCTGCGATCTGCCATTCATCTTGCGTAGTACAGTCCACGTTAAGATACGTATGTAATGTATATCTCGCCGTATACCAATGGCATAAGGTGCACAATTTTACATAAACATGACATTGATGGTATATCAGTTGAATAGCGTCGAATCTCTGCATTGTTCTACCAGTGTGTAGTACTTACAGCTCTACTGCTAAGTAGGTAGGTATCTAAGAAAGAAAGAAGTCGGTGGTGTTGTGTTCCTGGTGGTGAGTAAGATCGCCAGAGCTCCCTAGGGTGCGCTGTGTTGGGAGTGAGGGACATGCAGTCTCTATCTGCCAACACAGCGAATCCTCAAGTGAATAACGGGTCGGCAACGCGCTTCTGATTCTTCTGGAGTCACAAGTGTCCATAGGCTACGGTAACTGCTTAACATCTGGCAAGCCGTAAGCTTGTTTCCCACCGTCGTTGTATAAAAAAAAAAGGTATTTTGTATGAAAGCATCTGAATCAAGATTTGACTAGTCTATTGAAATAATGTATAAGTACTTATCGTAAATTTTGTGGAATAATCATCCCTTCAGGTGGACTGATGACCTTGTAAAGGTCGCGGGAGTCCGCTGGATGCGGGTGGCGCAGGACCGGTCACTTTGGCACTCCTTGGGGGAGGCCTATGTCCAGCAGTGGACGTCTTTCGGCTGATATGATGATGATGACGAATCTTCTTCTTCTTCTTCCTAGCGCATTCCCACTTTAGGTGGGGTCGGCTCTCCTAGTTAGTTGGCGCCAAGACAATCTGTCCTGGGTTGTCGGGTTGGGTAAATTTTCCACTTTTAGTAGTTTCGTCATGCTGGTCCACCAGGTAGCAGGTGGACGTCCTCGACCTTTTTTACGTTCTGGTAGGCGCAACGCTTGTTGTACAACATGTTCCTCGTCTCTCCGCATTACATGACCATACCATCGAAGTTGGCTTTCAGCGAGTTTTTCAGATATGGGGGCCACTTTGAAACTGCCACGTATGTATGTATTCCGAACTTTGTCCAATCGCGTCACCCCTCCCGACCATCGCAGCATCTTCATTTCATTTGTATGGAGTTTTTGCAGGTGTGTCTTATTTACTGGCCAGCATTCGGCTCCATATATCAGTGCAGGTCGTACTGCTGTCTTATAGACATTACCCTTTGTCCGCACGGGCATACGCGGGTCACACAGAACTCCGGTTAGCGATCGCCATTTCTGCCATGCCACATTAACTCGGTGTGCAACGTGATGAACGTGAATGATGATGACGAATCATCTCAAGTTTATTTTGTTTTGACGTTTTCCTTATTACACTGTATTTGACTTGAATCTTATTATATGCTTAATATGGTCCAATTTATTTTCATATTTATAGACCGTCACTACAACATATACTTAATGCATTAATTAGAACTAGGTACCTTCGTCACGCCCCTGTGACGCCGACGAATAACAGTGTCTCGTACATTTATTTTCTGCAATTATTTTCTATAGTTTTTGTTCAAACAACTGATATTAAACCAGATAACAGAGACAAAGAAAGAAATAAAGAAATATATTTATTTGGTATAACAAAGAAATTGCACATGTGTGTTTCATACAACATTTTATGAGTATGGATGGGGGGGGGGGGGGGGTTTATTCAATATCTAATAATCGAAAAAGACTTTACTGTTGCTAATTTTAGTGTTAGTTAATCTGTCGTTGTGTTTTTTTTTTGGTCTTTGATATAACCAGAAACAGTCCCCGCAAAGGATACGGGCGACTGAATCCGCTCTTACATCATGATAAAATATTTCTAATGGAATTAGTGATTCTGTGTATGAATGATGAGTGATGGTTGTAATGGATGATGGGTGAAATGGAGAGTGAATTATGTGCCATTGAACTTTTTCAGGTTATTAACTATGGAGTAGGCAAGTTTGCAAAATGAGGCTATTGTAGTTTCTTTACGAATGATTTCCTGCAGGTTGTACGGTTCTATATGGAGATTATGACAGGTGATTTCGTGGTTATATCTCTGTCGTTGTGTGAGTGCGTGTGTTTGTTTGTGGTAATCACGTTTATGGTCGCCTTGACGGCCTGTGGTGTATTTTTGGGTAATTTGTGGCGATCGCGGGGGAACACAAGTATGAAGAGTTATGACTTGGGGTCGCGCGGAAATTACGATAGTCGTGCATCAGAATAATTGACAGACTTAATATACTTAATAAGCTAATTATGTTATCTCTAAGGGTCCTTGAAACATTTTAATAAATATGGAAATAATGAGTACTGACTGTAGCCCAGTTATATCATATTAGACATAGGTATTACAAATACTACCCGCGCGCTCAGTATACAAGAAAAATTGCCAATAAGCTATAGAGTAAAGATTGTTTTGTTTTGAAATCGCACCAAATAAACTATGTTCTAATTAAGAATGGCATCAATTCCTTGGACGAGGAATATATACTTTTTGATAGGCCTTTGGGCGGCTAGAGGATAATATTAATTATGACTTCCAGTTCCAACATGAAACATTCTATGGAAGAACATATTTGTACTAGTTACCTATTGTCACTGTATGCATATTACGCAATTCGAAGTGTCGTAAAAACTTCTTATCTAAATATATGCAGTGCGGCAGGTAGGTACCTACACGGAAGGCTCTAGGCAGTTAATTGACGCCCACGCGCTGAGGGACGGACGTCAAAGATAATTATATTGTTATATTTACAATTTGCACGAAAAATATATACATATATTTGACTGTACACAACACAAGCCGACAGGCGCCTAAACTAAGCTATAGTTCCTAATTGCCTTTTCTTTAACGATTGGGGCTTAAAAACTAAGCTAAACATTTCTAAAATATGTACAAGTAATTCTCTATGTAAAGCCTATAAGTATAGGGAACACTTCGTAACGAACAACAACATTATGACGAACTGTAGGTATTAGGTACTACCTTATACAGTTTACTTACACATAGGTAAATCACAAAACGATACAAATACTCTTTATTGCACATCTCAATAAAAGAACTGTACAGAAAATAATCGATGCAAGTCAGAGGCAAACAACATAACGGTCTTATCGCTAGGGAGCGATCTACACCAAACAACCACATATTATGATATCATTAATATAGCCGGAATTACATTACGAAATTAGTGTCATGCATGTTGAAATCAGTTTCACGAAAGTAGTTTCGATACATGCGAAAGTAATTTCGTAAAATAATTAGTGTCGTGAAATCCACAGTATCGCAGTAACCATGGCCCCGTCAGCATCAAAGCTATATTTTTCCATATTCAATGTAGCTAAAGAGATGCTTCTATATAAACTCTTGTCGCTGATATTCATTGATGAATTGTATATATTTATCTGTACTTCATCATTGGTTTGCCATTTTCAACGCTTGAAGCGCGCGCAATGATAAAAATACACACGTCCGCACAGCACAGGTGCTTTCGCGACACTAGTTTCATTCACGTCGCATCTACACTATGAAATTAGTTGCATGACACTAATTTCACCAAAAAATCGTGCAGGGCACGAAAATAATTTGCATTCATGAAATTAATGCATGCATTACGAAAATATTAAATTAAACGTGAAACTGTTGGTAAAACTAATGTCACGAAATTAATTTCATGCCACTAATTTCGTAATGTAATTCCTGCTACGCCTATATACAAAGTTACGGCAAGAAACTAGATGCATGCTTATAATTGTTATGTGGAGTCATCTCGATTTTATTGAACTACTAAAACAATTTCCTGACAAGTCTTGTAAAAGCCGACATCTAATTTTTACTGTTGGTATTTTTTGTATGTTACAACCTTTGGTTACAACCGAAGACTTGGTATTAGATACGCTTAGTTTGGCCAAGGAAACATTGAATATCTTGAATGTGTTGCGTATAAACGTAAAGAAATCAAGTTTATCTGTTCAGATCTAAGCCGGTAGAAAAACAGTCAAATAAAATACACAGTTCAGTTAATACGGCTATGCAAATGAGCACTTAACACCACATTCTACTCTAGTTCATGCCAGCCAACGTGTGGGTAATTAAACCAAAAACTTCGCACGAAAAACAACAATTACGGGCGATGCCATGACAAGTGACGATCCGAGTGGTAATGTTACGTCATTTGAGAAACAAATACATCGAGTAAAGCGACGTTACCATAAAACCACTTTAGTATGGTCCTAATTCACACCACTATGGGTCAACTTAAGGATTCACAATACACTGTGCCAAGTCCGGCACGAGCGCCAGTCGGCGCCCGGTTACCGAGTTCCCCATAGTGTCCGCCCATGCCATCCCAATCATCACCCATAAAAATCGCGTAGGAAACAATAATTATTGAAAAAAATGTGTGACGGTGACAATTTATTTAGTCAAATCACATATTACGGCGCAAGCACAGCACGATGTACCTACCTACCGTGATCATCCTTAAACTGGTGTAAATTGCAAATTGTAGTATGGAAATCTTTATGGTTAGTGCGATATGGGTTCTTTTCTCTTTAACTTTCACTTGTGAAATTTTTTATTGTTTTATATTGTCAAATTATTTAAGGTACCTATTGACGATCTTTTAGTGAATCCATCTTATTTTTGATGTAAAATAATATGTTATTTTCTAAAGGAAATAAATGAATCGGGATAGGATCATGGGGTCTAATTAGCAACTCGTCTATGTCGCATTTGGTCTAAATATCTGCTGGTCTAAGAAGCAACTGGTCTACAAATTTTTTGGAGTAGCAACTGGCCTAAGTAGCGTCTGGTCTAAGTAGCCAGTCGTCTATCCTACCTATTTTACTCTAAGGCAGGTCAGTGTAGGTACGACGACGAGCGAAGCGGGAGGCCTTTTACGAAGAACTGCGACCCTACAGCGCCCGAGCCGAGCGAGCGAAGCGAGCGTGCAGCGGCAGCGGCCGGCGAAGCGCCAGAACCGACTTTATACGAACAAAATTGCTAACTATAGTCCAGTTGCTAATTGGGCCAGTTGCTACTCCAAAAAAATTGTAGACCAGTTGCTTTTTAGACCAGCAGATATTTAGACCAAATGCGACATAGACGAGTTGCTAATTAGACCCCATGATCCTATCCCGATGAATCTATCCGGGCGGCACTGTGGACAGAGCTACTTTAAGGTTTTACAACATCAATTATATCACTACAAATAAATAGGTATTAAGATATATTGTTAACGGGTCACTCACGTATTTTAGGTCGTATTACATATAAATATTTTAATCAACAATCGCTATTCTTTGAGCGAGAAAGCTGCCTGCGCGAGGGTCACCCGTTGATGCTGCCTGTGTGATGGGCACCCTGCCTAAAGGGCAAAGTTTTGATCCGTTTCTGTAATTTTATTTGTAATTGTAGTTGTATGTTGTGAAATAGATGTCTGATATCTTTAAAAAAAATATATTTTAATCTATTTTGAATTCAGATTGCCTAACTAAACCCAAAGGTAGGTACTTACGTAGATTTTTCCGTTTCTTAAAATTGAAAACGGACATGCAAAACAATGCTGTAACCGACTATAAATAAGTAGCACAATGGGTTTACGAGTCGTTTAGTGACGTCACGTGCGGTATAAGCATTAATACGACACAGCGATAAGGGAATTAGCGGGCGGGCTAATTTTTCACAGCTAGTCGTCGCTCGGCGACACGACGGCGACGCGGTGACGTGACGAGGACGATGCGCAGACGGAGAAAGGGTAACTGGAAAAAAATAAACATAGAGTAGGGTCCTTAACTATGTAATTTTTTTTGCAATCCATTTGAATGGCGACGATGTCAGCATCGAATGGTTATCATTGGCAAGTATTTAGATATTAGGTAAGTAACTACCTAAGTACCATTTTTGGGGCATAATTAGTAAGTAGGTATCTGTAAGCAAGCATTACAAATTCGACTGAATAAAAATTTGCCTTTTCTGAGTATTTTTTATTTTATTTTATTTTAAGGTTGTAATTTGCTTTAAATATCTATGCTGACTGTTAAATATCGTAATCGTAAGATTATTCAGGTTGAGTGCTCTGTTCAGTAGTTGTAAGTATTATACATCCACTCCATACATTAGGCCTAGAAAAATAAGAGACTGCCACTTGACCTCTAACAGTACGCTTTTTCGTGAAGTGAACAATGCTAGGCTTTAAGCAATTCTTCACATACACCTATCCGCACAATACCAACTCACAACATTCGTTATATTCTCCACAGTTCTCATGTTTACTCAAAAGCGTTACACCCTACAAATAAAATGCAATTCTTCACAATTGCAATTCACATATTCGTTATTTATTTTGTAACACATTTTACAACATTTGTTATTCAGTACTGGAGTAAAAACAATGACTGTGCAAAACCACGAATGTGCTTATTTTTTTATTTATCGAACTCAAAAAAAATACTTATAGCTTATAGTTACATATTTTACCTCTTCAAACTGTATTCACAGTTTGTTGGCGAGTGATGCGCTCTCTCATTTTAATACATTTACAAATTATACCTACTTATTTAACATTAAGCTAAATCATGCACACTAACTAAATACCTATATGTGTATTAGTGGTCTATTATGTATTAATCCGTACACAATAGACCACCAAGTACCCATTTCAAACCACCATTTAACAGTATCGATTGATTTTAATCCAACCTATGCAGCAGTGCCTTTTTAAATCTATTTTTAAATACTTGCTGAAATGGTAAAGAAATAATCCTGAAAAATATTACTTATAAGTAGGTAACAATGACTGTTGTGAATTGCGGTTGTGAAAAATTACCTTTATGAACAATTGCGTTTAGAAATTGTTCATAAAGGCAATTTTTCACAGCCATATGAATATGCTGCTGTAGTAAAGCTTAGCATACTCAATCTATCCTGGTCAATACTATGCTTCTGTACCCATTACAAGTAATAGGGGTGGTCGTATGGTGTAAATGTCCCGGCGAGTGAGCCATTAGATCGCATTTATGAGCTGCGATCTGCGATTAGCCCCTGTCCCGTGACGTGGACCTCGTACACTGGGAGAGGACCTCGTACACTGGGAGAGGACCTCGTACACTGGGAGTGGACCTCGTACACTGGGAGAGGACTTCGTACACTGGGAGTGGACCTCGTACACTGGGAGAGGACCTCGTACACTGGGAGAGGACCTCGTACACTGGGAGTGGACCTCGTACACTGGGAGAGGACTTCGTACACTGGGAGTGGACCTCGTACACTGGGAGAGGACCTCGTACACTGGGAGAGGACCTCGTACACTGGGAGTGGACCTCGTACACTGGGAGAGGACTTCGTACACTGGGAGTGGACCTCGTACACTGGAAGAGGACCTCGTACACTGGGAGTGGACCTCGTACACTGGGAGAGGGCTTCGTACACTGGGAGTGGACCTCGTACACTGGGAGAGGACCTCGTACACTGGGAGAGGACCTCGTACACTGGGAGTGGACCTCGTACACTGGGAGTGGACCTCGTACACTGGGAGAGGACCTCGTACACTGGGAGTGGACCTCGTACACTGGGAGAGGACCTCGTACACTGGGAGTGGACCTCGTACCCTGGGAGTGGACCTCGTACACTGGGAGAGGACCTCGTACACTGGGAGTGGACCTCGTACACTGGGAGAGGACTTCGTACACTGGGAGTGGACCTCGTACACTGGGAGAGGACTTCGTACACTGGGAGTGGACCTCGTACACTGGGAGTGGACCTCGTACACTGGGAGAGGACTTCGTACACTGGGAGTGGACCTCGTACACTGGGAGAGGACTTAGTACACTGGGAGTGGACCTCGTACACTGGGAGTGGACCTCGTACACTGGGAGAGGACTTCGTACACTGGGAGTGGACCTCGTACACTGGGAGAGGACTTCGTACACTGGGAGTGGACCTCGTACACTGGGAGTAGACCTCGTACACTGGGAGTGGACCTCGTACACTGGGAGTGAATTATCACAACAAGGCTAGTTACAAACACATGGGAACCTTCTTCTTAGTCGCTTCACTCTTGGCAGAGTGGTCGTGATCGCCATGTCGGTTTAGTGGCAAGCTTCGCCATGCGTCTCTCAAGGCCGCCTTCTTGTGCACATATTCTACGGTTTCAACTCTTCCAATATGGACTTGTTGGTCCGAAATTACAGTATATCCTTTAATGGGTAATATTACTTTCTGGGGTATCCTACTGGATATAATTTTGTCCACTACAATCACCCAGGCGATCGTGATAGCCATAGGTACGGTCCAGCACGATCAGTTCGTCCACTAGAATCACTTCATCATCATCATCATATCAGCCGAAAGACGTCCACTGCTGGACATATGCCTCCCCCAAAGGCCACAATGGCCGGTCTCCCGCGACCTTTACCAGGTCATCAGCCCACCTTGTGGGGGGCCTATCCACGCCGCGCCTTCCGGTACGTGGTCACTACTTGAGAACCTTTCCGCCCCAACGGCCATCGGTTCTACGTGCAATGTGCCCCGCCCACTGCCACTTAAGTTTAGCGATTCGGAGGGCTATATCGGTTAACTTGGTTCTGCTGCGGATAGCCTCTTTTCTGATGCGATCGCGCAGAGAAACTCACAGCATAGCCCTCTCCATTGCCCTTTGAGTGACATTGAGCCTTCTTATGAGGCCCATAGTAAGCGACTGGTCAAAGACTCTCGTCTTGAGACACTGCGGAATATTGGACGAAAAGATGTGCCGTGCCGTAGCTTCCCGAATGCTGCCCAGCCGAGACGGATTCGACGATTGACCTCTTTCTCAAAGTTGGACCTACCTAACTGGACAGTCTGTTCTAGATATACATAATCGTCACTTGCAAAATAATATTATTTTCTGGGGTATCCTACTGGATATAATTCTATAATAATAAGGCCATATTCGTCCAATACGATCACCTGGGTGATCGGGTCAGGCGATCTTAAAGGATATACCGCGAAATTCGGTCCACGACCTTCCTAACATCCTTCTCCAGCATCACATTTCTAATGCGTCGATCTTCTTCTCATCTCTCCCTCAAGGTCCACATCTCCGCAGTATAGCGCTAGATTAGAAAAGTCAGATCTCTGACGAGCCGGGTCTTTGTGGCTTTGGTGATGTTGCGATTTCTCCAAATTCTTTGCATCTGGGTTAAGTAGTGATACTGCTCAGTGACCACCTTTTGCTAGTCAGCAAAGTACGTCGAATTGTCATCAGGTGAAAATTGTTAAGTTGGTGAAATAGGAGCCATTTGTCAACACTGTCAAAGCCCATAGGCTACTGTATATATGGCTACGAGTAACAGGTAACCGTCACGCGCAGGCTTGTTCGATATATTATTTTGAATGTTGCCCTTTCCTTTGAAATTAATCAGTCATATAACCAGCTACCAACTATTGAATACCAAAAGTAGCAAGAGAACGTACTATTTCAATCTTGATTCTTCAAGGAGATGCATTGCTATCGTAACCATCTTCTAAACCAATTCATTCATGTAGGAAACAATATCACTGCCGCAGACAACTTGGCTATAGTGTGGCTAATCGTGTCTGAACTACTACTGCCCAAGAACGACGCAAGAGTCTTCAAAAGTCTATGGCACTTACGCCTGTCTTGTACCGATCATCCAAATATACAGGCCGCCACAACAATCGGTCATGTACATTAATTTCAACTTTATTACATAACTCTTAAGGGTGTGTATATTTAGACGAGGTATGAGCGGTGCCGGTTCATACAAAGGACTATTGATTCAAGTGTTATGATAATAATAGGTCTGGTCTCATCTACCAGTGTCAGTCAACACGATCTGGATGTTTTATAGTAATGTTATAATTAAGCAAAATTAGCTGTTTTATTGTAATGGTAATGATTTGGTCAGTGGCTCTGAATATTTTACAATAAATATCATAACAGTAACTACGTAACGATGTTTCCATTACCTTAATCTGGTTATAGGCCACATCGATATCTGAGACGATATTCAAATTTATTTTATTGTTTTCGTAAATAAAAAAAGTGTAAACGATACGTAAAGATTGCGTAGAGACAAACACATCATTAGAACTAAAATAATTTAGTGAAGTGACAGTCCGACGACACCAGATGCTAACGCAGGTGCTCGCGATCAAGATAGGTACTGCGCGGACGCACGGCCTGAGTTATTCACCACTCTGTACCTCACCTCAGGGGAGCCAGCCAGTGTGAGTTGGGGTTATGTATACTCTTAGTATTACGGATCCCAGTGTCAAGATATACTAGGGGCGAGTGAGGTGAGGTGAGACTTGTTGTGAGTAGGAGCTGACCCGTCGATGCCCATGACGTTGGGAGGAGCGTCACGGCAAGACGGCGTGTAATTTCATTAAGGTATCATTGGTTTATTTTATTTTTTGTTTATAGAAATTGTAACCATTATTTGGCTTTTATTTTCTGACTGCTCATGACATTGCAAGCTTATTTATTTGGCGTATAACGCAGATTGTTATATGACCATTTGAACTTTACGTGATACATAATATACTTATTATAATATGTAGTAATACTAGATAATCCCGATGACATTGTCACTTTTCTGCTAATTATCGCCATATCAATGTTGCCCTAGTTGAAAGTACGTGATGAAATTTAAAAAAAAGTGTATTTCAAGCATTTTGATAACATTAATAGAACCTACACTATTAATATAACACGAAGCAAGAAAGTCACCAATGGTCATTTTAGCTTTCAATGGGTACCTTCGCTATTACCTACGCAGCCTAAATCGACCGTGACATGTGCTGAAGTGGACGAATTTATCAATTTACTCGCAGGAATATTTCCCGCCAGACCATGTGTTGTTCGTCACTGCTGACCATTTACCAGTTATTATTAGGTATATATGTCGCGAAGGGGACACCGTGACACAACCTGCCAATGGCCGCGTGACGCGGCGGCGGCGGACCGTGACGCGGGGGAGGGGCGTCACGCAAAGGGTTGTGCGTGTAACGTCATTAACATCGGTTTGTACGCCTTATGTCGTTCGTCACACGATACCATGGCTACATGTATTTAGCGGTGTTTAGTATGTTTCGTTATCGTTCTGGCATTTATTTTGTTATAGCTTTTGGGGTCATATTTTACCAACTTAACGGTTTACAGCCTGGCAATAACAATTTGCCGTATACTTATGTATCGACAAAAAAGATGGTCGCTGGACAGCACTGTCGCTTATCTACAAATAATGCACAGATAAATGTCATTGTAAGATTTGTAAGGTGCCAGGGCCTTACACAGTATCTTTGACAGTAGTCACTGTCAGCGTGGCGAAATAAGGCCCTGATGGTATAATTGGTACATGAGCTTCAGCAACCATATATATAACATCTAAGTAGGTATGTCATTTTAATATTGCAAAATCGTTGTCAACTCTATACTACTTAATTGAACGCAGATAGGTAAGGTAAGTTACCTATCTGCGTAATTATCTCAATATATTATCCATCTTGCTGGATGATGTCATATTTCGCTGAGTATTCTTTTCATGGAAATCTGTTTTCGCAGATATGATTAATTTTGATGATTTCTGAAAATGTCAGTGAATAGGCTAGGTTAGTTTCTTACAGCGGTCCCTGAAATAAAGGGTGACTGAGTGTGTAACTTTATGCTCGTGAAAAGTTACACACACAGTTAACTCATCTGTAATTTTGCCATACAAGAAATTACATTTTAGATACCCAGCGTAAGGATAGAACGTAACGCAACCGACCAGCTGAAATTGACCCCCAGAACTCCACATATTGGACATCGCCACTAGTCCAGGAGATATTCCGAGGACTATTCAAACATGTACACCGCGTCTGCGCAACAGTTGCCCGCGTCACATATATCATGCGCCGGCGACACGACACGCTTCCGGGACGACCGATATTTATCGCCGATAAAAAGGGACAGTCGCTTTGTCGCACTGGCGTTATTTATTTGACTTAGTTTTATTTGTAAATAACTAAGGCCGGTCAGCCATGTGTTTGAGTACGTTAGGTTTGATGCTGACACAAAGTTTTGGATTCCTAAGAATTCACAATATGTTACTCCGTCACAACCGATGCCTTGTGGCAAGATTACCTATCAAAGCAAATTAATGGCTCAAAGTTGCTTGCTGTACAGGCACCTACTGTCTGCCATCGGAAGTATCGCAATGCATCTACTATAACATACTTCACCTCCAAATGATCTATGTAGTAGTTGAACATTATTTATAAATATTCGATAAAATAAGAATTAGGAGAGTTCAATATCGTTCCTCGACTGCAATGAAATGACTGTAGACACCATTTTACTTGTTATGTTTGCATCGGAACCTTATCTGAAATTTGATCAAACTTAAGGCACACTCTGTTCTGCCATTTAATTATGATACAGCTGTAATTCTAGCCGCTAAGCCCTGCGCTCGCGGCTACGCCGACCGATTACACGGTGCGTCTGCGCCGAATTCGCGTAATTTGAGGGACTGCGCCGCGGGCAATGCTGTAATTCAAAACATTCCACGCCAACGCTGCTAGCAGACCAGTATATCTCTGACTTTTGATTACGTCTAGTTTTTACGGGTGTACAGGTCATGTTTGACTAGGAAATAACTCATAGGTGAATAGATAACAATTGATGAATTTCTATAGGATCGCGTGCGCGGCGAACATTCTGACGTCAAAATCGAAAGGACAAAGATGCGATAAATGTATTACTGAGGGAGGGTGGTTTTCCGATGATGCTAAGGTAAGGTTGTGGAGCCTTGATCTAAAGGTAAGTTTACACGTAACGACAGCTGGGCTTGGGTTCCTGTAAGGACTGACTCTTTTCCAGTCTCTCAGTGATCCAGCTATAACAAGGAATGGTTTGCCAATGCCTATATAAGTATAGTTATATGCTGAGTGGTATCCATTTTGGTGCATTTGAGTTGTATTTAATTAAAACACATGTGTAATTTCTTTTTGATACCAAATAAATATATTTCTTTCTTCTTTCTATATTTAATGTGGTCAATACAATGAACTAAAAGTGTAAACAACTATATTCGTACAAACAATTTGACTTTGACAAATCAGCATCCCCTCAAAAGTGTAGGGTGTATTATAAAATATATGTTAATAAATAGTTTTTTCAACTTTAAAAACGTAAGAATCATAAGCTTCAAAAGTCCCTGACTGAAATATTATCATCATCATCATATCAGCCGAAGACGTCCATCAGGCGCGGCGTGGGTAAGGCCGTGTTGTAAGTAAGAGGGGTGTTATAAGTTTTCATATTATTTTAACTAAGACAACATTCACTTCGTACCGGAAGGCGCGGCGTGGGCACTGGGCAGGCCCCCCCCTCCCCACAAGGTGGACTGATGACCTGGTAAAGGTCGCGGAAGTCCGCTGGATGCGGGTGGCGCAGGATCGGTCATTGTGGCACTCTTTGGGGGGGCTATATCCAGCACTGGACTCAAAATATATGGTGAAATAATTGTTTACGTCTTTGATACGTATATATTCTACGTAGTTAATCCTTCAATTCAACCTTTTCCCGCCTTAAGGATGACTCACGCTAGAACGGGCCGTGTCCGGCCCGGGCCGTTTTCTAAGAAACACGACGGCGTTTTTGCGCGGCCGAGTGATACCAAAGCTACGGTCGGGCCGTGCCGACACCGAGCCTCTTACGAGCCTCGGCCGTGGCTCGCGCAAAAACGCCGTCGTTTTTCTTAGAAAACGGCCTGGGCCGGACACGGGCCGTTCTAGCGTGAGTCATCCTTTATTGAACAGCAGGCTAAATAAAAACACGTGTCGAAACGTCAACGTCTCGTCAAACAAAGGTAAATAACTATCGCGTCAGGCCCGTGTAAAATAATAATTTTAATAAAGCGCGAGAGTATAGCAGTCGTGTATTCACCTAGCATTAACCATCCTCACAGGAAGCGATGGACAACCGTTGTCTGTACATTCAAATTGGCATGGTAACAAACATTGATAGGTAGTGGGTGTGGAGTACCTATTTGACTGAAAAGACACTTCAGTCTTCAGTCAGGTCGGAGAACGCCGGTAGGTTTTCCTCTATTGTTAAACTGTCACTGTCATACGCAAAATAACAACTAGGCGTGATGAGTTTTTTCTGTTCCAGACTATGATCATTGTCAATTAACAAAATCAAATTGGGATAGGTAAGTAAAATACTACCAATACTTGCAGTAGGTATTCAATAAAATTATTAAAAAGTGTAGTTATGTCAACCTATATTGTTTTCTCGGCAAAAAACTTAACCTCTGCTTCATTCAGATAAAAATAACCAGGTATATTTACATACATGCACAAAACATAAATCAACACACAAAAACAACAAAAGTAAATGTCATACACTTGCTACCTAAAACAAAAGGGTTATCTTTCAATGCAATCAGAGTATCGAGTTATATTTGTGCACTATTCAGTTCAATAATAATCTTTATAACTATAGTAATAAGAGCGTTATTATCTCAGAAATGTAGTGACCGTATAAAAATCCTTTTTCGAAAAGCAGCACGTAAACATTGACCTTGATGTCCAGTAACAAAATGTCATAAACGCATATAAGACTAATATACAATTATATCGTTTTTCTGTAGGAAATGAGTACGGTCACCTGCGTTTGCGCATCTGTCGGTGACGTCACGCCAATCACGTTTACACGCCGTTTGGAACAAGACTTCGTTATAAGTTCAACCGCCACTTACCATGCCCATATAGTATTTTACTTACAGCCGGGTGCGATGAAAGTGAACTCCTGTATGCACGTTGTCGGCCATTTATACTTTTTATGTTTATTATCGAGCCTGTATTCGCCCACTGCTGAACATTGCAGGCTTCTTGACTTATTAGCAGTGATCGGATCTAGGATGCAATTTGGGGTGAACGACCTCAAACGTTATGGTTATCGTGGATGTGTCTCGGATTTCCCGGGAGTTTGGGAAATGGGCTAATGTAAATATAAAAATACGTCACTTAATATTTGCACACTTAAAGAACACTAGAATTGTCTAATAATGGGTATTTATAACTGTACTTATTATTATTTGTCGATATGTTGAGAATGTGATAAGCAGGGCTCGATTTGAATGACAATGTCAGTCAAGACGTTATATACTGCTCATTTCAAGTGGCCATTTCATTTAATAAAAGAGGTTGAAAAGTGGTAATTGTTTACGAATATACTATTAGAAGGCATTTTATGTGCGGTGCAGTGCAACGTCATCGGCACTAAAAGTTCGAGCCCTGGTGATAAGATTAACAAAATGGTGATACTAATAACTAATAAAAATTATTACTTTTACTTGTATACCCTGGTATAAGACATACATGTTACGTTCAGTTATTCTATTCTGTGCAGTAGGTACTGGAAACATTTTTGTTGTTTTTACATTTTCTGTAAATTTTATACTGTAAACTACTTAAAATTGATTTACCTTTTTGTAAAGTTAGGTAACAAAAAAAGTCGCGGGATTGTAATTCATATCCATCTTAATATTACGGACTTAAACCCCGGGAAATTGCATCCTAGATCCGATCACTGCTTATTAGGCTGTCTTTGTTAATGTTTTAGGAATGTATTTCGGTACTACGGTGACAAAATTGAGCCGACACAGTTGGCCAGAACGCCAAAAAAAAAGAGAAGAAGAAGAAGAAGAAGGTACTACGGTACAACAGTCGCCATCACATACATCTGAGCAAACAAGCAGCTCACAAACATCGGAACACACCTCTATTTTCAAGGCATTAGCGTGCATGTGCCGATATTTTTGAACACTTATTGTAGTGTACCTATGTATGTGATGGCGACTGTACATATCTCCAGCGTCCATGCGGAAACAGCGCACAGTGAGGTATGACGCTTTTAAAAATCTGTGAAATTAGTTCCATAATATATTCATAATATTCGTATAATCCTATATAACATGTCAATGAACATAGTATTGCATCCCAGTGGAATGTGACCTCACCTTCACTGCCAGAGACCCACCTACCGGGTGCCTAATACGCCGTAGTCGCTTTCCGCTACATACGGGGAAAACCACGGGATCGGCTACGAGCGTAGCGCGTATATTTATAATAAGATTAATAAGTTAGCATTTAAGTATAAAATAGGATTAAAAACGATGTTATCATTATGATATGTATTGTGCAGGCAAACTGTTCAAACAGTTTTGCAGGGACATGTTTTAGAATAAGTTTTTTATATCTTTGGTTAATAAATAAAAATAAAAAGCGGCCAAGTGCGAGTCGGACTCGCACATTAAGGGTTCCGTTAAATAAATTGCGGTTTACGAATTATGACGTATTAAAAAAAACTACTTACTAGATCTCGTTCAAACCAATTTTCGGTGGAAGTTTGCATGGTACATCATATATTTTTTGAGTTTTATCATTCTCTTGTTTTAGAAGTTACAGGGGGGGGACACACATTTTACCACTTTGGAAGTGTCTCTCGCGCAAACTATTCAGCTTAGAAAAAAATTATGTTAGAAACCTTAATATCATTTTCTAAGACCTATCCATTGATACCCCACACGTATGGGTTTGATGAAAAAAAAAATTTTGAGTTTCAGTTTTGTGTATGGGGACCCCTAAAACTTAATGTTTTTTTTCGATTTTTGTGTAAAAATCTTAATGCGGTTCACAGAATACATCTACATACCAAGTTTCAACAGTATAGCTCTTATGGTTTCGGAAAAAAATGGCTGTGACATACGGACGGACAGACAGACGGACATGACGAATCTATAAGGGTTCCGTTTTTTGCCATTTGGCTACGGAACCCTAAAAAATAGGTAAGTAGCGATTATTGGCAGTGAATAATATGTTAATCATTGTTGTTAAATAAATATTGTTTAGGAAAATAGTAAGATATAAATACATTAAATTTAATTATTGAGACTGAACCTAATATAAAATTTGACGTAACGGGTCATTCCACTCATTCCAGTGAACAACCGTACTCTTCAAAAAATCACGAAAGAAACCCTCGTAATGACTAAAGGTAGGTATGTCAGTTGAATGTCATTTGCCAACTTCATTTATAGGAACTTCATTTATACTTGCGCGTTGCGTTTTCGCGTTGCTTGATTGCCTCTCTTTCATTTTCCGTAGGAAGGAAAAAAATGTATGAATATTTGGTCAAATACCGCGAATTGAAGTGCCAGTATAAGTTACAACACAAATCTAGATGATGTTTGTGAGGAGACAGAGTCGAGTGTCAAACGCCCCCCGCTATTAGCTCGGCTGGTGTTCACTACACTTACCTACACAACCAAATCGATCCAGTGTGAATCAATTATCCAGGTTAGTCAGACCTTCAATTGCCCACGGTTGTTATGAATCAAGGAGCCAGGATATTCTAGGGGTGAGTGATGAGGACGAAACACGTTGTGAATGGCTTTAGGTGCGCGGGCGCAAGGCCGCCGGCTCAACGCAAGTCTAGCTAAATCATCGAAACATACAGATTGCTAATAAAGCTGAGGTAATACTCGTATTCATTAGCGAATTAAAAGACTTACCGGTTATGCTTAGATACTTTTGACTATTAAGTAGGTACAGGTTTTACTACGTACTGGCTAGGTGAAGCTGTAACCGTAGTCAAATGATCTTCCACCTCCTGCTCCTTTGAACATCCTTGCCACTGGTGCTTTTTAAAAGCAATGTATTCGGTAGTAAAATAGTGCCACTGTCTATCTGGTAGTTTCACAGAGGGCCAATCCCCTTTTTTCCGTTGGGGGAATGCGTTGATGCTCCGTCCACCCGTTCCTACCGGAACCGGACGGGTGTGTGGGACGCCAAAGCAGAAGGCGCAGACTACCCACTAAGCCCCCAACGATTGTTCATTTCGCTTACAAGGAGGGTCAAAGGTTCGCTTACGCATGCTACTTTGACCCTCGCGACTAGCCCGCTTTACAGGCCTGGCCAGGGAGAGCGCTTCGTGACAATTTCGAGGCGCTTCACTCCTGTGTACCTACTTATTGGGCAGCTATTAGGATAGAGCCAATCCCTAGTCTAAGGACATGGTATGGTAGGGAACCCCTCAATGTGAGTTAATAGCCAAGAATTTCAATAATTCGTAATATTTTGATTTTGCTTCTGTATTCTGTAATAGGTAGAAAAAAGGTGTCAGATTGGTGGCCACTTCTAGGTAAAAGGAGCGTCGGCCGTCCACCAGCTCGATGGGTGGACGATATTAGGAAGATCGCGGGTCACTTCTGAATAAGATTAGCTCAGGATGGGGACGGGTGGCGTACTCGAAGAGAGGCCTATGATCAGCAGTGGGCGATTACGGGCTGACAATGATGATGATAATGATGATTCTGTAACATGAAAGTACTTCCCCATTTGGACTGCTCCAAATATATGAATGAGATAACATGCTGCGCTGTGGCCTACTTCTGCAAATTCTCAATGTCACACCAATTCCAAATCCAAAGTTATCCTAAAATTTACTTTCTGAAAACACACATAGCTACACTACATATAAATTGCTAGTTTAGGACTAACATAATTGTATCGTTAAACATTCTCATGTGTTTAGTTAGTTAGTTAGACTATCGATGGGGCAGCAGACAAAATCTCGACCGACGCGTGAGACAAAATTAATTCCCAAATCGATTCGAGAGCAAAGACGTAGCGAAATCATTGCTAACAGTGTTATGACTTACTACCGTTAGTACTTAATGCGGCGTGTATGCATAAAATGGTATATTAGCCTATGTCAATCACTGTCAGCAGCTTGGATAGTATCTGTTCCGGTTTTCCGAATTTGTTCACACAACACAAATTCAAATGTTTATTTGAAACATATAACATAAGTGCGAAGTGGTAAGGATTCTGATGATGGTATTAACGTTTTATGTAGACAAAGCTAGAAGTATAAAAATATACCTGAATGCGGCAGAAAAACGGGGGCGATAATTATTTAATTTTATCTCGAACAATTTTACAGACTCGTTCATGGAATATAAAACATTTACAAAAAAAAATTAAAAGTCTATTGGGTTCTATGTCAATTAAATAATACTATACAAGAGCTGGGATCGGAAACCGGTATTGTTTGTATGAGAACGAAAACGTTATTTTTTCGTTCTTTTGTTAATAATTTCAGTTCTAATTGGGCAATCTAATAATACGCACTCGTTACCTCAAAACACAACTGAGTTCTACATATGAAGTATAAAATAGTTCGAGATTTGTGGTAAACCGAGGTTTTTGCAATTAACCGGTTCCGATCCCTGTACAAGAGTCCAGAGCACTGTGTTACTTCGCATCTGCATCTAAATATGATGTAGAATGTTAGATTTAGACTTATTTATTTCGAGATAAAAATTACAATATAGATTTCATACAATGTTAAAACAAGTTGAATGAAGAAGTTGTATGAAGTTAAAATGCTGGTAATCACACAACCGTGGCCACAAACACCCAGCACTATTAGCCCTGGCAACCAGCAGGTGTCCATCGTGATAAATGCCCTCCATCAATACTGCGATCAGTAATTGTGGTCACGCTCCCCACTATTAGCCGACCATTATACAACCGCGTATACGCAGTTGTTCTTCCATCAGCTAAGCAAAGAGTCCAGTAACACTCATGTAATTAAGGGGCTCTTGTACCTGAACTCTCGCCTGTACACACAAAAGGGGTAGGCAGAGCAGATGATATTTGCCGTAGCCTAAAGGACCCTTGCAACTTTGGCCGTTGAAGGTATCAGGCTAAATTTACCTTCATTCGCAAAATTTTACGGGTTACAGATACAGAATATACAGATTGGTACAATACAAATAAATACGTTAGTGGAGTAATCATATGCAGCAGAGAATATACTCTTTTCAAATAATATTTAAGCAAAATATAAAATAGTTGTACAACTTGTGATACATTGCATCTACATACACTGGCCTGCAGAATAAGGTATAACACACATAAACGAGACGATAACTAAAACTGTTATACCTTCTTTTGCAGGCCAGTGTATTATTCATGGGGGCACGGTTAGAAGCAATACCTATGTCCTCGTCTTCAAAACATATCTTTAAGGAAAAAATTATAGTTATTTGTCCATAACCATCAACGTTACCTCAACGATGTCGAAAATTGATAAAAACGGCTAACGGTAGTCAGCGCTAAGATTGAAAAATTAGGCGTAATCCCGTCGAACATCTTCAAAAGCAATCTTTATAGCAAATAAATAAACCGCGTGCGCTATCTTAATAGCGCATCGAGAAAGGTAAAGCCACTCATTAAGTGAAAGGTCGACCGGAAAAATCTCAAATATGTAATAATACTGAGTTACTAGACAGTTATTCATGCGATCTTGAATTTAATTCCGAATTAAGTTGTAGATACCGTTAGTGTCAATATAAAATGTAAAGTGTACGATTATTCGCAGACGGCTAATTCGAAACCCGTCCCGCCGTTTTTCATGCGCATTATGTGGAGACGGGATCTGATTAGCGAATTAATTTTTGTTATCATTTTGCAGAAAAATAATTTGAGTCCGGTGACGTATGCGGTACCAGATCGGCGACGACTGGGGTCATTAATTAAAGAAATGTATGCGCGACGACTCCATTAGCGCGTGTTCGGCGCGATGTCGCTTGCGGCAATCGCTCAAACTCATTCTTAAGTTGTACAAATTACGGAAGGCTGAAGGGCGAAGGTTTCTCCGAGGCGCAAAGGTACGGCCGCGGCGCGCTAGCTGCAGCCATAACTTACGTCAGCAAGGTTCTTAATCCGAGGCATAAACTGACAGTCTAAATAAATTTAGCAGATAAGGTGAAACGTCGTATGTGCAGGTGCGCTACACGATCCCACGCGCGCGCCAAACCTGTCTCTTGCGCAACTCGGACACTACACTTGGTTTCCAATTTTATGTTGACCGGTTCCAAAGTTGTCTTAGCCTTCTAATTTCGGCTCGTTTAGATTTGAAAATACCGCTCTCACCGGGCGTTCGAGATATTACCGTGAATCAGCCGACGGGGATTCATTAGCCACGATCACTGGGTTGTCTCGATCCGTATGGTTTTGACTAATTAATAATATAGCTAGTTTAGGTTCAATATTTGCGTCCGAGCACGCGGCACTAGTTTTGCCTTTTACAGCTCTGTTATGGAGCTAGTGTCTGGTGTCGGGTCGACGCAGTGTGGAATTCCGCATTCAAATAAATATATTTTAACTTTGCATCAGGTACAGCTTTAAACATACTTGTATTGTAAATAAGTTGGATTGTTGCAGACTGCAATTTGTGTTCAGAAAGGCAAAACTCTAAGCTTTCCAAGTCTGAATGGGGTTCTTCAAATATTATGTCAAAGTCAAGATTAGAAAAACGGACGTAATACGCTCTAAGAAGTTCACGCTAAGGCCAAGTGCATACCCCAAGTGAGCAGAGTCAATATTTGCTAACTAATAGACAAAACACAGGAGATACATAGTAATAGCGACATAAAAATAAACGAAGATGTCAGAGTCACATAAACTTCGTACTACCGTACAAATCACCGCAGATTGCCGAAGCGTCTGCCGACAATACAATAGCGACAGGGGCGCGGACGCTGATCGTAATGAAAAACGCATTACTTGCACAATCAAAGTCATAATAAGTAAACACAATTCTGCTAAAGCCAACAGCACAAGGTGCACAATCGTCTGATTATTCTGGTTTTGGTATGGCTTTAGTGCGTTCTTCGGGAAGGTGATCTCGTGTCCGCGTTGTCCGCACCGGCCCACGCGTTGTACAAATACTGACGGCGGGAGTCCGTGCACAAATCAACCGGCGCGCGCGCCGGGGGGCTCCACCCTTAGGGTCAGGCGTTGACCGATGGAACTGGTTAAAGTCGAGGGGTTGACGTGTGAACTAGGGTCATCAAGTTCTGCCTAATTAGACTAATCGTGGAGCCTTGAGGAAGTCTCAAACTTTACCTAAACCTTGAATTTTTCAACCTGAAAATGTTAATAATTAGGTACTTACTTAAGATTTTTGCAAGCGGTCTAGTTATGGTTATAGAAGGAATTAATTATGTCAAAGGATTATCTGGGTATATAGTCACCTACCAAAGCAGGCATGGATCTAACGTTTTTTTTGACACCCACTTATGAATTCATAATGCTCAGAACATGCAAGCTGCTGCAGCTTGTTGCAATAGTCGATCCAAGACCTGTCACGATTGTCCAGACGGATTCCTTCATCCTTAAACTGTACCTAAATTCCAAGAAGCTTCAACGATTGCAATGTCATTTTCTCGTGTAAAAAGCAATGACGTTACAATCCCGGGAATGCCAGCCCTGCCGGGCGCCCCGCCGCGGAGGCCGCGCCAACATCTCTCACCTCCGCCGGTAATGAACAATATAAATGTGTCATTTGAGCCTCTCACCACGACGACTAACGGCCGGCCTGGGGTGATGGAGATAGTTCATAGATTTTAACCTTGCTGGTCAGTTACTAATTTTGAAGGACCTTACCCTTGCATTGACCACTGATGTAGGTACATACGTATATACCTATCTATATGATGCAGCAGCATGCAGTCCTTACTGCTAGTAATGCGGAATGTGAATATGATAATCTAGCTTATTTTTCCTTAAAAATGAGCTAGATTATCGTATTCACAAGGCCGCCCTTGTAATTTTGTGATACAATACAAAATGCGGTGTATGCGAAGAATGGAGTGGGATATCCATTTTCAACCTATTCAAACGACAATCTTTATAAATAAGACTATTAAAATAATTTCGATTGGCGTAATTACAATCACAATAGTGGAGTTACATAATGCTAGTTTAGTAGAGATATATCTGAACCGATCTGATATTTGCTGTCAAAGATAGAGGCGAGTTACTTACGAGTTATTCTGTAGGATATTAGCGTTTTTGTGCCCAAGAGCGGCTCACAGGACGCAAGACCAGTCCTGCAACACTTCCGCTATTAACTTTGATCAAACCCTCAAACAATATTCAAATTAAACCACCCAACAATCAACCAATAAACGGCTATAAACGACAAAAATAAACTATCCGTTTTGAAACGCCAAATTTCATCGCCTATTACGTGCCACGGAAATTGTCCTTTTAAAACTTTTTCCGAGAGCTAAAGGGCTGTGACAGGACCTATTATATTATTAGGATCGTTTTCGGTAATGATAGGGCCGGGGTACGCGACCTCAGATCGCCGGGAGGGACTAATCGCGGAGCACAAAAAACTTTGGGCACTTCATTATAGCTATACGCTTTATGAGCCTGGTCGGCGGGCAGCGCCGCGCCAGCACATGATTTCGCATTCCTTTACAGTGAGTGGAGAACGGCGTGACAGCCAGACCAATTAACGAACCAGTTTCATATCAAATATGAATCGAGGAACGAAGATGGGTAAAACAAAAGCTCGGGACACGAGTCTACAACAATAGTCGCGGCAAAAAGCGGCCGCGGCCGCAGGAATTTGGAAACGAAATTCGCGGATCGCATATCGCGAATGCTCTCGCGTGTTACTGCATTATTATTTAAGTTGTGCCTTTTAAAAAATGGTTCGGATGGCCCGGTGGAGGTTTTTTTGGGGGCGCGTGCGCGATGCATAATTGGCGCGCCGGACGCGCAGGCGCGGTGGGTTTTTGCGCGAGATTCGTGGCCGTTTGATAACTTTCGTCGGACTCTCACTTTGTGCACTAGGACGATATACTTTCCAAAAGGTAAAAAATCATTTCGAAAGCAGTTTTATTCCGTATAAACTTAGTAAGGCGCTTTCAAAATAATAATATAATAACACATTAGTTTTAATCGAGGATGAGAGACATCCGAGGCAGGTAAGAAAAGGGGTACGTCTCGGACTGGCCGGTCGAACGTGGCTGCGAGCGATGCTCGACTGTCTTCCTTTTTCATCGCACAAAAAGCAATTTGGACGACGATGACGGGACCCAATATGATAACAGGATCCCGTTGCGTCGCCTCGGGTGCTCCGCTCACCTTGGGACTGAAATCCTGGAACATACTGTCGGTTTTTTGCCTAACGATTGTTCGCGAGCAGAGGGCAGGCGCGCGCCGCCACCGCGTCCGCGTCCGTCAAATGTCATTCCGATCCAACACAATGGAATAGACTTTGCAAAAATGGTACTCGTATGGCGACCGCGACAGACTCAACAATGGCCCGAAAAAACAAACAATCGAATAGAAATCGAAAACAGAATTTCTTTGCGTCGCAACGGGATTTTGGAAATCCGGTTTTGATGTTTGTCCCAGGGCTGGAGGGGCGCGAGCGAAAAAAACAGAATCACATTTTAATAAAATAAACGAACTATAATGGTGCCCACGTAAGGATGGTGATAAATCGCCTTTTCTGACAAAAAAGGTATGATAATTAGAAGTCTGGTCCTTCGAAACAAAGAGTTAAATTAGTCATCGGTTCTGAGGATTGTGCAATGCGCGTTGTTTGGTGTTGTTGTCGACGCACCACGTCGCGGGTCGGGGTGAAGGCGCCGGCCCCGCGCGACAACCATTGTTGCCTATTGCCCCGACACACTTTTGTTTACATCGCAAAAATAACTGTTCATCCTAAATTTCCAAACATTACTTTGAAATATTATTTAGTGAACCATCAAAATCGTAGAGATCAACTTTTAATGGGAAACCCGGCAATCAAATTTCAGATTAATATTATTCGGTTGTCAAAAAGCCGTATATCAGCGCACGAGTCCGGGATTACGACCGCGACCGTTAGACTTTAGGTGGAGGAGTTTATGACCAAGCACCTTGCCCTGGCACACCGTACAATTTGTAAGCGAAAAGACGTTATCCGTTTTTTATGATCAATGAAGGCACAGATTTCATTGAGTACGCATCAATGGACAGCGGGTACGAATGAGACGTAAGTAGTAATGGGTACTTAGTGTTCGGTTTGTCAGTAATTTGAGGTGTGACGAGCCAATGGCGTGCAGTGTGCAGGTGGCCGGGGCGAGGGCGGGACGCGGGGGACGGAGGGGGAGGCACGCAAAAACCACGACTGGCCGCGACGCAACCGCCTTGTACGCGACTTGTACACTCCGCTTGCGCAATCTTTTTCACATTGAGAATATTGGCAAAAGAATCATTGCACAAAAAGCGCTGAAAAAACCAAACGGTTTGATAAAAAAATATCTTTGTAGGAAGGTGAGAAAATCCGCTAATTATCGGGTACGCGACACCCTGGGGATTGTTCCTGCGGCTTTTGTTGCAAATATCGTTACTCGAGGAAGAAAAGACGTACCTGTCATATATCCCCAATGAACTTACGTCCTTGTTATTCGTAAAGGCAAATATAGAAGCATAATTAGTTTTTGTTCAGTTGTATTTTTTTAGCAATGTCCCAAAACCATTCAGTTGCAAAACAGTTGTTTACGTGCCAGTGAGCACCAATTACGAGCACCCTCGGCGACAAAATCATGATCTGCAATTATATTTTTTTTGTCTCAAGACCGTTACGGAAAACCGCAAAGGTGCTTAGAAATCCTGGAATGCAAATAGCATTGTTGCACGCAAAAAATTGCAAGGATTGTTGTCCCTTTGTAGGCGCGTGCCCGAATGTTTGCTGTCGGTATAATTAATGCAAGTGACAACATTACCTGCACCGGCGTCTCTTCTATCGCAAAAGGCGCGTGCGCCGCTCAGGTGCATAATCTTTATTTAACTTTTTTGCCTCCACTTCCCCTTTGCATAAATTATCATTTTTGCGAAAGGATTTGGATGCACTTGGCACAATGGCCGTTTCTGCCCGCTTAACCCTATTTGCATTTGTAGAAGGTCTTGGACAGTCTCCATCAGTAACCTAGTATTTCGGTCGAGCTGTACTAGTTTTGGCGCGAATCCTCCTAGAAACAACGATTGCTCTTGTTTGTCGAACTAGTTACAGATCACTGAGCACTTTATCTGTTGCATTCATCACAATTCACAACAAGTCCCGCTTTTCAAAGCAAACCGCTCCTTACATCTTCAATTTTAGGTTCAAATTCATCTCTTTTATTATTGTCTTCTGTATCATCTTCGGGGATTCATCTTCAAATAAACTGTTTTATTTACAGCTTTATCGTCATCAGTGTAGAGTTGATTTTCGTGTGTAGTGTGTTCGGGGTGGTCTCACCTGGTGGGTACGGCAGCTGTGTCTTTGTCTGGCTCACTTGACTCCGCGAAAGGGATGCCTGGGAGCCGGGATGCTCCCGCGCAGATAAAAGACGTCGTCGCGGTACAATAGTAACGCGATACCGTTCCTAGTCGGAGAAAAGATAATTATTAGCTCCGTTTGTATCTAGGTGAACTGAATACTATTGGATTCTTGTTTGTATTTTAATTTTATCCTATTATACTTACTAATTGAAATATTGAGATTAATTAGAGTCATTATACAGTTATAGATCATAATAATTGCATTGCGATCTCTGATTCCACTTATGCAACGCTAGTATAATGGATTTATTTATCATACTGAAATACATTGACTTATTAATCAAGTATTGGAGAACGCGTAAAAATTGCAACAGATTAATAAAATACCAAGCTAAGATTGCAACGCACTAAATTATCGACACCACTATGTTGCAAACTCTTATTTGAGCTAGACAGGACATTATGAGTCGCATAAAATATTAGAAGAGGATTATCATTATACTACACCCATTAATGAAATAACTATGAGATCTGAGTTAATCAATATTTTGCTCCGAGTTTGCGTTATATGAACAAAAAATAGAGTGGACAATTTTGTTGGAAATGAAATTATAATAAAAAAGCCATATATTGCGCGCGCGCCTCGGCCGGGGACGTTGCCGATTTTCTAATAGATCACGGCATTAATATGCGCGGAACCAGTTCTCAAGAGATCCGTTAGTGGTTTATGTAAATTATTTGGTTTATGGCGGCTCCTAGTTTACATTCGGCTACCCGCCCGCACCCGGCTTATTTATTGCCGTAAAAATTATAGAAAGTCGACGTAAAATAAATCAGAGATTATGGAAAAATCACCAGTTAAAACTGCACGCTCGCTGCAGTTAAAATTTAACGGCCTTCGCTAATTATGTGACTAGATTCCCAGGAGTAGGTGACATGACAGGTCGCGGCAGATGCTCCCATCGACCTTATTACCGTTACTTGTACTGACCGTTCAATAGACATGTGACATGAAAGGAATTCGATTACTATGCATCCCGGCTAGATCCCGCGCTCCCAAACTAGTTTGTCCAAACGGCCGGTCTCATAGCACATTGTGAGATTAATGCCCAGAACCGGATGCTGCCTCTCGGGCATCGATAAAACGGTCACAAACGCTATAAAACCAGCCCTGGCATCTTTTTGTCATCTCTAGCGCTGACCGCCCTTCGCGCCATTCATCACGGATGAAAGGAATTTGTATAATCAGCTGATAGCGGTGACGACTAACGGTTAGTTTTTGATCAATTATCAGACTCCCTCCCCTCTCTGGATCTAACGCATTTCGGTGCTCGCATAGAAATGGAAAGCGGACCTGTTTTTAATAACGTATGCACGGCGCGGTAACGTTCGTGTTCAGAATCCGTTCGTAACCGGAGATACAATGGCGTCGGGAGAAATCGAAGGATGCTGATGTTGAGGGCCTCGATAATATTGTGTTTCGTGAACTCCAATGTCTAATTTCCAATACAATGGGCGCTGTAAAAAACCGGGATGAAAATAAATGTGTCACAGCGCCACCCTCCGGCAGACAATGGACAAAGGAGTCCTCAGTTTGCGCACCACAATACGCCCACGCACAATCGGATCGATCGGGATCCAGCACGTGTGCAGGAACATGTAAATCTACTCCATCTAGAGGTGAAAGTTGACGACGAGAAAAGTAAAAGTCTATGGGTCGCGACGCATCTGCCGCCGCTTATGATAATACATGTCGCGAGGGCGGGTCCCCGCTGCCCTTATCGTGTTGCGTATACAATGCACCACGGATTCTCTTTTTTACAAAGAGTCAAGAGATAAAAAGTGAGTCGTTGAATACATTCATTTGGATTCGTTTATATTTACTAAATCTACTACAAATCGGCCAATCTCCCGGCCCACAAAGCGGTATTGTGGCGGACTCGCATTGTCATACTTTATTATTTGTTTGACATCTTTTTTTCTAGCAGACTGTTTGGATCTTTAATGATTTATGTTAGGAGCCTGATTGTGTAAGAGTTCTGTCAAAAGGTTTGTAGCAGTAGGTGTTCTGTGGAGTGGCACAACAACGCTCGTATTGTCTGCTCCAACCAAATTCATGCGTGATTGATAGACAATCCAATATCGTTTTTAACTGAAAATAACTTTTATTAAGAGTTGTTAAGTCATCTACAAGAACTACCTGCATTGTAAGCAAAACCACAGAGACAATAGACATACCTAACAGTAGTATTTTTTTTTATAAAGCACTGAAACAAACTTAAGCCTAATTCTAATAAGCCCGATAGCCCGGGTAGTTCGATCCAATTGCGAAGGTGTCATCGGCTCAGAAGATTAAAACAAAATAACAAATGTAAGTAACGTAATCTCGTGATTGGCCGAATCAATAGCTACCTGCCTTTACGAGTAAGAGTAAGTTGCGCGCAACGGCAACACATAGCTCCGTTCAGCCCATCTAAGCGTTCCATTACGCTGTCGGTGCACCGATTACTTTATCTCGCATCTCTTCTTTCGACTGATATACGGAGCACTAAATCCTTTATAATTATGTTTTTGATTGAACCGGGTGATAATCATCTCGCGGCGCAGGACACGCCATTTGTTCTTAATGGATTGGACAGTTTCGATGGCAATCTTTTAAACGCTAATTTGTCGGGGTCGCCATATGTCGGGTAATGCTTGTGGGGAGCACGTGTGTTTTAATTGTTGCCATTGTGGCTGGGGATTAATTTGTCGCGGATTTGTCGAAATTTGGGGAGAATTTGAAAGTCACTTTGAGTTTTTTTGCAGTTTGTGTGGTCGATGCACGGAAATCCATTAGGTACTGTTATAAATTGTACTACAGAGTTAGGAGTTGTTGTTGATGCGAGTGAGGGGAATGATTAGACCATTATGCAGGTCTTAGTATCAGGAGTCATCTGTTTAAGTTACTGAGTAGTATTTTGGAAGAAAACTATTAGTAAATTGAACCGATATAACTTGGAAATGAAGAATTACAAATAAATTACCTATATAAGAGATGCTAAACTCAAAATAACGCATGTTATAAGTGCTGCCAATTCTATCGGTAGATAATATTGCTGCATAAATAAGACAATTATTAATGTCCAAACGCTGAAGAAAACCGCATGTAGTTAGTTATGTGGTATTCTGGAAGTTTCTCCTAGACTAGTTTTAGGGTTAGCCGTTTTTACAACCGCAATCAGATGTGGAAGTTCGCGGTCCTTTCAACTCGCAGCGGCGCGGGCCGGCCATAAACCGCGGACTCGGCCCATTGTGTCCCCGCGTAAATAAAGGCAGATGTTACCGCACTCCAAAACATTACACCCCGAACTTACACCACGCATATGAGCTCCAAAAACAATCGAAAACATACCTTAATACCCTTCAACTCGGTCAGGATTTCAGTGACTACGATTGGTCATAACGTCTTATTTGATTGCTAGAATACCTACGGCCTACCGTCTAACGTCTGTGTGGGTAGTTTTACAAAACTAAATTGTTAGAGTTTAATAAAAGCCATACTAAAGAAGGGTATGTGGTTGACAGCCGGAACATCGCGGAATTAATATTGAGCCGTGAAACGCACCTACGATTTACAAACCAAGAATTATACCATATGCAGTAATGTCCACGATATTTTAGTTGAAATTACATTAAAAAAAACATAATTAATAAAATTAGTGTTCTGAAATTTAAACAATTAATAGCTTGTATAAATAAATAAATATTGGGGGACAATCTTACACAAGCCGACCTAGTCCTAAACTAAGCAAAGCTTGTACTATGGGTACTAAACTACAACTACCTACTTAAGAAATAAGTACATAGAAAACATCCATGACTCAGGAACAAAGTGTATGTTGGAAAACTATAAGTTAAAACGTATTTTCATCAAACTCGATACAACAGCGATACATTAAACACAATTATTTCCAAAATAACAATAAATCATGTGACAGCGCTGATGCCGGTAAATCACGAGTTACTTCATTTTGAAAACGTCACCTACTAAAATTGCTAAGCGAGGCCCACAAATTCCACAATCCATATAAATTAATGTGCTATCAGAAGCTCGATTAGTTTTATCTAGCCAAATAGCTACCACATTAGCACCCATTAACCGAATACGATTAAAAGTAATTTAAGAAAGGAATTATTTATGACGACTCCGAGTCATGATCCTGAATGACCAAAAGCGAATAAGATGCTTTTACTGAACAACGTTTCCCATGAGACCAACTACTGCATTGCAAAAAAAAACAGGTATTCCGTATATTAACCCTCAATTAACTCACAGTTAACTCTTCATTGGCTCTTATTGTTTTGCGATTTCGTAGTTGGTCCCATGGGAAAAGTTGTTTAGTATGACAATCTTATTAGCTTTTGGTCATTCCGGAATTTAAATCCGGATCATGACCCCGATGTCATCCAGTATATTTACCAAATACCTAAAAAAAATGGCTAGCATGACATTATAAATTAAGGTTGGCTTCTCACTGCTTGATACGGATCCAATGCTTGACAGTGTCAATCTTAACTCATTATCATAACAATAAACTGAACAATAGGTGCTAGTAGGCATAAGGTGTAAAACATTGGGACATTTACCTTACGGTGACTTGGTTAACGAATATAGATTATTTTATTTATTTATTACATTCATAAAAGAAAACACATTTCGTTAAATATAAAAGTGTCGTTAAACCCTACGGGTTTGTATCGACACAGCATTCGTGAACAGTTATTAGCTTCAAATGTAAGGTTAACTAATAATCTATATATATAAAAGAAGACTTCCTGACAGATCATCAACGCACAGCCGAAACTACTGGAACTAGAAACTTGAAATTTACACCTATACAACCTTTTATAACGTAGGCGACGGATAAGAAGGGATTTTTGGAAATTCCACCCCTAAAGGGGTTAAATAGGGGCGCAAAGTTTGTATGGAGGAAACTTTATTTTTTGAGCTGGAGTCTTCAAACTTTGTGGAAAGATTACTTTATAGAATACAAATAAAGTACTTTCAGCGTTTTGGAAAATTCTACCCCTAAGGGGGCTAAAAAGGGTTGCAAAATTTGTATAGGGGAAACTCTTTTTTGAGATAGAAGCTTAAAAGTTTGTAGAAAGATTACTTATTAAAATACAAAAAAACAACTTTCAGCGTTTTAGAAAATTCCACCCCTCAGGGGGTTAAAAGGGGGTGCAACATTTGTATGGAGGAAACATTTTTTTTTTAGCTAGAGAATTCAAACATTGTAGAAAGCTTACTTATTGGAATAAAAAAAAAGTACTTTCGGCGTTTTGGAAAATTCTACCCCTAAGGGGGTTGAAAATCGTTGCAAAGTTTGTATGGAGGAAACTTTATTTTTTGAGCTAGAGTCTTTAAACTTTGTGGAAAGATTACTTATTAGAATACAAATAAAGTACTTTCAGCGTTTTGGAAAATTCTACCCCTAAGGGGGCTAAAAAGGGTTGCAAGGTTTGTATGAGGGAAACTCTTTTTTGAGATAGAAGCTAAAAAGTTTGTAGAAAGATTACTTATTAAAATACAATAAAACAACTTTCAGCGTTTTAGAAAATTCCACCCCTAAGGGGGTTAAAAGGGGGTGCAACATTTGTATGGAGGAAACATGTTTTTTTAGCTAGAGACTTAAACCTTTGTAGAAAGCTTATTCATTAGAATAAAAATAAAGTACTTTCAGTATTTTGAAAAATTCCACCCCTAAGGGGTTAAATAGGGTTGCAAAGTTTGTATGAGGAAACGCTTTTTTGAGATAGAAGCTTAAAAGTTTGTAGAAAGATTACTTATTGAAATACAAAAAAACTACTTTCAGCGTTTTAGAAAATTCCACCCCTAAGAGGGTTAAAAGGGGGTGCAACATTTGTATGGAGGAAACATGTTTTTTTTAGCTAGAGACCTAAACCTTTGTAGAAAGCTTACTTATTAGAATAAAAATAAAGTACTTCCAGCGTTTTGGAAAATTCCACCCCTAAGGGGGTTCAAAATCATTGCAAAGTTTGTATGAGGGAAATTTTTTTTTGAGATACAAGGTTAAACGTTTGTAGAAAGATTACTTATTGAAATACAAAAAAGAACTTTCAGTGTTTTAGAAAACTCCACCCCTAAGGGGATTAAAAGGGAGTGCAACATTTGTATGGAGGCAGCGTTTTTTTTAGCAAGAGACTTAAAACTTTGTAAATAGCATTATTAGAATATTATTAAAGTACTTTCAGCGTTTTGAAAAATTCAATTTTTGAAAACTCCACCCTTAAGGGGGTTAAAAGGGGGTGCAACATTTGTACGGAGGAAACAAGTTTTTTTAGCTAGAGACTTAAACCTTTGTGGAAAGCTTACTAACTAGAATAAAAATAAAGTACTTTCAGCGTTTTGGAAAATTCCACCCATAAGGGGTTAAAAATGGTTGCAAAGTTTGTATGAGGGAAATTATATATAAATAATTACTTTTGAAATAAAAAAAAGCACTTTCAGCGTTTTGAAAAAAATCCACCCCTAAGGGGGTTAAAAAAGGTTTCTAAGTTTGTACTATGGAAACTTTTTTTGAGATAGAAGCTTAAATGTTTGTAGAAAGATGACTTATTGAAATAAAAAAAATACTTTCAGCGGTTTAGAAAATTCCGCCCCTAAGGGGGTTAAAAGGGGGTGCAACATTTGTATGGAGGTAACATGTTTTTTTAGCTAGAGACTTAAAACTTTGTAGAAAGCTTACTTATTTGCATAAAAACAAAGCGCTTTTAGCGTTTTGGAAAATTCCACCCCTAAGGGTTGTTAAAATCGTTGCAAAGTTTGTATGAGGGAAATTATTTTTTGAGATACAAGGTTAAACGTTTGGAGAAAGATTACCTACTTATTAAAATACAAAAAAACCGGCCAGGTGCGAGTTGGACTCGCGCACGAAGGGTTCCATGTCAATGAAAATATTTATTTTATTTTGTTTTTAGCATTTGTTGTTATAGCGGTAACAGTAATACATCTTCTGTGAAAATTTCAACTGGAACTATCACGGTATCAGTGAGATACAGCCTGGTGACAGACAGACGGACGGACGTACGGACGGACGGACAGCGGAGTCTTAGTAATAGGGTCCCATTTTACTCTTTGAGTACGGAACCCTAAAAAGAACTTTCAGTGTTTTGGAAAATTCCACCCCTGAGGGGGTTAAAAGGGAGTGCAACATTTGTATGGAGGCAACGTTCTTTTTTTAGCAAGAGACTTTAAACTTTGTAGATAGCTTACTTATTAGATTATAAATAAAGTACTTTCAGCGTGTTGATGAATTCCACCCCTGAGGGGGTTACTAAGGGTTGCAAAGTTTGTATGAGGGAAACTCTTTTTTGAGTTAGACGCTTAAAACTTTGTAGAAAGCTTACAAATAAAGTACTTTCAGCGTTTTGGAAAATTCTACCCCTTAAGGGGTTAAAAAGGGTGCAAGATTCGTATGGGAAACACTTTTATTGAGCTTAGATACTTGATAGTTTGTAGAAAAAATGCTTATTACAACAAAAAAAACTCTTCTTCTTAATTTTTCCTTGAAAAGCGTTAATCCCCTAAGTTGGTAAGACAGTCAGAAAATTTTAAAGTATGAGATTCGTAACTTCGATCCTAGCCTGTTTGTTAAAAGACTACAAACCTTATTTCAGCGTTTTTAGGGTTTCGTACTCAAAGAGTAAAACGGGACCCTATTACTAAGACTCCGCTGTCCGTCCGTCCGTCCGTCTGTCTGACACCAGGCTGTATCTCACTGATACCGTGATAGTTCCAGTTGAAATTTTCACAGATGATGTATTTCTGTTGCCGCTATAACAACAAATACTAAAAACATATAGTAAAATTGTTTTTTATAGATAATGGTACGGAACCCTTCGTGCGTGAGTCCGACTCGCACTTGACCGGTTTTTTTTAAATTGAACCTCTAAAGGGGATTCCAAGTTTGTATGGCGAGCAAGTAATTTTTAATGTAAGGGATTTGTAACTTCGGTTATAGACTGTTTGCTGAAAGACTACAAAACTTATTTCAGCGTTTTTTTTTATTTATCGCCTAAGAAGGTTAAAAGGGGGTTCGAAGTTTATGTAGAAAGCAAGACATTTTTAAAGTAAGAACTTTGTAACTACGGTTTCAGACTTATACTATGAGGGTTCAAAGAGGTTCTAAGTTTGTATAGAGAGCAAGACATTTTGAAGGTAAGAGATTTGTAACTTCGGATTTAGACTGTTTACTAAAAGACTACAAAACTAATTTCAATGTTTTTATTTTAAATTCATTCTTTAAACAAACATTTAGACGATAACATGTTCTACGCGGACGAAGTCGCGGGCAACAGCTAGTACATTTATACAGGGAGATAGCACTAAATATGCGTACCGTCAAATCCTCCAACTTTACCCTTCCGTCCAATCTTTGCCCAGGAAGGAAATATAACTAAGAATACCAAATTATAACTTAAATTATTACCAAATAAAAACTTGCTTCAAAAATTTTCTCAGATAAATGTACTCGTAGTTATATTTCCTTCCTGGACAAAGATTGGACGGTGGAGTAAAGTTGGAGGATTTGACGGTACGCATATTTCCTCATGCCGATATGTAAAGGTATGATATTCGCGACACAAGCATTATCTCTCAACTCACTCCAGTTTAACTAATCGTGAGACTTACAACAACTGTATGTGATTGGAGGTCAACATTAAGTGAAATTACCATCAATTTTATTGGTAGTTCTTTGGTGTGCTACCATTATTAATTTTAAAGCAATTGTTACTAACAAAATATGAAACCAATTTTCAGAATGTTTTTTTTTTTATTCAGCTATTTATTTTTAACTTCCGACGCAAAGAGAGGGGTGTTACAAGTTTGACGTGACTGTGGCATCGTAGCTCCTAAACGAATAAACCGATTCGAATGCGGGTTTTTTTTGTCCGAAAGCTGACGTGATCGAGATGGTTCCTGGCTACGTATCAACAAAAACATATCTATTGAACTTTGAAATGAAAATTTCGGGGGTTTTTCGACCTTTCTAAAGCCTTGTTCGGACTAGGCTAGTATTTTAGTGCGAGTTCATACATTTGTTGCAAGTGCGAGTAGCTTTTGTATGGACTCGCAACTAAAATACTAGCCTACTCCGAATAAGGCTTAAGTTGTAGTTATTGGGACCGAGCGCGACGACAGCGCCACGTGACAGGCGGCCATTATGGACAATATTGTCACCGCTGTCAAACAAGAAGTATGTAAATATTGCGAAAAATATTAATGAAATCTTGTGTTATTTTACTATATTACACAATTTTGGACAATGGTAGTCAGTAACATTATTGCCAATAATATTAAAATGGTTGTTTTCAGTGAGAAATGAGCCTACTCGTGACTAAAACTTACGGCAAATATCCACTTATTTCTTTGGTCTCGTTTCCACCATGGTCATGGAAATTGGTAAAATTTACAGTCGCTATTCTTCTTGGTTCCAGGACCATATTTTTATCTCAAAAACGATTAGAAAATGTTTACTGCAATATAGATTTGACAGCTCAAGTCAGCGACAAAAATGACAATTTTAGCCGTAGCGAGCGCTGTGATCGTTTAGGCTACCCCCTCCACCCGCTTTGCACTCTGCCAATATCCGCTAGGCAGTCTTTGCGAGAATTAATCGTCCAGTGCATCGAGTGCGGCCGAGTGGAAGCCGCTCTGCCAGTTCTGCCACCATGCCGGTTGGGGCGCAGGTGTCTTCTAAGGGGATTTGTACAGCAATAAACTGTGACTATAATTATGACAAATGTTGTAAAAATTAAGGAAAGATCGAGCCAGCGTGTTAGCTGTAGGTTTGGTATTGGATCAATTAGAACTTCATAGAGTCAAATCTATGAAAGAGATTAAATATGAAAATATGGTAAAAAACGGATTTTAGCTGCTGTTCTTAATTATATTTGTAACTATATAAAATATTTCTTCTCTTATAACACTTTTATACCAGTCTGATGAGATAAACATTGTCACTCTGTTTGTTGACGCGTCGCTCATAAAATGTTTTCAAATGAAGGTAGGTACAGAAAGAATACCGAGCAGGTTTGACCCAACACTCCGCTGAGAAATTATGTGAATCTTTTACATTAATTTCACTAAATATTTTTCGCAACACGCTTGCACAGATACATCGTCCACAGGCGACAGATGTAGAAATCTGTTTGCCAACTAAAAATAACATTAATTTTAGCACATTAGAGCCAAAGAATGATTGCACCACACTAAACGATGTTCAGTGGCGCAGAAGCAGATTCAATCAATTAATTAAACCTGCACCCCTCGGTCGAAGAATTGAAGATAAACCACCAAATTGACAGACACTTGTGTGTTTTATCGTGAGGGATTGGGAAATTAAATTTTGGTAAATTGCATTACGTGCGGTTTTGGTTTTGTTGATTTTAATGCGGCTGTGTTGCGTTTTGAATTTCAGATCATTACGTGAAATATGTTAATTTCAAACGAACTTGTATGTGTAGACGGCAAAATGAAATAACTGCAAACTGCATATTAAATATTACCATTACTATATACATAGGTAGGTATAGCAGGAATTTTAAGGAACTATTTTTGGTTGTCAAAGATTCTAATTGGAATGAAATCACAGCGCAATGTTTGTTTTTAGTGTTCCGTACTCAAAGAGTCTTAGTAATAGGGTCCCGCCCTATTACTAAGACTTCGCTGTCCGTCCGTCTGTCTGTCACCAGGCTGTATCTCACTGATACCGTGATAGTTCCAGTTGAAATTTTCACAGATGATGTATTTCTGTTGCCGCTATAACAACAAATACTAAAAACAGAATAAAATAAATATTTTTATTGATAATGGTACGGAACCCTTCGTGCGCGAGTCCGACTCGCACTTGGCCGGTTTTTTTTTTTTACTTATAATCTCGATCAGTAATCAGTAATCAGTAATCATTTATTGTGTGAAGAATTCAGGTCGGTACATAGTCGAAGGTGAAGTCGAAAATGACAATATAGTATCACTAAATCCTGCCTTTTCAGGCGTACACACATTAACTATGGTTTCTAATACTTAACAATGAAAATATAGGTATTAAATTCATAAATACACATTCACAATCATACGAGCCAAATTAACGAGATAATTAATACATATCATTCTAAAGTAAGTTTAATTAACAATTGTATAATAATAATAATATTCTAAAATTAAGTAAATTTCATTTGATAAAAAAAAAAAAATACAATAATAATATAAACTATGTCAATTGCTTGCATTTACTATAGTATTCTTCTAATGAATAAAAACATTCGGAAAGCAGCAATTTATTAAGTAAAGACCGTAAAGACATATTAATTAATTAATATGTCTTTACGGCACTCGCAATACATCTGGGGGCAAGTGGTTCAGTTCGATAGAAAATTAAGCCTATATACAATCAGCATACAAACTTCACGTGGTCACATTTCTCTAGCACTGAACAATACTTTTCTAATCTAATCACCAGACTTGTGCCCCATCACGCTTCAGCTCTTGCGCACCGTAGCGCAAGTGCGTAGCGCGGTGGTCTGCGTTTGCGTATCGCCGATGCAATTGGTACGACAGGTGATACAATTAAAGACATATTTATATGACCACATGTGAACCTTATTCGAATGAGATACGGTATATTTCTGGTTAGTAAAAGGTGCGTTTGCACGTGCAAATTATCTGATCTGACATCTGATCGACTGATTCCACTTGTTTCTGCGCGACTCACTGTCGCGTTTTTTTCGTTAAATGTAACTTTCTATGAGTGCAATCGTTTTTATAAAAAAGTTGGAAATATTCTGTATTTTCGATTGGGCCTTCTTTTAGAAGGTTTTTTTTACGGAATCTTGTTTTGTCAGTTTGTGAAGTGAAATAAATTATGTATGCCTCAAAATATTGATAATTTTATGTTAAGGCTTATACGATTTTCGACCGAGGTTGACTGGTAGAGAATACCTTGTGGCATTATGTTCGCCTTTCGTATGTGTAACTTGTTACTGTGCAATAAAGTTTAAATAACATTTCAATAAGATTTCCACGTATAGGCAACATTGGAAGAGATTGTTGAATAAATAATTGTCGTCAAAATGAACTAATTAATAAATATCCAGTTGATAGGAGTTGTCCACACTGGCGGGCCCTCAAAGAATGCCTCATCAGAGGGAGAGGGGAGTAATCTTGTTACACTAACTTCATTGCGGCGTGGGGCTTTAAACTTGGCAATTGTTGGCGTGTTTGCAATAGGTGAATACCTATCAGTGTTACACGACACAGCGTCGGAGAAATATGCCACCATTAGTAATGTATAGGAAAAGAAAATAAAAGTTAAGGTGGTTCGATTGCCATACAAAACGTTATTTGACATTCGCAGGCTAACGCCGTGATATTTTAAGAAACTTATGTAACAAACTTTCATATATTGGCTTCCCATTTGCGCCAAATTCCCCCTTTCCTAGAATAAACTTGTATAAACTAGATTAATTTGAGAAATGGGTTTGGGACGTGATATTTTGGGAAAACTATTTTTCTCAAATTAATCTAGTTTATACAAATTTATTCTAGGATAGGGGGAATTTGGCGCAAATGGGAAGCCAATTGATGAAAGTTTGTTACATAAGTTTCTTAAAATATCACACCGTTAGCCTGCGAATGTCAAATAACGCTTTGTATGGCAATCGAACCACCTTAACTCTCCTATTCTTTAAAGTCGAGGATATATAAGTATTATATCTGGTTGTTGGGTATATACGAACAATGATTTTGAAATCTGAGATATAAGATATTTATTCATAAAAGTCAATGTTTTACAAGTCGGTATGTACGAAGTGATTTTACGAAGGTACAATCTATTTCAACGAAACAACTATGTTGACTAGAAGGGGTGTGCGTCATTCTAGATAATGTCAAATATTAGAATACGGAATAGTACATTATTGCCGTGGCCGGGAAGGAGGCAATTGCAGGCTGAGTATTTTGTTTAAACGGACGAGCTTGCGAGTCCGTTTAATTATAATACGAAGCCTGCAATTGCCATTCCGGCTGAGGCTAATATAGTGCTTTTCTCAAAAATGGGGGAATAAAAAAGACTAAATTAAAATCAAGCGTTATTATTAAATACAAATTGAGGATACTGCAAATTACATAAAATTAAATATCATAATTTTTTTTTAAACAGAATCGCAAGTGTATTTTTCCACCGAAAAACGCAATCTTTTTATGACACATATAAAAATGTCGCGTTTGCAATAGAAAAATACGAGTTGATTTGGCTGAATACGACCTGTGCCGTCTTTTATATGCCAGTTTCTACTTTTTAAAAAGTTTGGTACTCGACAAATAAAGGAATTTGTATGTAACATTCCAGGCGGCCTGCAATGTTTTTTATTTTTTAATTTTGATCTGGCTTTAAACTATACACTTTACCTTCCAATATGTAGCGAGTTATGTTCACTTTGCGGGCCATTTTTGAGAAAAATTACTTATTGTCGAAATATGCTTTTTGGATACCAACACTAGCGGGTTTATTTCAACTTCAATGCTATTTTTGACGTACTTATAACACTACTTCAACTTCAATGTTTAACTAAAATATTCACCAACATGTCACCCGCAAGGCTAATTTACATATAGACATATCAGTTTCACTGCTGCAACTTATAATAATAACTCTCTCTTTCAAATTGTATACATCGGAGTAGGACAGCTGAGTACTGTATTAAATTAAGTTAGCATAGGTGTCAGAGTACGCACTTTCGATCGCTTCGCTCTGAAAACAAAAAGTTGTATTTTAATAATTGACTATTTCAAATCTCGACTCAATAGGGTACTTAATAAAGTACAAATTATAATGTTTTAGTTTAGGACTAAGTGTAGTTTTGTTTTGTGATATGACATTGTGTGCACTTGTGCAAATGTCAGTCAGTTGTCAGAGGTACGTCGTCAATGTCACCGTTTATAGTAGGTACCACAAAAAGACGTGCTTCGATCAGTGGGTCCTGGCTTTCAGATACCTAAACAATACCTACATCTGCCTTGAGTTGTTGATGAAATAGCCAGAATATAAGCAAATAGGCAAGTATATGTACATAGGTACCTATATCTAAGTGGCAGCACAAGCCTGTCATACGGCGTTTGTGGTTTCGAATCCCGGGTCATACCATTCATCATGAGTTCATTAATCATTAGATTTTTACCATTCGCTATTCAGTGGAGGAAAGCATCGTGAGTAAACCAGGGCTGTTATTCTCGACGCGCTCACGCGTCTCACCTCACCGGTCACGCCTAATAGCGAAACTAGACCTCTACCTACACTTAGTAACTACGAATCGCGGCGTCAATATATATTTGTGGGTAAGCGCTGAGGTGAACTTAAAACAGGTTACAGAATAGCGCGGCTGCATACATTTGCGATGTGTGTGAAGTCCTTAACCCGTATAAGGCCGTGACCTATTCCTATCTCATCGATAAGAGGAGGCCTGTTCCCTGTAGTGGGACGTATACAGGTTGATGTTGATGATGATGATGACACCCACCTATATCCCAATAGCGCAGTTCAAGTGTCGTATTCATGATAATATCATGAATACGATATTATCGGGCTATGTCGCCAGAGCTCCTGAAGATGCACTGTGTTAAGGCTACAGCCCTTCAAGCAGTCGCAGCGAATCCACATAATATATCGATACCCTAGTACTAATCGTGCTAATTAGGTACGGGGGAAAAAGTAGTGTATCATAAATCATAAAGTTACAATTTCAGTGACAATTAAAATGTAATTAGTACGACTGTGAACTAGACTACAGTCCCCCGCGGCTATGAAGTCAATCCTGACACATTGCGCAACTATAAAGTTTCTGAATAATGACAATGTCAACCATAGGAAAAAAATACATATTTAACTCTAGAGGCATGTCTCAGGATTGACTTCATAGCCGCGGGGGACTATAAGGTAGTATTATGTCGATATGTATTATGTACTCACTCATTCACCGCCACGCTACGCTCGTAGCGCTACGCCGTAGCTGGTAGCAACTCAAACTCTATATGTAGCAAAAAGCGCCCGTAGCGCTTTGACACATGTGTGTCGTGATAGGCGCTGAATGGGTTAAGATCCTCGCAGCTCGAAGTGATCATAGATTTTACCATATGATTGGCCGTGACTTCATCGCTCTGTTTGCCATTATTTGGCCATTATTATGGTCTTGAAAAATCCTGCTACGGAGTATGGTGGCGACTGTACCAATTTGTATGGGTGAGATACCGTGTGTCACATCCTTTCACGCGAGGTTAGAAAGTGTCATTTATAATGCCTCGGCGGTGTCACTCTAGTGTTTAATGTCCACAAGAGACATCTTAATGTTCTCATCTGTTTCTATTACTTATCGTTTTTCATTTAGGCCTATAACTATTTTTTTTAATGTGCCAATTTTATCAAAGTGGTCAGACTCAATGTTGCTGTATTGACAAGTTTTAAATTCTTTGCCAATGTTTTACAATAATGTGCCTGACATTGGTTGCCACAGTTGGAATTGTGTCAGCTTGATAAATATCCTTGGCAATTAATTTTCACAAAACTGAGACAGTTAATTTTTGATTGATGACTCATGCTAATTGGGTTCATAATTATTTGATAATGGCATTTTGCTACATTTTGCTTTCCTATTAAAATTATGTTTTAGTACAATACAATATAATTCTTTATTGATAACACCATACCTACTTACAAGTCAAATGATCAATATAGACAGTAAAAAAAGAATCTCGACAGATATAGAACTACGGTGTCACAGACAGATACACAGAGACACAGATCCCTACACATTTTAAACTGAAAACACGTCGTTTGCGACGGGGGTTAAAATATAACTACAGATGCTAATGTAGGTACTATGAATGTACTTATACAGTAAGAATACACATACGTAAATAATAATTGCCACGTCTCCATTACGTAACGCAATCTACATAATAAGAATAACATTCCACAATTATGTCACAAAACAAAGTGAACAATAAGCAAAAATTACAAATTCAAATGTGATTACAACGCCATCTATGTGCCGGTCATTGAACCGCGACAATGCGTAATAAAATTATAATAGTTATTTGTTTATCAATAAACGGTTTGCATGTGTTGAGCCGAGTGCAGCTTTTGATCGAGGATTAGCATTTCAATACTACAGAGGAAAAATAGACTAAAAGCTAATGAGTTTCATACATTTTGTTAACTTTCTTCTTTGAACGGCATCGTGGAAAAAAGTGGTGACATTTGCGAATGATTAAGTGTGCTTAATGGTTTAATGGCTTAATGACGACCGAAGCAAGAGGTCCTGGGTTCGAATCCCGGTAAGGGCATTTATTTGTGTGATGAGCACGAATATTTGTTCCTGAGTCATGGATGTTTTCTATGAATTTATTTCTCTATATAAGTATTTATATCGTCGTCTAGTACCCATAGTACAAGCTTTGCTTAGTTTGGGACTAGGTTGATTTGTGTAAGATTGTCTGCATATATATTTTATTTTATTTTTTTTATTTCATTTTTATGTGATTTAAATATTGCTTCTCATAGTTGGTTAAAAGTAAACTACCTAATTATATCTACAATTTGTAATGGTGACTCTTTATTAAGAGCAAGACGATTGTTACTTACTTTATCGTAACATGTGAAGATGGTTTTTAATTTATATTATACTTTAGGTATTTACAAGTCTTATAAACGGCGCGTGACCAATAAGTACTGCCAATAGGGAACATTACTGCAATGTTCTGCCGCCAGAGGCAGCACTACCACTAATAGTAAACCAGTATAGGAATATAGGGATTCACACACACATGCACAAATGATTGTCAAATGAGTGACAAGGATGCTTGCAGAGACAATACCGCAAGTGGGAACGAGATACAATGTCAACGCTGCTAGTGTCGCCACCTACGAAGAGTTTTGCGTAATGTTCCCTATTGGACCGATGTTGACTGTTTCGAATTGCAACCTGTGTAATGGTCCAACTATTATTATCATCTAATTTAAACACTTGTAAAGAAAACTAATGGTTTAAAAAGCATACACGATAAAGTTCATTTTATATTGTAGCAAGGTGCAAATTGTATAATGATTGTAAACATAATACTATCATTAAAATCACTGACTAACTGTACCACAAGTGAATATTATAACAACATTAACATCACATTTGAATAATGAATATAATGATTTAATGATATATTAACCTGCAGGTCACCTAGTGTTTTTATTTCAAAACTAGGTGGCGATTAATTTATTCTATTTTGTGATGACCTTTTGGTATTTGTGACATATATTTCGTGTTGTCACTTTAGCAAATAAATATTCGCGTTATTTGACACCACCTTCAAGGATACCCAGTTTTTTAGTCTCTAAATTATAAAGCCTGTACAAAATCATAGATCCCCTATGGTTACTTTTGATAACCGTGTTACAAAAACTGAAATGTTATTTTATGGATTTTGTTTTTTTTTATTGGTGCTTTATTTTCAGATACCTTGAAGCATGATCACTTTCTTACGAGTTTTCTTGGATGGGTAGAGCGTTTTATCCTTGTTCGGTAATAATTGCACGTCAGGAGTTAAAGATAACTCATCATCAAGTTACTTTGTAGACTTGAAGATTAAATAGCCACAATTTACTCATCAAACTGTCAACGTACCTGAAACAGAGAACAAACTTGTTGGTATCAGAGAAAATTATGTCAATAGGGAACATTTCGCAAAACTCTTCGTAGGTGGCGACACTAGCAGCGTTGACATTGTATCTCGTTCCCACTTGCGGTATTGTCTATGCAAGCATCCTTGTCACTCATTTGACAATCAATTGTGCATGTGTGTGTGAAACCCTATATTCCCATACTGGTTTACTATTAGTGGTTATAGGTAGTTATTAAATTACAGAGATGAAAATCTTCGTTACCTATTTCTGATCGTTGTTCAAAATGCAAGCAATTTGTCTATATTTTCCTGGTAGTGCTTAAATAAGACACTCAGGCCAAAAGCTCTCGTGGTCAAAACGCAACCAATTATATGATAACTTTTGCCCAGAAGGCAGAATCAAAAACACTAAAATGTAGCCCGCTGTCACGGTACCCGTCTGACCAGCGTGCCAGGGTGCTATCAATTCAGAGCCACCTGCGCGGCGCGTGCGACGCTCTTTTACGCTCGTTTCCGCTCAAAAACCTAACTAATATAATTATAATGAAGTTTTTCTGTATATTAAACAAAGGTGATAATTAAGGAACTTGATTGTTTTATTTTTTTGGAAAGCGTAAGGTGTTCTTGTAACTCATTTTTGAACATCATTGTGCTGATTGAATTTTTGATCGATTGAAGTGTTGGCATATTATGGAGGTTTCATGAACGAAACTAAGTTGGTCTCAATAGGGATGGTGACACCAACTAAAATAACCAATAATGTAGAATTTTCTCGAAAGAGGATCAAAAATATAGTCAAAAAAGAAAAACAAGAAAATATAGAGAAAAAAGCTACCCAAGACAATAAATAATCACAAAGTTATAAGTGACCAAAGTTTTAAAGGCCTCCACACACCGGTCGCGTGCGCGGGCCCGCGCAAGTTGTAAAACATTGAAAATAAACTTCAAACACACATCGAATGCGAGCTCGCGGGCCCGCGGCGGGCCCGCGTTCGGTGTGTGTTTGAAGTGTAATTTCAATGTTTTACAACTTGCGCGGGCCCGCGCACGCGACCGGCGTGTGGAGGCCTTAAGAGTTTTCCGCAAAACGCACCTTCACATAAAACGATTGTCATTTACTATGACGCTCAAGACCTATGACATCACGGGTCTCAATCTCGTGCTGAGTTGCTAAGGTTCTTCTTAAATATTCGTTAAACTTGGTCCTTCTCAACGATGAATCACATACTTAGTGAAAATACATTGAGAGGCCATAGTAGTTCTGTTGCCCATGCATTTTATATTGAAGTCACTGGCAACACTTTACTTGTCAGCTCTTGACTAAACTTGTAAAATTGTAACTTGTAGCTTTGTAAACTGAGCCACAGGGCTGCTTTGGGTCTCTTAATGTAATTTAGGTCATATAATTTCATTATAGAATTCGTCACATTTTTAATCACTACCGTAAAATGGGGTGAGTAGGGTTCGCGGGGAGTAATGAGTTATGAATGGGGAGAGAAGGGTTGAAAGGGGGGTGAGATGGGATTTCAAGGCTACTGCTACAAAAATAATGTATTCCAATTTAAAATGGAGCTATAGAAATACTCATATTAAAAAAAAATCTATCCAACAATCTTCCAAAACCACCTTTGTATGAACACCCATCTCACCCCAATTACGAGGGACTACGGGGTGAGGTGGGTCCTCCTGTTTATCGTCAAAGTTATGAAATGGAACTATCCAAAAAAAAAAAACTAAAATACAAACGTCCAGAACACTTATTATATAACGAAGTATCAAGATGGGCCGGTGAGGCGACCTTTATTCTTATCTGCCATTAGTATGTGGAGATGACGGAAACACGGACATAAAAGCGCCTTTGTCACTTATAACAAATCACAGGTTTTATTTAATTTCACTTCAAATCAAAATAACATGTGATTGGCAAGATACAATTGGATTTAAAAGAGCCAATAGGTTAGCGCGCGTGCACCACCGAGCACGGCTGTCGAAGTTATGACCAGCCGTCACCGGTCGGCCACCGGCTACCCTATTCGGGGTTGCCCGCTCTTATTTTACACCACCTTCGACTATTTTATAACTGTCAACATTATTTCAAACAAAGACAAAGACCCAAGTAACAATAATCAACCACGCATTTGAATCGAGCAACATAATTCAAATTTGCGAGCACTATTCCGGCAGTGCGCCGTCATATTATACACCATTCAGTTTGTATGAGGTTTGAATGTCAGTTTTGACCCTACTCACCCCATTTTACGGTATCATCTTTTCCTTTTCATTGTTACCATTTAATAGTGTTAGATTGTTGACAGACCACATGTTTGGGTATCGTTAAGTGGGCCCTGGCAGCTTGGTCAAATCGTGAAGGAAACCCGCGCGCCACAGCAGTGGTGTCCGAAAGCGAGTTTGGATTAATTATGCATACACTAATACGGCGCCAAGGCCGATTTTTGCATACGGCCGTAACGGCGTGTTTACGGCGCATATTGTTAGTCTTCCTCATTATACTGGCACTAACTGTTGCCGGTGACTTTGCTTGAGTAATTTGGATCGTTTGATTGACAAGATTCCTACACATCACAAATTTCCTTCCATTAAGACTATGGAATGAAATCGTTTCTTTATTGTAGGACAAAGTGCTACTAGCCGTTGCTGTAGGTTTGCTTACATTTTGGCAGTTTGGTTAAATTATGGATGAATTGACGACCGCTTTAGCCTAGTTGGTAGTGACCCTGCCTACGAAGCAAGAGGTTCTGGGTTCGAATCCCGGTAAGGGCATTTATTTGTGTGATGAGCACGAATATTTGTTCCTGAGTCATGGATGTTTTCTATGTATTTAAGTATGTATTTCTCTATATAAGTATCTATATCGTCGTCTAGTACCCATAATACAAGCTTTGCTTAGTTTGGGACTAGGTTGATTTGCGTAAGATTGTCCGCAAATATTAATAAAAATATTAATATTAAAAAGGAATTTATGCTGAAATTCGGCTGTTCTGTTCCTTATATTTAACACTATAAGTACTTGGAAGTTAATTTTGCCATGCTCGGCTATTTTTTTTTATTGAAATCTATAAAGTGAGCCCCAGTTTTCTTATTTTTTATAATTATTTATAAGACATAAGGCATTTATTAATCAGAATCGTTTACACAGTATATTTAATAATAAGTACCAGTCCCTGCACTAGGCTTTGCCTGTATCGCAGGAGACCGCATATTACCTTTTACATTGAATGGATTCAAAATATTACAATCAATTGGACAATATATTATAAATATCAAATAAGGAATACAATGTGTGTATTTGTATATTGTTTGTGTGTGTACGGGTGTGTGTGTTTTTTATTTGACAATTTGCAGAATTTATACCCTCTTATTTTTGATTAAAGTGTACCGATACAATTATTTTCATAAATAACAAGCTTCCTTTCATAAACACTCTAAAGTAAGAGATTTAACTCGTATTTGAAATTAATATGTATACCGTTCAGGCTAATTCATTATTTAATTATACAAATACTTAAGTTATTACGCGCAATTTCATAGTTATTATACAGATTTCATAGTTCAGTAATCCTAATTAAGTACTGCTAATGCTTAATGAAATTAATACATTTCGATATCCCCTAAGATTCTGAGACTGTTTGAATCAAAACGTAGTTGATTCGCATATGTATGAATTCACAGTTGTTGCTTATACAGGGTGGGCCCTGTAACTGGAGCAAAAAATTAAACGGTAGATTATTAAGCTTGTGAACAATTATTTCGAAGTGTTTTATGCGAAAAAAAAATATTTTTTTTGAAAAAAAAAATTCTTTAAAATAAGTTTACTTGTATATTTTTACTCTTCTGGAGTGCTATGAGTAACTTTTTATTTTAAAAACACAAAAAAAAAGAAAAAAATATGAAAAAATCACAAAACTATCTGTTGAACACAAAAATGCAAAACTATTATGACTCATTACATGATGTTACCTCAAAATCTGCATTGACTGCCGTGATATGATCTCGTGGTGCCAAAATACATTACTTGGAGGTCATAACTTTAGATCAAAATTTCTCCGTAACCAAAAATTTTGAAAGTGAATGATACACAAGGGGTTACTGCAAATGCTCTAAGGAAGCCTCCTTTTGAATATTTGCTCGTGTTACAGGGCCCACCCTGTATAGTAACTAGTGGTAAATGGGTGGTTGTGATTATCCTACATGTCATTATCATTACCTACTAAATATTTTGTGCAGTTGTAAATTCGGAAAACTGATTTTTTTTTTTTGCGAGTGAAATAGATCACCGTGTTTTACCAAAAAGCCAAATAGCTGCCGATGACCAGAACGTAACATTTTGCCATGATATACCCAGGTTTTTATAAAAGAATTGCATAGTTATTTTTCCGGATAATATATTGTTATATCTACATTTAATATGCCGAGGTGCGTTGCGCGTGATATTTTGTACTGCTGTTTTTTGTCGAAACTTGTGGAAGAATACTTTCTGGATGAACTTGCGACGTGGATTTCAATGAATGAATCAGGCGTTACCTACTGGGGGAATTTTCATGATAAGTTACTAGAATCTTCTGCTATTCTGCTAGAGATTTCTGCGGTGGACGTGGCGCAAGCAACATCTCCAGCCAGCACCTCCTGCGGGCGTAGGGTTGCCATATGGAAAAATGAATTGTCCTGATAAAAATCCTGACATCACCCTAAAAGTCCTGACATTTCTTGTAACAGAGTTGTATTATTTCATTCATTAAAATTTGTAATAAATGGATCATAAAAAACATAATTTTTTTTTGTATTATATGAGGCCATTTCTAAAAATCCGGACACTTGGCCAAGTCCGGCCGCAATCCTGGCAAATGGTCAAAAATCCTGACATATCAGGACAAATCCTGACGTATGGAAACCCTATGCGGACGGTAGCATGGTTAATATATTATCACTTTTTTTTTTTTAAGATGGCTTTTACTCTTTGCTGTTTTAGCAAGGTGGATTTGCCAATATCAGTTTAGAGGTGTTGATTGTTGACATATTTACACACAAGGAGTACGTTCGGTAAAATTTTGATTTTATCACTTATCGTTGTCGTTAAGACATCCGTCACTGTCGCACTCGCTTACTTGTCAGAACGTGACGGACGTCTTATCCACAGCGATGGGTAAGTGATAAGGTGGGAACCATGCTAGCCCATGCTAGGCTAAGCCCGCTGATGATGCCCATTAGAGGGTTTTTAGGGTTCCGGACCAAAAAGGTAAAAACGGAACCCTTATGGTGCGACTCCGTCCGTCTGTCTATCTGTCACAAAGCTAAATATCTCAGGTACTACTGATGCTATCAATTTGAAATAGTTGTAAAAAAAACCTTTTTCACGTGTATGGAAAATTAAATATTTAAAGATATATTTTTAATTTCTATAAAAAAGGACGGATAATAGGGGTGGCATAAATTAAAAGTGTTGTTAGTAGGCCAAGTGAGGTATCATATGAAAGGGCTCAAATTGCACATTCTAACAGTTTTTTTTCTACAGAGGGATAATTTTGATTTTGGACTTTCAACCGCTTGACTCTTTCGGAAAACTGACAAAATCGATGAAATGCCGTGCTGAAAAAACGATAAAAAATTAAACTCGAATTCAATTATATCGGTAGTAAGTAAGTGCCTACAATGTTGACACTACAATTGTATTTAATTTACAAGCACTCGAAATTCAAAAATTGGGCCCCCTGCACGGTCTTAGCGGAATAACAAAATAATATTGTTTTCACTTCTCATGCTCGAAAAGTGTGTCATATTAGGCTTAGCAAGCGGGGTACAAAGCAAAGTAGTATATTATTTAGCCCCTAGGGAAAATACGTATTATAGGTACATATTTCTGATTTACAAAACATTTTAATTTGACCAATCAAACAAAACACTTCACCGTATTAAATCCACCAATCACAACCCTTTAAAAAAACATAAAAAAACATTTGTATTTGGTATCAACTAACCAGAAAACAGCTAATATTAAAATCGACCAATCAGGAAACAAATTCATTGCAAACATTAGGCGTTTTTATTCCCTAATTTAATTAAAAAAAAACATGCAGCCAAATTGAACAATCTTTTCGCCTAAGGAATTTATTATTGATTTTGGATGGATAATCTTTGTTTTGGCAATTTTCTCGCAGTCGAAGTGAAAAGTAGAGTATGTAACTCTGGTCTAGAAGCCATATAACCACTTAGAACAATTTTCCCTCACTTCGCTCGGGAAAATAACAATCTCGTGGTAATATAGCTTATTATAGACTCTTGTCATACAATACTATTGTCACTTAAATAAATAAACATACAAGTGTCATATTTGTATGTATTGATTATAAATACAATAAGCGTCGTTGATTCCAGACGTTTGAATTAACATAGTCGAGTAGCCTTGCTGAATTAAGTTGCTGCTAATAAATAGTGGAAACCTGTAGTTTTTATTGATAGTAAATCTGCCATTTGTGTTTTAACGTTTCATTTTCATAAAAAAATACGGAAAATTTATATATATTTTAAAATATCGTTAGCATGTCTGTCGTAAAGTCATATTGAATATGCAAACAGTATTATAGAATTACAATTTTGTAAACCGGCTTTTTAAGTAGTCGTAAAATATACATGCAAACAGATTTTTCCAAACGATTGTATTTTTAGTTTGATTTTAATTAATATTACATTTTTATAATATTGCAATATTAAGTATATTACTTTGTATTGTAAACAATACAAATACTATTTATTTATTACACACCTCAATAAAAAAACAATGTACAGAACATAATCAATATAAGTGGAACACCTGTTATATGCAGATGACAAAAAAGTTTTTATCAAAATTAAAAGCCCGTCTGACTGTCAAGTTTTGCAAAACACTCTTGATTCTCTAGTAGAATATTACCACAGGAACAAAATAACGGTAAACGTATCTAAATGCCAGATAATAACTTTTTCTAGAAAACCATCTCCTATTAGTGCTTCCTACACTATGAACAATATTATTTTACAAAGAGTCCAGTTAATTCGAGACTTAGGAGTTTTATTAGATAGTAAAATGTTAATGTCTGATCATATTGATAATATTATAAACAAAGCTTATAAAAACTTAGGTTTTGTAATGAGTCTGTAAAGCATTTAATGACCCTGTTTGCATCAAAATTATTTATTTTACTTACGTACGTAGTGTCTTGGAGTATGCGTCTAATATATGGTCCCCTCATTACATTACCTACAAATCTCGACTTGAAAGACTACAGCAGAGGTTTCTAAGATACCTTAATTACCGAACCAAACGTACATCTATTAGTTATAGTGATAGTAGTAAGCGGCATAATATGATGAGTCTGGAGGATAGGAGAGACATGCTCGATATGGGTTTGCTTTATGACATTATCAGAGGTTGTGTAGATTGCCCTAACCTTATAGCAGCCATCAATTACTTCACACCGAAAACAAACACCAGGTACCCACGCCTTCTTAGTTTACCTAATCATCAAACAAATTACGGTAGGAATTCTGTAATATATAGAATATCAAGGACATACAACAATCAGTTTAGTGACATCGACCCATTTGTGTATAACAACAAAAAATCGTTTAAAAGTGCAATTGCGAAACAAATACATAATTATTGAGGAGGGCTGAACACACACACACACACACACACACACACACACACACACACACACACACACACACACACACACACACACACACACACACACACACACACACACACACACACACACACACACACACACACACACACACACACACACACACACACGCACACACACACACACGCACGCACGCACGCACGCACGCACGCACGCACGCACGCACGCACGCACGCACGCACGCACGCACGCACGCACGCACGCACGCACGCACGCACGCACGCACGCACGCACGCACGCACGCACGCACGCACGCACGCACGCACGCACGCACGCACGCACGCACGCACGCACGCACGCACGCACGCACGCACGCACGCACGCACGCACGCACGCACGCACGCACGCACGCACGCACGCACGCACGCACGCACGCACGCACGCACGCACGCACGCACGCACGCACGCACGCACGCACGCACGCACGCACGCACGCACGCACGCACGCACGCACGCACGCACGCACGCACGCACGCACGCACGCACGCACGCACGCACGCACGCACGCACGCACGCACGCACGCACGCACGCACGCACGCACGCACGCACGCACGCACGCACACACACACACACACACACACACGCACGCATAAAGAAGATAAAAGATTGTAATATTTACTCATTAACCTAACATATTTTAAGCAAATCCGTTTCTTCCTGTATCTGTTAGGGAGACCTGTCATTGGCTTCTAATAAATAAAAAAAAAAAAAAAAAAAAAAAAAGAAGCAAACAACAGGCTATTACTACTAATTATTCTTTAGTCTGACAATTTAAGACGTCGATATCATTTGGTTTTGTTTGATCAGTTCATACATTAAAATTTACAATATAGTTGTTGAATATTTTAATTTGTCGAAAACTTATGTTTGTTAAACCGCAACATTTTCACGAATTTTGAAATCGTCGTTGTGTAGAAGCCAATTTAGTTAAGTTAGTTTTGTAAAGGAATAAAAAAACAAAGACAAAAAATGGCTAATGATGTAATACTCTACTAATAATGCAGTATAATATTTTGCATGTGAATAACATATTCAATTGTTAGTTCTTTTTTGCCTGAAACACAGGGTATCCTAGTTCAGGCACGTGTTATTTGCCTCTAATATTAAGCTCCTAGTCTATAGTAAATACTGATGTACATTATGTTTTATCAATAAATTATCTTGAATTAAAACGCAAGACAAAAGCAGACCCTACTGGCAACAAGACTCGTAGGCAGGAATTAATTGTAATTTAAATAAAGAGGATTTAATTGAGGATCAAATACAATAATAAATTGTGAAATTATAGCAAAAGTTTAAATGACCTTGTGGTCGCCAACGTAGGCACCGAAGCGTTGGTATGTAACGGCGGCATCCGAAGGGCTGCGCGCCTGCGCGGGCGCCGGCTGCGATGCTGCGTGCGCGCACCCCTCGAACAGGTCGCATCATGTACACTGATTTGCATAAATCTCAATATTCCCACAACGCAAGTGTCTCCTAGATCGCCGTTACTAGACGGGTTTTACCCTATCATTGGGATTGTGTTTGGAAGCTGATTTTCCCATGATTCAGTTGCTATTCAAGGATCAGAAATAAGGGTTGATGATGCCGAGAGAAGTTATATTAAGATTAATCTGGGGTGAAGTTATAACTACCGAGATTTCTTTTTGATACTATGGAAGATTCTGGAATTATTATAAAACTAGTTTCTGCGTCCATTTGAAACCCCCTGATCTTTTGTTGTTTTATTATTATTAAAACATCAAATAAACTCAACTTCACAAACATCGACACATCGGAATAGTAAAATATAAAAAATAAAATACTAAAAATGTTCAGTCAGTGTGTACATACTTATAGAGTTTTATTTTACAAAAAAAAAATTGTATGAGTTGCTAAATTCAAAAAACAATCGAATAGCTTTATTATTGCTAATATAGTTTCTTGATCAAAGTCCCATACGACATACTATTCAAATTATACATTGATATACGTTATGTTAATGTATTCCAAATTCCTGTGGTAAAATATTATGCAAATATTATAATAACTGAATTAAATTAATACAAAAACTAGCCCGACTGTACACGGGGCGGGTGTCCGAGTGTCCAAAAACGCAGGGGTAGTCCACTGGCCAAATAATAATAGCATTGTTAATCGGACTATTGTCACTGTCGTGTTATTAAACTCCCAACCGGTTATCTAGTTTGTACTTTTGTATTTGCGTTCGTGTTCGTATTGTTGATAAAAAATATTTGAATGTTTGTATTTTTAAAGCTTTCGGTTTCAAGAATTTAGTTCCAAACTTGTTCTGAAATTTAACTCTTTTCAAACTTTCTTCTTTTCCATTTCGTTCTTTTAACTTTCTTTTGTGATGGATGATTATATCTTCTATTAGATACATTGCTTACTTAGTGCTGTGGCGCAATGACGCAAAGTGGATCATGGCCTCCGACACAAAAGACCTAAAGATAGGTACATTACATTTGTATTATTAGATATCATTGATTACTTAAAGAGCAGAATAACACATGCAGATTTCGATTTTCATTCATTTCATCATTTACTTGCCCTTACCCCATTTCCTTGGGGTCGGCGCAGCATGTCTTTTTCTTCCATACTTCTCTGTCAGCCGTCATCTCATCACTCACTTCTTTTCTCTTCATATCATCTCTCACACAGTCCATCCACCTTTTCCTTGGCCTAACTCGTCTCTTACATCCATCCACATTGTCATACTTTTCTACTTTCACAAAATTAAACCTTTCAAAACCAAGTGCTACTAAATTAATTTGATAATGAACCTTGTTTAATCAAAGAAGACAGTACAACAAGAGTCAAAAACTACTTTAACACAAAGTAGCATTTCGTGCTAGGGTTTTCGTGATTGTACCTACAATAAACTTTTAACGGCCTCCGTAGCCCAGTTGGTAGTGACTCTGCCTACGAAACTGGAGGTCCCGGGTTCGAATCCCGGTCAGGGCATTTATTTGTGTGTTTATCACGAATATTTGTTCCTCAGTTATGGATGATATATATGTATATATAAGTATCTATATGTATTTATCTATTATATATATCATCGCCTAGTACCCACAACACAAGCCTTATTGAGCTAACCGTGGGCCTAGGTTGATTTGTGTAAGATTGTCCCGTAATATTTATTTATTTATATATATCTTTTTTTTTAATAGTCAAAATGCTCGTAATTGTCTCAATGCTACTATGACCCACAGTGCTAACATGTACAGTAGAGTAACTCAAGAAACTGGCCAACACAGGGAACATCGTACAAATGAATAACATATAGGTACGGTGTAACGGCCGACAGCCGAGCAGTGGTTAATGCTTTACAACTAGTTTAGAGGAAGAGTAAAGTATTACGACATTTTATGATAGAATAGATAGAACAAACTAAATGATTCAACAAGCAAGCGAATGAAGGTCTACGTTTTAGCTTCGGCAAAAATTCATTCGTGTGTCCGGCGTCCGGTTGTTCTCCTCTACAAAACGCATTTCTCAACCTATTCTCGTGAAATTTTGTGAACAGGTTCAATGATTATACAGATTGTTTTTGTTGATTCAGCTATTAGTTTTTTTTAAGATAGTTTCGCTTGTCATCATCTCACAGAGCCACTAGTTTATTGGTAACACCACAGATGTATACATATAAGGAGACATGCCGGCCGATTTGTATTGAGTACGCCTGTCGCAAGTACATTAAAGCCCACACAAAGCCCAAGTAATTGACAAGACAAAGCACGCACACATCTAAAACACACACACTTGTATACCTACGCTCTTATTGGACAATACACGCGTATTATATCAGGCATTTTGGGAAGAAACGTAATATTCTCTGCGATCAGCACGCGTGCACAGTATAGCAGAGTATGCCCATTGAGCTAACAACTGCGACACGGCCGCCGGCGGCTTGTCCTCTCTCTAGTATTCTATGCTCTGAGGGTAACACGATACTTTACCGGCACGCGATCAATTTAATGGTCATATATTTTTTACAGTTAATATACTGATTATTTTCACTGCGTGATTCAGGTACAGTGGGTAATAGTTTCGCGGAAAGCAGATAGAAGAATTCTTTTAATAGTGGTTTGCAATTTGGACTTCAGTCGTAACTGCAAACGATTAAACTTATTAGGTTTAGCTTATTAACTACTAATTATCACGGTTATAGCAATGTTGCCTCTGGTATCTGTTGATTGTGCTAAGTTTTAAATGTACGAAAGCTAAACGTTTTCTGTTTAGGAGGTAAGCTTAAATTAAAAATTTTTTACGATCGGCAGACCTTCTTTTAATTAAAATATTGTGTGTAACGTATCCAGTGGATTTTCAACATTCTTCTTTTAATAAATAAGCCCTAGATAAAATTAGTTAGGGCGGGGGTAATGTGGTGTACCTATTGTTAAGTGGCCTTTTTTCCATTAGTGGTCGTCAAGTTATTTTGTTGTTGCTGTTTACTAGTTTATACATAGTTGTCTTATAAGAGCCAACATAAATACATATACCATCATGAACGAGTGCTACAAGTAAGTTTTCAAAGACGTTTCGAACAAATGTCACCAGTGTGGGGCCAGGATTCATTAGGCGCTCATTAAGGGCCGTAAATCTGCGCGGACGCCGATCCGACCGGCCAGCGCTTTATATTTCACGCGCCGCTTTTACACGTCCACTGCGCTATGAAGACCTAGGGACGGATAGATACGGCAACTGTAAAAATAGACCTTCAACTTTTTTTGTTTGTTGCCATGTTTACGAATTGCCTTTTTGTTGCCTTTGAGTTTGAAGACGGACGCAACCATTAATTCCGTACTATTCATATTGATTTATTTAGTATTAATCAAACACTGTACGGTAGAAGCTATAAAATAGATTAAATTATTATTGTAACCTACTAACACTTAGATTCATAAGCACACATTTGTACGACTAACACTATATGGGTTCCATGCCTGAAATAAAATAATTGAATTGAATTGAATTGAATATACAATAAAATAACATGCCGGGTTGCAACATACTAATATTATAAATGCGAAAGTAGTCCTGTCTGACTGTCTGTCTGTTACCTTTTCACGCTTAAACTCTGAACCGGCCGGGAAAGGACCAGACATTTATTATCCCGGAAATCATCCCGTAAGGGATTAAAATGGGGGGCAAAAGTTTGGATCGAGCTACGACACAAACGAGTAGAGCAGCAGGGCAGAAGATAGTGTAAACATTCTTTTTTTCATCACACAAGGTCATAATCATTGTTGACGCATTTGTTTCGACTGTGTGTTGTGACGTTAACACTTTAATCATTGTAGCATTTAAGCCACACGTGAATATGAAACGTGGATACAACTATTTGAATGGTACTTTTAAAACTTACTTTTGTCGAATTTTCTATATTATCTTTTTATATATTTTTCTCTTTTTCCAATTAGAATCTGTTTACGACTTCATTTTTTTAAATTTTATTACCCAATAAACTATCTAAAGCAGATGCATCAGGGAAATATCTCGTTGTCAATAGTTCATCCTAATTTAAAGTGTTCATTCATAACAATGAATATAAACTCAACGTTCACGTACTATTGCATATTTAGCAAGCTGCCCGCTCTATCGCTCCCTAGGCCGCCAACTAACCCTTTCCCGCCGCCAATAATGAAATCCGGGGTGTGAAATAAAAAGAAAAACTCTCTTAATTAAATTTTCTTTTGGGAAATTTAATAAACGCGAGCGTTCGCCCGCGCGAATTATTAATTTTATAATTTTTACAGCCCTCCCAAACTTTTGTTTTCATTTTTATCGCGTTTCTAAATAACCGCGCCAGGCTGCGGCACATCCGGCATTCTTTCACCCCTTTCAATAATAAGCTTATTATACGTTCACCTTTTTTTTCTAAGTATTATAAGATTTACTATTTTGTAATACTTATTGTTGTTACGTTTGCAATCGGTTATTGGTTGCACGGTTAACAGAAGAAACTATTTTAAAGTCAGTTCATAAAACATCCTTGAAACTCAAACTCAGTATTATTTCGAAGGAAGCTCTTATTTTGAACAAAAAGGCCCGGGCTCAACAACATTGGATTCGTAAACGGTCGAAAAAGTAACCCAGATTTTCATTGCAGGCTTTCAAAATGCATCCTAGAATAAATCATCTACGCTAAATGCAGTGTTGGATATTACGGAACGAAATTGTAGCCCGCCTGAACAACGGCCCGCAATATAACAATAATATTACAGTGTTCTAGCGGCGTAAAAACAACAGAGGCAGAATTTCGCGTATGCCACCTAAAAATACAACGAAAGTTAGTGAACTAGGTTTGTTGTTTAGTTTTGTTTTAGTTGTATTTTAGAATCGAATGGAAAGTTTACAAAGGAAAAGCTACCTAGAAATAAACATTGTAATTATTTTTTTCAAAACACAAGCGCAATAAGCAAGTTAGTGTTTGATGAAAATATATATTTGCAATCACGTTCTCGGAAACGGCTCTAACGATTTAGATGAGATTTGGAATACTGGGGTTTACGGGGGCGAGAAATCGATCTAGATAGGTCTCATGTCCGGGAAAATTCGTTTTCTCCGTATTTTCTCCATTTTCACCCGAGCAGAGCTCGGTCGCTCAGGGACTTTCATATAATATACGTATTTTTATACCAATAAAGGTTACTAGTAGAAATAATAGCCTTACAAGATTGACAGTAGATGTTTAATGATATGATACCAATGCCAAACGCATATCAACATCATCATCATCCTCCTAGCGTTATTATTCCCGGTTGTGCCCCTAAAAGAGCCCGGGGTCCGCTTTGACACCTAATCCCAAGATTTGGCATAGGCACTAATTTTACGAAAGCGACTGCCATCTGACCTTCCAACCCAGAGGGAAAACTAGACCTTATTGGGATTAGACCGGTTCCCTCATGATGTTTTCCTTCACCGAAAAGCTAACGGTAAATATACCGTACATAAGTTCCGAAAAACTCATTGGTACGAGCCGGGATTCGAACCCACGACCGCCGCTTGACAGCCGCATGCCTGAACCACTAGGCTACCGTAGCTTCAACGAACAACACCATTGATTATATTAAAAACGAACGCATATCAACATCATTGATTATATTAAAAAAATATTTAAAATGCTGTGTTATCCTTTGAGTGCAGTTTATTATTAGGGTTCTACAGTAGTGGTATTCGGGGTACTCCATGCATTCTAAGCGAAATCTCAAACTCAAACAGGAAAAGCAACCATTTTAGCATAAAAATACATGAGGTCAAACAGATGATCTACCGCGAACAATGCTCAGCTCAAACAGATATTTAAATAATATACTAGATGCAGATATGCGGAGGCGCAGGGCAGCGGTTGAATAAACACTTGGTATGAGTGCGATAAGTGCTCGAACAACGGTAGCGACTGAGCAAAACTATTATGATGAGGCCGTTTAAAGACTGCCAAAGTCAACAGTTTCATTTAGGCGACGTAGACTCACGGTCTTCTCTCCCTCTCACTGAGCATAAGCGTGAGCGAAATGGAAGTGAGTGTTCGGAAGCGCGGATATCATGTTTTTTTAATTTAATATTTTTGTGCGTTTAAATAAATAAAAAAAAAATAGCTAAATTCCCTTAAAAATGATATTGCCGATTTCTAGAACCAATTTTAATATGTTTAGCTTTTGTGCAAAATGCATAATTTGTTACGATTTTTTAAAATGTATTTTAGACCTATGTTCCTACTTTTTTTGTTTATTGAGCGAAAGTCAAAAACTCAGGATACGAATAGCTGTAGTCCCTCGAGAAAGGCCTCAAGATTGTTAATTTAATTTAGGGCAGCCTTATTTGATCCAAACAAGCGCTACGACTTTTTAAAAATCAAATTTCTGAGCCTACGTTGCCTTAAACTGGTATAAGTTAGGTCCAAGCATTATAAAAGATGACCCATAAGATGGACTGATGACCTGGTAAAGGTCGCGGGAGTCCGCTGGATGCGGGTGGCGCAGGACCGGTCATTGTGGCACTCTTTGCGGAGGAGTGAGTGTCCAGCAGTGGACGTCTTTCGGCTGATACGATGATGATTATTATAAAAGATATATGGAATCACATTTCCATACAGGGCATTTTATCCAAATCGGGCAGTGAGGGAAAATCTGAAACTATAAGAGATACAGAAATTTGTAGGAGACTGGTAATTCGACCTATTCCTTGAAAGGGGTTATACTAGAGCTAATTTGCAACAATTTATGTCCAGTCAACCAGGGGTCAAAACACGATTTTTTTAAATTTTTCGAGTTTTTAGTTTGTTTGAAAAAAAATCGCCTTGCCGCGCCTTGATTGTGACAAAAATGTTTTTTTACCACCCAAATGGAAGTACTTTTGTCACAATCACCAGCTTAAGGCTGCAAGGAGATTTTTTATCATACAAACTAAAAACTCGAATATCTCAGAAACCAGCGAGTTTCGACCCCTGGTTGACTGGACATAAATTGTTGCAAATTAGCTCTAGTATAACCCCTTTCAAGGAATATGTCGAATTACCAGTCACGCTGTATATAGACATATAGACTGCATTCAAAGACAATGAAGCCCCATACACGGGCGGGAATCAAACCCGGTCAAGTCTGTCCAAAAATCGGAGTTCGTTTTATTGCTGAAATGAATAGTCCCGGTTGTAACTGTTGTAAGTTACATTTGTTGCTAAAAGGCCCTGTATCCGATACACTGATACCTAACAGCTTTTGTTTTAAAGGCTTCTACTAAAAAAATTGTAAACACCTTATGATGACCTTATGATCGCTATGACTTTGACATTACGGGGTCATGAAGAATTTGAACCGAGAGTCGAGTTTTCTTGGCAGAACATTTGTTCAATAACTCAATAGACCTCAAAAAATCCTTAAGTCCTCTGTTAAAAATCGCACATGCAAAAAAACAACTCACTGGTGACCCTGAGTTCAAGGTAGATATTACCCATAATGGTCACATTTTTCCACAGTTTTATGAGACGGAACAAAGTAGACTCCTCACCGACCCGTACTGTACCTGACCTATCCTCGCAATATTCATACCTCGGATGCCAACTCTGTAATCTACACCGCCAATTACATATCTTTAATTACACGAACGACACGCTAGGTTTACTTCCACAGAACTCTTGATTACGATTCTCGTAATCTGTCGGCAAAAAATGATGGCGTGGTGGATGGTTTCTAGACTTTGTGGGGTGGCTGGCGTGTTCGGGATATAGGTATTTTAGTTGGTTTGGTCTAATTACTGGCACTCTCAAATAACAATAGGCAGTTCATTTGATCTAATTGCCGGCACTTTTTAAATAATAATGAAAATTATTTTATGGCAACTAATAACGAAACACATGAAACATCCATATAAATATTATTGTAGTATTGCTATTTTATGAAGTTGAGTCATTTCCTTATAAAACTTATCCATGACTATTGTCATGGATAAGTTTTATAAGGAAATGACTGAACTTCATAAAATCATCAATTTCATTATTATTTAAAGAACAACTGATAATATTGTATCAGTTGTTCTTTAACGAATGTTGTTCGAATATTAGATAAACAGATATTTCGTGATCTGTAAAATGACGTGTGCTTTAGAATTGTATTTATTTATTTATCTCACAAAGTATCTGTTTATTGCACAAAAGAAGAACTTATATTACAAAAGGCGAACTTAATGCTATGACGCATTCTCTACCAGTCAACCTTAAGGCAAAGCAGATAAATTCATGATGATTTTCATGGTAACCAATACACTAAAACAGCGTTGTATGTAACTAACCCTATATTCTAGGCCCAGAGTTCCGAAGCCGTATTACTGATAAAAAGTCACATTTTTTTGTTGCATAGTACTGATAGTACGCCAATGTGACGCGTAGAATACTTCGCCTTCCCGTTGTTTGTGCACCGTACTTATGAACCTTACTCGTATCGTTCATGAATAATGGATCGCGCTCCAAATAATATACGATTACGTAGAGGAAAATGCACTTTCTTTGTCTCGGTGCTCTGTGCCCGCCGAATTCGGGTAATGACCGCACTCACACACACACAATCTGGTCTACGTCAAATATAATATGTTTACATTAGTGCACCTTATTCCAATGGAATAAAGTAGTATGCATATCTTTGATGCCTCTGTACGTACGCTCTGTGGTGTGCATGTGTGAGAATGGCGAAAACATTTTGACCATCGGCATGGGAGCGTAACGCTCGGAAATATTATGATAGTTAAATTATTTGAATTTAAGCGGACGTTTGCTATGGCTATTTTATGTGATGATCTTTCTGAATACCGTTGAGGAAAGTACGATACATTATTTTGTAAGTGTTGAGCTGTTTATTAATATGCCGCGTTGAGATAAATACTAACGATACGCTTAACAAACTCAGCAGTGGTTGCCTTAAAGTCTGACGGTGCTGGGTTTGAATCTCAAAGAATAAATAAAACGATATATTGTTGGAAGTAGATTTTCTATAAATTCTACTATTAGGTAAGTAGTGTAATTGCCTGGGGAGACCTCTTTCAGTACACCTTTTGGCAAGTTTCTAATGCGCGAGCAGCCCTTCGATTTGAACATTTCAGCAAAAACAGAGCAAGTGTTAACTCCGAGCCAAGAACCAACCTGTTGCCAGATAAGAGGAAACGCAGCCAACATGCCTTCAACTAACCTTGGGTGACCTGAATATGCTGAAAATTTCAGCGCTCTTATATTGTTATTATATTAAGTTCAGTATTTCCTAACAATAATGATCCATGCTGGTCTCTGAATAAATGAATTGATTGATTGTTTGATTCAGAATGTGTTTGATAGACAGGGCCAAAATCAAGGTACGAAAAATTGGAGGTCAGATTATGTAGGTGTATAAACCTACAAGTTGCAGAACATTCATGTTATAAAAACGTTTGAAATATGAATGAATGAATGAATATACATTTATTTCAAGTAACTATGACTCATACAGTTTTATATAGAATTACATAAAAGATATGTAAAAAAAATTACTTTGAAATTTTTATGTCGATCCATTAATAGGTCAGACTTGTGGCGAGTTCTCGGGGAGGGTTGCGAATATTTAAGCTAGTGCAAAGCCTGCCTAACAGTTCACTTCAGAACAACAAGTCTGACCTTCGATTACGAACAGTCGTTACGAACCTCGGGATCAAGTAGTACTAGAGTTGAATGGGATGAGTTGAGATTATGTAACTACGTTGTGAAGTTTATTTATTATGAATAGCATAACAGATATTGCTAATTCAAGCTGCGGTTACCTCCCAGGGCTCGCGTGACTGCTACCGTGAGACACCGACGCCGGTGCTCTATGACTGGTATTGTTTACATTGCTAAGTACCTGGCAGAGTAACGAGGAAACAGAGTAGACAAGCTGAGGACGCTTGTTGAGGTTGGGTGGAGACGCGTCAGGATCTTGGCTACGACGTTTGTAGTTGGCTTGTGTTATAAATATTAAGAAAAGAGTGTATTCATAAAAATTAGTAAGTTGGGTAAGTCTATTTTTACCCAAACTGCCCCAGAAGGAGGGTTATAGTGTCCGAGCGTATATATATGCGGACAAGAAATTCTATTTCACGGGCTGTCCAAACGGCTTTATGGATTTTGGCACATGAGGTATTTCTCAGCTGATCTGTCAGCCGAAAGATGTCAATAGGCAGAACAAAAACAAAAATCTTAGTCAATTTATTTAAGGAATATTTTTAACGGCCTCCGTAGCCCAGTGGGTAGTGACTCTGCCTACGAAGCTGGAGGTCCCGGGTTCGAATCCCGGTCAGGGCATTTATTTGTGTGTTTATCACGAATATTTGTTCCTGAGTTATGGATGTTATATATGTATATAAGTATCTATATGTATTTATCTATTATATATTTTATTTATTTATTTATCCAAACAATTATTACACAGTATTACAGTTACAGAACTAATGCACTGTGAATCTTAGAATTAACATTTCCAGTATACTTAATATACTATCGAAGACTGACGGTCATCCATCGTCTCGCTAAACCTCAAGCATTCACGACAGACTTTTACCCAGCTACAAGCGAAAACATCCCAGTCAGAAGCAGATGCGAGGAGTACATTGAGGCAGTGAAGAGCTCGAATAAGCGGCGACTTACTATGAGCCACAGTTCGCGCCTCCGGAGGAGCAAGCAGTGGTCGGTTTCGCGGACGTAGATGCATCCAAGATTGCAACGGAGTGTGCAGCCTCACTATCCGCTCCACCAGTTCAGGGCAGTCTGAATCACCTCGTAAAATTTTGCAACCAATCGTGAGTAGTGCATAGTTAAGCCTCGCTTATTTATTATTAAAACCCAATACCCCTAGCAGGAACTTTGTAGGGTATAAAAAAGGATAGTACCCGTACATTTTTTTATAAAAAAATCTCAAAAATGTTTTCTCATAAGGGTTCATAAGGGTTCCAGACAATCGATCTATCATCGCCTAGTACCCACAACACAAGCCTTATTGAGCTTACCGTGGGCCTAGGTTTATTTGTGTAAGATTGTCCCGTAATATTTATTATTTTATTTATTTTATTAGGTTCTGCTGTTTTCATTATGATGCCCAGACGGTGGAAATCGTTACTATTCTTTTGGACTACTTAAAACTTATTGGTGACTGCTGGAATTACACATTTTGAGCAGAATAAACCCAGAGTTGTGTGATACTGAATCCAAATTCTTTCAATTGCTCTAAATGAGAACGACATCCAAAACTGTCTCATCTGCACCTCTCCTTATCGTTGGTTGGCCAGGCTCGCCCTGATGGAGTGCTCGAGACGCGCCGACATTGTTCGTAATCGCGTTAATCGTTGTAATCGTAATCGCAGTCACGTGAACATTCGGATTGGGCTGGGAACCGATTATCAATCAGCTAATCGTCGTTGGCATAGTTTTTGTCCGCGGTTCTCATAGTGATTATTGATGCTGTTGCCATGTCCTGTCGATGTACATATTTAAATGCCGGTGTACTCGTCGTTTCTGTATACCATGGCAATGACATATATGCAAGTATGCGGCCCTGATAGTTTGCGATTCTTGAAGAGTCACAAGACGACAATTTGTTGTGTCAACAGCCATAAATCATTTATTTGTTTGTACATTCACTGGCATCAATATATGATGTATCAAAGGCCGCAAAAATATCTGTCACGCTCTAACGGCTCTAGAATAGAGTTGTCATCAGATATTTTTGCGGCCTTTGTTTCATTATATATTGATGCCGGTAACTGTACCTACATAAGTTTCAACTATAACAAATACAACAAGTATAAAATTTTAATCGAGGCCCACTCTCAACACAACTCATCTGGAGCTCTGGCGACTTTGAAGGTTTTTTTTTATATAAATATAATGAGCTACAAAGATATAGATACATTGACATTGTAACGAGATAAACCGTGTTTGATGGTATGCGTAGACGGCTATCACTTACCTATGTGTGTAACAGTAACCTGACGAACTCGAAGAGTCGTCCACACTTGATCTTATGCACCGCGCTAGTCAGTCAGATAGATTTCTCACAGAGGTGGGTATGCTTTGGGTTCACGGTCATAGGAGCAATTAGTGCTTTCTAAAGAGGGCGCCATGCATTTCAATTTATACTCTAAAATGCAAAAGAGTTATATGCAGGAGACCTATTTAGTAGCTAGCCACATAGAAATATGAACAAAGATTCAATTACAAAAAGCAAGTTTATTACAATTCTCACAATCGTTTTAAATATTTACTAAACCTTAACTCTACTGTAGGGATAGCGGCGTGGCTCTCTCAGATGAGATGAAAATATAGGTCCCTGACCGAGGACGAAGTTTGACTCTAAAGTTAAATCTTTATATAAGTAGGCTTTATTATTACGCTTAGGTCTGTGTGAGGCTCGTTTGCATTATTAAATTACACCATTAATATCTCATGGCAGATTCCGTGAATGACACCAAAAAATGGAGGGAGGTCACCTCTAGAAACCCGCTACACGTGCGTCACGTCCCGCTGCGATCCACTGCGTCTACCCAGGCTCCCAGATGAGAAACTGCTCGTGTCGGCATCCGCATGTGAAGTACAAAAGGGGCGTATCACCGCGCGCGAATTCTTGCGCCCGCTCAATTGCCTGTCCGCAACTGGAGCCCCCGCAAGGCAGCCAGCACGTTGTCGCTGTAAATCACAATCAACATTTAAGACTTGAACGAACAAACAACTATCACTTTCTCTCCGACCACATTTCGACAGAAATTACTAGAACTAGCTTTACCTGGCAAGAGTTCAAAGCTAAGCGTTGGTGATTTTCCGCCTCCCAGATATCTTCTTTAAGAAGTAGTGTGTTACATCTGAAACAAAGCAATGTCCCTCCTCTAAAAAACCGCCGCTTGAACACGATAAATATTTCTTCCGCTAGATCGGCGACAATTTCATTTCACTCACCGACATTTCCAAAGCGTCAAAGCATCTCTGTGTCACTGGATGTATGCTGCTACATTTAAGTTAAACAAATGGCCTCCCGGCCGAAGCGAGCACTTCTCAAAAATTGCGACCTTTTCGCTCAACGCATTTTCGAAGAAGAACTTCTCATTGCTTTTGACAGCCGAGAAAAAAAAAAAAGAAGCTACCATAGACAATCCCCATATTCTGTTCAAATACCATAGAGGTATAGACCTGTAGTTATGCCTTGGATGCATGACGACAAATTATTTATCAAAAATCAAATATGATCATATTTTCTAATAGCTTGTTAAAAGTTAAGGATTATTCCTAGCGCTTTGACAACACAAAAAAAAAGACTTATATCGTTGCCTTGAACGAGATGATAAACGCTCTGGCGCAGTTCCTCCGTTGGTCAACAGATGTCGGAATCGTCGCTTGCGCCGTTCTGCAATAGATGGCGCTATGAGTCTGAAAGTTAATGTGTCGATGCCGAAATTACACCGTAACATTACCGCTTCAGTTAGATAAAAAAATTTTTTTTTTTTTCAAAAAAAAAATTTTTTTTTTTTTTTTTTTTTTTTTTTTTTTTTCAAAATTCTATGTCAATATAAACCTGTAGAGAGAGAGGATATACATAACTCCTTGTCCAACCGTCCCACTAAGAAAGCGCACTGCCTTCACTATACATCATACGCAGCTCAGCCTATAGTACGACCATGCCGCATATGAAAGGTCATCGACCCCTGACCTACACAAGAGTTCCTCCTTCAGGAGCAAAAAAAAATCCAAAGATGTACGTGGCGATATGACAGGTGTCATAGCGTCTCGTTAGAAGCTAAAACTAGCTTTCAAAAGTTTGAAAAGTTCAAAACGATAAAATGCCGCTGACTGCTCGTGAAGCTTCCAGCTTGCTGCCCATAACGTTCTGAAATATTTCAATTACCATAACAAAGCAACACTAACGTAAAGTTTTAGGAAGTACTGTCTATGATTAAAACCAGCGCTTGCATATGTTGATAAGACATATACCCGTGATATATACCTACTCACTTTAATGCACCAAGTAGAAATCGTAACAGACTAAAAAATAACAACCCCTTTTTCACACAGAAATCTTTAAGTAGTAGATCTTAAAAGTTATACTAGATATGTCCATATGACAGAAGCAGAGATAAGAAGACTTATTGTCCTTTTAGAGAAGTACCGAATTATTTCGTTCAGCAGTAGAATAATATCAAGTGGATACAGAAGTTCCAAGTAGCTTAAGCCTAACGTCGACAGTTATTTACCTAAACTAACACGCGCGTTCCTATCATGCGACTTATGCCATACGTATGCGTATGCGTATGCCTATGCTATGCTATGCTATGCTATGCTATGCTATGCTATGCTATGCTATGCTATGCTATGCGGGCGTCCCCACTTCTATGAACTTAACTACAAACCTAGCTATCTATACGATGCGCTAGTTCTACGCTACGTTACTTACCTATTTATTTACCTAACAAACCACACTTAAAGCATGCACTAGTGTGTTTGATATTTATCGTATATTGTTACCTAACACAATCGATGGCCAACTCGAAGGTGTATCCTAATATCGAGGTCAACTGTACATTCCGGGAATTTCGATTTGAGTGCATAATAATTACCTACAGGCATTTACCTAGGAAATACTACGTTCCTATATCTGACTCAACGAATAAGGGTTACTCAAACTGTAAAAAAAATCCATGTCTGGTTTCACATTGACAGACGTAATGGCTACTTACGGTTCGTTTATTACCTAATATACCTACATGAATTCTTCACCAATCAGTGGTTATCCAAAATAAGCTTGAAAATAAAACATGAGTCTACCTAACAAATAGGTCAAGGTCATTATCATTAACCTCATAGTAACTCTAATGATTTATTCGAATAGTATTCTGTCTGACTGTGTCAGTCTGGTTGTGACTTCTGAGTGAAATTGTAAAGTCAAATCCGATTAAATGAATTGTGATAGCATACAGTTCAGATACTTATAGTTATTAGGTTTCCATAAAAGTTTTCCAACTCTTTCCTATTTTGTGTCTATATGTATGCGAACATACATACCATGGAACTAAATTCCATTAAAGCGACCCCAAAGAAAAGAAACCACCATAACGTCAACAGAATGATTCACATCTAGTACTATCCAAAAGATGTCGCTAGCTTCAACGAGACAACATCCATCTGTACAACTATAACATAGAATGCCCTTCATGTGGTGGTACTGTAGAATACTACTCTCAGAGGAGAAATAGACTCCCACCCAATATTTAAGAAAATACGGATTAAATGCCAGTTACCCCAAACAAGAGAATCCTACGACAATTATATGAAAGATAAAATGTCTAACCTCAAACACTAGTGAACACCTTGAAAAGGTAGCCAGTCATACCCAACGACCGCTGCAACACGAAGCTGAGAAGCGATCAACCCGCAGTAACAGTTGTTGACCTTAAGATGACATGAGCCAGCTTCGACAAACATCTCCTTCGCAGACCTGAAATTCGTCATCAATGGACAAGCCTGAGATAAAAGAATTCGCTTTTATGGTATAAAGCGCAGTTAGCAGATTTAAATTGTTGTTTGAGCTCATCCACAGTGCTAATAGGATCTACCTCTAAGCCTTTCGCTTGCAATACAAATAAAACAGTTCGTCTTTGGTCATGTTATCTAACCCTGAGTAATTATAATAATAAGTTACACAAGATAACATTCAGCTTTTCTGAACAAAGAAAGAGAATACTCCTTTGAGTATTACAGTGATAAAAAGAAGAGTATTTCTTTTACCATTAATTAAGCTTAAATCCTATAAATATACTGACTCAGTAATGTTGTATAGTAACATACAAAATAAAACCACCATCTTGCATTGTGGCTATTACAGTTTTAAAAGAGCAGAGTAGAAGTAGCAAGCTATTATTAACATAAAAGTAAAATTCTTACTTGAACCTTCATACCTACTTAAAGTTATGAGTGAGATATACTTCTTTCCACTCCAAGAATAAATAATGACATATACATATATATGTAATAAGGTTATGGCCTAATGCCATTTAATTAATTAATTAATTTAACAAATAAGTAGTACTTATTATCAAGCATTTTAATGATTGGCTTATTGCCTTAAGTATTTTGAGAAGTGTTACATGAATTTACCATTCCATAGAATACAAATAAACATGGTAAAACCATTTATATATAAGTATTCTATGTGCCAGTAACTGTATATTGCAGTGCATAGTTTTGCTTTCACACAAAGCAGTAAAAAAATATTCCAAGTTTAGTTCAGGAGAATTGAAATGTCAAGTTTGACAGTTAATTTATAATAGTTACAAACAGTACCTTATATTGTGTCCAGTTGGAACACCAAAATTTATATTTCACTCTACAGAGTGATGAGAAAAAAAAAAATTACACCCGTTGACACAAATAGTAAAATGTTTTGACACATGAACAGTAGATATAGATATTTGATAAAGACTATGTAACTCAACAAAATATAAGCCTCACACAACCCTACTCAGACCGCATCTAATACAGGTAATTCCTACTATCAAAAAAAAAAAAACACCATGCACCGATAACCGTTGAAACCTCAACCCCAAAGCATCACGTTGGGCCGACAAAATGTAACGAGATAAACCGTGTTTGATGGTATGCGTAGACGGCTATCACTTACCTATGTGTGTAACAGTAACCTGACGAACTCGAAGAGTCGTCCACACTTGATCTTATGCACCGCGCTAGTCAGTCAGATAGATTTCTCACAGAGGTGGGTATGCTTTGGGTTCACGGTCATAGGAGCAATTAGTGCTTTCTAAAGAGGGCGCCATGCATTTCAATTTATACTCTAAAATGCAAAAGAGTTATATGCAGGAGACCTATTTAGTAGCTAGCCACATAGAAATATGAACAAAGATTCAATTACAAAAAGCAAGTTTATTACAATTCTCACAATCGTTTTAAATATTTACTAAACCTTAACTCTACTGTAGGGATAGCGGCGTGGCTCTCTCAGATGAGATGAAAATATAGGTCCCTGACCGAGGACGAAGTTTGACTCTAAAGTTAAATCTTTATATAAGTAGGCTTTATTATTACGCTTAGGTCTGTGTGAGGCTCGTTTGCATTATTAAATTACACCATTAATATCTCATGGCAGATTCCGTGAATGACACCAAAAAATGGAGGGAGGTCACCTCTAGAAACCCGCTACACGTGCGTCACGTCCCGCTGCGATCCACTGCGTCTACCCAGGCTCCCAGATGAGAAACTGCTCGTGTCGGCATCCGCATGTGAAGTACAAAAGGGGCGTATCACCGCGCGCGAATTCTTGCGCCCGCTCAATTGCCTGTCCGCAACTGGAGCCCCCGCAAGGCAGCCAGCACGTTGTCGCTGTAAATCACAATCAACATTTAAGACTTGAACGAACAAACAACTATCACTTTCTCTCCGACCACATTTCGACAGAAATTACTAGAACTAGCTTTACCTGGCAAGAGTTCAAAGCTAAGCGTTGGTGATTTTCCGCCTCCCAGATATCTTCTTTAAGAAGTAGTGTGTTACATCTGAAACAAAGCAATGTCCCTCCTCTAAAAAACCGCCGCTTGAACACGATAAATATTTCTTCCGCTAGATCGGCGACAATTTCATTTCACTCACCGACATTTCCAAAGCGTCAAAGCATCTCTGTGTCACTGGATGTATGCTGCTACATTTAAGTTAAACAAATGGCCTCCCGGCCGAAGCGAGCACTTCTCAAAAATTGCGACCTTTTCGCTCAACGCATTTTCGAAGAAGAACTTCTCATTGCTTTTGACAGCCGAGAAAAAAAAAAAAGAAGCTACCATAGACAATCCCCATATTCTGTTCAAATACCATAGAGGTATAGACCTGTAGTTATGCCTTGGATGCATGACGACAAATTATTTATCAAAAATCAAATATGATCATATTTTCTAATAGCTTGTTAAAAGTTAAGGATTATTCCTAGCGCTTTGACAACACACAAAAAAAGACTTATATCGTTGCCTTGAACGAGATGATAAACGCTCTGGCGCAGTTCCTCCGTTGGTCAACAGATGTCGGAATCGTCGCTTGCGCCGTTCTGCAATAGATGGCGCTATGAGTCTGAAAGTTAATGTGTCGATGCCGAAATTACACCGTAACAACATCTGCTAGTACAGACGCCAGTGTTTCTCACAAATATTTGATTATGTTTTTGTTCAGAATAAGTCACTAAACCCGAAAGTTCAAAGGCAAAAGAAGCCAAATCCTTGGAAATGAACATCAAGAACAGATCAAGTTTTATTAAATACTGTTATATCATTTCCGTAAGCGGTCGTTATCTAAGTGGCTAAGCATCTAATAAAGATTTTTGAAATAGGCATTATGCTTTTCATATTCGTTGATCATCCTCCAAAAAACACATTGCCCCACTCTCTCTCAAGATCGGGTCAGTTGCAGCTCCAACACATTAGAAGCCCCAAACAAAGCTGGCGCCGACACAGGTCCTTCAACAACACTGTTAACAGACCTTTCATAAACCTTATTACAAAGACATAAAGTCTAACAGTGGATACTCCAGCGTGTCTTCCTTGGTACAATGCAGCACAATGCGGGACATGTAACATGCGTGTCACGCGCCGCCGCGACGCCGCGTCGCCGCGTGGTAGCCCACACGCGGCAACTGGCGCATTTACATGGGACGAGCTTTCACTGAATTTGGTCTATGACATTTCTTAAGACCTCGACTAACATTTGTCCATATCGTATTCAGATTCGATGCAAGTGACAACCTTGGAGGTTGTTAGTAAATTTGAAGAAATGCTTCATCCATTCGATTTGCTTGAGAAAATGTGGCAGATAAGAAAATTCAATTGCTAGGACAATGTCCAAAGTTGTACCTACAGTCATTTATTAAAGTAGAATCCATTAGCTTAATATAAGTAGATCTTTAGCATCTAGACTATAACCATAACTTATATATAATATATATAGTATTTGGTAAATTAAGAAGTCACAGAAATGAGTAAACTACAAGAAGTAAAATATTGTACATCTCAGCCTTACATAATTTTTCATTTATTATTTCGATCTGTTCCTTGTTGCTCCTGATTCCTGACATGTAAGCTCGCCCTTAAGCCCTTACCCTTGAAACAGCGTCCAAAAGTGTATTATTATTCACTTCATCTTGCGCGAAGGAAGTTAAATAGCCGCGTATTTGTATTCATTACCTGCGCCCGCGCCGCTGAGCCGAATAGCTTACGGACGAGAAGGCGTGTATCCACTGACTGACGGCGGACGAAGTGACGGGTCTAATAATGGGTACAACATTTGAGACCTAGGACTTAGATATATCCTATGTTGGAAGGTCAGATGGCAGTTTGCATCGACAAAAGCTAAGGCGATTATTAAAATTAGAATCCCGAACCTGAAAGACGAGCTAAGACTTGAATGTGATGACACCATTTACTTAAACTAAGAACAGTTGGAATATCTGCTAGTATTTAAAGAGTTTTTTCGTTCAGAAGTGGATTCCAGGCAGGACGAAATCGCGAAGGAAAAACGCGGTCATTGTATGTCCTCTAGGTCATGCAGCGATGGCATAGTCGTGTTTGTTTAGGAATTAGAAAGTCAATCTTGAGTTTGCATATTTGGTAAGATCTCAGTACCATCAGATGACATGTTCACCAAGGGCGTAGCCAGGATTTTGTTAAGAGAGGGTTAGGTAAAGAAACTTTTCGTTGAAAGGAAGAAACTCTTCATGTCAGAAGCTCCCTTTGTAAGCTCTTCTCTATACTTATCTCCAGCCTCTTGTGTCTGTATGGCTACACCCTTGCGTAGTGCTCGTTTGCCTTTTGTCGTGTCGTGTGTGGATGGAGCCGCACGCGCACGCTGCTTGTAACAGCAGCATTAGTCCGCATTAGACACGGGCGCCGCGCATTGTAATCCTTCCACTCCTTTAGTTCTGGGGTTGACACAATCATAGCTGAGGCGATCCTTGACTCCTTGCTAGTATGTACAACATATTATAATTTTTCTCCTGTCAACCGGCAACCTATACAACTATGGGATATACAGAACTATTTCATTTTGGCTCCTTTTCTATTTTATTGGAATTGTCCCTAAAGCTGGTAGTCAGAAAGCAAAACCAGAGAGAATTTTTTTCTGAGAACTGATAATTAAGTAAAAAGTATACCGACTGGTTTAAAATAATAAGCGACGTATGATTAGTGTATCCGTTTAAGATATAATTAAAGGCCATAATGGGACCATATTCTCTTTTAATTATTTCATCATCAAAAAGTCGATTCTCTAAAGCAATAGTTGAAAAAGCCGTTACATTTTAGTGTAATCTATTAATGGTGATCAATAAAACCTATGAAATCTAAAAATATTGCGTATATTTTCTTGTAATTTACTTTGGGAAATATGTGACAATCTGAGGAGTTCCAAAGAGAGTAAAATAAAAGGTACAATATTAGTCATCAGGTTGGAGGATGAATATAAATAGCTTTGAAGAAATGAGCCCTACATTTTTTTTAATACCTCCATTAATTTTGTCACATTTGAAAACCCATTTTTTAATGCTATGATAGAAAGTTAGAACAGTCACATTCCCACTAAAGGTCGCCCCCGTAAATTACGACCAGCTTGAACTACTTAAGGTTTGACAGCTTTATTAGAAAACTATCCGCACTAAAATACTTTCATAGACGTGAAAGACCGTCCCAACTTTTATATAAACACTTAGGAACCGCAATTCATCATTCATTAATCAAGTGTAACTTATATCCGAGCTACGAGCTCAAATCATAATCCAAAGTCAAGCTAAATAGCCATACTTAATCAATGGTGAATCAAGCATCCCCCGCGCTCGTATCGAATCGGAATGACGTCTCATTCGTCCGATATATTACCACTACACACCACTATAATCACACAACCACAGCGTAAAACCCGACGCATCAAAAACCACCCACAACGAACAGAATGTAGGGTAAGAGTATAGGATTTGTCTGGACTGTGTCGCGTTGTGGGCCGGTTGTTGGTGTAGTGTGTAGACAACGTGACGCAACATTTTGCATGGTGCCTGGCTCCTGCCGTCGATAAATCACGTTGTCCGACAAGCAGACAAAGCCGAGTAACGCGCCGTGTCTTTGTGGATTTTGAGCGATTTCGGTTTATATTCATTTTTCACTCGCGACGGCTGACGCGCGATTTTACGGTGATCGTCTAGTTATTGCTTCTATGGGATCATTATGAGGATTTTAGTTTTAGAAATAAAAGTATATAAAAGTGGTACTACTATGCATGGGAGTTATACAATATGGATAGCAGGATTTTTATGGACTTCATTGAGAATATTGGGAGAGCGTAATTATGTACTAGGTAACCATTACTCTGACGAAATAATATATTTGCAGACTTTGACTGCTTCGTATTCGAAGAATAACAGCTGTAAGTATAGATTATGTTGGAGGTTAACTATTGTATTCTTGGTAAATGTCAAATACCTACTTATTATTTAACTCAACCAACCCAATGACCTCTCTGATCCCCTGATTAAATCTGGATTGACATGGTCTGCGTTGCCCGCTATTGATATTTGAAGAAGCATTCAGATCATATTGGATGAACTTTTCTCGTGATTATAGTAATAAAACTGAACTGGTTTATAATATAAAAAAAACGTAAAAGAGGCAGACCATTCAAAAGGTGGAGTGATGATATTGTCCGAATGGCAGGTAAAACATGGGCTAGAACAGCAAGAGACAGAGGAAAATGGAAGCAATTGGAGGAGGCTTTCACCGCAACCGGCGGTCCTTACAGTTAATAAAAATACTTACTAAGGAATATTGTGTACCTATATGTTTAAGGAAAATAAAGCTTACATTATCATTATTATAGTAATAAAAGGGCAATTGAAAGCAGAAGTCTGCATTTAATTGCCTTTTTATTACTTAGAGGTAATCACGAGAAAAGTTCATCCAATATGATCTGAATGCTTCTTCAAATATCAATAGCGGGCAACGCAGACCAGGTCAGTCCAAGCAGCGCAAGCGTCTCGCAGGCTAGCGTGAGGTATGTACAGTACTTACAGTCAACGTCAAAGATATACCTATACATCGCCTCGCCTAATTTCAAAGGAATTAGGTGCTAATTGTACAGATAGTTTCTGATCGGACGATACTACGCTGGTCATGGGCGAAGTTGCACGCACTGCCACATTCCGACTCCTCGCTAATTAACCCGAAGGCTTGGGTAGGGCCAGTTGCCAGTCTTGACAATCTTGACATCTTTAACTTTTCACGATAGACCGTTTCCATAAAACGCTTGTGACAGACGGACGAACAGGCACCTACCCAACACAAAAGTCGAAATTCGGTACCTTTGCACTTTTAAAATTCGTGTTTTAATTACGACTGCATAAGTTTTTGGAATTGGAGGTTATTTACTCGTGAAATGCGCTAATAAAATACCCGACATACCAAAATTGCATAAAAACCCTAAAAATCTTTTACAATCAGTCATAAACATCACTAAGCTGACAGTCAGCGCGCATCTCATCAAAAATGGAGCGAACGCCCCCCTCGGGACGTTGCGCATAAACTATGAATCCGCCCAATCGCAGCAGGTGCTTCGATTTATTATCTTCGGTTTTCTCGGTTTATGGCTATTGATAGTATTGATGCCATTGAATTATTGAGCCGTATTGATTACCACTTGTTTTGGATGAGATAGTTCAGGCCTTGGTCAATCCGTCGCTAGAAGGACATGGAAATTTTAACGGACTGTGATGTCTTTATTTACATGGTAAACAATTAATGTTATCTTCTATTCTCTTCTCTTCTTGAAGAATTATCTAATGATTTGCGAGACCTCAAGTTATAAATTGCTCTTATAGCCCTACCGAAGTGTCATTGGTATTATTCTGACTACAAAAGCAGCAGAGCTCTGTCCTCAACCAACTTCCTACCGCAGTTATGTGGCAACACTGACCACTCCACTGAAACTCTCCACTTATGAGTGTTAACTGTAGGAATTATAATTGGTGAGAGTATTATGTATGTAGTACTTTATGTTTTAAGGTATTCAACAGAACAGAGATTTGTAATCTCTGCTACCAAAATATATTTTAATTTCACATAAAAATTAGATGAGTCGCGAAATACTTGTTTGAATAAAGGAATAATACATACATAAGTAAACAATCCATAGCAGGTGCTTCCATTTGTTATAGTTTCCTGTTTTTTTATTACTATCGGTGCCATTGAATTAATCATTCAAGGGGTTTGTTTGACACATAGTCAGTCCAACTGCAAAAATATTTTCTTTTCAGTATAATTGGATGTTCCAAATTGTGATAAGCGCTCAGAGTAAATACACCAATTTACGTTTTTCAAAATCGGATTATTTAGTATTTATTGTTGGCTGCAAACACAGGGTCATTAAATTCAAATTCCAAGTATATTTCTAAAGCCCAGGCCTTCCATCTTAACTCTTAATAGACTATTTTTAATTTTCTATGCGGATGCTTGATTGATTTCAGTTAGTATGTTTTCAAATTTTCTTCCAATTCCGCAATAATAAATGGATGTCTTTAAAAACTAAATGCGCTAACTTCCAAAATCTCACCGCCGTTTTCTTGACATCCTCCACGACTCCAACTATCATAACAATGTGTTATTGCAACCCAACATATAAATTGTGTAGTAAATAAATGATGTACTGTATCTTGCGTACCGTTACCCTCGTGATAACGATTCTTCGGGTTTATGGCTTCCATGCTTTTGAATTATTGACTCGTATTGATTTACGAATTTTGCTTTCTGTAGCAGACTTTTAGTTTTTGTTCTGAATAATATTGAGCTCGTATTTTTTTTGTACCTAAGTGTTTATCATTGCTGTTGTCATTGTCAGTAGGTAAGGTTTTAAACTCTTTGCCTTAACATAGTTCTATAAGTTTTTATTCTTACTAACATGATATAAACATAGTCTGAAATAAATTATTTGAATTCAATTGAATTGAATTAAGCTACTTGAAATGCTTTATTGAAATTAATCTACTTAAAATTTCAGATTTGATTGTAAAGGAAAGAAAAACGCTGGACATTCAGAATAGTATTTCATAAACTCTAAAGTATCTTTCGTTAGATTTTAAACCTGAATATATACGGAGTTACTATGCGAAATGATGAACCAAAATCTCCAGTCCTTATATGTATGATATTATGGTATTGTGTTGTATCGTAACTGTTAGCTAAACGTATTCGATTTCACATATGTAATAGTCATAATAGTTATTGGCATATCGTGTTACCGCGTGTGTAACATAATATAAGAGTTATATTGCCTTTTCACACCTGCGGATGACATAACAATTTAGAAAAACTTATGCTTGTGAGAAGTTAGTTTCTCTATTGTTGGTTAGTAATAAAAATTATGTAAAAGTGGTGACAAAAGCTAAGCCCTTCACTAAAGTATACTATTATAAAGAAAAGCTATTTGGGCGCGGTTTTAATACCGTGTAAGCGCCTGCCTGTAGTCTATCGTAGTTGATATATCTAGGTTAAGTCGTACATACCTAAGTATTATTTTCTGGTATCTCGGTATTATTATTGAACAATAATAGTACATTATGATACAAGTGTGCTATGTTGGTCATTACACTCGAGTCGGTTTTTAAGCCTGAGCCGAAGGCGAAGGCTTAATGGAGACGAGAAGTGTAATGACCAATGCTCACGTGTTTCATACGACGTTTTTCAACACATTTGCGAGGAAAAAAAAAATAATAAAAAAATGAAAATGTTAAAAGATATGTAATGAAAAGGCACTAGTGCGATAATGTAATGTAAAAGTCACGGCATGGGTAATATTCTGCATTATTTTGCTAATATTTAAAAAGATATGTAATGAAAAGGCACTAGTGCGATAATGTAATGTAAAAGGCACGGCATGGGTAATATTCTGCATTATCAGTGTAAATACGCTGTAATAAGACCTACTTTACGAGCAGGTGTGTTGAAAAGAATTTAATTAAACACTTAATATACCTACCTACATCATTTAATTCATGTAATGTGATATTTCATGTCAGTGTCCTGTAAATTATGTTTAAAACGCTTGGCAAGCTAGTTGAAGCCTTGTTTTTGGAGGTCTTTTAATACCTTAAGACCAACTATAAAATAATGTTAGGTGCATGTGGGTGTTTTGCAAGTCTTTGCTAATATTAACAGCGGGTACTTTCACCCAGGGTCTGTTGAACGATATCGCAGCGATACTGTTCACTCATAGTCATACCTCCTACTTGAAACGTCTGCTCACCTATAATCTCAGGTGATGTGATAACGCCCCAGATAACAAAAGGGCCATACTTATATCAAAAAATACAAACTCGTATGATATCATAATAGGATTTCAACTCTGTACTCTACACAAATAAGGTTCCGTGTTGTAAAATAGTGGCAACAGTTTAGTGTTTTTAGGGATCGATTGAATATTCATTTCTATAACGCCTATATGCATTATTTTATCAATTCGTTAGTGCATTGGTCTATTAAATTATTACCAATGTCAGGGAACATGTGTTTGTTTAAAGTGGGTTAATTCAGCCGGTTCTTTGACAGCTCGTGCATTTCCAATTTTATTATATCTTGATGATATCAGCAGGGTAATCCTTAGAGCATGTCAACTGTAATTTTTACCTTCAACAAGTGACAGGTGAAATGTCCTAACGCGTTTTTGAATGTTATGTACATACCTACCCTGGTCTTATTCTTTAATATGTCTGCTTCATCTACGTATCTATGTTTTAATGCATTTTTGAATAAATGTCATCAATTTTCACGACAATAGTTATAAATAAGCTATCTACGAAACAAGCTGAATATACCTTAGTTGGACTTCTTAAAAAAATAATTCTTATTTCAATTCGCTTTTGTAGATGCATTCTCGTGTACAATTAAGATATAAAAATCAAGATTTTTAAAAATAAATAATTTCTCCGTATATAGAAACAAAATATAACTGAACAATTAAAAAACTATTATTAATTTGTCACAAAATAATACTTTTGCTATTAATTTGTGTGCGTTCATTCGACCAAAAACACCTAAACATAAAATGTCTGATTTCATACGCGATTTGCGTGACAGAAAATCAATTTTACGTAACAAAAACTCGCGCAAAAACACTAAGTATTACGTACAGAAATAAATATAACGTTTTTCTATTTTAATGACCAGAATCTTCTAAGTTCCGATGTGTTCAATTATAGGCAATTTTATTTGATGTACGAGGCGCGTGCGCCAGCCCTGAATTCAACATGTGCAGATCCCAGCACCTCCATCCTTTTCCTCTCATATTATGGGTCATAAACACTAGCAAGTTAGAAGGGGATGCCTAATCGCCTGCCATATTGCAGGGGTATGAAACCGTAGGTTCAGAATAGTGCAACGAAGATGTTGTTAAAATAATTAAGATACTTGCTGACGTCCGCGGCCGCGCGGGCGCGGTAATGAGCGATCAAGTGCGCAAGCGACGCGCGACGTGAACTTTATGGTGAGCGAATCGTTAATTGCTCGGATTACCGATAGCGATTGTCGGTTGTTAAAATCGTTACACAGATTGGTGGTCAGCTGATTATATTTTGCCAATTGTTTTGATGCTTGCATTATTTTTAATTGTTCGTATGTTACATTTTGCAAGGTGCATTTGTTAAGACTTGCATTACAAAAATTATAATTTAACGACAGCTGTGAGCGTTTGGAGGGTTGAAGCTAACATTGAATACCAGTCAGTTTCTTAAATATACAGGTAATAGCGTTAGAACGTTTAGTCTAAATAGAAACATCTTTCTAGAACGAACGAATGGATGATAAATGAAAGAACGAAGATGACCCCTGAAGAAAATAACTTTCATAATATGTACTAATTACTCAAACCACCGTAAAACAGGGTGAGTAGGGTCAAAACTGACATTCAAACAACGATAACATTTTATTTTTACATATGCAAACTGAATGGTGTATATAGTAATTAAGTGTTCCGGACGTTTGTATTTTAGTATTCATTTTATTATGGTTCCATTTCATAACTTTGACGATAAACAGAAGGAACAGAAGGGGGGTGAGATGGGATTTTAAGGCTATTGCTACAAAAATAAAGTATTCCAATTTAAAATGGAGCTATAAAATCACCTTTGTATGAAAACCCATCTCACCCCAACTACGAGGGACTACGGGGTGAGGTGGGTTGTTCTCGTAATTATTGATATTTTTAATAAAATCACATATTAAGTTACAATCAGATGTTTATTGCTCTGAACCACAGACTCGACACAAGTTACATGACAAAAATATATAAAAGTAGGATCTGTCATTCCGTGAATTCTGCGAACACCGCAGCTCCATCTGACAGGAAATAAGGGTTACTTATCCCAACATACTCCCGCCTAAAGGACAGCATTGTCCTTTCTAGTGACGTCAGGCAATGGACAAAGTTTCGAAATTGTACGTGTGAACACACCGGACACGGTACGGATATCATAAGTGCGTGTCACGTGGTCTTGTCCAGGATATTTCTGCAGGACTCGTCCCAATAACCATTTGCTAGGTGGGTATCTCTGGTCTTTTATCAGTACTAAGTCCCCAATCTCAAACTCTGGTTTTTTAGTTTTCCATTTCGGTCTCTGTTGTAATCTAGTTAAGTATTCCGATTGCCACTTTCTCCAAAATACTTGTAACATTTTTTTAATGTTTTGCCAGCGTGATAAGGAATGTTCCTTATGATCTGTGAAATCTCTCTCTGGGATGGTAATCAGTGGTTCTCCAACGAGAAAATGTGATGGGGTCAATGGCTCCAAAGCATCAGGGTGATCGCTCAATGGTGATAAAGGTCTCGAATTGAGACACGCCTCTATTTGTGTTAGTAGGGTGTTCAGCTCTTCAAATGTAGGTGTAGCATCTCCGATGGTTCTTTTTAAGTGAAATTTGATACTCTTCACTCCTGCTTCCCACAAACCACCGTGGTTTAGTGATCCGGGTGGTATAAATTTCCACTGCGTACCCTTGGTGTCAAGAAGTGCGGCGAGTTCCGCCGGGATCGAACATTGACCAAGTCTCCAGGTCTCTAGTAGCTCTTTACTCGCAGCAACGAAGTTTGTGCCGTGGTCACTCCACATCTCTTTGACAAATCCTCTTCTTGAAGTAAACCGTTTGAATGCGGCCATGAATGCTTCCATAGTCATGTTGCTCACACACTCAATGTGGATAGCTTTCGTTGACATGCAGATGAAAATGCTGATATATGCTTTGAACGATTTTGATCCTCGTCCAGGGCTCATGCGTACGTTGACTGGGCCAGCGAAGTCTACGCCAGAGATGTAGAAAGGTCTCGATGGCTTCACTCGTGGCTCAGGTAAGTCTCCCATCAGTTGAGTGATTGTCTTGGCTTTCTGTTTAGCGCAAGGACAGCAATTTCTCACAAAGCTTTTTACTGTATTTCCTGCGTCAATAAGCCAGTATCTTCCTCTCAGGTATGTAGTCATTAACTGCGGACCTCCGTGTAACGTCTTCTTGTGTGCATCATGAAGTAACATTTGTATCAGTACATTTCTCTTAGATATGATTACTGGATGTTTGCTCAGGAATTCTAAATCTGCGTGTTTTAATCTTCCTCCAACTCTCAACACTCCCTTATCATCGAGGAATGGTGTAAGTGACAGTAATCTACTGCCGTTCTTTAACGGTTTACGGTTTGTTAATCCTTCAACTTCCTCTGGAAACTCCAGGTGTTGAGAAAGTTTTATGCAAATCGTAAGCGCTTCTTCTCTTTCTTCGTGTGTTACAAATGTAGGTAAGTTTCTTTTCTCTTTCAGATTAACCCACCTTCTACAGTAAGCTATAACAGCTACTAGTTTTTTCAATGACGAGTATCTCTTTGCTATGGTAAGTATAAAATTTTCTTCTTTCACCTTTACTGTTGCACATTTGAATGTTTTCCTCATTTCTAACTCTGTATCTTCTACTAGTTTGCAAGTTTCTTTCTTCCATTCTTTTTGGTGTAGAAATGCAGGACCTTTGAACCATAATGTATTCTCATTTAATTTCTCTGGTGATACACCTCTGGATGCTGGATCTGCTGGATTTTCTTTGGTATTCACATATGAACAGGTTGTTTCTATGTGGTTGTTAATAGCAATGACTCTGTTTTTCACAAATGTTGTCCATTTCAGCGGGTCTCCCAGAATCCAAGCTAGAGTTACTTTTGAGTCCGTCCAAGCGTAAGTATTTTGTGACTCAATCCTCATAGCTGCAGCAGTGCGCTTCAGTAGCAGACTTAATAATAAAGCAGCACTCAACTCAAGACGAGGTAAGGTAAGCTCTTTCAGCGGGGCTACTTTCGTTCTTGCTATAACCAGTGATACTCTGACTCGTCCATCTGACTGGATTACTCTGCAGTACACTACTCCGGCATAGGCGGCCATCGAGGCGTCAGCAAACCCGTGCAGCTCCACTCGTTGGTTTGTATTTGCAGTGCCTATCCATCTCTCTAGTTTTATTTCTGACAGCTCTTTTATGCCTTTGCAGAACTTCATCCACTCCACCTTCAGGGTTTCAGGTAACTCTTCATCCCATGATAACCCTTTCGCCCAAAGCTTCTGCATAAATATCTTCGCCATCACCACAGAAGGGGCTAGCCAACCCATTGGATCGAATAGAGATGCGATGACAGTAAGTACGGTTCTCTTAGTTACTCGTTCATTTGGTAATGTGTTAACATTGTTCATTATTAGCAGGTTATCTTCACTGGAGTGCCAAGCGATACCAAGTGTCTTGATTGTCTCTTTGCTATTTATACCAATTTCTGCATTCTTGGCTCTCTTCTCTGGTTCTACTGTGTTCATGAAATGTTTGTTGTTTGAAGCCCATTTTTGTAGTTCAAACCCTCCTCTTCTCAATACTTCTGTAAGTTGACGTTTAGCTTCTATTGCTATCTTTTCTGTATCTCCCCCCGACAGTACATCATCCATGTATAAGGAGTTGTGGATTATCTCTCGTGCATAATCATACTCTACTTTGCTTGCTTCATCGATTGCTACTTGTTTCAATGTGCGGAGGGCCAGGAAGGGGGCACAAGCTGTTCCGAAGATCACAGTCCGCAGTCTATATTCTCTGAGGTCTTCTTCTGGGCTGAATCTCCAAAATATTCTCTGAAAGTCTGTGTCTTCTCTCCTTACCATGATTTGCAGATAGATTTTTATTATATCGGCGACAAAGCAGACTCTATGCATTCTCCACCTCATTAATATATCTCGAAGTTCTGATTGAAGTGAAGTTCCCACTAAGAGCTCGTCATTCAAGCTAACTCCATTGCTTCCTTTACAGGACAAGTCATAAACTATTCTGATCTTAGTAGTGTCTCTGTCTTCTCGTACCACTGCGTGAAATGGTAGATACACTGTTCTCTCTCTCTCTCTCGTAGGCTCTTCTCGTTCTACTAACTCCATATATTGTAGCTTTATGTACTCTCTCATGATTTCATTGTATGCTTTTCTCAACTTTGGATTAGTGGTTAATTTTCTCTCAGTACTCATGAATCTCTTGAATGCAATCTCTCTTGAATTTTCTGGTATAGTTGGGTTGTCGCTCTTGAATGGAAGTGCTACAATGTACCTTCCGTTCGGGTCTCTTGTTAGTGTCTCTTGATATATTTTTTCTGCTCGTAGTTCTGGAGGGGTGAGAGCTTCCTTCTCCTCTGACTCTAATCTCTCGGTCTCCCAAAATTTCTCAACCATCTTCTCTAGTGAAATGTTTAGATGTAAACTCTTGATCTCTCTCGGGCTATCTCCTAGCAGTCCTCCTGACAGTATCCACCCTAAGTGTGCTTGTTGTGCTATAGGGGTACCTGGTTCTCCTTTAATCACTCCGTTCATCAGGATATCTGTGTAAATGTCTACTCCTAACAACATGTCTATGTTGCCAGGTGTATGATATGTTGGATCTGCTAATGGCAAGTGTTGTAGATGTGTCCATTTCTCGGGATGTACTCTCGTTGTAGGCATCTGCTTAGTGACATGTTGAACAACATATGCAGTACATTCTCTCTTGAAGTTGTTGTTTAATCTTGAGTAAACTTCTATGTTAGTCGAGAACTTGATTTTTGTTGACATCTGTCCCACACCGGTTACAAGCCCATCTGCTGGTTTTCTGCGTAGCTGTAATCTCTGAACAGCTGACTCGCTGATGAAGGTTTCCTGAGAACATGGATCGACTAAGGCTCTTAATAGCTGCATGCCTTGACCAGTTCTAATGTTCACTAGGGCAGTAGCCATGAGTGCAGTGTGACCTTGTGTAACTAGGTAATTTCTCATTTTTGGTGACTCATAAGGTCCAGATGTAGACTCCTTCTCACATGTTTCTCTCGATATCTCTGTGTTTGTTCTCTGTGTGGACTGTATTTTTGGCTCTCCTTCTCTTTCTGCTGGTGGTGGACTCTGATAATGTAGTAATGTATGGTGTCTTTTGTGGCACTGGTGGCAGGAAACTCTTGATTTGCAGTTCTTCACATTATGTGTTGGTGACAAGCAGTTGAAACATAGTCTCTCATTTTGGATGTGTTGTACTCGCTTGTTGACATCTATGTTTGTAAACTCCTTACATAGAAATAGGAAATGTTTTTGTTTGCAGTATGTGCACTGTGCATTCGTAGAGGCGGAGCTTGTCAGGAATGATCTCTGTCTCACAATAGCTCTATCCCTCTCTTTCACATGTGTTGTAGATGGAACCATTTCTTATATTCTGAAGCGAGTCTCTAAGAAGTCAGTGAATCTCTGAAGTTTGGGTAACTCTTGTACAGGAAGCTCGCTGATCTCCTCCTCCCACTGCTTGTGTGTGTCATCGTCTAATTTGTCAACTATAATGTGAATTATGATTGTATCCCACTCTCGTGTGTTTACTTCATTATTTGTCAGACTGTTTAAGCACTCTTGGGTTGTGTCGAGCAATTCTCTAATAGATTTAGATGTAGCTTGGCTAATTTTCTTCTGATTCATAAATCTATTCAATATTGCTTTCACTATAATTCTTTTATTGTTGTATCTCTTGTCTAGTGTTTCCCATGCAATTTCGTAGTTATTCTCTGTTATTTGTAGATGCTTCAGCAGTTGTTCAGCTTCTCCGGTGACACTACTTTTCAAATAATGGAGTTTTTGTACCTTGCTCAATGTCATTTTGTTGTGTACCAGTGACGTGTACAGGTCTCTAAATGACGTCCATTCTTGATAATTTCCCGAAAAGTGAGGCAAAGACACCTTAGGTAGTTTCACATCTTCAACTGAATTTATGTAGTTCACCCCGGACATCTCACCGTTGTTCTGATCTTTCAAAGTCACGGATGTGTTGAATCTCTCTAGTGTATCCGATAACTCTCCTTTCATATTGATGTACTCATCTTCTCCCGACTCAAAAAATTCCGTTGTGAAGTAAACGTGTTCCCTTTTCTCTGCCTCTGTAGCAGCTTTCATTATGAGAAAATGTGTAGTTCGAAATTTCAGCCAATATTCGTCTAGTGTATCTATTCTCGCTTTAACGTAGCCTTTAGTAATTCTTGCCTTCGATTGTTTCTTGAAGTTAATCCCAACTTTTCTTATGAGATCGTAAGTAATTTCTTGTTCCGCCATGTGATCTTCCATTTTGTAGGTTATGTAGTAAAATCACAGCACGAAATACGAATAATCTCGTCGATCGTAGCTCCAAAATGACTGAACGTTCGTGTTTTTTGTTGTCTTTCACTGTTTAGTCCGATTTGCAATGAATTATTGTGTATTTTCACTGTTTTCTTCCACTTAACACTTCGACGAAAATTTACCAGTTTTTTACGACAAAAGTTACTTTTCCACTTGACACTACTTGTTTCACAGTTAATTCACTTTTGCGAACCCAATTACGTCCGACTAGCATGTATTTGTAACGTTTTTGTACTTTTCACTGAGTTTAGTTTGATTTTTACATCACACCACGATTGCCGTTTTTTCTCACAACTTTTGCAGCGATATCCTAAGATTACTGAATTTTTCTCCTCTTCTCGATGATTCGGCTCGTTTGGACCATTTTGTTCTCGTAATTATTGATATTTTTAATAAAATCACATATTAAGTTACAATCAGATGTTTATTGCTCTGAACCACAGACTCGACACAAGTTACATGACAAAAATATATAAAAGTAGGATCTGTCATTCCGTGAATAGGTGTTCGCAGCGCCATCTGACAGGAAATAAGGGTTACTTATCCCAACAGGGTTTACCACACCCCGTAGTCCCTCGTAGTTGGGGTGAGATGGGTTTTCATACAAAGGTGTTTTTATAGCTCCATTTTAAATTGGAATACTTTATTTTTGTAGCAATAGCCTTAAAATCCCATCTCACCCCCCTTTCAACCCTTCTCTCCCCATTCATAACCCAACTCTCCTCGCGAACCCTACTCACCCCATTTTACGGTAAGGGTTAAATGAAAATCGGTCATACTTTGACAGGAGAAAACTTTTCCTACTAACCTATTATCATATACCTATGATATGTAGACTTCGACGCCCAAGATGTTCCCATAGATCTAAACATTCAATAAAGCACTTCCAATTGAAATGAAACCTATCAATGATCGCGCGTCGATCACAACACACTGACCTACCTATGATTATTCATAACACTACGGAACAGCCAGTTATGTCAGCCCTCCGCTAACGCATAATGAATATGAATCTAGGGGTCGACTTATGCTAGTGTAGAGTGGTGAACAGCGGCGCTACCACGAACTTCGAATCTCGAACTTCGTATATCTCCGTCTCTATCGCACTTATGGTTTATGGTACTCGAGCGACAGAGACGGTAGAGAAGTTTGTGGTAGCGCCGCAGAGTTGCGCAGTGCCAGGCTACTGACAGGCGTAATGCGCATGATGGATGCGCCGATTTGTAAACGTCGCCCGCCAATGAATGTTGATTAAATGGTTCGGATTGTCTTTTGTTCGAGTTGATCAAGAGCCTGTATAAATAGTTAATTGAAAGCGGAATTAAGGAGAGTATCCACCAGGTGTGGGAGGAATAAATCCAGTTATGGGAAGAGATGCGTGAGCGAGGAGATTTGGCAAGCTCAATGCTAAGAGAACAAGAATCTGGAACTTAGATTAGATTAACGACGAAGGTTCCTTGCTTTCTCAAATCATCCACCTACACCTACCGTAGTCATTATAGCTGTTCCAGTTAATATTCTTGTAATTAAGGTTAGATAAGTTGAAACTTCTTATATTTATCTGCATTCAATGAAAATATCGATTCTTGTTTCAGTATTTATAAATGAAAATGAAATAATTTATTCGTGACAAAACTTAATATACTGTATAAATAAATAAATATTTGCGGACAATCTTACACAAATACACCTAGTCCCAAACTAAGCAAAGCTTGTACTATGGGTACTAGACGACGATATAGATACTTATATAGAGAAATACATACTTAAATACACAGAAAACATCCATGACTCAGGAACAAATATTCTGTATGATGTATAAAAATATACTTCGTAAGCAGTTTGTCACGAAATGGTCTCACCTCAGCATAATAGGGTCATTTCGCCGGTTGGCGACCACCTAATTTCATGTGCCGGTTAGCGACCACTTAGCTGACTTGGTGAACTGAAAGTATATTTTCTCGTTTTTTTTTGTAAATTCCTATTCCATAACTACAAACAATAAGGCATACGGCTGACTGTTTCAATAGGCTCTGTAGAATTGATGTTATTTTCAATTGAAAAAAACATGTTCTTCAAGTGGTCGCTAACCGAAGGTGGTCGCGTAACCGGCGAAATGACCCTATATGCAATATAATACACTATGGATGCAATAAATGATATTGATTGATTGATTAATGCTGGCTCATGAGCCAGCGCTGGTCTACTAGACCATTTGCAGGCCACGTTCCTTGCTGTCCGACTGTATATGCGTTAGAATTACTTACACTCTTTACTCAAGTCTTACCCACATTCGAGGGTTCTCATTGCAATCATTTTCACTGAACTTCATCTCATATAAGTAAGTACATCTTAATTATATTCATAGTTATAAATAAGGTTGCAAAAAAGTAATAACACAATTTTTCCATGCATTATCAACCGGCAAGAATGTTGCAAGCATATTTCTTTAAACAGTATTAAAGGCTTTTAATGTTACTTCGCTATAGCTCATTGCGCACGAGCACAAACAAAAACTGTAGGTATAACTGAACCATGCGTATTTATTGGCAGTAATGAGCCCCGTCTTAGCTTTTTTATTATCTTTAATGAGGCTAAGCTATTGATTTACGACTATGGTCAATAATTATTAATGTAAAAAAAATTTCGACGACCCCGAGCCATTAATTATATAATTTAATATTTTAGCAGTAGCTGGTTTGTCTATGTGAAATGGTGAATTATTGGTTGCTGAACTTTTTGGTATCATGTATTACTTTCTAACGGTTATATGACATGCGGTGAGTCAGTGCCTTTTTTTTTAACCCCCAACGCAAACGGGTTTATCATGTGTGTTCTGTCTGTCCGTGGTATCCAGTGGCCCAGCGCCCATTCAAGCCGATTCCAACCGGCTTGCCTAAAATTTCTCTTAAGACAAGCCTATTAGACTCTAACCTCTTTCATATTTTTTTTTTATTCTGGGTTGCCAATCCAAAATTTTCACGCGCTGTCACTGTATTGTAACTCCCAAATGGATGACCCGATTTCTGGTGCGATGTTTTAAATCGAAAGTCTTGTCAGGGGTGGTTCTTAGCTATCAATGTCTGTTAAGTCGGCGTTGTGTTAAAATTGTCATTTACGATGATATCCAAGCTAATGTAAATGTAAGACGTCTGTCTCAAGTCCCCAAGTTCTGATTCGAAAGTGATCTGTAGTTTGTTCTTTCAAAAGAGCTGGGCAAATACAAGTATCTAATAGCTTCGTGACTTGGCTTGGCTGACTTTTACTGTAAAAAAAGCTCAACTGATACTTCAATGGCTCTCAGGCTAAAGCGAGTCTTGGACTCCGACACGAGTTTTCGCCAATGGGGAACTTGCATGGGACTTCAATTTCGAATAAATTGCACTCTATTGATGCGGATATACATAGAAATATCATACAGAAGAAAAAAAATAGATAATTTTTTCGATAAAATAACATAACAGTTACACAGAATATTGAATTAGAAATGATAGTTTGTATGACAAGTATAGACTTAAACGTAAATGTTGTGGAGATTATTGCAAATTAATGACTTACTCCATAGTAAACGCGCTGAGAATATATGTTGTGACGTCATAGCATAAACCAGTTTAATATACTTAGAGCGTTTTCGGGGGGTGCCGGCGCGCGCAGATTCCAAATGAATTCATAAGAAAGTTTTAGTGATACAGTTGTTTTAATGCTGGATTATACTTTTGATTTTCGTAATAAAATAAAAAGATGCAAGTTCCCTATTAATTGTCCCAAACACCGAGTAGCTTACCTTACCTTCCTGCAGTATGGTACGAATCGCTACCAGTGGGTTATACGTAGGGAGGTGTGGCTACAGCCGTAGAAACTACTAGCAAAGAGGCAGCCGAAAACATTTTTTAATAGTTAAAAATCTACATTTCTTCCATTATACAGCGAAACTTCTATGACCTAAAACATAATTATATTAACTTGAAGTAAAATTAAAAGTGTTTAAATGTGGCAAATACAATATAAGTAAGAACTCCATCTTCCTTATTTATGCATAGTCTCACCAAATTGAATGCGACTGCCATTAAGTTATAACCCAGTAGGCAGGACAATCAAAGCAATCTGCAATTTATAGATATTTTACGTCAAACCATATTTAAACCGTGCTTCCATTATGGAATTTATGGACGCATCAATGGCACTCCTACGCAAAAGAGTTTGATTGGAGTAGTGATATGTATATGAAAAAGTTTCGGGTTTTATTCCCAGTTATATTTGCCCAGTTATATAACTTGAGGCCTACTTCCAGAATTAATATTTGAATTTTGAACTTGTGTCATATGGAGTTACCTATTTGAATCACTAAAATGGTTTCCCAACTGTAGTCCAAATTTTCATTTGTCTTAAAAGCCGTTTTTTCTGAAACCATGACATTTTCAGGATGATTATAAAACCTAACCTAAACTAATGAGTACTACGCGATAAGTATTAAAAACAATTGAAAAGCTTTTGGGTTTATTGCCGAAACGATACAGTTGGGAAATTACATTTAGTGATTGCGATAGGTAACTGTCGTATGGCAATAGCAGGGAAGAGGAGTAGAGGTCGGATGCCTATGCGTGGGGCGGACACGGTAACATCGGTGACTACAGCTACACTACAGGCCAGGCATGCAACATGCTCAGGACCGAGCAGCTCGGAGAGTGATGGCGAAGAGCGTCCACAGCCGTCACATTCCTCAGCCATGATGATACGACAAGGAAGAAACGTTGCAGAAATATTCTTTCCCTGTGAGAAAGATGTCCACCTCACTGACCCAACAATCAAACCAAAAGGGTTCGATCTCCCTCGCAAACTTTGGTGCCGCCTGAACAGGTTGCAAACTGGGCAAGGACGCTGCAATGCCTTCCAGCATTAAGTGGGGGTGGAAGGATTCCCCACTTTGCGAGTGCGGACAAGAAGATCAAACCACTGAGCACATCTTCCGGCGCTGTCCTCTTCACTCCTACCCTGGACCTGCTGAAGATCTGCACGTTCTGACACAGAGTCTTGACATAGCTGCCTGGCTAACCAACCTCAAAGCTATAATCTGATTGCTCTCAAATTATGTTTCGCCATACGATTAAATTAAAAACAGAAATATTTCACACCCTTGTTCCCATCTGTATCGTCGCTGGTCTTTTTACCGCGCCTTTGGTAAAACAAGCTTGGGCATATGAAGCGATGTCCTTTGTCTATTTAAGTGGATAAGCTTTTAAATAGACAGGTTGTGTTGTGTTATTTAGGTTGGCAAACAAGCATACGACCCGCCTGATGGTAAGCGGTCATAACTCGGCATAACTAGCTCATTCCGCAGCTGGAGCGTTCGCGGCGAGAATTTAGTAGGTACAAGCACTATCCAATTATTCTTTATTTTAGAGTTATATTAACTTTGTGTCAAATGTTGTGGGTATTGGAGATGATCTTTATCCGTGCGATGTACAACATAGCGCATCTTTCCAAGTTTCCAATTCGGACTGGTTCCATGGACAGTTTTGCTTATACCGGTTCCTGAAGGTTGTAGATAACAGTTATACTTGTATTTATGTGACTGCGCAAGAGACTGGAAATATCATAGATTCGTGTTTCATAATGAGTGGAACACGTTTTTGTGGGCTAGCGCGAGCAGTGGAGTCGGTTAAAAAACGTCGGTACGAGACGAAATAATGGCCGCGACTATTGGAGCGGCGCGCGCCGCTTAGCGCTCGTGGGCTGGCTGCAAAAACTGTAACGTCGTCGATTATACGTGTACGTATATGTCATAAAAACTGTAAGTGGTTGGTTAAAGCTTAGTGGTTTAATTTCAACAACAACTAGAATAATGCTGCTGGCGGAAATGGAAAAATCTTCATTCAAACAATGTTCCAAAAAATAATATTTTAGTGTCATCAGTTTGCCTTATTGTTTCTTTTATCCAATGTCATGATATGTAATAAAAAAAATCGTGTGTAAAAACAACCATTTTTGTTAACAATAGAAATGAAGTTGACATATTCGACGAATTCGTTGTTTTCGCAACCAGATCTTGATCTACGCACTTCGTGAGCATTTACATCGCGCGGGGCACCCGAGACTCTGCACATGTCTCTCGGAATTAATCGAACGTAACACTTAGAAAAACACATTACCATAATGAATTTCTTACACCTCAAGGAATTCTTGGATTTCATAGCTCATTATGATCATATTTGTGGTCTGGTCTCCTGAGGGGAGGGCGCAAACTGCAATTAGTGCACGCTACTTGGTTAAGGTCCAAAGCCTTTTAATTAGACGGAGAAATTTCGAAAAAAAACGTGATAACGGCAGTTAAATTCTATATCGATCGTTATTATTAAATAGTTTGGAAGTAAAAAATAGGCGCCTTTGTTTAAAGGGTTTTTATTCTTAAATAATATAACTTGATTGGCATCTGGAAATAACACGTCTAGACTTGAAAACGCTAATTATTTGTATATAAGTTTAACAATGCTACAAATATCATAATTATCTGCAATTTACAGCATTAATTAACCAAAGATACGAGTGATTAATGTCATGAAGTTACATACAATGGGCCAATTTTCCTGGTTTTGACGCGCATCACCGCCCTTGTAGTGAACAGAAAGAGACGGTAACGGTTTTTTTCCACCGGTGAGACGAGGACAACAATTGTCGCAGAGATCAGATGTGTGTCTGTTGTTTGAAACTTGGCTGGCCTCGTCGGTAGTCCTCTTTTTCGCCGTGAAAAAAAGTCGAATAGCGAATTATAACAGCCTATTAAGGCTACTATAAGCCTTTTTAGAATGTTATAATTCGCTGCTCCTTTTTAGGTTACTGGTGAAATGTAAAATGTTGAATTAGGTACATAGAAACATTCATTAGCACCACAGTTTAAATTTCGTGAAGTGACAGCCACGTCAATATCGACAGACTATGTGTTGTAACTAGGTATGTGTTTGTATGGAACAAGACATTCATAATATAATTGTTGTGATTTCTTTCTGTAGATTGAAAATCCATAAACTGGCCCCTACTTTAAAACTTATAACATTATCGACTCCACCGCTCCCCTGCGCCGATTTCGGGTGTCCATTGGGCTGCGCGGACGCACTGTGATATACTGCTATTGCCTTTTTAGTGCCGTCGTTAGCCAACACACTGCTGTGCTATCAATATTCGAATACGCTAACACTTATCCGAACAGCAAAACTGGCTGAATTTCCACTAATGGCTTTGGAATTAAATATGTAGTCGAATGATTAAAATCTGAATACAAACTGAACTAATTGTTTTTGATCTGTACAATATTTAAACTAACTTCAATATGTACCCTGATGTGTATACAGGAGGGCTACTATGGATGAGCTCTTATCACGCAATAGACGACAAGTCACGTGACAGTCACGTGATTTGTCTACTTTTTCACTCAAATTACCGATTCACAACATGCTGGCATGTGATAAAATTGAGTTATCCAACTTTGACAGCGGTAAATGTCAAATGATAGCCGTTACCGTTTTGTATAACATTGTCACTGGTTAATGTGACATATTATCGAAATTTGACGTTTCAACTTAGTTTATTTTATCTAAGTGCTTCGGAGATGACGATAAGCTATTTAAAAAACGTTGTTTTGCACTAAAATTACGAGTGAATACTCGATAATAATGATACTGTGATATGATAATTTTCTCCCTATAATCAAACATAGATCTGTTTGTTGAATTCACACCAATTATTGAAAAAGTTGTCGTTAAATTTCATCAAGGTTTCAAGGAGAGTCTTCAACAAACGCTGTTGGCCCTTGGAGTTCCTAAACCAGAAATTTCGCTGCATATCATTAGTGGCAAGGAGGTCACACTCGTATCGAAGCGGTACTTAAGTTAATTAATGCTATTTGGATGAATTTTTAAGTTGTATGGACCCACAGCCAGTGATTATTTTATTAAACCTCCATCTTTGGGGGAGGCCTATGTCCAGCAGTGGACGTCTTCCGGCTGATATGATGATTTAGTTACTGCAATCAACATGTACTAAACTGGGGAATCAGAGGATCATTCGTTAATACATATTTATCATTCTTATTTATATCTTAAACTAGCTTCTGCCCGCGACTCCGTCCGCAAGGAACTCATTTATATCGCATCTCCATACATACTTACACCCCCCAGAGGGAAAGATTTCTGGGATAAAAAAAAACTATTCTATGTCCTGCCCCGGGATTTCATCTAACTCGGTTCAGCTGTTTAAGCGTGAAGAGGTCCCATTCAGACAGACACACTTTCGCATTTATAATATTAGTAAGTATGGATATTCAAGATATTGTGATAAATTGCAGTTACTACTGCAAGATAAAATTAATGAATATTTAGTCAAATTACCCAACCTATTTTTTGGTGTAAAAATATGGCTGATATCGATATATTGTTCTGTTTTCATAGAGCGAAACCGTAAAGTTCTCAGGGTACAGTATGTCCATGAATTGTGTATGTAAGTATGTAGGTACAGTCTGTTTTCATCTAAGATACTTACCTATACTCGTAGGTACTGTAAACAGAAACACTGACATCAATCAAGATGCCATCATCTGTTACAACATATCATTGTTGTACCTATCCCAATTCCTACTTGATAAAATACTATATGTGCGCGCGGCTTCGCCCGCGTATGACAGTAAACCCAGACGGAGTCGCGGGATTAAATGTACTGGCGAAGAGAGAAGTAAGTATGTATGAGTAGTTCTGGAGATTGCCCATTAAAAACAAACTTACAAATCCACAATCTTACAGACTTCAGCTCTTTAATAATAGTATAGAAGTATGTAGACTAGAATTAACATGCATAATTTTATTTCATAATACTGATACCTGTATTTTATCTTCTTTTCAGATCTATTACCAAAGAAAGAAAAGAAGATTACACCCGGTTATCATCAAGCGGACTGTACGCTTCTTTGCCTACGATGTGGTATCAATACAAAGTATAAAACAAAGTCGCTTCCCGCTGTCTGTATGTCTGTCTGTCTGTCCCTATGTATGCGTAGATCTTTAAAACTACGCAACGGATTTTGATGCGGTTTGTTTTAATAGACAGAGTGATTCAAGAGGAAGGTCTATGTGTATAATACAAACCATACATGCATGTATTATACACATAAACCCTTGCGAAGCAGGGGCGGGTCGCTAGTAAAAAATAAACAATAAAATGATAACATGGAATTTATTACTTTCATTTCAATTTAAGTCTATTGTGCACAGCATACAAAAAAGAAGGCAGTCCAACCTTTGAGTAGGTTTGCGTTTTTGCTGTTTAGGTGTCTTAAAATTTAGGTTCCATTTCCACCATTCTGAAACAAAAGTATTATTAAGTAGGTCATATTTAATAGACTGACTTTTGTGATGGTGAGTAAGGTCGCCAGACCTCCCAAAGTTGTGATAGATAAGAGTAAGAGATTTGCATTTGCCTCCAACTATTAACACAGAATCCTCAATTATCTTTGCTGATTCAATCTTTGATTGGCAACACACTAGTATAGTAGTCCTTTGAAGTTGCAAGCAACCCAATAAGCGTCTGCTTTTCACCAGGCAGACCATATTCTTGTTGTGAAATAAAATTGGATGGGAGTCAAATTTATTAATATTTCAGTATTCTAGAAACAGATACGAAATAAACTACAGTATACACTTGCGGTCAATAAATTCGGGTCACCCTAAATTAAATAACTGCAATAGGTTTATTTTAATATTTAACACTAGTTATATTTACATTTAGCAATTTCCGGGATCCTATCATAAAAATGTCAACATCCAAAAAACGATTTTTGCGATATCTCGCTCCGTTAACGTTGTTTTTTTCATGGGGTTTTACGAGTCCGATTTAAACCTGGTAAACGTTCTTTTTATACTGTTATTTTTGCAGTTTACATGTAAATAAAGAACTTGACAGGATTAAAAAAACTGTACAACCATGCACAATTTTAGAAATATGACAGTATTTTACCGACCCGTATTCTTTGTCCGCGAGTGTACTTATAATGTTGAATAAATTTTAGTTTTATTTCGGTACACCAAAGTTGACTGTTATTTTTATGTTACCTATTCCAACATCATTCAAATGCTTGGGCAAATAAGTAAAATCACTGTAAATGTCCAATATGTATTACAACTTACCAGCACATTTAAAACACGTTAACTGCCGTCGAGCTTATAGTCTTCTTGTTCTTTATTTTCGTGCTTTTCTGTGAAAACTGATTTTATATCTGTTTTTCCATTTAACTCAAAGGCAATACCCATAAAACATGATAATGCTTTCGTGTTTTCAGACTGGACTTCATTTCATTTATCCATATTACCTATAGCACTTTTTTTGAACTGCAGCACTGACCCTCAATTCATCTTCTGTTTCCAATAAAATTATTATTTCTATCATACTCTTGAAGTCTGTAAAAAGAAGAAACATAGCTGTAAACTCGGTAAATACGCATACTTTGATAAAAATGTGTCTGTAAATAGTAAAGAAAACTAACCTCTGAATTATGTCTTTCGGCTCGCTTAATTCGGCCCCGCTATTAAAGCACTGCCTTTCAATGATCCGTAACTCATATTTGCCATAATTCATTGCAGGTTTAGCAAAATATTCACAACATTATGCTAAATTTAGAAATAATCCAGGGTAACCCACTCAAACAGAAGCATTTGACCAACATTATTTGACAATTGGCGAGGCGACATCACGCGTCACTAGCGCCTCTAGCGGCGCATTCACATTCACTCGCAGTAGTATAATTCCTTATCGTATCGATTGTGTTACTTTTACCAATCATCCGAACATGCTTATTATTTCGATAAGATTAACCCGTCGACAATTTGACAGCTTGTCACTAACCCCACGATAGGTGATAACTTGTCAATCATCAAAAACTCTAGCCTTTATGGCCTTTTTTTATACATTTGTTGGTAATATTGGATGAATGATTGCTCATAAATAGGATGCTTTACTATAATGCCATCAAATTGAGGGGTAATAGAAATGTAATACCTTCACTTATAATTGACTAACTCTTTAAAATATTTGGGTTAACAATGTATTTTGCATCTGTGTAAGCTTTTAGGGGAATTACTTAAATACTGTTTGTCCAAAAACATTAACAAGTAAGCATCCTTAATTAATTCGACTTAGATTTTTGGGATAACTGTAGGATTCATTAAACTAGGCGTTTATTATATCCACTGATAAAACGTAATTAATGCGTTTCCGGTTTACAATGAATGGTGACATAACATATTGCTCCTATCGGTGAGTAGCAGGCAACTTTATATGTCATTTATGCCAGGTAATGCTGTATCTACATATTCGCTTTTGCACGCTTGCAATTCAAATATAAATGAATATTAGTAGAATAAAATATAATATTCTGTCAGATGTTGATATTGATTTACATAGCCAAGATATATAACACCTTCGTAATAGAGTCATACACCGCAGTCCAGCTAGCAAGATCGCGTTTAAGCCAGACGTAAAATATTCGTCCTTTTCTAGCTAGTGGTTAAGTGCGAGAGGGACGGATGCTTTATGTCGGACATAAAAGCGATCATGCACGACCTCTCAAACCATCTAATGCCCCCCTACACCAACCGTTGTTATAAAGCTCAACAGTGATTTTGCAGGGACTAGTCTGAGCTTAGAGATTATATACCAATAGAGATGAGTGGAACACATACGCTTGCCACAACGAGGGACCTACTTTATTTGGTAATCATTTATTTGACCCAGCCTCAAATAACCTGATTGGGGCAAATAAAGATAAGTAAAACTATGACAAACAGGGCAAATTACACATCTCTTCGTCACACTAACCAAGATTTGTATAAGACCAGCTCGTTCGGTCGAGGTATTATTATTTTTGTGTTATGTCCAGAGTATAGTTCATGGGCCTCATACACTATGATTTAAGTAGGTAGTCAATGAAATGCAAACTCGTAGGTACCTTTTTTGCTTTCGTCATAATAATAATAAAGCCTAGAAAGGCAAATGTATAGGTAATAGGTACGTACATGACCCAAGTCACGAGAGTATTGGCGAGTACCTAATTGTATCGATTTCTATACTAGCTGATAAACCCGATTTATCGAAGGTCTCACTTTTAGCTTACCATTGTATTTCTGACGTGCAGCTGGATGCTACTGCTAAAAATAATTACCTTCAGTCTCTGATTAGTGTCAATTGAACACACTGAGAGCGTTAATAAATACACATGATCTAATGGTAGCCATAAACTCTGAAGCAACAATTTACGCTAGGTATACGTAAAAACCAGAAATGGAGAACGTCCTGATTCAGGTGGATTGCACAACTCCTGGCTTTCGATGCTAATAAAAAGGTCTAAGATTGGCTTTCAGTGAGCCTTCAAACTCTATTTTCTGGCATCTTTTTCAACCCTCTGAACGCCACATATATCAGGCAAAAAAAGCCACATAGTCCCGATTACCGGGACAAATTAACCCTTTACCAGGCCCCTAAGAACTAGCGTGTCTTCATACGTACTATATATATTGTTACAACCGTATTGAGCGCCTTGTAAAATATATATTTACGAAAGTCGGAGATGTTCCTTTAAACCAGAAATAAAAATGTGGTTTACGGTTATCCCATCGCCTGTCTAAGTAATTAACTGTCATACTCGATTTTGTCGTATTATAATTCTTGATCAGGTGAAAGGGATATATTCCTCCCACATCTTATATCGGTTATCAAAGTCAAGGTTTAACTCCAAAGTCATCAGGGAAAGTCTTTAAAAGGAGATTTCATAGCTAGGTACACGAATTCGCTCTCGGTTGAACACAAAAACAGTTTTATTACTTACGTGAGTTTTTATGACATGACAAGACAATTTACCGGGCTATGGAAAGAATAGCTCCCGCAAAGTTAAACTCTAATAAGGCCATGGGATAATGTCAACCCACATCCTAATTCTGGTCATACACAATAATGCATGAATATTTAGCAATGTTTACGATTACATTACCTTTCAACACTCAAAATCTATAAAATATCAAAAAAAATGTTCGACCTAGGTATGTACTTCTACAAATGTTCTATAGAAAATAGTGTTCGAATTTCTCCGTAGTTTACTGTTATTAGAGTTCAAGTGAATTTAAACGGCTGCCAAAGATATATTACGCGATTAAGAAGCGTGTTGTGAATGAAGATCATAAAATACTATTTTCAGGGATTGACAAAATATTTTCTAGGAGGTTTGGAGTTAAACCTGACTACGGTAACCAATATAAGATGTGGGAGGAATATATCCCTTCGCCTGGTAAAGGGTTTACGAGAAGGAACAACCCATATCCACCAGTGCGGTGCGAAGCGAGGGTAGGAAAATGATGCATTCCCATTAGTTGATCTTGTTTGTCCCCAAAACCCCGCCGCGCAACAGCGACCCCACCACAGCTGCAGCTCTGCTGTATAAATAAATAAATAAATATTACGGGACAATCTTACACAAATCAACCTAGGCCCACGGTAAGCTCAGTAAGGCTTGTGTTGTGGGTACTAGGCGATGATATATATAATAGTATCTACTTATATACATATATAACATCCATAACTCAGGAACAAATATTCGTGATAAATACACAAATAAATGCCCTGACCGGGATTCGAACCCGGGAAGCTTCGTAGGCAGAGTCACTACCCACTGGGCTACGGAGGCCGTTAACGTGTATATTCAACAATCTTCGCGTATAACTTACCTACTTTGTTTCATGTTTGGTTAAATTCACACTTGGGTCCTGTTTTTGTCGAGGCTACACGTTTGGCTAGATTATTCGCACAGCTGTGAACATTTAGAATATGCTTCGGGTCTGTACTTTTCTCTCGCTTATTGCACTTACACGTTCTTATGACTATACCACCGTTCATAGTCAAGCCTGCCTATAGGTACTATATTATACGTGATACCTATAATAAGAACGAACTGCATCCCGACTACGGAAACCTAACTGAAAATTATACAAAAGATAGCTTACGTCACCGGAGCATACTTTCGAAACGATTTATACCTCACTAGCGACCCGCCCCTGTTTCACACGGGTTTATGTGCATAATACATGTATGTATGGATTTTATTAAACATATAAACCCTCCTCTTGAATCACTCTATTTATTAAAAAAAACCGCATCAAAATCCGTTGCGTAGTTTTAAAGAGATCTACGCATACATAGGGACAGACAGACAGACAGCGGGAAGCGACTTTGTTTTATACTATGTATTGATTTATCAAATGGCAAAAAGTGAAACTACCCAATGATTCTTTACCACTTTTGCTATGAGCGCAACCTTGTCCATGCTAAAAAAAACAACTAAGACTATAACGATTTGGTTAATCGATTGGACACCTTTCCAATGAAACAGCAATGTGTTTTCGCGCGGGCGAGGTTGCTCCCCTATTAAAAGAGTACCATGCATAGATTCACTTTTTTATATTGTAGGTGTATCACGTAAATGTTACTCTTATATACCTACAACTTCCCCCGAACCCGAATACTGTTATGTGTTATGTCCCTTAGATCAATTTTTCAGGCAACCGAAACTTATTAGTAAATACGTAAGAAGTCGTTTTTGGGTGAAGGCGAGCGTATTAGGCGGCCTGCAAAGGGGAGTTTCAAGGTGCCTTTGTCGGTCCGCTACAAGTTGCATGTGCTGAGTTTAACATATTATAAAACCTTACTTTTACCACCTTATTATAAAACCATACACGGCCAAACTTTTGCTGTAAAAACCTAAGACTACTGCGACTACTGCGAGGGAAGAGATTAGTTCCCGATTCGCCAGATTCTTGTTTTAGCGGATTCTAGTTTCGTCGAATTCTTGTATCGTCGGATTCTTGTTTCGTCGTATTCTTGATTCGTTGGATTCTTCTTCCGTCGGTAAAACTTATATGTATAAGTTCTTCAATAAGTTTTCTAAAGAAAGCGTACGCTTATGTTTAATAATAATAATAATATTGTTTCACCCAATAGCCCAGCCACTAGTCCATCATTTTCACCCAATAAGCAAATTTTCTTTAGATTCCATCAACAGCAATAGTCCCTATACACCCCAGCGGGTGCTGTCTCTGTGTGCGTCCCATGACACGGGCAGGGACAGCATCCGCTCGGTGTACTCCTTGCATTTCATTAAATTGTCAAAAGGGCCTCTACGTGTTGGCTCAGTTGGTACTTTGTAGGTACCTAGCCCCACGCAGGCCTCCCAAAGGTCCGGGACATCATTGTCCCGTGAGCGGGAAAGACATACATAATAATATAAATAACGAACAATATAAAATGATTCAGTAACTTGTGAGGTATTTAAATACCTACGTGTCCTAAGTTGTTGGCAACTTCATAGTTGGGCTGAGGGGAATTTTGGCAACCTTTATTATTCCAATTGTATGTGTGTTATTTCTGTTCGTTATTTCGGAGAGATGTACATGTAGGGTGGAATGTCACCTTTCTTGTATTTAAAGCAGTACAACTTGGGAAGTTCCTAATAGATGACCAAAGCTATAAATAACAATGTATGTAGGTAATGGACCTCCTCTGATATTTCTAAATATAAAAATTTAATGAATTAGTAAAACTCTCACCATATTAAAGACATTACATGCAGAGTAAATTGAATTTTAAACACCACTACTTTGGTCTGTAGGTGTGTGGTGTTGTGTTCCTGGTGGCGCGTAGAGGCTGTGGAGCTCAAAACGACGCGCTGTGATTAGACGAGAGGAGGCACCTACATTTGCCTCTAGCTGCCAACACTACGAATTCTCAAATCAATATAGGGCCGGCGACATGTTTGTGAATCTTCTAGGGTAGTCTTCTAGGGTCGTTTGTAAAAATAATAACAGATGGAAAACCTGTGTCAAAAATAACTTTTTTATTTAATAGTACCTACAGCTACGGTACGCTATTAAGGTGGTCCGATTGCCATACAAAGCGTTATTTGACATTCGCAGGCTAACGGCGTGATATTTTAAGAAACTTATGTTACAAACTTTCATCAATTGGCTTCCCATTTGCGCCAAATTCCCCCTTTCCTAGAATATACTTGTATAAACTAGATTTTAATTTGAGAAAAATTGTTTTCCCAAAATATCACGTCCCAAACCAATTTCTAGTAACTGTTAGTATTAACCTGGGTTAACTGAGTTAACTGGATCGTTAAGGTTACCCTATGAATAAGGTTACCTTATGATAAGGTAACCTTATTGATTGGGGTTTTTAAAACCACCTTTTAAATAAGCCTATGGAAAACCGCGATTAGGGTAACCGGTTCCGGTCCCTGTGTCTGACACGATCATGCAAACAACGCTGATTAGTATGTTAGGTTATATTATTTAAGTATACCTTATATTTGTACCTAAATAAATTGACAAATTCTTGTATAAAATTAAAATCATATTATTGCTAAGTACTTAAAGCAAAAATATGCCCACTTATACATTTTCTTCTACCTACGCAATTTATTGCCACCTAAATGAGGTCTGTTTTGTTCCGTTGCTCTTTCATACTGCATTCAGCTTTCTTGTTTATACAGCACCAGTAGTGGTTGTTTGTACTGATACCGGTCCATATTTTTAGTTTCCAAAGCTTAGTCCTGTTCAGTGTTCCTTGGTCCTTGTCGTTCTTCTATAGGTAACTAATAGATATCCCAACAGGTAACGTCACTAAAATGGTGAAAAATAGAATTTGAGTCAAAAAAGTCATAGATATTTATACAATTTGTACCGCCACGGTACCATAAACGACCTGCTGCGTCGGGCGCTCGCCACTGCCTCTATACCTTCGTCATTAGAACCTCCTGGTATGATGAGAGACGATGGCAAGCGCCCGGACGGAGTTACTTTGGTACCGTGGAAACTCGGTAGGGCCCTGGTCTGCGACGCGACGTGCGTCGATACGTTCGCACTGTCCCACATTCAGGCAACACGGTCTCAGGCCGGCGCTGCGGCTGATCAGGCCCAATTACTCAAGCGCCGCAAATACTCTTCTCTAGTACAGAACTACGAGTTTGCGGCGCTTGCAGTTGAAACGATGGAACCCTGGTCAGCCGACATGAAGGCCTTCATGAGGACCCCGTCGTCACGGCTGGTCCACGCCTCAGGCGACCCCAGAGCTGGCGCATACCTTTTCCAAAAGATCGCTCTTGCGGTCTAAAGGGGAAATGCTGCCAGCGTCATCGGGTCCTTGCCGCAGGCAGAACTTTTAAATTAAAATTAAATTAAATATATTTTTATTTCAGATTTTCAATATCAATACAATGTTAGTATAAATCTTAATCTAGGTTAGTTATGCTCATATAAATGTAGGTACTTATTTCTACTTAACTCTAAATTGAGCCACTGCTTTCACTTGGCTGACCCAGTATATTAAAATAGGGCAGTCGTACTTGTCAGCAATGACCCCCAGGATGCTGTTGGAGCTTCCTCTAAGCCTGTTCAGTAGCGAGGCGATTTTCTTTCGCATAGGTGCCTGGAATCTGTCTGTGCGGGCCTCCGCAAACATGAGCGAGGCACTACACCACCTTGGTAGTCCCAACAGAATCCTGAACGCATTATTATACTGTACACGCAGGGCGTTATAGGCTTTTTTAGTGTACCTTACCCACAGGCTGCTCGAGTAAAATGATTGGCAGTACGCTTTAAACAGTGTGATTTTAACTTCAGTGGAACATCGAGCAAACCTGCGGGCAATCATGTTAGCCCTGACAGCCAACGCCCTGCGCTCCCGTTCTATATCCAGGTCATCATTCAGATCATGTGTTATGATGTGCCCCAGATATTTAAAGTCCTCGACCACCGACTGGGTGGTCCCATGCAGTACAACAGGAGCCACAAAAGTAGGCTGATTCTCTTTCTCCGCCTTGAAAACCATGACAACACTTTTCTTAGTGCACTGATAGAAGGACTCAGCAGCACTTTTGGACGGGCTATTATTTTTGTAATTAGTTTTTAATTTTTCTATTTCTTGTTTAGTATTCGTTGTTTTTAATTTAAGTGTGATTAGTAAAATGAGCTCGAAAATGATTTCTTAACTAGCTGTTGCCCGCGACTTCGTCCGCGTAGAACTTAATACTTAGAAAATATAATGCAAACAAACTTCTACCATCTTAAGGGATGATTTCCGAGACAAAAACTATTCTATATCCTTTGAAGGGTCTCAAATTATCTCTATACCAAATTTCATCTAGGTACATGGATTTTATCCAAACTTTTACCCCCTATTTCATACCCTTAGGGAATGATTTTCGGGATAAAAACTATCTAATGTCATCCTTCGGGACTCAAACGACCTTTATACCAAATTTAATCTAAACGGGATTCATCCAAATTTTCACCCCCCATTTCACCCCCTTAGGGAGTGATTTCCGGAATTACAACTATCCTATGTCCTTTCCCAGGACTCAAGCTATCTCTATACCAAATTGTATTAAAATGGGTTCCATCCGAATTTTCACCCCTAATTTCATCCCCTTAGGGGATGATTTCTGGGGTAAAAACTATCCCATGTCCTTTCCCAGGACTTAACCTATATCTACACCAAATTTCATAAAAATAGATTGCATCCAAATTTTCACCCCCCCCCCCCCCTTTTCACCCCTTTAGGGGATGATTTCCGGGATAAAACCTATTATATGTCCTTCCCCGGGACTCAAACTATTTATATACCAAATTTCATTTAAATCGGTGCAGCGGTTTAAGTTATCTCCATACAAATTTCCACCCCCAATTTCAGCCCCTCAGATATAAAAACTACCCTTTGTCCTTCCCCGGGGCACATTTTATCTAAATCGGTTCCGCGGTTAAGGCGTGAAGAGGTAACAGACAGACACACTTTCGCATTTATAATATTAGTATGGAAGTATGGATTATTAGTATGGATAGTATGGATTATTTCCGCTTGTCTTCCAAATAGAGGTGTAGCTGTAGACTCACTTCAAAAGAAAGAAGAAACGAAAAACTCATTCAAATATCTCAAAAAATTTCGAAGCTACAACCGTTTTAATGTCGCTTGTTAGAGTGAGAAAACGATTAGGGACCGTGACGTCACGATCCTCGAGCGTCATAGTAAAAAACAATCGTTTCATTATAAAGGTGCGTTTTGCGGAAAAGAGACGCAACAAACCCCCTCTTAAAACTTTATACACTTATAACTTAGTGATTACCTATACGAGTATAGCCTCTGGCGTTGTTTTTTTTTCGAGATAATACAACATTATGATTATTTTGTTTAGTGTCTACATCCCTATTTTCGATAAGATAAGATAAGATAAAATAAGATTTCTTTATTGTCAGAACTGTGTACATTTAGTTGTTTTGGGTAAAATAAAGTCCAACAGCTTGCCCATTTCGGACGTACAATATTAAACTTAAAGCTAGTCAAATATACTAAAACAATAACAACAATAGTATTTCCAAAAAGTAGTATAACCATATTCACACATAAAATATTAATTTAGATCCATCCGACATCCGTATTTTCTTTTAAACCACGAACTTCGGAATTCGAAAATATTCGGGTATCTCTATCTCTATCGCACTAACAAATGACAGGAATGCAGATATACGAACTTCGAGTCATATTTATACAAGTACAACCAAACCACAGTCATTACATAATTTAAAATATACACAACATTACTCACATTCCAATAAGATATTCATTCCCTTCCGACAATATTAATTAGAATTAAAACTTATTATATGTAAGGGTCTGACTGAAAATCAGCGTTGCAGTGTAGGTACTCAGTAGGTACTCACTGCAACAGTATGCTGAGTCTAGCCCCTTTTTGGCATCACAAAATGTAAATGACTCGTACGATATTGTTTGAGTGTGTTTGTCTATTCCTAAGTCTAATTTGTACACTGTTCCTTTTGTATAAAATGTGATGTTGAATAAAGTTTTTCTATGTCTATGAGTTTCAGTTTTCGTGGTTTGGCTGAATACGCAAAGAGCGCGCGCGCGTGCCATTCAAAAAATCCAAGTTTATATTGTTCGAATTTGTTGTTACATTTGTACAAATTACGCCTTAATTCGACATTTGCGCATATAAGTTCGCATATCAAAATCGATTAATTTTATATTTGCTTTTGGTACTTATGTGTCTCGTCAATGTATAATCGTAGACGGGATTAAAATTATTAAAAGGCGAAAGAAAGGCAAAGCAATTCCGCCATTTTGTCCGTAGTATTTCTTATTACTGTGATTTTGACGTTTCTTTTAGCTGACAGAAGTGGCGGCGATATACTTTAAGAATAATAAATGAAAAATTAAATGAAGTCGTATATTACGGAAAATAAATTAATTGTCGCAGTCGGATAAAAACTATCCTAAGTTGCAGCAGGAATAATAATGTACCTATATAAAATGTTTCATATTTTTCCGTCCATGGGATGCTGAGAACATTCGTACCACAGAAAGCTTAGTTTCAAACTGGCTGATTCTTTTTTTAATTTAGAGATTTATTATAAGTGGAGATTTGTTTACCAATAATAAGCAATAAAAGGTCTTTATTAAAAAAATCCAATGTTCTTAATAATTTGGCTTGCAGCTGTGCTGAGTTTGTTGCTTCCGTTGGATTGACGCTGGGTGTTGCTGTGAGTGCTATCATAGATAAAAGGTGAACACCCAAAACAAAAATACAGTTTACCCCTACCCTTTTCACTACCTTTGCGTGGCTCCGCCAGTGTATGACTGACCCACGGGATAAAATACTTATACCATCCAAAAAGTCCATTGTATACATAGGTGAAATAATTTAATCAGATAACCCGTTTCGTAGATTACCCCCTACAAAAAAAACATCCAAACTCACAAAGCTACAAGCTACAATCTTACAAACTTTTCCTCTTCACCATATTAGTATAGAACAAGATATACTAATGTAGGTAAGTAATCACAGAGTTAAAAGTTGCGAGCAACTGCTTTTATGTTTAGCTGTTATAACGTCAAAGTTGCCGATAGACGGCATGCTTGGATGTTGAAATGTTCTTCTCATATTTAGGGCAGCCTAAATAGGAAAGTAACTCTACCTTACAAAAAAAAAAAGGTACCATAGGTAAAAACACGGCTGCTTACTCCGTAGACTCAGTAGGAATGTGGTGTCGTGTTCGTGGTCGAGGGTCAGGTCGCTAGAGCTCCCGAGACTACGCTGTGTTGAGTATCAGGTACCTTCATTTATGCGCAGAGCTGTCAATACGATTAATTATCATATCAATGAAGAATCAGCAACCGCTTGTGTTTCTTCTGGAGTAACAAGCGTCCATAGGGAACGGTGTCTGTTTACCATCAGGCAGACCGTTTGACTGTTTTCCACCGTCATAGTTAAAAAAAATCGGCAAAGTGCGAGTCGGAGGCGCGCATGAAGGGTTCCGTATCATAATCTAAAAAACCGGCAAAGTGCGAGTCGGACTCGCGCACGAAGGCTTCCGTACCATTATCTACAAAAACGGCAAAAAAATCACATTTGTTGTATGGTAGCCTCCTGTAGCCTAATTGGTAGTGACCCTGCCTAAGAAAGCCGGAGGTCCCGGGTTCGAATTCATTTCGGGGTCATTTATTTGTGTGATTAGTGTTTTAGTATTTGTTGTTATAGCGAGAACAGAAATACATCATCCGTGAAAATTTCAACTGTCTAAGTATCACGATTCATGACCTACCTAAACCTACGGCGACCTGGAAAACATTATACTAAATACTTACAAGCACCTATAAATGCGAATCAAATAATGAAATCACACACACACACACACACACACATACACACACACATACACATACACACAAACATACACACACACACACACACTCACTTGCATTACAAATATATACATATATTACCCACATTCAATTACAGACTCCGTTAATTGTTCTTGTTTCTAACTTTATATAAATTGTGTACTCCTAGAACATATTATAGAATTAATTAAGTAATCATTAATAGATATTAACTACCTGCATCGATACCTGCATATGGAAGAGCGGTGCCCCTTAGCACAGGTATTACTTTTACTTAAAAAGGGACACCAGAACATGTTAAATTAGTAGGTACTTCAGAAAACGAATAAATAATTTTTCATTTTCATTTTCATTTTCATGAGATACAGCCTGGTGACAGACGGACAGACAGACAGACAGACAGACAGACAGACAGACAGACAGACAGACAGACAGACAGACAGACAGACAGACGGACAGCGGAGTCTTAGTAATAGGGTCCTGTTTTACGCTTTGAGTACGGAACCCTAAAAAACGGCAATAAAATCACGTTTCTTGTATGGGAGCCCCCTTAAATATTTACTTAATTCTCTTTTTTAGGATTTGTTGTTATAGCAGCAACAGTATCATCTGTGAAAATCTCAACTGTCTAACTATCACCGTTTATGAGATACAGCCTGGTGACAGACGGACGGACGGACAGCGGAATCTTAGTAATAGGGTCCCGTTTTACCCTTTGGGTACACACTTTTCTAGGAATGCTTAAAATACTGTGAATCAAATTGAATACGGCCGTTTGACTTGACTTAATTACCTACTTAACTAATTATACATATGTACAGTCAAAAGCAGTCCCGGTCGACCATTTAAGAAATTTTTTCCTTGTTCGGCGCAACTAGCTAATCCCCGCCCATTTTGTTCAATGACCAATTAGGGTGCAATTAGGAAAGTGTGCGTGCAAACCATATTTAGTGTAAACATTTCAAAAACAATAAGAAGACATTTGCATAAAAATGGAATTCACAACAGAAGACCTGCGAAAATAATCGCGCTGACTGAAGCTCATCGCGCACATCGAGTAAGTTTCGCGCGAGAATTCAGAGATTTTGATTTTTCAAACGCCATTTTTACCGACGAGAAATGTTTTAAATCTAATCAACTCGGACGTCGGTATTTATGGCGTCCAAATAATACGAGACTCATAGTCATAAGCGTGACGATAACTAAAACTGTTATACCTTCTTTTGCAGGCCAGTGAAGAATGAGGCCCATAACTTTATTTTGTTATTCTGTGATAGGGTCGTTTCGCCGGTAACGCGACCACCACCGGTTAGCGACCTCTTGACGGACTAGGCTGCTTCAATTAAAGATATTAACATTACTACAAACCCAACAGAAAAAGAATAACTTATTAACTATTCTTGAATAGTATCAGAATAAGAATATATACAATTTAAAACCGAAAGCTCAATCCAAAGCAAGAAAAAATAACCTCAATTCACACATTGCTTCCGTGGAGTGTTGACGTGCAGTGAATCTGTGAAAAAAATAACGCGACAGTTGGCGCGAAAACTTTAGTTACGTCACTTAATTTAATTATTATGCTGAAATTGGTTAATTGATCGTTTAAATGATTTAGCTGTTGTAATAATTTCGTTGAAATTCGGCATATTTAAAAATAGATTTAAATAAAATGGGGTGGTCGCGTACCCAAATACATAATTACCAAAGAAGTCGGATAGCGACCACATCGTTTTATTTTTCTTTCCTTATGGATTCTTATGCGGCACCCGCGATATTTAGCTTGGCCAGCCAATTGAGTCGGTATTTAAGCCGCGCCAATCCATGCTATGTCCATAGTATATAATAATATATAATTATATATTATATTATATAATAAATAATAACAATACACAATTTATATGAGATGGTTATGTTATAAATTCGAAAGTGTGTATGTCTGTCTGTCTGTTATCTCTTCACGCTTAAACCGATGGACCGATTTTGATGAAATTTGGTATGGAGATAGTTTGAGTCCCGGGAAGAGACATACCTAGGATAGTTTTTATCCCCGAAATAATCCCCTAAGCGGGTGAAAGTTTGTATGGAGCTACGATATAAACGATTTCCACGCGGACGGAGTCGTGGGCAGACACTAGTGTAAGTAGAATATAATCTAAAAGTTAAATAAAAGCTTGTAAAAAGGTGGCATTTAGATACCTACTATGAATGACATGTGTGACTGTAATAGCAATTTATATAATAGCACCATGGTGTGAGCGAGATGGCGCGCTTTTTTCGATTCTATTCTTTATTGACACAGCAATGTAAAGTAGATTTAGAAGAGTAACACTAAATAAAATGACCTATAATGATGATTTTTCTCGAAAAAGGATTAAATGTAATGTCAAATGGAGAAAAAACAGAGCAGGGGATTAAGTAATTACAAAGTTATAGTATCCAAAGTTTTAAGAGGGGGTAGGTATATTCTATCCCTTTTCCGCAAAACGCACCTTCAGCATATGAAACGATTGTCATTTACTATACCGCTCGGGGATTGTGACGTCACGATCCACTAGCGTTTTCTCTCTCTAACAAGCAATATTAAAACGGTTGTAGCTTCGTATTTTTGGAAATATATGAATGGGATTTTCGTCACTTAGGCTTATTATTTTGCCTTCTTTTTTTTGGAGTAATAATAAATGGTTAGTCGACACTCCTATTTGTAGTGGTATAAGGGCAGTTAGGTAGGTCAAACTTTGAGAAAGAGGTCAATCGTCGAATCCGACTCGACTGGGTAGCGTTCGGGAAGCTCTACGCTATGGCTTTTCGTCCAATATTCCGCAGTGTCTCAAGGCGAGAGTCTTTGACCAGTGTGTGTTGCCAGTGATGACGTATGGCACTGAAACGTGGTCGCCTACTATGGGCCTCATAAGAAGGCTCAAAGTCACCCAAAGGGCAATGGAGAGGGCTATGCTGGGAGTTTATACGCGTGATCGCATCAGAAATGAGGCTATCCGCAACATAAACAAGGTAGGTAACCGATATAGCCATCCGAATCGCTAAAGTTAAGTGGCAGTGGGCGGGGCATATTGCACGGAGAACTGATGGCCGTTGGAGCGGAAAGGCTCTCGAATGGCGACCACGTACCGGGAGGCGCTGAGTGGATAGACCCCCACAAGGTGGACTGATGACCTAGTAAATATCGCAGGAATCGGCTGGATGCGGGTGGCGCAAAACCGGTCATTGTGGCACTCTTTGGGGGAGGCCTATGTCTAGCAGTGGACGTCTTTCGACTGATATGATGATGATGATGATAAATCGTTCTATTAACTACTTAAACACTATTTGCAAGAGTGGTCGCCAACTAGCTAACAAGTGGTCGCAAACCGACTAAAGCGGTCGCTATCCAGCGAATTCGCTATTTTGAAACCTTTTCCATATTTTTGCCTAATCTATGGATGAAAGTGCTATATTTTATTGTAGGTTTCAAAACTTGACTATACTCAGAACCTATACGAATACCATATATTATGTGTGTACATTGAATAGGTATACATTTACTAATCTAAAGTGAGCAACTCGGCTAAGTGGTCGCTAACCGGCGAAACGACCCTATTTTCATGTAAAGTGTTTTGTTGTGAAATAAAGAAATATACATGTTTTTGTTGTTTTTTTCTTGTCCATGACTTTGCCTTCTAAACGTAATGTTGATTAAGGCACCGTAGGTTCATGGTCTTCTCTCCCTCTCGCTGAGCATAAGCGTGAGCGAGATGGAAGTGCGTGTTTGGAAGCGCGGATTTCATGTTTTTTTAATTTTTTGTGCGTTTAAATAAATAAAAAATTAATCACTAAGTTCCCTCAAACATGTTATTGCCGATTTTTAGAACCAATTTTAATATGTTTAGCCATTGATTTGCTACGAATGTTTAAAGTGAATTTTAATATGTTTTAGACCTATGTTCGTGATTTTTTTCTATCGAGCGAAAATTGCCTAATCGTGTTTCGAATCACTGATTCCCCTGCAGAAAAGCCTCAAGATTACTATTCATATTTTTTTGAAACCATATTATTATAAACAGACGCATTATATTGTTTCAAAAACTATGTTCGCTTAACTTCGCTGAACCTACGGCGCCTTAAGCCTACAAGCTACAAATTAAAGCTCAACACAACGGTTAATAATTGACAACTGTGCAGGACTGTTTTAATAATTAATTGTAATAGTTTTAAATTGTAATAGCCTAAGATATTTTATCAATAAATATTAAAGATCCTTGCCAGCTAAACACCAGGCCATTATCACCATACTACACCAGGCGCGGGGAAACACGCCATAATTACCACGCTAGACCCAGCGTTAACAATGTCGCGTCAATCACTTGACGATCACATCAGTGCATATGTGCACAGGCACAACAATATTTCAAATTTGCAACTGATGCTAAATCCAAAATAATTTGGGTTAGTAATATTACGGAATATGTGTTAAGAGGGCGCTCGTTTTTTGGTCAGGAATAAGCGAGAATGACGGATTTTTGACGTTGTAATTCTAAGAAACGGAGAGCTTTTTCTAGATCCTGATTACTTATTTGCATAGGTAAACTCCTCATATTGGTCCTAGCCGCCTCCAATTTACGAAGAACTGAATACTCTAACCGAAAATACCCGATTACCGACAGTAGTTTTCTGAAGAGAGCGCAGAGTCATAAGTTTGAGCCCCTAATACTCCATGATGCTATATGAGAACCTACTTGTTTTTTTCTATTTTCACTAGCGTAATATGTTGCCATTGCTCCTAGCCGCCTCGAATTTTCCTTATTCTGCACGTATATATATGTAAACTGTTCTCAATTACACCATATTTGTCAACAAAATCGTACTGAAAACTCAAGGATTTTCTCATTATTGTTGAATAATTTTTGTATTGAATCTTACACAACATTAAAGTTCATGCTTGTACCAACAAGATCCAGTCCAAAAAATGTAACTTTTGTCAAAATTTATATTTATAAATAATGATTCAAAACTAGTATAAATTTACCGTCGCGCGGGAATTTATCTCAGTACCGGCTGAATAGCCCTCCGAGACAGACGTGTAGTGTGTTTATTTGTGGCTATTCACGAAGCTAACCGGCCACTCTTCAGATAAAATAATCTTATTTTGATCTCCGACTAGGCATAGTTGTTACCAACCTCGGGGTCAAACTATACTGGGGATACATTCGTGAGGCTAATCGAGACAAGTTATGAATTGCATAGCTGCCATATATGACGTAGTGTAGCGAAAAGGCTCAAACCCACCGGATACGTAACATTTAAAATTGAACCTTCTACCTAAAACAAAAGTCATACATTTCAATGGTGATGTCTTGTGGGTTGGATCCTTTTGTCTAAACTACGCGTTCTATAGTCAATTATTATTGTACGAGTGATCGTGATACTTGATAGATTTAATTTATTTACTTGTTACTATCAGTCCACCTTGTTAGTATGTATGTATGTATGGGAGTTTGGGTGAAATCTTCAAATTAGGTACAATTGCGTATCTTCGGTGACATAATATCATAGAGCTGGTCTGATGATGGAGTCGGAAGGTGGCCATAGCAACTCCTAAACTCAACAAGATAAAGCCATCGAATTTGGGCTCATTTATTTGGTCATGGCACGGCAAGACTTTGGTGCTGGATAATTTCCAGAGTCTGATGATGGAGCTATAAGGTGGTCATGGAACTCCTAAACTAAACTAGATAAACCCATCTAGTTTGAGCTCATCTGTTTTGTCTTGGTAAACACTTTGGTGATGGATGATTTCCAGGATCTGATGATGGAAGGTGGTCATGGGAACTCCTTAACTAAAATAGATAGACCTATCTTGTTTGGGTTTGTGTGATTTGTCTGTACAAGTACCCACGAACCAGCGACATAATAGGTATGCAGGGTTATTGAAAATAACAAGATGAATAAAAAACTTTTTAAAAAACAAGCTTATATGGCGTTTGTTAAGTACAGCACGATCCTACCTTGCATTTAGTAATTATTTTCGTTTATATATAATAATAACACACACCGGGGGTTTACACTGGAAAGGAAGAATTTTACGTGGTTTTATTACATTTCCGAGTCATCATCATCATCATCATCATATCAGCCGAAAGACGTTCACTGCTGGACATACGCCTCCCCCAAAGAGTGCCACAATGGCCGGTCCTGCGCCACCCTCATCCAGCGGACTCCCGCGACCTTTACCAGGTCATCAGTCCACCTTGCGGGGGGCCTACCCACGCTGTGCCTTCCGGTACGTGGTTGCCACTCGAGAACCTTTCCGCCCCAACGGCCATCGGTTCTACGTGCAATGTGCCCCGCCCACTGCCACTTAATTTAAGCAATTCGGAGGGCTTTATCAGTTACCTTGGTTCTGCTGCGGATAGCCTCATTTCTGATGCGATCGCGCAGAGAAACTCCCAGCATAGCATAGCATAGGCTCAAAGTCACTCAAAGGGCAATGGAGAGCCATTGCCCTTTGAGTGACTTTGAGCCTTCTTATGAGGCCTTTAGTAAGCGACCACGTTTCCGTGCCATATGTCATCACTGGCAACACACACTGGTCAAAGACTCGTCTTGAGACACTGCGGAATATTGGACGAAAAGATGATGTGCCGTAGCTTCCCGAATGCTGCCCAGCCGAGTCGGATTCGACGATTGACCTTCCCTTCGACATTTCCGAGTATCACTCTTTATTTCGAAATAAATGTTTAAAAAACCGGCCAAGTGCGAGTCGGACTCGCGCACGAAGGGTACCGTACCATTATCTATATCTTTAAACGGCAAAAAAATTGCTGTATAGGAACCCCCTGTAGCCTAGTTAGTAACTTGGTAGTGACTCTGCCTACGAAGCTGGAGGTCCCGGGTTTGAATCCCGGTAAGGGCATTTATTTGTGTGATGAGCACAAATATTTGTTCCTGAGTCATGGATGTTTTCTATGTATTTAAGTATTTATTTATCTATGTAAGTATGTTTATCGTTGTCTAGTACCCATAGTACAAGCTTTGCTTAGTTTGGGGCAAGGTCGATTTGTGTAAGATTGTAAAAGAAAAAGAAACAGATAAAAACTAAAATAAAAATAAAATTATGTATTCTGTTTTTTAGTATTTTTTGTTATAAATAGCGACAGCAGAAATACATCACATTTCAAATCTCTATCTATCACGGTTCATGAGATACAGCCTGGTGACAGACGGACAGACAGACGGACAGCGGAGTCTTAGTAATAGGGTCCCGTTTTACTCTTTGAGTACGGAATCCTAAAAAGTGACATAGGTTTTATGCTCAGAACATAAAAAAAGGGAGAAGTGCCGTACTGCTTAATTTCAACCAAAACCGATGTCCCCAGTTTTCTCCCACCGCAGCGCCCACAGGCACACACATTGAACCGTGTAAAAACAAAGATTCGGGCGTTGCCAGTGAGTCTACGGCAACATGCAAACAAGGGCTGTGATTGGCTTAAACGCACTACACTAGGGGGGCGACAAACGTTAAAATTATGTTTTATCGACATTGATATTAAAATTAATAGTATGTTAAGATATTGATGGGTAACAACTTCAACGACATGGTAAGTTTATGTGGTGGTATTTAAACTTCTAGCTACAAGTTTAAATAACACGGGTTGTTAACTTACCATAAATCGCAAAAGTAAAAAATATTGACGAATACCTACAGAGTAACATAAACGGCTTTTTATGAGTTCGTGTTCACATACATTTAAAACTCTGGTCACATCGATATTTTTACCTGTAGGTACCAGGCCGATCCGACTCGCATTTTGGCGCGAAATAATATGTCCATTACTCATATTACGAGATTTAAGGCTAAGGGCGAGTATCCACCAAAGATGTGCAAAGATGTGTTACCATACATTTTACACCTAGGTTTCAAGCAAGCGAGGTGTCAAATATTCGAAAAGTGTACGGCTCTTATTAAGTGGTTGGAAACATTTTTCTTGAAAATGTTACGAACACATTAACTCTTCTCTGTACAGGAAATCAGTTAGGACCTCTGCCAGTAGCATCTATCCATTTTTTTAGTACCTACTCGGATTCTTTGGAAAACTGTAATAAGAAACCGAGATTTCTTCTTAATTTATCACATTTCAAATGAAAGTAAAAAATACTCATTTAAAATAAATTATTGGTAATAATATCACATTTAAAGTTGTTCTGAAGCCATTTGCAACTAAATTATATACTTGTACATACAATTTTAATATGTCTATTTACCGTTCATACTGCAACTTAGTGAAAATCTTATTAGTAGGTACCGTAAACATTTTGTGCCTTTTAATCTTATTAGTATGTTATTAGTTACCTTTAAGATAGGCACCCAACCAAAACAAGTAATTAAATAAAATAAAACAGCGAAAGTAGTCGAAATAAAATAACTAGTATGATATCGTACTTCTATTTTATCGATTACGCGTAAATTGTAACTGCACTTTGGCACCGCTCTAGTTTGCGACGCCAAGCAGCGGCCGTACCACTAAAAAATCAAGCATCGTCCATATCCATAGTGGTTTAATACATTGCGCCGTGGTTTACTGTATTGAACGTTCAATGTACAACGCATAGAACAAAAATATGCTTTTTCGTTCGATATGTTAGTTCGATCCCGAGAAATGATGCGGCGTTGCGTTTATTTATTAAAATATTAGTTTTTACTGACTTAAGTGAAAATACTAATACTCACATGTGGTGCGTGACTCCACCATTCATGTAGGTTTTAGTTTCATTCCTATTTTTGCATGTAACCACGCTACAATTCGGCATTTTGAGTAAACGTGGAAAAACATTTCAGATTCACGGCAAATTGCGACTAACATGCGGTGGGCAGTGACATGCCCATTTGGCCATGTCGCACCGACACGCGCCAAGCCCCCGTTTCATATCTATTCCTTTTTATCATCTGAGGTTTTAGGCTTTTGAATAAAATCACGCATTAATTAATTGTATTCTAGATAAAAAGCTGTGTTTGTATAATTTATAATTTTCAGTTCCTTTGGTAAGAAACGGACATAGCAATTTCTATGAAGGGCAGTTTTTTTTTACTGTCCATAACAAAAAAAAATTTCGTCAAGAAATGAATACGTAAGTATAGTTGTTATTTTCTAAGCCGTCCGTTCTGCAGTGCGGCGTTCTTTAGTGCGGAACGGACGGCTTAGAAAATAACAATTATACCCAGTAATTTCCTAGTAGAGGGTCTACTGGTATAATTTCACTACATTACTATATACATATAAATAAGACTCAGATAACATGCAAACTATTAATATCCGTAAAACAAATTATTATTCTTATTACTGACAACTTTAAAACTCGTTAGTTTATTTTATACTAAATAAACGAAACTAAATATACTTTGTCATATCATAGTATTTTAATACAAATAGAAAACTTGTGCTCAAAAATCAAATACTTACTTTATTCAAGTTATCTAACTTCGCTAACATGATGTTCTAGAACATCATGTTAGCGAAGTAATACTTACCACTTTTTAGTGCAAGTATCAATATCGGTCACGGAGTGAATTCCAACGGTGCGCTATACAGATATTTGCATCGGCAAGCTCCGCGGTTAGTTCTATCCCGATCGCACTTACATATAGCTAGAAAGGGACGGCACCCGCGGCTGGTGCGATCACGCTGTGCATGTGGGGGTTAGGTACGTTTGTGTGGGTGGTAGTAGTATTTACACACACAAACGCACTACGCGTGTCAAAATACCGAATTCTGAGCGAGCGCTTTTTTGAAGAGCACTCTTAAATGTCATTTTTAGTTTATCTAATTACCGACTACAGGCAATGGTTGTTGGCTTGATTCAGGCATATCAAGTCGTCTACGCTCTTTTGGAATGACCTTCATTTCAAATGAATATTTTTATAAGAAATCAAACGTGTTCTATTATTTTTCAAGGGACATATAAAATAAACAAATGACAAAAATGAAATGTTGTCAATTTTCTCACTTTTAGGGATTGTCTCACAAAATAATTGTTTAAAAAGAGATTAGAATCTTACCACGTCTTTGTGCGCGTAGATTGTATTTTTGGAAGTAAAGCTTTCATAACACCAATTCTAGTCAATAGTAGATTGTTAACCAAGAGATGGAAGTGATCAATTGCACCCCGACATATTTAGGTTAAACGAATGCTAGCGAGAGCGTTTCGTTTTTTACATATTATAGAAAAAAAAACAACAGGGTAATTTTTGAAAAAAGAAGACAAGGTTTTAGCATGGCTCAGCACAGGCTTAGTTTTCTTTTAAAATAATCCTACAAGAGAGGGGCTATAATAGGTTTCCGCTACTGCATAGGTCCATAGCTACAGTTTTCTTACCTAGGGTTACTTTCATCCCGCTTCTAAGATAAAAAATGGCCTACTTTCAGAGTATGAGAAATGAAAAATCTATTTAAATGTTTCGTTTTTTTTTCACGTTACGAAGACGTTGTCCTTGATATTTAGTTGTTAAGAGCAATGCCTATCTGAGCAACTTTTGAAATCTCAAATTTTTGACGCATCGTTTCTGTCGCGCTTTTGTGGGTGGCGGGAGCTGTCTATGCGATAAGGACAACTGCAGCTCGAACTAAAATTCCCACGCAAAAAACTCAAAAATCGAGGTTTCGCTCTAGACTATTTCCTCCTCCGAAACGCAACCAATCACCATAAAATTTTGGAAACTGCAAGAAGAAGAAATAATCTACGCCGCGATGTTTTGTTTTTTTTAGATATTAGTTGTTATATTTGTATACTGCGCCTTTTTTTGCAGCCATTTCAATTGAGCCGTTTATGTAATTTTTGAGGCGCTGTAAGTTTCTTTAAAATAGAAATATCCAAAAAAGCGAAACATAGCGGCATACATATTGATGATATTGGCCTTATTTGAAAAAAACATTGCTCTAGGTTCAAAAACCAGGGAGAAAACAGTCGAGATCGTTTGTATGGGAAAATCGCAGTTAGGCATTACTCTTAAAACTTACCGAACTTTCCTAATAGAGTCGTATACCTGCCGAGTTTTACTCCACGCACAAAACATCTGTTTTAAATTATTCGGAGATTTATTGATTTATCGACTCGCGGCGTACGCTTGTGCCTTATCTCAGGCCTAGGTATTTTTCGGCGCATTGCTTTAAAATTACTACTAAGTGGCGCAAAAGTAGTGGAAGCGTATTCAAAAAGACTTTTATTGCCCGACTAACAACAAGTAATTCATTCATAGGAGCGCACGCCGAGCGCTTGTAAAAAAAACGTGTTTCAAAAACGCACACGCTCAAAGAGCAGGTAGGAGCCGCTCTCTGATTGGTTGCGGATTCGAGCCTTCGGATCGTTACGTGTCGATCGGCCAAACGAATATCGCCCTTAGGGTGGTCGACCGGGAATGCACCTGACTGTACCTACATACGCTCTAAAACCATAACCCTCCTTCCGGGGCAGTCGGGTAAAAACTGTTGTCAACTCTTTCAAGAAATTCGGAATATAGAGTGCCTTTGTCAGAACCTGTGTACGTAATATCATTTAATGACATGTATATTAGGTATTATGACTCAATTAAAAAAAAAAAAAAAAAAAAAAAAAAAAAAAAAAAAAAAAAAAAAATTATGAACTACATCTGCGAAGGAGTTCAAAAAGTTTATGTGAAGTCTTCAACCTTGAAGATGTTAAAACCCAGCTGTTTTATTTTTACTTTTATCTAAAAGGTATCGTAAGTAGGTAGGTATGTCACTGTCATAAATATTTGAGACAACATATATACATACTTACGTACATACATACATGCTTTACTTATGGTTTAGTTTCAAGGTATAGTATAGTAATACTATGTTAAATCTGTAGCTGTTCATTCCATTAGGTATTTGTAGAAGTGATACTCGACTCTTAGGATAGGTAGCAAATAATCTGGTGATTTTAACATCCCCACTATATAGGTAAACATTATTTTTACTTCAAATTATGTAGGTAGTATGTAGTAATTGTGTTTCGCTATTGAGAAACAATCACTAACACACCTTAAAAGAAATTCAAAGGTGTATGTGAAGTCCCCAATCCACACTGGGCCAGCGCGCAGTAGTGCTGCCCGTTCCCTCTAATTCATGAGAGAAGGCCTATGCCCAGCAGTGGGTCATATGTAGGGCGATGCAGATGGTGCTGATTGAGAAATAATGGTTTTAGGCATTCCATATGTCAGATTTGATATGCATGCATATCATATCTGACTATGAACTGATATGAACATAAATTGGCCGCATACTTCTGTAGATCTCGAAAAACTCGTGGCGGTGTATGTATTTATATGAAAAAAACTTTGAACTTTCACAACCTTCAATGGATTTCAGACATGTCGGTTGAAGTACATTTTGAGGCTTGTGGAATCCAAATTCCTGAAATCAATCATATAGTTGTATGTGTGTATAGAGCGCCTGGTGGAAATTTCGAGGTATTTATAAATAAACTTGAAAGTCTTTTAAGTAAAATAACACTTCGATCGCGATATTTAAAACGTAAAATTATTATTGCTGGTGATTTCAACGTAAACATTTTAAATAAAGACAGAGAAACAAGTATGTTTTTGGAAATGCTAGCTAAATTTAATATGAGGCACACAATTGATGAGCCTACTAGAATAACACCCACTTCACAAACATGTATTGACAATCTACTTACAAACTCCCACCAATATACTTCAAGAGTTATGAATTTAGGAATATCGGACCATACGGGGCAAATTATTGAATTGCCAACAAGCTACAGTTATAATGAAAAATACTGGTACGTAGAAAGGAGAAGGATTGACTATCACTTGGATATATTCAAAAAGTATATTGCTCAAATTAAATTTGTAGATGTTTGTAAGGAAACAGATCCAAATATAGCATATAGAGTTTTTTTTGACACTTTCTCTCTACTCTTTAATCTGTACATCCCATTGGAAAGGATTAAAATAACCTATATAAAAAAACCAAACTGGAAATCCAAGGGTATTTTGAAATCAAGCAGAAACAAAAGAAAAATGCATGTAATAAATCAAAAAACCAAAAATAATACACAAGCATTAAGAAAGTACAAACAATATTGCAAAACACTAAAGACCGTGATTAGAAAATCTAAGATTATATCAAATGATAATTTCATAAACAACAGTACTAATAAACAAAAAGCTACATGGGGCTTGATAAAATTAAATACAAGCTATACAAATTCCATTCCAAACTCGATCACCAAAATAGATAAAGATGGGACAACATTTTCAAATCCTCGTGTCATAGCAGAAATTTTTAATAAATTTTACATATCCCAAAATTTAGTCAATACTTTTAATCCGAAAGCATATAAAATGAAGACACTAAGTACTCCACACAGTATTTTCCTAGCTCCCGTAGATAGCCACGAAATAAAAAAGATTGTGACTTCTTTAAAGAATAAAAAATCTTCGGGATACGATAATGTTCCCATACAAGTAATCAAAGCATGTGTGGACAATATTACGGAACCCCTTATGCATATTATAAATTTAATGTTGGAGACTGGCATATTTCCAGAAGATCTCAAAAAAGCCTTAATAAAGCCACTATTCAAAAAGGGACAAAAAACTAACACGGGTAACTACAGGCCCATAGCTTTATTACCTAGTTTCTCAAAAATATTTGAGAAGGTTATACATATAAGACTGACAAAGTTTCTAGACGTCAATCATATCCTAAATAAATGTCAATTCGGTTTCCAAAAAGGGAAATCCACAACCACAGCCATATTTGAAATGTTAAAGCTTGTTTGGGAAAGTGTGAATAATAAGAAACCTTGTGCATCTCTGCTGATTGATATGTCTAAGGCTTTCGATTGTGTAAGTTTTGACATTATTTTAAAACAGCTTGATCATATAGGAATAAGGGGAAGCGCAAATCAGTTGTTTTACAATTACTTGTGTAACAGGGAGCAGGCAGTAGAAATTGTAAACTATAACGCTCAAACTAAAACAGTAGAACATGTGCAGTCTTCGTTTGAGAGAGTTCTGATGGGAGTACCTCAAGGTAGCATTTTAGGACCACTCTTATTTCTCATTTACCTGAATGAACTTCCCAACATAGTCGATGTGCCATGTGTTTTATATGCTGACGACGTCACTATGCTATTTTCAAGGGAAAACACCAGTGAAAGTATGCAAGAACATGTAAATAACGAATTAACGAAAATTATAAAATGGCTAAATAGTATTAACCTCAATGTTAACCTCAACAAAACCAAGCTTATCCAATTCAGAAATTATAAATCTATTCCGAAGTCCCTTGTAGTGTCAAACGAAAATACTGTAATAGATGAAGTAAACCATGTAAACTTTCTTGGAGTCGAAATAGATTCACATCTGAATTGGAAAGCGCACATTGACAAGGTAAATAAAATGATCTCTAGTCGATGCTATGCTTTGTCAATTCTCTCGGAAACTTGCTCTGAAAACATAGTAAAAAATGCATATTACGGAACAATCTATCCATTACTTACCAATGGAGTCATTTAGTGGGGAAATTCCACTGATGTGCATAAAACGTTCATACTGCAAAAAAGATGCCTAAGGACTGTTTACCGAATGTACATTGTGGAATCACTTCGAAACATTTTCCGAGAAAAGCGTTTCCTGACTCTTACCGGTATTTATATACTAGAATTATGCCTACTTGTTAAAAACTACCCTGAATGCTTTCAGTGGAGATCGTGCAAACCTAGCGTACGGTCTCAATACAAATATGATATTACGGTCCCAAAAGTAAGTACATCCATATACAATAAAAGTACATTCATATCAGCCATACGCATTTTTAACAATCTTCCTGTAGAAATAAAAAGCCTGGAAGGAAATAACTTCAAAAGGTGTTTAAAAAACTTTCTTATAGATAAGGTTTTCTACAACCTAAACGAATATTATAGTTATGTGTAATATTATAATGTAGTAATTTTTATAAATAAAATTGTAACTAGGTTAAGATTTACAAAATTGTATGCCCGAAAAGGGTAAAACTGTTGGAACCCATAATATCATGCTTCTACCTTTGTACTTACACGGTTTGATACAATAAAATTTTCTATTTCTATTTCTATTTCTATTTACATTTACAAGAAGAAAGTTAGGTACATATTATTCAATGCAAACAGCAACCATCACCAGAAATCACCACATTCCTAGTTTTCAAACGTAGAGAAGCGGAGAATTTGCTTAATATTTTTTACCGAGGAACTATCACCCAGTAAGATATTTCGTGAAATTCGCGTGTAACTCCTTATACTAGCGAGGCTTTTAAACTCACCAAATATTATTTTCGTTAGCCCTCCGTAAGACGAGTCAATAACTCAGTATTAATCTTGTTTGGTTAATGGCATATTGGTAAACTAGGTACCTACACCTACACGGCCACGATTTTTAAGTCACAGCAGAACCTCATGTCGCTCATATTTGGGGCAAAGTATTACTAGTAAAGTACCTTTAACTTACAAAAGACCACATAGCCATAGGTAAAATAACACAGCGGTGTAAGCAGCGGCTTATTTCGTATAGACTCCTTCGAAATGTGGTGTTGTGTTCGTGGTCGTAGGTAACATCGCCAGGACTCCCGACGACGCATTTTTGTTGAGCGTGAGAGACACCTGCATAATAATACAAATCTAAGTAGCTGTCTACACAATGAATCCTCAAATCAATAAAGGGTCAGCAACACGCTTGTGTTGTTCTGGAGTCACACGCGTCCATAGGCAACGGTGTATGCTTACCATTAAACATATCGTTTGCTTGTCAATACAATTGACTCTCAAATCAATAAAGGCTCAGCAACGCGCTTGTGTTTCTTCTGGAGTCACACGCGTCCATAGGCAACGGTGTATGCTTACCATTAGACATACCGTTTGCCTGTCAATACAGTTGACTTTCAAATCAATAAAGGCTCAGCAACGCGCTTGTGTTTCTTCTGGAGGCACACGCGTCCATAGGCAACGGTGTATGCTTACCATTAGACATACCGTTTGCCTGTCAATACAGTTGACTCTCAAATCAATAAAGGCTCAGCAACGCGCTTGTGTTTCTTCTGGAGTCACACGCGTCCATAGGCAACGGTGTATGCTTATCATTAGACATACCGTTTGCCTGTCAATACAGTTGACTTTCAAATCAATAAAGGCTCAGCAACGCGCTTGTGTTTCTTCTGGAGGCACACGCGTCCATAGGCAACGGTGTATGCTTACCATTAGACATACCGTTTGCCTGTCAATACAGTTGACTCTCAAATCAATAAAAGCTCAGCAACGCCCTTGTGTTTATTCTGGAGTCACACGCGTCCATAGGCAACGGTGTATGCTTACCATTAGACATACCGTTTGCCTCTCAATACAGTTGACTCTCAAATCAATAAAGGCTCAGCAACGCGCTTGTGTTTCTTCTGGAGGCACACGCGTCCATAGGCACCGGTGTATGATTACCATTAGACATACCGTTTGCCTGTCAATACAGTTGACTCTCAAATCAATAAAGGCTCAGCAACGCGCTTGTGTTTCTTCTGGAGGCACACGCGTCCATAGGCAACGGTGTATGCTTACCATTAGACATACCGTTTGCCTGTCAATACAGTTGACTTTCAAATCAATAAAGGCTCAGCAACGCGCTTGTGTTTCTTCTGGAGGCACACGCGTCCATAGGCAACGGTGTATGCTTACCATTAGACATACCGTTTGCCTGTCAATACAGTTGACTCTCAAATCAATAAAGGCTCAGCAACGCGCTTGTGTTTCTTCTGGAGGCACACGCGTCCATAGGCACCGGTGTATGATTACCATTAGACATACCGTTTGCCTGTCAATACAGTTGACTCTCAAATCAATAAAGGCTCAGCAACGCGCTTGTGTTTCTTCTGGAGGCACACGCGTCCATAGGCACCGGTTTATACTTACCATCAGGCACAACTATGCTTACATATTCCATTATCAATAATAATTATATCGGCATCCATAATCTAAAAAGCGGCCAAATGCGAGTCGGACTCGCGCACGAAGGGTTCCGTAACATTATCAATAAAATATTTATTTTATTCTGTTTTTAGTATTTGTTGTTATAGTGGCAACAGAAATACATCATCTGTGAAATTTTCAACCGTAACTATCACGGTATCAGTGAGATACAGCCTGGTGACAGACCGACAGACAGACAGACAGACAGACAGACAGACATACAGACAGACAGACAGACAGTCAGACAGACAGACAGACAGACAGACAGACAGACGGACAGCGGAGTCTTAATAATAGGGTCCCGTCTTAGTCTTTGAGTACGGAACCCTAAAAAGGATGTGTGCTAAATAAAAATAGACAAAGTCCTAGATATAAAGTACACTCGAAAAGTGACACCCTCCTCCGGCAGTCAAATAAAATCAACATGTATTATATCTTTTTTTTCACCATTATCGTATGTTATGTTATGATTATAGTTTACCTTCCGAGCCGAGTGAGGACTATGCGAAAACCGGAACCTAATGATGCTTGGAGTCCTTCTCCTGGGTCCGAACAACACACTTCTACCCTGTTCCCTTATATTCGCAGACTGGGTTTCCGCAACTCGGCGTTATAATTGCGCCTATTTTGTGTTCCCTGTTTCGTTCGTGGCTAGCTATAAACATGGTATTTAAAAAAAAATAACTATATTTTATTTATTATCTATCTTTGTATGTAGTAGGCAGTCAAGTTAGTAAGCATGTGGGGTAATACTCTTATCTGGAACTATTTACTTATCAGATTTCAAAAATTCTTTCAGGTCTATGTGGTGGTGTAGGTGGAGTTTCCAGTTGGATGTAGGATTTATTGTACTCCGCGGATTTGCCTGTTTTTTTGAATACGTGGGAGCCGTGTCGGCAGTTTTTCTATACTAGCTTATCTATATTTTTATATATTGTAGCTTCGTAAGTTTGCATGTGGGGATAATCTCCGGACCGGAACCACTCTTTCTGCTGTGTTTAGAATGGATTTTCTGCATGGACATGGGGTACATTTAATCCCGCGAGTTTGCCTGCATTATCTGGCTGCGCAAGCGGCTAGTAATATTATATACAGAAAAAGTTCATACGTAGGTACGGGTTTATCTCCGTAGCCACTTACCCGACAATTTTTTTCACCTGTGTGGACTGCGGACCACTGGATGAAAATAATTTATACATTTTATCCAGCGGGTTTGCCTGTTTCCTTATTATGGGTGCGTAGCTTTATTATGTTACAATTAAGATTGAATCCTTTGTGTCGCAAAAACATATTTAGTAACATTTTTGGTTTCCTGGAAAAACATAATATTTTATATTTGACAACTTGTCTTATCATATTTTTTTTAAATTGACAGTTTTCCAGTCAGTCAATAGACAATGGTTAGCGATGCGAATTAATGCCAAGGAAAGACCATTGTTTTCAAGCGTTATACGATTATCTCACAAGCGCCACCTGTCGCCGAGTAGAAACTAATTGTTCATGTCATTGACACAGTCATGTCAGTGATTGACCTCAACTTATCAACTGGAATTGTCAACCTATCGCCCTCTTTTGTTGAATAGCAGGAGAACAGCATAAAATAACTTGTATAATATTAAAAACTAACGCAAACATTTATTCAGGTGTATTTTGTGTAAACATTCTCTTTTACCTGCTATGGAGAATTATTGTGCTGAATTCATTTTAATATCGGTGTGTAGTGTTCGTTTTTTAGGAATTATATTTCGGCTCCATGTATGTATATTTCTGGTTTAGTAATGTACTTAGTGCAAAAAATACCTATTTATAAGTTCATTCAAAATAGACACCTTTCAGGTACCTAGTTAACACATCATTTGTGTTGTAAAATAAAAATAACTGCTTATATTACATCACATTAAGTCTGAATCGTGGAGGAATATACTCGACTAGGCCAGGGCCCACCAATAACTATAAAGCCTCAGATGATGTCGATGATGATCCAATCACCTTCATTTTATCGAAAATACTTCAATACTATAAAACTAAATGAAAACAATTGTTTACTGTTACTTGAAACGCCTTCGAATGAAATTGCGGCAAAGTCTCTGTAGCTTACGATAACTTGCGAAGTCATTACAAGGCGTATTTTTTCAATCAGAAAATATAAGACTCCTCCAGCTTTAAATTAAAAATAAGAAAGAAATACGAAATCTACGTCCAATGGGCTTTAAAATAAAATATACGTTAACTTTGGACATTGCAATTTTTGTGTGGGCACGCGTCCATACTAAGTTGGTCATCGTCCTTTGAAAAGTCATAGTGTATATGCAACGCAACTGGGAAAAAAATCGTGTTCTTAATTATCTGGCCAAGACTAATACATAAGTATTTATTGCGTTTGCCCGCTTCTCCTGAGCTAACCGCAGCAGACGGGCGTCTTGCGGGTGGCGCACTTGTGCTGGAGGGTCATCCTCCCTCTCTCTCTCCGCTCCCTCTACTTCCAGCGTATCGAAAGTTGGCAGCGACCTGCAAAAGAAAAGTGTGTCTCAATTAGAAACCTCAAATCCGTAATATGTGACTTTTATTGGACAATTTTCGGTAATATTCAAGCGCAGGTATCTATAGAACCGCAGCGTTTACCGCATAAAACAACCGCGCGCTTTATAGAACAAAGTTTTTATTTATGTACGTTATAGGGCGCACCAAATATGTGTTTTGGCAATTTGCCATCCACAACCGTCTGCCCGGAGAATTAAGGACAATGGATGGTAACTTGTTCAAATCTAAGTAAAATAATAATGTGACATCCCTTTCTACTGTATTCTATGCAAATAAATATATTCGATTTGATTGATTTGATTTTGTCTTATTGACCATTATATTCGAGAAACAATACACCTAAGTTACCTTTATATGGACTGGCAACTCATCGGCGTGACGAGGCCGGAGGCCCTCGCCCAATTCATCACATGATGCCATCTACTTGCGCACTCTATATATGTGATGGATTTTTTTTTGCTGTTTTCGGCAACAGCAACTGACAAGCCAAAAAAATAAAATCGTGAAATATCTACAAATAAAAAAGAAACCGGCCAAGTGCGAGTCGGACTCGCGCACGAAGGGTTACGTACCATTATCAATAAAAATATTTATTTTATTTTGTTTTTGTATTTGTTATTATAGCGGCAACAAAAATACATAATCTGTGAAAATTTCAACTCTCTAGCTATCACGGTTCTTGAGATACAGCCTGAGGACAGACAGATGGACGGACGGACGAACAGCGAAGTCTTAGTAATAGGGTCCCGTTTTACTCTTTGAGTACGGAACCCTAAAAACGATGCCCTCTGTAACCTAATTGGTTGTGACCCTGCCTACGAAGCCGGAAGTCCCGGGTTCGAATCCCGGTAAGGGCATTTATGTGTGTGATGAGCACGAATATTTCTTACTGAGTCATGGATGTTTTCTATGTATTAAGTATTTATTTATCTACATAAGTACGTATATCGTCGTCTAGTACCCATTGTAAACGCTTTGCTTAGTTTGGGACTAGGTAGGTCGATTTGTGTAAGATTATCGCCAAATATTTATTATTTTATTTAATGTTACCTATAAATATGTTTTAGCAAGTGATTGTATGTTATTCTCGTATAAAAAATATACTTACTTGAAACAGTGCGGAACTTGAGGTTTTTTTGATGCACAAAATAGCTTATCGTCACCTCGGAAGCACTTAGATAAAGTAAACTAAGTTGAGACGTCAAATTACGATAATCTATCACATTAACCAGCCACCATGTTATACAAAACGGTAACGGCTATCATTTGTCATGTATCCCTGTCAACGTTGGATAACTCCATTTTGAATCGGTAATTTGATTGTTTTTTTTTTTCCTGCTTTTATTGCCTGCGTGTCTGTATTTAAGTCCCGTAATATTTATTTATTTGTTTACTGGCTTCTGCCCGCGACTCCGTCCGCGTAGAAATCGTTTATGTCGTAGCTATTTCCAGGATAAGAACTATCATATGTCCCCCCCCGGGGCTCAAACTATCTCTATACCAAATTTCATCTAAATCGGTTAAGTGCGAAGAGGTTACAGACAGACAGACACTTTCGCATTTATAATATTAATATGCGCCCGCAAATAAAGGAATGCAGAATGTCACTAACCGTATATTTTAAAAAGTAGCTTAAGTGTGTTAAACTCAAGGCATTACAAAATCGTCTTAATTTGGTGTCATAATAAATAAACCATCCTATTTGTGTGCAAGCATTCATCCAATATTACCAACAAATGTATAAAAGGCATAGAGGCTAGAGTTTTTGAAGCACGACAACTTTTGACACTTGTCGTGCAATAAGTGACTAGCTGTCAAATAGTCGACGGGGCATTTGGAAACCATGTTTGCATGCTTGGTTAACGTATCTCGATCGATACGGAATCATATCCACTATCTCGTGACAAGTGATAGCAACTATGCTAGGCCCGCAGAAGAATCCTCTTGTGACAATTTTCTTTCATAGAAAAAAAATCTTCATTCAAGAAATGAATTAGGAAAACGGCCAATATCTTGAATGAAAAACAGACATCATCTTGAATTAGGATGATTCTCTCGAACCAAGAGAAAAAAAAACGTGGCTTAATTTAACATCTTCCTAATTAATTTCTTGGTTCAAGAATTTACCTTGAATCAAGTATGTATTTTTTTCTGTGTAAGAATTAAATATGTGCGAACCATCTTTCACAAATCCACCTGCAAGTACAGTAGACGGCAAACTTCGTGCGCAAATGAGGGGAACTGGGGGGGCAGCTTGCACGTACAATTCGCCTTTGCGCAGGCAAGGTCATTTGCGCACGAAGTTTGCCGTCTACTGTAGATTGCGTAAAGTTTCGTAGGTACGTACATAAAATCTAAAGGCTTGTACTCTATGGGTACTAGACGACGATAATTATAAATAAGTACATATAAAATATCAATGACTAAGTAGTTACCCAATATTCGTACTAATATCACGTACCCACCTATAAATGCCGTTACCAGGATTTGAACCCGGGACCGCAAGCTTCGCAGGCATAGCAATACCATCATCACACGCGACACAAAGTGGCCACTTACCACTTACCTAATAGTTGTCAATCTAACGTTATATTCAATTATCTTACACTTAAGGTCCTGCCATGGAAGCACTTCCAGTGCAAACTTTTGTGACGTTCTAGTAAACGATTAACCTACCTAACCTACTCTAACCAAATATAATGACGTTTAACTATCATTCGTTCGATCTCGCCAAACGAATGTGTCCCCGACTAATGGTTCACGAGATAATATAACGAGCGACACCTCTATTAACGACGTTGTTTGAATATACCTAAAACCGTGCGTTTATTATGTTGATAACGCTGAGCCGGTTTTGATTCTTAAAGTTTTAATGTTTCGGAGATGGGAAATCTAGGTTTATTGCTAGAAATTATCGATATGTCACCGTTAGTTATTGGGGCTGCGTGAACTTGTTTTTCTCCCAGACTAATTGAGGTGGATTTTTCTTGGTTTCTAATTTCTACTAAGGTATTTCATCGAATTTAAACTTTTAGGAGACGAGTTGAAATAATAGTCATAATTAAACGGTTTTTAAACTCACGTATTAAATGTCACTAGGGGCGACATGTTTCGAACTCTTCGGGAGTTCTTCTTCAGGATGTGTGGTTCACTGAAGGTGTTTCATTTCCAAATAAAATATTTCTTTTTTGTCAATGAGCGCATATATGCGCGACTAGTAGGTCGATCTCGTAACTTTCTTTAAGGCGCTGTCAACACCAAAAACGCGCACACTGTCTATTTGTATCGGAGTAAACGAGAGCGAGTGTTACTTGAGCGGCCAGGTTTTAGACGAAAATAATGAATAAATATTGAAATAAAAAAAGTGTGGATTATTTGTGAAATATGGCTCGTCAGCGGTTTAGGTATGAATATGTGGACTTCATGTTTTTAACTGCAGACCCATACATCAAAATAATAAGAACATAGAACCGTTTAAGATGATTTTAAGACCAATCTTTGCAATTATTTTCTATCGAGCCGATTTCATCCAATTATGTTTCGAGTCCGTCTACGGTCTTGGAAATAGGTATGACGAATAACTTGTATCTTTTTTGATGTGCTAGAACAAATGGTTTTTCTTATACAACTGCTTAAATAATATCAATTTCAACAAATTTGGTCTTGTCAGCCTCTTATGTCAATTTTTTCGTACTCGACCGTAGACGGTGAGTGAATTGTTTCTAAGACGCCATAAGGCTGCGATTCCAGCAAGGATGTGTTATAATAATAATATTATGTTTCCATACGGTGTGTTATTATATATTCCTGGCTTGATTGACAGCTATGTGAGTAGATGTGCACCCTTATTGCAACTTTGGAATAAATACAAAGTTGATCTTGATCATTCCTAAATTTAGTTAATATAATTATCATCTGCAAAAGCAGTGGAACTGATTTAGGGGATGATATTTTGATAAATCATTGGGTAGCGTAAGGAACTTCAAATGATATCGATTAGTAGGCATACCCAATTAGACCAGTCTCATGACCTATGAGGAATTAGGTACCTCATCATCATCATCATATCAGCCGAAAGACGTCCACTGCTGGACATAGGCCTCCCCCAAAGAGTGCCAAAATGACCGGTCCTGCGCCACTCGCATCCAGCGGACTCCCGCGACCTTTACCAGGTCATCAGTCCACCTTGTGGGGGGGGGGGGGCTACCCACGCCTCGCCTTCCGGTACGTGGTCGCCACTCGAGAACCTTTCCGCCCCAACGGCCATCGGTTCTACGTGCAATGTGCCCCGCCCACTGCCACTTAAGTTTAGCGATTCGGAGGGCTATATCGGTTACCTTGGTTCTGCTGCGGATAGCCTCATTTCTGATGCGATCACGCAGATAAACTCCCAACATAGTCCTCTCCATTGTCCTTTGGGTGACTTTGAGCCTTCTTATGAGGTCCATTGTAAGCGACCACGTTTCACTGGCAACACCACTGGCAATTAGGTACCTACCGAAGGTAAACAAAGCAAACCTTGACTGAGTCAACTAGGCGCGACTATGGTCGTGAGCTCTGTGTCACGCATATAGTTTACGATCTATTTGCAAATAACCATCGATTCCGCGAACCACAAGCCCACATTTTGGCAGTTCTATTGTGTGTATTCGCGTAGGAGTCAGTTTGACGTGCATATCGTAAATAGTCCGTGGATTCAGGTTTGGCTGCAACTGCCCAAAAGCAGCGCAATAAATACAGCTTTCCGTTAAATGTTCAAGTAGGTGGGACGCGGTTATTAATGTTGTGAGTGACAAATAGGTAGCTACACGCGTTTATAATATTAGTGGGATTATTATAATTGATCTGTCTCGACATACGTCAAGCGATCCATACAAATGTGTTTTGGGTTCCGTGCTCCGAATGCTGTTCATGTCCAATTCTTATTTCTCTATACCCGTACCTATTCTTTCTTTATTTTTTATTTTGACTGTATATTTAGACAAATTAGACAATCAGGCATTATAAGAATAAATGAAATGAGTCGAATTCAATATTTTATTGGGTAAACAAATAATCATACAACGCCGGAAGGAAAACTGAATTGCACATGTGTTGCCAACTGACAAGTAAGTAAGTACACTTTCACAAGACGCAAACCAAAATCTAAAACATTTGGTTTTAAAAAAAACGTATCCTTGAAGAAACCATTTCATAGAGTCCTTCGACTCCTTCCGCCTCGTGCTTGACATTTTCTCAAACATATCAGTACAACATTAGTCTATTCAATCTACGCACTCACATATTCCTGAGGCAAATAGTGGTCTCGGCTAATACGCGCATTACGATTCCGAACGACGGGCTTCTATGAACCGTGCGACGTGCGAAGCACACGCGGGCTGCTGCCATGGGAATAACTAAATTAGGTATTAGACACCTTCAAGCGATCACAAAGTTAAGCCAGGAAATTCAACGATAGTGTAACTATTTAAACCATTATCCTTACAATCAGAGGAGATGAGCCGTCCACTCCAACATCGCATTGAAACAAGCGTAGGAAGCCCCGACAGTTCTGAAACTCTCTGAACTGATGACCATATCTAACTAACTGTTATAATGCCTGATTATTAAATTTAAACAAACGGATTGTAATGTCTTTCGTGAATTGTCTGGAATCTAATGACCTTATAAATCAATTTGATTTTAACCTTAAGATTATGAGACAGTACATATGTATATGTTTACAAATTGAGAGAAATATTGCACAGAGAAATGTCAATATCCGAATCTATTAGGAGCAGTCCACCTGCATATGGTGATGTAGTTTACAGAAGATCGCAGATCCACTACTTTCTATATTAGTATGGGATGTTGTGTTCTTGGTGGCGAAAAGTGAGGTGTGCCATGGCTCCCGAGGATGCCCTGTGTTGAGACGTTGAGAGTCTAAGTGCACTTCAACTCTTAAGACCACTGCAAGCTATCAATTATCGTAGAATAGGAAAAATATCATAATCATACATGTCACCAGTTATAATAATACTTCTGCCTTCACCGGTTCAAACCAGTTCATGTTGGTTTTCCTTGACTTTATAGACTAGTATCAATATACATTCCTATAACAGCACAACTTAAGGTATGAGCAACATTATGACCGACTAGGTACTGCACATATACGTAGCACGCATATTTGTGTGCAGCGATTATTGTGGCGCCTCGTTCGCAATACCCGCAGAATTGTTAGGAAATAGTTATCCAACACTTAATATAAAGTGCCTGTATGTGCTATAGAAATTTACATATCTTCCTGAGGGTATCCCATTTAAAAATGATAAGTTAGCTAAGGGTCCTGCAGGTGAAGAAAAAGCTCTACAACCTACTCCTATACTCTACAGACTGCCGTCAAGATAATATTTAAGTGTCAAATTGTACCGTATACTGTCAGTATTACATACACATTAACAAAGTGTTATTGCGCGGAATATAATGTGAATAGTAGTTACTGAATTCGTATTCGCTCCCGTTCCGCGCATCCATCGCCTATCAGGAAAGAGTCACTTAAATGTAGGCGCACAGTTAAGAATCTGTACTCACTTAAATGACAGCTTACCGATAGTGCACTAACCCCGCAGCACCAAATGCGGAAGTGGCCTTAGAATATTAGAATATAAGTCTTAAATGGTCACCAGGTTAAAAACTATTTTGAATAAATACGGAGTTACCAAAGTGGCAAGATGCTCAAAAAGTTTACTTTCCGCTACTTATATGATTAAATTATACAAGTTAATTGCACGCATATGTACATAAACTATACAAAGTTGCTAAAACTTATGACATTATATAGGTAATATTAGTATATGGAAGTAAATGACTATAATTCTTCAGGCCGATCAGTAAATAATAGGCGGTTGCGGACGATTCTGCCTAGACTTTCTCCTGAAATTTACTCCGCTACGCGTAAGGACATGATCTCCAAGACTGAAGAAAAATGCTTATTAACTATGACTGTAAGTACACTATTAAACTAATTTCAAGATAAACCTGGCGTATCAAGTCACCAACACTTATCCACTTAAGTTTTCAACGACATAACCTTTTAGCGTAATCACAATAATAAACCCTTCGGACAGAAACGCTGCTCCCGCCATCTTGTAATGACCAGCCCGGTCGCTTTAATGAGGATATCTCGCGTGCGTATAAGAGGCATATTTGCGCTCGACACTTAGCATCTTAATCGCATTTCAATTGTTTTGGCCGTTCTTTTCCACACCAACTAATGTTTCAGAAGGCCCGCGAATCATTTAAATGCGATTGAAAGGTGAAGTAAGTAAGCCGAATTGAAGCCTGGTGTCTCACACTGACGGAATTAGTCTTTTCGCATCAGGAATTTTCTATTATTTGTTATAATAATGTAGAAGATAATTTTAGTTCATTTCGTTTTTAGTAGTGTCTGGTTGCAATTCTTTGGCTGTTTAAATTACACAATGTTGAATTTTCGGTTCCATTTTCTATCGGGGAAACTTTGTATTATCTTGTAACCGTTAGGTGGGCCGAATTTTCTGTCGTTGTTAATTTAAAGTCGTCAGAATTAGATTAAATTTGGTACCTAGGTTCAAAGAGCTCGCGACTTTGACCAGTACATATACATACAATATCAAGATAATGACCTTAAAAATTTGTATGAAAAATCCCATTGAGTTATGGAAAATCCCATACGGTTTGTCACTTAATGGAATAAAAATATTGGACACTATAGGAAATTGTGCAGACATTGTACAGAATCACGAGCTATTCCAACACCAAATTTTATCCAATAGGTTTGAGCCTTGATTTTTTTTTGCAATTCAATTCAATTCAATTCAATTCAATTTTATTTCGGACAAAGTCCATAAATTGTTAGTAACATATTACTTAATTCTAGGGTTAGTATTAATATTAATATAGGTCTAGGTGTACATACATAGGGGGACATGCAGCTGCACCCAGTGCCTCAGCCACGGTGAGTCCCACCGGTCGACCAGCGTGCACAGGATGGTATTCGAGCTGGCGCGCCACCGTCTCAGTAGCGAGCAACACCTCTTCCTGATGATCGCGTGGAAGCGGTCGATCCGCCCCTCCGCGAACATGCCAGAGGCGCTGCAGTGTCGCGGCAGCCCGAACACCACCCTGTACGCGTTGTTATATTGTACCCGCAGAGCGCTGTATGCCCGCTGCGTATAGCTGATCCATAGGCTGCACGTGTAAAAGGACTGGCAATATGCTTTAAAAAGCGTAGCCTTTACCTTATCAGTACATCGTGCAAACCTACGAGCCAGCATGTTACAACGCACAGCCAGCGCTCTGCGTTCCCTCTCCATGTCCATATGGTTACACATGTCGTCCGTGACCCAGTGGCCCAAATATTTGAAATGATTAACTTGAGCTAAGGTTGTACCACAAAGAGTCACAGGGGGGACTCTGTAGACCTTATTACCTGCTTTAAATAGCATAACCTCGCTTTTTTTAGCATTATATTTGAGCCCCTGGGCCTCCGCGTACGACTCACATTTGCGCAATAAACTGGTTAAGCCACCCACTGAGGGGCTCAGCAGCACCATGTCATCCGCGTAGCTGATGTTATTCACGCGCACCCCATCTATAGAACATCCCACACTGACACTGCTGAGCTCCTCCAGCAGTCGGTTCATGTACAGGTTGAAGAGGCGGGGCGAACTTAACCCCCCTTGCCTCACCCCGCATTTCAACCTGTACACCTCCGAATACGCTCCAGCCCACCTTACACAATTTTCTTGGTTATCATACCAGAACATGAGCAACGAGGTAACCTCACACGGCAAATCAGTCTCAGATTGCAACTTATGCCACAGCATATCATAAGATACCAGGTCGAATGCTTTCGACAGGTCCAAGTAACAGGCATACACAGGCGTTTTTCTAGCCGTGTAGTACTGGACAGTCTGCTTTAGGCATAGGATGGCTGATTCGGTGGATAAGCCAGGTCTGAAGCCGAACTGGGCGTCATGCAGGCGGATATGCTTTGCCAGCTGTTTGTCAAGCAGACTGTCCAGAACCTTGGCAATAACATTAGCCAAAGAAATGGGCCTGTAGTTGGACATGTCAGAAACATCGCCGGTTTTGTTCTTAATAATTGGGACAACTACTGTGCGCATAAGTTCATCCGGAAGGTAACCGTGACTCAAACAAAGGTTAAAAAACAATGCAAGAGTTCTTGGTAGGTGTATACCCGCGAACTTCAAATGCTCTATGCTGAGGCCATCTTTCCCAGGAGACTTCCCTCGCACCATTTTGTTAACTACTGAAGCTACCTGTTTAGCAGTGAATCTCACAAAATTGGCCTCAGGATGCCTCTCAGCGTCGCACAGATGAGACGGGGGCTTAAGCGGAGTTTCTACCTTAAAGTGGCGCTGAAATGCATTGGCTATATCACTCGGCTCATGCAACCCAGCTACGCTCACAGGCAAGGCTGTCTTAGGGTTTAATTTATTCGTCGATTTCCAGAATTTACCAAACTTTTTACTAGAATGTAGTTGCGCAATAATATCCATTCGGATCTGATGCTTTTTGAACCAGTTTTTGGTGGGGAACAAATGTTTGTATGGGAGCAACTACAATTAAAGGACATAAATACCCAAAAAATTAGTCAAAGACGGACCTCGCTGGCGGTCGGCGAAACGCTTCATACTAATTGATATTAAAGTATGACGTCACAGTTTTATATTTTGTACTAACCGTTGTATGGAAAATCAAGTGAATTGCTGTTTCGGTTGCGAAATAATGCTTCTAGGTCCATAGTTTCGTTATATTTTGTTTCAATAAAAGCTTAAGGATTCTATTGGTAGCTAAAAATGTACTCTTGGACAATAAAACAAAATGCATATTTTTCTAAACTTTCAAGGTCCATATCTTTTTATGATTTGAATAATATTTTGTAATTTATATACTATTCAAATAATTTGATGGTTTAATATACATACAACGATATCAATGTTAGCATGTTACCCAAATCTGACGAAAAAAAGAAAATCGACTTCCATAGAAAAATTGGGCCAGGTATGTTATACTAGTTTGGAACTCCGTGTGTCGTTTATTTACAAAAGCATATTCGGTCTTGCATGTTAAAAATTAAAATTAAAATTAATTAATTTAACAAAAACACACTTAAATTATAAACGTTATATCCGTCAGACGCCAAACTAGGCTGAGCCTGTATCTTGGCCGCCTGCGAGTGCGATTAACACGAACTACTTAAAATATTACCATTTTGCAGTACAAAACTCTAATTCCTGTTTCATTAAACATTGAGATAAGATTAACATTAACATTACAATTTAAAATTACTATTTGTGCATGGGCGTGTGTGTACGTGAGTTTGTGTGTGACTGCGTGGGGGGGGTGGGGGTGGATGTGTGCGTGTGAGAGTTCCACTAGGCTACAACAGATAGACAGGCTACAATATGTATGTTATTATGACTGTAAGTATCCCATTTCCTCCATTAGAAGGCACGCACACTGATATAAGTACAGTCAGCCGCAGCATAGAAACGTGACCTCCCAGCGGCATAGAAGTTTGTATTCCGGAGGAGCCACGTTTCCCTGTGGCTGACTGTAGACTCAATAATTGTATCCCTATTAACAGCCAATATCTAAAAGACGCCAGCCTAGCTATTCCATTTGGCAAGACTGGCACAATCAGCAAAAAACTCGTTATTAAAAGGTAAATGTTCTCAGCGTTTATATTCTTCGATTGCCAGCTATGCGGGCATAATGCAAACAGTTTATGGTAATCGGCGGGCTGCCCTTACTGTTTATCGGCGGTGGACACCTGGCCTTAGTGCGGGCGCCGACTTATGGGTATTGATTAGTGGAAATACTAAAATGCTTAGTTAATTTGTACTACAAGATGTGTACTATTTTTAGCTGATAAAAATATGGTGTATCCGTGAGGAATATATTGTTGTTTAAATTTAACATAGGTACCTATACATATTAGCAGAATATCAGTGCTTGATCACCCGATCAAATCAAAACTGAGCTAGTACGTTTTTGGCATTGCTGCAATGCAACGCATAGTAACTATGTCTTTTTTGTAACACAATTGTTTTTACTAGTTTTAATGATTTTATCTTTTTGCTGTGTACTTTTATTTTGTTTGTTTGCAGATTTAAAAAAAAAAATTAAACTAATGAATTATGGATCTACGAGTACCTATCTAACTATCAAATAAATTCTTTAAATATGTGTCGAATAGATAGTAACTTAAGTAAAGGTAACACGTACGATTAGAGCGATTAGTTAGCCTCAAAATTGCTCTCAGAGTGCATCATTAAAAAATTGCGTAAAAATCGGATTTTTTTTGGAGTGCGCGGTGCAAGGAGCGCTGACCTTGTGCGGAGGAGGCAGGGAAATGCTTTCCTTCTGCCCGACAGGACGTATGCTCTACTTTATTGTTACAGATGCAACTTTTTCTCTTAAGATGTTCAGAGGGGTCACTGCGTAACTTTATGAACGAGCAATAGAATAACGCATCTGTCATTTTAGGAGTTATAAAGTGCACTTGCGACCCGCTTTCGGTACATCATATTACATTGCTTTCAGGAGCCTTCAAAATTTATAAGGTTCTTCATAAAACCTTACTCATAAACAGTGCTTTGAACCTTTAGGACGAACGGTTTCTTAATTATTTGATACCAAACTTTGGAGGTCAAACCGTTCGCAATTTCAACCGAACATGTATCATTGTATACCTGTCAATCATCCAACCGAAACGGCTCAGAGCCCGGCGCAGACGTCCGGTGCCATATCGGGTGCGTCTGCCTATCTCTGTAAATAGAGCTACCTTGCCGACGCGGCGCACGCGACTCGCATACAAACGCCACGGTCGATACCGGCGTCTAACGAACGATGTTTTCGACGCTACGCGTTACGCCACGTTTCCAAACGGTTTTTGAACGATCTTTTTTGAGTTCTGTTATAAACATTGAGGAATGCGAAGAGAGAAATCACTATTCTGTACAAAGAAGACGTCAAATTTGAGGTGATACGTAGCGGACCTATCAAGACTATGTTATGCAAGTGATTTTGCAAATTCATCATATTTAACAGACCAATTCGAAAGTATACAAGAAATAACCATATTGTCTGCTTTAAGAAACAAGGTGACGCTTACATTCACTCTCAATAACTGGATACGCATCATACAGCTTCTAATCTATCTGTCAGTGCTTCATACAATGTTATCACGCTTGTTTTCCAGAAAAGCCACTTTCTAATACAGATTTCTAATTGCTACGAACCTGGATCCATTATCGATGTTTGTCATCAATAAAATGTAACAACATCAACTTGATAAGCATAAAATGCTCGTCAAAATCCTTGCGTCTTTTTTGTGCTGCTTCAGAATGGTTCCTCGTATAACCTTCCTAAATAGCTTAAATAATCTAAAATCCCAGCAATTTTTACAGCGCTGAACTCGGTAGCTTCGCATTGCACGCATTGGCAGTGGCGGCACGTAGGGCCGGGTAAGTAATCGCCAGCATCTAGCTACCGGGCGAATACTTTATTGATAACTCACTGCTGTCTGCGTGGCTCTATGACTGTTGCCACCATAAAAACTTACTTGCCTACATACATAGTATGTGTGTTGTGAATCCACATAGGTTTATCGCGTGTAGCTTCAATAATGGTCATTTTTGGTGACTATTTATGTAAAGAGCTGCGGTAGAACTTAGAATAACCAAATTAACCTAGGATATGAAATAAAGCAATTTGAATGTCTCGCTTTTTTACTATCAATTTTAAGTCAGTACTGAAAGAGATTAAAGAATTGAAAACGGAATCTATACTAAGTAACAAAGTTGTGCAATAAATATTACCTAACTGTTACTAAATATTACATTCAAAAATATGTTTCGATGTCGCTATAAGGATGATCCGTACGCAAAGTAATAGATGTACTTGTGAGTAGGTACTTAAAAACAATTAAAACGAGTAAAGTTTGTAAATGATTTAGTCAAAAATCCTTCTACATACCTACTTATATGTAATAATAATGTATAATAATATTAATAATAAATATTTGCGGACAATCTTACACAAATCAACCTAGTCCCAAACTAAGCAAAGCTTGTACTATGAGTACTAGACGACGAATATACTGTATTAAGGATAAGTTATAATGTTTTCCTTAGTTGTATACAGAAGTCGCTATCAAAATCCTGCTACAGAGCAGCAGAAGAAGCTACGCAAAATAACACGCTCAAAATTATCTACACAATCCTTATTTTGTTCACATTAGTCAAGATTTTGATTACTATTAGGACCGCGTCGCTACTTCTACTGCTACTGTACTGACGGAAGGTTCTAAGGAAATATACGAAAACGTTTACATATAAACAGAATCCGCGATAAGTTTATACAGGATCTGTCGTTAATGACAGAGCGCTAATTGGTCGCTCGGTTAATATTCAGCGACGATACCATCTCGCGGCGTCTCACATCTTATCGGCGATCTCACCGATTCCTGAGACGTCTTCAACTTCAACAAATGTCTTCACTTCCATACCGGTTACCGGCGTTGTTTACGTTGGATGCTGTCCTAGACAGGACTGGTATCATCCTTTTTAGGGTTCCGTACTCAAAGAGTAAAATGGGACCCTATTACTAAGACTTCGTTGTCCGTCCGTCCGTCCGTCCGTCTGTCTGTCACCAGGCTGTACCTGTCTCAAGAACCGTGATAGCTAGAGAATTGAAATTTTCACAGATTATGTATTTCTGTTGCCGCTATAACAACAAATACTAAAAACAAAATAAAACAATGTTTTAAGGGGGTCCCATACAACAAACGTGATTTTTTTGCCTATTTTATAGATAATGGTACGGAACCCTTCGTGCGCGAGTCCAACTCGCACTTGGCCGGTTTTTTTTAACCACAACGAGGGCAAACAAAAAATACACCTTATTGTATGGATACTTGCGGCTTCAGAGGAGTCAAAAGCACGTTGCCGACTCTTTATGTATATATGGATAAACAAATTTTCACACCGACTATGAGGAAAATAATATGCAAAAAAAGAAAAAAATAAGGGAAAAAAAAGATATTATTTTGTTTTTAATTTAAAAAACACAAAAAAGGAAAAAAATAAAAAATGATCGTTTTTAATCGATTACGATGAAATTACAATCAATTACTTTATTCAGATCTGTGTTCAATTGGCAAATTGCGTATATAAATGCTACATGCCAATGAAGAAATTAAAAAAGTAGCTTGAACAGAAAAGTATCATTTTGCTCCCTCTCGTCGTGGACCAAAACTTACTTATCTGAATGAAAGGTGTAAAAATTTATTGATTTTAAATTGACTTGTTGTTGACAAAGTGACAAATACAGTTATCTCACTTCAACATAGTTAGCATTATTATAGATATTTCATGACCCTATAATATATCCTGAGCTAGGAAGCCCTAGGTCCAGATTAACGCTGCAGTAGATACATGACTACACGCAAGCTTATGGAAGGCGACTGTCAGAGAGGAATGGCGGCGTGTTGTGAAGCTTGCTACCAACACCTGGAATATAAATAAATATAAATATTACGGGACAATCTTACACAAATCAACCTAGGCCCACGGTAAGCTCATTAACGCTTGTGTTGTGGGTACTAGGCGATGATATATATAATAGATAAATACATATATAACATCCATAACTCAGGAACAAATATTCGTGATAAAGACACAAATAAATGCCCTGACCGGGATTCGAACCCGGGACCTCCAGCTTCGTAGGCAGAGTCACTACCAACTGGGCTACGGAGGCCGATGTCCACTCTGTCTAGAGTGAAACGACGAAAAAGAAGTGAAGGAAGCCCCATGTAAGGGTGATTATTCACCAGAGATGTGGGAAGCTATGTTTTCATATATTTGACGCCTAGTTGTCAAACATGCGAGGTACAGTCGGCCCCATAAGTTGCTGAACACCTAAGAACCTTGTCGTTTTCACTCGTTTGACAACTTCATATGGCAGTTTAACATGACGTTTAATGCGACATGGTACAAAGGTATTAAGCCCCTTGTGAGGCTCACCGTACCTTTCTTAATTATTATTATTATTGTTTATTTATTTCAGGCCAGGAGCCCATAAAGTTGTTAGTACAGTACATCATTAAACTATGTTAGTATGAATTATTACATTAGAAATTGTATTATATATTAAATGATATTAAATAAAATTGAATTAAATTTATATTTATATGCCAAGCATTATCTGCCTCCACTTATTATAAATGGAGCAGTCAAATTTATTTGACAACATTATCAGGATGCTGTTGCTGCTGCTCCGAGTGCGCCAGAGCAGGGAGGCCACTTTCTTGCGGATGATCGCATGGAACCCATCCGTGCGCTCCTCCGCAAACATTCCTGACGCGCTACAAAAGCGGGGCAGCTGCATCAACATCCTAAAAATGTTGTTGTATTGGACTCGCAGCGCACTGACAGCCTTACGAGTATATTTCACCCACAGACTGCTCGCATAAAATGATTGGCAAAAGGCTTTGAAAAGTGCCACCTTAACTGGTTTCGAGCACCGAGCAAATCTGCGAGCAATCATGTTCCCCCTAACTGCCAGTGCCCTGCGCTCCCTTTCTATATCACCGTCGTCATTGAGGTCTTCAGTAACTATGTGACCCAAGTATTTAAACTTTGTCACTACCCGAAGAGATGTGCCATGTAGCCTAATAGGCGGAATGTAAATATATAATAATGAAAACACATTTTCTCACACTCCAGAGGGTGTAATCACGTAACGTTCCGAACGCGCGTTAGGCCAATTTAACTGTCATTTTTCCATATAAAAAGTAAGAATAAGAATAATTAAGAATAATTTATTATTGGACAAGCACATAATTACAGATTATATAGACATTATCCGTTGGGCTCCAAACTGGGCTGAGCCTGTATCTTGGGACCCACTGAGTCGGTTAACATATCTCTTCAGACACACGTCACAAGAAGCACGACATGAAAGTAACAAACAAAGTGAAAATTAAATATTAGATATAATATTAACTTAACGGCCTCCGTAGCCCAGTGGGTAGTAACTCTGCCTACGAAGCTGGAGGTCCCGGGTTCGAATCCCGGTCAGGGCATTTATTTGTGTATTTTATCACGAATATTTGTTCCTGAGTTATGGATGTATATGTATATAAATATCTATATGTATTTATCTATTATATATATCATCGCCTAGTACCCACAACACAAGCCTTACTGAGCTTACCGTGGGCCTAGGTTGATTTGTGTAAGATTGTCCCGTAATATTTATTTATTTATTTAATATGAGCGCTGCTAACTTTTCAAAGGGAACACAGATTCATCATTAATAAAAACAATAATTATGCTGTGGTTTTTAGTACAAAGAGAGTTTGTGTATGAGAGTGTGTGAGTGTGTGCGCGTGTGTAAGTGTGCGTGAGCGGGAGTGTTTACGTGTGTTAAGTGTTTGTTACGAGTGCATGTTGCATTGTTAGGTACGTATTGGAAAAAGCAACCTTAGATGCAGGGACGTAAAATTTCTTCCGTATCACTATACGAGAGTTCAGCAAACCATATCCTTAGAGTGGACTTAACTTTGCGTATGGTGCATTCTTTTATGTCACAGACTTTACAGACAGCATTATAAACAAAGGGGTGGATGAAGAATGCGGAGCGTTGGGCATGTGCCGAGTTGACTGAGGGAATGGGAACTCTAAATATGCGTCTCTGTATAAGTGACATTTACATCTACCTGACGCGCGTACAATGCGTTACGTGATCGACCTGCTGGTTGAATCCATTTTGGTATCAAATTAACGCATTATATTTAAACTGCGTCAAACCACTTCACCGTTTACCTTAAACCTAGATGCAGATTCTCCTAGGTAAAGCTTAACCTAGTGTCACAAAGAACAATGACCCTAAGGGTATCGGCTCCTTTTGTCATTATTTAGAAATCGTCGACACGTGTGGTAAGTAGCCGCTTTCTCGCGCGCGCCTCACATACGCAACTACTTACGGTATCCGGGTGCTTTGTCGATGTGTTTCTGTGTTTTCACTGTGGGGTTATATTTAGACGATTTCAAGAAGCCCTGTGGTCCGTTTGCACATTTTTTCCTCGAATTTAATTAAAAATTGCCCATCATCATAAAGTTAAACAGCCTGAGAAGAACGGCATTTAAACCACAAAACTAGTCTCAATAGATGAATTAGGTCATTTTTATATATATGTTACACTTTTGCACATTATTCATTCGTGATGATGAGGCAAAATATATTAGTCATAGTCGTTTATTCATTTGACAATATACATTTTGTTTAAATTAATTTAAAATAATAATAATATAGAAAACTATAAAGATAAATTCATCACAGTCACAATTAATATCATAACACAATTCATTTAAAATAAGTACCTACAATACAACATGCATGACATAACATAATTCATTTAAAAATACAATTTGGGTCATTGTCAGTCACAAAAACAAAAATCATCTTTCCTTTGGTCAATAGTTAAGGGCTTACGTTTACATATAACATGTTTTTATCACATAGAATTATAGAAGGGGCAACGCCGTTTATGCGGATTCAGAGTACAACCAAAAATTAGGCTTTATAGCCCTTAACTTTGGCAATGTCCACCGAAAAGACGCGAACCTAAATCTGACAATGACCCATTTAGAAAATAATATGTCCATAATTTTAAAATCAATGTCAAAATTCAAATAATGTAAATAACCATGTCAAACAATTGTCACACTTAGACACTATGCTGTAAACATTCCTCAATCGAGTAAAAACACTTCTGCAACAAAAAAGTAGCGAGGTAAGTCCATTCTTCTTGTTGCCAGGCGCTTTTGTCTGTCTTCCAGTGTTGCAATACAGTTTAGGTACCTACTTGATTAAATCACTAAGAAGTACAAGTATATATGTAGGAATGGAACGTAAGGGAATAGGGTGAAACGGAACGTAAGTGTGCGAGAAAGATGACAGGAGGTGCGAAAGGGACGGGGAGAACGAATTGAACGAGGAACGAGCGCGTGCGTGAAGTTGTTAAATAATTAGATTGAAAAGGTATTTTGCAATAAATAAACTTAAAAGTGATTAATCTCGTTTTTTTTATTAAGATGCCCATCAAGAATCCCACATATAATATAGACTAGGAACAGTGAGGATTTGTAACTCAGAGAAATACGTTTTACAAGATGTAGTTATATTCTGGCCATGGTTCTGATGGCTCTTTTCTGGGCTACAAAGGTGGACTGCATATAATAACGGTAACTGATATACATATTTGAAGTCGACTCTACCAAGGGCACAAGCATTTCAGGCTGATGGCTTTTTGAGCTAACAAGTTGTTCGCGTTACCCGCCGAGGAATTCATAGTTTTAAACTATCTTCGTACAGTCAGCCTCATAAGTTACTGAACACCGAAGTACCTTGTCGTTTTCACTCGTTCTACAACTTCATATGGCAGTTTAACATGATGTTTAATGCGACACGGTACAAAGGCCACTTGTGACTCTTGTGAGGCTCACCGTAGGTAGGTACCATATTTTATTTAGGCATTTTTTTTGCTTGAGTATGCACCTCAACGTACACATGGGTTGTGGTAATTGGAATAACTAAATAAAACACTAAACGTCAAGAAAAAACAATAATAATTATATTAATTTTAAATAAAAGAACAAGAAAAGAGCAGAGACGTCAGCAATATATTACATCTGTACAGGTACACCGCTCTTAAAATTAAATATAGGTTAGCTGGAAGTTAGTTATCCATAATATGTTTTCTTTGTTCAGTTCTCTCCAACCCCTTCCCCAAAAATTAAAGTACTCATTTGCTGTGGATAAATTTGCATTCCGTTAATCTACGTTTTACAAATATATTTGAAAGAAAGAAAGAAGGAAACATTTATTCGTGACAAAAGAAATACATAAAACAAACTGAAGACACATACGCACATACACATTTGCCACGAAATGGTCACAACTCAGCGTAAATGCTGGCGGCGCCAGCGCTGGTCTTCCGTTGTGACCATTAGGTGAAAACACGGAACAATGACGCCACAACGCACACAAGGAAAAAAATTACAAAAATCATAAGAATAAGAAAGAATACATAGCAACAATGCAGAACAATTAATAACGAATGCAATAAAAAATAAACTTAAAAACTTAAAAAGACACCTTATAAATATTAATGCTTTGATCCTGATTTGAGTGTTAAGCACACGCATTTTAACATAATTATGATCGATTTTTTTTTAGAATGACAAATGATTGTGTTTATGTTATCTCGCAATGCTCTGGTATATAGAGTGGGCGATAGAAAGTCGATGATGAGCCATATATCATACTCTCGTCTCACGGGGATTATGCTAAATATTTTGTGTCAAATGTGTTACACGACAAGTCATAAATCACAATCAGAACGTGAAATATGCTAGGGATTTCGATATTCCCTTCAAAATATTTTTCTCTTAAAGCTTCTTAACAAAATAGCCTTAATGGTCTTTTGCAAAAGTATGTATTTCTTTAATTACATAGATGATGGAAGTAACAAAGCTGTGTTTCAATGGGTTCTTCATCCTTAGGAAATGGCATTTGTTTCATGTCTCTGTCATTTATATAGATTTGGAAAAACAACCGATAACATTCATATGCCTAAATTAAAAGTTACAGATTCATGTAACTCAGTGGTTTCTGCTGATGTTGCCAAGCAAAGGAATTCACCCGCCCTCCTCTTCTTGTGAGTCCTACACGCGATCAAAGTCCACATTGTGTACACAGAAGACAGAGTAAACAAAACGCATCGATGAGATGTCAGCAAAAAGCGGGCCGTGGCAATAAGTCAAAACTGAGCGGATTCCCGACTCGGACACTGGGTAACTTACACCGAGGTTTTTACTGGCTGTCACTCGTCAACCGTCGCTGCCATGACGGGCTGCTTCGATGGACGCCCGCCAACCTCCTCCTGGAAAACACCAACAGTCGTAACTACAACACAAGCCAGCCCATTCTCACCCCTCAGCCAAGGAAGCGTGAGCTCAAAGTCGCATGAAGGTCTGACTTAGTTAGGGTCGTTTGTTGCGCTTTTGTAAGCAAGTGGTAGTGTTTTTTTGCCCTCTACGACCTGGCGGGCCCGACGGAAGACTGCCCCATTGTATGGTAATTCTCGACCGGATTTCGTTCGGGCTCAATTATATTATGAAGCTCAACCACACGACGAAAGTCAAAAGTCACCCGAGTGTCTTTTGTGCGCGGGCGCGTGCTGCTCCCGACCGCGCGTGACACGCGAAATTCGCCTTTAACACTTAAGGATTACAGGCTAATGATGTCAACATGTATCTTACTCTTTATTAGAATGCGATAAAAGATATTTTCGCTTGGCAATCGTCCTATATATACATAAAATTCCATTTGTAGCTACAAAGTCTTGAAGGGGCTGTCGTGGTCTCAGTGACAAAGTTTGAGGACATCGTTAAAGAGCGCAAGTTGCAATTGTCTAGTTTTCTGATGGCAAGTCAAAATATTTCACAACAAATATTAAGTACATATTACAGTACCTACACAGAAAATACGTATACTCAACCACAGTCAACATTTTTTTAAATTAAGCAGCTAAAACCTATGTAAATGAGACAGCTTGATCAAGTTTACTTTTTCTTCACAAATCTTCATAGTAACAAAATAGTCTTGACATCTTATGAAATTCAGTTCAGGTATTTTAAGTGCTAGAAAACATAACAGAATATTTAGTTTTTTACCAACATTTCTTTTGTCTCAAGAAGAAAAGATGTGTATTTGTATGCTAATTGCGTCAAGTGCTCGCTAACGCCCTACTTATTAAACCTCCATAAACCTAGCAAGTTGTGGTTGTCTAGATATTTATTATTTTAGGTTACACTGTTTTATTGTTATAGCCCATATCTCTAACATCCCCGTTATAAGTTATCGATACCCCAAAACCTTTAGCAAACTAACAAATTACGTTAGACGCAGCTTCCTCACCCCGGGACGCAGGGTCTCAAAGCCACCGCGGCCATATACTCCGATATTTATCGCCGCTCGCCGCAGTAAAAAGCCACGCGTGTGATTGAAAAACGTAGTTCCCACACAAAAAAAACAGCACCGAACTTTATAAACTATTCGGATCAAATTGAAAAGCCCGTCTTAGGCGATTGGACACGGCTTACGCTGGCCTGGCTACCGCTGTTGATTCTAAATTATTGCTCGTTGGGAGATGAGTAGAACGAATCGGAGAAGATAGTGCTACTAGTATTGAGCAACGCTTAGTTTCCGATTGGAGGTCGTGGGTTTATATTCCAATGTTGAGTTGCATAACTCTTTGAAACTGTCTCGAAATCCTTAACCCTCGCTAGGTGAGGACGAATGCAAGTGGCCTCGGGGGCGTGTGATACAACTTCGTAGACGGCGTGATGCAACGCGGGCTTCTGCAATAGAAATATTAGTGGGAATGTGTTCTCTATCAAAAACTTCTGTTTATGGGATGAAATACTGAGTCCTATAAGACAGGCTTCATGCAGTAATTCCTGAATGCAGCTTTATTTCATGTAAACTATGGCGTGGCGTCAAAGATATGAAATACATACCTAGGTATGTATATACCTACTTGAGATTATTTGAGTTAGCCGAATAGGGAAGATGTACCTTTAATATTTACCATTATTTTGTGATCTAATTGTTGAATAAACAAAAAATAATTGGTTCTGAAACGTTTTTACTTTAGTTTATACAAAATTTAAAACAAAAAACACGATTTGAAGTAACGTGAAACGGAACGTGTCTTTATCCATCCGATCAGCGGCTGGTGACGTCACTCCTGTTATGACAACTAAATACAGGTTATAATTGTTAAGGAAAAGATTGTTTCATTAAGAAAAATTAAGATTTTTGAATAAAAATGGAAGTAGGATTTATTAAAGCAGACTCTAGAAACCGTCCAAAAGTTAGTGTCGACATGGTCGTAAATTATGGCGAGTGACAAACACGAGTGACGTCACAGGAACTGTAAATCCATTTAGGCGCGAAAGTTTAAATTGTCAGTTTGTAACAGAAATATTTGACATTAAATTATAGTATTTTCATTTTTTAATACACTCGAGGTCTACATGCAATGCTTTCAAATGAAAGCAAAAATGAAAAAAGTGCATATTGCCTATTGCATCAAGGCACTATACAAAAAGTGACTCTACCGTCAAGGTAAAAAAAAACTAAATCCAATGACATTTTCATAAAAAAGTCGGCTCCATTAAATAGTCTCCACCATAATTGCAATAGTAATGGTTTGTATATTTTATTATAAACTTGATAAGCTAAATAGGATTATTTTTCTACAAGGGTTTTAGACTAAAACTAAGGATTTACTGTCATTCAGCACAAATGGAAAATTGACAACTCGAAATTATTGATCGAATCTGAATAATGTCAATTTGAAAATCCTCGACATGGAAAATTGTCCAGCCGGAATAATGCTAATGTAATTATGTCCTAAAGTAAAATTGACATACTTAATATAGGTCGAAAGAAATACTTTCATATGAAATTACGTGCACTCCAAAAATATGAACAATCGGAAATACGTCATATATGAATTTTGTTCAATATAGTCGATTTTCATAATAAATTATGATATAAATTAAAATAAGACAACATTCACTTTGCACGTGTTTAAATATGAACCTATTTCATAGTGGACAAAATACGATTTGGGCTAGATTCATTACGAACAAGAAAAAAATTCGTCATAAAAAATTATAGACACAATTACATTTTAACCATATTCACTTTTCATGTGGTCATTTCGTGTGGACGAATTTCCATTTGTGCCGAATGCCAGTAAATCAAACTAGGGTGCCCACTTTCTTGAAATAGGCAAGCGAGTAGGAAGCGAGTTTTCACTGTTGTAGACCCTTATTTGGAAAGTCTCCATAGTAAAATAACTGTAAAATTAATTTTGTAAATACCATAGAACAGTACAGTTTAAACAAAACGATCCCACACACTTAAACCATCCAAAACGAACAAACATGAACCTGATTGCCAAAGCTCAGTGTGCTATCATTTTTCTAGTTAATATAAACGTCGGAACGCTCAATTAATGTTGGGCAGTGGGCCCCACGCTGGGCACAATTTACGGCCGCCGCCACGCCGAATTAGCCGCTCTATTGCGACACAGATACAACGGCCGTATCTCATCGCGTTATATGTAAGGAGAGCACGGGTATTTGTGGGCCCTGAGTTTGTTATAATGTTATAAACAACACAAGTATCCAAGTACGAGCATTCTTATCTCGTAACTTAGCTCGCTTATTATATCAGCACCACAAAAAACGGTAATTCGAAAAAATTATAACATTTCTCTGGGAACAAATGTTATCAGAGTATATCACTGATTGTATCGAAACTTATTATATCGTTCAAACTTACAAAGCGAGGTGCACCTCTTGACAAATTTAATATAATTTATAGGTTTATAACCATAGATGTTCGCATTTAAACTAGGCATGTAATGTTATGTAAATGTGACAACATTTTAAAGTATATTTATCACACAAACGGTTCTATTATTTAAATATATGGGACACCATCACATTCAAATTATATTACTTAAAATATCGAAAGTTACTATATCTACTAACCCATTATCAGTAAAAATAAAGCAAATAAATCAATTGAAATTGTGATCGCGAACCAGGATGGAGCGTCAGCATACGAAGCGCGTCACGGAACCTTCAACCTCCTGTCCCCTATTTATTCCTCCATCGATTACAATTCAAATTAATTCAATTCACACGGCGACAATGACCATTCGGCCCGATTTGTACAACGGTCTTTTTATTTAATTCCACTGTGTTACTTTAACATGGTATAAAGTCAATAAATTTCACATCAGCGACGGTAATTTGATAGCCCTAGAGAACTGACCGCTGGTCAATAATCCACCTGCTTGGACAATACAAGTTTACACCCATCCCTTTTGGACTAACCAATGCACCATTTGTGGGACAAGGAGGGGGATTACCATGTTGGAAGGCGAAATTCCTAGTGGTCAACGATAGGGTTGTAACTGGATAGTTTGTGCGAGTTTTATGGGCAGTCTTGATCGCTCAATTACTTGTGTTTTGTCCGGACACCGGAAGGTGTAAATATCGGCCCGGATCGGATGGCACTGGGAACGCTTCGGATTTATGCGTGTAAGATATTCAAACGATTATCAATTGGGTGACGGTTATTTATTGACCGTTGTTGAATGCAGACGGGTGCAGTCTGGTTATCCTGAAGCAATTGGGTGATGCATATGTGTATGTAAATTCATTCTCAACCTTTATTCCCGAACTCATACCGTACAAACTTGTTATTCGTACAAGTGTTCCTTGATTACTGATATTATTGCCTAGCGGACTCAATACAGCTTACACGTGTTTTTAAGGTTTCGTACCAAAACAGTTGAAAAGGATCCCTTGTTGTGTGGCTCTGTTCTGACTTGTCTCTGTCTGAATGAGCCTTGTTGTGAAAGGGTTATTAATTAACGAGAGTACTGATTATCAGTCTAGGTCCTGTCTTAGTAATATTCATTTCGTCTCATCATCTAGGAAGTTATATCGTTTTCAAAACTTGCCTGTCCTCGTTTGTGGTTGCGCCAATAGTATCTACTGCGCATGTCCATGCTCGTTAGTTTGTAGCATGCAAATGATACGGAGCGCGGATCGCTAATGTGTTTTTTGTCCCAGTCTGCATGACCATGTATATCTTGAAAATCATAGACAATAAATAACTTTTTTCTATCTGAACAATTAACACGCGAATATCATTAAGAACAAGATTACGATTGCTTTGTTATTGATAGTTTATTCACAACTGCTTGTAGTAAAGTACATCATTGGTTTAATGATAAACTACTGTAGGTAAGCGTAATCCAGTATTAATTTAATTTATCTGTTAATGTTAATTATCATCTTGTATATACTTTACAAAATAAATATTTCGTTATATATGTCAGACGTTTAGGTCATTTCATTCTCTTCTTTTTTGTCATTGTTACTCACCTAGGTAGTTATTGTTTTCTGTTAAATTTCAAAGTTTTTTGGATTACAAATACTAAGCTGACAATCTCTCATCGGTGAGAGGAAATTGTAAAAGTCCTCGCAATGTTGTTTAATAAACGCTAACGCTTATCTAATAGACCAATAAATCTTATATTCATGCGATTCGTGTAATAATCTAATTTCTTTATAGTACGACGAAGGCAAACAATCATACAGTATGCTTAGTGGTAAGCAGACTCTGTAGCCTATAGTCGTTTGCGACACCAGAATAATCAAGAGTGCTTTTCTTACCCATTTATTCATCATCATATCAGCCGAAAAATATCCACTGCTGGACATAGGTCTCCCCCAAAGAGTGCCACAATGGCCGGTCCTGCGTCACCCGCATCCAGCGGACTCCCGCGACCTTTACCAGGTCATCAGTCCACCTTGTGGGGGGCCTACCCACGCTGCACAACACCATTGGGAGCTCTGGTGCCCTGAACACAACACCATACACCTACGAGCAAGACATGTTGTTTTTATGGCTGCAGTTTTTTGTAAAGTACTTCCTCAGTTGGGCTGCTTCAAATATGATCGAGATGACATTCAGCTGTGCAGATTTGTGTAAGGCTCCAGTTTCAGCTACGTTTCAAATGTATGAAAATACACGCAATAGCACGGCATAGCACATTTCTTGTGGAAAGGCACCCTAAGCCTCTGCTCCTAAGCAGTTTGCTCTAGGTTAAACAAAAGATCGCTATGGCTTAAAATAATATCAGACGGTGTCTATTATGATAAAACAAAGTGTGAGGTTTAGGGTAGAAGTAAATAGTTAGAAGTCTCCCGCCAGTCCACCAATGTACACACATTGTGGACACTTTTATGTCGATATGTCAATAAGATTTGTTACATATTTCAGGCAAACTAAAGTTTGGATTCTCACGCGTACCGCCACCGTTCCGGGAAGCTGCGTGGCGCGGTGGGCAAACAACTTAATTACACATTCTTTGTCTCTGCCAGACCTGTGAACAGTCAACTGATTGCATAGATTAAGTGGACAGACAGACGGACAGGAGACAGGCCATGATTGCCTTCATGGTCCTTCGAAGTATCGATATGTCTTTCGTCAATTCGTCACCCTTAAAGAGCTTAGCAAAAGTTGCGTTGCGTTGCGTGATCTACGGTGTCCGGACTTGTAACTTACCTACCTTACTGTGAAATAAAAAAAAGTATTATAGGTACATGTTACAAACGAGGATTTCATACTTTTAGCCATTTCATCATTATCGCCGGTCGAGGACGAGGACTGTAAGCAATGGACTCAAGTTTCACCCAGTAAAACTTACATATCGTTTCAAATGTATGCAAAAAACGACCTTTTCTTTAAAAGTCACAGGCCATTTTAAAAAGGAAATGGACTAAACACGCACGGTAAAATATTGTGTTGTGTGTGTTACTAATAAAAATAATTGTGTGGTTAAAAGTGCAGTTTTAACTCACTTATCAATACAAGTTGTTTATATTTGAAGATAAAATGAAAATTTTGTTTTGCTTTTATATACTTTTGTTAAAAATAAATTAGTACGATTGTTTTAAATTCTGAGGTTCCATAGGAAAATAATATTCCGAAGTGTATTAAAATGTAGTGTAGTATAGTCACAGAATAGATAATAGCACAAGTTTAAGATAAAAGTCATAATATTAGATAAGGTCATAAGTTTACAATTCAATAAAACACTCTTAGTCAAATAACCCGCCCCGTGTCATTCCGGGTGCAAAGGTCACACTCGCCGCATTGCCGCGTTAAATCGCGATCAACAACCTTTGCAACAGGACGATTGGATATACATTATATCAAACCAATACACGTCAAAAAACGCTGTTTAACGAATTCTTTTTAAAAACAAAACAGTACCATATTCTTTTTTGGAATATAAATTGAATTGAATTGATTTCATCATATTTAACTACTAAATCATGTTGGCATTATCTCCTCTGAGTAATACCATAGTTCTACTCTTTGTCCGACGGCAGCCGAAAGCCGAAGCAGCGAGCACACGCGAACCGCGCGGCCGCAGCCGGTGTTTGCGGCGGCTTTGATGAGCTGGTAATCAGGCGGGCAAACACGAGTTACTGGACTATTGTAGACGACGCTTGTAAAGGCTGATCGTTTGCTATGATGGACAGTTATGTCAGCTCCAGCGATATTGTGTATGCCGGTGATTGGAGGTTTCATTCACGTATCATCATCATCATCATTTTCAGCCTGTAATCGCCCACTGCTGAGCATATGCCTCTCTTCGCGTACGCCACTCATTCACGTATACTATCATAAAATCTAAATTACTGATGATTCCGCTAATTAAACGATCTAGTGTCGAAAATATCAAGAAGTTATATTATCTGTACCTACAGGAACTAAATAAATATCATCATCATCAAGAACAAATATCTTCGTTGACGCCTGGAAACTAAGCAAGGTTTGTGTCCACTCAGAACCATGATCGAAAAGGGTTATGTTATTCAAATTCATAACGGTTAGATTTATATGGCACGCGCACGCATTTTTAAAAGTTTGTAAATAAAACATTAATTTGATTAATCTTCGGGGCTTTCCCGATGATGGCAGAATTTTATGTTTGTTTTTAACGTTACCAATTTCAAATTGTGAAGTTATTACTAGGTACGTTAACTGAATTGCTGTGCGGTTAGTAGATTAGGTTACCTACCGATATCTTTTTTAAAAGTTATTAACCCCTAGGCTAAGTTTTACGAGTGGTTGTGTACCAATTGTAATGTTGTCTGATTTGGAAATAAATTATAAATATTAATGGTTTTATTCTTTTTTTTTTTATCTTACAAAACATTTATATTCTTGCCAAACTGTTACGTTTGATGGCGAGACGCACTCAGTTTTTATACAACTTTAGTCTAGTTTTTATCCTAGATTTACTTAGTTTAGGACTTTGTCTTAATAAGCTAATCTTGTTGAATATTTTTGGGACTAAGTATTTTGAACATTTTTCGCCATAATAGTTTTTCATTCTCGGCTGTACTAACTTTTTGTCGCTTACACTCCTAGTTCTCAATATCTCAGTTCTCAATAACACCAAGCTAACTTCTGGTCGCCAAGGTAAGAAGGCCAGGCCCGGAGAAGTGTCGGCTAAACGGTACAAGGCCACGGTTGTTTTGTCCTCGTTGGATGCGCAGGCGCAGGGGCAATCAGATGGAGGCCCGTGTTCCATCATCGAGACGTGCTTGTTAGGGACGAGCTGGTACAGTCGCACGAGGATTATTAACCGCGAGGTGCACTAGCAGAATTATTTTAATATTTTACTTATGAATTCCTCTTTGGGGGAGGCCTATGTCCAGCAGTGGACGTCTTTCGGCTGATATGATGATGATGAGGATAAATTCCAATCTGAACTGTTGTATATTTCCAGATAACTTCATAGCACAAAACAAATGAGACTTCATGCCTTAGGGGCCTTTAGGCCTTGCCATTATTTACCGGTACCGACAGGGCCAAAGAGAGACTTGCAAAGGAGGCAAGAGATTAGACTAACAAACAAAGTAACGTGCGAAATAATGTATCTAATACGAGAAAGAAAGCATAAAGACACAAAAAAGAAATTAAAAATTATAATACATTTCAGAGCATTTGTTAACTTAAACAACACAACATCATAATGTCACACGATAAATAGGAATCCATTAATCCATGAATTAAGCCGAAGTTGTCCAGTTTTTGTCGAAAAATATCCTAGTGATCTGAGTTTTGCGATCTTTACTATAACCTTATATTTTATCCAAAAAAGTGTATACATGTTTTCGCCGACGTACCAAGGTCTGTAGAAAGCATGAATGGCATACTATTTATTAAGAAGATCTAAATAAGAAACATTGTCACTGGCTCACTGCACGTACGGAGCGGTGAAACCCGATAAACACCGCGTAATGCGCGTGCGATTGTCGACGACAATACTCCCGAATTAAAAAGCATTATGACACTATGAGAGTGGTAAAGATTTATGGCTTTTTGGTTCAGCACAGTATGTTTATCCAGTTAAGAAGAAAATACCCCAAGCATTGTATAAGTATAAAAAAAGTATACTTTCGTGGGATCTTATTACAATCAATCAAACTTCGGATACATTATAAATTTACCAGTTATCACTTTTATTGACATAGTTTTAGACGAAATAGGATATATTATGAATAGTGACAAACAAAACGAGAACAAAACACATGAAACTTCATCATGCAGAGGGGTAATCATGTAACGTTCCGAACGCACGTCGGTACAATTTAACTGTCAATTTTCTTTATACAAAGTGACATTTAGACCTACCCGACGTTCGTACAATGCGTTACGTGATCGACCTGCAGTAGATTGTATATTATTAACCTATTGGACTTTTTTTACAAAATTGTTTGACCACCTCGAAATTAAAATTGGTCGACAGGAACATAAGATCCTCCATTAAGATTGCAATGCAGAATACACATTATGAAGTCATATACGTCAGCATCAATACAATCTTGAGAAATTGCAACAAAACTGATGCTCCTGTTCTGAGGTTCTAACATATTATAAGAATTTCATATAACAACGCGATTGCTCAAATACAAGTTGAACCCATAAGAGTGAATAATAGTTTTAGTAAAATGGAATCCAATATCTATCTATGTCTATCTTTCTCACAAATAGAGTTCGAACATTCAAACACGTCTTTCGAGGCTTGTGCTGAGATCACCCGGTGTGGGCAGATTTGGCATTCGGCGTCGAGCGTTTGTTGTCCAACGGCAGTTTGGAGAGGCGAGAATGCTGCCGTAGGCGCGGGCGCAGAGCAAACATGCACAACTTCATATGGCTTTAGAAAATATAAATGCAGGGCATGCTCGGCTTAGTTTTTCTAAATGTCCAATTTTGTGATGGTGATAACATCATCATGTTTTGGTGGCAACTTGTTTTTTTTATATACCTATTATATAAACTTGTTTAGAATTAAGCCATAGACAGAGCCTCCAAGATCAGGTTTAAGGGTTTCAAAACTCAGGCGTTAAACATTCCATTGGCGAAACTTTCAAACGCCTTCCTTAAGCTTGTTTCCCAACATCAATATTTAAGTTTATCGTGAAACAATACTTTTGTCTTATTTATTTTTCCAAAAGTAAACTCAAAACAGCGTGCCATATGAGTGATAAGTCTACAACTGCTACGACCTTGGCTCTCAGTACTGACCAATGTTTACCATAATAATGTCGTTTAATTCCAGCAGGAACAATTTTTCGCTTATTACGCATTCAATATGAGTGACTAGTCCACGTATAACCAATATCCATCCTGTTTCTTTGAATTGTATCATTCCAGGTATATTTCCGTTACCCCACAGCAGCATGCCACACGAGTGATCAGGCTGCACATGACCTTGGTTGAGCTCTCAGTGGGATCAATATTTGCGCACGCGGCTGCCGGCGCGCGCCATTACACGTCTAGCTGCGCAAACACACGGAGCAATGACCACCGGAAATGTGCTGATGTCACTAACTCACCGATACCTATTGGAAATTGTAGAAAATGCACGTTGGAACTCAGATAGTGTTCTTGTAATCGTTTACTTTAGAATCGAATCATACTTACTACTACGACAATGGCTCAATGTCCCAAAAAAGATCTTGGCCTCTGACATCCGGATTAGTATCTAACCACTCACTTGTTTCTGGCAGTAAGAGTTGCAAACTTCACACAAAATCGCTTCAAATCGATTATGGCAACTGTAGTTACCAAGCGAAGTATATGCCCCAAAGAAGATTTAGACCTCTGGCATCAAGCAAAATATATATTGGGAAGTGCTGTATCATCCGTAAGTTGTCTTTAATACATCGCTACTCTTCCCTATTGTACGCCACTTCACGGTATTTAGGTACACCGATGGTGGTCAGATTTTACCAGATTAAGGGTATGACGATATTCTGCGAATTTTACAGAAACTGCAAGAAGATACTAATGGGATAATGATCAGCTGAACCAATGTTATGTTCAGATGAAAGAATTCCTCAACAGACATGAGTGCAGTAGAGATTACCTGAAAATTGACAAAATTCCTTATAACCATGCCCATGTAAGATAACAGTGAATAAATGCATTTTTTTACCGTGGAATTCGATGCTAGAGAAGAATGCAGAAATGCTTATATTAGATCGACGGCAAACAATAAAATATAAAAAGTGTTATGATCGCTCTTGTCACTCAACTGTCAGACTGTCAGTCTGTTGCGGTAAAAACATACTTAAATGTCAGGAATTTACACCAATAATTATTATTGTTTATATAAGTATACCATCGGTAACATAATTAATTAACCATGCGTAAACCTTATTGCAACCACGTAAGGTATACTAATTTAATTAGCTATACCAATATATATATATATAAAATATATAAATGCTTCTGTAGAAGATTCCTTAGGGTGATAAAAGCTTTTTATTATTATTTCAAATCATTGGCCTCTACGTCTTTATCACACGATTCAAGCAGTGCTTTGTGAATACATTAGTAAATAGAGCACTTTCATAATTCTTTCATATCTTTTTTAAATGGCTATGTAGCCCTATGCGGGAGCGGCATTGTCTTCCACAAGGGTGGCAGGAGAATTGTGCATTAGGTAATGGCGGGATGTTTAATCGTCGTCTCCTTCTTCTACCTTCGAGAAGGTCAAACCAGGTCCCGTCATGTTCGTTGCGTCCGTCCATGAGAACCTTTCGCCACTTAATCCTATCTTCCGCAATGTGCTCCCAATAATGCTGCCGTACAATCCTTAAAGTGTAGCGCAGGGTAGCGTATTTTAAATACGCGCTAGCTGAAAGCAAAAGGTAGTTTACTAGCTATCTTACTATAAAACTATATAAAAATACCAACACATGATACGAGTAAATATTGGCTGGCATAATAGTCAACATACACCTGTAGAGCTAATGTGTTTTGAATCGTAATAGTCATCCGCTACGCAGTTTACTTTATATAAAAAACTTAGATATTGCGCTTTAGTTTTGCTAGAATTCCCATAGGTACATTATAGTTAAAAACAATGTTTGATTACGATTGTTGGATAAGAAACAGGATTGCATACCAATATGATATGAACGCATATATGTTCTGAACCGTTAGCTCGATGCGTATGGAAGCAGCAGCTAAGTAGAAGCAAGCACGCGCAACGCATTGATATCATATGCGACCTTTTGAGTCACATTCTCCTAGTTTGTGATAAATCAATTAAGGCCTACTTCGCATTAATAGTCGCGACCATAATAGTTTATAACCCTATGGACAAAACATACGTGAATATCGTACTCAAATGCTTGACATCTCTTATCGAAGGTATATTTTAAGGCGTAGCGAATAAAAAAAACATAAAGCCGTCATATTTTAAATGATGTTTGCGTTTTGTTTTTTTTCTTTTATGTTTGTAACATAAATCTAGCCAACCTCTCACACAATCAACAACAACAAAATTGTTAAACAGCACAAAACGATGGTTTCAACTATCTTTTCTGTTTTCTATGTAGAACGTACATCGAATGTCTAGTCACAGTTGGAGGGCCTCACGTGGGAGTGAAAAGCCAATAGTTTGTCGCCCAGAGCTACATGCTCTTTCCTATTAACTGTTATAAAAACTAAATAAAATGGGCCTCGTTCCACGTAGGAATTGCTTAGTTGAGATGAATTGCCAGTGTTTCTTGCTTTATGGCCATTCGAGTGTGTACGTCTTGTAAAAGGAGGATTTGACCGTTTATCGAGAATTTATCGCGTAGAAAATATGTTAAAGTGACGCAATGGAAACTACTAAACTAGTCGAAAACTTAGTTGAATAACACCAACCGTTAAGTGGACATTATCAAGTTTGTCAGATTATTTTAAAACAGCGATAATGCCCAATTAATTAATATTTATTGTCACACGAGGACATAACTTAATTCGTTATTACAAAATCTTATGGATCCTGTCCGTGACTTGGACACATTAAGTTTTATAGCCGTGCGTTTTATATTTCGCTAAATATAAGAATCCTTGACATTCGGTGACATGGAATATTCAATAGTAAACCAGAATTACAACAACGTGACACCTGTTTCATGATTAAATTGTGACAAAATCTCTCAAATTAACACATACTTTATTAATTCTAAATTCTGAACTAGGACATTTGCGATATTAATCCAGAAAAGGCAAAATAAAATTTCGATGCTGGTGTTAGTAGCATTTCGACCACATTTTTTACCCGACTTGAGTTCTGCACCAAACGGGAGCACAGCCAAGAGAAACCAATTGAGTATAAGCTAATAGACTTCAAGTACATTTTAGCAGAAACTAAAAGAAAGTAAACTAAGACCAAATGGACAAACACGTTGAGTAAACACCATGAGGTGGATGTTTGTCGTGTCGGCGCGAGCGGCCGCCATTTGACAGCCTATAATCTGTAATCTCTAAAAGACAGGTCAATGGTTTGCACTGACATCTGTTCGGCCCCGGGCCTCCCGGACCCTGTATTAAGGTTCTTAAGTATGCTGTCAATGTTTTCATAATACGTACAGGGACTTGACACAGGCTACCGAGAGATTTGTTTGAGGTTGGATTGTGTCACATCGTTAAGTTGCCGGACGAATATTTATACAATAAGTGAATGTCGCTTTGTTATACAATTTGTTGTCTGCATACAAAGCTAGCTGAGTAGGTTTAAAGTTTAATCGAATTTGAATTTGATATTATTCAAACTCATACCTACATTTATTCGTGACAAACACACATAATAAATAAATACAAAAACACATAAGACATCATTTTTATTCCATTTAAACTAGATTGAAGGATTTTAAAATGAATCCTTACGTTCTGTACCTTATACCCATAATGTCGTACTTAAGTAATAATGGTTTTGCTGAACGAAGTTACAAAATTTGAAATTGCGTTTCATGACTTCTTACTTTATCCAATCATAACTGGTGAACTTAGAACATAATCTTTCTAGCAACGTTGGATTGTACGATAGGTACTTTGTTCAGTTTGTCCACAAATAGAAATATGTAGGCATTATAATCATCTTTAGTTTTTTTCCGCATTGCCTTAATAGATTGATTATATAGCATGGCGTACGTCACACGAGTCAATGGCTCTGAAACACATCAGCATATCCTAACGTTTATTTCTGGTTGTACCCTAAAGAAACCCGGGGTTATTCGCAAGCAACCGCCATCACCGTCCATTCCAACCCACAGGGAAAAATAGACCTTGGGATTAAAATTGGTTTCCTTAACTCTGAGACCAATATATTTACCAAATATTTAGCTACTCGACATTCCTGTCTAGGACATAAAAATGAAGGTATTTGAATTTATGTATTACAGTAGGTCGATCACGTAACGCAATGTACGAACGTCGGGTAGGTCTAAATGTCACTTTTTATTTGGAAAATTGACAGTTAAATTGTACCGACGCACGTTCGGAACGTTACGTGATTACTCATCGAAAACCAAATCATAGTCGGGTAACAAACAACTGAAGAGACATTGTAGTCCAACCTAGGAACGAGATATTTCATGTTCATATATTGTATTTATGACATACTAGCTGTTGCCCGCGACTTCGTCCGCGTAGAACATGTTATCGTCTAAATGTTTGTTTAAAGAATGAATTAAAAAAAAAACATTGAAATTAGTTTTGTAGTCTTTTAGTAAACAGTCTAAATCCGAAGTTACAAATCTCTTACCTTCAAAATGTCTTGCTCTCTATACAAACTTAGAACCTCTTTGAACCCTCATAGTATAAGTCTGAAACCGTAGTTACAAATTTCTTACTTTAAAAATGTCTTGCTTTCTACATAAACTTCGAACCCCCTTTTAACCTTCTTAGGCGATAAATAAAAAAAAACGCTAAAATAAGTTTTGTAGTCTTTCAGCAAACAGTCTATAACCGAAGTTTCAAATCCCTTACATTAAAAATTACTTGCTCGCCATACAAACTTGGAATCCCCTTTAGAGGTTCAATTTAAAAAAAAACCGGTCAAGTGCGAGTCGGACTCACGCACGTAGGGTTCCGTACCATTATCTATAAAAAACTATTTTACTATATGTTTTTAGTATTTGTTGTTATAGCGGCAACAGAAATACATCATCTGTGAAAATTTCAACTGGAACTATCACGGTATCAGTGAGATACAGCCTGGTGTCAGACAGACGGACGGACGGACGGACAGCGGAGTCTTAGTAATAGGGTCCCGTTTTACTCTTTGAGTACGAAACCCTAAAAACGCTGAAATAAGGTTTGTAGTCTTTTAACAAACAGGCTAGGATCGAAGTTACGAATCTCATACTTTAAAATTTTCTGACTGTCTTACCAACTTAGGGGATTAACGCTTTTCAAGGAAAAATTAAGAAGAAGAGTTTTTTTTGTTGTAATAAGCATTTTTTCTACAAACTATCAAGTATCTAAGCTCAATAAAAGTGTTTCCCATACGAATCTTGCACCCTTTTTAACCCCTTAAGGGGTGGAATTTTCCAAAACGCTTAAAGTACTTAATTTGTAAGCTTTCTACAAAGTTTTAAGCGTCTAACTCAAAAAAGAGTTTCCCTCATACAAACTTTGCAACCCTTAGTAACCCCCTCAGGGGTGGAATTTATCAACACGCTGAAAGCACTTTATTTATATTCTAATAAGTAAGCTATCTACGAAGTTTAAAGTCTCTTGCTAAAAAAAGAACATTGCCTCCATACAAATGTTGCACTCCCTTTTAACCCCCTTAGGGGTGTAATTTTCCAAAACACTGAAAGTTCTTTTTAGGGTTCCGTACTCAAAGAGTAAAATGGGACCCTATTACTAAGACTCCGCTGTCCGTCCGTCCGTACGTCCGTCCGTCTGTCTGTCACCAGGCTGTATCTCACTGATACCGAGATAGTTCATAATCATAATCATAATAATCATAATCATATTTATTCATAATATTTCATATTACATGTCAAAATTTTAATCATAATTGTAAAAATAATAAATAATCATAAAAGTCAAAAAATAAAATTAAAGCATAGGTGCAACGAATTGTATGTACATAATTGTACACATTACACAAATAAAGTGCGACCTATTGCGTACTAAAGTCGCTAAATCTATAGAAAGTGTGCTCGATAAGCCATAATTTGAGTCGTGATTTGAAGCTGGCCAGTGATGGTGCATCTGTGATATGTGCCGGTAATTGGTTGTACACCATTGGTCCCATGACATGTGTTAGTTTGCCAGACTTCGCCAGTCTATGTTTAACACCAACAAGTTTATTAGCGTTACGCAGGTTACGACCGTGTATCGAGTATTCGTCTAAATGACACCGCACGTATGTAGCCACCTGAAATATAACGATGGAAGGTAGCGTGAGTATCCCGAGGGAGTGGAAGTAAGGTCTTGCAGAGACTCTTTGGCCTACCTGTGCAATCGCTCGTACGGCTCTCTTTTGCATGCGAAATACGCGCTCCCAGTCGGCGGCGCGGCCCCACAACTCTGTACCATATTGTAGAAGCGAGTGCACAGTGGCGAAATAGCATGAGCGTACTACATCTCTGGGCATTATCCTCGCCAAGCGTCGTAGGGCAAAGCAGACACTCCCCAGCTTTTTACTTAGTTTAGTGATGTGCGATTCCCACTTAAGCCCTCTGTCCAGCTCGAATCCCAGAAATGTAGTATTTTGCACTTGCTCTAATTTGGTGCCATCGACAAGAATCTCAAGGCTTCTCGGAACCTTACCTCCCAGATGGAAGTGGATGAAATGGGTCTTTTTTAAGTTAAGTACCAAGCCATTGTTCCGGAAGTATTGTGACACCTGATCTGCGACTTCATTCAAACGTTGCTCGAGCGTGTCGATGTCAGGTTCGCACACTACAGCAGCAACGTCGTCAGCGTACATATACACCTCTCCCGCCGGTGTCGCTTCTGGAAGGTCGTTGAGAAGCAGCGAGAAAAGTATATTCGACACTGACGATCCTTGTGCCACGCCCATTGCGGTTGACGTTGGAACTGACTTCACACTTCCTCTGGCGCCCACGACTACCTGTGATCTCCCATGCATCATATCCGATACGAGTGCGTGCGCTCCACCGTTGATGCCATAGTGACGAAGTTTGATAGCAAGCACGTCATGGTCGGCGACATCGAATGCCTTCGACAGGTCGCAGCATAACACCGCGACGTGCTGGCCCCGCTCGCGCCCGTCCAACACCCGTCGCAACTCAATACTCAATACGCGTACTCAATCCATTTTCCATTACCTTTGCTACCGCTGGTATGATGGAGACGGGTCTGTAGCAATCGATGTCATCTCTTTTTCCCTTGCCCTTATATAATGGAGAAATCTTACTAATTTTTAGAGCGGAGGGGTATACTCCTTCAGAGATGCATCGATTGTACAAATCCGCCAGCACCGGTGATAGTGGAGCTGCAGCGAGATATAAAAGTTCCATCGAGACGCCGTACAGATCCTTCGATGGTTTGTGTGGGATGATTTTAGTAATTATGTGATATACCTCACTCGCGGAAAATTGACGGAAGCGTAAGCTACGATCTGCCGGAGCACGAGCGGCGCTCAGCGCAGCACGCACTAGCACCAAGTTGGCATTCGGCGCGCCGCACGCGGCGGCTGCGCGAGCGAAACGATGGTTCATCGCATTTGCTGCATCGTGCGTCGATTTGAACCTCGTCCCGTCCTTATCGATGACGATATCTGTGAAGTCAGCTAATGAGCTAGACATTTGCCCTCGTTCCTTATTTACGATTTGCCACATCGACTTACTCGCATTTTTACTATTTTCCATAATATTTTGATAATGGTCATACTTACTCATTCTGATGAGCTCGCTATATTTTTTATGAGCTATTTCAATTATGCGCTTTACATGTTCATTATTCGGAAATTGATTGCCTATTTTTATCATGTCAAATACTAATAATTTAGAATTCATAATGTCATCTGATAGCCAGGAATTATTATTGCGATTACTTATATATTTTAAAGGAAAACAAATGTCAAACTTATTACTAATTACGGTTACTATGGACATGGCCATCGTGGCTGCCGTATGGCCGCGACGGTTCCATATTTCCTCCCAGTCGATGCTACACATGGTGTCAACAAAGCTAGCTCGGTTGGCGTGAGTGTTTGCGCGCGCCAGCCGCGTCGGCGCGTTTGGCGCGCGGCGCGGGAATACCGGAATAACCGGGAATAATCCAGTTGAAATTTTCACAGAAGATGTATTACTGTTGCCGCTATAACAACAAATGCTAAAAACAAAATAAAATAAATATTTTCATTGACACGGAACCCTTCGTGCGCGAGTCCAACTCGCACCTGGCCGGTTTTTTTGTATTTCAATAAGTAAGTAATCTTTCTCCAAACGTTTAACCTTGTATCTCAAAAAATAATTTCCCTCATACAAACTTTGCAACGATTTTAACAACCCTTAGGGGTGGAATTTTCCAAAACGCTAAAAGCGCTTTGTTTTTATGCAAATAAGTAAGCTTTCTACAAAGTTTTAAGTCTCTAGCTAAAAAAACATGTTACCTCCATACAAATGTTGCACCCCCTTTTAACCCCCTTAGGGGCGGAATTTTCTAAACCGCTGAAAGTATTTTTTTATTTCAATAAGTCATCTTTCTACAAACATTTAAGCTTCTATCTCAAAAAAAGTTTCCATAGTACAAACTTAGAAACCATTTTTAACCCCCTTAGGGGTGGATTTTTTTCAAAACGCTGAAAGTGCTTTTTTTTATTTCAAAAGTAATTATTTATATATAATTTCCCTCATACAAACTTTGCAACCATATTTAACCCCTTATGGGTGGAATTTTCCAAAACGCTGAAAGTACTTTATTTTTATTCTAGTTAGTAAGCTTTCCACAAAGGTTTAAGTCTCTAGCTAAAAAAACTTGTTTCCTCCGTACAAATGTTGCACCCCCTTTTAACCCCCTTAAGGGTGGAGTTTTCAAAAATTGAATTTTTCAAAACGCTGAAAGTACTTTAATAATATTCTAATAATGCTATTTACAAAGTTTTAAGTCTCTTGCTAAAAAAAACGTTGCCTCCATACAAATGTTGCGCTCCCTTTTAATCCCCTTAGGGGTGGAGTTTTCTAAAACACTGAAAGTTCTTTTTTGTATTTCAATAAGTAATCTTTCTACAAACGATTAACCTTGTATCTCAAAAAAAAAATTCCCTCATACAAACTTTGCAATGATTTTGAACCCCCTTAGGGGTGGAATTTTCCAAAACGCTGGAAGTACTTTATTTTTATTCTAATAAGTAAGCTTTCTACAAAGGTTTAGGTCTCTAGCTAAAAAAAACATGTTTCCTCCATACAAATGTTGCACCCCCTTTTAACCCTCTTAGGGGTAGAATTTTCTAAAACGCTGAAAGTAGTTTTTTTGTATTTCAATAAGTAATCTTTCTACAATCTTTTAAGCTTCTATCTCAAAAAAGCGTTTCCTCATACAAACTTTGCAACCCTATTTAACCCCTTAGGGGTGGAATTTTTCAAAATACTGAAAGTACTTTATTTTTATTCTAATGAGTAAGCTTTCTACAAAGGTTTAAGTCTCTAGCTAAAAAAACATGTTTCCTCCATACAAATGTTGCACCTCCTTTTAACCCCCTTAGGGGTGGAATTTTCTAAAACGCTGAAAGTGGTTTTATTGTATTTTAATAAGTAATCTTTCTACAAACTTTTTAGCTTCTATCTCAAAAAAGAGTTTCCCTCATACAAACCTTGCAACCCTTTTTAGCCCCCTTAGGGGTAGAATTTTCCAAAACGCTGAAAGTACTTTATTTGTATTCTAATAAGTAATCTTTCCACAAATTTTAAAGACTCTAGCTCAAAAAATAAAGTTTCCTCCATACAAACTTTGCAACGATTTTCAACCCCCTTAGGGGTAGAATTTTCCAAAACGCCGAAAGTACTTTATTTTTATTCCAATAAGTAAGCTTTCTACAATGTTTGAATTCTCTAGCTAAAAAAAAAATGTTTCCTCCATACAAATGTTGCACCCCCTTTTAACCCCCTTAGGGGTGGAATTTTTTAAAACGCTGAAAGTTGTTTTTTTGTATTTCAATAAGTAATCTTTCTACAAACTTTTAAGCTTCTATCTCAAAAAAGAGTTTCCCCTATACAAATTTTGCAACCCTTTTTAGCCCCCTTAGGGGTAGAATTTTCCAAAACGCTGAAAGTACTTTATTTGTATTCTATAAAGTAATCTTTCCACAAAGTTTGAAGACTCCAGCTCAAAAAATAAAGTTTCCTCCATACAAACTTTGCGCCCCTATTTAACCCCTTTAGGGGTGGAATTTCCAAAAATCCCTTCTTATCCGTCGCCTACGTTATAAAAGGTTGTATAGGTGTAAATTTCAAGTTTCTAGTTCCAGTAGTTTCGGCTGTGCGTTGATGATCTGTCAGGAAGTCTTCTTTTATATATATAGATTACATTGTATATTAACCTACTAGATAGAAGAATTACATTGATTAAAATATGACATCCTATAGGAAACAGCAAATCAATATTAGAGAAGAGATACCTAGAGCTACCTAGATCGGAGAGAGAGTCATAGAGGACCCAGTTCCTTTCCCCCTGTAACTGTCCAGCCCATCTCCGCACGTTGGGTAATATTCTCACGCATTTTTTCCCAGCTAATAGAATCAAACGACTCCAATAAGAGCCGCAGGTTGCTGTGACACTCCGATATGGCGGACGGAGTAGACCGCTCGTGGGCGACTCGGGACCGTCGCATGCGCAACTGAAGCAGGATTTAATTGAGAAATTAAATGATGATGAAGAACTAAATAAATAAATATTTACGGACAATCTTTCACAAATCAACCTAGTCCCAAACTAAGCAAAGCTTGTACTATGAGTACTAGACGACGATATAGATACTTATATAGAGAAATAAATCAAAATCAAAATCAAAATCAATTATTTATTCTGCAAATAGGCCACAAGGGCACTTTTACATGTCAAATGGTGTTCTACAATATAATATTAATAATCTTACACAATAATCATTTTAAAATTGCAGATTTTAACTAATTAGTACCTAAATGGTTACAAACTAAATGTCACTGAATGAAAACTAGAACAATCCAAAATTGTAAAATATTATCAAATACATTTGATATAAGGTCTGTATCAGAATTAACAATAAGTTTATGATATAATTTAGTACCCCAGAGATGTATAATGTCTCTGAGCATCCAAATACAATTAATAATTATTCTAATGTTCTTGTAGAGATGTATACTGTCCCTAAGCGTTAAAACAGAAAAAAAAGGATCATTAATGTAATATTGTCAGAGATGTACAGGGTCAATAACAATAAAACGTGTCAAGAACAGAATGATGTCTCTCGTCAAAATAATGATAATAACACTAGTATTTAGGTAGTTACTATGCCCTTGCAAGCATGAACAGACCGGACTCCACAAACAGCACCCGATCACGAGTATGACGCATATCTCAGCCATCGCCTCCCTCAACCATATGTTAGGGAAGGTGGCGACCCGATCAACGACGCCACCGTAAGCAAAGCCCTTTAAGCGAGCATGACATATTCAAGCCACACTGGACATTGATAATAGCAAAGATTAAAGCTACTTGTAAAAATACTTAAATACATAGAAAACATCCATGACTCAGGAACAAATATTCGTGCTCATCACACAAATAAATGCCCTTACCGGGATTCGAACCCAGGACCTCTTGCTTCGTAGGCAGGGTCACTACCAACTAGGCTAAAGCGGTAAAAACGTATTATTGTACATATACAGAATAGCCGTTAAATTCAGACATATGAAAACATTATAAAACGGGTAAAACGTGATGTATATTTTTTTAAAGTTTGCTATTCTAACTAGCTACATAGTGATGCATTGCAGTTCCAATAATAATATTATGCAAACCTCCGATGCTAATAGTTGCTATTAAAATATATTTTACTGTATTTTCCCGGGTAGGGGATGTATCACAATTATGTTTGGTCCAAAATTTTTGATTGAATTTTTCATGTCCGAATTGTCGAAAGGAAAGGTTTCTCAGACAAAAAAAAACTAATCCTGAATACAGGCGCACCACCAGCCACGCTAGCTTATGAGTCGTAGTTTCGTGTAAAGCATAGTGTGTCTCACGTCTCTATCACTAGAACTCGTTTACGACACACATGTTCCTAGATCTATCACAATTTGAAAGTGTCCTGAATTGACAACATTCGTTCTAAAACGAAAACAAACTTATTTCCAATACAGGCTGGTTCTCTCCCGCAAACCTCCGCTGGCCGGTTGTCACCGCGATGTCGAAACGCACGCTGTCGTGTGTCCGCGTACAGGTTTTTTCTACGGTAGATATTTACTCGGCTTGCGTCACCCACCAAATTAACCGGCCCCACAGTTACAATTGTCTTAGAATAAGTTTATGGTTAACAGCTAATCAGCTGTTTATAACTTTTTTATTGGTTTTAAAGTGCTTGGTGCTGTAAACAGATGACCAGTAAAGATCTCAGTTATTACTGCATTAAACAGTTACCGTGCTAGACTGTAAGATTTTGGAAAGTAGTCTAGATTTACTCTCTGTTTGTTCTTTGTATTGATTTTAGATTTTTACTAACAGAAAGAAGTCGAAGACAGCTGCATATTACTCCTCATGTCATTGATATTGGTGATACTTTAATTTATGTTAATATAAGTATAATGATATACATATATGAATACGCGCCACGCGCATTTGGAAATCAAGGACCACTGTTATCAAATCTCGATGCAGTTTTCGAAATATAGCTAAATAATGTTGGTCAAGGAATAAACAAGGTGTCTGATCGAAGACTCCAATACGTTTTCCAGCGGAATGTGGTTTGGTTAAGGATAACTGGCGCGAATGGCGATGTGGTTACGCGAATGATTTAGAGCCAGCACAGCTCGGAATATTATTCCAAGTCCGATGGTCAATCGAAACTGGTCTTAGAATTGCTAATGGGTAAGCTAATGTCTCTGGTAAGGTCCGATTGGTACTTTAGGATGCTTTACAGTAATTTCGTGCTAAATAGAGTGTCCTGCACAATCGCAACTTTTAGGTAAGTACCTATATTACTAAGGTTCTTTACGGATAATTTAAAGAACTCTACGGCTCATCAATGACTACATTAGCTGATTTAAAATAGTAACTATTTTTACATGAATGTTTGTACCCGTTTTATGAGGTTTGTTTGTTTACATGTTCAACAAATCAGACGAAATCAAATAATATGTTCACGCTGTGAAATAATGTGATAGCTACACAATTTTGCATTGCATTCTTCCATTCACCCAGTTCTTGAATAATCACAATCACATAACTAATTACGCCAACAGAAAGTTTAATTTCCAACCAAATATATCAATGCCTTTCTTACGTTCCTTATCCACCATCGGTACTGCAACATAGTGTGCCAACTTGCAGTTTTGACAGATGTAAATTAATAACAAACTGCAAAAAGAAGATGTAGATACGCCGTCGACGCACGGACAAGTCGCGAGTCTAGTAATTGATTTTATCGGTACGGCGATCAGTTGGCTTAATAAGTCAATGCGGGGTGGCCACTCGGTCGATTCTATCGGGAGAATTGAATGATTCTGGTGTAGCAACTTAATTATCAACTTGATGCGTCCTGGTGCATTCAGTATCTGATTTGGTAGATTAGGACTCTATTATAATTATGTGTACATGCAAACGAGAAATGCTAGTCATGGAGCTTGGAAAGTACGAGTTTATATGAGTACTTTCCGAAACACGCCCACTAGTGACCAAATAGCTATGACCTACAACAATACAATACAAATACTCTATACATACATACATACATACATACAATCACGCCTTTATCCCTAAAAGGGGTAGGCAGAGCACACGAAACTTGTGTTCCAGTGCCAGTTTTAGCATAAATGTGGGTATAAAAGATCGACAAAATGTGATGTCGCAGTGATAGGTTGCTAGCCCATCGCCCACAACACACTTCAACCCTGTTCCCTTAGTCGACTCTTACGACACCCACGGGAAGAAAGGGGGTGGTGCTATTCTAACCCGACACCACACGGGAAATACTCTATATTGTACATTATGTAGTTTGAAACTAAAAGTACTAAATGTAGATTATTTGAGTGCCCTTGTTTTTGCATGATAGTTTCATCCCTTTACATCTTTCTTATTATATTGAAGCTATTAGAAATTATTTTCTATGGTATAAGGATAAGTGGCGTACCATACTCGAAGAGGGGCTTATGCTCAGCAGTGGGCAGTTACAGGTTGATAATTATGATGATGATGAATATTTTCAGTCTAATAACTATTAACATCAAACTCTGAGATGCCAAAGAAAATGTCTTCAAAATTGTTATTTATTATTTATTTATTATTAAAAACATGTTAACACAACATAACAGTCTTAAAACCAATGCGTCATGAAAACGATACTAAACTATACAACAAAACAAACAAAACACATATAATTACATTGGTACAGTTGATTGCCTGTCATCCATCTCCTCACAGAAGCTCAGACATTCACCGCACACATACCGTTATCCGTTATCCGCATTGGTTTTCTTCTTTCCCCCGTGTGGTGTCGGGTTAGACCCCCGTGTGGTGTCGGGTTAGAATAGCACCACCCCCTTACTTCCCGTGGGTGTCGTAAGAGTCGACTATGGAAACAGGGTTGAAGTGTGTTGTGGGCGATGGGCTAGCAACCTATCACTGCGACATCACATTTTGTCGATCTTTTATACCCACATTTATGCTAAAAGTGGCACTGGAACACAAGTTTCATGTGCTCTGCCTACCCCTTTTAGGGATAAAGGCGTGATTGTATGTATGTATGTATTGGTATTCTTAAAATAATTGAATGACACTTGCATAGGTGGATGCATGTGATAAAAACAAACATCCAATCTGGTCATTAATTACTGTCCAAAACACCTCCACCTATAATTTGATCAAACGTAATGATATTTCACAGTTAAAAGCATTGATAGTGTGTTACGCTGTGTGCTCTGTCATGCCTGCGCGCCGCCCTGCATAGTTGCAAACAACCAAAAAGGTCATAATTACCATTCAACCCTTCATCAACTTATTACATTTTGGTTTGATATGATTAAGCAGACCACTTTTTACTGCGCAGTGCCATCATTATAACATGAACATTAAAAAATACTGCTAAAAGCGGATTTATAGTAATAGACGTCGCTGATGAACTGGAACAAATAGGTGTTGGTCATTGTGTTCATATGAAAGCCGGGGTTGGTTCTTTCGTAATGAACAGGTAAGAAATAATCGTCTACGAGTATAGGTGGTTTTTTGTCGCGTTGCGTGTTTGTTCCCTTCCAGGTGCTAGGGTCTCTTGCAGTCGTTGAAGTATGCAGAACCCAGTGCCATTGAGTTAAGACCACTATTTCAAATTAAATAAATATTTCACGGGTTGCTGGCAATATTCGGATGAACTACTTTGTGGCTGTGTACATACGTGTTTAGATAATAACTCCTAAAAAAACGAAGTATATAAGGCGTGTGTGGATCATACCAATAGTTGGTTCTACGGAACCTTACCAGATATTTTCATTTAATAACGGAAAAATAACCAACACAACAACAATCTGACGACTCTTATATAAACGATAATCCATACTTCCAAACCTATATTATAAACTACCTTTTGCCTGCGACTTCGTCCGCGCGGAACTCGTTTATATCGTAACTTTCTCCCCCCTTTTCACCCCCTTAGGTGATGAATTTCCAGATAAAAACTATCTTTAGTAAGGACCCTTAGGGAAGGCCCCGGAATTCAAAGTATTTCTATACCAAATTTCATCTCAATCGGTTCAGCGGTTTAAGCATGAAAAGGTAACAGACAGACAGAGTTACTTTCGCATTTGTAATATTAGTATGGATTGTATGAAGGAAAGGGTATAGATGCATGTAGGCTTTTTTCAGTATTATTTTGCATATTTTCATATCACACGGCCGTAAGAACCTTTTCTACTAAACCGTAGGATTAAATTAACTGACTTGTAATTTAAACATTTTATATTAAAAATAAAAAATACTTCAACAAAATGTTACATCTAATAGTTTTCAAAATAGCCATAACAAAACGTCTTTTTTACCCCGTTTTAGAAAACATCTTCAAAACTAAGGCCGCCATAAGGTACCTTTACCCTTGGAACGTCACATACATATATTTACTTATGTAATGTTCATATTCCCCAGGACTCCCCATTACCGCTATACCGTAAATGGGTTCAATCCAAATTTTAACCCCCTATTTCACCTCCTTAGAGGATGATTTTCGGGATAAAAACTATCCGTTGTCATTCTCCAGGACTCAAACTATCTCTATACCGAATTTCACCCCCATTTTACTCCCTTAGGGGATGATTTCTGGAATAGAAACTATTATATGTCCTTTTCCAGGACTCAAACTATCTTTCAACCAAATTTTATCAAAGTGTGTCACAAACAAATTTCCACCCCCAATTACATCCCCTTAGGGGATGATTTTCGGGATAAAAACTATCCTATGTCCTTCCTTAACTATCGTTATACCGTAAGTGGGTTCAATCCAAATGTTCATCTACCATTTCTCACCCCCTTAGGGGATGATTTCCTCCTTTTATGTGTTCCGGAATAAAAAATATTCTATGTTCTTTCCTAGGACCCTACCTCTCTCTATACTAAATTTAATCTAAATGGGTTCCATTCAAATCTTCAACCCTCATTTCACCACCTCAGGAAATGATTTTTCGGGATAAAAACTATGCATTGTCCTTCCCTAGGACTCCTTCTATCTATTTACCAAATTTCATCTAAATGGGTTTTATCCAAATTTTCGCCCCCTATTTTATCCCTGAGGGGATGACTTTCGGGTTTAAAACAATCCGTTGTCATACTCCGAGACTCAAACTATCTTTAAACCAAATTTCATCAAAATGGGTCACAACCAAATTTTCACCCCCAATTACACCCCCTTATGGGATGATTTTCAGGAGTAAACTATCCTATGTCCTTCCCTAAGACTCCAACTCGCTATACCGTAAATGGGTTCCATCCAAATTTTCATACCCCATTTCACCCCCTTAAGAGATGATTTCTGGACAAAAAATTATATTAAGACCTTCCCCAGGTTATTCTCTTCATCTTAATCGGTTCTATCCAAATTTTCACCCCTCATTTCACCCCCTCAGGAGATGATTTAGGATAAAAACTATGCATTGTCCTTCCCTGGGACTCCTTTTATCTCTTTACCAAATTTTTACTAAATGGGATTTATCCACATTTACATCCCTATTTCATACCCTTGGGGGATGATTTTCGGGATTCAAACTATCCATTGTCATTCTCCGGGACTCAAACTATATCTATACCAAATTTGATCTAAATGGAGTCCATCCAAAATTTCACCCCCCATTTCACCCCCTCAGGGAAAGATTTCCGGAATAAAAACTATCCAATGTCCTTCCCCAGAACTTAAACTACCTCTAAACCAAATTTCATCAAAATGGGTTACATCCAATTTTTCACCTCCCCATTTTACCCCCTAAAGGGAAGATTTTCGGGATGAAACCTATCCTTTAACCTTCTCCGGGACTCAAACTAATCATATACCAAATTTCATCCAAATCGGTGCAGCATTTTAAGTAGCTCCATACAAATTTCCACCCCCCATTTCATACCCTTAGGGGTTGATTTCCAGGATAAAAACTACCCTTAGTCCTTCCTCAAGATTCAAACTATCTCTATACCAAATTTCATTTTAATCGGTTCAGCCGTTTTCACGTGATGCGCGGTCACATTAACAGACAAACAGATAAACAGATAAACAGACAAACAGATAAACAGATAAACAGATAAACAGACAAACAGACAAAAATTCTAAAAACTGTTGGAACGTGTTCTGTTATCGATTCTAAGTATCCCTAGCCAATTTTTTTTCGAATATCTTCCATGTACAGACTTTTGATCCTCTTCAGCTTTATTATATGTATAGATGTGAAAGTAATGAATAATTATGTCTGTCTGTCTTTATGTCTGTTAGAAGTCAGTGTGGTACAGCGGAGCCGGTTGGTTCTGGTCTGCGGGTTGCTACACCGAGTAAGGCACTGTACGTGTCGCGCCTGCATTACTCCGCCACGGCTGATAACATGGTGGAGTATATTCACCAGAAACCTAGCTCGCTGAGGGTTTTCCAGCTGCGTTCGCGCCACTACGTGCACTTCAGCTCGTTTGTGGTGCGCATGCCACGGCCGCTGCAGGAGACCATCGCATGTGCTGACTTCTGACCAAAGGGTGTCGTGTTTCGGCGGTTCCGGGGCAACCTACCGAATTCTACACCGGAATTGACGACGCAACGGAGCCACGCTGTTTCGTCGCCTAAATAATAATTAGTTTTAAATTTTATAATTGTATGTTTGTTAGTCTTTAATGTATTTGTAACTATGGCCTTAGATGCCTAAAATAAATGGTTTATATTTATTTTATATTTATGTCTAAGTATAACCTTGATTTTATGAAAGATGAAATATTTGCAATAGTGAAAGAGATCTACATCACAGGAGTGATTCCAAAAGATTTTCAAACTAGTAAAGTGTTACCATTGCCAAAGAAACTAAATACACTGAAGTGCGAAGAGCACAGAACGCTGAGCCTTATATCACAAGCATCTAAAATTCTCATTAAGAGGACGGAGGACATTAAGAGGACAACGGAGAGCTATCTGGGACCTGACCAATATGGGTTCAGGCAACAAAGAGGCACAAGAGAAGCTATTCTTGCTCTTCGACTCATCGTAGATAGGAGAATGGAACTAGGCCTGAACACTCATATAGCCTTCATAGATTTAGAGAAAGCCTTTGATAAAATAGACTGGATAAAGATGATGAACATTCTGCGTACAATAGGAATAGATTATAGAGACAGGCGAATTATACATGCACTATATAAAGATCAAGAAACCATAGTAGAAATAGGACAGGAGAAGGGAAAAGCCAAAATAAAACAGGGTGTAAGGCAGGGTTGTCCACTCTCGCCTTTGATTTTTAATATTTTCATTGAAACCGCCATTCGAGAAATTTTGGGATCAGAAAAAGGCGGTGTTAAAATTAATGGAGAAAAGTTTCACTTTATAAGATTTGCTGATGACATCGCAGCGGTAGCCGAAAATTCTGCACAGCTTAAACAGTTCGTAACAGAAATGGACCTCATTTTCACAGAATTTGGACTAAAAATAAAAATAAATAAGACCAAAACATTAATTGCATCTAAGACAAACCAAATCATAGATCCCATAAAAATTAGAGGTTCAGCCATTGAACAAGTCAAAAGCTTTAAATACTTAGGCAGCATTATAACCTGTGACTCCAGATGCACTTCGGATATCATCGCACGCATAGCCATGGCCAAAAAAGCTTTCAATGCCAAAAAGCAAATATTAAAGGCGAAAATATCTCGAAAGATCAGAAAACGTTTTATTAAGACCTACATCTGGAGCATAGCGTTGTACGGAAGTGAGACGTGGACTCTAACCCAGCGTGACAGAGAGAGACTGAACGCATTTGAAATGTGGGCATGGAGAAGGATGGAAGGTATTCGTTGGACAGAAAGAAGAACAAACGAAGAGGTTCTAAATTTGATAGGAGAACAAAGATGTCTACTAAAAACTATTGAAAACAGAAGGGGAAATATGTTGGGGCACCTGATACGACATGACAATTACATAAAAACTATAATTGAAGGAAAAATTGAAGGAAGGAGAGGCAGAGGAAGGCCAAGACGTGCGTTTATGGACCAAGCTAAAGAGAAAGTTAATGTAATGTCGTATCAGGAGCTCAAAACAGTGGCAGAAAGAAGAACAGAATGGCGATTACTCCACCGACAAGAGCCTGGCTCTTAAATTTATGATGATGATGATTACCTTTTCACTCGAGTGGCGACCACGTACCGGAAGGCGCGGCGTGGGTAGGCCCCCCACAAGGTGGACTGATGACCTGGTAAAGGTCGCGGGAGTCCGCTGGATGCGGGTGGCGCAGGACCGGCCATTGTGGCACTCTTTGGGGGAGGCCTATGTCCAGCAGTGGACGTCTTTCGGCTGATATGATGATGATGATGACCTTTTCATGCTTAAACCGCTGAACCGATTGAGATGAAATTTGTTATCAAGATATGTATTTAGTTATAATTCCGGGGAAGGATTGAAGTCATCCCCTTAGAGGGGGAGAAACGGGGGCGGAAGTTTGGGTGGAGGATGATATAAACGAAGTCCACACGGACGAAGTCGCGGGCAAAAACTGACAATTTGGGCCTGCCACTTGAATATTGCTATGATAATTAATTATGAAACGAAAACGTGTACCTACACCATCTATATCGGGCTGAAAAACCCTTCACCAGAGATTTCAAATTAAGACTACACTTTAATTTATTAAAATCTAGACTGTTGTTTTAAATTAGACAAATTCAGTTTAAAACAGATAAGGAATAAATACCATGAAATTGAATAAAGTCTTGTAATTGTAACCCACACGGGCCGGGGTCGGTGCTCGCTTTCGACTCCCAAACACTCGGATCAGATAGTGTTAATTACGATTTCGCCTGTCACGGGCACTGGCTCGCTTAATGTCCGGCCTTCTTTATTATACAAATAAAAACTATAGGTCCGTGCTTTCTTTTGGCTTGTCCGTGTTTGAGGAAAGTTAGAACTGTGGAACTGTCCAGTCTATCTGTAACATGGATATGGTTTATGGTTTAGTCTGCTTTTTTTTCCAAAAACATAGGTACTTTTTTGGCCCTTTCAATATCTTATTTAGTGAAAATCATGCACAAATTATTGTCTAGTAAAAATATCACATCCTCTTGAAATCCAAGCTGATATAAATAGGGACTCATACTTTAATTTATAGCGCATTAAAATTACCCTGTCGCAACTCTCACAAGGCTGTCAGCAAAAGAGTATTTTTCTTAAAAAAACAGCATCATTTTCATATAGGTATATATAAATATAAATGTATTCAATAAACGGAAGTCATAACCTTAAAGTGGTTTAATATAGCTGTTAGTTCTATCTTACTGAAAACTGTTTATTAGTTCGCGAAAGAAGGCAAGTCCCGTGCCTTGTACGACCATATTATGAAGACCTTAAGGGGACAATAGATATTTTTTTCTAAAATGTGATAAATGTCCCTTATCCACGGTGGGTGACCACAATAATGATACTAATTCATTTCCAATTTGGGAAATAAGCGACCGTAACAACTCGCACGCACCTCCCTTCCTAGTTTATTTAACTTTTAAAGGTTATGCACTCGGAAGCATTATTACTGGATCTAGGATAGGGACAAATTGAAAATGCTTTTATGGCTTACGTTAGTATAATGACATTGGTAATTATTTCTTCTTTACCTCATTTTTTACAAATTATCAAGCCTTTATTATGTAATTGAGTTGATAAGTTTTAAAACTGCTCCAAAATTCAAATTAATGGTAAAGTGCTCAATCTGAAAAGGAGTAAATATCCAAATCTGAAGATTAAAAAAAAATAAAGCATAATTTAGGTCGTAGGTTTGGAATACTTTGGGCTAATCTGGTTAATTAACCAGATAATCAATCGATATGACAATGACAGCATGACAAAGTTGCATTGCTCAATCTCAAAGTTTCCGGACCCACGATCCATTATTTTGCAAATTTATAGATAGTACCTGACTTTATAGAGGTCTGTTAGACCTACATAAAGTCATGTCGAATAAATTTTTTGCTCTTAACATTCTTGATTAAAAACTGACCACAAACGGCTGCCTGCTTAAAGTACTTTTATATTAAACACGGAGTGGCAAAGCGGTATCTATTTTGGTATCCAAGATATTTCATTCACGACTATCACCGCTCGCGCTTAAGCAGCACCGCCCCAGGCCAAATTAATTACCAGTATCACGCACGGGAGCAAAACTCATAACATATTTTACCACGGGACACCGACTGTTCGACGATTGATGACAATCCGGAGACCGATTTAGAACCTCGCTTGGGGAACTGGTTTCGGTATTAATATTGTAACACGCGACTCTAGGGTTATTCGGAGGATTATCAAGAAAGTGTTGATCTTAGACCTTACGTTTAATTTTGCATCGCTTTCTTTTCAAATTAAATTTAAAGAGAGTACTTCCTCGTATCATACTTTACTGTACAGTCACCGGCATTAATATATGATGAATCAAAGGCCGCAAATATATCTGACACGCTCTTACGGCTTTAGGAATAGAGTTGTCATCAGATATTTCTGCGGCCTATGTTCCATCATACATTTAATGCCGGTGACTGTACATCCTCGTATCATACATTAGGTACTGTTTTCGTTAATTAACACATTCAACCCACAAGTTCCGACTACATAATTTACGGAATCATCACCATCATCATCATTGTCAGCCCGTAATCGCCCACTGCTGAGCCTTTATTGCTGGGCCTTTATTTACGGAATAGCTCTAGACTGAATTTGAGATTCATAGTGTCTGTTGTGAAAATACCATTAACTAATATGAGTTCTTCTCTTTTCTTCTTGCTCTGTGATCCCAAATGAAGGGAAAGGGAGGAGGGTCTTCCTTTTCTCCTTGGTTTGGGAATATATCCAGCACCTTTCGAGCTATGTCTTCAGTTTCTTGGCGCATGACATGTCTGTATCATCGCAATCGTCCCTTCGTTATGTTTTCAGGAAAAGGGAAGCATACTTAATATGACTAGTGCTAGACCAAAACTGTTATAGAGTAGACTAAACAGAGCCGATCGCTCTCAAAATAAGAATCTAGAAAGCATAATTATAGTAGCTTAAGGACAATGCGTGCGTCTCCCGAGGGCCTGAGAAGTGGCGCAATAAAGCGGCATGGACGGACCTCATTACGGGCCTTAGCTTAATGAAGTAAAGCAACGTTTATGAACTAACCGGTGCCCGAAGCGCTGGCTTTTCACTAGAAATTATAAGCAATTTATGAGAATCCGGGTTTCAATTATTATGTTCATAAACTATCAAATTAAAGTTAAGGCCCGTTTTTCTTAATCATATGTAAAATCTTATGCCTAGTACAGAAATTCACCCACTCGGAACAGAGTACTGAATCAAAAGCTTCTCTTAAGATTTCGCGGTGATAGTTAACTTGGAGTTAAGGTAGTCACAGGCTTTGCTTATCCATTTTTAGATCAAGTGAACGCAGGTAGGTGGTTACAAGTAAGATAAATAGGTGCATTATTCGACTTATCAAAACGACTTGAACAGAAAAGAAACTGCGTAACGTAACAGTACGTTAGCGAACTAATTACTTGGGCAGTCCCGGTGAAACCGCCATACGACGTTATAAATCTCCACTAGACTCGGTCAGAATTAATTGGCCGTCACTGCGTGGTTGTAAACCCTCAAAGCGTATCGTCTCCAAAACACTACTTCCCAGAAAAAAACAACCAGGCACTTGAATACACTGTGTCGACCGCGCCACAGCCAACACCGCACGCATCTGTGAGGATTGTAGCACTGTGTCTTAGTTGGAAAACGAGAAGGGTCCGAACTAACTTTTGACTTTGAGAAATTAATTAGCGTAACGGCGATGTTTTTAATTACGTTACAGTTCCGATGGTCCCGTGTGGTTAAGGAGGCTAAAGCCGAGGTTTGCCTGTCACTATGCGGAATAGAAAACAATGAGTTTAACTTTACGCGAGGCCTGTGGTTCATTTTCCTTAAAAAACTTTGTATATTTTTGTTTAATTTTTATAATTGTATTATCTATTACGTTAACTTAACTTCCTTACATTCGAATTTAAGTTCCTCAAGAGAGTTTTTGCAGCGATTAATATTTCTTTTATCTGCAAATAGTTTTAACGGAGACATGTTAACATTACTATTTGCGTTGATGCTGAACTAAAATAGAAATATAATTAAAGTAACTTTTTCATACCTTTAAAGGTAGGCTTCATTTGGCTTACGTGCACGACTTTGCAACTCAAAAATCAAGATCATTTTTTTATCTCCATCAGTCACTATGCGAAAATTAGCAGACGTTTAACTCTCGTTGTTTTTATATCTCGTCAAGGTCTCATCAAATGCGCGCGTGGGGTCCATTATCAGAGGGATCTGCTAATTAATAAACGTTTTAAACTGTTTATGGAGATTTCACAAATTCTTTCGCAGCTGGTCGATGCTCCGTTATGTGGAGAAAATTTAGGAATTAATGAGCTGTGGAAAAATGGTGTCGAGTTTGTTGATCTTAAATTAAAATAAACTGACAAACTGAAAGACTATATTGGAAATTGTTCTCGACTATAGTATTCAACTTGTTCTTCAAATATAAGGACAATTCCTTAATGACCGTAATGGCAAAAATATATAGAATGTCTAGACTATTTGTTGTTGTTAACTTCCTTGCATTTAGAAAAGTATTTATGTTCAATTATTTTCACCTTTTTTCAAATGTATATTTATGTTATACGCATATTTACAAAAACACATCGCTTTTCATCGACGACCGCTTCAGCCTAGTTGGTAGTGACCTTGCCTACGAAGCAAGAGGTCCTGGGTTCGAATCCCGGTAAGGGCATTTATTTGTGTGATGAGCACGAAAATTTGTTCCTGGGTCATGAATGTTTTCTATGTATTTGAGTATTTATTTCTCTATATAAGTATGTATATCGTCGTCTAGTGCCTATAATGCAAGCTTTGCTTAGTTTGGGACTAAGTTGATTGGTGTAAGATTGTCCGAAAATATATATTTTATTATAGTTTAAAGAATGGAATGAATACAATAGACAAACTTTATTCAACATCACATTGCATACATTTTTAAGAGAGGTAGGGCACAGCGGAATGTCACCTCGCTCGTATGTGGAGCAGCCCAACTGGGGAAGTACCTCTACCTTACAGAAGATCGCAGCCATTATAGCACCACTGCTTTGTAGTGTTGCTATATTATTGCATGCTATGAAGTATGTGGTGTTGTTTCCTGGTGGTGAGTAAGGTCGCAAGAACTCCCTAGGGTGCGCTGTGTTGGGAGTGAGGGACCTGCATGTCTCTATCTGCCAACACAGCGAATCCTCAAGTGAATAAAGGGTCGGCAACGCGCTTGTGATTCTTCTGGAGTCACAAGTGTCCATAGGCGACGGTACCAGCTTAACATCAGGCAGGCCGTAAGCTTGTTTGCCACCGTCATAGTATAAAAAAAAAAAAAAAAAAAGAGACGCCCGTTCGTACTTCCTCAGATAGAAGTGTTGTTTGTTCTGGCAGTGTATCGAAATGAACTCAGGTCAGTCGACATGACTATATACTCGTACATATAAATATTGCGTCATACATTATCAGGATTATCCGGAAGGCGCGGCGTGGGTAGGCAAGGTGGACTGATGACCTGGTAAAAATTGCCAAGTAGTAGTATTGATCCTAATTTACAACAATTTAAATCCTTTAAGTAAAATGTTTATTTTTTGACGTGATAACGTCTTATAAATTGATGAGCACTGGCAGCACGCACGAAAACGTATTGACTAATTGCCCCGTTCAGCCTGAGCCGAGATAGTCTGGATAGCTGGTTTTGTATTATGAGTTCCAAAAACGGTATCAAACACTCATAGTACCAAATTAAAATAACGTCCTACACTGATAAGTAACTTGCTACTAGCATTTGAAGGCGCCTCAAAGTCTAATTTTAATAACTTTATAAATATAATGTAATGCGAAAATACCCTGATTGATCATTGATCCTGATTGCCTCACTTGATACACAGACACACATTGACTAATGAACAAATTAATTTAGGTCCCACTCCTTTCCTAATTGCATAATGTACACTTTAACATAAAGTAGCGATTACTTCGACTCCTGCGCCAAGGACTGCGCCCGCGCCACACCCACCAGGAAACTGCCTGTGTGTGTGTATGTGTGTATGTGACGTAAATTATGCCCTAATTGAGGATGTAGGCTCTGGCGACAAATTGAAGCCGTTAAATTAAATGAAACGCATTACCAACACAATTTTAATATTAAACTAGAAATTATGTCGACGAGGCAGAAGATTCACTGTTGTTATCATAACTCTTGGGTCGTGTATTGAGTTCAACTGTTTCATCAGAAACATTTAATCCTATAAAAGATTTGACCACGTCCACGTTGCGTTCTTCGTGTACAACTAATTGCAATTTTACTTACTGAAGACGTTGTCCAAAGCTCTGTTATTTTAATGCATCTGAAACATAATAAGGTCATTTGACAAGAAGTTAAAGTATTATTGCATCTGTTTATTTCACTAGACATAGTAAATCACCAATTTAGAGTTAATTAACATTTCACTAAACCGCTATTTAATTACCGCTAAAATGTCGCACGCGCCGATATATCGTCCGAATTTCCGCCTGTCATTTTTTTCACAGTGCAAACGTCAACTCGCATGAATTAGTATTGTAATATATGCAAATGCGCTAAAGATCTGAGGTTTTTGCTCTCGACTTAATACTAGGGACAGTCCACAATTGAATTATCATAATGGTGAAAAAGTTAAATAATATTCATGACATGTTAATTTGGTGTGAGTAGAGGTGTGTAATTGGCTGCGCTCGCGTCTTGCGGTTGCTTGTTTACATTCGGGATTATGATGTTGGCACTACTGCTTTGAGACTGTTTCTTTACTTTATCAGTTCTCCGACTGTTTCATCTTGTTTATCGATGGTGTTTGCTCGGGTCTGCTGCGAATGATTTACCGTTGGCCATTCATATTTAGTGCCAATTCTGGGAAGTGAGGTGTCAATGACGGATTTATTCAGTGGCCAGATTGGATCGGTTGGCGGTAAATGGTCTGGTAGATATGGCGTTACTATTAAATTCAATTCCTCAATTATCTGTTCAGTTTTACTTTCCTTAAATCACAAGTGTATTAATAACCTCAAAAAAATCAGTATTTGTATTATACTCGCTATATAACTAATGTTTGATAAATAATTAAAAGTCAGTGTTTACGGGTATGAAGTAGTATGAACTGTGCCGTGAACAGCCATTCACCCAGATCAAGATATCTCGGTGACAGGTCATTATAAACTATAAATAGTAAATTGTGCACGAGAAGTAATTTTGCCTCGGAATAAAATAGTCTAAACCATTTAATAATTCGCATCGTGATTAAGTGGTGGCTAATAGGTGATAGTACTAGAATGGCACTGAGACCATAATGGTGTTGTCACTGACAATTATACAAAGAAAAGAAAATAATATACTTTGCTTCTAAATAATGGTTAGACCATTAGTAATATTTAGAACATTCAAAATATATTCGCAAACACGTTCCCTTTATTTTTGATAGTGCTGTTATAACTATCATAAGATATCATATTATAACCATAAATAACCTGAAATAAATATATATTGAATTGAATTGAATAAGAAAGACATCACCTAAACTGCATGTAATTGGTTAGCTGAAAAACGCTCATAGACTGTTATAAAACACTGCTTATTGTTTCCATGCAAAAGATCTTCCAACACTCTAATAAATTCCCATAATTTCCAGTATTAAGTATAAAATATGATCTACAGATCCGAGAACCCGTAGTTGCGCAAGCGCAGGCTATGTTAATAGCGGCTCCCGCGTTACGTGCCCTAATAGGTCCAGTTCCAGCTCCTGCGCCGATCTTATTTATATCGCCCGTAAACCTCGCCCGCGCCGGAGTTACGCGGTATTTGAAATGGCGAGGCGAATTGATTTTTTAAGTAATGTCTATGAATACTGATAGTTTATAAGTAAAAGCTGCGTGAAATATCACGGTCAATATCGCGTTAGTTAAATCGATACCAGAAGATGGATCGATGTAATTGGCACATCATTGGATTCACAGAAAACCAGTGCCATTGCTGTCAACTGCATAACCATAGTATAAAGATTATACTATGATGCATAACTGAGTGGAGAGTTTTTCGATAGCACATGCCTGTTTGTTAGTTCTTAAAGTGTATTAGGTATCTATGTGTAATTATGTTTTCATGGAATAAATATCTTTCTATTTTTTTTTTTTTATTCAGAAACAAACAGTCTTACATAATAAGTGTACAGAATGCTTAAAGCATAAAACAGACCAATAGTTTCCTGGAAGATAAACTATATTGTGTCAATTGTCACATAAGTAAGAATATTTTTAGAAATCGTTCATTATTTAGAATCGTTTAGTGAGTGTGTGTGTGTGTGTGTGTGTGTGTAAGTGTCTTCTTTGTTTTTCAGTGACATTAATATTTCAGAGACTGGACTTAAACTTGCATTCCACATCACGGAAGAGACATTCATACTGCTGTTCAGTCGTAGATATACTAGTTGTCAATGATACCATACTACAACGAGTACCTGGTCACCCTAAAACAAGCCTTAATACAGTAGCCACTTATAACCTTCAGTTTTCTATTTATATGGGATTAATTGTTAGAAAGGCTCAAGTACCAGGCGTCTGAGGTCAGTTTAGATTTGGATCGCTTGTATTGACATTGCGCCTGTCCACTCGAGGTCGGATTAACTTCTATCCGACGTATGGTGGCCGTCAAGTCTTCAATATCCCTGCAATGGTCTAAGTCGATTTATTTATCGATGCCATCTGTTTATCGTTCCTGGTAGTTGTATTTTTTTCTGGACTTTGCATTCACATAAAAATACACACTAATATTTTATATCTTGTCTGCTTCAGCGGACGTTGATTTTACAAATACCGATACAGATTTGTCACTATTTTTAATTGCCCTTATTGCAAGGTGCGAATTATACTAAATGTGGGAAATTTTAATACAGTCCGTTTAAGATTAATTGCTAAAGTTAGCACGAGAATGTTAAATCAGTAAAATGTAAGCAACGGGAACAGGTGCTAATATTTTAAATGAATATTTCCGTTATATATTCTTTAATACCCTTATGATCGCACTTCTCGGACAACATCATTGAGAAAAAACATTAAGTCGTACAAAGTATGACAGCATCCATTACATTAATTGTAATTTCAAATATTTCAAATTAAATTATATTAAAAATTGTCGTTTTTGTCGTTATTCAGGAAGACTTCCACGACACCACGCTCTCAATGACATCGTTCGGAGGGCCGTAATGTTCGCGAGCATCCCGTATGTACTGAAACCACCGGACCGGGCCTTTGTCACACCGATGGCAAAAGGCTAGGCTAACTTTGGTGCCATGGCAGAGGGGGAAGTGCCTGTTGTGGGACGCTACGTGCGTCAGCACCTTTGCCGCCTTGCACCTCAGCCGAACGGTGCAGACAGCTGGTGCTGCAGCATTGTTTGCTGCAGCTAGAAAAATGGACAAATACTCAGCCCTTGTAAATAATTATTATTTCGTACCTCTAGGTTTTGAGACGACAGGGTGCTGGGGGTCTGAAGCTTTTGCCTTCATTTAAGGAGGTGGGGCGTCGAATAAAAGACGGAGGGTCCGATGCTCGCGCGGGTTTGTACCTGGTGCAAAGATTGTCAATCGCCATCCAACGTGGTATAAATACCACGTTAAATAAATTTATTTAATCGTATGGCGATCTGTAGAATAATAATAATAATAATAATAAATATTACGGGACAATCTTACACAAATCAACCTAGGCCCACGGTAAGCTCAGTAAGGCTTGTGTTGTGGGTACTAGGCGATGATATATATAATAGATACATACATATAGATACTTATATATGTCACCGTTAGATTGTGAAAACCGTCAGTTTATAATCTTACCCGTTATATTGTAAACTGACGGAATATTGTGAACTGCCAAAATAATTCATAATTTTACGCATTCATTTTCGTTAGTTTATAAACTAACAATGTCATATCGTCAATTTGTGAACTGAATCAAATTTTCCTGATTTGGAACGCAACCTGTGCGCTGTTTGGTTGAGCGCATTATTCCACTTGCATCGGTTTCCACTTACGTCAGAACATGATTGATTTTGTTGTTATTCAGACATTTTCTTCCATTTATTTAGGCATCCAGCAGTGTCGACGGAGCCCAGCTGCGCGGGGCTCCTATTTCTGGGCGCTTTGCCCTTCGGGCAACTGAAGATACCTAACTAACCTAACCTACCTAGTCTTTGTGTACGTTCCGTAGCAAGCCGATTTGATCTCAGTTCACAATTTGACGATTCGACATTGAAAGTTTATAAACTAACGAAAAATATTGCGTTAAATTGTGAACGGTTTTGGCAGTTCACAATATTCCGTCAGTTTACAATATAACGGGTAAGATTATAAACTGACGGTTTTCACAATCTAACGGTGACATATACATAACATCCATAACTCAGGAACAAATATTCGTGATAAATACACAAATAAATGCCCTGACCGGGATTCGAACCCGGGACCTCCAGCTTTCGTAGGCAGAGTCACTACCCACTGGGCTACGGAGGCCGTTAAATAGGCGAATATCCATGTGATATTTTTATAGTAGCGCCTATTTCGCCGAAAGTGTTGTCGCTCATTTAGCACCACCCAGAGGACACGTGCAGGGTTGTTGTAGGTAACTCCTGCGGACGCGAGCAACAGATTGTCCCCCAGCGTCCATCCAACGTGGTAACGCGGCAAGTGTGATGGGCACCTTTGCACCGGGTACAACTCGCGGGGGCTTATTGTTTGACTAGACTTAGGCTAGTTATGTCATAAGTGTAGGTTTTGTTTGTTTATGTGTGTTTTAATATATTGTATGTGTAATTTTTGTTACTTAAATTATTAAACTGAATTGTGGGTATTTACTAGTGTCTTCCACAATTTTGATTCACTTAGTTATTATCATTCAAGTATACCACACAGGCTCCACTGTGTGCTTTTGGAGTCCTCCGCATGAGATCGCAGATGGTGGCCGCCGTGGAGTTTCTAGTGGATATAAATACCACGTAACCCAATCTTCCACCGGTGACTGGTTCGCAGGTTTACTCCACAAAAAAAATGTTACGCAGAATTACGATACTTGGTTCTCAAGACACCAGGATTTTTAAGAATTATTTTTTTATCGTGAAAATGTTATATCGTATCATTTATAATTTTGTTGTAGTACAGAGTCCGAGGGATCAATTAGCCGTAATTATCACCACGGGCGATGCGCGGGCGCAGCGACATCGCAGCTTGAAGACATTTCAGTGTAATTACACTACCTTAAGGGTTAGGGTAGCAAATCAATAATTTGATATTTTTTTATATTTTGTACTTTGAATTATATCAAAATTTGATCTTACTGTTGTGCCTGTTTTGTAATTTTTTCATACATTATATTATAATATTTATTTGACCCCACTTACATTCTAATATTTTATTTTTAACTGTCCATAATATTACTATTCTAGTAGGCATCTCAAACTAAGTGGAAAAAATCGCAAAATTATGTACTTCATTTTAAATTTGAGGTCATCTTGACTATTTTACCAATCCCGTTGATGTGTAATGTGCATCTCAAATAATAAACGCAGAAACATAAACATAATTATAGTATATAACTACCTAACCTATTAATCATCTCGAACTTGCATTTGATGCGATTCCAGTGTTTCCATCCTGACTCCATATGACACAAGAGGTCTCATTGTACCATGTTTCCACTTGCACCACACCAGTAACCCGCAGCATACTGTGGTTAGGCCCCCGGGCCGATGTATTATGTAATAACTGTGCATCTTATAATAATTGTGGTCCTCGCTGCGCCGCAGGCAATACCAGTATTGGATACCTCAAATTTTATAAAAATGGTTCGGAAACTTTATTTAAATTAAGACGTGCTGTATCTAGAATGCAGGTAGGTAGTTATGTTATATGCAGAAGACCGAACAACTCAGACAGGTTACAGTTAAAGAAGTAAAATGATGAGTAGATCTATCTTCCATTGTCATTCAGTTGCCTAAGTATGATACGCAGACTTACGGTACTGACAGATTAGAGAGTTGCTTAGATGTTAATATTAGTGATCAGAAAAAAACTCGCTCACAGAGATGCGTTACTTTTATAACAAGAAAGTCGAGGATAGAATATCCTGGAAACTTGACTACTAAGAAATTGATGGTACCTATTGGTATAACAAGAAGAATAACTGGTAAAAGACACAATGGGTCCAGTAGATATTTTTGTAAAAATTGCTAAGGAGGCACCTATAGTCTAATGAATTTGAATTGCGATGAAATACTAAAGACACACATGTGAGTTTAGGGAAATCTGTCAATCAGTAAAACAAGACCAGCTATTCGATTAACACTTTGTACACGTGCGTTAGTATGTCTAAATGTATTTTTTTTATCACGGAAAATGACAGTTGTGTTATTCTAAGGCTCATTCGAAAAGATATTTAAGTAAGTATACCTCAACAAAAACATTCTTAATCCCTAGGTCGCATATTTAATAACAGTGTGAGAACGCTCAAGTATAGGGATCCCATTGTTGATGTGTTGCCATATTTAGTGCGTCTGTACGCATGCGCGCGGCGTGAAATTAATAGCGTAAATAACGTTTTGCCTTATACGGAACACCAGGTTGGGAATCGGCATTTTTTTTCATATTGGAAATATATTCACGGTCTATCAGTTCGAAATGTGGCAGTCGTACAAGTGATAGATTTACGTCTTCGATTGTTGTATCTCTATTCATGAGCGATATGTAGAAAGTCTTAATGTTCCCTGGGCATATAAATTACTGTACGTATGCATTTGCGCGAAAATGATATATGTTCTTATTATAATTAAAACAAGTTTGCATATAAGCCGCCAAGCGGAGAAATTAAATTAATAGGATTTCTTTGGTTTAACAACAGTTTCTTCTGTTTTGGACGGAAATTTAGCAGTTAGAATACGTTACAATCTCACAGAAATTGACCTTATCCCAAACTGGGCAAACTACTACTTATATAGGGAAACGAAGACTTACAACGTCTAAGACTCAGACACACTGTCGTCGGGAGAAAATTTATACATTAGGTAGACCAACATTAGTTTTATCCGAAAGCACATCAACATGATTCATCTTAGTAGTACCAATATACCAATCTTTCATCCTCAAAAATATTGATGATATTTAAAAATGTGTCCATCCCTTAGAATCATGTGATTTTTTTTTCGTTTTGTTACGTCTGCACATATATTGTCGCAACGTGTACTTCCCTTCATGGCCTGTAGGCACTATAGGTCTCTCAGTGGCTATAAAAAGCACGTGGATACAGCAGACATCGCGGTTACCATGTTTCACTTTACTGTAATCAATTTCAAAACCGCCTGGAGCACACGCGCCTGCTACTAGTGTTGTAAAAGACTCGACTTCTCGAGTCTTGACTCGTTTTCTATAATAAAGGACAGTTTTGGATCTCTTACAAGCTCTACTACCTTATACTCTAGTCTTACTTCTTTCGTTATGTTGAGTCTTTTAAGAGAAAGTATCAGCATAAATCGCCGACCGGTGGGACTCACCGTGGCTGAGGCACTGGGTGCAGATGCATGTCCCCCTATGTCTTTACACCTAGACTAGACCTATATTAATATTAATACTAACCCTAGAATTAAGTAATATGTTACTAAAAATTTATGGACTTTGTCCGAAATAAAATTGATTGAATTTGAATTTGAAAATCAACCACAATCATAATAAATTGAAGTTTTTATTGATAAGGTGATCTCAAGTAGTGAGTGAGTGAGCAGTGATCCTAGTCTGTCTGCACGGCTATCACATGACGGCCCGCGAGCTGTGTCGCGGCGAGAAAGACTATGCGTCTCATTCTAATAAGAACTCTTAGAAAGAGACAGATACATAGCCGCGCTGGCTAGAATATTTGCAGTTCATGTTGGTCAAATTTTCTCGAGAAAGAGTTGGTATTTCGACTCGCCTTGTGTCACGTGCAAACAGCTTCAGGATTTGAATAAGTGTGTATAAAGTTGACTATGACTTTGTTTTTCAGAACCGCACAGCACTACTCGCTACTCAACCATCGCGAGCGTTGGCCACGGTGTAAAAACCGATATCGGTCCGTAAAAAGCGTTAATTACACATCTTCATTTGACCGTGGCGGGTCCCGTTCCGCTCGCCGCCCTGGGAAACTGCGACAGCGTACCTACTAATGCCAATAATTACGGTGGGGTCGTTCACTGATGGAGGCTCCGGACTTAGCTTTAGTAGTTTCTAGAAGCTTCTACTGTCTTTGAAAGCCATTGATACTGATACTAAACCCAATTAGACATTTAAGTGACACTTAATAAATTCATAATAAAAAAATATATATGTATGTGTAGCATCTTCTTAAAATTTGCACAAACGTTGGTTTACAGACAAATTAGGTGTAGGTACTTGTACAATTACTCTCGAGCAGAGAAACTGCGTATTTTTGCGAAACGAAAGCTACAAAGTTCTACGAGAAATGCCAGTGAAAGTAAATCGAAAATTAAGGCAAACTCACCCCGGCGTGCCCGGCGAACAGATGAGTCGGTACCGACAGTGCACACTTCCACAGGCGCGAGCTGATGAAGCACTGGTTGATGCGAGGGTTTTGTGACGTATATCACCACATTTGCGATATTTTTGGGCGCGACGAATTGGCTTGCGCGTGGAGCCGCGAGCAGCCATCAAAACGATATACTCCTACCCTCAACTGGCGTTTTACTAATGTCAAAAAAACTAGAAAACTACCCTACCTGTCGCTAATGAACGCGTTCCTTTTCACGATATAAAGTAATGACATGCTTTAAACATACAACAACAAATTAGTTTTATTTAAACTATATAAATAAAGTAGGTACGTCTACCTTTTATAACACTACTGAAATAGTAGATTGTACAACAAGCGCATAAAACGAGCCATTTAACCTGAGACGTTTATATCCACCCGAGCCACCGGCGAGGGTGGATAGTTAAGTCGAGGGGTTAAATGGCTAATTTATTATGCCCGAGTTACATACACTGCTTTTCACTTCGATTGCGAGAAAATGACAAATAATTGAAAATAAAATAAAATAATAGCTCATCCCTGTCACTTAATTTTTTAAAGTTTTTTTTTCATTTTCGACACGTGATATAAGACTTAGGTACTTCATACTGCCACGTTATTTAATGGTTCAATACGTTTTAAAATGATAATTGACTCATATTTTGTCTGGTTTTATTAATTTAAGTAATATAAAACACGGATGTGAAATTTATTAAAGCAAATCAAATCAAATGACAAGTTTATTCTACGAAGTTTTATTGTGTGTGTGACTGTTAGGCCCGATTATCTTAGTCTTTAAAACAATTTTACTTTGTGCACTAGAGCATAAAAGTGGCATTTTGTGCAGCATATATTCAGCACAAAGGCGAACTTTGCGAGCATGAGAAGTGAAAATATTGTTTATTCGCACTCGCAGACTGCCAAGATACAGGCTTAAGCCTAGTTTGGAGTTGGAGAGTAATATACCCCATATCATGTAACAAGGTGTTTTGTGAAATAAATCATTTATTTATTATTCATTTATGATGGTTGGAACCAACGGTACTCTTAATTCGATTAGTGAACATTCATTTGGAATTAGGTTCACTATGTTTTTTTTTCCTAATTTCAGTAAAGTGTATTAGTAATGGATTTTGTCACTAAGGCTCAGTTGTTTCAAATCGGTTATCTTAATAACCGTTAAAATTAGATTGAGAGAAGTTTGACAGTTCTCTATGGGGTCTCTGCTCACGTCATATTTTAACGTTTCCGGATCCGCCCAAAGCGGTAGATGCAAACAGCCCTAAATAAATCTCGATCCCGGAAAATACGTTGCTAAACCGAAGACTGATTCATGCTTGCCTGATTCATTGAGAAATTAAGAAGTCCATAAAAGGAAAGGTGAATTATTGAACTAAAGCAAAGATAATTAAGACAAGGAAGATTGCTCACTCCATACAATGCTACTAGTCACACGTAAATCTTATTATCGTCGCCGGTACCTCGTAGTTCCCCTTATTATTTTAGATGGCGTTGTTTTCAATGTAAGCGGTGAAGCAGGCTGTTAAGTAGTCACCCCTAACATAAGATTCAAAATTTCGGGCCGGGCGGCCATTTGATTTTGGTCGAGTGGTTCGGGTGTTTGACTCACAAGTCTGAGTACGTCGGTTCGCGTCCCAACTCCTGTAACCTGTTTTTGTATTTTTTCTTGCCACGAGACACGTCGCGGCGTCAGTTTAGCGTTTTTCAAAAAAAGTGTACAAAACTTTTTTTTCAGAATACGCATTTTTTTGGTTTATCTTACTCGGAATCTTTGATACTATCGATCCTCATACAAGAAAAAAAGTGTCTTAAATATTCCATTCCAGACGTCCCATTTTTGAATGCAGTCTTTTTTTATTTACATGGTCGTGACGCACGGGAAGAAAAACCTTACAAAAAATCTGGGACACTTTTTTTCTTGTATGAGGATCGATTGTAATAACGATTCTGAGTAATAATATAAACAAAAAAAAACAAATTCTGAAAAAAAAAGAGTTTTGAACACTTTTTTTGAAAAACGCCCAGTTGTGCTAGTCCCGCTAGATAAGTATACTAGAATCAAGCAGAGTACAATAGTTTTAATTTTATTCAAATTTTTCCGAATTATATTTGTCATTTTAACTATTAACTTATTTATTATTTTAACCTTAATAATTTTTGATTTTAAGCAAACGCCTTTAATTAAAGATTCAGATTTTTTTCGTTGAGTAGTCTGTGTGAAAAATAATTTATAGTAAACCTAGTCCCGAAATCGCGTCGACTTAACGTAATTATCACAGCGGCGCTACCACGAAGTCCGAATCTCGAATGTCGTATATCTCCGTCTCTGTCGCTCGAGTACTATAAACCATAAGTGCGATAGAGACGCAGATATACGAAGTTCGAGATTCTAAGTTCGTGTTTATAGCTTTATAATATTATCATCCCGAAATCCACTTTTTCCCTAACAATTTTTCTCAAATGTTTTTGACTATTTCGTGTATAGCCCATTTTTATTCTTTAAAAACAGATAGAAAAACTGCATTTTATCCACAAGAGTGCAAAGAATATTTGAAATCCGAACGTTATTAGTTACTTTTTTAAACATAATAACATGTAAAGGTCAGTCCAGACAGGACATTTTTCGCCCATCAGATTTTTGATTTTATTTAGGTACCTTTTTTGAATGTTTTATTCTTTTTTTTTAATGTTTTTAATTCTTTTTTTGTTTTTTAAATGTTTTTTCTATTTCTCCTTTTTATAAATGTTGTTTCTCTTTTTAAATGTTTTGTTTCTTTTTTAATGTTTTTCTGTTTTTTTTTTATTTTTAATGTTTTTTGGTATTTTTTATACGTTTTTTTCTTTTTTTTAAATCTTTTTTTAATGTTTTTTGAAATTCTATTTATTTCTTTGATGTTTTCGTCTAAATTAATTTATTAATGTTTTTTTTATATTTTATTGATTTAAATGTGTTTATTCAAGGTTTTTTTTCCACTAAATATTTTGTTTTAATGTTTTGTTTCTTTTTGATTTATTTTTGTGGTTTTTCCACTTTTTTCTCTTTTTAAATGTTTTTTTTTAAGTTTTTTGTCTTTTTTTATTTTTTTTTACGTTTTTTCTTTTATTTTAATGTTTTTTGTAACTTTTTTTTCTTTTATTATGTTTTTGTCTCTATGTTAATGCTTTGTTTTTCTTTTTTTAATGTTTGTTGCATTTTTCTCCTTTTCATAAATGTTTTGTTTCTTTTTGAATGTTTTTGTTTTTTTTTCTTTTTTATGTTTTTTTGGTCTTTTTTCTCTTTTGTATGCGTTTTTTTCCTTTTTTTAATGTTTATTTTTCATTATTTTAAGGTTGTTTGAAATCCTCTTTTATTTTTTTGATGTTTTTGCCATATTTTAATGTTTTTTTTTCATTTTTTATTGATTTATGTGTTTTTCCAAGGTTTTTTTCTTTTTTCATTTTTAATTTTTTTTTCCACTGTTCTCTTTTTTCATGTTTTTTTTTGTTTTTTTTGTCCTTTTTTGTCTTTTTTTACCTTTTTTCTCTTTATATAATGTTTTTTGTTACTTTTTTCTTAGTACATGTTTTTTTTAGTTTTTCTTTTTTTACGTTTTTTTTCTTAATATTATGTTTTTTGAAACTTTTTCCTTTTTTATATGTTTTTGTCTCTATTTTATTGCTTCGCTTTTCTTTTATCAGTCTTTTTTAATGTTTTTTGAAATTATTTTTGCCTTTATTAAGTTTTTCTTTATTTTAATGTTATTTTTTTTGTTTCTCAATGTTTTTTCTCTTTCCCTCTTTATTAAATGTTTTTTTTAATTTTGTAATATTTTGTTTCTTTTTAAATGTTTTTTTATTTTTTTCCCCCTTTTTAATATTTAATAAAAAAACTTACTTTACTTTTTTGTTTTTTTCCTCGCTTTAGTGAGGTGAAAACATTTGTGTTACACACGGGTGCAAGTTATTTTGACGTCTCGTGTGTTGCAACACTCGCTACGCTCAGGATTCTATTTTTGAACCATAGAATCCATTCGCTAGCTCGTGGTTCAACCCTAGAATCCATTCGCTAGCTCGTGTTTCAATTCCACACTCGCGGTTAAAATACAACTTTGCACCCTTGTATAACAAATAACTATTGTAAGTATCAGGTTTTCAAAGGCCTTAAACATCGTATGTAGCGACAACGAGTAGGTAAATATTTTAGTGTGCTTTGGCCTTGACCTTACTTGCCCACCATGTTGAATGCCATATTAGATTTCTGTGATTTGATTATCGAACTAGCGAGCGAAGCGAACGAAGTTCTATGCTTCAGGGGCTACCTGAGGTTTTCATCGATTTTTGACTAGTTTTGAATCGATACAAATACTTTTGCACTACAGATAGAATTATAAGGTAAACGGTTATCGATTCTTCAATCTTTAATCTCCATTTTGGTGTACCATATTTTGAAAGTAATGAATAGTTATTTTTTTATGATTTTTTTAAACATTGTCTACAAAAACACCTTCTTTGTTATAAGATTGCTGTGAAAGATCTAACATATACGAAATTTACATATTTGAGTTCGTCTCTGGTGTCTCAATAAACATGTGTAGGGTTTTGATTTTAAACTAATTAAGACAAAAGTTATGGCCAGAAAACCTGTTTTTTGGTCTAAAATTGTTCAACTTTGATGCCAAATATCTCGAAGACAGTGATGTTTGAAGTAAATATGGGATACTATATTGCTTAAAACTGTTGTTGTTAATATGATAAGCTACAAAAAACATTACAAAACTAACGGATTCAGATTGAAGGTCATTGGCGTATGGGATCCCCTTCAGCTCGCTCAGCTTGTGTCGAAAATCATTCGTATGTCCTGTCACAGAATAAGTAATAGTACGTCCGGTGTCTGTCACGATGTCCGGTGTTCCGCTGTCCGGCTCAACCGATTCTAGTGAAAATTTGTTATACTTAATATTTTTGCCAAGTCACTTTTTCTAAATTAAAAAAGTGTTAAAAAAAGGACTAGACTCGCGCAAGATAGAAAATCGTGGACTTGCATGGAGGAGGACTGTGCCCAATCTTGGGTTTCCCAAAACTAATTTAAGTATTTAGCTTGTTTTTAATGTAACGAAATGTACCTACTTAATTCTTGTTCGAATGATTTTGTGGGAATAAATGGCAATAATAATAATAATAATAAAAAACCAGCCAAGTGCGAGTTGGACTCGCGCACGAAGGGTTCCGTACCATTATCAATAAAAATATTTATTTTATTTTCTTTTTAGTATTTGTTGTTATAGCGGCAACAGAAATACATCACCTGTGAAAATTTCAACTGGAACTATCAAGGTATCAGTGAGATACAGCCTGGTTACAGACAGACGGACGGACGGACGGACAGCGGAGTCTTAGTAATAGGGTCCCGTTTTACTCTTTGAGTACGGAACCCTAAAAAACAGGCTCGCGGGCTACTCCTAGTTAGAAAGAGACGGATAGTGTATCTCGCCGCGACACAGAGCTCGCGGGCCATCCTGTGATAACCGTGCTGCTCACAGGTTTGTTAATTAAATTGTTTTTTATCGCGATTTTTTTATAACTTTTTATCAATTTTAAACTTAATCGGCGCAATAAATAATAAATTCATCATCATTATCATCATATCAGCCGAAAGACGTCCACTGCTGAACATAGGCCTCCCCAAAAGAGTGCACGTGGAACCTATGGCCGTTGGGGCGGAAAGGTTCTCGAGTGGTGACCACGTACCGGAAGGCGCGGCGTGGGTAGGCCCCCCACATGGTGGACTGATGACCTGGCCCCGTAGCATGGATGGCCCACGCGATAAGTGACAGGATAGAGTATCCGTCCCTGGCTGACACCGTTCGATAGAACGAGACGACGCGCTTATCCTATCACTTATCGCGTGATTACGCCATCCATGCTACGGGGCCAGCGGGGCTAGCACAACTGACACAACAAGCGCGACGCTAGTCGAGAGAATCCACCCGCCTCTTTCTAATTTGCACAATACGAGTGCGACAGGAGTCGCTGAGTCGCGCGCGACATGACTTAGCAGCAAGTTGTGCTAGACGTACTTTTCGTGGGAGTCCGCTGGATGCAGGTGGCCAATAAATAAATACTTTAAATAATTTCAAGATGTCGGAACGGCAACTTTTCCCATTCTGACCTCTGATTTGTTTTTGTGACATCAATTTTGAACACAATCCTTGTCAATGTAGGTTATTGTGTTATCAACTTTGTATGGAAATGTTATTTTACCAACCACAAATAACGTTTGTATAGTTTTGCGGGAAGCAACTGCAAAAGTAACTTTGTAAACGCATAAATTTGTATAGGATTACAAACTTACTTATGCAGTTCGTATATCTCAAAATCGTAACATTTTCATACAAAGTTGATAACAGAATAACCCACAAAAAGAAATGAGATCCCATAAAAACCTTCCATGTAAAAAATAGGCCAAGTCTCGGAACTCTTCCACAGTAAAAAGTGGTGAGATATTTCATAGAGCCAAGTTAGGCATTCTTATTAATCTTCATTTGCTTACTAAATAAAATTTTGTGACTTGGCAATCACACTTACATAGTTTAAGGTATGCAAAAAATAGTAAATGCAGTAAAGCTGTGTGATTCCCGTGTGGTTTTTATGGGATTTAGGTATTTAAAATTTAAACGAGTTCGAACGGGAGAATTGGTTATAATTATATTAATAGGGCTGTTATTCGCTACGCGTTAATGCGGCTCACCCCGCCGGTCACCCGGTACAAAACTAGACCTCTACCTACGCTTAATTACTACGCATCGCGGTGTCAAGGTATATTTGTGGGTGAGCGTTGATGTGAGCTTAAAACAAGTTACAGAATAGCGGGGCTGTAGTTGTGGTGTGTCTTTGTATGTTTATAGATTGTACTACGGGTTATGAGCAAAAATAGACCTTACGTTTTGGAAGTAAGGTTGCAAATTTATTGTGTGGTAGGCTGGTCGGTAATTGTAGCGTCAAGGAATTACCATTTTAGAGCATATCGCTAACTGTTTACATAGCTCAAAAGCTATCTGCCAGACTTACGTGCAGAAGGGACGACGTTCAAATCTTATACATGTTAACAATATTTTGTTTGTCGATATTTGTAGTTTTAGAATTTAGTAGTTTAGAATAAGTTCGCGGGTTAGTTTAAAATCATTCGAAATCGAAATCTTACCGATGCTAGATTAAAATATGCAAATATGAATACTGAAAGTGTCAACAGCAAGTTTGTTGTAAGTAGGTATTTGTAAATGTTGTACTTATGGTTTATGGTACTCGAGCGACAGAGACGGAGATATACGAAGTTCGAGATTCGAAGTTCGTGGTAGCGCCGCAGCCTAGCCTAGCCCAGCACATGCTGAGTCTGGGGCCTATTGTCACAAATTCAGTTTTTTACTTAGGTACTGTTTGTTAGTTTGTAAGTTTATTTTATATTATTATATTTTTTCTTGTAATAAATACGTTTTCTGATTCTGATTATATGTTTCAGCAAGGGGTACGCTTTTTGGACGAAATGGTATTTTTGTATACGACTGAATTCATTAGAAAAATTACTAAACTCTAGTCGGAGTAACCATGTTTGTTTAGAGCAAAAACTATTGGATAGGGTTCGTTTTAGATTTCAATCGAATAATACAATTTAAATAGTGCTAAAGAAAATTTGAATTTGCTTTTAATTACTGATTTTAAATCAAAATCTCTGATTGTTTTAAGTTTATTTAGTTATGCACGATTCTTAAATATGCGCCGCGCCATCTAGCGGAATGCAATACCAGCGCGTAGCCATTCAGCTTAGAAAAACGTGCGATCGATGGATCTAGTCACCGATTAAAAATTGCTTTGTATTATTTTGCTATTTGCGTGTTATTTTGTGACAATGGTGTATTGTATGCCTTAAAATTTGTTAATGTGATGATTTAGGACACTAAAATGCAATATTTTGACGAATTCTACGCTACTTTTTTCATTGAGAGCCTAGTAGCGCCATCTCGGATTATTTTATGAACTACGGCGACGTTTCCACAGAGTTAGCAATCTTCCTTGTCTTATAATTATCTTTGACTAAAGTTACAAATTAAAACCAAACACTACGGTAGCAATTATATCGGCCGTTTAACTGAACTGTGCATCAATCCACACCCGATGTTACTTTCAAAAGCTCAGTTTAACAATTATCACGAAAATTGGACTCTAATACTAAGGAATAAGGTCGTATTTTTAATAATTTGTTACAGTATTAAAATAGTTGGAAATAGCTATGCGATATGCACTCACGTATACGGTCATATTTTTTTTTTCGCCTTTTACGGCAAGCGCATTATATGAATATAAACAGCAAGCTAAGATAAAGAAGTACAGCTTGCTTGACAGAACCTTGTATTTTAGTTATATGAATAAACGTTAGGTAACTGACAACTGTACAATTAATATGTAAGAAATATGTATAAATAAATTGGTATGGCATTCCCAAAACAAATACGTACCTATGTAATTTTTGTCCTTTCATTTTGCTCAAATAATGCTCAGACCTAGGCATCCTGTAGCGCAGCATTTTGTTTTGTTCCATTAAAAATCTATGTCAATAATATGCCTGTGCGACAAGACAAGGGTAGTGTGTACGTATAAATACCTTCATTATTTGTCCTGCACCCCATAGTCGGACGTTGGTAATATGTATGCCCTACATTTCTAGTGCGTGTTGTTAGGGGATTCCGTCGAACAAATACTTCACTTTCGGATACCGGCTCCATATTAAAGTATGTTGTTAGGCATGTCCTCTGGATTCCAAAACTGACGGGAGACAATATCCAAGGAGTTTGTCTCCCCTATAACGACGTCATCAAAAACGCCGCGGCCGCGCTTGGAAAAGTTTAAATTACACCCAAACCATGCAACGTACATACACATGTGGGGTACTAAATGAAAGCTGAATAAATTTTTAATAGTTCATATTAGTACATTATATTTCAATATATATGCTAGTTTAAGTACTATTAGCAAAGGTACAAAAAAAATCAAAGAAAAATCTACTTAAGGACTTTCAGACTTTGCGGCTAAACTAGAAAAGATACACGAATATAATGTACAACACAAATGATATCTAGTATTTAAGCTTTACATTTTAGTTTTTTATTTTAAGACAAGAGCAAAATTGAGAAAATTGTGCTCAAAAAACCAACAACGCATAGCGAGTTTTCCCTACAAGATTAATTTTATCGAAATTACTATTTTCCAGAAACCAGCACGAACTTTTAGTATACTGTTAGACATGACATGCAAAGCTAAAATACTATATATCATTTGTGTCATACATTACATTCGTACTATTCTAGTTTTGCCGGAAAGTCTGAAAGTTCTTAGATTTATTCTTATTTTTTTTACACTTTTGCTAATAGTACTTAACCTAGAGTATACATTGAAATATATTGTAGAAATGAACTATTGACAATTAATTTTAACGGCCTCCGTAGCCCAGTGGGTAGTGACTCTGCCTACGAAGCTGGAGGTCCCGGGTTCGAATCCCGGTCAGGGCTTTTATTTGTGTGTTTATCACGAATATTTGTTCCTGAGTTATGGATGTTATATATGTATATAAGTATCTATATGTATGTATCTATTATATATATCATCGCCTAGTACCCACAACACAAGCCTTACTGAGCTTACCGTGGGCCTAGGTTGATTTGTGTAAGATTGTCCCGTAATATTTATTTATTTATTTATTTATTTATTCAGCTTTCATTGTATGGTTTGGGTGTAATTTACACTTTTCCAAGTGCGGCCGTGGCGTTTTTGATGACGTCATTACAGGGGAATTCGACTCCTCAGAGATTGTCTCCCGGCAGTTTGGAATCCAAAAGACATGCCTAACAACATACTAAAATATAGCGCCGGTATCCGAAAGTGAAGCATTTTCCCCTAACAACATGCACAATTCAATTGACTGCTGAATGCTAATTGTGAGGTAAATCAGGCTGCTTGACAGCGAATATTTTATGATATTGGTACAACCTGCCAGTATTATTTGGAATTATTATATGAATATTAAAAAATATATATATATTTTGTTAATAGGACACAAGGGCACTTTTACAAGTAGATTTGTGCCGAATGTTAATTAAGGGTACTAGACGACGCTTTTTGAAGAAAATCTTCGACGTTGGTTTACTTTTTCTCTCTGTGTTCCGTGCTTCATACATTTGGAAACGGTGTAACACAGCAATCCATCGCACGCGTCAGTTGCCGTCTTTCAAACTAAACTACTCAAACAAGAGATGGTAATGATTCGCGCATTCACTTGCTTCTCGACGCGTCGAAAGGTTTACGAGGTTATGACGTATAAAGTCCATTGAGGCATTTTATTAATATCTAGCCCGTATTGTCCCACTGCTGGGCAGAAGTTTTAGGTTACCCTCCGAAATAAAAAAGGAGCCTTGTCAGCTCAAGTGCCTCCTGGTCCGAAAGGATTTTTATTTAGTTGCGGAATTTTAACAGTGATTAATTCATCTATAATACCTTGCTTTACATATTGGAACATTTATACATATGTAATTTAATACGAAATAATTAATTATTTAACTCCTGGAATGAATATTGATTGAATATATTCATTTTATTGTCAATTTATACCTATAGCTAGCAGATATTATATTTGACACGTGTATTTTAGGACGATGAATGATCAATGCAAATAAATGGTATGATATGATATAAAGCCTCCTTTTCCTTCTTCAACGCGTCTTTATCGATTGCTAAATTAGATCAGTCCACCCGAAAAGCATCAAGGAGCTCTCCCCATATCCGTCTGGGTCTGCCCCTATGCCAAAGTAAGGATCAAAAATGCAACCTATGTAAACCATTCTTCATACACAGAACGATGAAAAGTTGTAGCTGTGTCTGTCACTTCGATTAGATAATGATTGGATATGCCGTAAATAGGGGTGTAGACTCAAAATGTATTATTACTGCAAAACAAAGAAGGCAAAAAATTATGCCTGATGACGAAAATCCCATTGAAATATCTCAAAAAATTACGAAGCTACAACCGTTTTAATGTTGCTTGCTAGAGAGAGTAAACGCTAGGGGATCGTGACATCACGATCCTCTAGCGTCATATTAAATGACAATCTTAAAGGTGCGTTTTGCGGAAAAGGGACAGAACATACCCCTTCTTAAAACTTTGGACGCTTATAACTTTGTGATTATTTAACCTTTTGCGTTGCTTTTTTCTCCATTTGACTACATTTTTAATCTTTTTTCGAGAAAATGCAACATTATTGATCATTTTATTTAGTATCTACACCCCTATTGTATAACTCATCCAAAGTTCATACCGGAAGATACAATTTTGACAGAAACTTATTTATTTATTTTTGCACACTGAACGTATGTTTTGAACTGAATTTTACATCGTCTGATACTAGGCACAATAAAATTAGTTATTTCTGTAGTAATATTTTTTTATTGCCTCTATTATGCCACTGCGGAGCATATGCCTCCCCTCTTAGCTACATAATAAATCACTTCCAATTCAATAATACATCAAAAAAGGCAAATACCTAAAGAGATAGTTATATGTTATATCCATTGATGGTTACATGAAATTTGATTCAAATAGGTTGAGTTTTGGAGGAAAAAACAGGGCCTTGAATTTGCCCTTTTTGTATGGATAGGGTAACCTGCTTACTATTTTAACCGACTTCATAAAAGAAGGCGGTTTTTTATTCATCACAATCTTTAAATTTTTTATGTACATATGTTCCCCTATTACTCAGACGCCTGTACTGATTTGGATCTTTCCCAGGTGGTCATTAGGTCAGGATCTGATGTTGGGATTCTGGAGATAAGACGAAGTACTGTATTGAAGCCGGTTAAAACTTTGTTTTTAAAGTAATCTTAACACAGAATACATATTGTGTTAGAAAACTAACCGCCGTATACTACTTATAGTCAAGTCTCGTGATAAAGGTTGTACAACATCAGTGTCGTGTCGCGGCTGAAGATTATCCCCAGCACGATAAGTCGGTAAATGAATATCGATAGTTTCGTTGTAATGGAGGAAAGCAAAAACTATGCGCAGCGGCTTAATTCATTAGCGAAAGCGTTGAACTAAAGTAGGTACTTACTAAATATAATCTGAATGATTTTCCTAACTGAGGACTAAATGCATGGGATATATTGGTCATCTTTGTATTTGCTTCAATTTTAGTATGTAAGAACAGTCAGCATCTTATGGTTAGTAGCAGCCAAAGAAGACAAATATATCGTAACACATCCTTACTCTTACAGCATTATAGACGTGTACCAAAATATTTGGTTACTTTCATCATAATCATCATCATATCAGCCGAAAGACGTCCACTGCTGGACATCAGCCTCCCCCAAAGAGTGCCAAAATGACCGGTCCTGCGCTGGTTACTTTGTCTGCAATCTTCCTGTATTAACGAACACACCCAACAATGATCACTGATTTAGACAAATCAAACCAAGCTGGAGACATGGAGTCCATAATTTACTTTGAAAACAAAGTTATAACCGACGAAAAATCAATCATCCCCTATTTTCCTACCCTTAGGGTTGGTTTTTTTTTCCAAATTTATATGGGACCAACTTCGGGGTACCCTTTCCAATAATAAAAGAATTATCAAAATTGAACTACTCTGTTAAAAGTTATGCGTGGTCGTACATAAAAAAAATATATTACGCGTCGACTTGAGAACCTCCTCCGTTTTTTTCGTCGGTTGAAAAACTGAGTCATTCTACCCAGTCCTTATGACCCTAACCCACAACCAGAGCGTTCGAGGGAGGAAAGCCTCTGAAACCGTACGCAACCATCCCCAGAAATCATGCTTAATAACTGTACATTGCGGGATACCGAATATCCCGAAAGAACGTAGGCAACATTGAGTCCTGATTTTCCGCTACCAGCCTACAACTTGTCGTTGTCTGTCGCTAAGAATACTTAGGCATATCATTGTGTCATGCGTGCTGCATTCGTTGCACGTAAGAGACGCATGCGCGTCTTATTCATTAATTGTAATTTTATTTGGTTTTAAATTTATTTAAATTAATTATCTGTCTAATGTTATGTCAGTAAAAAGTTTAAAGACTAGTGCAGCAGTGGTCAATTAATACCTTAACTCTAACTCGTAAACATATTGTCATGTTGTAAACGTACATCTTCTAGCACTTTTCATCCTCCGATGAAGACAATGTTTTAGAGGTAATTGTCAAAAGGCTATATAGGTCCAGTATAAGTAGCACTAAGCAATATAAATCTATGTAAGTATAGCCTCATTTTTCAATAGCACCGGACCACGACCGGTAGATAGTATTCCATACGCAATATTTGACAGAAGGAATCACCTTTGGTTATATCTGTCACTTCAACACTTTATAGGGGACAGTCTAAATTTCAAGCAAAAATGACCACCTTTTAAGGTTATCTTTTTATATAATTTTTATGATGCAGAATTTTGAGTCTAACTACAGAATAGCAAAAGACTTGAACTAATATAAATTTTAACTTTGCCCGTTAAATTAAATGGTTATATTGTCCTCTTCTGTCAAAATATCGTCGAGAGAATACCAACTTAGAAACGTGCCTGCATGACTGTGTCATGCAAACAGTAGACACATAAAATAACATAATGAAACATAAGGGTTCCGTTACTGGCATTTTGGCGAGGAACCCTAATAAGAGAATTGTGAATGAATGATATAGACATTTTACTTCCTAGGTCACACACAGGAATCAACTTATACGCTGGCCGAAGCTACGATAGCCTAGTGGTCCAGCCAGGCATGCGGCTGTCAAGCGGCGGTCGTGGGTTCGAATCCCGGCTCGTACCAATGAGTTTTTCGGCAATTATGTACGGAATATTACCGTTAGCTTTTCGGTGAAGTAAAACATCGTGAGGAAACCGGTCTAAATTCAATAAGGTGTAGTTTTCCCTCTGAGTTGGAAGGTCGGATGGCTGTCGTTTTCGTAAAACTAGTGCCTATGCCAAGCCTAGGGGGTAAGGTGTCAAAGCGGACCCTGGGCTCCTTTAGGGCACAACCGGGAATAACGCTAGGAGGATGATGTCAGAAAATTTTCATCCAAGTTAAAATGCTACATACCTTTGCCACTTCGCCCATGTCGAAGTTGCTTCAACATACCTAACGTACATACAGGTCATAACATATTATTAGTTTATCTTATACGGCGTCATTCCACAATAAAGCCTGATATTTAGCTATCCGCTGCCTATTAGGCGAAGTGTTTCACAATTTTTCCTCGCACCAACCTTCATTAAAAAGGTCATATGTGTCTATGCAGCCTGAAGGCGCTTGTGACCTTGTAGTTACAAGGGCGTATGTCTGGCGGTTATTGAACATCTGCGCCCGCGCTGGCCTACGCAGATCGAGCAACGGTATTGGATAGTTTGAGTTGTGTGCACGGGCGGGACAAACGTTGCGTTTTAAACGATTATTGTGCTCTCAGTTACGTCGCTAGTGTTCACTTGGAACAAGTGGAATCTTTAATCGAATTCCCTATAAAAACTACTATATGTGGAAAATATAAGTTTATTCTTGTAGGTAAGGTCACATACTATCCCCCGAGGGTACGGGTACACCCCCCCAGGGTCATTTTTCGAATGCACTGTATGTGTGTGCAGACGATCTTGTTGAGAAAGTGTGAACCCTTGGGCGAAAGTACCTTACCATGGAGCAAACGGAAACTCAACATATGAAAATAATTTAAATTCTACGGCTGTCGCTTCCTACAAATAATGTCTTACAAAGAGAAAAGTCCTTAAAAAGTTGTGTATAAGTAAAATGTTACCTAGCCGTGCCCATTTCTTAGAAAATTTAAGCGACACCAATATGTTTCCGTTAGGTTGATCCCCTTATACTTTAGATGCGTGTCCTCGACTTAATCTCAACCTTATAAAATGCGGCGTTCCGACCGCCTGTATGTGGAACCCATAATGACTCCTATATCGGGTCTCCAATGAAAACTACGAGTTTATGTCCCCGATCGGCGATAAACCTAAAACGTTGAGGCGTCGAGTGATAAGAAAAAACCGACAGGTTTCCGCTAGTACCTACCTTCGGTGAAGCGTTTTATAGTTTTTGTTCGTGTTGGTGTCTACTTAATGATGTTTACGAAACTAATTTTACAAATAAGGTATGCTCTAAACTGTTAAAGCACTCTAGCTTTAGTGCTTAGTCTTATGCTTCACAAACAGATTGAGGCCGATGTTCTACATTATATATAGACTTTCGCAAACATTGTGAACATAAACCCCTAGGTGACTCTGCTTTTCATTCTTCGCTAAACACTCTCACGGTTTGTACACATCTTTAAAATACTGTTTTATACGGGTAACCTTTATTTCTGACGTTTCGACACAGGTTGCACCGGTCATGGTCGCAGATAACGTCGTCCCAGCAAGTTGTCAACAGAGATATGGGTTTATAATATTTCACTACCCTCCTTGGAGGTCGTTGTTGTTCTACGTCCGTAGGAATAACCCTAGAAACCCTACACGTGACCCCGGGTGGTGCTAAAAGAACAACAAACTCGGCAGCTGCACTGTTCCTTCTGAACCTCGCAGCGCGAGCGCACACTGGAACTCTATCAGCGACATCGATACGAATACATATATGTACCAGTGTGTAACCGCCATACGATAAATAAATAAACCTCCAAAAGTCGATAAAAACATGGAGGGTACACCCGAAAAAGTCCACTACGCGTCCATTTTAATGTTAATTTGTCTAGGGCACGACACACAACACTCACAGTAAAGAAATGAAGTTAAATAAATATCGCGTTAGACCCGTGTAAAACAGTATTTTAAATAACCTTGTAAAATGCCATGCCAAATCTAAAACCAAACAGTTTACAATTAATTGGTAATGTGGGTGTACAATAATTCTAGTATTGGCATTTGGTCTGATAAATTGTACCTTGACATAGTTATGAAGATGAAACGTTGCTACTATAATCTTTGAAATTAGTGAAATGTGTCCTTGACATAGTATTGTAAAACTCACCAACTGAGATTTTTTTTTAATGATTAATACCTATTTGGTAACTCATCATTGGCCTAAGTAATTCAGCCGTTTCATGTAGCAAATTGTGAGAATGTATCTAGTTGAATATTATTGCTTGATAAATATGTGTAAACCATATGCGTATGTAGGGGCTGGCGTACGACCGAGAGAAGTGGAAAATAATCTACCAACAAGAGGATAACTCTTAAATATAAAGAAGAAGATATGGAAAGTACATCCCATAGTGTGCCTCTGATAAGCGAAACTTCAAAGAACATAATCAAGTATCTTTTCAATATCCGTTACGATAATCAACTCCTTATGTAGGTGGAGTTCGGATTGGGTCCACTATAAATTAAAAAAGCGGCCAAGTGCGAGTCGGACTCGCACATGAAGGGTTCCGTTAAATAAATTGCTTTTTACGATTTATGACGTATTAAAAAAAAACTACTTACTAGATCTCGTTCAAACCAATTTTCGTTGAAAGTTTGCATGGTAATGTACATCATATACTTTTTTTAGATTTATCATTCTCTTATTTTAGAAGTTACAGGGGGGAGGACACACATTTTACCACTTTGGAAGTGTCTCTCGCGCAAACTATTCAGTTTAGAAAAAAATGATGTTAGAAACCTCAATATCATTTTTGATTACCTATCCATAGATACCCCACACGTATGGGTTTGATGAAAAAAAAATTTTGAGTTTCAGTTCTGTGTATGGGGAACCCCAAAATTTATTGTTTTTTTTTTATTTTTGTGTGAAAATCTTAATGCGGTTTACAGAATACATCTACTTACCAAGTTTCAACAGTATTAGTCAAATTATTATGTTACCTAGTTCAGATTGTCGATTGCGTAACGCGTTGTACGTACACCTATACGTCAAATAGATCTTTTTTTTTTTTTTTTTTTTTTTTTTTTTATAATTTGTATAATCTGCGATCAGTCAAAACAACTATGAGCAGATGAGTGGAGAGAGGTTGGCGATTGGCAAGGTAGGGCCATTACCCCAGCTTCCCTTAGTCAGGCAGCACATTGGCTCTCTTGAGTCTCTTTATTGGGTTTAGCTTTAGAAGCGACTGTGATAGAGGGTTTGGATGAGTTGCTAGTCGGTCCTTGTAGTTAGCTGTGTAGCGTTTTGCCTCTTCGAGTATGGTTGGGATTTCGAGATACTCATGGATTTCTGAGTTGCGAGTGTACCAGGGCGCTGATGACAAGACCCTTAAGATGTTGTTTTGAGCTCTCTGGAGAGACAGTATATTGGATTTGCTGGAATGAAATAGATCTAAATGTCACTTTATGTATGGGAAAATTACAGTTGAGTCATTCTAACGTAAGTACGAAAAGTTATTTACGTACTTAGTCAGTAATCATCTATGTCATCCGTCAACACATTCGCCATTCCAGTATAATTCAAACAACTATCGAGCGTTCCTTATTCGTTATCAAACAGCCTGAGGGCCTACCGCGAACGGCATTCGAAGTTTTGCCTCTCTGTCGCACTTACGTACGAACTCCCAAGTATGACAGAGAGGGAAAACTTCGAATGCCTTTCGCGGTAGGGCCCCCTGCCAACATACAAAACCAACAAAAAGTACCAATCCCACATATATGTTTCGGATGCAAGAAGTAGGTACTTCTTACATACAAGAGATTATAATTATAAGTTATAACTACGGATGTTTTTACCCACAGCTATTTGCGCAATTGGCAATTACTAAAAGAGGTTATGCGTTTGCGCTATTCCAAACCGATTGTGACAAAGAAAAAAAACTTTGTATCTATGAATACACGCAACTTTGTTGACAGTCGCGTAGTTGTAAGTGGTATCTCAGTCTCATAATCATTCGCAAAAAAAGAAAAAAGGTACCTATCGGTATATACCTGTTTCAACTTGGATATAGTGTGACTCTGGGAATAAGATATTAAAAGCGCTTTAGTTTACCTCAGGCTGCCAAGCGTATCGCCCTTCCAAGAGTACGTCTAGCACAACTTGCTGCTAAGTCGTGTCGCGCGCGTCTCAGCGACTCCTGTCTCATTCGTATCGTGCAAACTAGAAAGAGGTGGGTAGATTCTCTCGACTCGCGTCGCGCTTGTTGTGTCAGTTGTGCTAGCCCCCGGTCTGGTTTGCTTATGTCGTAAACGACTTCTAAATTATCTGCTTTAGTTACCCTGGGAGCAAAAAGGTAGGGGTCATAGTACTCAAATAATGACCTCAGAGAACACAGCGTCACGAAAATGGTAAAAATATGCAATTAACTTCATTCAGTTTGAGATCCGAGAGTCCTAAATGCTATGTAGGTTCAGATTTGGGTCGGCATTTTTAATTTTAAGTCTATCCGCACTTTTCGAGAGCAGACCGGTATTGAAAATAAAATGCCGAAAGAAACTGAATCGACATTAGTCATTCTTGCCAAAGTTAGTCAGAAAGCAGTCTTCTATCAAAGCCTGGCCTAAACATGCATGGTATATACTATTATATGGGTGACCAGAACATTTTTAGGACTGCGAGCACAGTTTATATAGGTACATACGAATAGGTGTCGAAAGCACACCTATTCCACCCTCGCCACTACGACATGGAAACCTGATCCAAACAAATGCTAGCTACAATTAATTATCTAGTCACACAACCTGATCTCCATCTTCAACTCAAACCCAACCTTACTCAGCTAGAATAGAGTACAAGTTCGTTTGTCCTCAGTCATAGCTATGACCATTAATGTTATCAGTAGTTTTGCGAAGGTCGACGTCTGAGGGGGGGGAGGGGGGAAATACTAGTTTTAATTAGCACAAGGAAGCATGCTTCAACGATTTCGATCTCTGTATGCTACAGTTGAAGACAAGTTATATTATTATTATTATATTTGAAATTGACTTGGGGTTTATGAAGTGTGTCTCTGCTCAGTCATTATTACGTTTTTATAAAAAAGTCTGGGGGTTTACACGTAGTTTAAACGACCGCGTCCAACCAGTCACCATAACATCATACCTCGATGACATCAGGAACTAAGTTTATATATACCACTACACATGCTTAGTAATTGTAAAGCTGTTTGTCGCTGCCCTGAAGGGTAATTACTACGTAACTTTTCCAACGAGCGTTAGTACAAATCACAGATGTATGAATATAAGGAGATCGGACATGGCGGCCGATTTGTATAGAGTGAGCCGGTCGCAAGTACATTAACCCACACAACGCCCAAGTAATTGACAAGACAAAGCACGCACACATCTAAAACACACACACTTGTATACCTACACGCTTATTTGACAATAAACGCGCATCATATCAGGCATTTTGGAAAAAAACGTAATATTCTCTGCGATCAGCACGCGTGCACAGTATGGCAGTGTATGCCCATTGAGCATACAGCTGCGACACGGCCGCCGGCGGCTTGTCCTCTCTCTAGTATTCTATGCTCTGAGGTACAAATCAACTCTGTCATTATCCTATACAAAAAAATACATTTAAATCTACCTGACTTAGCCTGGGCGTATTCCAAAAAAGTTTTTGAATCACTATTATTTAATATCTGTATAATTTTTTTTTTATTCTTAGTCCTCAGAATCTGATTTGAATAGGAGAAAAAAAGTGTCCCGCGTTATTCATACAATTTTCTGGTTTCCATTACGCTACCGTCCTTCAATGAAGACGCCCAGCGTGGTGGTATATGGGTGTGGTGTGGTGTGGTGTGGACCAAGCGGAAGACCAGCGCTGGCTGTAAAGCTAGCAATATGCTGAGCTGGGTCCATTTTGTGACATTTCTTATGTGTTTTTGTATTTATTTATTTTACTAAGTATGTGTTTGTCACGAATAAATGTTTGAATTTGATTTTTTAGCGGAACGAAATAACTTTGTACACAATTTTTCTACTGTTAAAACGAAAGTGTTTCCGATTCTGAGTAAAATAAATTCATTTTTATCCGGATTAAAAAAAAACCTGCTTTAACCACTTTTTTAAAAAAAACGCCCAGTTACAAGGCGGTACGCAATCGAACAGCTGGTATTAAATAAATGATTTAAAAAAAAAGCTTTCATTTCAATGTTTTGATTTTCTATCAGAGCTAAGTCTAACTACTTAGGTACGTTTAATATGAAACTCACAGCTGGTAAACCAACCTATTCATCAAATGTGAATTTGACAGGCCGTTGCTGACATCATGTCACGACGCCATATCACCGGCTGTCGTAAAACCTAGTCGAATTGCGCCTTGTTTATTTGACAGTTCATACAACATCTTCATTACCATTAGCGCAATGTCCCGACACATTACTTATAATGTGTTATAATGCTAAGTTCATATAATTTACACGAGGCAAGTGGCCCGTGGCATGCCAATTAAGCATATTACCATATCATAAATATACAAAAACTGCTCTAATTGTAGCGGAATGGGTCACGACAGACAGACACCCTGTAATGTTAGTATCACTTACAGGCCGTGAGCATTTAGAATAGGATTCGGGTGTTCATTTAACTATTGCTGGCTCTTATACATTCTTATACCTAACTAAACGATTTCACTTAAACTCAATGATGTGTGCAATATAAAAAAAAACCGGCCAAGTGCGAGTCGGACTCGCGCACGAAGGGTTCCGTACCATTATCTATAAAAACTATTTTATTCTGTGTTTTTATAGCGGCAACAGAAATACATCATCTATGAAAATTTCAGCTGGAACTATCACGGTATCAGTGAGATACAGCCTGGGTGACAGACAGACGGACGGACGGACGAACGGACAGCGGAGTCTTAGTAATTATAATAGGGTCCCGTTTTACGCTTTGAGTACGGAACCCTTAAAAAAGAGGTAGATAGGTTAAAAGCGCTCCACATATGGCACACTAAAATTGAGTCAAACCAACTTGCGTCAGTTTTGCGTCGTCAATGGAAACGTAAACGTGTCTCAGCTGTCAGATGTGCCTCGCCATTTTTAAACAGAGAATATCGTAAAGACAACATATCTACCTCTGTTTAGGGTTCCGTAGTCAAATGGCAAAAAAGGAACCCTTATAGATTCGTCAGGTACGTCTGTATGTCACAGCCACTTTTTTTCCGAAACTATAAGAGCTATACTGTTGAAAGTTAGTAAGTAGATGTATTCTGTGAACCGCATTAAGATTTTTATACAAAAATAGAAAAGAAACAATAAATTTTGGGGGCTCCCCATACTTAGAACTGAAACTAAAATATTTTTTTTTATCAAACCCATACGTGTGGGATATCTATGGATAGGTCTTCAAAAATGATATTGAGGTTTCCTATATATTTTTTTTCTAAACTTAATAGTTTGCGCGAGAGACACTTTCAAAGTGGTAAAATGTGTCCCCTCCCCCTGTAACTTCTAAACTAAGAGAATGATAAAACTAAAAAATATATATGATGTACATTACCATGCACACTTCCACCGAAAATTGGTTTGAACGAGATCTAGTAAGTAGTTTTTTTTGATTACGGCATAAATCGTATACCGCAATTTATTTTACGGAACCCTTCATGGGCGAGTCCGATTCGCACTTGGCCGCTTTTTTATATTACACCAATGCCTTAACCCAAATTTAATGGGCATAAGTACAGCAGCTCGAAAAACTCACGGACAGTTAGTTTTTACCTGTGTAACAAACTTTGATACGAAACTGGGTCCCGTAATACAGGGTTTTCTAGCTCAGGGGCTCAGGGTAGAGCATGATATGCATATAGTATTTCTTTGTACAATAAACTTTTTAATTATTTTTCATAACTATGATATCATCATCATCGTCCTAGCGTTATTCCCGGTTGTGCCCCTAAAGGAGCCCGGGGTCCGCTTTGACATCTCATCATCATTATATCAGCCGAAAGAAGTCTACTGCTGGACATAGGCCTCCCCCAAATAGTGACAAAATGACCGCTTTGACACCTAATTAATAACTATGATTATAATTATTTTAAACTTCAACTTCAAACTTCAAATCATTTATTTGTGAACAATAGGTATGCACATAATGTAATTAATAATTATGCTAGATGGTAGGTACAGTCAAAGAATTTAATTTCCTACCCATTTAGGACTATTTCAAAGTGACACTGTAAATAAAATCATAAGAAGTCTCTTACGTTTTGATTGATAACGTCACTTTGACAAAGTCCAAAGTGGGTAGGAAATTAAATTCTTTGACCGTACATATAAATTAGTCCAGCTATGTTCTGCCCCAAGGCTTACAAAGATCTTATGACTAAACATGTTCATTATAGCAGATTAAACCTATCATTTAAGTATTCGTTGATTGAGAAATAACCTTTTTTACTAGAAATACACTTAAAGCCCGCTTAAAATCTAAAACAGTTTCTTCTCGTTCCACAAAAATCATATCGTCCGATCCACGAATGCGTTCACAATTAAACTAAAGTTATGACCAGTCGAGGTCGAAAATGATATGCACGGCCTAAGTGATCAAAAGTATGTGAACACGACTTTATTGTAAAGGGCATCATGTTGCTAAGATATTTTTGACCTTTGAGAACTTACATATATTGATGAATTTGACTGGACAAAGTATGTTACATGACTCTCATAAAATTACGTAGTAGGCGTGAATGAAAACGCGTACAAAACAAATCATTACATTTTCGGAGTTTTTTTCTATAAGTAGGTACTTTTGTAAAGTAGTTCAAGAATTTTCTAAGTGTAAACTGGCCATTAGATAATTCTGTAGCGTAAACTTTATATTATTTAACATGTAGGAACTATAATCGGTAATATGTAAATGTCAATGCAGTATCGTTCAACCAGACACTCAATTATGACCCTTCCTAGCACGAACTCAATTCATCAAGTACAGCGAAGTGTTTACATACAGACAGACATTCGACCCATAAATTAAGAGGCGAAAAAACGCGACCTACCGCAAGTGAATGAATATGCAAAATATGGAAACAAAACTCGGTCCTTAACCCGGGCATAATACATAATAATGCTGGTAAGGCTGTGGCCGGAGAAACGCGAGCGGACGAATGTTAAGCGTAGCGTTAGTTTAGTAGGACCACTAATTTTACTGACTTGACTAGATCCTCTCGGTTTTTAATGTGCCTCGAAGTTGCATACTTGGAGCTGCGTGCGTGTCGTCTCATTTACGTCTTTGGTACTCTTTGGGGGAGGCCTATGTCCAGTAGTGGACGTCTTTCGGCTGATATGATGATGTTGAAATAAAATAAAATGAAACGAAATGACTTCTTTCTTTCTTTCTTTTATGAATAAAACTAGTAGTATTAACATTTTGGTGTTTTTCGGCAGAGCTCTACGAAGGTTATTTATTGTTATTTTGCCAGAAAAGTTATACTTTATTATTATTTTTCTTCATATTACAAGAGTAGCACAAGCAGCACAGTTAAACAGAGTTTGCTTAGCAAAAAACTTGTTCAATAAAAATATATATACTTATATATATATATTTGGGGACAATTTTAAACAAATCGACCTAGTCCCAAACTAAGCAAAGCTTGTACTATGGGTACTAGACGGCGATATACATACTTAGACAGAGAAATAAATACTTAAATACCATAGAAAACACCCATGACTCAGGAACAAATATTCGTGCTCATCACACAAATAAATTCCCTTACCGGGATTCGAACCCAGGACCTCTTGCTTCGTTGGCAGGGTCACTACCAACATAACTATAAAAATAACAGAAACGAGGAAATATTTAAGACTTTATTAATTAATTTATAAGGTAGTCCGAGTGCTCGACGCTGTACTAGTATTTGGCATGGGCTATCTTTGTCAAAGTGGCATGGCTTAAATTCGAATGAAGACAAATCCTCTTCGTTCGATATTAACCCATATTACTTTGACATAAAGCACAATACAGCGTCGAGCACTCGGACGTTTACCTTACATGAAGTACCTAATTAAGTTTCAACGTCAATGAAACTATAACGTAACAAGAAAAATCCGTCGAGTATTGAAACGGAATAAATAATCCACAGTTTCTAGCAAAAGTACTTAGTTAAGGCATTTTAATCTCATGGTATCTTGTATTATTTCCTATTGCTCCGCTACCGCCTTTGCTGCCGCTCCGCTCTCAGCTGCACCGTTGGCCGCAGCCCGCAGCCTCACATGCCGACAAGTGGGCAAGTCAAATTATTAATAATTAATGACAAGATCGACGCGTGCGCCATTCTAATCGTTAAGCCGACGACTGTCGCTGAAAAAATACCAGAGACACTACTGTCTTAGAATACCTGCTCGGTTCCGCAGTTTTCCCATGCAAAATAATTCATAGTTGTGGTTGGAATCAACAATGGAGAAGCTTTGAAAATGGATGCGTATAATTTCATACATTACAGAGTTGGAGTGGTTTGTACGTATTACAATATTTACAACTAATATAATAATGCGCTTGCTAACCCCCGACGGAAAAGAGGGGTGTTATAAGTTTGACGTGTCTGTGTAACATCGTAGCTCCTAAACGAATGAACCGATTAAAATGCGGTTTTTTTTATCCAAAAGCTGACGTGATCGAGATGGTTCTTAGCTACGTTTCAACAAAATAGGTTCAGTTGTTTTTGAGATATTGAACTTTGAAATGAAAATGTCGGGGGTTTTTCAACGTTTCTAAGTTGCAGTAATTTAAAACAAGCTTTCCTGCTATGTATTTAAGAAGCTCACCAGCGGCGCTACCACGAACTTCAAATCTCGAACTTCGTATATCTCCGTCTCTATCGCACTTATGGTTCATGGTACTCGAGCGACAGAGACGGAGATATACGAAGTTCGAGATTCGAAGTTCGTGGTAGCGCCGCAGTACTTTTTATTAAGAATCACGACTACGTTTTATCGACATTTTAAAGCATTACGGGAATTGCTATATGTGTCAAAAATATAATTTGGAAAGTATTATTTTTTTACATGAAAAAAAAAGGTCATGTAATGCGCCGAGAAGATGACTACTCCGTAAAGACAGTGCTTAATATCAACACTCAACCCAGAGGGAGAGGCAGACCACCGGCTACGTGGTGGTCAAACATCGAGAGGGACCTAAAAGCACAGAACCTTTCACCTATGACAACCCAGGATAGAATTTCCTGGCGCCGCTGCACAAGGAGGCCCGACCCCAGCTGAACTGGGACAAGGGCAGGAAGAAGAAGAAGAAGATTATTTTTTTACATGAAATATATTCCTAATACGACCCTCTCTTTAAATAAAAAGCAACATAACAATAAATTATGCAACGACCATAATAGCTATAACACACAAATAGTCTATAACCTGTCCAACGAACCCTAAAATCTCACAATTAGCGGCCACAATGCAAAGAATTTATTTGAATAACAAATCGAGCAGTAGGAACGCATGAGCAATTTGATATTATGCAAACAACGACCTTGACTCGTAAATAAGAATATCTTAGCTTCATACATATGGACGGTGTGCATAATTTGTTTAAACTCGAAATTCATTACTAAAACAAATAGTGGTGCAGGGTGATCCGTTTCTCTGGTGACGTAGGATTGAATAATGTATGAGTGATAAGTGTTTCATACTTGCCCATTTGTGGCTATGATGTTAATTTAATAGTCATGTGTGTTGGGGAAAGACCATTTTTTGTGATTTGTACACAAAATTATTCAAGAGGCATATCAATTTGCGTTGCCTTTATGAATTAAATTGAAGTTAGTTCGATATTATGGTTCTGGCAGTGAAGTAACTTGCACGAAAACTGCCCCAAACATTGTGAAGTCAGCACTTGAGTAAAGTTCAAATCCGTTCGCTTGGCTGTCTGTGTGTCTGTTTGTTTGTAGATTTGTCATACGCCATTATTTGATTGTGTCTGTCTACTACACTACACTACTTAACGTGATCAAATGCTATTGCGTGGAATCCAGATTAACAGAAATTGCAGTTACAGATAAAATAAAAAATGTTCTTCCTTGGTAAAGTCTTTGTGACATTGAGACAAAATTTAATTTTCCACCATAACTGTAAGTATCTAATTTTATGGTTTTCACTTCTCATGCTCATATAATTTGTCTTTATGTTGCGTATAGGCTGCATAAAATAACTTTTTTAATACAGTTGCTCAAAAAGTGGTACTTTTTGTAGCTGCAAATCGTGCGCAAAATTGTAATTTGCGCACTAGTGCTTTTTACTTTTCCACGTGTATCGAACGACGTTTTTTAATACAGTTGCGAAAAAATAAGAAAAACAACAAGTAAGGAATTTGAAACTTTTATATTATTCATTCTGTAACATCATTGTAATACAGTTGAAAAATAATGAAAATGTTCAAAAAAAATGTTTTTTTAATACTGTTCTTAATTGTTGTTTTTCTTATTTTTTCGCAACTGTATTAAAAAACGTCGTTCGATACACGTGCGGAAATGTCATTCTTCACTCGTCCCGAGTCTTATCACTCGCCTACGGCTCGTGGCAAGATATCTCGGCACTCGTAAAGTAATGACATACTTTCCGCACTAGCATCGAAATGTACTATTAATTCTCTAGTGCATAAAGTAAAACGCGCCGTTCGCGACCATGTGGAGCCCTTCCTGCAGCACCACACGAGGTCGAGCTTAAATATGATAATATCATCTTAATCACATTATTTGTTGGTTTAATTTACTCTAAATTGAAGTGAAAAGTTAATCATTTTACGTCATACCTGGCCATAAAGTAGGAATTACCGCACGCTATGCGTGCGGAAAACCCCACATCCTGGCCAGATAGATACGTAAAATTTTGTACTTACCACGGGCGGTAATAAAGAAAGCCTCAGAGCGCATATTTATCGCCCTTGCCTTCGGCTCGGGCGTCAAATACCTGCGATCTGAGACATTCTTTGTTTAACCGCCCTAGGTAAGTAATGTACTAATGTATAACATGTGTATGAAAATCCTCGACTTTATATCGACCCTCGCCCGCGGGTCGGATCGACACATTATCTCAGATAATATGGCTTGTATTAAACACTGGATGTACAATATACCATTTTTTACCATAAAGCTCTATATTATTTCTTAGCGCACTTTGAAGAGTGCTTCTATTATTTTCAATAACGTACTGAACTTGGTTCGATTTATTATTGTATATATAACCTACGTATTACACAAGCTCGTAACATAATTTTATTGTAAGTATTCCAGCTGTCATTCAAATTCAATCACATTAAAGAAATTATTGACGCCTACTTCAGTTGACTTAAATATAGATGTCTATACAATACTAACTTTAAAACGACATATGTCTTACACAATCTAATTACATATACTGTTTCCTATAACAAAGATTTAGAAGTGACTGTCACAATTGAACAAAGTAATAAGTGTATATGAACTTGAATATTCTTAAGACATTTTGAATTGCTTAAGGTACTAGTGCTATTAATAATTATCGTTTGTGTATAGAGACTTCAGGGTACTTACGCCAGTTTGGGATGAGAGCATCAGGTGTTGCGCCAGCGGTGCTGGATGCTGGATCTAGATGTATCTGCCTCTACATATTAATATGACATTAGCATGACATTTATCGCCGGCGCTCGCTCACACGCGTGCCAAGCCTAATGTGTCAGAGCGAATCCGAAACAATCGTACTAATATGATATCAATAAAGTGTAGTGAAACAGACCGCTAGGCGTTGCGCGTGCGCAAGTCGTGACGTCACGCGTGGGCGCCCGCTCACCTTGGGCACCCAATCCGACCATTAATAAAAAACTAGCCTTTTACGCACTAGCATGGACAGATTCCATGGATTCCTTGTATGCTTATGCACACTTAAATGTGTTTAGTAATGATATGGCGCAGGTCTTGGAGAGATTTAGCACCAGCGCGTTGCCGAGCCTTTATTCATACGAGGTTTTGTTGTGTTGCCAGATAGATATGAATGTAGATGCCGCACTCTCAACACAGACCACAGCGCACTCTCTAGAGCTCTTGCGACCTTATTCACCACCAGGAACACAACACCACATACGTACCTACAGGGCAAGCAGCAGTGTTATTCACCACCAGGAACACAATACCACATACGTACGTACAGGGCAAGTAGTAGTGTTATTCACCACCAGGAACACAACACCACATACCTACGTACGTACAGGGCAAGTAGTATTGTTATTCACCACCAGAAACACAACACCACATACCTACGTACGTACAGGGCAATTAGTAGTGTTATTCACCACCAGGAACATAACACCACATACGTACCTACAGGGCAAGCAGCAGTGTTATTCACCACCAGGAACACAACACCACATACGTACCTACAGGGCAAGCAGCAGTGTTATTCACCACCAGGAACACAACACCACATACGTACCTACAGGGCAAGTAGTAGTGTTATTCACCACCAGGAACACAACACCACATACGTACCTACAGGGCAAGTAGTAGTGTTATTCACCACCAGGAACACAACACCACATACGTACCTACAGGGCAAGTAGTAGTGTTATTCACCACCAGGAACACAACACCACATACGTACCTACAGGGCAAGTAGTAGTGTTATTCACCACCAGGAACACAACACCACATACGTACCTACAGGGCAAATAGTAGTGTTATTCACCACCAGGAACATAACACCACATACGTACCTAAGGGCAAGCAGCAGTGTTATTCACCACCAGGAACATAACACCACATACGTACCTACAGGGCAAGTAGTAGTGTTATTCACCACCAGGAACACAACACCACTTACGTACCTACAGGGCAAGCAGCAGTGTTATTCACCACCAGGAACACAACACCACATACGTACCTACAGGGCAAGTAGTAGTGTTATTCACCACCAGGAACACAACACCACATACGTACCTACAGGGCAAGTAGTAGTGTTATTCACCACCAGGAACACAACACCACATACGTACCTACAGGGCAAGTAGTAGTGTTATTCACCACCAGGAACAAAACACCACATACGTACGTACAGGGCAAGTAGTAGTGTTATTCACCACCAGGAACACAACACCACATACGTACCTACAGGGCAAGTAAATAGTAGTGTTATTCACCACCAGGAACACAATACCACATACGTACCTACAGGGCAAGTAGTAGTGTTATTCACCACCAGGAACACAGCACCACATACGTACCTACAGGGCAAGTAGTAGTGCTATTATGGCTGCGGTCATCTATATATCCAGGGTCTGCCTGAAAACCAGGGTTGCAGTGGCTTAACTGCATCATTATACTGAGGCTCTTTTTTAACGTCACATAATCATAACTGTAATATTAATTTTAAATTTAGGTATATATGTTGTTAAGTCTAATCTTATAGTGCACATGTAACTTTAATTATTATGTCATGCAATGTGATGTTCCTGATGTTGTATAAGGTTTTTCTATACTATTCTATAAAGTAGGTACTTAACCAGTCAGGCTGCTTTGCTCCAAATATGAGCAAGACATCATTCCGCTGTGGCCAGTTCTCTAAAGTTGCTCACAGAAAGATTTTCCCTGACAAAGCTTTTTTTAGGGTTCCGTACTCAAAGAGTAAAACAGGACCCTATTACTAAGACTCCGCTGTCCGTCTGTCTGTTTGTCTGTCTGTCTGTCTGTATGTCTGTCTGTCTGCCCGTCGGTCACCGTGCTGTATCTCAACAACAGTGATAGTTTGACAGCTGAAATTTTCACAGATGATGTATTTCTGTTGCCGCTATAATAAACTAGTATAATTTTTTTTTCATTTTTTTCTTTTACATACTTACTCAAATTGGCTTAGTCCCAAACTAAGCAAAGCTTGTACTATGGGTACTAGACGACCATAAACATACTTATATAAATAAATAAATACATAGAAAACATCCATGACTCAGAAACAAATGTTTGTGCTCATCACACAAATAAATGCCCTTACCAGGATTCAAACCCGGGACCCCCGGCTTCTTAGGTAGGGTTACTATGAGTACCAACTTGGCTACAGGAGGCTCCCATACAACAAACGTGATGTTTTTGCCGTTTTTATAGATAATGGTACGGAACCATTCGTGCGCGAGTCCGACTAGCACTTGGCCGGTTTTTGGCATTGACATTAGAATTTCTCCTGGCCTGTGGAAAAGTGTTTCACTATAAGTACCTAGAACATAAAGCATCTCCATTTTCATAACCCATAGCATACTCACCCCGTATAGCAATTCTCATGACCCGGGGCAACAAAACACTAAGCAGATTGGTGAGCGCGCTCATATTAATATTTATGGAGTGTATTTGAATAGATGCGTGATAGTGCTCGTTAGCACCTGCGGTATCTATTCCGCGTACAATTAGCTTATCTACGGTTTTTGTGCTATTGATACTGTTCTATCCAGTTTACAAATTTATTTCTAATATTATTCAAATTTCGTGTGGTGATAGCTATCATAACAGAAGAAAAAAGCGGCCAAGTGCGAATCGGACTCGCACATGAAGGGTTCCGTAAAATAAATTGCGGTTTACGATTTAAGACGTATTAAAAAAAAAAACGACTTACTAGATCTCGTTCAAACCAATTTTCGGTGGAAGTTTGCATGATAATGTACATCATATATTTTTTTTAGTTTTATCATTCTCTTATTTTAGAAGTTACAGGGGTGGGGGGGGGGACACACATTTTACCACTTTAGAAGTGTCTCTCGCGCAAACTATTCAGTATAGAAAAAAATTATATTTGAAACCTCAATATCATTTTTGAAGACCTATCCATAGATACCCCACACGTATGGGTTTGATGAAAAAAAAAATTGAGTTTCAGTTAGGAGTATGGGGAACCCCTAAAACTTAATGTTTTTTTTTTACTTTTGTGTTAAAATCTTAATGCGGTTCACACAATACATCTACTTACCAAGTTTCAACAGTATAGCTCTTAGAACATTCGTAGATTAAATTATTAAAGAAGCCAACATAGTGACGTTTCAAGATGACGAAGAAAACTTAATAAAAATTTCAGCCAGTTTCCTCTTATTATACCTTGGGGAGGAGTGTAGACTCATCTACCTCGAAGACTAGACTTCTTATTCTTCACTAACGGTTCAAATGACATTGAAACCCGTCAGTAGCGATACCGCTTCATTCTAAATTATTTTAGTGTTATGCATTAACGTCTGCTCACAAAAAAATAAATTAGGTACAAATAAAATCGTGTTATTTTTTTCTGTGTGCATTCAAACTTGTCGTCATTTCACAAGTAATTCAAAACTAGCCGTCAATGTGGAGGGGAGGCACTATGGTTTTTTAAATAAGCCTCTGTAATCTGATTATAACCTCGTGAATGGTCTGACGTCACGGGTCCGGCTGCATTCATAACGCACCCATTGACGCGGTACGTACTTATCTTGATGCAGTACAAGCTTAATTTACAGAGAGAACGAGAACGCTCGAGAATCATCTGTTTTTACCAAACAAGTTGCAAGTTGAAGTTTTTTGACAGTTTTATCCTTAACTTTGCTAATATTACAGCACTCGCAATAGTCGCAATAAAGCAAACGAATGTTTTACTTTGAAAAAAATATTTGATTCTGTCTATAAACTCCGGCCCCTATTTTGTCCCCAGGACAATTCTCATCTGACAATGCAAATTCACTGTACATTTCTGGATTCGTAATATTGTTGCTAGTCAGCATACTTAGTTACTCGACCCAGTAATGCACGACGAATCTTTATCAGGTAACAATCTTTAAGGTAGTGATGTAAGCGTGATATTACTAGAAATCCAGCAAAACCCGAAATAAGATATTAAAATCGATACCAGTTGGAGTCTCATAGGAAACTAAAACTGCGCGGGCGCAGCGACAAAAGGAAGGATGCGCGTACGTGCTTCACAAAGCCGCAGACGTTATTATCCGACCAGCTCCATGCCGCATTAGACGACGCCGGGATATGGGACGTGGACAGATTTTTTATAAAAAGTGTCAGCTATAGACAAAACGGTATTGATAAAGCTGGTGGAAATGTTCGAAACTTACGACTTAAACTTCGCCTAATACATTTTTTACCGTTTCAACCTTGTAAACATGTCGCCAGGGTCGTCTTGCAAATAACAATACTTCTATTAATGATCTGAAAAACAAACACCTAATATTTTCAAAGTCCGTGTCAAAATGACGTAATTTACAAACTTTAGGTTAAAGTCATATTGCATCGATATCGGATGCGTAGTTGGTGGCATTGTTAGCATAGTGACTAGCAGGCTACCTCATGTAGGAAGGAGTCGTGAAGATGTTATGTTAGGTGTGTCATAATCGTGACTGTCGGGGATCGAATCACAGCCTTAAGCCTCTTTTTGTATAACATCACCACTGACTCAATTACCACAGCAAAAACACCCACAAAAAACAAAAACATAACCATTTTTATTATCAAGGAAACCGATTGCAATCGGAATTCATTCACTAGCCTTTAAACGAGTCTCCAGCAAAACAACTATGACGGACTCAAATCTGAACTTACATAACACAATCAGCATCTTGTTTATTTATAAATCTTGCAGACAAATCCGTCTGTCACAAATTAACGACAAAATTAACGCTGCAGCCAAAATAGATGCTAAAACGTATACAATAAGAGTCAAAGTAAGTAACGGAGATGATAAAGATAAGGTTGGTGAAGTAGTGGGATCCGATTAGAGTGGATACGATAATGCAGGATCCTCTGACAATGGTGGTATCGGCGATCTCGCGACAAACAGAACGCATTGTGAGGTAGATAGACAGATTAGAAGTGCGTCAAGGGACACGTGACTTCCTCAAATCACAAAACATCACAAGAACATGTCATTTGTATAAAGTTTGTATATAAGTAGTAACGCAATCGAGTGAATTTTAAAATTATTTACTAGAAATATCTTGAAGATCGGAAGAGACTCAAGAAATCATATTAAAAGAATAACATAAATATGTAAAATATGAATACAACACGACAACAGCATCACACAACAACAACAACACACAGGTGAGTATTACTATACACTTTAGATGTAAGATGAAATTTACCTACTAACCCTGACATGTATTTTTATTTTTTATGGTCTGTGTATAGTATTTAACTGTATGATCCAAGTTGGTTGAATAAATAAATGATTCATTATTATTATATTATTAGAATAAATGCTAGCGGATTAGTGCTTTATTTATTCTCACCCGTAGATATATATGTTTAAAAGTAACAATTAAAGTTTCACGTCTCCAAAACGTATTTTTTTACGATTGCTATATTATTAGACATTGTTTGACTGTAGTTTTGAGTTAATTTCATAATATAACAATCGACGAGCTCAAAGTTTTACTAAACTTACGCATGGGAAAACAGGACCTAGCCTTTGATCCGCCATCCTAAGAAAATCGTCCACCGCCATTTCCCTATCTTCAAGACACCAAACCCCAGAACATCGACCAGGAACACCTGTCACAGGTCACGCCCGCAAGGTCAAGAGCCGCATCAGATAAGCCAAGTCCCAAACCGTGGGAGCCATTGTGCCGCCACGCATAAATTCCCTTGTAAAAGCGGCAATTAAAACGATTGGATGACATGTTGATTTGTTGACGACAACTACCGTTCTTGTTTGGTTCGTTTACAAGACTGTTAGTGATTGGTTGTTCAAAATCATTGGGACATTGATACTTTAATGCTACTTACGAGTATAACAATCATTCGACAAAAACCCTTATGACAATTCTGATTTCTGATAGACAATTTTGTTTCAATGGTTATGTGGGCGTCCAACTATGGACAACGTATCAATATAACCTACGAGTATGCCCAATTTGTGGCACTATGGATACCTTTCTCGGATACAACTCATACAACTTGATGGAAGTAAATGGGTACCATATCGTGCCTTAATCGTTTTCAATTGCATAGTGTCCAGTCAAGTGTAAAAATATGGGTGCATATAACTTACTCATAAATATGTCCCACCGCTCTTACGATAGACATTACATATTTATGACAGGATTAAATCAATACATATTTTTGCAATTGACTGTCCAACACATGGTAAGCAACTCGCAGCTATTATGCCTTTTCCTCTTAGGCTGCGGAATAAGGTGGTTAATAGTCTTCAAATAGACACACCACTAGGAACCGAGTTCCAAGGACGCGACGCAGCTGGTGAGTATATATGTTTACCGCGATTTAAACATGTATTTAATGTGTTTGTTGTTGTTTTAATACAGCTATATGCAGCTATTTATAGATCAGTAAATCATTAACACTTCATCGAAATAAGTGTAATTCTGCTTGCAAAAATCACAGACAAACAGATTTTGCATGGTATAGAACAGCCTCGGAAGTCCAAGACAGATACGCCAAGTGTCAAATGTAACAGTAATAATGCTTAAACTCACTCTAAATCACACTCGAAAAAACCGATTACAATCCGAAAATTCACTTTTATTTTACCTCAAACTGGCATATCGTTATCAAACACGTATATCTTCAGGTATGTTTTAATACGACCATTGTTCTAATAGTTTCCCATGTGACCAGTCTTATTCTTCGTAAAACTTAAGATTGAAGACGTGATCCTTACGTGAACGTCACAGAAGCTATATTGTAGTGGCCAAGGTACATGTGCCCAGACCTATTCTTTGTAAAACTCAAAATTCAAGACGAGGACTTTAAACCTGCGTGATAGAGGCTATATTGCAATATTTGCAACGCCCTGGGTTGACGGTAAGAAGCGGTGTAGTAGTAACGACCTGTACGTGGTGATTGGATCATAACGTCAGTGCTGATCGTGATCGATATCTTAACTGTTACGGATTATGGATATTGTTTTTCTGTATTGTTTTTGTGATAGTGTCATAACGACCGCACGAAGTGTACTCGCCTCTATTCCACCAACTGGACCATTGTCACTTGACAACGACAATTCGCCGTACATTTATAAAACGTTTTCGGTCACTTATGAAATTTTGTCATTTTATTACATTTCCGTATTTTTAAGCTACTTGAAACCTTATCAACCATCAAGCAACCTAAGTAGGGTTATTATATCTTTCAGCTTTGTTTTTTCATGCTGGTATCACCCCACGACATTTAACTCTTCCTTCAAACTTTATCATGTTTGCTCCGGGCTTACGTAAATTAAATAATAAACAACGAGTAGTTAATAATACCTCCGATAAGCACATTTGTTGTGTCGGCTCCTGTCGAACAAGTTGACACATACGGGGCGTCCTTGCACCGTATCAAAACGCTTCCTTGTACAACGTACGGATACAACTTATCGGCCCTTTTACTAGTACCTAATTTGTTCATGTAGTCATTATCAATGATTTACTGGTGCGACGAGTTGCAGAGTATTTGGTAATTCTTGCTGTAGTGATTTAGCTTTATGTAAGTAAATACTTTATTGTACAAAATACATTGGTAAAAATACAGACAAAACAGGTTAGGGTTAGGTTAGGTTTAAATAGTTTAAATGCGGCGTAGTAGTGGGTTAGTTGGAGATACCATTACCAAACTCAAGTGGAGCTGGGCAGGACACCTTGCCAGGCAGAATGATGGTAGGTGGACCAAAAAGGTGTCAGATTGGTGGCCACTTCTAGGTAAGAGGAGCGTCGGCCGTCCACCAGCTCGATGGGTGGACGATATTAGGAAGATCGCGGGTCACTTCTGGATAAGATTAGCTCAGGATAGGGACGGGTGGCGTACTCGAAGAGAGGCCTATGCTCAGCAGTGGGCGATTACGGGCTGACAATGATGATGATGAGTGGGTTAGGGTCGTAAGGAAGGACTAGGCAGCAGAAAGACTATGTTCGCAAAACGTTGTAATTGTATAAGTAATACATTTTTGCACAGTGACCTGGTACGCAGTATGTCTTGGTTGCACGATCGTCAATTATAGCAGAATGCTGTAGTTGCACAATGACTAGGTAGATTTTGGTCATATTCTATTATGCTTTGGTTGTAGAATGACACATATATATTTTGTCTAGATAATACAACAACTTGTTTTTTAATTGTCTATGTAGCAAACCGTCATGGTTGCATAACGACCAAGTTATGAAGACTGATGATGAACGGCCAGATTTTTTAAGAATAAGAATAATTTATTATTGGACAAACACATGCAGATTACAGATTATACAGACATTATCCGTGGGGTTCCAAACTAGGCTGAGCCTGTATCTTGGGACCCACTGAGTCGGTTAATAAAGTGTTGTTTTCTCGTTGTTTTTATTTCAGACGTTTGAAGATTCCTAATCTAATCAACAATCTTTCTGTGATTTCTTTGTCATTCGATTATGTACGCGTTTTGCAACTGAGACTTTATAAATATCTGGCGTATCCAGCCATTTTGCTCTCAGGATGTTCTGCTACTTAGTCGATTTGCTATTAGGACATTTTGCTTATTCAGCCGTTTTTCAAACAAAGACATTGTACAACTAAGTCAAATTTTGTACCCAGTCATTTTAATATTATGGCATTTTAGATGCTCGGACATTTTACTACCGTGACCGGAGGGGCTGTCACTTAACGTTCCAAACGCGCGTTAGGACAATCCAACTGTAATTTTTCCGTATAACATTGACATTTAGATCTACTTAACGTGCGTACAAAGTGTTACGTGATCGACCAGCTGATGCAAATTAGACCTTTTACTTACATAGACATTCTACTACTTATGACCCTAACCCGTAGTAGTAAATAAATGTTTTACACAGGGCAGGTGAAATGAGTAGGTCAAAAATCTTGCTGGATTACCCATTTACAGTCATAGTCTATTAGCAAAGTGGCAGTGTAAATGAGACCTTCTTGATTAATACAGAGTTGAAATTTATTTAACGTTCGGCGGTTAAAAGTGATGGTTAGATTTCCAATCTTGTGTGTTTTTTTCGAACAGTTGTATGAAGACGCGTATGAAGGTCGCGGTATCTGAATTCAGAATATACAATAAGTGGATCCTCCGGGGAATTTTGTAAATTTTCTGAACCGATGCTATAAAGTATTGTGGCCGATAATAAATACTATATTCACAAGTGTGAGGTCTGACGCCGTGAGAAAATATGGTTGCAGATACCAGTTTTAGGCACAGTCCAATTTACAAACACACATCGCAGTCCCGTGTGCGTATAATTGGAAACGACGACACGGTAGCATGCGGGTCCTTGGCTCAAGGCGTTTCCTCTACGAACAAAGCGATGCGATAGTACAAGGCACAACGCTTCCTACTCGCACGGAAACGATTCGGCTGATACCGTGTTCCGGTCACCAACGTGACGCGATCTGCAGCGATAATACTTCAACCAGTCTTGGGTCGGCTGAGAAGTCCCTTTAGATACGTGTTTACTATACACAGGGTAATTTTACTTTAATAAAAGTGAACCTTATTGCGAGGGCCATAATTATCTGTTTTGATTTGCTATTTGTATGATAGTGGAAAACAAGATACACACATTTGTACACAAACACCATTGCCTATGAACGTCTCTCCTTTATTATTAAAAGGATTTACTGGTGTTGTTAGCACCCTGTTAATTATTTGCACATTATGGCCACGTGGATGTTTTGCCCTACCACTACTGGGCGACCAACATTATGATTATCACCTCTAATAAATAACGTACTATTACGGGTTCAGAAACATTAAGAAGATAAGATCAGATTCAGTTAAATCTGTATCTGATCTAATCTACGTAATTTTCACTGGTCTCAGATAAAGCTTGGACTAACTTCCTACACCCAATCTCTAAAGACACTTACAGAAAGGTAATATCATTTTACGAGGCGATACAACATTGCATAATAACTGATAAATTGTCGCGTCGTCGAAATTCATGTAGGTTTCGCTAATTGTAATAAGAATACCGTTGGCAACCTTATACGATGACTATGCTGGCAAATGGCAATATCATAATCACTAATAGGTCAATAACTCATTGTTTACGTGCACGAGTAATTGTTACGGTTATATTGAACGCTTCCCGTCCAGCCGTAACGTATTGGACAGCTGAAACACAACTTTTCGATTACTCCGTCTAATCGCGGCTTTCGAGTGAAATCGCACTAACATTCTAAACCTAGGTATAGATCGCAACTATTATCTGACACGAGCAAGCGTTCGAGCATGTCAGACTTACTTTAATAACTTTAGGAATTGTTATGTCTGTTACTATTGAGGTGTAAGAGGTAGGAGATTTATTTATTGTGTTTGTGTTTAGTTATCATTGCTTAAAAATAGATTTTTTTAAATCTGGTGCACTCCAGATTTAACAAATTCTATTTTTGCAATATTTATAGTATCGTAACATCTTCATATACATAAGATCGATTGGTATTTTGTATTTAAATATTTTTTTATCTACTGCTACTGCGGCGATTAATAGAATTAATTTTTAAAACCATTACAGGTTTTGTACTACAATATTGTCGTGTTCATCACCTTATCGGTGTCATCAATGAACCCTGATGTGAACCGGTTGAGATTGAGACAATCAAGATAAACGCTTCGATATGCAGTTTGACACAACCACTGCCTTCTGTCACCTGTCCAGTGAAATGCCGAACTGTATCAATGAGCGTATCCACTCGATGCATCGCCGATACCGCGCGGACGTGTGTACTCAGCCTAACCGCCAATTACTAGCACTTAAAAAAAACGTGACCTGTCATTTACTGAGCAAACAATTTATTTTGAACCGGAAACTAAATGCAAAAAATATGAACAGTTGTACGTAGGTAGTTTGTGCATTTCTGTAAAGTTGTCGAACGAGTCGTGTTAATTGTTGTTATGGTTATAATTGCAATAATTGCTCTTGTTGGTGGTAGGTTCTTTTTAATTTCTTGAGATTGGTTAATAAGTGAATTTACGGTGGTTAGGTTTGTCTGTGCTATTAACTTAATAGAAAACTCTATCGATGAAACATTGTTTTCAACCAACATAACACAACATAACAATTTCAAGCATTTTGAAAAAAGTTGCGGTCTTTACGCTCAGATACCTTTAACATCTATAAGATATTCCATTAATTTCATAAACTTCTTGGTAATTGTGATACAGACATTATATGTAATGGAAAATATTTAGTAATTTGGTTTTCATTTATTGATATTTAGTTATGTTAACCTGCAACTTCGAAATTATTGTTGTTTTATGATTATTTTATTATATTTTATTGTAAATTATTATTTGACATGTAAAAGTGCCCTGCGCCGAGGAAATTATGAAATTATTGCGTTCGTTTGATCCCTTGCTGTATTGGTATTACTTAAGTTTTAGTTCTGCAATTCCTATATAAGATAGTTAAGGATTTACTCTATAAATCATACACTTAAGAAACATGAATACTTAAACTTTCCTCGATAGAAAAAAAATCCAACGTTGCCTCTCAACAAGTCACTCAAAAGAAAATAAACCCTTAGTACGGCGTAAATACTTCACGGAAGGTCATGAGTTTTTGAATAAAAACAAAACTACATGTTTTCTATGACGTATGCACTTCACATTTTCAAAATATGGATTATTTTAGTAATATAAAGGAAATAACTAAATTCGCACACGTTTTGCCTCAGCCCATTCTAGCCAGAGTCGCCCCTATCCGCTTTAGTCTTGCTTCGGCTGTCGGACGGGGAGGATGTGTCGCTTGAGCTTACCCACGATTTTTAAAACGTAACGACGAATGTTGAGTTTTTCACTATGGGGAACAAAGTAAATAAATCAAAGAAGAGGCGAATAAATCAAGTTGGCGAAAAAACAATGCTAAACGCTTGCATGAAGAATTAAAAGTAAGTCAACGTCAAACTCATATAACTACAGATTATTGTTGTCCCAGGGACTGAGCGCGGGTGACGGCTGTACATTCTCGTTCGAAATGAATTTTGATTAATCGCCGTAGGTGCTGTCACTACCAGGGACTGATTTTGGTTACGGTTATACCGGTATGAAAACGGTATTCCATTACGGTACCGTTATGTCATAAAGGTTATGCGCGCTGCGCGAACATAACGGTACCGTAACCGTTTTGTAATAACGGTTAGCGGTATCAGTTTTAAACGATACCGTAACCTTTATAATACCGGTATTATAAAGGTTATCGAGAAAAGTAAGCAAGCTGGCACTCTACAGAGGAAGCATTGGCTACTAAACATTTAAAGACAAAAATACAAAGCGGCAGAGCCTTTGCCGGCGGTTTGGCAATAACACAAGGCCAAAGTCGATATATCGGTACCTTTAAATAGCGGTTACGGTACCGGAAAAAATAAAGGTACCGTTATATTTCGGTAGCGAAATATAAAGGTTCCGCTACCGAAACCGCTATTTGACAACCGGTATGACGTCATACCGTTAAAATAGAATACCGGTATTTTTCGGTTATGCAGTCCCTGGTCACTACGTCTATGGTTCTTTATTTTGTCGGTGTCACTTTGTTTTCACCATACGTAGTGATGTGTGTTATGGATAAAGCTTCTCAAATAAACAATCAAACGCTACCCGCACAAAGCTGCAGAATTAGTGATATTTAGTTATTTTCTTTTTAGGTTACTTATTTTTTAAATTTAAAATCAACAATGATACATAATAAACCAGAAACCAAATACAACTTGGCTTTTAATAACTAAGGAAATTAGGATAGGAATTTTACATGTCAAGATAATAGACAATAACGTCAAGATCTAGAAAGCACAAATGTGTCATTCTCCCCCTCTATGGTTTCATCGCTGAGGATGTAGTCATTGAGACGTTGCGGCATTCTCCTAGGCCTCGTGGATCTTCTAAAAGCCTGTGAGGGACGAGGAACTTGCAGTGGAGTTCCATAAATCTTTTCTTCATGAAAGCCGTCATTTGAAGGCCTTTCATCCATTTCTGCTGGTTGGTCTACATCGTCGTTGTCTTTATTTGAATTATTCATATTTTCATCACCTGACACAGGAATCGGCGCCAAATGCCTGTTGGATACTGTAGACTCCTGGCCATTACGTCGTCGAACGTAAGAGTAAGTTGGATTACTGTGAAGTAGCTCAACGTCTGCGACATACGGGTCGGTTTTCGAACGAACGAATTTTTTAATAGAATGGGCCCTGGGACGAGCCACGATGGGAGTGATTCACCGACAGGTGTTCTTCGTGGAAAATTGAATAACTTCTCATGTGGAGTCGCGTGCATAAAAAATTATCTAACTACTTATAAAACATTATTAATATAATTATTTGAAATAGTTTTGGTTGTTTAAATTTTGTAAACATTCGTAGCATTTGCCGCCAGTCATTTCGTTTTTTGTAAGCGATCGGCGCACAGCTCTAGCCGCTCGCTCCTGCCTGTGTGCGTCACACGTCACCACACACACCCATGCACGGAACGCATAGAATACCTTAAATCAACTGACGCCAAAAACACAACGAATCCTCAAGTGAATAAAGGGTCGGTAACGCGCTTGTGATTCTTCTGGAGTCAAAAGTGTCCATAGGCTGCGGTACCTGCTACATCAGGCAGGCCGTAAGCTTGTTTGTCACCGTCGTTGTATAAAAAAAAACTCGGTGTTAAGAAGATAACAATTGTTTGATTTTGATTTTGGTTAGCAAGTCAAACAAAACGTATACCTAGGTAGTTTCACGGGAGTTGAGGTGAATGATTGGTTAAACACAAAACTACTTGAAGTACTGATTGCAAAAAAGTCGAATGAATGAAATGAGTGAGTGAATGTAAATGCAAATAAAATCGCTTAATTATATTTTAAAAGGTACCTAACATTAACAGTAAAAAAAAAATCCTTTTATAAACCATCGTTACTTGGCATCTTCAGCTTCTTCAGTTGTTAGTTCCAGTTTATTTTATCACTTCAGTTACGATTCGTTGAATTGTTGATTTTGATATACCAGTTACTTCTGCCGTTACATTGTATATTTCCGTCATAGATAAATGTTGACCTTAAATTATATCTAAAATGACAGAATACGTTGAATAGAATTTCCCAACTTTGTCTGTTTAAAGTTTTTCCACGACCAATTGTTTCAGTAGAAACAGCCATATTTCCGTAGTTATTCAAATAGGCATTTGAATAACTACCAGTTACTTCAGTCATCTTTGAAGAGGTTTGATAACGAAATAAGAAAGGAATGAAAATATAAGTAAAGGCAATTCAGCTACATTGATAAAAACAAGGCTATTTATTACTTATTCTCTTTGGTTTCTACGATTAATATTATGTTCATATACCCCCTTGATCTGTTTAAGGATTATCTGAGTGGCCGCAAACAAAAGGTGAAGGTGGGTAGTTATGTAAGTCAGGAGGAGGAGATCTCTTTCGGTGTCCCCCAGGGCAGTATACTCGGCCCCACCCTCTTTTTGATTTATATTAACGACCTGACCAACCTTAAAATCCACAATGGATTTATTTGTTCTTACGCTGACGATACAGCTGTAGTTTTCAACTCTGACACTTGGCAGAACGTCCATGACAATGCTGAGAAGGGCCTACAACTAATTTCATCCTGGCTCAGGTCGAACCTTCTCACACTTAACCTAGAGAAGACTAATTACATGTGCTTCACAAAATATAATAACACACAACCTACAACAAACTTGAAACTTAAAATGCATAACTGTAATGAAAGTGACCTATCATCTTGCAGTTGTACACCACTCAAAAAAGTGGAGACAATAAAATATCTTGGGGTTATTTTGGACCAACGGTTGTGTTGGAATTCGCACATTGTACACATCAACAGCCGTATCAGAAAATTAATCTGGATTTTTAAAACTCTCAGACACATAGCCAGCAAACCATTGTTAAATCAATTGTACAAGACTCTTGCGCAATCAGTGATGACATATTGCATTGTGGTTTGGGGTGGTGCCACAAAAACATCTTTTTTACAAGTAGAGAGAGGGCAAAGATGTCTTCTCAAGGTAATGTACAAACTGCCCTTCAGACACCCAACGACTGAATTGTACAGAGAAAGTAATGTTCTTACCATGCGAAAATTATATATATTACTTACCGTCCTAAAATTACACAAAACGCTTCATTTTAACCCATCGATATTAAAACGCAGGCTCCAACACATAGTAGCCCCTAAATGCTATACTAAGTCGGTCTTTGCAGATAGACAGTTTAAAGCATCGCATTTATATAATAAAATAAATAAAATACTTAACATTTACCCAATACATCAAGTGAATTGTAACAAAAAGATTACAGAGTGGCTACTTACGCTTACATATGATAACACCGAATCACTCCTTAAATATACATAGATTTTATAAGTTACAGACAATCCCTCTCATAAACACACACACACACACACACACACACACACACACACACACACACACACACACACACACACACACACACACACACACACACATAGTACCTAGCAATCGAGCCTGCTAATCAATATCCAATAAAAATAAGTCCACGTGGACTACCGTCCAATAACGTGCGAGCGGCACCTTTCAACCCCGCGCGTAATCCCTATTCTAAGGCGCTCGCGCTTCCCTTTGTGAAATGCCGCCTCAGTGACCTCAGTCACATTTTGGTTTTCGGGTAATGCACATTATGCACAAGTGCTGCTTTGTTATTGGCAAGTGTCCGATCGCGTGTGACGATGAGTGATAGCTGTGGTGATAAGTGATAGTGATAATCTGGATTATTTACAAATGGTTGATTCCAATCTTTTAAATACGCCTGAAATCCCTTACTTTGTTAAATACGTATCTACCACTAATGTTTTACATCGGAAAATTGTGTCAGACAGTCCTAAGCCTGTTTAAGTATGAAGGAAAGATTGGAATTAATCTCTTCCGACCGTCGCAGTGTTAGTGATACCTACCTATTCGGTTTAGAGTGCGTTGCCCTCACCGTTTGCGCCGTGAATACAAACAGTTGTGATCAACCGACTGGTACACGTAAACAAAATACTTAAGTACTATAAAACAAAAAAAAGGTAGGTACTTACTTTTCTCCGGCACTAGCAAACACTGATATAAATTTTCTCACACCTTCTTTTCGTAATTCCGGAAACAAATGAATGAGTTTGCCTTTGGCATCAAGTATTTATAGTGGTGATCAAATTCATGTCTGAACAAGCATTAAGCATTGTCGGGCGGATAGCGCTTTGCAAGTCTGTACACGAAATTATACCTACGTAATATCGAATACGCAAGTTTGAATTCGAATACACACACACACACACACACACACACACACACACACACACACACACACACACACACACACACACACACACACACACACACACACACACACACACACACACACACACACACACACACACACACACACACACACACACACACACACACACACACACACACACACACACACACACACACACACACACACACACACACACACACACACACACACACACACACACACACACACACACACACACACACACACACACACACACACACACACACACACACACACACACACACACACACACACACACACACACACACACACACACACACACACACACACACACACACACACACACACACACACACACACACACACACACACACACACACACACACACACACACACACACACACACACACACACACACACACACACACACACACACACACACACACACACACACACACACACACACACACACACACACACACACACACACACACACACACACACACACACACACACACACACACACACACACACACACACACACACACACACACACACACACACACACACACACACACACACACACACACACACACACACACACACACACACACACACACACACACACACACACACACACACACACACACACACACACACACACACACACACACACACACACACACACACACACACACACACACACACACACACACACACACACACACACACACACACACACACACACACACACACACACACACACACACACACACACACACACACACACACACACACACACACACACACACACACACACACACACACACACACACACACACACACACACACACACACACACACACACACACACACACACACACACACACACACACACACACACACACACACACACACACACACACACACACACACACACACACACACACACACACACACACACACACACACACACACACACACACACACACACACACACACACACACACACACACACACACACACACACACACACACACACACACACACACACACACACACACACACACACACACACACACACACACACACACACACACACACACACACACACACACACACACACACACACACACACACACACACACACACACACACACACACACACACACACACACACACACACACACACACACACACACACACACACACACACACACACACACACACACACACACACACACACACACACACACACACACACACACACACACACACACACACACACACACACACACACACACACACACACACACACACACACACACACACACACACACACACACACACACACACACACACACACACACACACACACACACACACACACACACACACACACACACACACACACACACACACACACACACACACACACACACACACACACACACACACACACACACACACACACACACACACACACACACACACACACACACACACACACACACACACACACACACACACACACACACACACACACACACACACACACACACACACACACACACACACACACACACACACACACACACACACACACACACACACACACACACACACACACACACACACACACACACACACACACACACACACACACACACACACACACACACACACACACACACACACACACACACACACACACACACACACACACACACACACACACACACACACACACACACACACACACACACACACACACACACACACACACACACACACACACACACACACACACACACACACACACACACACACACACACACACACACACACACACACACACACACACACACACACACACACACACACACACACACACACACACACACACACACACACACACACACACACACACACACACACACACACACACACACACACACACACACACACACACACACACACACACACACACACACACACACACACACACACACACACACACACACACACACACACACACACACACACACACACACACACACACACACACACACACACACACACACACACACACACACACACACACACACACACACACACACACACACACACACACACACACACACACACACACACACACACACACACACACACACACACACACACACACACACACACACACACACACACACACACACACACACACACACACACACACACACACACACACACACACACACACACACACACACACACACACACACACACACACACACACACACACACACACACACACACACACACACACACACACACACACACACACACACACACACACACACACACACACACACACACACACACACACACACACACACACACACACACACACACACACACACACACACACACACACACACACACACACACACACACACACACACACACACACACACACACACACACACACACACACACACACACACACACACACACACACACACACACACACACACACACACACACACACACACACACACACACACACACACACACACACACACACACACACACACAACCCAAATTTTTGATACCAAATAAATATTTTTGATTTTTGATTTTGATTACTCATATAACCCATTTATTTACATAAAATCGGTTAAGATATTTTATTTTCTGTTTTGTTTGAAGTCGATGAATTGTTCTTCAAACTTCAAATCATTTATTTGTGAACAATAGGTATGCACATAATGTAATTATGCTAGATGGTAGGTACATATAAATTAGTCCAGCTATGTTCTGCCCCAAGGCTTACTATCTTATAACTAAAACATGTTCATTATAGCAGATTGAACCTATCATTTAAGTATTCGTTGATTGAGTAATAAGCTTTTTTAACTAGAAATGCACTTAAAGCCCGCTTAAAATCTAAAACAGTTTATTTTTGCTTGATATCAACAGGTAGATGATTAAAAATTTTCGGGGCCATTCCTATAATATTTTTAGACATAAGTCCTGTTTTAGACGGGGCCGAAAACAAATTATTGTGTAATCTTCTGCCTGAATGATACTGAAACTCATTAGGATTTAATTTTACAAACAAAGCTACTTCAAATATATATAAACTAGGTAAGGTGATAATGTTTAGGTCTACGAAATGAGTTTTACATGAAATCCTGGGCCGCAGGCCACGTACTGCTCTTATGCACTTTTTCTGCGCCCTAAAGACTAAATCCCGATCAGTAGAGTTGCCCCAGAATATTACCCCATATCTTAGTGTTGAAGAGACGTACGCATGGTATGCAGTCAATACCGCTGATTCGCTAACTATCTTTCGTAGCATATACAATAATATTAATACTTATAAAAATAGTTTATAGGAACTTTTTGGTGTTTCTTGCAATTCACTGTTGAACCTGCTATCGGTACAATATTAAAACAGCAATTTCAAAACTTCGCTGTTATTACAGTGTTGTTGTGTGCGTGGCCTCAACTCTCGTGAAACTACCTATACCTTATCAGAATTTGAATGTCATACTCTCTCTACCTTACGGTCTTTTTTAAGCTTGAGAGACTAATAACGACAGCAGCCCACAATATTACCACTAGGCTCTGTAGGTATGTGATGGCATGTTTGTGGTGGTGATTTAGGTCTCCAGAGCTCCCGAGGATGTTCAGTGTTGAAGAACGGAGGACCTGCACTAAGGTCTAGCTGAACTGCTGGTGTTTGCTTACTATTGGACACTTGATCTTCAGAATGTGTCTTAGGCACCTAAGTTGGTAAGTGTCTAGCTTTTTAATGTATGTACCTTCATACGTGTACACCTTATAACACAACTGGCCAACTCAACTGTCCCCCATGCAATATAGTTTTTAACCAATTTTTAAAAAAAGGAGGAGGTTCTCAATTCGGTTGTATTTTTTTATGTGTGTTACCTCAGAACTCCGTCATTTTTGAACCGAATTGTACCATTTTTTTTTTAATTGAAATTATATGCTTTTAGGCTGGTCCCATTGTTTTCAAACCTCCAGTTGAATGATGGGAACCATGAGTAATTGAGGGAACTCCTCAAATATATAAGGCACGCGTGTAGTAATTTCGGTTTTTTCTATTATAACTCGTGTATTTACATCCGGAAATCATAAATTTGGTGAAGTGGAAGTGATAATGAAGACCACAGATGGAACTTCTCAATGATGTACTTCAAACTATAAAACGTCACCGATTCTGATGTCATTGAAATAGCAAACAAAGACGTGCCAAGGTGATTCCGAGATCCTTGAGGAATTGACGGAAGTCCTCAAATATTATTGGCCCACATACAGCGATTTGGTTTTTTTCTCTAATAATCAATGTATTTGCCCTCGGAAATCAGTTTATGTGGTAAATTGGAAAATAAATGTAGAAATGTTCATGTGGCTTGGCGGAGTGAATTAAAATCGGTTAAAACTTTGTTTTTAAAGTAAATTATTAAGAGTAAGTTTGGCGTAGCCAGCCACATCAGAGCTCACAATAGGGCAAATCCGTTACTGCTAGGGTCGCCGTCATCGAAATCGATGAGGAGGACTATATATATATATAAATAAATAAATAAATATTTGCGGACAATCTTACACATATCGACCTAGTCCCAAACTAAGCAAAGCTTGTACTATGGGTACTAGACGACGATATACATACTTATATAGAGAAATAAATACTTAAATACATAGAAAACATCCATGACTCAGGAACAAATATTCGTGCTCATCACACAAATAAATGCCCTTACCGGGATTCGAACCCAGGATCTCTCGCTTCGTAGGCAGGGTCACTACCAACTAGGCTAAAGCGGTATATATATATACTATTGGACAGGCGTTTTACGTGTTTTACCAGTTTGGCAAAAAATAAGTCCAAATGAGGTCGGGCTTTGTCAGTTTTCAGTCGCTTCTTTACTCATGTTGATGAAGTGTCACTATCGTCTTTTCATATCATCGTAAAAATGGAAGCGTGGCTTAGAGGCATTGTCCACCCTTTGGTCCCCAATAACGCGATACTGATCCAGCCATCAATCGTGCGCACAATGGCATTACCCTCTTTTACAGTTTACCCTACTGCGTAGCTACATGGAGCCATGTGGATGCGATGTGGCTTTTGAATGGACTTTGGCTGATTGTTGATAGGGTACCAAGTTGCGATGAATATGAACCGTGTGTTATTTATGATATTAAAGATTAGTAGTTAAGCATAAAATAAATAATAAATAATAATAAATAAATATTACGAGACAATCTTACACAAATCAACCTAGGCCCACGGTAAGCTCAATAACGCTTGTGTTGTGGGTACTAGGCGACGATATATATAATAGACTAGCTGTTGCCCGCGACTTCGTCCGCGTAGAACATGTTATCGTCTTAATGTTTCTTTAAAGAATGAATTTAAAAAAAAAACATTGAAATTAGTTTTGTAGTCTTTTAGTAAACAGTCTAAATCTGAAGTTACAAATCTCTTACCTTCAAAATTTCTTGCTCTCTATACAAACTTAGAACCTCTTTGAACCCTCATAGTATAAGTCTGAAACCGTAGTTACAAACTTCTTACTTTAAAAATGTCTTGCTTTCTACATAAACTTCGAACCCCCTTTTAACCTTCTTAGGCGATTAATAAAAAAAAACGCTGAAATAAGTTTTGTAGTCTTTCAGCAAACAGTCTATAACCGAAGTTACAAATCCCTTACATTAAAAATTACTTGCTCGCCATACAAACTTGGAATCCCCTTTAGAGGTTCAATTTAAAAAAAAACCGGTCAAGTGCGAGTCGGACTCACGCACGAAGGGTTCCGTACCATTATCTATAAAAAACTATTTTACTTTATGTTTTTAGTATTTGTAGTTATAGCGGCAACAAAAATACATCATCTGTGAAAATTTCAGCTGGAACTATCACGGTATCAGTGAGATACAGCCTGGTGACAGACAGACGGACGGACGGACGGACAGCGGAGTCTTAGTAATAGGGTCCCGTTTTACTCTTTGAGTACGAAACCCTAAAAACGCTGAAATAAGTTTTGTAGTCTTTTAACAAACAGGCTAGGATCGAAGTTACAAATCTCATACTTTAAAATTTTCTGATTCTCTATACTAACTTAGGGGATTAACGCTTTTCAAGGAAAAATTAAAAAGAAGAGTTTTTTTTTGTTGTATTAAGCATTTTTTCTACAAACTCTCAAGTATCTAAGCTCAATAAAAGTGTTTCCCATACGAATCTTGCACCCTTTTTAACCCCTTAAGGGGTGGAATTTTCCAAAACGCTGAAAGTACTTTATTTGTAAGCTTTCTACAAAGTTTTAAGCGTCTATCTCAAAAAAGAGTTTCCCTCATACAAACTTTGCAACCCCCTCAGGGGTGGAATTTATCAACACGCTGAAAGTACTTTATTTATATTCTAATATGTAAGCTATCTACAAAGTTTAAAGACTCTTGCTACAAAAAGAACGTTGCCTCCATACAAATGTTGCACTCCCTTTCAACCCCCTTAGGGGTGGAATTTTCCAAAACACTGAAAGTTCTTTTTAGGGTTCCGTACTCAAAGAGTAAAATGGGACCCTATTACTAAGACTCCGCTGTCCGTCCGTCCGTCCGTCTGTCTGTCACCCGGCTGTATCTCACTGATACCGTGATAGTTTCAGTTGAAATTTTCACAGAAGACGTATTACTGTTGCCGCTATAACAACAAATGCTAAAAACAAAATAAAATAAATATTTTTATTGACACGGAACCCTTCGTGCGCGAGTCCAACTCGCACTTGGCCAGTTTTTTTGTATTTCAATAAGTAGGTAATCTTTCTCCAAACGTTTAACCTTGTATCTCAAAAAAAAATTTCCCTCATACAAACTTTGCAACGATTTTAACAACTTTTAGGGGTGGTATTTTCCAAAACGCTAAAAGTGCTTTATTTTTATGCTAATAAGTAAGCTTTCTACAAAGTTTTAAGTCCCTAGGTAAAAAAACATGTTACCTCCATACAAATGTTGCACCCCCTTTTATCCCCCTTAGGGGCGGAATTTTCTAAACCGCTGAAAGTATTTTTTTTATTTCAATAAGTCATCTTTCTACAAACTTTTAAGCTTCTATCTCAAAAAAAGTTTCCATGGTACAAACTTAGAAACCTTTTTTAATCCCCTTATGGGTGGAATTTTTCAAAACGCTGAAAGTATTTTATTTTTATTCTAGATAGTAAGCTTTCCACAAAGGTTTAAGTCTCTAGCTTAAAAAACTTGTTTCCTCCATACAAATGTTGCACCCCCTTTTAACCCCCTTAGGGGTGGAATCTTCTAAAATTGAATTTTTCAAAACTCTGAAAGTACTTTAATCATATTCTAATAATGCTATTTACAAAGTTTTAAGTCTCTTGCTAAAAAAACGTTGCCTCCATACAAATGTTGCACTCCCTTTTAATTCCCTTAGGGGTGGAGTTTTCTAAAACACTCAAAGTTCTTTTTTGTATTTCAATAAGTAATCTTTCTACGAACGTTTAACCTTGTATCTCAAAAAAGAATTTCCCTCATACAAACTTTGCAATGATTTTGAACCCCCTTAGGGGTGGAATTTTCCAAAACGCTGGAAGAACTTTATTTTTATTCTAATAAGTAAGCTTTCTACAAAGGTTTAGGTCTCTAGCTAGAAAAACATGTTTCCTCCATACAAATGTTGCATCCCCTTTTAACCCTCTTAGGGGTGGAATTTTCTAAAACGCTGAAAGTAGTTTTTTTGTATTTCAATAAGTAATCTTTCTACAAACGTTTAAGCTTCTATCTCAAAAAAGCGTTTCCTCATACAAACTTTGCAACCCTATTTAACCCCTTAGGGGTGGAATTTTTCAAAACACTGAAAGTAGTTTTTTTTTATTCTAATGAGTAAGCTTTCTACAAAGGTTTAAGTCTCTAGCTAAAAAAACATGTTTCCTCCATACAAATGTTGCACCCCCTTTTAACCCCCTTAGGGGTGGAATTTTCTAAAACGCTGAAAGTAGTTTTATTGTATTTTAATAAGTAATCTTTCTACAAACTTTTTAGCTTCTATCTCAAAAAAGAGTTTCCCTCATACAAACCTTGCAACCCTTTTTAGCCCCCTTAGGGGTATAATTTTCCAAAACGCTGAAAATACTTTATTTGTGTTCTAATACGTTATCTTTCCACAAAGTTTAAAGACTCTAGCTCAAGAAATAAAGTTTCCTCTATACAAACTTTGCAACGATTTTCAACCCCCTTAGGGGTGGAATTTTCCAAAACGCCGAAAGTATTTTATTTTAATTCCAATAAGTAAGCTTTCTACAATGTTTGAATTCTCTAGCTAGAATAAAAATGTTTCCTCTATACAAATGTTGCACCCCCTTTTAACCCCCTTAGGGGTGGAATTTTCTAAAACGCTGAAAGTTGTTTTTTTGTATTTTAATAAGTAATTTTTATACAAACTTTTAAGCTTCTATCTCAAAAAAGAGTTTCCCCTATACAAATTTTGCAACCCTTTTTAGCCCCCTTAGGGGTGGAATTTTCCAAAACGCTGAAAGTACTTTATTTGTATTCTATAAAGAAATCTTTCCACAAAGTTTGAAGACTCCAGCTCAAAAAATAAAGTTTCCTCCATACAAACTTTTCACCCCTATTTAACCCCTTTAGGGGTGGAATTTCCAAAAATCCCTTCTTATCCGTCGCCTACGTTATAAAAGGTAGTATGGGTGTAAATTTCAAGTTTCTAGTTCCAGTAGTTTCGGCTGTGCGTTGATGATCTGTCAGGAAGTCTTCTTTTATATATATAGATAAATACATATGGATACTTATATACATATATAACATCCATAACTCAGGAACAAATATTCGTGATAAACACACAAATAAATGCCCTGACCGGGATTCGAACCCGGGACCTCCAGCTTCGTAGGCAGAGTCACTACCAACTAGGCTACGGAGGCCGTTAAATATATATAAAATAATGTATTTAGAAAAACGCAATAAAAAAAAAATATGGTTTTGAATATTTTCTAGCTTTTGACCATTTCTAGTCATTCACCTGGATTATTTATTCTTAGAACAACCAGACGTCAATGATTTTATTAAATGTATTAATCCAATGAAATAGTTTTCAAAGAAAATAATAAATGCAATTGATTGCCGTTTTTATCATACTTACAAAAAAATATGTCTGTAAGTGAAAGCAACAACTACCACCACAAGTTATAATCCGCAAGAAAAAACATTAGTAGGTAGGTAGATATCTAGGACATCTAGGTATTATTAGTAGTTGTCTGTTGTGCCTACAACTTTAAAGATGGCCAACGTCATGCTATCTACATTAATTTAAATATAATAATTGCTAATAAACGACCGATTAATTCATAAACGTAATAGTTAAGTTTGTATTTTAGCATTAATAACCTTGTACCAGTCAAATAATCCAAAGCAAAACTACCATATCCAACCCGTTCCTACATCCGCTCTGTCCCTTATAAGCCGCGGACAATGCGCACACGTCATAACACCCATCGATCAGTGCTGATCCCCCCCCCCCCCCCCCCCCCCTCCCACCCCGCGTCTAATATAGACCTGGATCATGAGAGGGTCGCATCAGTCTTTCAGAAGCATTGTTTGGTGACGTCTTACTCTAATATTTAAATATTATATAGTCTTGGTACTCGTAGTACCAAGTAGTACTCATAGTCGAGTTTGATATATTTGACACAATGGAGTAAAAACTCCACGATCGTCATTAGAAACATTTCATACCTTAACTGCGAATGTCAGGGTACATTTTGACACTTTGGAAGTGTCTCTCGCGCGAAATATTCAGTTGAAAAAAAAATATATAAAAAACCTTAATATAATTTTTAAAAACCTATCCATATAGTGATACCCCACACGTAGGGATTGATGAAAAAAAAATTTGAATTTCAGTTCTAAGTAACCCCCAATATTATTGTTTATATTTTCTCTTTTTGTGTGAAAATCTTAAGAGGGCGCTCGTTTTTTCGTCAGGAATAAGCGAGAATGACGGATTTTTGACGTTGTAATTCTAAGAAACGGAAAGCTTTTTCTAAATCCTGATTACTTATTTGCATAGGTAAACTCCTCATATTGGTCCCAGCGGCCTCTTATTTAAGAAGAACTGAATAGTTTAACCAAAAATACCCGATTACCGACAGTAGTTTTCTGAAGAGAGCGCAGAGTCAAAATGAAAATTGAAATTTGTGTGAAAATCTTAATGCGGTTCACAGAATACATCTACTTACCATGTTTCAACAGTACTTATAGTTTCGGAAAAAAGTGGCTGTGACATACGGACGGACAGACAGACATAACGAATCCATAGGGGTTCCGTATTTTGCCATTTGGCTACGGGACCCTAAAAATGACGTGTTTCACATGCCATGATATAAGCTAGTCGAAAGTACGCCAATGGTAGTTTAACTAGAGTGAGCCATGATTGCCTCACCGCGACAAGTGCCCGCGATATGGGTCATCAAAACTGGCCGGATTATCTCGCGTCATTGCGCGGGCGCAGTGCACAGATCACACGCAGTACGAATGTGGTGATCTTTTCTACTTGTTGCGTAGTGACACAATCATTCATCACCATACATGTTAAAAGCTTGGTTTTCTTTAACACTTTACTTCGCAAATAAAAAAACGTGAGCTCAAGCCTTGTTTGCAACAAGAAAAAAACTGGCCAAGTGCGAGTTGGACTCGCGCACGAAGGGTTCCGTACCATTTTCTATAAAAACGGCAAAAAAATCACGTTTGTTGTATGGGAGCCCCCCCTTAAAAAAATATTTTAATTTGTTTTTAGTAATTGTTGTTATAGCGGCAACAAAAATACATAATCTGTGAAAATTTCAACTCTCTAGCTATCACGGTTCTTGAGATAGACAGACGGACGGACGAACAGCGAAGTCTTAGAAATAGGGTCCCTTTTTACAAGCTTTATATTAACTTGCACTGTTCGTATGTACCTAAGTTGTCCGTCAAAATTTGCAATCCATTTTTCAGTCACTTCCTGTTATCCAATTGAGCTGAAATTTTGCAAGCATATGTATATTGCATGACAAAGCAATATAATGATGACTTGGAGCTGATCTGATGCTGGAGCTGGAAGGTGGCCATAGAAACTCCGCAATAAAACGACACAACCCCATCGAGTTTGGGCTCGTTAGAATCGTCTCAATGAGTACTTGATAATGGTATGCAGAAAAATACAGTCGGCAGTAAAAGCTTGTACCAAAAATGAAATTTTTGACAGAAACTTATTACTCTTTGAGTACGGAACCCTAAAAAAAGGAAAAAAAGAGTCATAGTTTATTTTATACTTTACATTGAGAATTAAAGGGTTAAGGGACTGATTTATCATTATTTATACACACTTGAATAGTGATAATTTCTTATTTGTCTCCAATACATCGGCCGAATAAGACTAAATAGAAACATTGTAATAAATTCAATCAACCTTTACAAGTTATAATTTCTATGCGGCTGTTGTAAAATCATAAGTCATTAATTTCCAAGACGTCAATTTAAAATACTATAAAACTCAATTCAATTCAAATAATTTATTTCGGAACATTGTCCATAGTTGTTAGTAAAAGCAAAAACATATGAAAAACTTAATTCTAGTGTTAGTGGGTACATGAAATATAAACATTAGGTATTAAACCAAACAGTGAATATCGTTCCAGTGTTTCTGGATACGGCCTTCAAATCTGTCAACAATGGTACTCAGTAGAGTGTTTGGGCTGCCCCGAATTCTGCGCACCACGGATGCTACCCTTTTGCGCATAATAGCGGCAAACCCGTCAACATGCGCATCAGCGAACATCCCCGACGCGATACAGAAACGAGGCAGCCCCAACAGTATCCTGAAACCATTGTTGTACTGTACTCTTAGAGCACTGATAGCCTTCTGCGTGTAGTTAACCCACAGGCTGCAGGTGTAGAAAGTCTGGCAAAAAGCTTTAAAAAGCGTTAACTTAACTTGCTCTGAACACCTTGCAAACCTGCGGGCCACCATGTTGCACCGGACTGCCAGCGCTCTCCTCTCCCGTTCTATGTCCAAGTCATCACAGAGGGACTCGGAGACCCAATGGCCAAGGTACTAAAATTTTGAAACCTGTTTTAGCGGGGTGCCATTTAATTTGACAGGTGGTATTATGTACGTTTTCTTTCCAGACTTAAAAAGGAGCAACTCGCTTTTCGCGACGTTGTACCTTAAGCCATGGGTCTCCACGTACCTTTCACAGATACGCAGCAGTGTGTCCAACTCACTGACGGATGGGGTCAGCAATGCCATGTCGTCTGCATAGCTTATATTATTGACCATTTTTCCGTCTATTGAGCATCCGACCATGGCATTGCTGAGCTCATCCATCAAGCTGTTCATATACAAGTTGAAAAGGCTAGGAGAGCTTAACCCGCCCTGTCTCACGCCGCATTCCAACTTGTACATGTTTGAGTGTGACCCGGCCCACCTAACACTATTATTTTGGTGATCGTACCAGAACCTAAATATGCGAATCAGCTCCCTGGGAAAACTTGTTTCACACTCCAGCTTATCCCATAGCATATCGTAAGAAACAAGGTCGAAAGCTTTCGACAAATCCAGGAAACAGCCATACACGGGCGTATTCCTGGTGGTATAATACTGGGCAGTATGCTTGAGACACAATATTGCAGTTTCGGTAGATAGACCTGCCCTGAAACCAAATTGCATCACAATGCCATATTATGGTGACATGGAGCTGATCTGATGCTGGAGCTGGAAGGTGGCCATTGGAACTCCGCAATAAAAACGACACAACCCCATCGAGTTTGGGCTCGTTAGAATTGTCTCAATCAGTACTTGATGATGGTATGCAGAAAAGTGCAGTTGGCAATAAAAGCTTGTACCAAAAATGAAATTTTTGACAGAAATTCATTTTATGGTCGTTTGTCAAATTCACCTGACAATCGAGTGCTTGCAAGCCTTCAGGTTACTGTTTTAAATCTGTGCACCAGCCGTGTTGACAATAAGTCGGGGGACAGGTCGAGTTATCGCGCGATCTGTCGCCGCAAGGTCGGAGACTGGCCGTTACCAGTGCTTTCAAACGTTTGCTTTAATTGATTTGATCTCGTTTTGAAATCAGCCTGATCTAATCTAGACAAATTTCACGCTATGAGCTGCTGAAACATTTTGTAAACAATGAATAGTTTAACCCAGAGGGTTCGGGTGGTCATTTTAGTATCGACCTCTAAATATCGCATTTTCATTATTGAAGTTAATATAAACCTTTTCTGTTATCTTTGCCTATTTATAATTTATATTTTTGATCACGATTTATGCTGGTTAATGGTAACTACCATATTGTTCTCAACTTTACGATCATCATCATACGAATACCATCTTTTACAGTTATACAGTTGTTGTCTAATGCACATGCACTTCATCATCATCATCGTATCAGCTTTAAGACGTCTACCGCTGGACATAGGCCTCCCCCAAAGAGTGCCAAATTGAGTGACCGGTCCTGCACCATCCGTATTGTACTTACAACATACCTATATGCAGTTTTACGAAAATGCTAATTAGATTAGTAGCAATAACGCGTACTTACGTGAAAAACCAAAAAACTGGCATGCTACATAGGTGGAAGTTTGATATGACTCTATGTACAGTGGGCCTACGCTCCATCCAACATTGGAGCTTGATAGACACACATACAGACACACACTTGTTGCACGTGTGCTAGCTAGCTAGTTTATTTAATTGCATTTTCCGTCATTTAGACGCAAGTGCGCAATGTTTCCTGCATGTTTCGATGCAAGTACCAACGACAACGCATTTCACTGACTATTTGTGGCCCTTAATGCAACGAGATAAGGTCGACTAGTGGTCAGTGTAGTGTGTTGCTGTTTGATATTTATTGACATTGGAGTAGTGCCTACGCACATTACATTACACAATGTATATTCTTCGTTATATCGGTTTTCTTTGACTATACTTAATCCTGGTCAAATGCAAAGCAGGTCCATAGTTCCCTCGCTTACACTGAATAGTTCGAACGATTCTGGTTAGAAACAACATCAGAAGACGTATCAGAGTAAACGACAGCGAGTGTTACTTGGGCGGCCTGGTTTTAGAAGAAAATAATGAATAAATATTGAAAGAAAAAAAAGCGTGGATTATTTGTGAAATATGGCTCAATAGCCGTTTAGGTATGAATATGTGGATTTCATGTTTTTAATTGCAGACCCATACGTCAAAACAATAAGGACATAGAACCGTTTAAGATGATTTTAAGACCAATCTTTGCAATTATTTTCTATCGAGCCGATTTCGTCCAATTATGTTTCGAGTCCATCTACGGTCTTGGAAATATGATGAATATCAACTTATTTTTTTTTGATGTGCTAGAACAAATAGTTTTTCTTAAGAAACTGCTTAAATAATATCAATTTCAACAAAATTAGGTCTTGTCAGCCTCTTAAACACGCTTACGGGTCGGCCACTACTACGAGTGGCGGCGGAAGCGGCAGCGGGGTACAGTTGAGTGGGAGACTTGCCGCTCCAACGTATGGCGAAGCGCTGCCTCGCCAAGTCGTGGCCCGTAGCATAGTATAAAGAGGGCAAAGTATGTTATCTTCACACAAACGCACCGTGCACGGCTTGTATGTGTGCGCTATAGTATCTATAAGTCGCCGCACGCACATTCAAACAAAATCTCATCGAGATTTTGTTTGAGTACTAGAGCGCACACATACCTACAAGCCGCGCGCGTTGCGTATGTATGAAGATAACATACTTTGCCCTCTTTATACTATGCCCGTAGTTTTCGTGCAAAACATACATAGATACATAGATGTACTACATTAATTGGATTCGTTCAGGAGGTGAAGGTGGCCTGATGCAAGACCAGTTTCATGTTTCAATACTATACGAAGATAATGGACTTATGATCCAATTTGATTGAGGGATGAACGTGTAGATAGACAATAATGTCCTATTAAGGATTTATTTTGTGATACGCTCAACATATTAAAATGCGTAATAAAATATCCAATCAGCATACATATAAATTATCTTCTAACAGAATTAGACTTGTACGCGTCTATAGCGTCTGTAGGTACCTATAGGAAACATTAGGGATACTTTTGTTTCTGTATTGTGTTGAGATGAATATGATTTTAGGTTCCGGGAATAAGTAGGTAAGCTTTAAAGTTATGTATTATATAGATAGTGTTCGATTCTCGCCCGCTGCGAGAAGCCGGACGCGCCTCGCGGTGCTCGCGGGTCATATAGTGCCTACAATGGCAATCAAAAATGTGAAGATTGTGTACTTACAGGAATCCCGGCGACACGATATTTTGTTAAGTCTGTCGTTAGCCGTCAAAGTCAGTCAAGTTAACTCAAGCTGCCGCACGTTCTGCGAGCTGTGCAACAATGCGGGGTCCGTATCCCAGGCGCCAAATCTCCCGGCACTTTTATCACCAAATTTTCTGTTCTTTAACCAAAACGACTCGGGCCTTTAGACCACCAAGCGAGTCTTAAACACTTCACCAAATATCCAAATCAACACTCGAACACCCGTGTGTGTCTTCAAAGCGAGCTTTTTTCCAACCAAAAAACAAGCACCTGTTCCGGTGTGCAAAATTATTACAAGCCATAATGTGTCAGCTCAAATGTCACCTTCAAAACCACAGACTCAACACCCTGGTACACACGAGCGGAGTTTGCAGAATAAGGGGTCGGGCATGCATGCGGCCCGAACATATAGTAACTTTGTAATGTGATCAGAGCCGCGAAGAAATGTTCTTCATGAGTTATTTGCCAAAGTATACAAAATTAGAAACGTCGATATGTTACCATATGAAATATATTTTACGCTTTGGTGAACTGTAATGTTATTTATTTTGAATTACAATAAATAAAGTGTATTTTATACACGTAAGATTAAAAATATTCATAACGATTAGCAATAGGTAGTTAATCTCGACACTAAATCAGTTTTATTGCTTTTCATATTACGGCATTGATTCCATTAATTGTGTTTACTTGTAAAATGAACACTGCAATATCTAGCAAGATTTCCTACGACTTGATCTGCAAACAATTCTATAAATTATCATTAAGTGACGGGCACACAGGCCAATTAACGTGGCGTATTATATCGGCTTGAAGTAACATTCTGAGAATTTATACAAACGTGACTTTGGCACATGTTTAATTGCATCTTTGCATTGTTTTTAATTTGGTTAAACTTTATTGCACAATATCAAATTACATATACAAAAGAACTTAATGCCCTAAAGCATTCTTTACCACTCAACAGAGTCAAACACAGAGAAATTATTGCTGGTGTGGTATATTATTAGTACGAATTGTAACAGCAATTTGCCTTGAAATAGGGTTGATGGACGTTCGTGAATAAGGGCGTTAAACTCTTTGTTTAACCGTACACGTACGTCATATACCTACCAAAAAGAGTTGACGGTTGGATAATGGTTAGGGTAAAAAATACAGGGCTGGCACATAACTAAACTACCTTCAGTGGAATAGGCGACCACTTTAGCCTAGTTGTAGTATCACTACGAAGCACGCCTGGGTTTGAATCCTGGCCAGGGCAAATATTTGCGTGATGAACACAAGTAGGTAATGGGCTTGTGACTTTAAATTTGTTTACGATGCCATTCGAACCAGTTTTTGTAGATGTAGATGAACAAATGTTTGTATGGAAGCAACTACATTTACATTTATACAAAGGACATTAATAGCCAAAAAATCAAGATAAATACGGACCTCGCTGACAGCAGCCGAAACGCTTCATACTGATTGGTTTTAAAGTATGACGTCACACCGTGCAATTTGTACTAACCGTTGCATGGAAAATGAAGTAAATTGCTGTTTCGGTCGCGAAATACTGCGTTTAGGTCCATAGTTGTAGTACAAATTTGTTTCTATAAAAGCGTAAGGATTCTATTGGTACAGTCGCCATCACATACATTATATACTTACGATATATTACGATATATTTTGCGTAGGTACTATGCAGTTGACAGAGTCCACACACTCAACTATAATACCTAAATATTTTGGTGAGTCTGTGGACTCATTGTACAGTCGCCCTCACATACATCGGAGCAAACAAGCACGTCACAAACATCGGAACACACCTCTATTTTCAAGGCATTAGGGTGCATGTGCCGATATTTTTGAGCACCTATAGTGTACCTATGTATGTGATGGCGACTGTACCTTTAAATTTACTCTTGGACAACAAATAAAAAAACTTTTTTTTCTAAACTTTCAAGGTTCATATCTTTTTATGATTCGAATTATATTTTGTAATTTATACTTTATTACAATCATTTGATGGTTAACTATCAATTTAGCAACACGACGTTATCAATTTTAACACCACGCAACAAGCCTATTGTTCCTGAGTTTTACATGTTTTCTATGTATGTATCTTTAGAAGTATTTATATCGTCGACTAGTACCCATTGAACTTTTCTTGGCGCAAGATTGATTTGTGTAAGATAATCGCCTGATATTTAAAATTTATTGATATACTTGCATTTCAAATCGTTGTTTGATATTGCTTAATGCAGTGTGCCGTCGCCTCTATAATATAGCTGGAGTTATTTACGTCGCGAGTGGGTCGCCTTGGTGCGCGGGCGCAGCCGCGGCAAGCCGCTAGCGGAATGCGCCCGCTCACCTCGCCGTGTCGCGAATTAGATGATATTCCGAAAAAAACATGGATTCCTCATCTTAACGATATCCTGGTAACATCGTAGAGTCCGGGGTCTGTCAGCCACATAATCCCAAGATTGGTGAAGGCACTAGTTTTTGTTGAAGTGACTGCCATCTGAGCTTCCAACCCAGAGCAAAAACTAGACCTCATTTAGAATTTGGCCTTTGTGCAATGAGTCTTCTTGACTCTTAGAAGATCTCCAGCCAGCTGAAGGTTTATCGAAGACTATCATTATTTGAATAAAGCATACACACTCGTAAAATAAAATATATTCCAACCACTGATTGGTTTTAGTTTCCAGTTTAGTATTAAGAATGTGGGTACCTAACTAAAAGGAAACTATTAGAAGCTGCGTTGATGTCTATTGAAAGCAAACCTGAACATTAGATACAGTCAAAATAAATAAACCGTATTTAACACTGAAAATAATTTTATTCACATCATTCATTCCATTTGTTAAACCAGTAAATAGGGAATAATATCTATACAGATATTTAGGAGTCCGCAGTAAGCTCGGCCGAATTTCAGCTTCCCATACAAACGGAGTTTCGTTCTCATTTTAAAACAACGTGTTGGATTGTAACGAAACTTTGCATATAGGTCTGTAATTAGTTAATATGGCTCCAGTTTATTAAACAAACTAAATACAGCAAAAACAAGTTTTGTATGAAAAACTTTTATTTGCTGTATGTTTTTACTATGGTATCTGAAGCTACATAAACTAATTACAGACCTGGATGGTGCTTAACGTCTTACTTAAGTCTTGTACGTTTTTTAGGGTTCCGTACTCAAATAGTAAAACGGGACCCTATTACTAAGACTCCGCTGTCCATCCGTCCGTCCGTCCGTCCGTCTGTCTGTCACCAGGCTGTATCTCTCTGATACCGTGATAGTTCCAGCTGAAATTTTCACAGATGATGTATTTCTGTTGCCGCTACATCAACAAATACTAAAAACACAGAATAATAGTTTTTTATAGATAATGGTACGGAACCCTTCGTGCGCGAGTCCGACTCGCACTTGGGCGGTTTTCTTATGTTAACTAAGTTAAATTGGTAGTCTAATAATATAGGTTCTTAACCTATATTATTAGACTACCAATTTAACTTAGTTGGAAGGCAGGGTTGCCTACGAGGCAAGTGGTCCCTGTTGTAAATCCCGGCAAGGTAATATAAAAAAAAATGTTCCCAAAATATAATGTTCCCAAAACATTTATTTACATGTTATAATAAATAAAAATAAAATCAGACCACTGGTCCATAGTATGTTAGTAACAAATTAAGACTTAATAACTATGTTAGTAAGTACATCAAAAGCAATCAAAAATAAAAATACAAGTAAAATAGAAAATTAAATTAAATGAGATGTAAATGCTTGTTTCACACGGCAAAGGCGTCCGGTGATCGTTCGCAGTCCCATCCTATTTGGTCCTGCCGATGGCCACTTCGACCCAGTATTTAAATATGGGGCAGTCCATACTCTCCGACAATACCCTGAGGAGGCCATTACCGCTGCCACGCACTCGCCTGAGTAGTGATCCAACACGCTTGCGTCTTATTGCGAAAAAATCATCAGTTCCCGCTTCGGCAAACATGTTGGACGCACTACAGTGCTTCGGCATCCGCAACAGCATCCTCAAAATATTGTTGTATTGGACTCTTAGGGCGTTGTATGTCCTCTGCGTAAAACTTACCCACAGACTGCTGGTGTAGAACGTCTGACAGTAGGCTTTGAAAAGCGTCTTTGAAAATCTGCAGGCAAGCATGTGGCCACGCACCGCCATCGCCCTTCTCTCCCTCATCAGATCCAGGTCGTCCTTTAGGTCTTCTGTAAGGATATGCCCCAAGTATTTAAACCTCTCAACTCTCTTCATGGGCACGCCGCACAGCATGATCGTAGGTATTGTTCTAGGGTTATATTTGCTGGCTTTGAAGAGGACGAACTCGCTCTTGCTAGTGTTATACCTAAGACCATGCTCCTTAGCATACCCCTCACATATAGAAATGAGTTGCCTCAACGAGTCACTCGACGGACCCAGCAATACCATGTCGTCTGCATAACTGATGTTGTTGAAACATGTTTTATCTATATGACATCCGACATGTGCATTGCTGAGCCCCTCAATCAACTCATTTACATAAAGGTTGGAACAACACGGGAGATGTTAGTCCACCCTGACGTACGCCACATTTCAAACTATACTCGTCTGAGTCTTCACCTGCCCATCTCACACAATTGCCCTGGCTGTTGTACCAGTAGGTACTTTAACAAATCGACACACTCACTTGGTAAACCCGTTTTCGCTAACTTGTCCCATAGTAAGTACGTCGTACACAACCAGGTCAAATGCCTTCGACAGGTCCAGAAAACACGCATATACAGGGTATCTTTATAGTACCTGATAGCCCTCTTAACACACAATATTGCAGTCTCTGTGGACAATCCGGGTCTGAAACCGAATTGTGCATCGTGCAATTTAATGTACTTACATAGTTGCTCATTAAGAAGGCTATCAAGCACTTTAGCAAGAACAGTTGCCAGAGAAATGGGCCGGTATAATTTCCCAGGTCCGACAAATCCCCCGTTCTGTTCTCCACCAGCGGCACTACCACTGTCCTAGCCTATCCTCTCTGCTCCCCAGGAAGCTCACCTGGGGAGATAGGCGTGTCTTAAGCACAGCGTGTAAAACATCGCCAGCACCCGCGGCAGGTGAACTCCTGCATACTTGAGATGCTCTATGTTGAGCCCGTCATGACCCGGTGATTTACCTCTCTGTTATACGTATAGGCGGGATAATTAAGTAACTAGCAATAACTATTTAAAATGCCTTAATATTTGAAAATATAAATCATAATGAATAAACTTGAACAAAGGGCGATGATAAAGTTTCTTTATATGAAGGGCATTCACGGGAAGTATTTCGTCGTCTAGTATCCATAGTACAATATTAGCTTCACTTAGAACTAGGTCGATTTAAGAAAGTATTGCCCACCAACACTTACATTAATAAAGTATTATTTCTCGTTCTTAACCGCGAAGAGTAACGACAATCCACGATAATTTTAAAGTAATTATAATGAGTCGGCGATGCGCGTGCGCGTTAACTGATTACGGAGCATGCGCGCGCACCGCCTTGCGAAAACTGCTGACGAAAATTAAGCTGAGGTTACAACGAGGTTGGGAGACCGAATCGCCGTCGAAGTGAAATAAAGTTAATGAATATTTGGGGACAATCTTACACGAATCGACCTAGTCCCAAACTAAGAAAAGCTTGTACTATGGGTGGGAAGGAAAAAAGCGTCCGTTTTTTGATCTTTCGGTGTTTAAAAAAAACAAATTTCAGCATTTTTGAAAATTAAAATTTGTATGGAGAGTGAATTCTTTTTCGAGCTAAGGACTTGAAACTTCGTAAAATAGTTCCATATTAAAATACAAGAAAACAAATTTCAGCGACGAATAATACAAATAATACAGGTACATAAATACTATACATAAATTAGATTAGATTAATTCATTTCAAGATAAAAAACACCCATGACACAGAAACAAATATTCGTGCTCCAATAAAGGATTGTTACCACGGTTACCAGGAGTTATTTTGTTAAGGCCTCCACACACCGGTCGCGGGCGCGGGTCGGGCGCCCTTTACCGGTGTGTGGAGGCCTTAATTGAACGAACGAGCTAAGCGAACGAAGTTCTCTGTTTCTGAGTGGGCCAAAATTCGTTCGTATTCGATCGATTCTTGTGAAACTTTGTAAGCAGGTTCTATAATTATATAGATTTTTGTGTTGATCCAGTTACTTTTTTTTTTAATGCGCAATGTCGAGTTCTACCGCAGTATGCAGTACTACTACTGCAGTAGGTATTAACCTATTTTTATTATTATTATATTTATTTATTTCAGACTAGTAGTCCATAGGGTTAGGTAATACAATAACTTATATAGTGTGTATTGAAAAAAAGATAAAAGCAAAAAAAACATTCTTTGAATGTCTGTGTTATGTCTTATGTTGCATTATTTAAACAAAGTCATCATAAAATAAAATGAGGTTATGGTCACAGGAGTACGCTGGAAGCAGATGGCGCAGGACCGGTCATTGTGGCACTCTTTGGGGGAGGCCTATGTCCAGCAGTGGACGTTTTTCGGCTGATATGGTGGTGATGTTGATGAGACAAAATTATTTATTATCGACAATTCTTTAGAAATATTCTCGACACTGCGAAAATCTCTGCGTGAATCCTAAATATATTTAAAAAAATGGCTATTATTGGTACTATTTATAGTAGACCGCAACTAAAAAGGGCTTGGGGACCAGCATAGTCCAGTGCGCCCACAATGTCACCAACCGTCTGAAGTGGCGCGTCATTGCTAAAGCGGCGACCATTGGCAACTAATAGCTTAATTAATCTTAATCAGTGACTTAAGGCTGCAGTTTTCCACAAATTACTATAGTAGGGCCATTTGATGAACTACCTAAATAAGGATTGATTCAAAACTGCAGAATGATCTGATGATAGCTTGGTTGATTGATCCATTGTCCAGTAAATCACCGATCGTCAAAATGTTATGTAAAATTATGCGGTCACTTCAAGTTTGCAATTTCATCACGATAGATCGATATCATTGTCGATCAAAACTGTCACTGCGCATGTGCGCGATTAAGTAGTGACAATGATTAAGTAATACGGTGTGATGTTAAATTTTGATTAGGTACTTATTATTATTTCATGAAAACCGTTTATTTTTATGTATCCTTATATAATAATACAATCCTAACCCAACGAATGGCTCCTAGACACAGTAATTAAAAACAAACTGGATTTTTTTTGCGAAGTTCGTAGATGGTTTTATTCAAATTCGTTTTTGTAGTTAGTCATCTCTCATAGGAAAACAATAGGTAAGTTTTGACAATCTTACGAAACACCTAACATGACTTATCTTAAAGATGTCAGGGAAATTGTTGCGAAAGGAAAGCAAACCTCATTGTTGAGCATCGAACCCGGGACCCCTCGTTGCGCGGGTTGTTCGGGCCGACCGCGATGTGTGCCGCCGTGACGGCGCGTGCGCTGGTAGCTAGCCGCGCGGTAGATATCCGACTACCTACCCAAGGGCTGGCAGTAGCATGATACTGTGACGTCACCTAACAACATTAATACAAAAAAAATCGTTTCGCTTTTATTACTGTACCTATACTTTTAGAAACCAAAACTAATTGTAAGACACCACAGCGGTGTACTCTTAACACAAGTATCTAGTATACTTAAAAAGAGGCACCAGCACTGTTTCAATGTAACTAAACTGATGCTGAATATTTTTGTTCTTATAAAGTAACAGTTGCACTTATAGTCAAGCCTTAAAGATGTCTTGTAACAGGTTTAAAATAAATTTTAGTTTGTGTGTTCAGTGTTTCCTTTAGACACATAGGTATTATTATAGGATTATTTACAAAATTAAACATTTAATTTATGACGAGACAAATCATGTATCAAGCAGATGCCGTGTCCATTGCACTGAAAGTCTAGATATCTATCCTTCAATTCGCTGTCTGACCGATTGAGATTGTTTGTCGCTGAATTATGTCCCGGTTTTTTCAATTCTACTGCATTCATTATTATTTTAAGCCATTACAGTACCTAATGATTAATGAATCAAAGAGAATGCCTTACAATCTAGCAAGACTTGCAGAACGCACCATTCCGACTGCCGCTTGCCATCACACTTTTTAATTACTAACATATAAACGCATCTTTTTTTCGGCGGTAACGGTACCAGTACAGTTTTAATTTAAGCTTAGCGAAGATATATTTAACGTCAAGTTAAATGGTAAGGTGCCACATGTAGACAATCATTATGTTACCCCTCCACCAACTATGACCGACGCGTCGCGACCACATATAACTCGCTTATTTCTCTTCTATAATTCCATTCTGATTTTATCCCCTTAGTGCGGGATAAAAAGTATCCTATACTGTTTTCTGTGACTCAAACTATTTCCGTACGAAATTTCATCACAATCGGTCACACAATGACACGCATTTATAATGTTACTTTGGATTATGCCTTTAGTAAATAGTCGGTCTCGATCAGAGTGATTTAAGGCCTCCACACACCGGGCGCGGGCGCGGGTCGGGCGCGGGCCCGCGCAAGTTGTAAAACATTGAAACTACACTTCAAACACACATTATACACACATAGGTACAAGTGTAGTTTCAATATTTTACAACTTGCGCGGGCCCGCGCCCGACCCGCGCCCAACCTGCGCCGGTGTGTGGAGGCCTTTAATTAATAGTTATTTTTAGACACTGTTTTTGAAATTTTATTTAATTTGCAGTGATATGCATAATTACACAGTTAACATTACAAACTACGTTTTATCACCCTTTATGAGTACACGTGAATTTTATCGGTCAATTAGATATATAAATATGTATACTATATGTTACGCTTAGATACGCCTGCGTGTGATACAAGCACCGACTCGCGCGCAGATTTTAACACGTCAAATTATGAATATTCAACACATAATTGTAACCATAACGCTGCATTAACTTGACTGTAATTATTTTAAAGCATGCGTTTTTTACATCTCAATCATCAATTGTAAGTAAATATGTGGTTAGTATGTCGTTTGCACATGATATATTTTTACATCGATTGGTAAATAGGGTGATCGCGTGGTTGCAGATTGTAGTCTTACTTTACGATTGTTTAATGATTTAAACTGTGTGTCTTAGTCGTTTTATTTACAGTATTTTTTTCTGATTAGGCTACAAACACCGCAGTTTCTTGGGAGTTTTTGATAATGAGTTACAGTGCTTGGACACAGGTTAATTTATAGGATAGCTTTACGATATGACCTTGTTCACTATACCAAAATTGAAAAGCTTATACTTCATTTACACCTGCCGAAATCGGGTCGTTATGCAATGGACAACACATATAATGTTGCCAAAGCTGCTGTTTACTGCTGAACATAGTTCTCTATCTCCGGAACAGTCAGACACCTTCCAGTTTCACGCGTCTATTCACCTCAAGTTTTCGTTTTAGGCTGCAAGCTATGTGTAGGGCCTAGTGACTAATACCCCTCAATGTCATAAAAACAACGTCATATTTAGCCGGCCAAATTTGCTGCACATCACCGCGAATCCTTTGTCCCTACAGCCATACTCGATCCGGTGACGTCACGCTATTGTGACTCTATATGCGCTAGCGCAGGTCATTCACCGAACTGATTGATTGCTGGTACGTGATGGTAGGTGTCAGCCCTTATGGCGACAGGATAATTGTATAAATTAATGTTTATTATGCAAATATTTGTCATTTATCATTATTTGTCCCTAAAGTGACAGGTAGAGAATGCCTCCCGCCAGCCAGCATCTTTTATTGCATTTTTGCAGAATGCTTCTGTTCACATTGGTAGTTTTGCTAATTTATTGGAATAAACCCAATTTTTACGAGTATAATTTCCCTGTTTTATCTATAGTACTGTTTAGATTCAAGTAAAGAATTTTAATTATCATATATACGTAAATTTCCGCATATCCATTTAATCCTCTCTTTGGGGGTTTATGCCCAGCACTGCAGTGGACGTCTTTCGGTTGATATACATTTTATTATTATTTATTAATTTATTTAATAAACATAGTAGGTACATACATAAACTTATTAATCAACTGGGTCTCACAAGACTGTCGGAACAGTTTGTCTGTGTGAACATAGACATCATAGTAGGGTCATTTCGCCGGTTAGCGACCACCTAATTTCATGTACCGGTTAGCGACCACTTAGCTGAGTTGGTGAACTGAAAGCATATTTTCTCGTTTTTTTATGCTACGGCTAACTGTTTCAATAGGCGTTGTAGAATTGATGTTATCTTCAATTGAAAAAACCATGTTCTTCAGGTGGTCGCTAACCGAAGGTGGTCGCGTAACCGGCGAAATGACCCTACAGAGTTAACTTATTTGTAAATCTGTTAATACATGTTACATAGAATGCATACAGTTGCGCCTTATGACAATGATGATGAATATCATGTTATGCATTTTATCCATTGAAAGTGTTTTGTTCGCGCAAATGTTTTCAACATGCTTCGTTAAAATTATGCTTTGAGGGTTTTAAAAATGGACTCATTAGTGGACATAAAAAATATAAGTTAGCAAATTTAAACCTTCAACGAGAGAGCGAGATGATGGAAAGATAAATGTGGACGACGCGTGGCGCCGACGTGGTCGATGTGCGACAGGCCTGGGTTTGACCTTCGCGACCTCACAGTCACCTAACAAGGGGCGTTTAAAAACCGCGGCGGGCGAACCGCGCGTTTCAACCGCGGCGGGTGAACCGCGGCGGTTGAACCGCTCAGCGTGTTTTTTAAACGGCCGTAACGCGCTCTGATAGCGCAGGTGCTCTAGGGGAGCACTAATCCCGCAGACTGAGCTGCACTGTTGAAGGATGGGGTGTGGGTGACGATAAAATAATACTTGGCGAAAAATAAATGAAACGGTATAATAAAATAATGAGACACAAACTACTGGTTAAACTTTCCCTATCACAATTTCCTACTTCCTATCACAATTTCCCTACTTCTTCCTTTCTTCTTCTTCCTGGGAGCTCCCACTGGTGGGGCTGAGCGAACACAATTCTATCCGGCGATTATAGCCTCTTTTATACCCCTAAGGCATTAAAAGTGGTGGGGATATAATTTTGAAGACCTCGCCCACTTTCACTATGGAAAAGCTAGTTTTTACGTTTTCCTGGTTTTCAGGGAAACCTTAAGGGTTTTTACATATTTTCCTTTAAAAGAACTATTTGTGGGCTATACATTACAATATCTACTAGTTTTCCTGCTTTTCCCGTTTAAATTGGGAAAGTCGATATTTACGTAAAATTACCAACTTTGGTAACATGAAATGGCTTTGCCAGGCCCTAGTGGCTTTAATTAACATTAATTATCAAAAGTGATTATACATACGTAAGGGCATTTACCGTACCTTCCTAACGATACCTCAATTGCTTTCGTACCTCATCTGGTTACGAAGCTATGGCCGGGTGAGACCGTCAATTTTCACATTTACATTAACGTGGTAGCATAAGTTTGACTTTGCTCCCGTCTTTTTAGCCAATCAGAGAAATCAACCTGAACCTTGACCATTATTGCACCATAATAAGCAATAATCTCTATGCATACGTTGTGTACATTTTTATTTCACATTTTATGTAACTCTAGTTACCGATGTCCCTTGTTGACGGACTAGATCTGGATATAGTCTCAAGTTGGTTTCTTTACAATTAATTTGGCTATCTCTCCCTCATTTATCAGGGGCTCTCCCCCTATCGATCTTTATGAAATAATTACTGGAGGTACCTGGTACCTTTATCTTTACTTTAAGCTATTTTCTTCGTCTGTACCTATTGTACTTAGGTCCTAAATAAATCACGCGCTTCTTATATGAGCCGTTTGCTTTAGGAGCTTAATCTGGGCACAATTGCCGTCCTTATGTGAAGGAATTATAGTTACACGTCCTTTCCCTTCGTGACCCGTAGGCCTTATCGTTCACATACTATACAACACCCTTTCTCTTCGTGACCCGTAGGTCCTACATTTCACAAACTACATTCTGTCGCCCACAATGCCCCCGCCGGTATGTATCGCAGATACATACTGGGTTGCAAGGGTAAGCGACAGACTACATTAAAGTCTTACGACATGATTCGTCATCAAATACACTTTTAATCACTTTCACTATCATGTTCATTCACTGTCTTTACTACTTACTTTTCTTTACTACCACCAGCCGCCGCTGCGGTTTGGTGGTGGATTCCGTACGGGTTGGGGGGGCGCGTTTTCCTTGTCGCTGCCTGCCCCTCGTACCGGAATAGACACTTTCACTCTCATAGTCTCCTTTCTTCGTTCTCTTGCCTTTCTGCAGGCTGCTTCTACCAAAGCGACGGGCGGGCGTGCAATGACCAGTCTCCTCGCTGTCTCGTGCTTGTGGTCCTGAAGCGCAGCAGTGCTCGGTGCTGCTGGTGTAGTGGTGGCCGTTGCGGCCGGCGGGTGGGCGAGGCGACTCCTGCGCCATTCCGCCCACTCTACTCTTCTGCTAGAAGAATTGGGGGTCATCTCTGTGGTGACCGTGGTGCTCCCGGGCTCCGGGACTACACCTGACCTCTTCGCTCCGGCGGTCGATATTTCGGAGGCGGCTGCGACATTGGCGCCTCTCGGTGTTGTAACTGTTGTAACATGGTAGGCCACGGCTTCTTCCATAGCCGTGGTTGATGACACGGCGGATTCTGAATTTCTTGACGGCTTTGTAGGTGCAGACTCACTCGCTGTCGCTGCGCGTGCTGCGTACCTCGGTACCGGCCCTTGAAACGGGACACACGGTACATCTGCTGGTTTTAGACCTCGCGGGTCTACGAACCTTTCTTCTTCTAGAACTTTCTCGAAGTTCTCCATTAATTTCTTCTTTATAACTTTCAACCTTCTACGCCAACTGGCTTTCAATTTTTCTACCTCCTGTTCCAACTTCTCTCTCTGACTAGAGATTTCTTCTATCTCCTTCTGGAGCTGTTCCGCCGTGTCTTCCTCCAGATCCCTCAGTGGTGCTCGCTCTGGTGTCGGGGCCCGGCAGTGGGCTCCGAAGATGTTGAGGGATCTGAAGGTCGTTTTGTTCGATGAGTTGCTGTCGCTCTGCTTGGCTAGGGCTTCGTGATGACGGAGCCCTGATGGTGGGACGCTGCAACCAGCGGCCTCTAGGCGTCCTCGCTTAGAGTTCTTCCCCCTGCGGGTCCTCTTTTCAGACCGAGTGGAATCGCGGTCGAGCCTGGCACCCCGACCAGCGACCTGCGATTTCCAAAAATGCGACTCCATGTCGCGTACCTGCAGCTAAACCTGTCTTTCCCAACCCTCAACTGACAAGGTACCGTAAATTCGGCTAACGTTCCGTCAGCGACGTACGCGCCTCTCGGATTAAATCCGGATCGAAGAACCCTATCGACCGTCAATGACCTGACGTTGCCTTTTTGTGGAGGCGGACTTGCAACTAACGAATTTAAACTTTAAAAAAAACTGATTCTATATACTTTTTAAAAAAAACTGAATTTAAACTTTCTAAGCACTTTGAACTACTTGTAGACTTCTTGAGGCACTGTTGAGACTAGTAGGAGCTTCTAACTGGAGTCGAGCGAACACAATTCTATCCGGCGATTATAGCCTCTTTTATACCCCTAAGGCATTAAAAGTGGTGGGGATATAATTTTGAAGACTTCGCCCACTTTCACTATGGAAAAGCTAGTTTTTACGTTTTCCTGGTTTTCAGGGAAACCTTAAGGGTTTTTACATATTTTCCTTTAAAAGAACTATTTGTGGGCTATACATTACAATATCTACTAGTTTTCCTGCTTTTCCCGTTTAAATTGGGAAAGTCGATATTTACGTAAAATTACCAACTTTGGTAACATGAAATGGCTTTGCCAGGCCCTAGTGGCTTTAATTAACATTAATTATCAAAAGTGATTATACATACGTAAGGGCATTTACCGTACCTTCCTAACGATACCTCAATTGCTTTCGTACCTCATCTGGTTACGAAGCTATGGCCGGGTGAGACCGTCAATTTTCACATTTACATTAACGTGGTAGCATAAGTTTGACTTTGCTCCCGTCTTTTTAGCCAATCAGAGAAATCAACCTGAACCTTGACCATTATTGCACCATAATAAGCAATAATCTCTATGCATACGTTGTGTACATTTTTATTTCACATTTTATGTAACTCTAGTTACCGATGTCCCTTGTTGACGGACTAGATCTGGATATAGTCTCAAGTTGGTTTCTTTACAATTAATTTGGCTATCTCTCCCTCATTTATCAGGGGCTCTCCCCCTATCGATCTTTATGAAATAATTACTGGAGGTACCTGGTACCTTTATCTTTACTTTAAGCTATTTTCTTCGTCTGTACCTATTGTACTTAGGTCCTAAATAAATCACGCGCTTCTTATATGAGCCGTTTGCTTTAGGAGCTTAATCTGGGCACAATTGCCGTCCTTATGTGAAGGAATTATAGTTACACGTCCTTTCCCTTCGTGACCCGTAGGCCTTATCGTTCACATACTATACAACACCCTTTCTCTTCGTGACCCGTAGGTCCTACATTTCACAAACTACATTCTGTCGCCCACAATAAACATTTTATGACATTGCATCAACGGGAATCAAGACGTTACATAAAAACTCGAGGCATTAATGAACTTAACATACCTTAAAGTCAAATAAAGTGGTAATTAGTGGTAATAATTACAGTTGAGTCTTGCGCACGTCTTAATTACAGACGGACAGATATACCTTGTTAATAGAGAGCTTGCCAGTGGATGAATGGCTGATAAACGTATTGTAACAACATTATTGTTTGTATTTTCCTCGACTCCGGCAGCCAGGGCTCCTTGATGACGTGTAGACTAACACACACACACACACACACACACATAGGGGAACAAGTAGAGATATATAAAGGTTTTTCTCCAACATGCTCGGAAATGTCCGCCTTACTGTAGCAAAAATCATTTCCTCGTTCCTCGTTACTGCCGAGCGCTAATTTAAAAAGTTAAAAGTCATTATTGTACAGCTTCAGCGGCCAGGAATATGTATGAAAATCCTTTACTGTATAGTTTTTTACCTTTTAACCATACGTATTGACTAAGGCAAATTACTGCAAACAGCCAAATGCTCGTACGTTTCAAGGCCTAGCAATTTATCACAACAACTTGTTATTGTTAGAATGAAAGAAATGTATGGCTGTCTCTTTCCAACTATTGCAATTTGGTGTGATAAATTGCGCCCGTTTGTAGTGTGCCTAAAGTTTTCCCGCGTTTTCTGTATTTTTTTAAGTCATAGACAAATCTCTTACTTTTGTAAGTGATCGAAGTGACGTTCTTAAAAGTGTCTCAAATAGTTTGGAACGAAGAAATAAAAATATTTATCGATATAAAATTCATATCATAACGAACTTTAAATACGTTTAGATTTCAATCCCGTTAAATCTTTAATAAGTAAACATTTTAAACTGTGATCGATTCTAATGTTTTTAATTATTTTAAGTATGTAAATTGAAACTGGCATTACGAGTCATGCCATGCACATACTTTAAAAAAATAGTTGGGTGGGAACTTGATAGGTTATTGACATACTCGCTGTTTTAAGATTATTGAAAATATTATTTTATTTCCTCGCATTTTTGGAGAAAAGCACTATATATGCCTCGGCAGGAACGGCAATTCGTGGATTCGTCTCTATTGTCGGATTCAGCTTCGCTTCGCTCGCTTCATCCGACAAAATCAACTTATCCACGAATTGCAATTTCCCGGCCTCTGCAATAATGTACTTTTTTTTTCAGATAACACATGAATAATAATAATTGAAGGAGTGAGCGAAGCGAAAGCAAGCAAAGTCTCTCGTATGTCTGTCCAAAGGGGTAATCACGTAACGTTACGAACGCGCGTTAGTACAATCCAATTGTCATTTTTCCATATAAAATTTGACATTTAGATCAACCTAACGTGCGTACAATGCGTTAGGTGATCGACCAGCTGGGCTATTATTTTTTACGCCTTCATGCGCTTCACTCCACCCATCACGCACAAGGAAACTAGACCTCTACCTTCGCTTAATTACAGTCAGCATCAGATAGTCAGTAACAGCCAAGATAGCCAAATATATCGCAACACGTCTTTATTACTATGGGAGTAAGGATGTATTTCAGTGCCACCACGCCTCGTACCGGAAGGCGAGGCGTGGGAAGGTAGACCGATGACCTGGTAAAGGTCGCGGGAGTCCGATGGATGTGGGTGGCGCAGGACCGGTCATTTTGGCACTTTTTGGGGGAGGCCTATGTCCAGCAGTGGACGTCTTTCGGCTGATATGATGACGATGAGAATGAAGGATGTGTATATAGAAAAGATGAAACAAAATAATGCACCCGATATTGATTCCATCAGCACTGCATTTGACATGGGCTGTGTAAAATGTTCTGTGAATTCAGCGCACATCCAAATTCCTTATTACGATAAAATAAAGTGCCCAAGTGTTTGACGTCGTTTAAACCTTGTACAATCGTTTCCAGGACTGTGCTAATGAAAATGCCAAGAAATTAACTTTAACTTTTACTTCACCTGCTTGTAATCTTAATTATATTACCACCAGTAATTTTAATGTATTGTACATAAAATACCACCGGTAACAACTGCATGGGTTCCTAGAACGCGTGCGATCGATTTGCGGGTAGTTTTTACTCAAATATAGTCAATAATAATGGTGATGGTGTCCAGTCAACCAATTTGATTCCTAGGCCACCGTAGAACCCTGTCATTTTAACTGCTACATAGCGACGCAATAATCCTAGTAACCCGTATTGACATAGCATTTACAACTGCAAGGTTCTATGATGGCCTAGGAATCAAATTGGTTTACCGTACGGTGAATCATCACGTCTGTAGGTCACTGTCTATTTGCTACGCATGTCATATTTAAAAATTTGCTTATTTAAATGATAATTTAATGACATTTAATTCTAGACAAACAAATATTCAACGTTTTATTGTTTTCGTTTGCTGAATATTTCGTAGACATATACGTAACTGTAAAAAGAACCAAATTATTTAGCGTTTTAGTCGCACATAAATATTTGTATATTTTTAGCTGAAAGACGTCCACTTCTGGACATGCCTCCCCCAAGGAGTACCAAAGTGATCGATACTGCGCCACACGCATCCATAAAAAAATATTATGGCCTATAAGATTTGAGGACTAGGATTATTTTGACTTGCTCCGTCGATATGTGGTGTTATGTTCCCAATGGTGAGTACGATCGAACCTGCATTTGTCTCTTACGAGCAGGCAACAAAGCGAACCCTCAAATCAATAATTCGGCAACGCACTTGTGGCTCCTTTGGGGTCGCAAGCGTTCATAGTAATGTTGCTTGATTTGTTGTGTTTTAGAAATAGCATGTAAACGACTTGGTGACCGCACTGTAAGTTTATTATAGATACATACATACCATCACGCCTTAATCCCTAAAAGGGGTAGGCAGAGCACATGAAACTTGTGTTCCAGTGCCACTTTTAGCATAAATGTGGATATAAAAGATCGACAAAATGTAATGTTGCAGTGATAGGTTGCTAGCCCATCGCCCACAACACACTTCAACCCTGTTCCCTTAGTCGACTCTTACGAAACCCACGGGAAGACAGGGGGTGGTGCTATTCTCACCCGACACCACACGGGGGAGTAATGGAGGGGGGGGGGGGGTGTAAGTTTATTATGTGACTGAATAAATGAAATGAAATGAAATAGGCTTTGGTGTTTGCTTATCATAAGTACGTACGTATGTTTGTCATTGTGGTGAATAAAAATATGATAATTAATTTAAAGGTAGGCCAAAAAACTAGGCTAAAATAGATGTAGGTACTTTTACTTTTCCGTTAAGAGTTGCGGCGCGGACGCAGGTCGAGGGTCACCGCGCTGCCCACCATTAATATCACTTTTATAGTTTTCCGTCTGTCTGGCTGAGTGTCCGCAACTATCAATTAGTTGAAATGTTCTACTTGGGTCGAGACAGGCAAAAGAAAATACATTTCATGCTTGGTTTTGGTCATGTTCAATTTCGTAATTGGGTCATTGTCAGTCACAAAAACAAAAATCATCTTTCCGGTGGTCAATAGTTAAGGGCTTACGCTCACATATAATATGTTTTTATCACATAGAATTATAGAAGGGGCAACGCCGTTTATGCGGATTCAGAGTTCAACCAAAAATTAGGCTTTATAGCCCTTAACTTTGGCAATGTCCACCGAAAAGACGCGAACCTAAATCTGACAATGACCCAATTGGTCATACACAGTGTTTAAAACCAAATTCGTCTTTCTTGTGGTTAATAGTTAAGAGCTTACGTCCATAAATCATGTGTATATGCATAATAATAAACAAGTGGAGACGCCGTTAATGCGGATTACCTAAGAGTCCAAGAAAATTTTGCCTTTGTAGCCCTTTACTTTGACAATGTCCACAGAAAATACGCGGACCTACATGTTCTGTGTATGACCCTGATAATTCAGCAATTATAAAATGTTGCAATACATAGTACCTATATAAAGATAAAATTTACATTTTAGTGAACATCATACCTCGGCAATAGATCCCCAAGTCAAAAATGTAGCAATATTGAGTTTCGCAGGTTATGTTCATTAAAGTGATTTATTTGTTAATCCAAAGATTTAAAAAAAGAACGGTTATAATATCCGCAGCATTCAATGGTGCATGTGTTATTCCCAAAATTATCAGATTCAAGAAAAAGTAAGAAGTCTATTAATTTTCAAAGTTCAGGTGAAGTTCTATTCCGAGTAAAAAAAAAAGAAAGTCACAAGTAGAACACACCTTAACTTTAGTAGTTATTGATGTTATCTATTTGAAGCGATGGCGGTGGATAAACTTTCGGCAGCATAGCATCGATACGTTAGCCAGATTAATGAGATTGTACAAAATACCGCGTTTTGTATACCTACGACATTATCGATTTTAACCTATGCCATTTAGGCTAAATAATGCATCACTTTGGAGCTACGGTACTTTAGCAAAGCTGAATGACTTATTACGATTTGATACGAATATAATTAGTCAGTATTTTGCTCTAGCGAGCCCTAATTTACTTCCCGACGATACCGACTCCCGGAAATTTCATTTCCCAAATCCGCGGTAGAACAGTGAAATTTCATTTCATTGAAAACCCGCTAAAACTCGCCAGTAACAATCACACCGTGCATTGACCCAACTAAACCGTGATTAATTTTAACTACACTCCATACCTTCACTCTTTCAGCGGCAGATCTCTCTTCACGTTTATGAAGTCTTTTGTGTCACCAACAATCTTAACCTGAGCTTCCCCACCTCCCTAGGGCTGCTATAACGCAGCTACAAAGGTGTAAAGGTGCGAGTAAGCGGGGTCTGGTTACGCTGGACGTTTCCAGGTGGTACAATACGGCTGAGACAATGGTCCTGATGAATATGCATGGTGGCATCCGCGCTGCAATTTGGCTTCAGTCTTGTAATGACAATGTGACAAAAATAACACGCTTGCCGGGGCACGCACTTGGTCGGGAAAGCGGGGTTTGAGCTAGTGCAAGCTATTGACGGTTTACTATTAGATTCAAGCTATTGACGACCGCTTTAGCCTAGTTGGTAGTGACCCTGCCTACGAAGCAAGAGGTCCTGGGTTCGAATCCCGGTAAGGGCATTTATTTGTGTGATGAGCACGAATATTTGTTTCTGAGTCATGGATGTTTTCTATGTATTTAAGTATTTATTTCTCTATATAAGTATCCATATCGTCGTCTAGTACCCATAGTACAAGCTTTGCTTAGTTTGGGACTAGGTTGATTTGTGTAAGATTGTCCGCAAATATTATTATTATTATTTATTTAACATTGTATTCAGAAACTTTTGTTAGTGTTTATAACTAGTCAATTATGAAATCGATAATCGTAAACATGGTGGAAAAGTATAGGCGAAAGTTAGCGGTTCGCGCGTCACTGTACGGAAGGGTTTATAAGTTTATTTGTATATAGATTTTTGTATAATGTTGGTGGCAAAAAGGTGTACACCCTGCTTTATGATGATAAACGGTAGCCGTAGCCTATTAGCGTAGATTTTGAGGCTGATTGGTTCGTATTTCGAAGGACACATAATTGTATATAGCATAATTAAAGGAGTTATTTCTTACGTGTTCCAGCCGGAATTCGAAAATGTAACAACTGAAGCATTTAATACTATTAAAGCAAAACACATTCTCTGCCAAAGAATTCGTAGCACTACGCTCGTTGCCGATAACATGGGCAACTCCGTATGAAGAGGAAAGCGCATGTTCCTGGCACAGAAACTACAGAAAGTGTTAAAAATGGTGGATGTTATAAACCGTGCGTTTTGCGAGCGCAGTGCGTAGAGCAGGTGACGTAAGCGCGCGTGCGCTGTGCCTCCTCGACTTCCATTAGCAGCCAAAATGCTACGTGCGCTGACGCAGCTCGCACTGACAGACTACATAGATTTATAGTCCAATTTCTTTATTCTATAATTCAGTTGTATAGTATATAGGTAAAAACTTCAGTAATGTGCCTTACTACCATGTACTTAGTTGTGGAACTTGTGGACTGCTCGAATACTTTATTATACAGTGTGTGTCTACGACCCGGGCTTTTTTTAAAGGAGGTTAAAATTACGTACCTATATTTATAATGTAATCATGATATTAATTTAATCTATAAACTAAATTTCAGACTTTGTTAATTTTCTAACAAATTTTTAATTGCCAGCAATGTACAGCGAAGTAAATTGACAAGTTAGTGTAAATGACAGCTCTTCATACTTTGTTTAGTACGACGTCATACACCTAGTACAGTCAACCAATTTGATTCCTATGCCATCGTAGAACCTTGCCGTTCTAAATGCTATGTCAATACGGGTTACTAGGATTATTGCGTCGCTATGTAGCAGTTAAAGTGACATGGTTCTACGATGGTTCTACGTTGGCCTAGGAATCAAATTGGTTGACCGTACATTGAAGGTTCGGATTTTGGAAATTTAATTGTGCAGTTAATTTACATAGTTATGATTTACTAATGCGTGCAAATAATTGTTAACGAAGCATATTATCATCAGTCTTAATAAAATCCCGGGTCGTAGTACTGTATACTATAACTTTTAAAATTGTACTTAATGTATATTCGGAAAGGTCGTAACTTGAGGCTTACTTAAGTTTTTTACCTATAACAAATGCAAACTACTGTCTTAGTTCTGTCTCAAGATCCGGTGTAAATATGAAACTTTACTACACGTTTGAGTAAGATTCCTCACATTAGAATGATATTCCATTAATTAACAGTTTCTTTCTCAAAAATATAATGAAACTCTCAAGGCTTCTCCTGAAATGTAGCTAGAAAGACTGTTTTAATTGAGGACGTCGACTTATTTCAATAACTCTTTCGTTTCACAACTACTAGCGCCCTCTAGCGCTAGACGTCACCAACTGCACCGATCAATCGATTGACAACACATCACTGCCCTTCCAACTTTGCCATCTGCCCCGTTACGCCGCAAAAAAAGCCAACGGAAACCTATTTGCAATGCAAATGTATGCATTCCTTCAGTTACCACCATTGTACAGAGTTTCAAAAAGGGGTACAGAACTTAGAGATACAAAGAGACTTAGAACCTTTGTCTAATAAAGTGTGTATGAATTACCATATGAACATCAAATGATTTTCGACTATCGATGCTTTAGTTAATTTATAGGCATATTTGCATGTGTGTTGATTTAGGAGCAGATGGTATGAGCTGGCGTTTTTTATGTATTAGATTTATTGATCATTTAACTTCATTTTGCATATAGCTGACAGGCACGCTAAGATATCGCTGGACACGGTATTCGGTATTATACTGAATTTTTCGGTTTAGCCATTCAGTCACAAATGAGGATTTATAGAAAATGTTATACCAATGAAGTACCTACGTCAATTAAAGCAATATTGTTAAAAAAATCTAAGAAAATAAGTTAAACCCCACCCAGCCTACTACCACCACCACCACCACGGCAGATGTCGTCGTCCTGCCCGGAAAAGCAGCGCCACATTATACGTCTATAATTTCCTCAAAAACGGTCCGTGAAAATAAAAAAAAGTTTGTTTTATTTATTTTCTTTTATAATGTATTCAAAACAATTACACTAAATTTTTTGTGTTGTTTGTATAAGGTATATTATAATGGCCGTTGTTATAATGGCCGTTGGGGCGGAAAGGTTCTCGAGTGGCGACCACGTACCGAAAGGCGAGGCGTGGGTAGGCACAAGGTGAACTGATGACCTGGTGAGGGTCGCGGGAGTCCGCTGGATGCGGGTGGCGCAGGACCGGTCATTTTGGCACTCTTTGGGGGAGGCCTATGTCCAGCAGTGGGGCTGATATGACGATGATATTATAATAATACAGCAAAAAGTGAGCTACTCGTCTTCAGGGAAACTATAAAAAGCTCCTCCTGTTGAGTTTAATAGCGCCGTCCTTCGGAGAGTACAGCGGTTTCAATACCTGGGCCACTAGCTCACTGAGGACCTCAGTGATGATGTTGACATTGAGTGAGCGTAGGGTTCGATGCAATAAGCTGGTTTGCAAAGTGCAGCAAAGATGTTAAGATCAGAGATGGGAAAAATTTATTCGAATACGAATGACGAATAAGAATAAATAGAATTATTCGCGAATGACGAATAAATATTGCGAATAGTTTATTCGTCAATATTTATTCGCGAATCTTCAAATCCTTTTGTCAATCTTTTCATACTTGCGGCCTGTGGACCAGCTTTACGCAGCAATCATACCTTGCGCGTTCAATATAATAATGCGTTTAGGATACTGATACTGTAGTGCGTCAGGGATGTTCGCCGATGCCCGCACGGATGACTTTTACGCTATCATGCGTAAAAGAGCGGCATCCCTACTGCACAGATTGCAAGGTAGTGCTAACAGTCTCCTAGGCGTATTTTCCTGCAGAATAGACTCCAATCACAACGCGTTGCCGACCCTTTATTCACTTGAGGATTCGCAGTGTTGGCAGATAGAGACATGCAGGTCCCTCACTCCCAACACAGCGCATCCTAGGGAGCTCTGGCGACCTTACTCACCACCAGGAACACAACACCACATGCTTCATATTAGCCATGCAATATAGCAACACTACAAAGCAGTGGTGCTATTATGGCTGCGGTCTTCTGTAAGGTACTTCCCCAGTTGGGCTGCTCCATGTATATGCTCGTATGAGCGAGATGACATTCCGCTGTGCCCTACCTCTCTTAAAAATTGCTGATTTCTGATTTTTAGATGGTTTTTAAAGATATGGTACGCACAATGTATCTAGCCTGTGAGCAGGCATGCAAACCATTAGAAAAATATTTAAGGTCACAGATATTATTAAACTGCAATTACTTTATAAATAAATAAATAATATTATACGCTGCAGTGTACCTAAACTAAGACATACTTACCTACCTAACCTGCTGTAATATAATATAAGACATACTTTTTCACCTTAATGTGATAGTATTATGTATAATGTTATTTAACATCTATAAATTGACATGTAAAACTACGTTTTATACAGGAATAAATGAAATGAAATGAAATTTTTATGCGGACAATCTTACACACATCGACGTAGTCCCAAACTGAGCAAAGCTTGTACTATGGGTACTAGACGAAGATAAACATACTTATATAGATAAATAAATACTTAAATACATTGAAAACATCCATGGCTCAACAAATATTCGTGCTCATCACAGAAATAAATGCCCTTACCGGGATTCGAACCCAGGACCTCTTGCTTCGTAGGCAGGGTCACTACCAAAGCGGTCGTCAAATAAATCAAATGTCAAATGTTATGAATAATTTGGAATAATACAATAATATTAAAAATAATCGAATAATATTAATACAGTCACAATTACACTAATAAAAATTAAGAGGCTCAATACAATTTGACAAAGATTTATTTAATTATGCTCGAAGTAATCTTTGACACTATAAAAACAGCGGTCTTTTAGCGGTTAGTTAGCGGTCCAGTTTGAGAGGCTACGTTTAAAAACGTTCCCCTCGAGCACTTTCAAGTTTACAGGGAGATTGTTGTAAACCACTGAAGCTGATGGGTTGAGGTCTTGATGATGAAGTAAACGCAGGGAGATTTGACACAGTTTTAATGTGAATAAGATTTTAGAAATTTGGTACAGATAGACAGAGACAAAATATAATTAACCCGGCAACGCGCGGCTCTGTCAGCGGATGCAAGCAGACTGACTGGGCCGGCCGTGGGGCGTTAGCAAAAATGCACTTAAGTATGAACTTATAGCTAGACATACATATGTATACAAATAGGTTCTAGAAATCGGGTTTGAAATGAGCGCGTCGCTAACATAGCCCACCCCTAGTGCGAAGCACTATTCTACCAACGGCACGGGAGCGACGCGAGCCGCGGCCCGGCGCAGCACGCCGCTCGGGGTGGAGACTTCGACGACCCTCACTCGCCCGTCTCGACCTGGAAAAACTGTTTTAATAATACCTCGTGGCCACACGTTTCGCGGTGACCCCGGGTCCGCGATCAAAACGAGGTCACCCTCGCGCAGGGGTGGCTGATGATCTTGCTGCCACTTCTTGCGAGGTAGCAGCAGAGGTAGGTATTCCTTTAACCAACGGCGCCAGTACATATCGGCGAGCCTTTGAGCAGTTCGCCACCTTTTTCTCAGGCACAGATCGGAGTCATCAAACTCACCAGCCGTGGGTAAATTCGTCGAGGACCCTAATAAAAAGTGGTTCGGAGTTAATGCCTCAGAACTGCCTGGTTCGACCGACACGTGGGTCAAAGGGCGGCCGTTCACAATATTTTCGACCTCGGCCAGTAAGGTCAGCAACACTTCGTCCCTTGGCGCGCGCTCTCTCTTAATGGTGTCCGCCAAGCGCGCACCAAGTAAACTTGCTTGAAGTTCAGATCTTGGCACCGTCATCTGCTTTACTGGGGTCACTCTGCACTTACTGGCTATGAATGTGACATTAACTTTACCATTGTTAGTCCAGCGCCAGTATGCTACCGCGCACATAGCCTTTGTAGACGAATCACAAAAAATATGTAGTTCTAAGTTATCATAACAATTAGTAGGTAACAAGTCCATACTATTATTCGTTAGCGCGGGCGTAGCACTCGTAGCGGGTCTCGAGGAATCGACCAGGGCGTAGTCGCTTGATTGCGTCACTCTCGTAGCATCTGCTACAAGTGCTACGCCGCTGTGCGGGGCGGCCGGCTCGGCCTCCGCGCACGTACTTGTGGCGCTGCGCTGGTAGCATCTAGGTATGCGAACATTACCTATTACCTTTAGTAGCTCCACCCAGTCGCACCATGAAGCATAAATATCATTTGGGATCTCGTCATCCCAGCCTAGAGATAACCGCCATGTATCCTGCAGCATAATTCGACCCTGTATCGTAAAGGGCGACAAAAAACCGAATACATCAAATATTGACATGACCACACGTAACATAATTCGCTTTGTCGGCCTTTGTTTATGTCGAATTATACTGTCTGGAATGCGCTTTAACGAAACGTCAAAACCTAATTCGTCCTTACCTGGATACCATAAGAGCCCAAGTGCTCGCTCGCCCTCAAACTGCTGACCGACTTTGAACTTAACGGCAGCCGTCCCTAAGGTCTCTTTTGGGATATTATCGAGTACCAGGAGGCTATTACTTGTTAAGTTTCGCATCTCAAAACCACCACTTTTATGTATGTCGGTGACATCCTTAACCATCTGTATTGCCGTGGCTTCGTCCGGCAGGCTCTGGATGTAATCATCCATATAATGTGAGTTAACTATCGCGTCGACCGCGGCGGGCATAGATGACTCATACCGCAAAGCGTTCTTATTTTTTATAAATTGAGCAACAAATGATGAACACTTCGCGCCAAATATTAAGGATGTCATCACATATGTTTTGACTGGTTCGGTGGGGTTGCTTCTCCACAAGAAGCGTAAGGCATCCTGATCCTGAGGCAATATTTTGACCCTTAAAAACATATCTTTTAAATCGCCCGTGACCCCTACCTTGTGTTCTCGAAACCGCAGCATGATGCCAAGCAGCGAGTTCAAATAGTCCGGACCCCTAAGAAGATAATCATTTAAACAGAACCCTTCTGTGATATTTGCTGCATCAAAAACTAGCCTCATTTTTTTTTTATTTACGTTATCAACGCCAAAATGAGCTAAGTACCATGTTCTTTGAGTGCATTGAGTGTCTTTTAGTTCCGAAGCGAAGCCATTGCTAAACAAATGATCAACACGTTCGGAGTACCTTTGAGCGTAACTGGGATCCCGACTCATTTTCCTCTCGATCCCTTTGAGCCTCGTAAGCGCACTGGGATAAGAGTCTGGCATCGCACAGTTAGGGTCCGACCAGGGTAGACCGACGTGCCAGCGCCCGTCGACCAGCTCAGCAGTTCGCTCCAGCTGTTCGACCGCACGCTCGTCGTCAGCGTTCTGCCGCGGCTTACCTGTCACTCCCATAGCGTCCAGCGCGAACCCGCGCAGCACCTCCTCGTGCAGGTCCCGCAGCTCCTGCTGCTCACGGCCGCCCTCGCTCACGAACAGCACCGTCGCACCGCGCGCCGCTCCCGCCATACGTAAGGTACCATGTATGCACCAACCTAACGGGGTCAGTGTAGCTGACGGCTCATTTCTATTACCCAAAATGACTTGAAGTGGCAACAATAAATGATAGTTATCCTGGCCAATAAGAATTTCTGGTTTAACATCGACATTACACATAGAACTCATAATATTCCTTAAGTGAGTATATTGAATACAATCAACAACAGACAAGTTATGCGTAGGTAAATTTAATTCGGATACACTTCTTGCCCTAATAGAATGAACCTTATTGTCAGTCCCAGAAAGTTCTAAATTCAATACCGCGCTATCACACGTCATCACGTTATCGCCCCATGGTCCATGTACTCGCATTGTCTCCCGATGTCCGACTAGTCCAGCTCGCGACGCTAAATCGGCACTTAACATTGTAACAGTCGAACCATCGTCTAGTAACGCATAAGTGTTTATTATTTCACCGGTAGCCGTATGCACACGTATAGGTAGCACTTTAAGTAACACTTTGCAACTACTAGCGTTTACGTTAGTGACCGCCTCTGTAGCTGGATCGGAATCGACGGTAGGCCCCGCCAGGGGCTCCGCAGAGACTCCAGACCCCGTTGACGTGGTCGGCACCTCACGAGGCAAAGCGCGCTCCGCCAATCGGCGCGCTTCATTGTTTGCATTGAATTGGAGTAACGAGTGATGACCTTGACCGCAACTATCCTTATTACATACCGGCGCCGGGCAGTGTTCCCGACTATGGCGAGAATCCAGGCACTTATAACAAATGCCGTTACGTTTCACATATTGCCAACGTACTTTCCTGAGTGCCTTCTTGAATTGCTTGCATTCGGATAGTTTGTGTTTTGATCCACGGCAGAAATGGCACTTATCTTCGGTATTCTGCTCAGTTTGCAATAAAACTGTTTGTGGTCGCGCGTACCTATCCTGGTATTTAGTTTTGTTTGTATCGGCAAGATAACCGCTCGTATAAATGTTAGTAGTAGTAGATATACGTATAGCTTCCGTATTCAAGAAATCTGTTAAAATATCCAATCGTGACTTCTTGCCAGTCTTTATAATAGAAAAACTATAATCCGACCACTTCGATAACAAAAGTGTAGGCAGTTTAGATAAAACTAGGTTGACTACATTTATGCCTTGTAGGTATTCTTCGCGTCCTACTGACCTTACAGCTTCCACGAAATTCTGTACCTTTACAGAAAATTGGACTATATCCCGCTGGTACTCTTGAGACAGTGGCTGGATCTTCTTGATGTCCTGCATAAGCTTGGAAATGATGAGGTCTGGATTACCAAATCGTAGCTCCAGCGTCTCCATGACGCGTTCAGGCGAAGTTGCACTGATAAGCAGAGCTGAGACCGCATCTTTGGCAGCTCCACGCAGACATTTGCGTAGTCTCCAGAGATTTTCTTTGGGTTTAAAATCGCACACTTCGGTTGACTCGTGATACGCCCTTTTAAATTGAAGCCATTCCAATGGGTCGCCGGCGAACTCGGGTAAGTCGCGGGGAGTACAAATGCGGCTCAATAAGTTGGCGTCCGGTTTGTTCTGGACAGAGGCTGCAGCTAGCTTCTGGACCGCATCAGCAAGCATCTGGACCGTGTCCTGTGATGTACCGGCCATAGGCACATCGGCGGTAGGTATCTGCGGCTTATCTAATTCCAGCTGGCTCTTTTCCATCCAGTTCTCAATATTGCGTGCACAATCTTCCTTACTTTGTGAACTGTATGCTTCCTCCTCCTCTAAGTCGGCTAGGTCTGCCTCTAGCTCTTTGTCGATAAGTTGCATCCGTATTTCAGCCTTTCGTTTTTCAGCTTCCAGGGCTAATCTCTTCTTACGTGCCTCGAGGGACGATGCCGAGGACCTGGGTTTTGCTGGATGTGAGCGCGTAAGGCGTGGCTCGGGTTTTATACTGCTACCCGCCATTGCGTCCGAAACGTGTTGCGTAACCATCGGCGTTTCTCGAACACTCTGACTTTCTTGTTCCTTTTGGACATTATTCTCTGTATCTTGAGCTTCGGCGTCAAGACGCTCCTTGCGTACGGTACTCCTTGTCTTCATCACTATAGGCGTGCGTATCATCCAACAGATCAGGCTCGAAGACCAACTGAAGCTGATGGGTTGAGGTCTTGATGATGAAGTAAACGCAGGGAGATTTGACACAGTTTTAATGTGAATAAGATTTTAGAAATTTGGTACAGATAGACAGAGACAAAATATAATTAACCCGGCAACGCGCGGCTCTGTCAGCGGATGCAAGCAGACTGACTGGGCCGGCCGTGGGGCGTTAGCAAAAATGCACTTAAGTATGAACTTATAGCTAGACATACATATGTATACAAATAGGTTCTAGAAATCGGGTTTGAAATGAGCGCGTCGCTAACAACCACAATGCACATATTAAAAACATTCTTCCCATACATCATTTTTCTATTATTTATTAACCTCTCCTCGCGTTTTGAAATATGGGTGGGGTGAGCTCTTACAAACATACATATTTCTCTGATATAAAGAGAGGATAGAGGAAGAATTTTTTGCCTTTTGAAAAGTGGGACGCAACTATCGTCGCACCATGCTGTACAAATTACCCTGACATACTTTTTTGGATTTTGAAAACCCCGTCCACGTCAACAGCTTTACCCCACACTATTAACCCATAACTGAGGACAGATGACACATATCCGTGGTATGCGGTCAATGCAGCATGAACTGAAACAATGTATCTAATTATTTTGAGTGCAAAAATAAAACGGCCCAGCTTACAACACACTTTTTCAATGTGTGTCTTCCAGTTTTTAGATGCTTATCTACTGTTATTCCCAGAAAATTAAAAGAATCAACTTCATCTACAGTCATGTTATTATCTTATAGTTCACATTTATCGGTATACTAATTGAATTGTAAGATGTAAATTGAAATTGAAATGATTACTTTTAGTCATATTTATGTGTAGGTCATTGTTATTCATCCAATTAATTATGTCATGTAATGAATTGTTTATGTCATACTCAAAAGTTAATTTATTGTTACATTTTACTATCAGTGTAGTATCATTAGCGAACATGATTGCTTTATGTATTGTCGCCTACGATTGGTCGTTAATACATAGGAGAAGTAGTAATGGTCCCAGTATACTTCCTTGAGGAATTTCATTTTATTTGCTTTGAAGGGTTTTTTCGAGAATGTAACTCTATTGATTTCGAGACATTGTGTTTTATCTTTTAAATAATCTTCAATCCAATCCAAAGCTTTCCCTCTCACTTTAAGCTTACGAAGAATTGAATTCAAACCTAGCGACGTACACAAAAAAAAACATTAAAATCCTCCCTGCCGTCTAGGAGGAGTTCAGTGAAATACCGACTGGAGCGCCACCTACCGGGTCCAGTTGTGAATTCAAACCTTGCAGAGACCCACCTGAACGTTTACAAAAATATCACCAAAATCGTCCCAGCCATTTAGGAGGACATCAGTGACATCCCGACTGCAGCGCCACCTACCGGGTCCAATTTTGGTGTTTTCAAACCATCCAGAAGCCCATTGAAATATACACACAAAATTTTATCCAAATCGGTCTAGCCGTTTAGGAGGAGTTAGTTGACAAACACACAAATACAAATAATACAATACAAAATTCTTTATATTCTTAAATTACAGTCTAAATTCATGATAGGGATGGAGCCGCCCGGTAAACAAACAAAACAATGCCTGTATTGGGAAGCCCCGCTCTTCCATAGATTATAATAGGCACTATACTAACACACTAGGTTTTAATAGGTTTTTTTTTATTTTATACTAGACTAGAAAATAGTATGTGTGAGGGAGTGTGTGTCTGCGTGTGTGTGTGTGTGTGTGTGTGTGTGTGTGTGTGTGTGTGTGTGTGTGTGTGTGTGTGTGTGTGTGTGTGTGTGTGTGTGTGTGTGTGTGTGTGTGTGTGTGTCTGTGTGTGTGTGAGTTTGTGTGTTAGTGTGTGTGTGTATGTACACGTAACGAAGAATGTTATATATTAAGATATATATGTATATGTATATTCTTTATTGCACCAAAATAAAAATAATAATTACAAAACAAAATTACAAAACTTCCAGACAACATTATATTGACATATAGATTATATTAGTTAGACACAGACTAGTTTTGTTTCCACTACGAAAATTCTGTGTTATCTTTATGTTTCCAGCAGTACGAGTATTACCTACTCGTATATCCAACTATTGACCAGTATGTTAAAGAGACTCGAACACTACCAACACTACCCCCTTCTGAAGATGTCAGGTAAAAATCATAAAGCGACTTAGCTAAATAAAAGAGAAACTAATGACAATCAACCAGCAGCTGCTAAACAATTTGGCCAAAATATATTATCAAATGGCGCACCTTTACCATTCTAATGCAAATTAACGCAAAAACCATCGATTGGAATCAATGCATTCGCATAATTTCCCTATAAATCATACCTATCTATAATGCTAATTTTACTATCATATATTTGCAAAGATAAATTGTGCTTGTCAACTCCGATACTGTATTTATGCCCATAGTTTTTCTTCCACATTCCGCTGTGGCACCGTTATATCGGTTATATTATATCTACGAGCATCGATATTTAATTATCTTGAACATCGAAAAACGTTGTCAACACAACATCCGAGTACAAATTGCCGTTTTAGATACTAATCACGGTTATTTTTAATCGTTTTAGAAACAATGGGAGCATCCCATCGATAAATTTGCTAAATAATAGTTATCGAAAATAAATCCAAAACATTATTGTGGTCCGGAAAGCATAAAAATATTTCAAATTGTCAAGACAATAGAACCAAGACAATGGCTGGTCGCAAAAAGGGGCCAAGTGTTTTTTCTTTAAAAAAGCGTGTTTTTTTGCGAAGGGCCGTCGACAACAATCGGTGTACCGCCCTTTTTGGTGGGTATTGATTTTTTTTGAATAACGGATCTGAGGTTTGTTTATTTTGTCCGTTTTCATTATAAGTAATGGGCTGTAAAGAGTATGATGGCGACTGCATGAAAGGGTTACCGAAGCGACTGCTCTAATTAGAGTAGACCCCTTTACATTAGAGGTACCATAAAACCGACTACTTTAAGTACAAAGACAGCTTTGCTAGACTTTTTCATTTTAACTAACTATTGGTATTTTTTGTGCAACTTTTGCCTAATTGTCAACTTTTACAATTTAACTGTGTCAACACAGTAAATACACATCTACCTTTTAAACTAATTACTAGTATTAAAATATTACGGTATATTATCTTCAGCTGGGCCTTACGGTTGTTTTCAAATATTCAACCATCATTATACAAAAAAAAAAACGTAAAATAATCGGTTGGTTATAAAGACCCAATTTGACATAAAGATCCGAGTAACCTACTTTACATACGAACTTCCTTTCAAAATACCTGGATTTCTTTAATCACAAAATGTGTTAACCCCAACCGATGTAAAAATCCATACAAACGACGTAGTTTGCATCACAAAGATATGCGCCCGCGACCCGCCAAGGTGCCAACCGCTAACGGACCTACAACCGTTTCCGAAAACCGTAAAGGAAGTAATTACATATTCTAATCCAGCCCGGTTCATGTGTCACCGGGGCACAATAAAAACGCAACAAAATGCGTGCCTCCAACGGTAAGACGGGCCTGAGAAAAAAATGCATCAAGAATCGCATTTCTAAACAGCGAAGACTACGAAAAAAATCGCGTACTTACTTATTAATCTGTAAAAAATAATCAATACTATCAATCTAATATCGACCGTAACTATACGCGAAAAGGTACAATCTCCATAAAAGGTCCCCCCGTGTGTGGCAACAAAATTTATGCACGCATTTGCATAATGTGCATAACCCCTAAATTTTATTGTGTAAAAAAATAGGATGGGTAGAACTTTTTTGCATAAATTCTTACAAAGGAAACGGGTTAAACCATTGAGGAAGTGAATAACGCGGATCCGCTCCCATCGAGGTCTCGGAATCAAAGTTCAAAAGTGCAACAGCACAAAAAAGGACCCTAACAAAAAAAAAATAGAAAATAAAATCGCGAAAGTTAAAAGTTGGCGTTACGGTCTTTCGCGAGCACCCCTCGCGGCCGCATAATAGAGCACAATGTACCTGACTATAATTTATGCGAGAATATTAAGAGAAATGTACCTGCCCTTTTTTGAATGTTAAGTGCAACGTAACCCCTGACATTATTGAATAGGGTTAAGATACTATTTGAAAGGGAATAATACAAAAAATGCAAATAAACTGTCCCAACTTCGCGAGGGGTACAGGTATAGAAAAAAATCGCACCGAGAACCAAGAACCGTATTTATTGTGAGCGGAATGTTAGCAACGAAATGCGATTTTGCATGATCACCAGCACTTGTCATCTCGGCGTATAATTTGGGTGTGTACGGGCCCTTTTCTTATGCATATTCGTGAGGGGTGGCGCATAGATAATTCTCTTTTTAATAGCGTTTTTTTATTATGCGTCGTATGCAAAGATTTATTGTCGTAGCTCGGGATGTGCGTGAGAATGCCGTGGCAGATAATCGAATTTGCCTATAGCATCCCCAACCCTTTGATATCGATTGAAAAGATCCTGGGAAAAGATGTATATTCAAACAAGGTGTCATCATGCTGAATATCGATTGCCGTTGGGTCCCTTATAGACCATGGGAATGATACAGTGAATAGGAAGAGCGGACGGTTTTTGCATAATCTATTAGTTTGTGATCATTGTTGTATCTAACGGAATTTCTTAAAGGGGTTGACAAAGACGTTAAAAAGTTGGGACCGTTATCATTTTTTCCAGCTACTGTCCATTTTGTGGAGCACTTTTTGTGTGTTTTATAACTGTTTTATGTGTAGGTTTTGTTGCGAGGCGTACATAAATATGAATAATTTAACGAAAACTAAGAGTTTCGTAATGTTTATTAATATTTATTATGTAAAGTAAATACCGTAAATAATACCGCTTTGTTTGATTGTTTTTGCTCGTGTGGTAGGAACTTAATTGGACTGATTAAATATTTATTTAGAGAACATCGATAAAGAAGTTGTTAAGAGTGTTATAAAATTGTTAAGAGTTGTATAATCATCACGTGATTATTCTTGGCAAATGTTGTTCACCTTCGTGTCACGTGTATGGTAATTGTATTCTTTATTTTACAAACTTAATTATTTAAATGTAACGATATATTATTCATAAAGTTGGTCAGACTCATTCATTTCAGATTGAAACAATGGATTCTGTTAATCAAATAATTAAATGGATTTTAACGTTTTAAATATTGGCTTTAATACTGTGTGTGTGAATAAAAGTTAGTAATTAGTCTTTTCTAACTATTTAAAGCATTGCTTTTCTTTAAAAGTTAATATAGTTAATTACGAAATGTCATCACCATTACAAAAACATGAATATTTTAAACATGTCGAAGTGCGCCCCTGTTGCTTCCATTTCAGCGTCTTCCATAGAATTCAAAAACTGCTCACCGACAATTATGCATAAACAAATGACTTCAAAATTTAAAAAAAAACTTGTTACCTCTTTTTATCGTCCATCGGTTAGTCAAAGGTCTGCCCCAGTTTTTGCGACAGAAGTACCAAAACAAACAGCGGACACTGATACCGTAGTTGCTAGACGGACAAGGGGAACAGAGTTGGCAAAAAGTCGTCGTAAAGTTAATTATGTTGAAATGCGTAAGGGGTACAGGGTGTTGACAATGTAGATATAGTGAGTATGAAAAATAAGTAAACAGAAATAAACAATGTCAATTTATGCATTAGCTACGATTTAAAAGTTGAATATAGAATATAAATGTTACACAAGAAATCATATCAAATTGTAGCTGTCAATAAATGAAATAAACTCTTACAATTCTTACAAAACCATTTCCATGAACTCATGAACAGAGGACAGATCCTATCGGAACACCTTAGCTTTTAGAATAAGCAATGTATGGCAAATTGTCAGTGTCAGGTGACAATTGTCAAGTTGGTGAAATAAAAAACACGTAACGTTCCGAACGCGCGTCGGTACAATTTAACTGTCAATTTTCCATATAAAAAGTGACATTTAGACCCCGACGTTCGTACAATGCGTTACGTGATCGATCGATATTATTAGGTACTACATATTTTTAAGTATTCTTATTTAAAACGCTTCTTTTAGAAAGAAAGCAAGAAAAAAAAGAATTGAATTGATTGCCATTTGCCAGCCAAAATAACACCACATCACAATTACTGCGAATCCTCAAGTGAATAAAGGGTCGGCAACGGCAATAGGCGACGGTACCAGCTTAACATCAGGCAGGCCGTAAGCTTGTTTGCCACCGTCGTTGAATAAAATTAAAATTAATAATTATCTTAAATAACCCATTACCTAAGTGTTTGGCAGTGTACATAAGTATCTAAAATAACTCATTTAAAATCACGTGGCATAGATAGATTACAATTGCAGGTAGATATAAAATTAAAAACCTGAGTAGGTATTAATTTATTAGACATAGCAGTTATTAAAACATAAATAAAATAATTATTAATTGAAAGAATTAAAATTACATTTAATGCTTTTGTTCAATTTATTAATGAATAATCTGGATAATCATATCCAGATTATTCCCTAATTAATTGTTCATTAATAATGAATTGAGAATTAATGATTAATTGGTATGCACGTTAAGAACGCAAATACGTTTTTTTAAATCTCGTGTTTTGGTACCTATTTACTTTTAAACTATTATGAACGTTATGAAAAGTTCCGGACCGGACCGGACCGAGGACCGGTCACTTTGGCACTCTTTGGGGGAGGCCAATGTCCAGCACTGGACGTCTTTCGGCTGATATGATGATGATGAAAAGTTTAGGTACCTACACATTATGACAGTAGGCACGTGATTGATCGAAAAGAATTGAAATAAAGTTTAACTACGTATGTAAACTTAGGTATTCATAACGCAGAGATTACCATAATTAGGTATAGTTAAAGATATTCATTCTCATAAAGATTATTTATGGAAATTATATTTTAACATGAACCTTAGGAAAACATTAATTTGTGATTTATATCAAACAATTAGCTCTGCTCTACTTGACTAAACCAGAGTTAGTGAGATTCTTTTCCGAAGAAACGGAATAGAAATTGGTGATTTACACTTAACTTTTTTTTGGGCATCTTTAATTTGATGTGAACAGTGGCTCTAGATAGTCGCAAATTAGTTGTTCACAGCTACTTTACAAACTTAACGAAGAACATTACTAAGGTAAAATACAAACTTTAAATCCAAGACTGAAGGTGGTATTTCGCTAAATCGTATCGCAAAGCGATTTGGTGGTTGTCCAATCAATAGTTGAATATTTAATGTAATTTTTCTTAATATATTCTAATAGTGACCACGCTGTGTTTATGGTTTTGGTCTAATTCTGCCTAAATTCCGGCTTTCTCTGTTCGCTGTCATGGAGTACAGATGTTAACGGAGAAGGTTGATATGACAAATGAGACAATAGGGAACATTACTGCAATGTTCTGCCGCCAGAGTGCAGCACTAACACAATTAGTAAACAGTTTTTTTTACAACTTTGACAAGTCCTTCAAAGCTCTGGATCAAATAGTGAAGAAAATATTTCAATGAATAAAATGCATCAGTGCCGCGTAATTGGATGCAAGAATGAAGGGCATCATTCATTTACGAAGGAAACGATGATATGAAAACTATGGGAAGCGGCAATACGTCGTAAAGCAAAAAAAAACCCTCATCCACCTTTAAATGGCTATAGGATGCCATTTTAATATCACAGTACAGGTATTTTACACACGAATGATAATAAAACGATTGTAGTTTAACGCGTTTTTATCAATTATTCGTTATTGTTTGTTAGGTAAATAAATATGACATTGTACGTCATGGCGGTTTGTTGGTGCCGGTTAATGTACGGCCCGATAATACGCGTCCATCTATCGTTATCTCTCTCTTTTTGTATGAGTTAAAAAGAGACATAGATATAGAGGATGCCTATTATTGGGCCGTACATTAACCGGCACCGGTTTGTTTACGGGTTGTGTTAGTGTCGCCCCCTACGCAGAGCTTTGCGTAATGTTCCCTATTATTTTGTTCGTTGTTCCGTTCTTACTGTTGTCAGTAAACTTGCGATAAAAATATTTACAAATTAAAAAATACTTAAGGCACTCAAATTCTTGAGGGGAGCGTATTATTAGCATACCTAATAACACTGTACCACAACAATAAACAATAAAAGCACAATACAATCGTGATGTGTCTTTTTATCTGAATAATTGAATAATGAGAAATGTTATGAAAGTGAGTGAAGCGAAAGTGGTTTGTCAGGATCGTAGCAAATGGAGATCCGTGATCTCTGCCTACCCCTCTGGGAAAGAGGCGTGATTATATGTATGTATGTAATTCATGCTTAAAACGTGTCAATTTGTGTCATTTATTTCAACTCCTGTCTTAGTTTGATTTATAAACTATAACTAATTTTTAAACTCTTCAGGACTGTAGTTGGTGTCTGTCAATTTTAATTTTATTTTAAATCTAGTTCAAAATTAATATTTGTATCATACAATATAATGAAACGAATTAAGTTCGTTCAAACATTGCAAAAAATTACGACGCTTACGATGAAGTCTAAATGGCTAAACGATATGATACAGAGGATGAATATAATGGAAAAATAAACCATCATCGTCTGTAGCCCTAGACCCTTCCCTCCCGCCTAGAGCTACATACGATGATGGTTAATTTTTCCATTATATTCGTTCTCTGTATTATCGTTTGAAATTTGATCGTGGTAACTTCCACTTTAAATTTAAACGAAAACAAAAATATTTATCAAAAAATTTGTTTCGTTAAGAAGTGTAAATTGCTCCTTTTAAATTATGTAAGTATTACGATTGTTATTATTTAATTAACATGTAAGTACTTTTACTGTATGTTTTAAATAATGTAGTAGTACTAACTATTGGTATTTTTGATAGTCTTTGTATGTCTCTTACAGAATATATCCCAAATCTATTAATATAGAATTAAACTCGAATCGAGGTCGAATATCGCTCGACATGTTTCGAACCAATAAGCGGTCCTTACTCGTGAGTACTCGCGATGCCGACGCGTTTAGCACTCCCTTGACTTGAGTGCTAAGCGCGCTGGCATCGTCATTTCTATATAAAATCTCCACTAGTTTCCGTCCACCATGGCCTCATAAAGAAATCGTCAGCAAACGGTCACAGTTTTATTTTTTGCCCCAATAAAGCGACACACTGTAACTGGAAGGGTTAAAATATGCAAATTGCGATAAATAAAGTGCCTGGACTTTCCGAAGAAAGATCTTTTTGTGAAGTAACTGTTTTGGTGCCTGTAATTCTTTCGTTTCGGGAGTTTGGGTGGCGGTCAATATTGTTTTGTGATGGATGGATGTTTATACATATGTATATAGATTGTAGATATGATAAAACAGCATATATATACCTTCTAGGGAGTACCGTTACAGAGATACCGTGACACATCCCAATTTCATTTTAATACCTACACTCGTATATACCGGGTGTTACTTAAGTCGTGATACAAAATAGCAAAATGTGAATCTATTCATGATTCTGAACAACTTTTACTATGGGAGCAACTGTGTCTTATGCAAAAAAAATAGGCTATTCATACATTTTCGTCAGTCTAAAATGAGCAGTGTATGAAATAGAGTATGAAATATTTTGCAAAACACAAAGTTGGTCCCATAATAAAAGTGGTTCAGAATCATGGTAGATTCACATTTTGCTATTTTGTATCACGATTTAAGTGACACCCAGTATATACTGAACTTTTATATAGGTACTGTATATTGAAACGTGTTAACGTATTCTGACAGAATTAGGGTGTGAAACAGGTCGACCTGAAGGGCCGATTTTTATATTTCCTCAGAAACACTCGGAAGTGCTCATGATTCTGTAAAATATTGGCATATTTTTATTCCGTTTAGTCAAAACGTATGGGATTTTCTGAACTCAGCAGAATTTTTAACCTTACCACTTACGAGTATTAGCTAACTCTGACGCCAACTGAAAATCGGCCCCGAAATTACATTAAAATGCATAACGTGTGTACACACTTATAAGGTTCGTATGTGCATAATTATGCGTTATGTTCTGCTTATGTTCGAATTTGAACTGTCATTTTTAATCCCCGACGGAAAAAGAGGGGTGTTATAAGTTTGACGAGTCTGTGTGTGTGTGTGTGTGTTTGATTTTTTTGACTCATGTCAAAGTGGCAACGTCAGTTGACTGTTGTCAAACCATGATAAAATCGTGTAAAATAATTAAAAAAAAACAGTGTATCGCGAAAATGTTTTTTTTATTGGTGTTATGTACAGATTTTAGGTTGTTTTATGTTCTCGACAAGTTATTAAGTGATATTTACGTGATAAATTTAGAATTTCAGTGTTATTTGGAAGTTTCAGTGGAAAATATTATATATACTTCTGACCGCTACAGAAGTTTATTATGCACCATGTGGGAAATCTTTTACTTCTGACCGTTATTGAATCAATTTTTTCATACTTGAGGCAACATTTTATTATATACTTTATTTATGTTCGTAGTACCTACAAGAAAAATCTCGACTTAACGAGATTTTTTTTATGATATGTCGACGTAGACACTGAGAAATGAGAGGATAGCTTTGAATAGCGGTGTAACTGCCAATTTTGGATATACCTAGCCCTTGCTGAGTATAGATTCAACAAATGAATATTCATTAGTGTTATGGATAGCTGTAGATATAAATCTACAGCTAGTTCAACAGCTAATTTCAAGTCACCTGGCCCTAAAGGAGAGTGACGAAAAGTTATATTGAGTGAAAGCCATATATCCATATCGGTCTAAAGGACGATATATTCCCCACGTGATTTTTTTAATGAAATTAATCACATACATAAAACCTGAGTATGGTGTTCTACTAATACATGCCCGCATAAAAAAATATGCAGACATCCTACTATCCATACTCACGCCACGCCCAACTAAGGGATGAAGTAATTTCTGAAACCAAACTGTTTTAAATATAATAAATGTGTGTCAGTTGAATGATTTGATTTATTGCCTAATTTTATAATGCCAATATCAATCAAATGGAAAAAATCTAATATGGGAGCGTTCAATATTTACCATATTATTATTTTTTTCCACGTACTATGTTAATATCGTTATTTTTAGGGTTCCGTACTCAAAGAGTAAAACGGGACCCTATTACTAAGACTCTGCTGTCCGTCCGTCCGTCCGTCCGTCCGTCTGTCTGTCACCAGGCTGTATCTAACTGATATCGTGATAGTTCAAGCTGAAATTTTCACAGATGATGTATTTCTGTTGCCGCTATACAAAAAATACTGAAAACACAGAATAAAATAGTTTTTTATGGATAATGGTACAGAACCCTTCGTGCGCGAGTCCAACTCGCACTTGGCCGGTTTTTTTTAATTTGCTGATGAGAATCAAATAACTTTTAAAATGTGACATATCCAATTAATTCTAAATATAACATCCTTAAACCATTCCGATCAGCCTGTCCTAGAAACATAGTTTATGTACACAAATCACAAACATACTATACAGATCTTAAGAACCATAGTCCCATGTCGGTGGGTAAGTAAGTAAATTGTACAAACAAAGTAATAAGCAGCTATCGTAAAGACATCGTCACAGATACAAGTCGATAAACAGTGAAACTTACTGGTACCGTTCAATAACATGATACAGAAAACGAACAGAACAGTCTTCAAGGATTTTTACTATAGGATTTTATTAGGTACAGTTGACTGATCCATTGTCGACCTTATTGTAAAGAAATTGGTCTGTTAATGGTCAGTGTATCGTGTTGATGTTTGTGCTTGATGCAGAAATAAGCAGGAAAGACGTCTTCAAAACAAAGTTTTAACCGACTTCAAATCAGTAGCCAAATTGCTTCAAGTTAGCCTATAAAATTTGAAAAATTCCCTCGATTTCTCCAGGATCCTATCATCAGAACTGGATGTTGGTGACAGAAAATGAAAAAAAAATCAAATTGGTTCATAAATTACCGAGATATCGCGTAACATACACACATACAAAAAAATACAGACGATTTGAGCACCTCCTCTGTTTTTGAAGTCGGTTAAAAAAGAAAAAGGGATTATAAATCTAAAAAGAAAATACGGCGTAATTTGTTTAAAGTTTTGGGCACTCTGATAGTATAATATTTACTTTATTTACTAGAACCAAATATAGATGATTACGAGATCACGTCTTCGAGCGGAGACACAAAGCGCACGCCCACCACCTCCGCCCGCGCCGTCCAGCTCCTCGCCATCGTCGTCGGGTGATGAATTCGCCACAGCGCCCGACACCAGCGAGTCGAGCGACGAGCGCGGGCCGCCGTCCCCGCCGCCACGACCACCTGCGCGACGAGGACGACCACCGCTGCCGGCACGCTTGGGGCCTGCGGGGCATCCTGCTCCGCCCAAGGCTCCCGCTACCGGTGGTATAGTGCGCCGTATGCAGTGGACGCAATCCATTAACGAAAACTGCATGCGCGCCTACTATGGGGCGACAGAGGGAGGAAGTAATCTGTCCGACGTTTCGGGGATCTCTTCGGGGAAACCGAAGGTTTTGTCTGTGCAATTGCGGACGAAGTTATCATGACGAACAATTACCGGAGGTATATCCTGAAGGACGGTACGGTCGACATTTGTCGGGCATGCCGCCGTCCTGGAGAGTCACTCAGGCATATTATCTCTGGTTGTGGTCATCTTGCTAACGGCGAGTACTTGCACAGACATAACCTTGTAGCCAGAATTGTTCACCAGCAACTTGCTCTTCTATACGGTCTTGTGGTCTCCGAAGTGCCTTATTATAAGTACACACCTGCGCCAGTTCTCGAAAATGATCGTGCCACGCTCTATTGGGATCGATCTGTCATCACAGACAGGACTATTCTTGCCAATAGGCCTGATATCGTGCTGACAGATCGATCGAAACGCCAGGCAGTGCTCGTCGACATCACCATCCCCCATGACGAGAACCTCGTGAAGGCCGAGAAGGACAAAGCCAGCAAGTACCTAGACCTGGCTCACGAGGTGACCGCCATGTGGAATGTTGATTCGACGATCATTGTCCCGATAGTCGTTTCGGCAAACGGTTTAATAGCGAAGAGTCTCGACCGTCACCTTAAGAGACTCTCGCTAGATGGATGGATCAAGGGTCAGATACAGAAGGCGGTACTCCTGGATACTGCGCGGATAGTCCGGAGGTTCCTGTCTCTGTCGCCCTGACCACCGGTAGCTTAGGCCCTGCCTCGCTGCCGGTGGCACCCTAGGTAAGGTTTTTTATAATGTGTTTTTATTTTGTATGTTTTGTATATTTATTTTACTTTTATATTCATATTGTAAAAAACCTAATCCAAGAATGAAAATAAATGAAGAGAATAATATGTTGTACAAATACACATAATTTAGTTTATTGTTTTTCACGGGTCAAACGCGATATTTATTTACCTGTATTACTAACGTTTCAAGACAAGTTGCATGCGGTCATGGTCACAGATGACTGTCGTCCCAGCAGGTTGTCTATTTCTCTACCCTCCAAAAGTCGATAAAAATCGCGTTAGACCCATTTAAAATAATAATTTAAATACTCAGATAGTATTTCGTAATGGCGTAGAATTATTGAACGAGCGAGCGAAGCGAGCGAAGATCTCCGGTTTAGTTTAGGCAAAAATGCTTTCGTATGTCTGCATACGCATTTCTCAACAGATTCTCATGAAAGGGTATAACCGTGTTTGTATGGCGAAACTGCCTTTGACGAGAAAATGGTTTTCCTTTTGCTTGGATAATTATACGTTACGTTGTAATTTCACCAAATATCAGCCCCAAAATCGTCGTGATTTTTGAGATAAATAAAAAAAAAGGAAAATCGTTTTTATTTATTATCTACTAAACTAGCGGCCCGATTTTTTTGAAATTTGTATATATTATGAAAATAATAGAGGACTTAAAAAAAATACGTAAAAATTTTATATTTAAGTTAAAAAAAAAAGATTTTTAATATTTCAAAAAAAAAATTTTTTACTTGCAAGGTGGCGACACCTTCCGATATTGGATATTTTATAAACCATTTAATACTCTACCACATATATTTTTTCCAAAAAAATATCACTCGTATCAACAGGTTAAAAAAACGAATTTGTAACCTCTCCTCATACATAGGTTTCCCTTTACTAGGTAGGGTAGACAAAACACTCTTTATGTACTAAGTCATTGGAAATATAATATTAAAATCCTATAAATCTTTGCTGTTAAGACAAATACAAATCGTTTATTTGTTAGACTCTGACATAATATATATATATTAAAAATATATATATATAATGGAAATAGATTTTGGGTTAGTGAGGGCAGCTACCAGATCCCGTGTTGCTAGGCGAATAATGGCCTTAGGAGACCTTCCTTCGATTTCATATTAATGAAGATTGAAGAACAAGATTTAAGACACATGAAATAGATAAAAACAAAACACTAAAAGTAACTACCAGGCAGGTTTCGAGAGGATAATTATCAATGATAACCATCACGACAACTATTATCGTAACAATAACAGATGGATAATTATCGATTGATAATAATAAAAAATTGCGTTCGTGAAAGTGAACTGTATTCGAAGTATTCGAACGTGTATTCCCGCACTTGCGTCTATCCGAACGCACGAAGTGTCAATGTGACGTGCCGCGCCCTGGGGATTCTCTTTACTAGAAAATTCAGTTCAGATTATGCAAAGTTGAGTAGTATACTGGTGATACTTATCGGATAATCATCCAATAGTTATCGGATAGTTATAAAGAAGCGTAATTATCTTGATAATCTCGAACCCTGCTAACAGGGCTCCTCCCGCGCTTCATATATCCCTATCCTTTCGGAACGTTCTGTCCGTTTCCCAAAACACCCTTTCCCAAAACACCCGTTCCAAAATTATCAGTTTCTCTAAACGAACGTAGGCCAAAAGACCCGTTTCTCATCGCATCATTATGTCAAAACACCCGGTTCTCATAGCATCCGTGTGCCAAAAGATCCGTCTCTCATGATACCCGTATTCCCAAAAGACCCGTTTCTCTTCGCATCACTATGTCAAAACACCCGGTTCTCATTGTATCCGTATGTCAAAAGATCTGTCTCTCGTGACACCCGTATTCCCAAAATATCCGTTTCTCTTCGCATCAGTATGTCAAAACACAATAGAAACCCATATGTTCTGTTCTATATTTAACACAGAATACCTAAGGCAGAGGGACCATTTTCTACAAAAATTAAAAACCATTAGGATGAGATTAGATGTATGTATATCTACCTACCTAGATTATATGCAGTACAATATGTATGTATGCAGTGCACTTAAAACATAACGCTCGGTATAAACAAAAAAATAAAACCGCTAGTTCTCGATGAATTTAACATCCATTTTGCTTCACACCAATTACAAATTGCAATAGATATGACATCAATTAGCAATCAGAAAACTCATGTCATGTCAGTTTTATCTATATAAGTGGTACAGAAGTGGTATTGTAAAGAGGTTTCCCAAATACACATACCTACTACGTAACTTACGCCCTTTGAATTTTGTTCAAGTTCATTTTAACAATATACCTAGTCTGCATCAGCATGACTTTTGGGTAAAATATTTATCAGGAAACGGATTATATAGGAAAAGGTGGTGACGAAAACGGATGTTTTGGGAACGGGTGTTTTGGGAAACGGATATCAAGACAAACGTATCTTTTGGGAGAATCACGTTTTGGAAAACGGATTATTTAGGAAACGGTAGTGACGGGAACGGTAATTTCGGGAATATGTCTTTTTGGGAAAGGGACATCAAGCCAAACCTATTTTTTGGGAAACACTTATATCGGGAAACGGATTATTTGGGAAAAGGTGGTGACGGGTACGGATGTTTTGGGAACGGGTGTTTTGGGAAACGGACAGAACGTTCCGAAAGGATCCCTATTGACGTGCAGTACGTCTAGCACAACTTGCTGCTAAGTCGTGTCGCGCGCGACTCAGCGACTCCTGTCTCACTCGTATTGTGCAAATTAGAAAGAGGTGGGTAGATTCTCTCGAGTCGCGTCGCGCTTGTTGTGTCAGTTGTGCTAGCCCCCCTGATCTATGAAGCGCGACAGGAATAAGACAGGATGCCCGAGTCTAGCCTCTCGGCGACCATCTGCAAGATACTGTTGCCGCTCCCCCGCACACGTCTTACATATATGTACAAAGGTTACTTTAAAAACCATCTGATACTTCCTGAGTCTACATTACTTGCGCATTCGTACGAGTATAACCTTCCGCGCATCCCGCACCGATCAGGAAGCTCTCTAGAGTCCTGGAAACTTGAACAAAATTATAATGTATAAAAATATATATTCTGTTATTTTCTGTACTCTGTCCGCTCCCAATCCCAAGTCTTAGCTGTAAACGTGTTGGATAATAATTGAATCCGATATGAAATGATGCGCAGACTGCCGACTTGTAACTCATTGGTATTTTCTAGGTAAACTAAAAGCTTATGCGAATAATATGTCCAAAAAAATAAAGGAGGTCGTGTAAACGTCCTGATCTTCGATATTGCACTAGTGTATGACATGAGCACTTTATGTCAAAGCAATAAGGTTTAAATTCGAACTAAGAGGATTTTTCTTCATCTGAATTTAAGCCATGTCACTTTGACATAACGTGTCATATCATATACTAGTGTGACGCCGAAGACTAGGACATTTATCTTACGAAATTTCGAAACATAACTAGACTGCAATTTAACACACTTTTGTTTATTAGGAATTTTTATTTCAGTTTTAGCAAACGTGGGTTTCGTATTGTTATTCCGTGATCTTAAACTACTTAAGAATCCTACTCAGCTTTTGTATCATACACTTTCATCGACAATTAACCTGATTCGATAAACGGGGACCTTGGATTTGCTTACATTATTACGAACTAGCTTTTGCCCGCGACTTCGTCCGTGTAAAACTCCTTTACTTATATCGTAGCTCCATATAAAACTTTTGCCCCCAATTTCACCCCCTCGGGGATGATTTGGGATAAATAAATAAATAAAATATATAAATATTTGGGGAAGAGCTTACACAAATCTACCTAGTTCAAACTTAGCAAAGCGTTTAGGTACTATGGGTACTAGATGACGATATAGACACATACTTATATAGATAATTAGTTAATTACATAGTAAACACCCATGACCCAGGTAAAAATATTCGTGCTCATCACATAAATAAATGCTCTTACCGCGATTCGAACCCGGGACCTCCGGCTTCGTAGGCAGGGTCACTACCAACTATAGGCTACAGAGGTCGTCGAAACAATCTTATTAACTTTCCCTAAATAGTAGACAAAACTTTATTTTTAGGTTTGACTCTTGATAAACATTTGCAGTGGAGTCCACACATATCTGCTCTCGCAAATAGACTTAGCTCAGCAGCTTAAGCAATCAGAAGGATTAGACAACTAACTAACGTAGAAACTGCCCGAATAGTGTATTTCAGCTACTTCCACAGTGTAATGGCATATGGAATTTTACTTTGGGGTAAAGCTGCTGATATACAAACCATCTTTGTTTTGCAAAAACGAGCAATACGGTCGATATACAACATGGGCTCACGTGTATCACTGAGAGAACATTTCAAAAACATAAATATTTTAACAATGGCATCACAGTACATTTATGATACCATTATATATGCTCTAAAACTCGTTCCATAAAATGCATAGTGCGAGACATAAACACAAAATTGCAATAACCAAGTTTCGAGTTAGTAAAATCAGCAAATCCTTTTTGGGTCAATGCATACGTTTCTACAATAAACTACCCAAGGAAGCGCTAGAGTTACCGTTACCTAGAATAAAAAAAATATTTAAAGACTTTTTTACTGAAAAAGGCATATTATACCGTTCAAGAGTATTTAAATGATAAAAATTACTGGCCTCTTATAGGACTATACAAATAACTTCTCTTTTTTTTTTTGTTCTCTTTTGCTTCCTCATTATTTAATCAAACTTATGAAATGTGTCGATAGATAAGAATCAAAACAGACATGTAATAACCACATTGAATTATTTAGAATTAGGTGACATGTTAATTATTAAAATGTATATGTTGTGTTTGTGTAACCGAATAGATATGATATTGTACAATATAAACCTTGACGATGCAAAAGTGATTGTAAAATCCTACTTGAATAAATGATTTTTATCTTATCTTATCTTATCTTAAATTCAAATTATCTCCATACCTCATGACAATCAGTTCAGCGGTTTAGGCGTGCGAAGGTAACATACAGAAAGACAGACAACCAGCCAGCCGGAAACCGTTATTTTCGCATTTATAATATAAGAGTATGGATTAGTATCGGATGTCGGGCTTAAGTTATATAGATACTCGCAGATGCTAACTCTATGAGTGGTTCTTCCGTTCATAGATACTAATGAATGTCCTATTACTTAGGACTTCCTTACTTCTTAACTATTATTATTGTTTTTATTATTAGCCTAGTAATACAATGTATGTTTGTTTGTTAGTATTTTGTAGCTATTATTTTTAATTGTATATTTATTGGTTAGTGATGTTTTTTCTTTTTCGTTTTTTTCTGTAGGTATAACAATGAATCCCACTGTTGGGCAAAGGCTTCCCCGATCTTATTCCAGATCCGTTTATCGGGTGCGAGTCTTGTCCATGACAGTCCAGCGTAATCTTCGATCACGTCTCGCCATTTAGTATTCGGTCTTCCCACCTCTCGTTTGAGGTATCTTGGATACCAGGCAGTATCCAACTTAACTATAGGTACTTGAGATTATTTGAGTTGGCCGAATTGCATCGAAGTAAAAAGCAACTCTACCATCCAAGGTAGAAGATTCAATTCCTTTGAAAGTTGTATAAAAACTCAGTCACATTAAAATAATCTAAACCACACGCTATGTGTTCCGAAGTGCGCGATCAACGAAGGGCTTATTGGATTTGCGATCCCGGATCCATCGGCAAGGTCAATGGGTCTACAGAGCCTGATATCTTGCTGGTACGGTGGGCTAAATAACTTTGTCAGCATCTTACTAGTTAGAATGTTGAAAAGCAGCAGATATTTTAGGTCTCCATCCCGTCTTTATTTTAATTTTATTTTAATCGTATTACTAGAGTGTTGCGCATACAAAGACTTGTCTTGGCTAACGCAAGAGAGATACGTAAGTAGGAAGTGCGTCTTCGAACGGAGTCCGACAGACAGTACAGAGTTTGATTTTAAGGAAGTATACTTACTGCAAAATGCTTCATTATTCTTACTCGTATAGTCATGTCACACGTCTCCATAATAAAGTCGAAATAGCTGAAAGGCTTAACACTGAGCTAATATTTGAAACTTTAAAACATGGCTCAAATCGTTCGTTGACGACCGCTTTAGCCTAGTTGGTACGTAGTGACCGTGCCTACGAAGCAAGAGGTCCTGGGTTCGAATCCCGGTAAGGGCATTTATTTGTGTGATGAGCACGAATATTTGTTCCTGAGTCATGGATGTTTTCTATATATTTAAGTATTTATTTCTCTATATAAGTATCTATATCGTCGTCTAGTACCCATAGTACAAGCTTTGCTTAGTTTGGGACTAGGTTGATCTGTGTAAGATTGTCCGCAAATATTTATTTATTTATAAATATTGGTTGATCAATAGTTGTCAACTATTACGTCTAAGAAAAGCAGATTATTATATCTCTAAGGTACTAGGCGCGAAAATTAACTGCGAGATTATACATATGTTTATTCACCAAGCATGCTAAAGATTTCATATTAGTAAACACTCGTGGTCAGCTGTACCGACCGTTTTAATAAACCAATATAATAATACTGGTTAGTTTTCTGTGCATCGGATCAGTATTGTAGAAATATTACCTACTATAGCTGTTCATGCCTTAAAGATGCTTCACATAACGGTATTAAGAGAACATATACAAGATTTTATTACGTGGATATTATCGTCTTCAAAGCTAAGTAGTTCTTATTAATATTATAAAGTCGTGATGTTTGTGACTTTATAACTTTTTACGTAGTATTCTGATCTATGGCTCTCTATAAGCAATATTTTAACCAGTGGCTCCGCCGTAATTTGTAATCTGCGGGCGGTAGATAGCACAAATTTACAGAAATAGATTAATTATTCTAAATATAGTAATCAACTTTGACGTAACAAAATGAAATGGGTGCACCCAATTTCCTATAAGAACGATTGCCCTAAAATCAAAGTAGTTAAATATTGCAACAATCAATTGTTACTTAGAGAACAAGTTTGGTAAAAAACGCGGTATGACCGCGAGCGGGAGTCGAGTCGATACATATAATCGATACTTATAAATCGAGTCGGTTATGAGACGATAAAATCGTTCGCCGCCGGCTACCGGGCGTCTTGGGCTAAGCGACGATTACTCCGAGACTTTTTGTTCCAACTAAATGTTAGGGTTGCCTCAAGTTAATACAGTGGGTGTGGTTATTAGAGAGTGTCGTAAAATGGCTGATCGGAAGCTGTGACAATAAATTGGTTAGTTGTTCCTATTGGAATGGTTGATACGAGGATGTGATATCACGTAAATTTGTCAATTGTCTTGTTGGAATTTAGGATATTGGATATACTCGTACTGTAATACGTATAGATTTTATTTCGTAGTACCGGAAGAGAATCAAGACAAAAATAGTAAAATTATCATAAAATGTAGCCAATCGCATTATGCATAGTATAATTCTGAACTGTTGAGGGAATACGAATACAATAATTATATGAGAAACCTTACCTCCTTCTCACTTATTTCTGTTTGCTTAACAAATAATGATTTAATGTGGTTAATGTTGATAAATGTGCAAAAAAAATCCGTCGGCAATAAAAACTTGTACCAAAATTAAATTTTTGACTGGATTTTATTGATATTCAAATGTCTGCCAGCCCTACCGTCCATGCAAGATTATCGATAAAATAATTAAATGGTAACTCTCCAAATCGATTCCCGAGTGTTGTTATCGAGCATGTTTGTTCCTTTTTCGCAGCGGCCAGTTTTTGTGGCTGGCAACACTAAATCAAGGGAATTGCGATATTAATGTTGCCGGTTAAATCTAATAAGTAAAAGTAATTTTTGAAATTGCTTGGTAAATTTATCGAAAATGCCGGGTGAAAAAAATTGACGGTGGTAATTTTGGTACCGAGTTGAAACGAAGATTATTATTAATAGTACCAGCACAAAAATAATAAGTAGGTATAACTCTTAGCGGATCTGCGCCATCTTCAAGCTGGAAGCTGGCAGGAAGTGGCGCAGGATCGGGATAAGGGCTCGGCGATATGGGCGAACGCCGTAGAAACCCACGTGGCAGCGCCATAGAGATTTGGATTCTCACGACGCCGCGCCGCGCCGTGAGTTTCTTCTGCGGCACCGCGTTGCATCGCGACTTTACACGACGCCGTGGACTGAATCTCTACGGCGCCGCACCCCGCGAGGTTCTACGGCGCGTGCCGCGCCGGGAAAATACACCGCGGTTTCACGGCCAAGACCCTTTTTGCATCACTGAGCCAAAATAGTTAGTTAGTAATTAAAACAAATGTATTGAAGTTAGGTATCAAATTGTCAATTCCCTTCATGGCCGTATTTAATAGAATCCTTAGCCTTTGTCCGCCCCAAATCAGTATTTTAGACGTTACAGGCGATAAGACTTGTTGCAGTAATTGTAATTAGTTAGTTTTGTAATTTTATATCATCAATAAATTATTATGATTATGATTATGCAGTAAGTATACTTAGTTCTTGTTCGTTTAGTAGGTATCTATTTATTTATTAGCATTTACTAACAATCAAGTTTATGCGCACGGGCATGTATCCGATGCATCACTAAGCGTGATGGAAACCCATTATCACCTGTGGTAAGTGTTTCCGCCTGCAGTCAAGACCGTGTTCATATTACTGGTTGATAATTTACAAGCATTTGTTAATAAACAGGCATCACTTATCATTGTGACATTTATCACAATATTTTATAAGTTACGTTTTTGTAGTACTTTATCTGCCATGTCAAAGTGACAGAGTTTGTGTTTGTGAGGAAAGTACAGTCAGGATCAATATCTGCCATGATAAAACGGGCCAAAACATTTGACACGTTCTAACGGCCATTTTGTTTTTTGGTGGAGAAAACCTGCGCTTCAGGTGCTAAATCACCCCGGTGATGACAGGGTTATGTGGTATTTCTATCCATAACAACTCCACGGTGGCCGGCATCTACGCTTTCATACGGATGACTCCAAGATCTCATACTGAACGCACGCGCGTAATGGAGCGTGGGCTCACATCGTCACACTTGGCTTGTCTTAGGGCGAAAAAAGCGTTCGTCGCCTTCCCTCGGATTTTCAGGCGAGTGCCCCGGCTCCCGCCAGAACACTACAACCCTGATGAACCCTTCAGTCACCTTCTATGACAGGCGGGGGGGACCTTATAACTATTCTTGTTCGAGCCTACACGGTTGCCCTAACGACCCTAGAAATATAGAGTCGTGTCAGATGTTTATGCGCACCTTAATGTGGCAAATATGAAATTATGGTGACCGTATCAAAACACATTTATGTTAACAGAGGTATGTTTATGTTTTATAAATAAGACTAGCTTACTCTAAAAGATCCCTTTTGTTCATGCAGTGAAGTGAAGCCTGCGCGACAAAATCTCGCTAGCACTAAATCCGTCCTTAATCGCGCGCGCACGTGCAGCTAATTACCCCGCGTCGTCGCGCTAATGAAAAGCTGTAGCTATTATTCTACAATGGGTAACAAAGTGATACCACCTAACAAACGAATGATCCGATGGCCGTTGGGGCGGAAAGGTTCTCGAGTGACGACCACGTACCGGAAGGCGTGGCGTGGGTAGGACAAGGTGGACTGATGAAAGAAAGAAAGAAAGAAAGAAAGAATTTATTTATTCAAATAGGATTCATCGAACCACTTTTGCATCGTCAGTCATCAGCTACAACACTAGAAACACTCAGGTTCTATTAAATATACTTAAGACTTAAAATTATTACAACATGTCAAGGGATTTTTACATAAAATTTGTTTTTTAAAATACCTTAGATAATAAAATGACCTGGTAAAGGTCGCGGGAGTCCTCTGGATGCGGGTGGCGCAGGACCGGTCATTTTGGCACTCTTTGGGGGAGACCTATGTCCAGCAGTGGACGTCTTTCGGCTGATATGATGATGATGAACAAATAAATTATCTATATTTAAAGGTTTTGGTTTGCGTAAATAAGGGTGCAGTCTTGAGCATTTACATCTAAGAACATCAAGCGTTCGCCAATTTTAAATTGGCCGAACTGAACAATAAACAGCGCCAAGCATATGAATATGAATACGACTATGAATATTTAATAATAGAGCCAAACATCGCTCCGAACATTTTCACGATCATTCTCGCGAACGCTCTAGTAAACGGCATGCGGGAGGTGTGGATGTAGAGGGACGGTGCGGAACAATAACAAAATTGCTCGGCTTGCCAAAAAGCTCAAAGTTTATAGTCGTTTCGCTAGAATGCTCGCACTCCTAAGGGCCTACCGCGAACGGCATTCGAAGTTTTCCCTCTCTGTCGCACTTATGTACGAACTCGTAAGTATGCCAGAGAGGGGAAACTTCGAATGCCTTTCGCGGTAGGCCCTCTGTTTATTTTGTGAGCTTTTACCTGTAATGTCACATTCGCTACAATATTTTATTTTATATTTTGGGGACAATCTTACACAAATTGACCTAGTCCCAAACTAAGCAAAGCTTGTACTATGGGTACTAGTTAGACGACGATATAAATTTAATACATAGAAAACAACCATGACTCAGGAACCAATATTCGTAATCTATCAGCACCGTTTTCGTTATATCGGGGATTCGGGGCGTCGGTACAAATAGTAACAGCCGTACCAAGAAGGGTTATAAGGAAAACGAAAGTATTATACTAATGCATAGTTTGTCAGTGGCATCATTGCTTTCAAATTGGTCCATGTCACAAGAAAATTAACTTGTTTAAAAGGTACACTACTTACACTTTAAAGTGTGCCTGCGTTCTTTAGCACAGATAATTATAAATTCAACGTTCTGGCTTTGCTAAATTATACACTGCTATTACCTACTGCCACTAAACTAGGCAACACTGACTGTCCCATCAGGCTTACAGTATTCTTATTTGCCATCACTGCTGTATAAAAAAGAGACCTATTTTTGAATATAACTAAGTGAACAAAGCACTTTTCATTCAAGCATTCGGTATCATGAAATTGAACTTTCTAGTCCGATTCGATAAAAGCACACTAACGTATAATGTCGGATTGTAACAAGATTTATGGCTCCAATTAAGGGTCCGAATGCCGCGGCGTTGCGGCTAGGAATCTAACCTCACACGTGATGGCGCGCTTGCTTCCCTCCCTAGGCCATCAGCCATGTGGGAAACATGGACGATGACAAACTGCTCTAGTTTCCCTAGGTGAGGGTTAGCAGTTAGCATAACTTTCAATAATACCGCTGAGATACCTACTGCCAGGTTCCAGTTCAATTCCAGGCTTTGATGAGCAACACATTTGACAGTCGATCAAATAGGCTACTCACTTGTCATCGGTGTACAGAATTTCATGACATAAGTTTAATTAAACATGAATAAAACAGTGATAGAGTACTCTCTCATAAGTGACACATATTATGACTATAGTCTTGATATTTGGTCATTCTCGCAGTTTACCGATAAGATTAAGTAAGATAATATATAATTATTTGCCGCGTGACAAGGAGTCGAAAATTGTTGAGCTAGCCCTTTTGTAACTGATGATTTAGTTTAGTTTATAATTTAAAATAATGAAGAAACTTGCAAGCAAAGTTGTTAGTTAGGTAATAGTTTTGACTTTTAATTACTGGATAATTTCACTGGCATGTTTCATAGGGCGTCTAAAAGCGGTGGTTTACTATGAAATTTTCAAGATCAAACATAAGTAGCGTTCTAGTAGAACAAGGTGTATATTTGTTAAACTCAAACAGAGATTTTGACATAAGGATCCTATCACAGTACTTGTATCACCAAGCGAAATATTTTACTGCCATTATTCTTATTTATTTCTAATTCAAATAATTTCTTCTTAGATTGTTAATTACTTATTTCAGAGACAAAATTATCTTTTCTATTCTACACGTGTACTATAGCTGGTCTTTAAAGCGAGACAAATACAGTCATCGACTGCGCTACCTCACCACAATCCTGTAAAAGAACACTCCAAAAAAACTCACTTTCCTCACGATTCAGTTACAGATACTCCCGCGCACGATAAGTAAAATAAATATATTCATAAAGTGGGTTGTTTTTTCGCCGGTTACAACTGATGCGGCATAAATTAGGCTACTGTTCGGACTCCTTATCTGGCCTTTTAGCGGTACACGGCACATTGTTATTGAGAGTTTTATTTGCTTTTATTTCAGCTTGATTCACGATTTAGTACTTTTACTCGTATCTTGGATTAAATATGGCTGTAAGACGTATTGGCAGGTTTTCTGATAAGTCTTGGATGTTGATAAATATTTAGGCAGCGGCAATTTCAAATGAACCTCGGATTTGTTCAAAATAATGATTTTGACGAAATCCAAGTTTGAAGGAATGCAAAACTGTAAGTTTTATTCCATAGTGTATTAACAATTCCTCTGATGTTCTATCAGTTTTTTTTAATCAATGATCTTACCATCAGATTTTTCTAGCAGTGATCTTATTAATTATTGCATTTGGTAACAGAATTATTTTAAATCCAAAATCGATTTTTCAATAAGATATTTTACTCGCATCGTCTTCATTCTTACAAGACACACAAACTGAACATAAGAAAAGGCCGCCAAGGCAACACCTTATTTGACTTTACTGGACAGGCTTGAGTTTAGAAGTAGAGGATTTTGGCATGGATTTTATACCTAGAATTATACAAATGACTCTACGATTACACCCACGTAATAATTGTCACGATGATTGCTATCCCTTCCGACCCACACACTCATCCTAAAGGGTTCGATCAAACCTGACCTGTATAGTAACAATGCATACGTATGGGTATGGGTAACCGTGTACTTATTTAGTATCAAATAAGAATTTCATAGATGGATTGCTTATTCTCCGAATCAAGACTAAGCGGTATTTTCGTGAAAATGATACCAATCTTATCAGTGGCCAGCGATCTTCGTTATCACAGTCCGTGTGAGAGTGCTCTCGTCCAGTGCCTCGATTCAATCCATCAAATTCACATCCCAGTCCAATTGCAGTATATCTCCGCAGTCGTTCTAACAAGTTTACTCGGCGCGCGTGGAAGCGAGAAAGCAAAACAAACGGGAGCAGTTTTAAAATGTGATCGGGATTGTAAAGTACGGAATAAAAATAGACCCCCAGTAAGACATTACGGCCGCGCGGGCGCAGGGCGCTAATGAACAAGTTAATTAGGCGGCGTCGTGTTGCCGATAAGCCCTTAATTAGCGCTATGTACCCTGAGAGGTTATGTGAAGCTGAGAGATTACGTAAGAAAATAGTTTCCAATTGGGAATTCTGCCACCTTAGCATTGTGGATCCACTGTGTTGAGCGGGACTTTGGCCTCTAGTTGTCATCACAAAGAATCCCCAAATCAATCAAGGATCGACACGCCGCTTGTAAATCCTCTGTAGTCCAAAGCGTTTATAGGCGACGATGTCTACATGACGATACAATTTAAACCCACTAAAAGAAAATAATCCAACAACTTGCGTCGTCAATTATTAATAACCCAAATAAAATTATAACGTATAGTTGTTATTTTCTAAGCCGTCCGTTCCGCACTAAAGAACGCCGCACTGCAGAACGGACGGCTTAGAAAATAACAACTATATCTAAATAATTCTAATATTGTATAAATTTTAATTTAGTACTTACTTAAGAAAATAATTTCCCCTTGCTTGTAGATATTAAAATCCCTATGATATAATTTGTATACCTATTTAAAATCAATACCTATCTCATACTTAAGCTATCCTGTTCTGTAAAACGATGTGTTCACCTGTAATTGGGATACATTAGCCCCTACATATTTTATGCCAAAGACAACTGTAACCTTATCTTATGTACTCTGTTGGTGTCCTGTGTTATGTAATAAATTAATAAATAATTGTCTACTTACCATCAGGCAGGTCGTATGTGTTTTTTTGGGTAAAAAAATCTTATTCAAATAACGTGCTGATTCAACTTAGATAAAAAATTACAATGATTAGATAGTGATGAAGCTACTTCAATGCTTCATTGTTGAGAAGCAAAATTAGTAAATCTACCAGCAATTGGGCATCATCTGATGGACATTGACAACATTGCCGAAGACGTAACTGGTTTCCACGCAATCTTGCGAAAACGGGTCGCCGGCATGAAGCGCCGTGTAAGGGACAGCCCCAACAGCCGCCTAGCAATAATAGCAAATAGGCTGGACTGTCCCATAATGCAGCACTGGGACCAACTCCATGTTATGTAAATTTTATACCTACTAACATAAGTTTTTAAGTTACTTGAACTAACACATTAATGATTTTATTTATTTTTGATATATTAAGTACTAACATAGTCGTTCTAAGGATACTACTAACAAATAATGGATCTCGTTATCTGAGTAATAAATGAATTGATTGATTGATTGATTGATTATTCAAATATATCTTCCACTGTCGCGTAAGGGTGAATATAGAAATAAGAGACAAACGTGTATCTTACCATAATATTATGCAAGGGCATGTTTGGCAGTTAGGTATCAAATAAATGCAAACAGATCTTTGAATATTCACCATCAACTCACCTACTAGATAGTTACGAGAACAATATTCCTATGCTATTCCGCTGGGAGTTTCTCTGCGCGATCGCATCAGAAATAAGGCTATCCGCAGCAGAACCAAGGTAACAGATGACTTAAGTGGCAGTGGGCGGGGCACATTGCACGTAGAACCGGGGCGGAAAGGTTCTCGAGTGGCGACCACGTACCGGAAGGCGCGGCGTGGGTAGGCCCCCCACAAGGTGGACTAATGACCTGGTAAAGGTCGCGGGAGTCCGCTGGATGCGGGTGGCGCAGGACCGGTCATTTTGGCACTCTTTGGGGGAGGCCTATGTCCAGCAGTGGACGCCTTTCGGCTGATATGATGATGATGATGATGATGATTCCGCTAAAGAACGTGCTGGTCCATCAGCTGGTCTAGTCAGGAAGTTCAGTTTCAATTCAATTCGCGCCGCCACTGCGAAGGTTACACGATAATTCTCTCGTCAGTCTGACCAGAATGATAGACTGAACTGAATTCAGAATTAGCGTGTAACCGATGTCTTAGTATTATCCACTAATGGCTCTGTAAGCTGTAGAACTCGTGAGTATGTGTTTTTAAAACAATTTATTCTTCCATTATCCTACTGTATCGACAAAAACAAACCATATAATTATTTAATCGGTTCACAAAATTTCACGAGAACCAGTTGAGAAATGCGACCTGTAGCACACAGCTGGATAGCCGGACACACGAAATAATTTTGACCTATAAGCTGAACGTGTCGTGGCAGACAAAAATAATATTCTTCTATACAGAGTGTAAGAACGTATTTACATCTATCGTAACGCGGCTGCGCAGAAACCGACAGACACAGATGTAAATACGTTAATACACTCTGTATAGAAAAATATTATTTTGTCTTACACGACACGTGTCTGGCACGCTCAATGTCTGTAAATATAAATCGACCTTAACTTATATCTGCACTTTATGTGCAATATACAACTAAGATCAAACGCTTTTGTAAATAAGAATCTATTAGAATCAAATACGATGCTATCGAAATCCAATTGGATATGCATCCATCCCAAATATACAGCTTCCTTTTAATTACTGAACCAATTAAAGCATTTCACGCTGAGCTAATTATGGTCATAGACCATCCGGAGTCAATTTTTTTACCGATATGGTAAACGTTCTAGTACTCGACTTGATGCAATGTCAAAGTGACATTGCATAGCACCTATTTGACAAAGTTTGACATTTAGATAAATAGATAGATGTTTATTTGTAAAGTCATGTACATGAGATCTTAAGATTATACAGAGAGGCTTCCATGACACCCTGTTAGGGCACACAAATGGTCTTATAAGTAACTTAATTCTATATTTCAGGTCATGTTTTTTTATGAAAAGTAATGTAAATGTCAAAAATATAAATAGATGTCAAAGTTAAGTCTAAGTTATACAATTTACTCAATTGGTTCAATTACAATTTACTTCCTACTATTTATTACTAAGTTACCTACTTTTATGATGCGTCAGGGTTTCATCATTTAGAAAGAAAGAAAGAAAGAAAGAAAGAAACATTTATTCGAGACAAACAACACACAGCGTTTGTCACGAAACGGTTCTATCTCAGCATAATGCTGGCATTGCTGCCAGCGCTGGTCTTCCGATAGAACCGTCGAGTGAGTTCACGGTGGATAACAAACAAAATAATGATATAAACTTAATTAAACACGAGAAGGGACAATTAACGAAATTAAAAATAGAACATAAAATATAATAATATTGTACAGTGGTCTATGAACGCAGCCATTTCACTCCTGCGCGATCCGTAACAGCACACTAGCGTCATTGACACTGACAGTGACAGAAGTGACAGGTGGCACTGGCAGACAGGCGTCATTCTTTTCAATTAAACATGTAATCAACAATAATGTTTGAAAATCTACAATATGCTAAGTATAATTAATTCGATTTACTTATAACTGAGAAAAAACACGTACCATGCAAGGTTGAAAACCGGTTACAATTTGAAAAGTGATCATTACTACACACAACTATGACCAATAAACAATAACGAAGTGAACACATTACAACAAATACATAATAACAAAGGGGTACTGAACAAAACGAAAAACAATATTAAAGCAATGCCGAAGGGACGTAACACAGTGGTAAGCATAAACAGATATAACAATAGCATTTTATTTTTATTTAAATACAACTTGTGTCTAGCTGGCAAGTTTCCTGGCTTTTCTGATGCTCAAGCAGATACTTTTTAAGTTTGATTCTAAAACTATGGACATCTTGCAGGGTTCTTACTGGCGGTGGAATTATATTCCAAGACTTGGTTGCTGCATACCGGAAACTTCCTCGGAAAGCTGCTGATGCGTGCTGAGGTGTCATCAGCTGTAACTCGCACTGCCGACTACCACGTGACCTCCTGTTAGACAGCTTCTCAAAAAGATACTTGGGGGATTTGTACTTGAGCACTCCAAAGAGCAAACAGGCCAAGTGTAATTTTCGACGATGTTGCATTTTGAGAATGTTGTGTTTGTTCAAGAATGGTGTGACGTGGGCCCTCAACGGTATGCTAAAACAGAAGCGGGCGCACGCATTTTGTACACGTTGAATGAGTCTTCGTGTTTTGGCAAGAAGACGTGGTCCATACACTGTATCCACATAATTCAACTTAGATAGAACTAAGGACTCTACCAACCTAATGCGCAAGTTTTCATTTATAAATGGGCGGATTTTATAGAGGACCTTAAGTTTGTAGAAGCAACTCCTTACAGCATTTGCAGCATGCTTCTCATAACGAAGCCCACTATCTACCAATAGCCCCAAATTAATTTAAGAACTCCTCCACTGAGTAGTAGCATTTATGAATGAGAAATGTTTTAAATTTTTTGTGAAACTTCTACCTCACGTGCGTACAATGTGTTACGTGATCGACCTGCTGAAGTACTTACCAGAAAGTTAATTAAAACGGCGGCATACCTACACAAATTTGCGATCAGAAATTAGACAAAAATCAATATTTGAAGTTTTTGACTTTTGCTATATTGTGTTTTTGAACTATAAAAAGAAGGCACAATTTTTGCTACGGCCTAATGGCACTAATATTATGCTAATGATTACATAGGGTAACATGAGCATTTTTTGATCAGAGGACGTGGTCAATATATTTTTTTTATATGTTTGGTTTCACTCTAAACTTCAGACACTCTCCGCAAGGTATTGTTTGATCGTATTAGCAAAGATACATTTTCTACTGGTTGGGGAGTTTCTCGCACTGCACTAGTTTTATTGACGGAAGCCTCATTAAGGAACTCGCCGCTGACTATCGGGCCTTACACCCGCAGCCGTCACAGGATGATCACAATTGTAACGTTTGAGGGATAAATAAATAAACCAATAAATTAATATTGGGGGACAACCATACACGAATCCATTTAGTAAAATAATAAGCACAATAAAGTTTGTTAATTATAGGTAGGTACAGAGCGACGAAAAACACAAAGGTAACGTATAGGAAATCTCCAAGACATACTCGTAATCGTTGCACAAATATTTGTGTCCTTACCTGGATTTGAACCCAGGATCACTAGTTTTGTAGACAGGAGTACTACTAGTCGTCAAAGAGATGATGATCAAAGTATCTAAGAAGTAAGACAAAAAAGTATGTAGGCTGTTTAATGATGATAGTGATAAAACCATAGCGAAGCACCAGATTAAAAAAAATACGAGATTGTTTAAACAAACGTAACAATTCCTTGCACGAATGTGTCTTTCCTGAGACAAAGTAACAATTCTTTCTAAAGATTTTTTGCTCATTTGAATTGTTGAAAACGAAAATCCATTTGGAATTTGACATCCTCATGCTACAAGTTGATGAAATGAAATACATGATATTAGAAAAAATACAATTAATATATCTGTAGTTGAAAGGCATCCGTTTCAAACCTTCCGCAATTACGCTGCATGTTTCCAGGAGCACCCTGTACGCAGCGGCTCGCCTGCGCACACGCAGCTCGGGTTAAATGCCTCCTTATCGCCCCACTAATGGCCCGGGAACATGTCAATTCATCACTCGCGTCTCGCCCATTTCTAACTTTTTTTATTTGGTCACAGACTCCTTAATGTACGGTAGCAGTGTCGTCGGTGTTGTTTATAATTATATTGAACCGATTGATTTATTCCTGGGCCCTGGGACTGATTCATCCGGTATGACCAACCACAAATAAATAAATTAATATAAATACATCGACCTAGTCCCAAACAAAGCAAAGCTTGAACTTAGGTACTAGGCGACGATATGCATACATGTATAGATAAACAAATACTTATATACATAGAAAGCGTCCATGATCTAGGAACAAATATTCGTGCTTATCACACCTCCAGCTTCGGAGGCAGGGTCACTACCAACTAGGCTAAAGCGGTCGTCAAATATCTCGTAATATAGGTACATACACTGGCCTGCAAAAGAAGGTATAACACTCATAAACGTGACGGTAACTAATACTATTATAACCGTCGTTTGCAGGCCAGTGTAGTTGTATTCAAAACGTAGTGGAGACAAGGTATTTTTCTTCTATCAAGTGATGTCAAAAAGAGTCGATAAATTCGATAATCATTGTGCAGCATTCTTTCTTATCAGAAAAATCTAATCATTTTTACAGAACGACAGACATTGAAAACTTAACTAAGCAACTCTTGTTGTTTGGACTAAAAGGACACTCTTGGTATTGTTGCAGTAGCATTTTACAATAAAATAGTATTGTGGCCTTAGATGCAATCGATGCAGACATGTTTTAGAGTTGTTTAATAAGTATCCTAAACATAATTTATATTATTAATGAACTCAGTAATTTATGTGAACCCGTTTCAGACTAAACTTAAGCTATACTCATAAAACGTTAGACGACTGTAATTCAAGTATTTACTTTAAAGCCGTGAGAAATAAAACAAAAGTTCCCAATTATTTTTACCAATAAATACTCGTCGTGTCTCGCGCTCCTTTATGGCACAGCCGGGAAAAAGCTAGGAGGTTCGAAAGCGTTTCCAAAAACGTCGCTACTTGAAATCTATTTACTGAAACATTACTACACTTGCTATTCTAAAGAGAACTCCTGCCTGTTCCCTTTTTATTTCCCACCGCACTATAACCAGACTCTTTATGAACACTTATTTTCACGCACTTACTAATATATCGCCGATTAGCTGACTTTTATTCCACATAATGTATATAATAACCAAATCATTACGATAACAAATTGCGTGTGAAACCGTAAAACCTGCCTTTACGAGCGCGGCAGCTGTAAAACAGATTTAACTGCAAACCTTTTTTAAATCGCTCCTGGAAGCACAATGAGAAAGAATGAAACAATTAATCCTACAAAAGCAGTGATTGATTTAATATGTAAGTGTACACAAATTTTAAGCTTAAATACAAAGTACAGACTCCAGAAGATTCACAGGCGCGTTGCTGGCCTTTTATTAATTTGAGGAGTCATTGTGTTGATAGCTAGTGACAAATGCATTCCCAGGAACTTTAGCAGCCTTCCTCACGACCAGATCCACAACACCAGATACCTGTAGGTAAGAGGCACGTAGTGGTGTTATTATTACTTTGGCTGCAGTTTTCTGTAAGGTGGAGGCACTTCTCCAGTTTTGCTGCACCAAATATGAGTCAGATGACATTCATGCTGTGCTTTGGCTTTCTAAAATTTTACCATAATAATTTGTTATTCCCTTTTGATAAGATTACTATGAGATTTATACATTTTTAACAATCGATATGCTACACTATCCTTGCAGGAAGTTTATTGCATGTTTTCAGTATGCGATGGCAACATAAGCAAGGTAAGGTAAATGCGGTAAGCTACGGTAGGCTAACGGTTTAAGAAGCTGTCAAAAAGTGGTCACGATGACGAGTGGTTTAACTTCCAGCTCATACCAATGAGTTTTCGGGACTTATGTACGAAATATCGTTTGATTTGATGGCTTACTGCGTAAGAATTGTCTATTACTTGATGTGGCTAAGGTGGCCATACAAATCACTTCTAATATTTCTCTATCTTATGGCTTCAGCCAAATTGTGACTAGCAATAAATACTTAAAACTGGATTCAAATGTAGTAGCTGGTTACCTGTATCATCCCCGGTCACAAATCGAATAAAAAGCGAAAAGCGGAAGCCCTCTAAGTCGATAAGTCGCCGACAAAGGCGTTATGCATTAGGGGCATTATAAATCAGCCGATAGCGACCAAATGAAGACGTTTCCAGCCGATTACTGTATCGAGTACTTAAAAATAAGTTTTTTTGGTCCGATTGAGTCGTGGTACAATTAAGAAGGCATTTATCTTTGAGGTGCGGTTATCATTTCTGTTGACGGAGGGAGGCAGTTTTCTACTGGCGATACGCTGCGTGGGCTTACTCGTATTTCTGTAATTTACTTGTGATCCAACTAATTTAAAATTAGTCATATTTCGAATTCTGTTGATTTTTATTTATTATTAGGTCAAATTAAAAGAACGTCAACGATCAACTGACGTCTCTCTGGCTTGTTTCACGATACTACAAGTTACAGTTTTACAAGTCTAAACGGGAACGTTGGTTGACCAGTTTAGATGTGTAAAACTGTAACTTGTAGCATAGTAAAATGGGTTCTGGGTAGGGTCAGTCTAATTGGTATAAGTTAGAAATTGAACCGTTGAGCAATTTTTAACCACAAAACCAAACCCTCAGAAATGCGATTAGAATTTAAATCAAACATGCGATTACAATCAACCTATTATTGCTTCAAGTTAGATCAAATTATTTAGTAGTTGTATATTAAGAGATACTCTTTTTTATTTGGTTAAGCTAAAATCTTGTTAGAATAATATTAGTATCATTGCAACCTTTTTAGTTATCCAGCAAGCGCAAACCAGTTTGCTGCTTTCATTACAGGTGGCGTCGATTTTTAAGAACTGTTTGGGGTATCAAACAGTTCTTAAAAATCGACGCCACCTGTAATGAAAGCAGCAAACTGGTTTGCGCTTGCTGGATAACTAAAAAACGTCGATTTTTAAGAACTGTTTGATACCCCTTTACCAGATCATTGATATTCGTAACACATACACGGAAGTAGGAACCCGTGTCACACTGATTCTCACATAAAATATCGTTGAAATCTACCGAGCCCCCGCACCTGCTTATCGGCGGATCTACGTAGGCGATATGCGCCCGCGCCGGTATCGGTACACGCGCTACTGGCGACACAAATGGGATTCCCTTGTTGCTCTTAATAAGAGGAATCTAACGATAGCCCGATTGAAGAAGGAATGTTAACTTGTGCGTACGTTGATTACGGGCAAGGTTTTAGTTGGGAACTGTTTTATCAGATACAAAAAATTGTTGGTAAATGTTCAGTAGCGGACCAGGCTGGAAATCAAACATTGTTTAGTTGCTCCAAATTTTCTGGATAATTAATTACTTTGATAAGTTTCATGCTAGTAATTTATGATCCGGATTCAAACTCAAGCAAACAAACGATATAACACTTTAAACTCTCGCGCTTTGTACACATATTTAAATACTGTTTAATCCGGGTCTAACGCGATATTTATTTACCTTTAATTACGAAACGATTTCTTTAATTTTATTTTCAAACTAGCTGTTGCCCGCGACTTCGTCCGCGTAGAACATGTTATCGTCTAAATGTTTGTTTAAAGAATGAATTTAAAATAAAAACATTGAAATTAGTTTTGTAGTCTTTTAGTAAACAGTCTAAATCCGAAGTTACAAATCTCTTACCTTCAAAATGTCTTGCTCTCTATACAAACTTAGAACCTCTTTGAACCCTCATAGTATAAGTCTGAAACCGTAGTTACAAAGTTCTTACTTTAAAAATGTCTTGCTTTCTACATAAACTTCGAACCCCCTTTTAACCTTCTTAGGCGATAAATAAAAAAAAACGCTGAAATAAGTTTTGTAGTCTTTCAGCAAACAGTCTATAACCGAAGTTACAAATCCCTTACATTAAAAATTACTTGCTCGCCATACAAACTTGGAATCCCCTTTAGAGGTTCAATTTAAAAAAAACCGGTCAAGTGCGAGTCGGACTCACGCACGAAGGGTTCCGTACCATTATCTATAAAAAACAATTTTACTATATGTTTTTAGTATTTGTTGTTATAGCGGCAACAGAAATACATCATCTGTGAAAATTTCAACTGGAACTATCACGGTATCAGTGAGATACAGCCTGGTGTCAGACAGACGGACGGACGGACGGACAGCGGAGTCTTAGTAATAGGGTCCCGTTTTACTCTTTGAGTACGAAACCCTAAAAACGCTGAAATAAGGTTTGTAGTCTTTTAACAAACAGGCTAGGATCGAAGTTACGAATCTCATACTTTAAAATTTTCTGACTGTCTTACCAACTTAGGGGATTAACGCTTTTCAAGGAAAAATTAAGAAGAAGAGTTTTTTTTGTTGTAATAAGCATTTTTTCTACAAACTATCAAGTATCTAAGCTCAATAAAAGTGTTTCCCATACGAATCTTGCACCCTTTTTAACCCCTTAAGGGGTAGAATTTTCCAAAACGCTGAAAGTACTTTATTTGTAAGCTTTCTACAAAGTTTTAAGCGTCTAACTCAAAAAAGAGTTTCCCTCATACAAACTTTGCAACCCTTAGTAACCCCCTCAGGGGTGGAATTCATCAACACGCTGAAAGTACTTTATTTATAATCTAATAAGTAAGCTATCTACAAAGTTTAAAGTCTCTTGCTAAAAAAAGAACGTTGCCTCCATACAAATGTTGCACTCCCTTTTAACCCCCTCAGGGGTGGAATTTTCCAAAACACTGAAAGTTCTTTTTAGGGTTTCGTACTCAAAGAGTAAAATGGGACCCTATTACTAAGACTCCGCTGTCCGTCCGTCCGTACGTCCGTCCGTCTGTCTGTCACCAGGCTGTATCTCACTGATACCGTGATAGTTCCAGTTGAAATTTTCACAGAAGATGTATTACTGTTACCGCTATAACAACAAATGCTAAAAACAAAATAAAATAAATATTTTCATTGACATGGAACCCTTCGTGCGCGAGTCCAACTCGCACCTGGCCGGTTTTTTTGTATTTTAATAAGTAGGTAATCTTTCTCCAAACGTTTAACCTTGTATCTCAAAAAATAATTTCCCTCATACAAACTTTGCAACGATTTTAACAACCCTTAGGGGTGGAATTTTCCAAAACGCTAAAAGCGCTTTGTTTTTATGCAAATAAGTAAGCTTTCTACAAAGTTTTAAGTCTCTAGCTAAAAAAACATGTTACCTCCATACAAATGTTGCACCCCCTTTTAACCCCCTTAGGGGCGGAATTTTCTAAACCGCTGAAAGTATTTTTTTTATTTCAATAAGTCATCTTTCTACAAACATTTAAGCTTCTATCTCAAAAAAAGTTTCCATAGTACAAACTTAGAAACCTTTTTTAACCCCCTTAGGGGTGGATTTTTTTCAAAACGCTGAAAGTGCTTTTTTTTATTTCAAAAGTAATTATTTATATATAATTTCCCTCATACAAACTTTGCAACCATTTTTAACCCCTTATGGGTGGAATTTTCCAAAACGCTGAAAGTACTTTATTTTTATTCTAGTTAGTAAGCTTTCCACAAAGGTTTAAGTCTCTAGCTAAAAAAACTTGTTTCCTCCGTACAAATGTTGCACCCCCTTTTAACCCCCTTAAGGGTGGAGTTTTCAAAAATTGAATTTTTCAAAACGCTGAAAGTACTTTAATAATATTCTAATAATGCTATTTACAAAGTTTTAAGTCTCTTGCTAAAAAAAACGTTGCCTCCATACAAATGTTGCACTCCCTTTTAATCCCCTTAGGGGTGGAGTTTTCTAAAACACTGAAAGTTCTTTTTTGTATTTCAATAAGTAATCTTTCTACAAACGTTTAACCTTGTATCTCAAAAAAAAATTTCCCTCATACAAACTTTGCAATGATTTTGAACCCCCTTAGGGGTGGAATTTTCCAAAACGCTGGAAGTACTTTATTTTTATTCTAATAAGTAAGCTTTCTACAAAGGTTTAGGTCTCTAGCTAAAAAAAACATGTTTCCTCCATACAAATGTTGCACCCCCTTTTAACCCTCTTAGGGGTGGAATTTTCTAAAACGCTGAAAGTAGTTTTTTTGTATTTCAATAAGTAATCTTTCTACAAACTTTTAAGCTTCTATCTCAAAAAAGCGTTTCCTCATACAAACTTTGCAACCCTATTTAACCCCTTAGGGGTGGAATTTTTCAAAATACTGAAAGTACTTTATTTTTATTCTAATGAATAAGCTTTCTACAAAGGTTTAAGTCTCTAGCTAAAAAAACATGTTTCCTCCATACAAATGTTGCACCCCCTTTTAACCCCCTTAGGGGTGGAATTTTCTAAAACGCTGAAAGTTGTTTTATTGTATTTTAATAAGTAATCTTTCTACAAACTTTTTAGCTTCTATCTCAAAAAAGAGTTTCCCTCATACAAACCTTGCAACCCTTTTTAGCCCCCTTAGGGGTAGAATTTTCCAAAACGCTGAAAGTACTTTATTTGTATTCTAATAAGTAATCTTTCCACAAAGTTTAAAGACTCTAGCTCAAAAAATAAAGTTTCCTCCATACAAACTTTGCAACGATTTTCAACCCCCTTAGGGGTAGAATTTTCCAAAACGCCGAAAGTACTTTTTTTTTATTCCAATAAGTAAGCTTTCTACAATGTTTGAATTCTCTAGCTAAAAAAAAAATGTTTCCTCCATACAAATGTTGCACCCCCTTTTAACCCCCTGAGGGGTGGAATTTTCTAAAACGCTGAAAGTTGTTTTTTTGTATTTTAATAAGTAATCTTTCTACAAACTTTTAAGCTTCTATCTCAAAAAAGAGTTTCCCCTATACAAATTTTGCAACCCTTTTTAGCCCCCTTAGGGGTAGAATTTTCCAAAACGCTGAAAGTACTTTATTTGTATTCTATAAAGTAATTTTTCCACAAAGTTTGAAGACTCCAGCTCAAAAAATAAAGTTTCCTCCATACAAACTTTGCGCCCCTATTTAACCCCTTTAGGGGTGGAATTTCCAAAAATCCCTTCTTATCCGTCGCCTACGTTATAAAAGGTTGTATAGGTGTAAATTTCAAGTTTCTAGTTCCAGTAGTTTCGGCTGTGCGTTGATGATCTGTCAGGAAGTCTTCTTTTATATATATAGATGTTTGTAAAGTTTACTGTCGCTTTGCTACCTTTCAACTGGAAAGTTTTTACAAGATTATACATCATTATCATTAGTATCTACTTGTAGTTGTACCGACTACTACTTACTATCTACTTGTACCGACGTTGAAAAATATGAAGAACCAATACAATGCAACTGCATCAGCCAATTTATAAATACTTGCGATACCAACTGGTTACAGATGAACTGCGCTAATACTGTACAAGAACTTACAATTATATTCTTACGCTTGGATCACGTAATAAATAATTGACATAAGTAAAATCAGTTGCCACTCCGACCTATCAGTCGAGACCATTAAATCTACATTCCGTAGTTCTAGCTTATAGAGCAAAAACCTCGCTTATCTATGATCGTAGTTGACTCCTAGACACGTTGATGTACCAGGCTCTCAGGAGTTGAGAGGAGGTTCGATTGTCTTTGTAAACTGTCAAGTGTCGATGGAAAAACGTAGCTGCGCGATCTTAATGAGAGTGGACAAACAGGACGGTCCAGGGCCGAGAGAGCAACGGGGACATGCCTTAAGGGCCTTTACGTTTAAACAGTTTTAAAGTAAATATAAAAAAGTTAAAGAGGACATCTTTGTGACAAACTTTGCATGAGAATTGACCATTGATTTTAAGAAAGAGAAAAGCTATTGATAATCAACATAATATCTTCAATGATACTTCCAGACGGAAGACCAGCGCTGACGCTGCCAGCATTTACGCTGAGTTGTCACCATTTTGTGGCAAATGTGTATGTGCGTATGTGTCTGCAGTTTGTTTTAGGTATTTGTCGCGAATAAATATTTTCTTTCTTACATTCTTTTCTTTACTATGGATTTTGTTTGAACGAATAAAACGAATATAATTAAAATCGTATTGGATGAGAAGTGGAAAATATTTTATCGTCCTTTTAAAAGACTTATCATAAGGATGTTAACATGAATCTTTTCCACACACTTGACGTCAAACATATGTATAGGTACATTTTTGCATTATTTATGGAATAAGGTAAATAATAGAATAAATACATTTTTGCCTTATTTATGGATTAAGCTGCAAAAGTGTATACATAGGTATCATTAAAAACCATACTGTACACCTTTTTGATGCATGAACTCTAAGGTACCTCAGTTGTGTAATTCAGATATTTATGATTGCTATTGAGAATGCGTTCACATCGATTCCCTAATCATCATCAATATCATCATCCTAGCCTTTTTCTCACTCACGTCAATCGTTCCACTGCCAGAAAAATGATGTACTTGTAGACCATCACTAACCACTATATTTACAGTTTTCCAGTGTGCTGACGACGTTATTTATTTATATTGGCCAAGTCGTATCCTCACTACGCCTGCAGCCATCATAACCTGCGCCCTATAAGGCAGTGGTATCATTACCCCGACCGGTCGCTACCGACGGCCACCTCAGCGCGCTGCAGGCCTGGTACACCCAGCCTCGACTCGAGTGTTGTTTTTATGCCTCTGTGTTTGTGTTGCCATCGAGATCCCTACAACATCCAACAAACTCGCAGACAAACAAGATTCAATCATAAGAATAACATAGTTAAGGATTCTATTCCTTTGGCAAAGGGAAAGAATGTGGATATTGAATGGTACAGAGAACCATTTCATTCACGTTGCTCGCTTTATAGGTATTTGGAATATGACGTAAATGGACGTATGATGTTTATTGAGAAAAACTAGTGAAATAAAATGATTGTTTACGACCACGTATTCTGACAGCCGTTTTTTCGTAACGGCTGGAAACCGGTCGGCTGGCTACATACTGTGGATTCCGAGGAACGGGTATCCGACGCTGTTATGAACGAAGCTTTTTTTCTAAATTACTGCCTTAGCTGGGTATTAAACTAGATAAAGATGTAGAAAATAAACGTTGATATGTGAGCAGCTGCGGATTTCACCTCGGTTCTCTTTTATTTGTGATCCTACTTTTTTTTTCATTCAAATATTATATTACGTATAAGAAAAGCGCAATGACAGCTCCAAACCACCTCCTCATTTCAGTTGGTGCCTAGTACCTAAGTCGAATAAAATGACATGTTTTTTTGCACCAGTGATTACTACATAATATGCTAGTAATTTCGGTCCAAAAACTGCATTCTGTTTTATTTACTCATTGAATTAAGGTTTAAAATTTAAACCTTAATTCAATGAGTAAATACAACAGAATGCAGTTTTTGGGCCTTTAAATACTTCACATTTAGCTTGGATACAAAACGCAGTGACGTTTGTACATATCAGCATATACTTAAGTGAACCATATAAGTGTCGTAACAATTTCTTATCATTTTATTCAGATATAAATAAATAAATATAAATATAATAAATAAATATTTGCGGACAATCTTACACATATCGACCTAGTCCCAAACTAAGCAAAGCTTGTACTATGGGTACTAGACGACGATATAGATACTAATATAAATAAATAAATACTTAAATACATAGAAAACATCCATGACTCAGAAACAAATATTCGTGCTCATCACACAAATAAATGCCCTTACCGGGATTCGAACCCAGGACCTCTTGCTTCGTAGGCAGGGTCACTACCAACTAGGCTAAAGCGGTCGTCAAACGGTATAAACTGTTATTTTTATTTTTTTATCTATCCAAATATCATAAACCCTCCATGATGCGTTCAAGAGCCGCACATTATGACCACCATAAAAATAGACAAACAAATTTCTTATCAGTGAAAATGTTATTATTGCTAAATAATAACATCGATTTCGATAATATTATTTCATTCAAATTTCGAACTTCTCTGAAAAACAAAGAAATTTGATTTAACCTCTATTCTTATATCAGTCGACATGACGTTTAGTTCGAAATGAATTGTCAATTTGCATAAAAATTTGACAAATGTCGCACGTAAGTAAGATATCGAACGATATGATAGTCGGATCAGTTGGATCCGACTCTAGTTTGTCTATGAATTAAAAAAAAAACTATGACAGCTGCCAGAAAACAACGCCGCGATGCCGGTCATAATTAGCGGCTCCTGAATACACCATGGAGGCTTATGATATGAGGATAGATAAAGTAGTGTATGTAACTGTACATAATTAGGCATTCAAACACTCGTGTGATGTTATTATGAAACTCGCCTTCGGCTCGTTTCATAAACCCACACTCGTGTTTAATGCCCTTCATTATGTACAGCCACATAGACTACTAACTTACTACTACGAACGATAGTTTGACAGGGGACAGATTTAAGGGTCAAAAAGAGATGGTCTCTTTTATTTTGAAGCTCGAGGGTTGAATTCTGCCTAAAAAGTAGGCACCTCCATATTTATACTAATAGGTATTCTATTTTGATCTGCCAATTGATAGATCTGCTAAAAGTAACAACGATTTGAAAAGTATGTCCATGTTCATCATGGAACTGTTATATATACTCTGGACCGGCTATACGTGATGCCACAACGAGGGACGGAAAGGCTCCTATGCAACTAAATTAAGAACTGGCCTTAAAATGGCTGTTGGCTTACCATAAACAAACTACTTAATTTGGACGGGTAAAAATGGTTTATTTGCCACAACTTCATACTAAATCAGTTGTGGCAAATAAAAAAACCGGCCCAGTGCTCGCACTCGCGCACGAAGGGTTCCATACCATTCGGTATTCATCGATAAAAATATTTATTTTATTATGTTTTTAGTATGTGTTGTTATAGCGGCAACAGAAATACATCATCTGTGAAAATTTCAACTGGAACTATCACGGTATCAGTGAGATACAGCCTGGTGACACTGGTGACAGACAGACGGACGGCCGGACGGACAGACAGCGGAGTCTTAGTAATAGCGTTTTACTCTTTGAGTACGGAACCCTAAAAAGTGGAACTATGACAAGGACAACGAATAATATTTCTCTTTCTGTCACACTTATCGAGATTTGTATGCTACCATCTTGTTCGCACGTGGTATTACTACTTAGTATACGTCCATGATCTTCATACATCCTGCTAGCAGACGCACAGTAGCCTCGGCATTCCTCCTCCCCTAGTACCGCCCCTGGCCTCCAGCCAGTAATAAGCCAATCTTCCTCCGTAAGATTAATTCCTTGAATGGAAACATGCGCTGGCGTGTTAAGTTGCTTCGCGGTTATGTCGCCCTGGTAGAGGATATGTGGATTTTCATATAAGTATAATGTGTGTGTGATCATGTTAAGCTTAGATAATATATAATAAAATGAGGAACAGGCAGATAGACATGTGACATCATAAAGGTACCAAAAAACATTAAAAAAAAATTACTATCCAAATATCATAAACCCTCCATGATGCGTTCAATAACCGCACATTATGGCCACCATAAAAATAGACTGTTTTGTTAGAACAAATTTCCTATCTGTGAAAATGTTATTATTGCTAAATAATAACAAAGCTTAACAAGAAATTTGATTTGACCTCTATTCTAATATCAGTCGAGATGACGTTTAGTTCGAAATGAATTGTCAATTTGCATACAAATTTGACAAATGTCGCACGTAAGTAAGATATCGAACGGTATGACAGTTGGCACTGACTCTAGTTTGTCTCTGAATTAAGAAAAAACTTTGACAGCTGCCAGAAAACAACGCCGCGATGCCGGTCATAATATGCGGCTCCTGAATGCATCGTGGAGGCTTATGATATGTGGATAGATAAAGTAGTGTATGTAACTGTAACCTTCGGCTCGTTTCATAAACCCACACTCGTGTATAATGCCCTTCATTATGTACAGTCACATAAACTACTAATAATTTGTGAAAGCTGTGTAAATTGTAACATGGTCCTATAGTTAAGACTAAACTCCCCCTATCGATCATCATGCTTCGCAAGAAAATAATGCAAAGACTTTGAGACAGACCATCTCAGAGACTATGTACGCTTCAAAATCATTCGGCTCAATAGAACAGACGGACACACACAGACAGTGACGTAGTCAGAAACGCTGGCATATTTTAAACAAATATTATGTAGACATTTGGAAAATGTAGCGCTCAGGCAAAACATAAATATATTAAGTAATAATCACATTAATTAGAAATCAAACGAACTTACCAAGTGAAGTTCGATGTTAATTGTGTGAGGGTGTTGGTCCAAGACGTCTTATCATTCTTGACTTGTAGTAGACGCATCGTGTCGCCATCATCACGTGTATACAAAGCTTAATAAAAATTTAAACGTTTCTTACGTCGTCTGGAACGCGCCCAATACCACCTGTCATTTAGTTTAAAGTTTTTATTTCACGACCTGTAAGGCTAGGGAACGAATTAGTATAATTAGGGGCATGGGCGGGAGTCTAGACGTCTTGGACCAACACCCTCACACAATTAACATCGAACTTCACTTGGTAAGTTCGTTTGATTTCTAATTGTGTTCGTGTGTTGGTCCAAGACGTCTTATCATTCTTGACTTGTAGGATGTTTAAAGAGTCGTGAAATATAACACACATTTTTATATACTTCGTATATTATTTAACATTTTAACGTTGTACAAAAATTAAAATGAATTAACATAATATGTACTCAATTTCTTCTTGTGCTCAAATTAATAATATAAATTTCTATTATTATAACATAACATGTACTCATTTCTTCTTGTACTCAATTTAGTAAAATTAGTAATATAAATTTACGGTTGTAATTACTATACTATAATATAATTGTACCTCTCCAAATTTATGTGAGACTTGAATTTAGAATAGTTTCTGCAAATGTATGTTGAACAATCGGTCTGTTATAAAACTTCGCAAACACTGACGAGGTTTCACCCCAACCTGCCGTTTTTCGAATCACGTCAATGTTAAGACCCAAAGCCTTTGCCTTGGAGCAAGACGCATGGCGTGTGCTATAATAATAATAATAATAATAAAGTCTCCGGCGTGTCTTCGTCGGTCGGAGTGGAACCCCAAGGGGGCCCGCAGGACTCTCAGCTCTGGCTTGCCTTCATTGGCCGTCCAGAGAGGAGTCGTCAGAGCTATATGCTCCAGGGGTGGAAGTGTTAAAGGGCATAACGCCGCGAGTAACTTCGGAGAAAGCGCAGCACCACCTCTCGACACCCCTGAGCCGCTCACCCGGTGTTGCCCCTGGCCGTCTTTACGACGGCATTTTTAGGCGCCCATCTAATGAGCGGCTAGTCACCGCCTGCCTCGATAACCTTGTGGATAACATTGTTATGGCAGGTGTCCGGACCACTTTGTAATAACCCAATTTTATTGTCCACCCAAATGTCATCACCATAGACCCAATTCTCTTTTCCATTTTCCTACAATAGCTCCAACGCCTGCTGGGACCAGTTCACGGGTATCTACCGATGTACCCGTGAATGGGTTCTAGCAGGTGTACTACATGACATTAAATTTCGTCTCCAAAGGGCCTCTACGTGTTGGATCTATATCCCCACGCACGCCTTCCAAATGACCGGGGTTCGCCCCGTGAATTTAAATCGGAGATACATAATAATAATAAAGTTCTTTATTGACAGGCAATAGACCCATAAATCAAAAATTGCATAAAAAGTAAACAGTAAAAGTTAAAAGTCAAATTGTATAAGCGTAAAGATAAAATTAAATAAAACCTTAAATTTTTATAATAACCTAATTATGTTTAGGCAGTCACAACCGAAAAGACCTACTTCCTGTTCCTTTCGTGATGCACGGAAATCCAACGATTGTAGATCGGGTTACTCAGATACCCGGACAGCTCACGGAGGATACTGTTGTCCGACGTTCGGATGTGGCTCCAGAAGGAAGCTATGCGGGAGCGTATGATGGCAAAGAAGTCCGGCACTTTAGCCTCGGCAAACATGCTCGATGCGCTGCAGTATCTTGGCAGTTTCATTAGAATACGGTATGCATCATTATACTGCACTCTAATTTTGCTCATCGCGCGTTTCGTGAATCTGCTCCAGAGTTGACATGTATAGAAACATAGACAATATGCCCTAAACAATGTCACCTTCACTTCATCACTACAACGCGCGAACCTGCGAGCGAGCATGTTGCACCGCACGGCCAACGCCCTGCGCTCCCGTTCAATGTCGTCGTCATCAACAAGACCCTCCGTAAGTATGTGTCCGAGGTATCTGAATCTTTCCACCCTTTCCACCTGCGCTCCGTCCAAATATACTGGCGGGACTCTGGCCGGACCCCTTCCAGCCTTAAATACCAACAATTTGGTTTTGCCAACGTTATACTGCAACCCATGGTTACGAGCATATTGCTCGCAAATGGACAGCAGCTTTCTGAGGCCTCTGATAGATGGGCTGAGAAGAACCATGTCATCTGCGTAACTAAAATTATTAGTGCATGTAGTACCAATGTGGCAGCCCACTCTGGATCTTCTCAACTCAACAATCAGGTCGTTAATGTAGAGACTGAAGAGGTCCGGCGAGGTCAGCCCTCCTTGGCGAACTCCACACTCTAATCTAAATTCATTAGAGGTTGTGTCACCCCATCTCACACAGTTGGACTGGTTTTCATACCAGTACCTCAACAGATTCACGATTTTTGAGGGTACATTACTTGCAACGAGTTTCTCCCATAGCAACTTCAAGTTAACTAGGTCAAAAGCTCGACTGAGGTCCAGGAAACATGCGTACACCGATGAGTCCCGAGCCACGTAGTAGTTTACTGTACTTTTAAGGCTAAAAATCGCTGAATCTGTTGAGAGACCAGGACGAAAACCAAACTGCGCATCGTCTATACTGATACTGCGCTGCAGATCCGGGTGAATTAACCTCTCCAGTATTTTCCCGAGAATTGTACCTAAGGAAATTGGTCTGTAATTCTTAATACTAGAAAGATCCCCGGTTTTATTTTTAGGAACTGGAACTACCACAGTCTTTATTAATTTCTTTGGTAAGTAACTAAGATTAATGCACCTATTATACAACTCGGCCAATAAGGTAAATAAATGGTCACCGGCGTAAAATATATGCTCCACACTCAGCCCGTCAAAGCCCGGAGACTTACCCCGTTTCATGGACCTAACAATGTTAGCCACTTTTTCAGGCGTGAAGTAGGAGTGGTCTGCTTTGTCTGAGGGCGAGCCGTAAGTCACGAAAGGATCGCCACGCGCGGCACATGCCGGGAGCGGTTCAACACTGAAGTGATGCGAGAACAATTCGGCAATTTCTTTTGTATTATGAACGCCTTCGATGCTGACAGGAACACTTGTCTTGGGATTAAGTTTTTTGGTATCCTTCCAAAACTTACCAAAGTTCCTGTCAGCTCGATGGCTAGCTAGTATATTCATACGTATTGTGTCTTCGTTGTTCTGGCACCACCTCAGTTTGTTTTTAAAAGCTTTACGGCTGTGAACCATTTTCTCGAATGACTCCCCGGCACACGGTCTGCCGCACGCATCCCACCAGCTGAAGCATTGCTTAGCCCACTCATGGCTTTCCCTCACATGGTAGTTCCAGCCCAACACTGTCTTCGCTGGTTTCCGTGTAACGCGACAGGCATTTGCACTCGAAACGGCTGCTATTTGCAGCGACGATACGATCTTGTCATAAAAAATATCGATAAAATAAAGATGTTCCTTACAAGAGAACTGCAAACAGTTTTTACAATAAATGTTGTGACTTCCCGTTTTAATATTTCTTAATCTAGTATCGCAGTGCATAGCATAAGCGTTGATTTGATTTAGGTCTCTTGTACCCCATCGGATTCCGTTATGTGAGCTGAGTTTACTGTCGATCACTTCCTTGTTAGTAACCATACTCAATTCACACGTCACGGACACCGGAAAATGGTCGGACCAGTATACACCATAGTTCACGCGAACAGATGTTATTGTGTCCCGCGCCGCTCGTGTCGTCACGCAGTGATCTAGCCATCGCCTGGAGTGATGAGCATCACTCACAAATGTGTATGTGTCCTCGGGTAATATCTCCACATCCGCGCACTGCAGTGAATGCTCCGCACAGAAGGCCTGAAGCTCCAACCCAAACCTTGTGCCAGGGTGAGCGTTGTAGTCGCCCAGTACATAAACCGCTTCAGCGTCACTGTCGGCCGTGGCGGCTGCCACACTAGCGAGACAGTCAGTGAATTCGGTCAGGTTTTCCTCCTTATCGACAGGTAAATATACACTGAAGACCATGATGTGACTACCGTCCAGGCTAATTTGTATTGCAGCAACCCGATCTCCCGCGCACTCCACTATCGATACTTTTTGAAACTTAGATTTCCTCCATAGTAATGCTAAACCTCCGTACGGACGACCTCTGAGTACACCTAACGACGTGTCCACCGATGATTTGGCGTGACACTCAAAGTCATCGCTTATCTCGTTTACGAAGCCCAGGTCATGGGGAAGAAGCCAGGTCTCCTGAAGTGCCACGATGTCAGCATTCAAGCATAACTTTCTTATTTGGTCTGCAGATCTTTTTATAGATTTACAGTTAAACGTGACCATCACAATGGGGTGTTTTGGCGTGCTATCCATTGCGAGTTTGTTTATTGTCGTCATTGCGTACGGTGTTGTATCTTTCCCGGAACCGGCGGTATACTAGCCCTGTGGGCCAAAATCTCGCGTCCATCATTGTGCTAGCTTGGCTGCTACTTACGGTAACCTTAAACGAATTAAATGTAGTCTCCCGGTAGGCTTTTAAGAGTTCGACTTTGACAAAATCTTGACCACTTTCGCGTATATGCTATGGGAAGTAAACTTAGTAGTGTCTATGCCACTCTTGGTCATTATATCCTTGATCCAGCGGCTAATAGTTTGTGATCCTATACTCCCGTATGGTTTTTTGAAACTTACGAATAATTGTCCTGATTTATTAGAACGCAATCTTTCAGTCATTTTAATGTAGTCAACCAATGACTGTGCAGGGCAGATTTCTGGTTTTTCGAGAAAAAAAGGAATGACTAAGGCAGGTTGAGTTGCACCTACTCTTGATGTTTTGATAAGGTCAGTGATTTTAATTATAATTTTTTCCTTTGAACAACTGATGTTTTCTAATTTGATGAGGCTTAAAGTCTGTACCCTGTGTGCTGTTATTAAGGCCAGGGAGGTTACCAGTTTCTTTGATAACATTTCTAATGATATTTTATTGTTAGGGTAAAGGCCACCTAAATAAGTCAACACCGTGTTGGTATCCCAGGTAATGTCATATTTTGGGTTACTCGGCCTTAGCCGAAAGACTCCTTTAAAGAATCTTTTTATCAGTTCATTTGAACCAACATGTTGTCCAACTATTAACGAAATTGCCGAACGAAAGGAATTAAGAGACCCATATTTCGAGCCCTTATTGTGCATCATAGTTAAACATTTTAATATATCTGGGATCCCAGCACTATAACAATCTATTTTGTTGTCTGTACAGTATGACCACCATATCTTTAAACATGTGTTGTATTGTGTTATAGTGTTCTCTGCTAGAGAAGCTAGCATAATTTCGATCGACATATCAGGAACGCCACGTTTTTCTAATGCTTTCCTGACAAGGCTCCTGCAACCAGGGTAAGGCGCTCGTGAAGCGGGTGGGGCGTGCTGTTGATAGAAATTAATAATGACTTGTTAGGTTCGAAATATATTGGTTTTGAACACAATAATTTTTTGAACAAGGGGTACCAAGGTTGGGTTGGCCAGTGGGGTGCAACGACAATACCAATAGCTTTATCATTGATAATTTTTCTGAGTGTTTTTAATAGAAGTGAGAATGGTGGAAAGGCGTAAAAAAAAATATTCAGACCAGGAAGTGGTAAAAGCATCAATAGAAAAACCATCCGGATCCCTTTTCCAGGATATGTACCTGTCACATTTTTTATTACTTCTGGAAGCGAATAGGTCTATGTCAGGTCTGCCAAATACTTTTACTATCTGCTGGAATGCATAATCAGCTAATTCAAATTCTATGTTTGTTTGAGTTTTTCTAGACTCTGCATCTGCGATACAATTTTCTTTAGACTGGATGTAGGACGCAAACACGAAAATATTCCTAGTTTAGCACCATTGCCAAATTTCTTTAGCTAGAATATTCAAATGCTGGAATTTCACTCCTCCCATGCGATTTATGTAAGATATAGCGGTTGTATTATCTATTCGCAGAAGTATCTGACATTTTTGGTGAGGAGTCTGAATAAATTTCTATTTCATAATGGTCACACCTAATATTGTTACAGGGTGCCTTTATATTTTTCAGCCACCAGTCAAAGTCTGATTTTAAGAACTTAGGCAACTTCATAATTTTGTTGTAATTGTCATTATTAAGTAGATTTAGATATTTAAGTCTTTCAAAGGCTTTTGTATAGACCCAGCCATATTTAACTGCTGGACATATTGAAGTTAGTAACCCAAGCAAGTGTGCGAATTCCCTTATTTTGCATTTATCTTTAGTATAAAAGGATAATAATTCCTGTTCAACTTTTAATCATTTTTCAGGGGGCAATTCTAGAGTCATGACTATTGAGTTTAGCACAAATCCTAAAAATTTACATTTTTGCTTAGGAACAAGCATACTCTTATCATAATTTATGGTAAAACCAAGGTGTTTTAATAAACCACAAGCTTTAACTATACCTTTCCCTGCCTCTGAAACACTATCAAAAAAGAAAAGTATATCATCTAAGTAAATTGTACACACAATGCCCTGTTTTCGTAAGTGCTCAATAACCGGCTTCATCATTTTTGTAAAGATATAGGGTGCTGTGGATAATCCGAATGGAAGCACTTGGAATTCATATATTTTGTTCTGAAATTTAAATCTTAAATACCATCTATATAGTTTATGAACACTTACTGAGAAATATGCCTCTTTAAGATCAATTTTTGCCATCAACGAATTAGTTGAGAGTAGTTTAGTGGCAGTCCTAATATCTTCAAGTTTAAAATAAACCGCTTATCACCGTTTGGTTTTGGGGTCAAAAAAATGTGAGAAAGAAACTGATCCTTACATGGTTGGCATTCAATTATAGCACCAATGTCGTGTAGATGGGAAATAGAGCATTGCATGTCTTCAGCCTGCGTACCTTTCAAGTTATTTTCAGGTAATATTATTTGTTGCGGTATATGTACAAATGGTATTCTATATCCTTCAACCCAGGATAAAACAGTCTTGTCATTAGTAATGGACAACCAGTTATAATAGTAAGATGACAGTCTTTTTACCTCTAGATTTTCTTTTGCGGAGGGCAGTATCTCTTCTGGGGAGCTGGCCATCGCTGGGGTGCTGGACCTCGTTGGGGTGCTGGCCACCTCTGATATGCTGTTTGAGGTCTGTTGTTGAATTCATTGCCCGCACTCGGAGTGTATTGTGGTCGGTATCTTCGAGGCGGGCCCCGTGAGTTTAAAGTAGCTGGCTTTGTTTGCTTATTAGCTTGAGTATTATTGTATTTGATTTCTGAACCAGTTTTATTAATAGCCTTTCCAGCTTTGAGATCCTCATGCAAACTTTCACCAAAGAGATATTTTCCAACTTTTGTTTGGGTAACAATATCTTTTGTGCTCTTATTCAAGGCAAATTGTAAAAGATATCTGCGTGACATTGATTCTGTATGATACAGATCACACATCATGCGCCCAGCATCACTAAGGATTTTTGTTGCCTCCTTGCATTCTTTGGATTTTATTAGAATATCAAGGGCTTTTCCGATACAAGCTGTTGCTTGGCCTAGTGAGTTCTGTTGTTGCTCCATTGCCTTATCTCTTTTCAGAACTTGATCGGATACAGCTGCTTTAATCTCAGCATTAAGCTGAGGGGCCTCAAGAAAAAGGCAGTTTTCTGGTAGCGGGTGTAATTTATACAATTCGGTTTTTGTTTCTTTTTCTATCCCGTTACCAGTAATATGTTGCCACCTGGTGGCAATGTCTTTGTGTATGGCCTCAGCGTAGGACTTTTTATTTGGGTCCTCCCCTAATAGATTCAAAATCTCCTCATCTATTTCCTCAGATTTTTCTGCACAAAGCACTTCTGGAACCAAATCAGGCTCATATATCTCTGCACCAAGCTCTACTGGAACAGGGTCAGCCTCAGATATCTCTGGTTCTTCTATTAGAGCCTCTTGACCATTTAATGGTGCTACAATGAAAAAATAATTTTAATGCTCTTATATCATCAGGTAAGAGATAAACCACACGAATAGTACTTTTAATACCACCACATGAGTGAATCCACAGACCTTATAATATTATAACGGGAATATGTCACACGAATGGGACTCGCAGTACCACCTCACGAACATAACCTCATTGCTATTTGTGATTTGGGATAAACCTCACGAATAACACTCGCAGTGTTACCACACGAGTAGATCCACAAAACGTATAATTCAACATACGATATTTAAGCTATAAGTGTAATTACTATGCTTGAAAATGATTCGAATTCGTTTTTCCGTTACCATTATTTTCATGTGTCATGAAATGAACGGAGTGTGAAAAAAAAAACCAAGGTATTTTACGTTACTGAATGAGACAAATTTGTATTTGTATACCATAAAACCTATTATATTTACCTTCAGCATTGTTTTCGGTGTCACTCTCGCTTGTTGTCGGCGTCCTGTGTCGTTTTTTCATTTTCTTGGTAAACTTTTTAAATAACGAGAATAACTCCTCATCTTCATTTTTTCTCTTCTTATGTTTTCCCATGATGACGATGATGGAAAAAACCTTGTAATTAACTTGTATTTGATGCTTCTTATTAGAAATTTAATAAATCCGTGATTTTTCGGCGCGCACGAAGAAGTCGAATGACAGGTGGTATTGGGCGCGTTCCAGACGACGTAAGAAACGTTTAAATTTTTATTAAGCTTTGTATACACGTGATGATGGCGACACGATGCGTCTACTACAAGTCAAGAATGATAAGACGTCTTGGACCAACACACGAACACAATACACAGACATTAACTAAAATTAGTAGTGCAATTAAAGCTATGGTCAATATATTAATCCTCATTAAGTAAACATGTTACTGTATTAACGTCAATATACATACAATATGTATGCGATACGCCAGTATGGTCGTAGTTTAGAAATATACACGGTATTTTATATCCTAAACAGGTTATACTTGATTCAAGTTTTATTCTTATTATCCGTACCTATCTTGTGCAATTAAGAATACCTAGACTAAATAAAGTTTTATCTTAATCTAATATTGCTATCTTGATCGTATATTTAAAGATATGAAAACTTCAACAGAAGTAGGTTTTGAAAATATTTATTGGGCAAAGAAAATAAAAAAAATTGTTATATGTTATTTCTTTCCCGCTCACGGGACAATAATAAATAATAATAAAAATAAAAATACTTTATTTCAGACCTAGTGATCCATAGTGTGTTAGTAACATGTGACTTAAGGTGGATCGATTGCCATACAAAACGTTATTTGACATTCGCAGGCTAACGGCGTGATATTTTAAGAAACTTATGTAACAAACTTTCATAAATTAGCTTCCCATTTGCGCCAAATTCCCCCTTTCCTAGAATAAACTTGTATAAACTAGATTAATTTGAGAAATTGGTTTAGGACGTGATATTTTGGGAAAACTATTTTTCTTAAATTAATATAGTTTATACAAGTTTATTCTAGGAAAGTTATAAGTTTATTATTAAGTTTCTTGGTTAGTAACAGCAAGTAAGTATAAAAATATTCTTAAATAATAAATTGGGCAACGCCCTTAATCTGTCCAATCCAATAAGATAGGATTGGACAATGATGTCCCGGACCTTTGCGAGGCGTGCGTGGGGCTAGGTACCTACAAAGTACCAACTCAGCCAACACGTATAGGCCCTTTTGACAATTTAATGGCAAGGAGTACACCGAGCGGATGCTGTCCCTGCCCGTGTCATGGGACGCACACAGAGACAGCACCCGCTGGGGTGTATAGGAACTATTGCTGGTTGATAGGATCTAAAGAAAACGGGTTATTGGGTGAAAATGATGGACTAGTGGCTGGGCTAATGGGTAAAACATCGGACGCCTGCCTAATAAACTGTCTCATTTTTTATCTCTGGCAGACGGTGACTCGCCAACTGCTAGATGAGCCCCTATTAACCAGTCAGAGAGGCTGGGGGAGGGGGGGGGGTAGAGAGGTGGCACTTGACTTTAAACGTATAGCCCACTCGCCACTTAGGTGTCCACATCTACCCTCGAGCAACAGCTCTTGCGGCTCCACTCTGGACAGCCAGTAAACCCCAGAGGTGGGGGGCCTGTCCAACCACCCACCCGATGGCTCAGCCTGACCACAGGTCACCCCCAGGAGCACTCAGGTACGTAGGGTCGCTACTCCCTAACAGCCCGCCACAAACGTTGACTGATTGCACCAGAAATCTGGTGGGCGATGGGGCCGTCACATCCCTACGCCATTATTACAGAGCCTTAGCAAAACAACTTTAAAATAATATACGGAACATTATTTGGCCTATCATATTACCACCAAGCCTTTAAAGCTGTCAAACATAACTATATTTTTTTTCCAACTAATAGGCTATAAAAATCTACATTAGGTGTCGCCATAAAATTCTTAAGTAAAATATAATATCGTCGTACAAATTCGGCGTCGAATGGTATGCGCGGGCGCTGAATACAGACCGACGGTGACAACTTGAGCCATTATTAATACATAGTCCAGTATAAATTAAAGATCAAGTTAAGTTGGTCAATGTTACAATAACGCGTGCGCACAATGGACAGCATTCCGACATGAATGGAGTTCGCAGTTAAAACGTTGATGTAAGTTATCACTTCGTTTTAATGCGCTTTAGTAATGCGATCCAATACGAAACAAAAGTCGTAGGTATAATCGTGACTTTATTTTAAATTTGTCGCAAATTTAAATGCCAATTGAGTTGGGGTTTTTAGAAAGTTTAAATGGAAAATATGGACATATAAGGCGCGAGTGGAGTTGAGACGATATGTGGATCATCCCGAGCGATTGGAGAGCAATTAAATCAGCCAGTGAAGGTTAATAGGCTCACCGTTTCGCATAAAGTGCAGCGCGCGCGCCGATATAACACACAGACCTGCGACAGTATGCATATTTTATAAATTCTATTTGTAATTAAAACACTGAAGTTACGTATTCAAACGTGCATGTGCATCACCTGTGCTCAGTAGTGGGACGTATGGAAGCTAGGGTTTGCAATCCGGATCCTACTTTTATGGAAATACAAGTCGGATCCGGATTACAAACCCTATATGGAACTAATGATGAAGATGAAGTTACGAAACTCAAACTTAACGATGACAATACATAATTATATATATATAAATGAATACTTAATTACAAAACTTGAAAAACATCCAAGACTCAGGAACAAAAATATTCGCGCTCATCGTATAAATAAATTTTCTTGATGGGATTTGAACCCGGGACCTCTTCAATTGTCAAACTTATAATTTTTCAGAAAAATATTACTATAGCTAAATCTCTCGACCGAGGATGTTGCAGCAGCAGGGCGTCTAAAGCGTCATGGTGTATAAATAGTATTACAGAGTCTCAATTATTAATATATGTACATACTTATTATTCTGCTTAGGTGTCAAAGCGGACCCTGGGCTCCTTTAGGGGCACAACCGGCAATATCGCTAGGAAGATGAAGATGATGATACCTACTTATTATTCTGCTTGCAAAAAAATACATTATAGTTGTTATAATATATCTTACGTACTGATTGCTACCCCGTGTACTGCGATGCGCCGGAGTCGACTTCACGCAAATTTAATGCTATTAAATGTCGATCAACAGCAATGCGAGAGATATGGCCGGTGGACCGGGAGCCATCTCGTATGCTTTATATTCACTCATTGTGTTTCTTCTTTATTCGTTCATAACTTACAGGGCTGGTTCTTGTCATGAACTTTTAGTTTGCTATAGGATTGGGAATTTACCTACTACATTGGTTTCTCATTGCATTTTGCATGTGAATTAAACGATGGGAGTTCATATCAATTTATGAAGATGGTCGTCTAAAGTAAGCTGGTTAAGATAAGGGTTATTAGGAAGAGTGTTAGTTTTTACCCAACGTTTATTACCTAATTTTCATGCTCGCTGAGATCCCGAAAATTTGGAGAAATTAGTGATAAAAGGCACAGTAGAAGACCATTTTATTTCCAAATAAATAAAGACAAAGCCCCAAACGAGGCCTCAACCAGCTATCAGAGCATCTTAAAATGCCGGTTACCACATAAGATGAACTACCCATCCCTTTTCAGTTGTTATACTTAGAGCCATTATTAGTCATCAACAATGTATGAGCATTTACTAGGTATGCAAAATTTAATCAAGATTTTGCACCCCAGCTACCTCCGGCTCCCGGTCCGTCGCAATAAAACGTTTTCTCGTAAAGAAAGTGTGTAACAGTTTCGGTGATTGATTTACGATAACCGCGCAATTTATTATTAATAATTCCCGATTACACTATTAATTTCCAATTACATTGTAATTGCAACCTTTGGTAACCATTGTGATTGATGTTATTGGATATTATTCACTGAGTAATTGCAAAGAAAAGTATAAAACAGCATAAAAATATGTCATGAAATAAATAGTACAGAATTTAACATTATGGTTGTGTAGTTTGAATTCAGAATATAGCTAAATAATAGGTTTTGTAACAGTCGTCATCACATACATAGGTACACTATAGGTGTTCAAAAATACCGGCACATGCACCCTAATGCCTTGAAAATAGAGGTGTGTTCCGATGTTTGTGACGTGCTTGTTTGCTCCGATGTATGTGATGGCGACTGTACCTAACGGGTAACACGGAAGCTAACTATTTAGTTAGTTGTCAATCTTCGATCTATATTTCGCTTGTCAGTCTAATACGATTTGCTTTATTTGGTTTACACTTTACAGGGTTTATTTGATAAACAAGTACCTACTTTCAATCTATCTTGTATATTCTGATGAGCAGAGCATTACTTACCTGTTATGTAATTATGTAAATAAAAGCTACATTCATTCTTGTAGTCTTTAGAAAAAGACTACAAAGAAATAAAAGAGAATAAGTAATACTTAGCGTTCAATCATAATTTATGACTGATAACCAAAATTAAACACCGGACATCCTTCCAATAACCAATTCCTCCAAAGTCATTGCCATTCATTATGTTTTGGCGATACATCAGACATTCTTCCGTCAAATTAATTTCGACATTTATTTTCAATCATTACGTCACTTAATCAAAGCTGCACCGCGTTTTTAATTAAAAAATACTCAATAATTAAACACACATTACTTTGCGCTCGCGTAGCCATACATCATTTTTATGACCGCCTGGATCCCGAGTCGATATTGTGAGATTGTGCTTCGATTGACATACCGTTATGAATATTGCTACTGTAGCTATTAGCATTGGTTTAGTTATGGAAATTGTATTGCTAAGTTGCAGCGATAAAGTAGATATTTGTTTGAATTAATAGTTAGCAATTGTAAATAAATCAACTATCAAGGTTTGCATTGGTATATGTTCACACGATTTATGTGTACAATTACTTATCTTAATATTTTATGTTAATTATGCTTTACAAATTATCAGAAATTGTTTTATTCTTTGAAATGAAGGACTTAATATCGTGACCCTGTTTTCAATTCAATTTATTTATTTCATACTATGTCCATATCATGTTATTAACAGTAAAAACTTATAAAACTATGTTAAGGCAAAGAGTTCAAATTAAATGTCATATTAAAAATTACAAATGTCACAAAATAATACAATCACGAGAACTTACTGAGTAGGTACATACCTGCAACATTACATTAAATTATACACTGAACCTTTTGAGCACATGTGAAAGGTGTTCCAGTGTCTCCATACTGCGCAAGCAGGGCTGTTCCAAATCAGCTGAAGAAGGCTGTTGGAACTATCACGCACACGACGCATGTGGGACGTGGTTCTGTTTCTTATAATGACACTGAAACCGTCGACCCGTGCCACTGCGACCAGATGCGCTGTAGTACCGTGACAATCAACCCTCTGAAGCCGTTGGTGTACCTGGACACGCATGGCATTTAGCGATTTTTTAGTGTAGTTCGTCCGTAAGCTGCACTGTGTAAAAGGATTGACGACCGTTTTAGCCTAGTTGGTAGTGACCTTGCCTACGAAGCAAGAGTTCCCGGGTTCGAATCCCAGTAAGGGCATTTATTTGTGTGCTGAGTACGAATATTTGTTCCTGAGTCATGGATGTTTTCTATGTATTTAAGTATGTATTTCTTTATATAATTATCTATATCGTCGTCTCGTACCCATAGTGCAAGATTTGCTTAGTTTGGGACTAGGTTGATTTGTATAAGATTGTCCGCAAATATTAATTTATTTATTGACAAAAAGCCCTGAAAAGAGTCTTTTTGACATTCCCATCACAGCGGTTTAGTTGTGCGTCATTGAGTATTTGACGTTTAATAATACTCTCATCATCATTATCATCATATTGTATACATCCCACTGCTAGGCCTTAGCCTCCTCTCATGGTTGAGAGTGAATGTGTTTTTTTTACTCTTACATCATTATCTTCTATAGAATTTGGATATTTACTTTTGCGGGACAATAACCCTTTTCCTCGCTTCCATAGAAAGAAGGTTGGAGCCTAACATTGAGAAGTACCTATTTGATTCTATAATCAGGCGTAGGATAGTATATTTATAATTTATTAATTTTCAATGCAGAAAAATCCGTTAATTGGCAAAATAAAATTCAATAAATAGATTAAGATTAAATCAATATTTAATGAATACATTCCTGAGTGTGGCCAATAATCGCATCGAAACACTAATTAGCCATATTTGAGTTATCTTCTAGATAATTAATTGATTCATTAATTTTGCATACATTAACGGCCCGTTTAAGTATGTACTTATTACTGATTAGCGTTATAGCACCGCTGATTTTGTTGATATTTAGTATGATTGTTTTTGTACAAATACATATCATTATCAGAACAGGTTATCCGGTGATGAATAGAATAAAATGGAATACTTAAATTATCACTCAACTAGTTTTTAATAAGACATTAAAAAATACATGTATGTACCTATATCACAAATTCCTATTTTTATACTGCACACTTCTTTAAAGGTACTAAAAACATGCTTGATCTTGTCTATTGTAAGATAAACTAAAAATATGATTGTAAATCTTTAGGTATACAAGTAGTTTTTTTTAACTTTGTTTACATGTCTAATATTTGATCCTGAGTTATCATAGTTCCTTTTGAAAGGTAAACAAAATACGTTTATCGGTTGGTAACTTTTCGAAAGCAAAGATAATGAAATCTTCGCAATCTCCAAACTTACCAATTAAAAGCAATTAGCCAGTGTCCAGTTAGACAGTGACCTAATTATACGTCCTTCGGCGATCGTATAACGCAATTAAGTTGCGCGTAATTATAGATATATAATAGCGCATGCCGTTGATCGCCAGTACGCCGCGCGGGCGCACGGATCGACGGAACGGAGAAGAAAATGACAATTTTTAAAGTACTGGCTAAACGGTTTGCCTGGCAGAAGGACAGCTCAAGTTGACGATTTTGGTTAGATCGCGGGTTATTGGTTAAGACTTGTTCAGGATCGGAGATGGCGTACTCGAAAAGAGGCCTATGCTCAGCAGTGGGTGCTTACAGGCTAAACAATTATGATGAGCACAGACCTTTGGGTTTTCTTCTCCTTTTGCAGTTATTTCCATGCCGGGCCGCCTCTCACTTTCCTGTAAAAAGCAGTCCAGCTCGTCCCGCGATCGCCCTTGCGTTCTATGGCTTCCTCTTTTTGAGCTGCGCGGGTTTGCACTCATTGGCTATCAATGCCGATATTAAAATGGATACAAGTTATTGATGATGCTGTATGCTTCTTGTACAAATAAGAATACTTATTAGATTCTAGTGAGTCCAGCCAACTAGGGTCTACAATGCGTACCTACTTGGGGGTTATGATGATCTGATTATATATTTTTTTCTTTTTGCTATTGAAAATACACAATCTATATAATCTATAAAATATTGGCAACGCATCTCCACTGCTTCCTCGCTCCATGGCGCTGCCGATTACATCGATTAAAACCATTAACTACTTAAATGATTGCCAAGTTTAAATTTTTCCTATAATCGACAGCAATTTTACCACATTCTAGCGTAAAAACTCTCCTAGCGTCTAACACCTATATTACCCACAGCAACAACCTATTTTAGAATTTTATTGGAATAAGATTCTTTATTTGATGGCGTGGTATAGTGCTGTATAAAACTATGTATGCCATTTAAGTGTATATTTCTAGATGTCTCCATGGGGATTATTGCGGATTTCATATTGAACTTGGCTTTCCTTTTTTACATTTATGTTTTTGGTGGAATAACATGTTCTGTGTATAATTATGTGGTGCCGCGCGCCGCCGACGACACACCGTTGGCCGGTTGTTTAGCGCGTATTACAAGTTTTTTGTATGGGGACACTTATTTTTTGACCTAACTTAATTTTTATATTTCTGTTATACCTATAGCAAATATAATAATACATATATTGGGATAGTTTCAAATATCTGCTATTACGGTTCCAACGCTACAATTTAAAAAAAAATTGTATGTGGACCCCCCTATTTTTTAACTTTTTTATTTTTAGTTTTTTTCCTACGTTTACACAGAATTACCAAGCTGGATTCCAAATTTCATCCTTCTAGGTCATCTGGAAGTAGGTTAGGTTTAGGTACTATATGTCAGTCAGTCAGTGCTAAAATTTACGACTTTTTGACCTTTATATCTTTATAACCGTTTGAGCTAGCTAGCTTCATGAAATTTGGGCTTCTAGATGTACTTATGGATATAATTAAACACACGTAGTTTTATGTGTTTACGTTAAAGAGGTTTGGAGTTAAAGAAGGGTCAAAAGTGGTACCAAGTGGTTCGTGTAATATTACACTTGGCGCTGGCTAGCCAGTTCTTTTGCTTGAACTTGGCTTGACACGCTGATGCGTGTCTAGATAAGTATAAATCTGACCAACACGTGTCCAATAATGAAAATGGAAATTACCAACTTTTTTAGTCTAAATAGTCGTATATCAAGACAAAATATTGTATAAGGACTATTTAATGAAGTATTAACATCAGTCTCATTACAATTACAAAATACGGTGCTAATACTTGCAATATTTTCGTCATAACACACTTACATATACGTGGTAGGTAGCCTGTCATATTGCGAGTATTCTTTTTTTGCTAGAACCATCAATAACACAAACCAATTCACTGATGAAATGCTAACCAAACAATATTTCTTCCCGATAAAACAAATTAAAAATACAATCGATAACGTTGCGATAAACCTTCTTAACAGTGCCCAACAGAATAATTTCATGTCCATCAGAGAACATTGTAAATCTCTCATTCATCATACTTTAATCGGAAATAAGATCAAAAATCAAAACCCATCGAGATTATTGAATGAAATAGAGAGAGATAGGTGGTAAGTCCTTGGGCGAGAAAAGGATAGGGTATTGTTTTGCGTCGAGTCTTTTATAATTGACGGCATCGGCACGACATGAGAATGTATGATTAAAATTACTACTACAGTTTGCCAAAGTCATGTCGAAAATAAATAATGTAAAAATGTAAAATGATATTATATAAAGCTGCATTACCACTGATTTCTCCTGATAGAATTGATCTCCGGGAAGGAGTCATGGTGGGGGTTAGGTTTTGATATAGGTGTATAGAAGTCGGCGAGGTTACCACTAGAAAAATCTGACTTCTTCGGATTTGGCTCTAAGTAAAAAATTGCTCTACTGCCCGGCTAAACGGTAACAGCTAGGTTAGGGGTGCTCGACCAAATGTCATAGAGAACTGCGTGCAGTTTTTGTTGGCGGAAAAAAAATTAAAAAAAAACAAAGTTTTTTTTTAATTTTTTTTCAAAATGGTCCTAGAGCTTTGAAATTTGGCTAGCGGAATCCTATATGGCTCTAGATTCTGAAAACCAAAAAAAAAAGTTTCTAGCTTTAAAAAAAAATTTGTATGGGGAATTTTTTCGATTTTTTTTTCCGGCCAAACCGCTCCACTTTTGAATAGGGGTCTCGACCAAATGTCATAAAGGTTCCCAAGAGGAGTACAATTGCATTTTTTTTTGGCCGAAAAAAAAAAGTTTTTTTTTTTTGAAATTTCAAATTGGTCACAGCGCGCCGAGATTTGGCATGCAGGGACTTGAGGGGCCCAAGAGTTGTAAAAAGAAAAAAAATTTGGAAAAAATTCAAAATGGCGGACGGCATGGGCAAAACAAATTTGCGAGGCCGTAGGCCGAGCTGCGGGAGTTTAAGGTTTTGCTACTATTTACAGCGCCTAAGTGTCTTTCAAGCGAACCTGAGGGCCGAAGGCCCGAAGGTGAGCTTCGAGGTACGCGAAGGCCGAAGGCCGAGCTCCGCGTAGGGCCGAAGGCCCGAAGCGTCCAGCGAGGCCGTAGGCCGAGCTGCGGGAGTATAGGACTATGCTACTATGCCCCCGAGTGTCTTACAAGCGAACCTGAGGGCCGAAGGCCCGAAGGTGAGCTTCGGGGTAGGCGAAGGCCGAAGGCCGAGCGACGCGAAGGCCAAAGGCCGAGCTCCGCGTAGGGCCGAAGGCCCGAAGCGTGCGAGGCCGTAGGCCGAGCTGCGGGAGTTTAAGGTTACGCTACCACTCACTAACCCCCGAGTGTGTTAAAAGCGAACCTGAGGGCCGAAGGCCCGAAGGTGAGCTTCGTGGTAGGCGAAGGCCGAAGGCCGAGCTCCGCGTAGGGCCGAAGGCCCGAAGCGTCCCTTCAGAGCGCGCTTACTACGCGAGCCCGAGGGCCGAAGGCCCGAAGGGCGAGCCAACGCAGACACTTACTACCCCCGAGTGTCTTAAAAGCGAACCTGAGGGCCGAAGGCCCGAAGGTGAGCTTCGCGGTAGGCGAAGGCCGGAGGCCGAGCGACGCGAAGGCCGAAGGCCGAGCTCCGCGTAGGGCCGAAGGCCCGAAGCGTCCTGCGAGGCCGTAGGCCGAGCTGCGGGAGTTTAAGGTTGTGCTACCACTCACTAACCCCCGAGTGTCATAAAAGCGAACCTGAGGGCCGAAGGCCCGAAGGTGAGCTTCGTGGCAGGCGAAGGCCGAAGGCCGAGCTCCGCGTAGGGCCGAAGGCCCGAAGCGTCCCTTCAGAGCGCGCTTGCGGAAACCCTACGCCCCCCAAGTGTCTTTAAGCGAACCTGAGGGCCGCAGGCCCGAAGGTGAGCTTCCAGGTACGCGAAGGCCGAAGGCCGAGCTCCGCGTAGGGCCGAAGGCCCGAAGCGTCCCTTCAGAGCTCGCTCTCTACGCGAGCCCGAGGGCCGAAGGCCCGAAGGGCGAGCCCACGCGGACACACACCCCCCGCACCTTCCCGTCACAAGCAAGATAAGAGTGCGCGATCTCTCTGCCTTACAAAAATACCCTCCGCTTTTCCCTTCCCATAGCGGAATTTCACTTTCCTTTTCCTTGGTAATTCAAAAACCAAAAAAATACAGGCAGATTTTGAATAAACAAGGCAACGGTGACCAGCAATCAGAAGTTATAAAATAAAAATAAATTGTATTGTTTGCTCGACTACTGTAAAACATACTACTACTACCTGCATACATACTACTGTATAATTATTTAAATAATCTATGTATTTGCATTTTACAGGATTTTTATTAGAAATATATCATAATTGATTTCCTTGTGAAGTCTAGATCACAAGCTGTATAGAATAGAGCTACCCTAGTATGGCAAGTCAAGTTATGCACTTACATACTAAAACTTGTCAGGGCACTCAAATCTTTTATTTTATAAGTTTACGACAATATGGGTGGCTTTAAACTTACCAACTTCCTGAAGCAAATCTACCGTACCAACGTAAATAAAAATAACAATTATGCTTAAGTCGGTCTTACCCACAATCAAACATTTAAAGATCTTCTTTTAAATGATACATATACCTATGATATTTTATAATGTGCGACTTTAATATAATACCTACAAACATATATGTGTATAACATTGCGTAACAGCTTTTACATTCAGCATTGATACCAATAATGTCGCATGCCTTTTGGGTTGAAATATTCATCTTAAATCGTGTAATCAAAAACGAGAGTCCGTCGTCCCGGCGTCGTATCGTCCCGCCTAAACCCCGATCTCCTCCCAAGATCGATACACAATAAATCTCCCTGTCGTGTTCTTTTTCCGTCGGATAAGTCCGGTCCGACAGCCGCGGCTACTGGGTTTGGTGGTGTGCTTTTTATGCACCAGAGTCTTACTGACACTTGATTTGTATTAACAACGTTCATTTTATTTTCGTATTATTGGCTGAAATGATATTGAAGCATGGCTCTAGAAGGTCAACACACCATGAGCCGGTAGAAGATTTTTGGTTTAACAACTCACTATATTGTGTGAAGTTGTTCGTCATCAAGTCACGTAAATCGTTGAATGGCCAGGACTTTGGGCATGGTTGCCGGATTCTTCTTTATCGTGTGATTTCAAACCTTATTCAACTTATCTGAGAACAATGTAATTTAAATATTCGACTTAAATGAGCATTCCTAATGAACTATCATAATCATGACATTTTATACTCATAGGTATAAATTGATCACATAAAAGTGAAAAACTATAGTTTGCAAAGAATTTGACTCAAATAAATCGGCAGTTCCAGATAGAAATAAAAACTTCCAAATAAGAAAGAAATATCTAATAAGAATTCTTTAAAATAACTTAAATAGATTAGAAGTGCCTAACAGGTCCCGCAAACATTCGACGTAATGTAATCCTCAATTTGCCTGACCTTAAAGGCTTTCTACATTTTATGGTCGCAAATAACGACTAGTGCCATACGCATGGAAGTGATTTTAAATGAACGGAAAAACTCGCAAATACCTCGATAAGCGTATTAGGCCCAGAGTAGGTACATACAGATGGAAGACTGTAAGAAAATTAAGATGAAAAAGATATTTGTTGGTACAGGAGAGTACACATACTTGTGTTTGAAAATGATTGACTTCCCTTAGAATTTAATGTGCAATTTGATCGTTCTATCAAATTGTTGCGCGTTGTCCCGCTGCAGAACTAATTTACTGCCTAGAAACTTTTGAAGGAGACATCGGTATATTATAAATTAAGGATCTGCCGAAATTTTTAGTCTTGTGCTAGTGACGTAAATTGGCGGCTCTCGAGACTCAGGGAAACCTAGTTTGAGAACCGGACCTTCAACTTATCATGTACATTGTTGTTACAATAATATTAATTAAGAAAACTAATTACAAATGGCATGTCTACTACCTACTGGAAGTCATCTACAGAGTAATTGAGGCTTGTTATGTACAATATATGTCTAATTATTGTAGATACATGCATCCACATTCCATAATAGACAGCAAAAAACGATATCATATCTACAATCACCTAGTGTTATCATGATTTCAGCATTATTTTGCTTATGCCTGAAAGACCTAGGTCCTAGTTCATTGGCTAACTATACTATATAGTTACCAGGGTCTGCCTGAAAACCAGCGTTGCAGTGACCTCGCTGTAACATTATGCTGAGGCAAGCTCCTTTTTAACATCACACACACACACACTATACAAAAAACGGTTTTGGCGTAAATTTTGGAGCCAATTGAACCTCCAACACTTGGAGAACTCGATCCTACAAATCAGAATAAAATAGAAGAATTGACATGACAATATATACTTAAATGACAGTTTATGGAGTAACACAAGCCAGATATGTAGATATTTAGTAACTAGTAGCTTGGCTGAAGAAAACAGACGAGTCGTCCTTCTGCGCTGTTTTTGCTAATCTTCCCCGAGGTCGAGCGAACGCGGCAATATTTTAGCTAACAGTAATGTTTCCAGTTGCCATTCGTGTTGAAACCGACCAGATTGTTTACGTCAGCGATGGAGATAACTAGACGTATCTAACAGTGATGCGATGGCAAGTGTATGGATGCGACTGTCGTTGATAAAGCAAAATATACTTGTGGAAATTCCCTGGAGATCTTTGCCTCCAACTATGAATGAAACATTTTAGAATAAACGTATAATTGACGATAAGTTTACTCTAATGGGGTACCCTGCGTGCAAAGCTGATGGTTTTGGGTACAAATCTCTGTCCTGGCAATATTTGTGTGATGAGCTGATGAGCACTAATGTTTGTTTCTGAGTCTTTGATGTACATTCCTTGTCTATTAAACGTAGATGACAGTATTGTTCCTATAGCTCAAGCTTTTTGAGCTTATAGGCTTAGTTACTTAGATTACTACGCCAGCGGGCAGCGAACGTTCATACATTCGAACAACTTCCATGTATTGGCAGCCGCTCGTTGCCCCGCAGCCCACTGGCTTCCAGTTCACGGCCTTAATGTAATTTTATTTTTCATAAAGTTATCTATTTATTATAAAGTGAGATTGTAATTTATTTTCCCAACAATAGCATCCTATTTTCTGCATCCATCTTTCTATGAGGTTATAAACGTCGGAGTGCTTGACGCTGTCCTAGTATATGGCATGGGCATTTTATGTCAAATTGACATGTCTTAACTTCGAATGAAGAAAAATCCTCTTAGTTCATATTTAACCCATATTGCTTTGACATAAAGTGCCCATGCCATATACTAGTACAGCGTCGAGCACTCGGACGTTTACTTTAATTGTTAAATTCATAACTAATTGGAATATATTTTTTTTTTGAAAATGTGGTGATATGAAAACTATTATGCGCGGGAACGCTGCCTGCGTGATGGGCACCCTACCAAGGGCACCAAATTTTGATAGGTATTTTTAGCCTTAGTTATTTTAATTTTAGTTTTAGTTTCATATTCAAATTATGTGTTTTTCATAAGTAGTTTGTGTAATATTATTATTGTTAATAAATTATGTTGTATTTGAGAAATAGGCTTCTTAAATCATTTCCATTAATCAGATCATCAAATTAAACGATGAAGATTATCCACAAGCAGCCAACGGTCGGAGCTTGGACGTCAGTACTGGGTGACCTCCAGGCTCCAGCGACAAGTCGCTAATGGAGCCGGTTGCCCAACCTGCCCACTGGTGGGCACACACCTCGCTGTAGTGTGTCACAGAAGTGTCATGCAGTTCACGAAGGCGTGCCTCTAATTTGGAAAATGTATCGTCTATGTATGTATGTATGTCTGTAAGCACTTTATTGTACACAATAACAGGTAAAAAAATATACTATACATGTCACACAATAGACCAAAGTACAAAGGCGAACTTATCCCGATAAGGAATCTATGAAAACAACATAGTTTTTAGAGTTCACATTTTTCAAGTCCTAATTAGTAAACCTTGATAAGATGTTTCTATGTTATCTTCTGTGAACGATTTGAGTACTTTACTCTTATGTCAAAATAATCTAAGCTTTTTTATCAAAGATTCTCAAATTCAATAGAAATATTCGCTCAACAAGTCAAGTATCCGATATTTTTTTGCCTTCATCTGAGGCACCTCTTCAGGTTGCATTATTAAGAGGATTGTGAAGTGTCCATACGCGGCGCGAGTAGGTATTTAAAAAATGCTATCTGTTTCACACCGCTCTGTGCCTCACCCGTATCGTGCGATAGAGAGAGTTGCCAGTCCTGCAGGTAATTGCCTACAGTTTCTTGTTGAAATATTGTTTCGGGTGATAACGTTTTTACCCCCCTAAAACTTTATCAAATGAAACAATTTTGGTATTATTCGATTAACTACACTTTATTCTATGTCTGTACGTTTTCTTTTTTTAGTAAATCAGTTTAGATTAATAAGAAAAAAATAATAAGGTAGACAAAGTTTTTAAGTCAAAAATACAGATTTTTTTAATGCTAATTACTTTTACCGTGAGCAATATTTCTTGAAAATCAAAACGTACAGACCTAGTTTTTCATTATATCTACAACATATCCAAAAATTATAAAAATCGAACGATGTTTACGGGGTGAAAAACGTTATCGCTTTTTGTATGAAAATTTACAGGTTCACAATCCTCTAAACAAAGTCGCTTCCCGCTGTCCGTCTATCCCTATGTATGTATGCTTAAATTTAAAAAACTACGCAACGGATTTTGATACGGTTTCTTTTAATAGATAGAGTGATTCAAGAGAAAGGTTTATATGTACAAAACATATATCCCTTCCTCTTGAATCACCGCACGAAGCCGGGGCGGGTTGCTAGTCTAATATAATTGTCTGAGCAGTGTAATGGTACGGCACATTTAGACACAATCTGGAGACACGTCCTATAAACGTTCCAACGTTCGTCCCAACTTTCTTGTCCAAGATTCACACACAGACGCTATCGATACACATTTCCAGAAGTTCCAGAAATTATAAGATCCCCATGGGTCCATTGGCTTGTAAATCAATATAATTAGGCCCTTGAATTCCTGTTAGCACCTCCGATTACGACGTCGCACCGAGCGCCCACTTTGTACATTTCTGCATATATCCATACCAATGAAGGGGCTTAGATGCAGTACCGTCTGGATATGGCGCGGAAACTTTTGAAATTAAGAGTGGGGTTTGATTGTTGTTTGACAATATACATTATATGCATTTCTGCCAGTAAATATAATCATGCTAGCATTAGCTAAAGAATGCATCACTAGCTATATTACGAAACGATAAATTCATTACGATTTGCGTACGTTCAGACGAGTTATGTTTACGAGTGCTTCATTAATTATTTAATGCTCGTAATTGATTACACTTCATGACCTAATGAACCTAATAGAAACTTTCTTCTATTTAAATGATGATTTCACAGACCCGTGTAGCGTAATCATTTAAATATATACAAAGCCCAAAAGTTTTTTGTTATAGGTATTGTTAGTACTTAAGAGTCCCCAGGACGCTATACAAAAGTCGGCTCCCCATACAAACGTAGTTTAGCTCTCCACCAAACTAATACGTTTCGTTTGTATCTCCATATTCTCCATGCACTCGACGCTCCTTGGCTCCTGCTAACTTTTTTCTATAAATAACAGCTAAAAGTCTCAGGCAGTCGAAAAAAGGTGGAGTGTTAGGTACCACTACCAATCACTTATCAATCGAACGGTTTTCTACGAGTTTCTAGTCTTTTTATTACTTACTTGTTTTAAAAGTATCTAACAAAATCAACGCTGTGCGTCCACCAGACTTGTTGTCAGTTGCCATTCCATACAAGTCACTTATCTATCAAACAAGCTATGTATGGAAAATGGAAACAGATACAACCCTGTCTGGTAGATGCACACCCTGATGTTTGAAATATTTGCATTTATTGTAATTTTGCCTAAACAACGGTTCGACTTGGTTTTACCAACGGTGAATGATTTAAGTTGTGATTTTTTTAACTTTATCGAAAGCTTACTGAAGTCACCCAGATTTTCTTAGCCATTCGTAATTTACGCAGTAGCGCAGCGGTATGCATGCAGTAGTTAATGCATTCATACCGCCAGCCTCGCTTCCGCTCATTTCATCATATTAAAATGTAACGCTCAGTAAATAATCAGTACTGACTCGACAATAATAGCTTACTGATACCGCTCTGCGAAATGTGGAAGAAGCCTTAGATGCCCTTGTATTCAGTACCAAGACTTCTTTAGAAAATATTACCTCGAAATTACCTGTTTTAAAACTAAATTCGTCTTAAAACTATAAACTGTTGTAGTGGGCGACGCATACCGTCTTCGTGGCGTGACCGTTAACACAGACACCTTAGTTTTATGATTCGTTATATATTTCGCTATAAAACCTTAATAGGGGGTCAAGATCGCACGAAACGTGTTGACACAAGGTGTTATTAACTGATTCTTATCAGTCTGGCTTGCTACCTATTACATTGTCGAGGCATACATAATGTATTGGATGACCTGATTAGGCTATGTCATTTTGGACCGTGTTTTTGTTCGTTTTATAATAATGTTTCAGAATAAGTCTACGTTTGTCTGTCTATGTTTTAAGGCGTGATAGTTTAGTTATAGTTGAATTAAGTAGTGCTCAGTACAGTTCCAGTGTTAACCATAGCGTTGAACTAATTATGTGTATCAACCAAATTTTAATGTGTCTTAGTGAGAGCTACTTAGTTAGATAATAAATGCATGCTTAGTGTCCACTGTGTTCTTAGTTTACAAGTTTTTTTGTACCTACACATGTTTCTGTTTTTAGGGTTCCGTAGCCAAATGGCAAAAAACGGAACCCTTATAGATTCGTCATGTCCGTCTGTCTGTCTGTCCGTCCGTATGTCACAGCCACTTTTTTCCGAAACTATAAGAGCTATACTGTTGAAATTTGGTTAGTAGATGTATTCTGTGAACTGCATTAAGATTTTCACACAAAAATAGAAAAAAAACATTAAGTTTTAGGGGTCCCCATACTCAGAACTGAAAATTTTTCATCGAACCCATACGTGTGGGGTATCTATGGATAGGTCTTCAAAAATTATATTGAGGTTTCTAATATATTTTTTTCTAAACTGAAGAGTTTGCGCGAGAGACACTTCCAAAGTGGTAAAATGTGGGTCCCCCCCCCCTGTTACTTCTAAAATAAGAGAATGATAAAACTAAAAAAAATATATGATGTACTTTACCATGTAAACTTCCACCGAAAATTGGTTTGAACGAGATCTAGTAAGTAGTTTTTTTTAATACGTCATAAATCGTAAACCGCAATTTCCGTCCGACTCGCACTTGGCCGCTTTTTTTTCTCTGGATTGGCCTTATTCTCAGAAAGGATCCAGTAGAGCCTTAAAATGGACCATACAAGACAAGAGAAAACGTGGTCGTCCCAAGCAACCGTAGTGGCGCTTAGTGGCATCCGAGTTGAAGAAAGTCATGGAGACTGTCCTGAACTAGGAGTTACTGAGAGCGAAACTATCATAGCTTCAGGGTAATTTACAGGCTGAGACAAAACGTAATGGCGGTGCACTGTGGACGCTTTAAGTCAACTTACAAGTTTTACCACATGTTTCGAACTCTTCGGGAATTCTTCTTCAGAATGAGTGTTTTCGCGGCGGTGTCACGTGATTCAAGCGTCGTCATGTCGTATTTCAATATGTCTCACGAAAGTTTAAATTCGATAACTTTAACTTAAGGGGACGTAGGTTCGTGGTCTTCTCTCCCTCTCACTGAGCATAAGCGTGAGCGAGATGGAAGTGCGTGTTTGGAAGCGCGGATATCATGTTTTTTAATTTAAATTTTTTGTGCATTTTAATAAATAAAAAAGTAATAGCTGATTTCCCTCAAACATTACATTGCCGATTTTTAAAACCAATTTTTATATGTTTAGCTGTTGTGCATAATTTGTTATGATTTTTTTAAGTGTATTTTAGACCTATGTTCGTGATTTTTTTCTATCAAGCGAAAGTCAAAAACTCAGGATTCGAATAGCTGATTTCCCTCGAAAAAGGCCTCAAGATTGCTAATTAAATTTAGAGCAGCCATGTTATAATCCAAACAAAAGCTACGATTTTTTAAAAATCAGTTTTTGGAGCTCACGTCGCCTTAATATTGCAATCATCTTAAGATGCTTCCTGCTCCTAATATTCAACATTCGACAGCACAACCTTTATTACAAGTGTTGGATTAAAAGTTTTATTTTATGATGCATGTGCCATCTGCAATACTTCGTAACGAGTCCTTTAGTATTCTTAACTCAGAGTCTTATACAGATCGGCATCCATCTCCCAGTAGCGGCGTGGTCTTCTAATCGCGATCGTTTGCATTAACATATAGTTTAGGATACCTCGCTGAGTTACTGCGGAAGGTCGCATGTATTAAAGACTTTATTAGCATATAAGACTTTGTCCAAAGAGCAAGCCACTTTTTATGGGGACCGCTTCATTAACGATTGTCAGCGATAGTATTTTGTTTTATTTTTGTAGGTACCGTTACTTTTGAATTAATTTAACTGTTGTGTTTGTAAAGTTGTGTGCTGATGTTTAGGCAACATGCTGACTGCAACTAAGCATGCAGAATGAAAATGCTTCGGGTATTCATTAGTTTTTGAGTCTATTAAGCCATCTATCGAAGAGATGTGCGTCATGTGCGAGCTAAGCTAGCAATTATATTGATGGATTTTATTCTCACATATCGCTCTGCTACATTCAGTCACTTATACTTTTTGCAATACCTTTATGTTCGATGTGAGTGTCGATGGCAATAGTATTTCTTCAATTGAAACATTTGAAACAACACACAGTTATATAAGACCCTAAGCCGACGCTAGGTCGTTTTGCTTAAAATTAGAAGTTGTATAATGTGTGAAACGGCGAGTTATTGTGGAGTGAGTTACGGTCCGTGATAACGTTTTATCACCCACAAATGTTGTACAATCTCCGTAATAACGAACTAACCTTCAATTTATAGTCCTCCTTACGAAATGCGACGAGTAGCGTTGGAGGGAAAGTCTAACTCGGTTTGGTAGTCGGAATTATTTGGTAGGATAATTTAAAGAAGATTTTTCATTTGAAAGGAAAGGACACATTTGCTATTTTACCTGTGAAAAGTATGAAAGTGGTACCTTTTCTATTAAAATTAAAGTTTAGAAAGCTCCAGCCTTAGCGAAGATGGAAAAATAAGCAAATCGTTGGTATTTTACTGTTACTCTAGGGTACGGTGGAATAGACAAGGACATTCCATGGATGGAGGGATGACAGCCTTGACTAGAAGGATGTTAGGTAGGAATATAGGTCAAGGAAAAGACGATAGATTGCGTGAGAGATAATATGAGCGTGACGTCAGTGACAACATGACGGGCGATATGAATACAGAGGTATAGAAGAAAACCGACCAAGTCGAGTCGGACTCGCGCACGAAGGGTTCCGTTTCATTATCAATAAAAATATTTTTAGTTTTTGTTGTTATAGCGGCAACAGAAATACATAATCTGTGAAAATTTCAACTCTCTAGCTATTACGGTTCTTGAGATACAGCCTGGTGACAGACAGGCGGTCGGACGGACGGACAGCGAAGTCTTAGTTATAGGGTCCCGTTTTACTCTTTGAGTACGGAACCCTAAAAAAGACCATATGTAAATGGGATGTCAAGCAAGTGATGACTTTTGGCAAAAATGTAAAAACACTTGAATTCTGAGGGGTAATCACGTAACGTTTCGAACGCGCGTTGGGACAATTTAACTGTCATTTTCCCATACTAAATTTGATATTTAGATCTACCTGACGCGCGTACAATGCGTTACGTGATCGACTAGCTGGTCAAAAATCAATTAGGTAAGTTTACTTTTTTAAAACATTAAACTATTTAAATATTTCACGTTGCGTAACAACAACGAAACGTTTTTGATTTCAGAAAAAACTTATTACCAAAGATGACACTCGGTGAAAGAATAATTGGCAATCGATAGGTACCCCCATATTCGACAATAATTATTCTGAGAACACACATGAGCATGCTGTCGCTACTCTTCTAGCTGGCCGCGATGTTCGCCACGGGGACACAGGCTCGGTTTTATAGACCCATAAACTTGGCCCGCGACCGGTATCCGGTATCTGGTACCCGTTATTTTAGATACCGAAATTGTTTTATCAAATGCTCCTCTTAGCCCCGCGTAAACTTGCCCAATACATTCCAGGCGTTTAGAGCTATGAGTTCAAGATTGTTATCGTGTATAAGATAGGGTTTACCGTGTGAAAATTTGGTTTTTCTTTTTTTTATAAGCGTATTATTCGCGTTTTCTCTGATGGAGTGCAAATGAAACCAAGGATTGGTGTGAAGGTACTTGGAAACGGGCCAAGTAGTTGTGTTAGCATCTAACTAAACGAGTTTAAATACATATTTAGAATTTCAAATGAATAACTAGTGGCTGTGTGAACTGTCGAAATCACCAGCCTGACTGTAAAAAAAATATATAATTATAGTTTCTAATAACTGAATCGACAAATAAATTCTACATATAATTATTGACCTTGAGGGGTAATCACGTAAAGTTCCGAACGCGCGTTAGGGACAATCCAACTGTCATTTTTACATATAAAATTTGACATTTGTATCTACCCAAGGTGCGTACAATGAAATCGTTTGAGAAATGCAACCTTTAGAGGAGAACTGTTGGACATTCAGCCATACGATTTTTTTTGGCCCAAGTTGAAACGGATAACTTTCTTCGCTTCACTCGCTTGTTCAACTGTAAAGTACAGTCAAGTGTCAAAATATGGGTACAACATACTCATAAATATATCCCATATCGCTTTTAGGTCAGCAAACGGTACAATTGAAACTGTAAATTTTCCATATAAAAAGTGACATTTAGACCTACCCGACGTTCGTACAATGCGTTACGTGATCCACCTGCTGATTAGGTAAGGTTTCGTACATATTTGTGAGAGGATTATATCGGTACATATTTTTGTACATGCTTAGATACAGTAGCGTAGCAAGCTGCGGGGCGACGAACGAGCGCTCATGGATTGAACTGGATTTTAAACAAGCACGGGTTAAAAATATGATAATACTAGAATTACATAATAAGGCTATCGATCGCAGCATCCTCAGCGTTTAAGATGTCGTGATAACGCTCCGTGTAGATAACAACGACGGCCAGGAACACGCTTGTTATTACGCACGCGTGCGGAAAGTTAACCTTTAGTATCCTGCTTAATCGCAGGATAATTGTACTAATAGTTTTATGAACCTTTATTTGTGGTTAGATGAGCGAGAAGTCGGAGACTCTTGGCCTTGTTTATAAAAGTTCATCAAATCTATTTTAGCAAAACTTCTCGTTATATTTGAATTTGAACCTAGAGGGCCTTTGCAGGCAGGGTCATTACCTTGCAGATTACCAACGGAGTTTACAATGTTACCTTTTATATGAAAAAACATTTTCTTTAGATTATGTCTAATTGTAACTCTAATAATAGGCACCCACCGCATGCGTTTAAATTTTTAACATGTATTCACTATGCAGATGCAATGCATTTAGTACCAAAGTGTCTTGTTTAGTTCCTGACTGGCTGTCGATTCCCCAGTTGCCAAGTTGTCAAAAGTCCTTCCTATATAATAAAACTGTTTTTGTATTACGCCAGCCAGCCATGAAGCCGAAAATCGCCAAAACCCAAACGAATCTGGGCTCACAAATTAGCGTGGTTCGTGCCAGTGTTTACCGATTATCCACGAAGCGATGCTCACGCGCACATAATTAACCCACAACCCAACTGAAGAACGTCATAAGTGTGTATGGGGCTTGTGAGTAGTTGGTGCAGTGTTGCATAACAACGTCCAGAGGACGAAACTAAACGCTTGTCGCAAAAAAATCGAATTGTTTTGTTAGGTACCTTGTGTTTTGGGGAGTGTGCCGGCGTTTTTAGGGTTCCGTACCTCAAAAGGAAAAAAATGTATCGAATTGAAATTAAAACCATATATTATTCAAGTCTACAGTCCCTTGAAGCTATGATTTTTTTTTAACTTTAATATTAACGTAAAAAAAGATACGGCCGTTAATGCCGCAAAAACCGTATATTTCGACACTCTCGATTACAATGCGTTATTGATATCACCATAGTTCCAAGTCAAAATCATTACATTAGATAATCATTATCATCATATCAACCGAAAAACGTGCACAGCTGGACATAGGCCTCAACCAAAGAGTGATACAATGGCAAGTCCTGCGCCACCCGCGAGGGTAGTAACAACAATTGTTTAGGTGTTGTCATTTATTATGGCTAAGTAAGGACACAAAAATGATATACTTACATATAGTGATTACGTAAAGTAGAATTATCTATTGAGCATTAAAATTTGTAGCATTTTCAATGTTAGTACAAAACAATCTCAAAACGGCGCTTCAATGACGACACCAACTCGGTTAGACCAATAAAACATTTCGTAAATCTGGCCGTCATTATAAATAATACAAAAAACACGCCGCATGCGGTCCGTTGATTTACGATTCTCGCGCAGCCTTGGGATATACACCGCTTAGCATGGTCCAAATCCCACTTGCACCTGTAGGTAGAAGGGTAAACACGTAACGTTTCGAACGAGCGTTAGGACTCTTAGGACAATCCAACTATAATAATCCGTAAGCCCACTCCCAATACGCCTACGCCTAATGACAACACGATAAAATGCATGGCAGCAGGCCGAGAAAGTTGTGCTGAGCAAGAATCAGAAGATTATCCCACCTTGTCGCGTTGTTCCTGGTGGTTCCACCTTACAGAAGACCGCAGCCATAATAGCACCACTGCTTTGTAGTGTTGCTATATGTATGCATGCTATGAAGCATGTGGTGTTGTGTTCCTGGTGGTGAGTAAGGTCGCCAGAGCTCCCTAGGGTGCGCTGTGTTGGGAGTGAGGGACCTGCATGTCTCTATCTGCCAGCACAGCGAATCCTCAAGTGAATAAAGAGTCGGCAACGCGCTTGTGATTCTTCTGGAGTCACAAGTGTCCATAGGCTACGGTACCAGCTTAACATCAGGCAGGCCGTAAGCTAGTTTGCCACCGTCGTTGTATAAAAACAAAACCTAAAATTGGCCGAAAGTTTGAAAAATCCTTCACGTCTGGTCAAAATTGTAAGGGTAGGTGTATTTACGTCAGATCACAACAGTACGAGACATGTGGCATCATTTAGCACTTTAATCGTAGAGAGAGTAAACCTAAGCCTGTCAGTCCTGAAATGGCCGGAAGTACTTGGCAGACGGTGTCAAAGTTGGCCACCTTCACACAAATGTGGACGCAAATGTCGATGCCGGATTTGGCTTATAGACACCAGAGGCGTTGTCCCTCGTGTACAGACGCTGTTAAAATCATCTATCAAGATGTATAATGCCTTATGATAATGGTTGCAATGTCATCTACCCATTGAGTTTCTCCTCCGCATCCTCAAAAGCTGTGGCGATCTCTCCACTTGGAGCAATACAACAAACACATTAACGCTCGTCGTGCTAGCGCTCGGATGCGCAGGCGCAGAGGAATCAATCGCCGCGTTACGGGTCAATTTAAAGGTCATTGGAATGATCTCGTTGCATGCGCTTGTTCAAAGCAACGTTTGTTCGCTCGAAGTCAAGGGTACTGGCCAGTGGTTCACCTGTAGGAGCCTTTTTCAGATGGGACAAACCAAACTGTGTCTTGGTGTCAGATGTAAATGCACACCACGGATCACAGTATTGTGTGGTGTCACGCCAGTCGCCAAAATTGATCTGCATCCACCACTGTAGCCAATCGACATTTGAGTCTATGGACTCTTGCGACTCCTGAAGAATTAAAATCGCGTTGCCAACTGGTTGCGTCCGGCGCAATGACCCTCATCATCATATCAGCCGAAAGACGTCCACTGCTGGACATAGGCCTCCCCCAAAGAGTGCCACAATGTCCGGTCCTGCGCCACCCGCATCCAGCGGACTCCCGCGACCTTTACCAGGTCATCAGTCCACCTTGTGGGGGGCCTACCCACGCCGCGCCCCCCCCTACCCACTGACCCTACTTCGTTTTGAATATATTATATTTTAGTGTTCGAATAAAGTTTCATTCAGTTCCGTATTAATCTTAATTTTAAACTAAAACACAATATTGATTTGTATAACAAACAGTTATAATACCTATAATAAAAAACCCATATTCAAATGCGGTAATTCCAACAGTATTCGGTTAGATCATGTCATAAAAATTTAAATTTAAAAAGTCTAGAATCTAGTATAGGAAACAGTAGATTCTGAATATCAAATGTGTTTAAAGCCATTTAGTTTATTTATTAGCATGTTTCACCGATTTTTCCGTGGCTGGTGCATGGTGACAAATTTATAGACATGATAGCTAAACAAGACAACGATGTTTCTAATCGTAATAGGATCTAGCAATTTTATATTTGACTGAAATAAAGGTGAAAGATAGTGGTCAAATGCGGAGGTACCTATATGAAATAAAATAAAAAATATAATACAAATGAAGTTAACACGCCTTGTATAATTAAAATTAAAATTCTAGACATAACAAAAATTGGAGAAATCTTACAAAAAGGCCAGGTCAAAAGTACCCTAAACCGACGAGCATGTATGAGAAATGTTATGAAAGTGAGTGAAGCGAAAGTGGTTTGTCAGGATCGTAGCAAATGGACATCCGTGATCTCTGCCTACCCCTCTGGGAAAGAGGCGTAATTATATGTATGTATGTATGTATATATAATAAAAATAGCTAGGAGCCACCTTGGCAGACGAGGATCTTGATTAAAAATACCGCACTCAAATCGGTTCCTCCGTTTGGGAGCTACGATGCCACACACAGGTCGATACACAGACACATGCACATCTTATAAAACCCCTTGTTTGCGTCGGGGGCTAAACAGGTTAAACTTAAATCATTAGACATTTTTATATATTTATTGTTTTTTTAGTTTAATACTTTGTGTTTGTATTAAATAAATTATTTAATTTACATTTTTTTTTAATTTTCACATTAGACATAGTAAATGAGAAACGTCTGCTAACGAAATTCTAAATATCGTTCAAAGTGAGATATTGAAAATTTATTTGCCACGACCGGGATTTGAACCCTGGAATCCGTGTCAATACACTACCGTACGAGCCTCCCTAAGGTGTAATTAAAGGAGTGAAGGGATTGAAATGAGTGGAGCCCGCGGTAGCTCAGTTGGTTAAGAGCAATAGACGGATTCCAGAGGTCACAGGTTCAAGTCCCGCGCTAGTGGCGAATATTTTTTAAATTTCTCACCTTGATCGAAATTTATACAACTAGATTTCACACATATACATAGCAGTAACTCTAACTACATTGCACATCATACATAAAACGCGGGATTTCCACATTCAAATACACTCATACACCGATGCGTCAACCACAGCATAGTATATATAATGATTTATGGCCAATCTGATGTAATTAATAGGTTATATCACATAGTATCTTTAACGCGAATAATGTTCCGAATTCCGAATCCGTTTTTTCTTGTAATAAATTATCATGATTCAAGATTGCGGTGCAGATTAAATGTGGAATACTTTGTCGATAGATTCAAGTGAATTAATTGTATGTTATGTATCATTTGTAATTTACTTAGATTTCAGAAGTAACCTTTGGTTATTAAATGTCAATTATAAGAGCGCATTTAATAACAACTTGTAACTTCTATTACAAGTGGAAGTATATTAATTGTATTTATAAGGCCGCAATATTTTGACGACGCAAAATTTGACCTATCTTCAACTTAAATATAAAGTAGTGACTATTTAACCGTAAAAGTCCTTCCTGACTGACTGACTGACTCACTCACTTATATCAATGCCCAGCCCAAACCGTTGAAACTAGAAAGCAGATTTTTCACTATAGGCAGTTTATATAACGTAAGTACTCACTAAGAAGGGATTTTTGAAAATTCCACCCTCAACGGAGTAAAAAGGGGGTTGAAAGTTTGTATGGGGATGGAATATAATTTTAAGTGAGTGACTTGAATCTTTGTGTATTGACTCCTTATTACAATACAAGAAAAGTAGTTTTAGGGTTTTGGAAAAACCTACCCATAAGCGGGTTAAATAGGAGTGCAAAGTTTGTATGGGGAGTTCCACGCGGATGGAGTCACGGGCAGAAGCTAGTATATGTATATACTTGCTTTTAGATAGCCTTCATTAAAAAGAATGCAGCTCCCAATCGATGGCCTCAAAACCTATGTTCAAAGTTAAATGTGTTCTAGGTACTAACTCATCATATCAGCCAAAAGACGTCCACTGCTGGACATAGGCCTCCCCCAAAGAGTGCCGCAATGGCCGGTCCTGCGCCACCCGCATCCAGCGGACTCCCGCGACCTTTACCAGGTCATCAGTCCACCTTGTGGAGGCCTACCCACGCCGCGCCTTCCGGTACGTAGGTACTAACTAATAGCAGAATTTTTGTATTTAAGGGTGTAATATTTTCATTAATTTCGAAGTTACTGAACACCTTGATACCTCGTCGCTTTCACCCGTTTGACAACTTCGTATGGTACTACGAGTAAATACAGAAACGAAGACGTCAAAAGTCTTTATTAAAAGGGAATAACAACTTTTAACATCTTCAATTGCGTAGTTAGTTAGTTAGTTAGTTATACTGGGCGGTTTCCGCAAGTCGACATCCAGTGTGCCTATTTTGCGTGAAACGGCGGTGTGGCGTTACTCTAACCACCCTAGCTCGTCTAAAAAGTTGGTGAGTGCCTTGGTGTTGCTGATTGCGTCCCGTAGTGTGTTAGGAGAACCTAGGTGCTTCATTCTGTATACTTCTACCTGCTTGCAGTCCAGTAGTATATGTTTAGTCGTTTCTTCTGCCTCCATGCACGCTCTGCACATGGGGCTGTCTGTGATACCTAAGTTATAGAGATGTCTGTTCAAGGTGTTGTGTCCTGTTATTATACCCACTATCTTGCGCAGTTGGTTTCTATGTGTCCTTAGTAGTGTGGTTGTGAGTTTGTAGTCGCGTTTCGACAGAATCTCTTTGGTCTGTCTGCATGTGTCTATCTCCTCCCAGTATCTTTGGTGCAGGTCTTTAGTGTGTTGGTCCAGTAGATTGTATATGTAGCTTTGTGGCAGGGGCAAGATTGGCTCCGGTCCGTATGCCGTTGTTTCTGAGCCTTTCCTGGCCAGTTCATCCGCTGCATCGTTTCCTCTTGAGCCACTGTGCCCCTTGATCTATTGTATAGTAACTTGGTTTTTATCTGCGCACACCTCTGTGAGGTTTAAGTGACATTCGTATATCAAGCTAGATGTGATGTTATCACTGCTCAGTGCTTGTAGTACCGATTTACTGTCTGAGAGTATCCGTATGTTTGTGTGTTCGACTTGTCGTCTCTTTATGGCATTGCAGGCTTCAATTATCCCTACGCATTCAGCCTGGAATACCGTGTTCTGTACACCCAGTGGTTTGGATATATGTATGTTTAAATCCTCTGAGAACACACCACATCCTGTTCCCGTATTTGTTTTTGAACCATCTGTAAAGATTCTTAGGTCTGTTTGGTTTAACCCCTCTTTGGACTCTTCCGTCAGTAATATTCCATAGTCTTTCCCAGAAACTGCAGTTTTTGGTATTTTGTCGATTGAAGCTTCCATCATAGGTAGGCTTGTGATCAGTTTGTTGTGTATCTTCGTGTGAAGTATGTCTAGTCTTAATAGGTATCGAAGCCAGGGAGGACTGACCCTGCACTTACAACAACCAACAATTCTGAAGTATTTTTATGTCCGAAAACAACTTTGATCTGAAACTTCAAAATTCTAAACGATATTTATTTTCTGATGAACTAATTTTTGTACCTAGTTCTGAAATTCCTTCTGTGAAATTCGATAATATTATGGTCTCGGAATCATGACTCCTCAGAATAGTGTTGTGTAGGTACTACACACCGCACTTGTTACTGCACTTGTTAATATTTGCTCATTTGGCGAATTTTGTGAAAAGAACCTAAACATGGATGTGAATATGGGGCCAGGAGAACCGATGCCGATGGCGCACTTGCTATTATTTTCACATTGTATGTCCATTTCTAAGAAGACAGAGTTGGTATAACGACTAGAATGGCCTTGTATAGTGCGCGTTAATAGATATCGGGGACCAGAGAGGCCCGACCGTGCATTCGCTAATATTTTTTATATCGCCTATCCTTAATTCAGTTTTGGATCCGGGGGCTGGGACACTTCCCAGCCCCCGGATCCAAAACTGAATTAAGGATAGGAAGGTAAACTAAGAAAGTACGGAGGTATCCTAGTGGTGGAGACCACCGCACATACACCTAATACATCACTACTTGATCTGCAGGTGTGGTGTTTTATTTTTAAGACAAAACATTATGCAGAAGTTTACACACAATAACTGACTTAAATAAATTAAACAACAAATAGAAAAACTAAAGACTAATTACAAAAAAATAGCCCATCTAAAAGTTCTGCCTGCGCAAGAGAAAAAACATGAAAAAGCATATATTCTGTAAATTAAGTTGTGTATACCTACTTAAAATATGTACTTTTAATTTTAATGTACGTATCTAAATTAGATCATTAGATAAGAACTCCCAATTGGCACACACACCTGTCAAGGTTTTGCCTAGATGGGTATGTAACTATTATCATGTATTTCTTAAAAAAAAAAAAAAAAAGAGCGATCCTCTGGGAAAGGTATGCGCCAGCTCTGGGGTCGCCTGAGGCGTGGACCAGCCGTGTGACGACAGGGTCCTCATGAATGCCTTCATGTCGGCTGACCAGGGTCCCATCGTTTCAACTGCAAGCATTTCATCATTTCCTGTTGGTATGTATTATCTCGAGCTGTCGATATAAATAATCCTTAAATCAATAAAGTTTTGGCAACGCACTTGAGACTTATCTTAGCGTCCACATAAGCTACGGTTTCTGCTTTCTACGAAGCAGGTAAACAGGCAGGTTGTCGTATGCTCGCTTACTACCAGTCGTGTATTAAAACAAGTGTATGGAGTGATCAGGCTGCGCGGGCGCAGGTAACGTGCTGGCGCATGCGTGCTGCGCGGTTTATGCGCGCGCGGCACGCGACGACCCGCCGGCGACGGATGCAACACCGTTCGTATTACTCCATTACGTTCATCTCGCTTCACCTCAAACAAATTTCAATCTGTTTTGCATCTCATTTTAACACGTTGGGAAGGCACGTGTGAAAGAGACCGAAAGACATTGAGATGTGATATGGATTGAAAACGAGGATTTATAGACCTGAGGACTGTGAAGGACCTCAAAGTTATAATATTTAGAGTGAACGTCTGGAGTAGGTAACCTGCAAAAAATGTATGGGTGAGAGGGAGATGTGACATACATGTCAATGGCATATTTGCAATCCACTAGTCGTTTGTACTAATCCGGACTGCTCTTTGAATTTTTATTAAGAGTGAGCTGGAATATTATGGAATCTGGAGGATATGATAACATGATATCAGTTATGTGACAAGATTACCTATTTGAAAATGCTTCTCAGCACGTTCTTATGAATTAGTGTTTACATATCCATCACTAATTTAAACGTTGAGTTATCAATGCGTGTCGTTTTTGCAATGAAAAGTCGATCCGTCTAACGGAAAATCTTTTGGGTACCTAAGTTTGATATGCAAGGAACATTCCATTTTCTTTGCTTATAAATCATGATTATACATTTAATATACCTACATGCACTATGCGAAATTGAAAAACCATAAATGTTTATTTCGTGTAGTACGTCTTAGATTTTTAAACTTCACTTGAAGTGTTGAAATAAAAGCACATTAATGGAACTTATTATCCATTTTTGCCTTCATTAAGTAATTTTTACTTTATTTTAAATATTATTCTTCTAATGAATTGCGTGTTACTCGCATTCTTAAGCTAATTTATAGGTTAGAACTGTTATTTATGTCCTGTGTATTGGCAGAACAGCTGTAAGTTATTAAGCGGTAACTTTAGTTCGCGTGCCGAGGCACTACACAATACGAATTAAAGGGCTTGAGGCTGTTGAACTAGAATTACAAGGAACAGTTCCTTGGAGTGCGGATGACGGTTGACATCATCACAGTTACTTTGATGTAAATAATCTAGATTAATTCACTACAGGAGTTGATTCTGGATTATATCGTTATTAGGTTCTGTATTACCCTTGCCTAATTGTATTGTACTGATACCCGGTGACTATTTCATTTGTTCACGACTGCTTGATAATTCTGCATGACAGTATTCATAATTAGTTAATATAGGTTTGTTACATTTATTTTAACCCTTTATTTTGCAAAAAAAATACAAAGTTCCATAGTTCAAGTCAAGTCAAGTCCAAGCGATTTTGGTCAGTTCAATTTACGTCAAACCATTTTCTTAATTCAGTATAATAACTTTAAATAATTTACTTTAAAAACAATGTTTAAACCGACTTCAATTCAGTACTTCGCCAAGCCACATATATACATATAAATTTCCACATTTACTTTCCAATTTACCACATGAACTGCTCTCCGAGAGAATGCGTTGATTATTACCGAAAAGACCCAAGTCGCTATTTGTGGGCTGATAATATTTGAGGAGTTCCGTCGATTCCTCAAGGATCTCAGAACACTAACACTTCATTAGTTGCTACTTCAACGGAATCATGTCTAAATATTTGATAAACTTTACATCTTTGAGGAATTCCATAAGTCATCTGTGGTCTTCATCATCAGTTCCACTTCACTAAAATTGCGATTTCCGAGGTTAAATACACGAGTTATACTAGACAATACCGAAATTACTACCACGTGTGCCTATAAAATTTGAGGGTTGCCCTGAATTTCCCTGGGATCCCATTATCAGTGACAATGGGACCACCTCATCAGTATATTATTACGATTAAAAAAACATTTTGGAAATTGGCGAAATAGTTCATAAAAAAAAAAAATTAGATACAGTGGAACATATAACCTCCTCCTATTTTGTAAATTTAAGTAAATTGATGCAAGAAAAAACATATCCTTAAATTCGGATTTTATATCGCAGATCGATTTCGATGTAATCGCAGCATCCTTGAAGCGTGACCTTAAGGCATAGAAATCTCCTAAGATCGGCAATTATATCCATACGTTAATTGCAGACGATTATCTGGAGATGTGCGAGATTTCGAGGGGATTGATAATAACTGTTGGTTTGATAAAAATTGAAGTTTAGTTGCAAATTAAGAGTTAAGCTAGAAAAGGAGCTAGTTGGAGTTACAATATACTTCAATATATTTCTAAGTATTCTTGCTTAATGTCGAATGTAAGCTGAATCTGACATTGTAACCACATGATAAATGGAGTAGGTCTGCTTTTTGAAATCTTTTCGAATACATATCACCTAAGTTAGGCTAAGGACCGAATATTTAGTGGATTTTCTAGAAGATCCTCTGTAGACAGAGGTCTCAACAAACAACAAGACCGATGATTGACAGGTAGACAATTTTAATCATGGCATTGTTCATGTTTAACTGATAAAGCGACAAGAGATACAGGCCTGTTTAGGCTTCTACACTGTGACACTTAGGCAAATCAATGACGATTCTAAGATCTAAAACTATCAAACACAGAGAATGCATTTTAACAAAAGCTTCACCAGACCAGACGTTTATCTTTGTGGACCTCTGATGATATTTGCATGTTAGTGTCACATTATCCTAAATATACCCCAGAATATACAAAATCTGGAACCATAGCGTGAGCAGAGCATAAGTTGTCCGTAGCTGCAGGCACGGATCAATCCAGCATTGTTCCCAAAAGGAGTCCAGAAATTTTGCAACAATTTGGAACTTGTGGGCAAAGATTAAAAAATCAGAACATGCTGAACCTGGTCATTGAATCGTCAAATAATGGTGGTAGATTGAATAGTTTGCTAAATAAAAGAGACAGGACTGTTATATTTTGGATTTTTTTCGTCATGAGATAAGTTAGGTAGTCGGCAAAGAGTGTATGTGTTTTTTGTGACATTAGTATAAATGATAAGTCACAGAGGTAAGGGTTTCAGACGAGTTGCAAACACTGAGGATTTAAACAAAGTTTCCGGTTCCTGAGCGGCTACCGTGAAAAGTAAACATCCTTCATCCCTTATTCCTTCCATTCGGCAAATATCCGCACGAACGTATAAATTTGGCATTTCGCGGTAGCCGGTCTGTTGTAGGTAATCTAATATATGATCTTTAAGACGTTGCATCACAAATTAAAATCATCACATTCAGGCTTCACAGGCAGGAACCCTGGACTTCACCCAAAGCACCACATGCTACACAGTCTGTTCATATTCGTACTCTCGACCGCTCGCGTGCTCACGCCACGCTAATCGCTCGCGAATATGATCGGTATTCGAGAAATTTCGATTCACCTCCACTGCACTTATTAAGTTTCGGTTGCATGCTCCCTTCCATGTCAGTATCATCTCAACCCCAAACAGACCTATCTCATGATACCCAAGATACATTCACGACATTTCGGAATTAAACATGGCTGCCCATTATCTGACCTAAGTTATGGCTTGCGGCTCGGAAATAAACAAATGCCGATCGAATTATTGTTTTCGAATACCGCTCTAGAAATGTTTGGAATTCTCGGATTAGTGGTTACGGTGAAAAAGGTTGTCTAGACTGAGGTCTTATTTAATGAACAAGAACAAAAGGAAAAATTTCTAAGGCCAAAGGGTACGTTTAGAAGGGACCGAACGGAACTTTATTTAAAGTTCAACATAGTGTATAAAAACTAAAGGGTGAGTTAATGATACTTAAATCTTGTCATAAATTAATTGTTGGCCTGGCAAGCCAGAGGATTATTGCGCGCGCACCAACTTTATTTCTGATAATTGCATAGCTCAGTCACGTTGATTATACCAGCCATCATGACTTGACAGTCGTGTTCATGTTCCATCTAGACGATAAACGGGGCATTCGGTAGTCATGAACGTTGTGATTTAATACCGATAGCAATCTCTTCCGCGTCTGTATCACGACTCACACGTGCTATATTTCTTTTTTACCTGATCATCGACCAATAATACTGCATATATCGTATCTTGAGAGACAATGCACATGGAAATGCAAATTTAATTAGTGGCAATAAGGTCTAGTTTAGAAATAAGAAACGAGTGATATAGGAGCTCGTGTTATTGATTTTCATGGCATTGAAATAACTGGCCAATTATAAAATGAATCTTTTCATCGGTATTAGATTTTGAACTGTTTTATTAACGAGTAAGGTTCTATTTCGGTGGAAGGAGTCTCCGGTTTTTGATAGACTTATTTACCTTGATAGAAACTGTTTTTAATTTTTAATAGTGGAATTGTGTTAAAAGCTTTTGGAGATGAATAAACAACTGACGGTATTTTAACACGGGTTTTATGTTATTGTTAACACATTATTATTTACATGTGAGATGGTTCTGATTATATTCAAATCAGTTCAATTCAACGTATTTTAATGTCACCTCGTCACGTCTTTCACTTTGCCACATCTCGACGATTACGATTACACAGACCTATTCTCATTTTTTTGATAATACGAAGGAATTACAAAATTTGACCATATAGCAGAAAGTGCCTATCGCTACTTTACAACAATAATCATGTGATAATTTCTCTCATCTCTGTTGGTTAGTGCCCGGTGTCATTTCCTATGGGTACATATACCTACTTACCAGTGGCGGCGCGTGAAAATTTTCGATGGGCAATCCGGAGCAAAAAAGTTATGAAAAAGTTTAGAGTAATATAACTATAGGCTTGCCTAACACTAAGTTTTAGGCAAGCTGGTGGGAATCGGCTTGTATGGGCGCTCCGCTACTGCTACTTACGTCTCAAAAACATTCAAACTTTAGTTCAACTCATCTTCCATTCGAACTTTTCCTTTTTCATGAATTTACAAAATTTCGGGATTTTAAAGGCAGTATTATCTCTATTCGAATATTGTCTATAGCTTTCAAGCATGTTCATACAAGTTTTTTGCATACCCAGAACGTTTGGCAAGTTTGCATGTGCATAATCTTCGATGCTTGACAAAGTGATTTTAGCCAAACTTTTACAAAATGTATTTAGGTGAAAGTTCGACAGCTAATAGGATAATTAAACTAACACGTGGGCCATAAAAAAACGAATGATAGTGAAAGTCTAACCGTTTTGATATAATTGATGTTATTAATATCTTACTTTAATAAATTACATACCAGACGAACACAATGTAAATTTATTAATAAAAAACATTTATTCAGACTAAATATGCTTTGCTTACAAAGAGCGTGTAAATATTTGATTGGCGCCGACATATTATAATTTTAATTAATTAATTATTATCTTGATCCAGTGGCCATTGTGGAGATTTATGGGGAATACATTCAAATTTGGACGCATAATGATTTATGGTCATTGGTCATCATTAGTACCACAACGGATACTATAATAACAATACATATGCGGCCGGGGTACCCTGTCTGCAGACTTTTAATATGGCAAATAGCTTTGCGAATCTAGCAAGTAACTTTGTGTTACTTTTTTGCCGCTGTATCCTTCATTATCCTCTGGTTTTATGTCCTGTATCACCTGTAAGTGATTCCTGTTTTGAGGTGTGTAATAACTACTATAACTACCTACTTTATGGCCAGGTATGACGTAATAGTATTTTATGCAACTGTTTTATAAGAAGGGTCTTAAAATGCGAGTGGCGTGAGTTGCGATGCGAGCCTTGGCGAGCATCGCAATTAAAGACGCCACGAGCGTTTTTAGATCAATTATAAACCGTTGCATACAATACTTTTTCTACGACAAATTTTAAATAAATAGCAGACTACAAATTTGTTAGCCTTTTCGGGCAGCAAGTTTTCTATTCGTACTTTTGCTACTCACGCAATTTCTTCAGGAGTGCAGTTATTAATTGCTTCGACCATTTTAAAAGGAACGTACACTTTTATCTTCACAAACACGAATACAATCTTAATATTCTAGGACTAACAGTTTATTATCTTTCATCATTTTGAACTGTATATATTTTGGTGAGAAATCGGAAATGTGACACTTCTTGTTTATGGTTTGTTTTGTTTTTAATTTGTTTGCATTTGCCATCCGAACCAAACCTAATACGGACCCGGACCGAATTCGAACTTTATTTTCATAAATAATACCAAGAATTTATAAAACATGTAATTTAACACACAATAGATGATGATTTATTATTATTGTAGTAAATAATTGATAATATACAAATGTTAAATCGTAAATAAATACTCTTATTTCGAAATATTTGTTTATGAAGTTGGCACCACTGCAATATAGCGGCCGATTTAAAAAAGTTTAACAGTGCTTTTATGAAAAATGCGTGAACCAAAAAAGTACGCTAAACAGTGCGTTTTTGGGCCATAGAGCATAGAGTTTTTCGACGACTTATTAGTACGGTACAGGAGTAGAAAAAGAGTATTTATCTACGCACATATCATTAGTGCTCTAAAATGCGTTTAGAAACCGTCGGTAACGACCAGCATTATTACAACCAATTTTACTATGACAACTTTCTTGTCTGTGGGTAGTAGGTAAAATCTGTACTGTAATGTTATTACAGTACAGATTTTTGTATCGTTATGAGTTTAAATTTGGAACAGCTGTCAAAACTCAAGTTGTTCTCTATTCTAGTATCTATAGATATTAAAACAGTTATCGATACGAAACGTCAATGTATTATGTTTTTTAATTTTACCTATTTAACTTTTTTTTTTACTTTTTTTACTTTTTTTTCTCTTACTTTTATCACTTTTTTTTTACTTTTATGAACTTTTTTTTACTTTTTTACTTTTTTTTAGCTGTACGACTGTACATAATTAGACCTTAAACACTCGTGTGATCCTATTATGAAACCACACTCGTATTTTAAGGCTTCTCATTATGTATCAGTTCAGTAGCATAAACTACTATATTGTATTGTATTGTATCCTATATATATCAGCTGGTCGATCACGTAACGCATTGTACGGACATTAGGTAAGATGTGCTCGACGCGGTCCTAGTATATGACATGGGCACTCTATGTCAAGGTGACACGGCTTAAATTCTAATGAAGAAAAATCCTCTTAGTTCGAATTTAACCCTTATTGCTTTGACATAAAGTGCCCATGACATAGACTAGTACAGCGTCGAGCACTCGGATGTTTACCTTAGATCTAAAGTCAAATTTTATATAGAAAAATGATAATCCTAACGCGCGTTCGGAACGTTACCCCTCTGACCAAACTATAAAATCAGAAGTTTAATCCCTCTGCAGTGTAACAGTATAACTTACAAGAAAAAGTGTTAGGACTTAGGTCAGGAATTATCAACTGTCATTTAAACTTCAAAGAGTGGCTTTTCAGTGAACGAAAACATCATGAGGAAACCGGTCTAATCCCAATAAGGTCTAGTTATCCCTCGAGAAGCTCTAAAGCGGACCCCGGGCTCGTTTGAGCACAACCGGGAATAACGCTAGGAGGATGATTTAACCTTCAAAGAATTACTGTTGATAAGTGGAATTCAATTAGTCTGCTGGATCCGTACGCGACTATAGGCCTCGGCGTTCGCTAACTACCAAACCATACTATTGGTTATACACCTATTTACGAGTCATCCTCCTAGCGTTATTCCGGGTTGTGCCCCTAAAGGAGCCGGGGTCCGCTTTGACACCCAATCCCAAGATTTGGCATAGGCACTAGTTTTACGAAAGCGACCTTCCAACTCAGAGGGAAAACTAGACCTTATTGGGATTAGACCGGTTTCCTCACGATGTTTTCCTTAACCGAAAAGCTAACGGTAAATATTCCGTAGGTACATATAAGTTCCGAAAAACTCATTGGTACGAGCCGGGATTCGAACCCGCGACCGCCGCTTGACAGCCGCATGCCTGAACCACTAGGCTACCGTAGCTCCTGCCCCTATACTTACGAGTATCATGGTAAAAATTATATTCAAAGCTATAAGCAAGCAATCAAGTTTTTCTACAGCATACGTTTTATTGCAACACCATAGAAAACGTTTAGCACGACAAACTGGACCTCTAGCAAACACGCAGGATTTATATTTCCCGGATATCGATAAATTCCATGAGCTGACAGGCACCGAGTGGTTTATGCGGCGTACGATGCGCCAAGGCCGACGCCACTTCCTCCACTCTTGCGCATGTCTTGGCACAGATATAAAAGTAGTCTAACTTGGAATAAAGGCTAATTGCTTTGTTTTGTGAGAACTTTGAACACGCATGAAGATTACGACATTTATTAGATTAAATGACCAGCAGGGAAAGCGCGTAAATTCACGAACGCGCGTTATGACACTTATGACATATCAACTGTAATTTTATGCAGGCGAAAATTACAGTTAATATTCCGTATTAAAGAGCAGTTGCAAAGTTGGGCAATGACCCTGTAGGAGACAATCTGACACTTTTTGTATTTCTTACTTATTCTTGATACCACAGCCACCGAGCGAGCAAAAAAACACTTTTAAATTGGAATGCGACATTTAAGTGTCAGAATATGCTCGTAGACCACTTGATAGGTGACGTTTATATTGGACAGATTTTGTCTCCCGAGAATATCCTGAGTGATTCCATTCAGTTCCGCTTCCAGCAATCCAGCACAATCCCCATATTGATTGATCTGGATGAATTACCAATATAAAAAGCGGTCAAGTGCGAGTCGGACTCGCGCATGAAGGGTTACGTACCATTATCTATAAAAAACGGCAAAAAATCATGTTTGTTGTATGAGAGCCCCCTTAAATATTAATGTTATGCTGTTTTTTTAGTATTTGTTGATATAGCAACAACAAAAATACATCATCTGTGAAAATTTCTACTGTCTAACTATCACGGTTCATGAGATACAGCCTGGTGACAGACGGACGAACAGCGGAGTCTTAGTAATAGGGTCCCGTTTTACCCTTTGGGTACGGAACCCTAAAAACCAGGCTGATCTACTCATCCTTGATTATAGTGATTGCTCAGTGGTAAAGGTGATAAAAATGTCCGATTAAGATCTAATGTTTTAACAAAAAGCTTCGTCTGTGTTAGGATGGTTGGACGGGTCGGAAATACACTACTTTTTTCCGTACACTCTGGCGTGTGTCTAGTATTCCTACTTTTGATCAGAAAACGACTTATCATAGGTGATTTCATTATCTTAATACGTCGTTTTCTGTGTCGTTTAGCTTGAAATGATAAAAAGGTTTTAACTCATGAATTTACTCTACTATGAAATGACTTTTTAACACTTGTATAGTACCTACTTGTGCGGCGACATATTGGCGCGACTTGATGGCAATTCTATGTCAAAGAAACGATTATGTATGACCACTGTTTCATAGGTAACCAATTGTTATAGACAATTTATTGTTTTAAAAGTGCAAAAGATAAATATTATATTGATATTAATAATTTATTTATTGAATTAAGCCAGCCTTATGGGCACCCTACCAATTGCTAATGACTTAGGGAATATATGTAAATATAGTGTAGGTCCCATAGCTTAAGTTAGTTTTAGTCATTTTACTTAGTTCATATTTTCTTGTACCTACATATTTGTCTCATAATAAAAACTTTTAATAATTAAGTGGGCACATTAAATAAAAAAATAAAACAAATTGTAATAATTGTAAACATTATTATTTAATATCGGAATAATTAATACATTTTATTACGCCCAAATAGGTTTGTTATAAGAGTCATAACTCTTGTAGGACTTGGTGGGTTCTAGAATTATAACCCGATAATAATATTATAATACAGCATTGGCTATTGCCCGAAGCCTTTATTTATAAGACTCGAAGCAAATCTGATATTATGCTTTATTGGTCTAATCTTGTACCTACTGTGCTGTGGGTGGTTGTGCTGTGCTGTGCTGTGCTGTGCTGTGCTGTGCTGTGGGGATAATCTTGCGCAACCTCGACCTAGTCTCCAACTAAGCCAAGCTTGTAGTTTGGGCACTAGACAACGATATTTTCATACTTACATTTTTGTACATAAACAAACACTTAATTTGGATTTAAGAATGATATCAGACAAATATTCGAGCTCACCACTCAATTGAATGCTCGTATCGGGATTCGAACTCAGAACCGCCGGCTTCATAGCCAGCAGGGTCTCTCTCTACTATACTATTGTAGTCTAAAAAATGTTATAGTCGTACAAAAGTGGAGGCATTGCTAAGTCCAACTGACACAGAATTCAAATTACCTAATATCGTGCAAACATATAACATCGAAGTATTTTTCTTCTTTCTCCATATAATTGTGTACCGACTCCATATTTCATCCTAAAACCACTCCCCAAACCCCATCTTTGGTCCTTTAAGGACCTTCTTTGGGCATACAATTTCACGGTGCGAGAATAATATTACTAAGGTCAGTGCATTCGATGATGAAATTTAGATTCAAATCAACTTTTTTTATACTATGACTGTGGCTAACGAGCATATAGCCTGACTGGTGGTAAGCAGACGCTGTAGCCTATTGACGCTTCCGATTTCAGAATAGTCACAGATGCGTTGCTGAACCTTTATTGATATAATATGATGATTCGTTGTGTTGCTAGCTAGAGATGCAGGTCCTTTAGTTTCAACACAGGACACCCTCGGGAGTTCCTGTGATCTTACATACCGCCAGGAACACAACACCACATACCCGCAGAGCCAGCAGTAGCTGCAGCCTTCTGTGAGCTAGAATTGCTACAACCATCAGTCAAAACACTGAACAAATAGTCCCCGAATTAACCTTATCCGCGATCAACATAAATTAGGCACTAGCGTTCTGAAAAATGCCAACTATTTGTAGACCCTTGTTCAGTTGGATCTTATGCGGCGGTAATAAGGGTGGTAATAGCTTGAGGAAGGAATGAAAGTCGGTTGATTGCCTGCTTCGATCTGACATCGATCCGAGTAATGTGCGAGAGGCTTTGAAGGGTAGGAGGTAGCGGGATGAGCAATGATACGTATTTTTTTTGTAACGTTTTTTCCGGGTAAAAGTTAGAACTTGTTTCGTCTGATTCTATATTCGTTTTTCATTCTTTATTAGTCTTGTTCGTTATCCGTAATTGTCTTCTTTGCTTTGGTCAAATTCTGTAAAGTTTTATTCGTTTCTCGGCAAGGTCTGATAATGATAATCCTGAAGAAGTGGCACTCGCAAAATTAATTTTGAATTTTTTTTAGGCTTTTGAAAGGCGGTGCTGATCAAAGCCAAATTTGATGATTTATCAATCTAAGTTTACTTAGAATAACCAACTCAATAAATATACATAATATGTATGTATAAATATACATAAAGCGACTAACAAATTATATTCAGGATGCTGCTGCCGCCGTCACCACCACTGACGTACCTCCTAATACATACTTATCAGCATACCCACGCTGTATAGTCAACGGTATATTATGATGAACCAGGACCTGGAATCACAAACAAGGTAAGTTAAACAAATAAAATGAAAATAGAAATCTTAAATTTTAGACCTAGTCGACCAGGTTAGTAACAATAAGACCTTAAAAATGTTATTTTACCTCGATCCAGTATTTAGCGAGTGGACAGTCCATTCGCTCTACCAACTCCCTTAAGCTTTCCAGCAAGTCTTCAAGTGGGACTCGCTCATCACTTGCGCCCACCGTATCGTAGCGTAATGGGGTGAGCGATTGCGCGCGATTACGCATGCCGCGCACGTAGCGCGGAGAATTACGCTCCCACAGGAGACGGGATTCGGTCAATCGATGCGTCTTAGCCACTCCGGCTGCAACCTGGAAGCGGAATAACAGGGTAGTGCAGAAAAACAAGAAAACGTCACTAAAGAAACAAAAGAAAACTGCGAAGCACAACTGACGCCGCGGCGCGACATAAGATCAGAAAATCTACTCTCCTCTGTTTAGTTTGCACAGTGCAAATAACACAGGAGCCGCTGAGTCGCGCGCGACACGACATGAATGCAACCCATAAGTGGCAAGTTCAGGCTAGCACACAAGTCTTCCGAAATGGGCACGTAATGCGGAGGGATGAAAGTCATGTGACCAAAAGAGTATTAGGTATGAATGTGGATGGATGTAAAAGACGAGGTAGGCCAAGGAAAAGGTGGATAGACTGTGTGAGAGACGATATGAAGAGAAGAGAAGTGAGCGATGAGATGACGACCCCAAGGAAATGGGATAAAGGCAAAGAAATGATGATGATGACAAGTCTTCTGAAAATTAAAATATAGGTTAATTTAAATGGCTAACTTTGGTGACAGAGGCTTGTATCTTTGTTGCCTTAATTGTCTTGTGATGATTTAAAGCGAGTACTGTTCGTTTCGGAATAACAGTTAAAAAGTACGGTCCTAAACTTTAAAAGCGACATATTAAGCAAATACGCAGCAGAGGCCAGACCTTCTATTAAAAGTTAGTACTACCAGGAAGAGAAATGAGCCCCTGAATCCACGAGTAATCCGCAAGCACATTGTGGTTTCCTCATAAGACGGAAATTACTGAAATTAAAATTGCACAGTCCAGAATTTATGTGCACCATGTTGTTTATTATATATCTATAACTAGATAACTGTGTGACTAGGTTCAACCACACTTCTGTAGTACAAATAAATCATGTTATAATGAAATAAAGATTATTGATTGATTATTGATATGAATCTGTAAAACACAAATGATTGAATTAAATTGACATACATGTGAAACCAAAAGATTTTTCATAAAACCCAACAGCTTTTTTCTAATATTATACCTATGTCTCACACGATTATGAGGAATCTAACGACACCCCATATCAAAATCCAGTAGCCCGTGAAATAAAAATTTCTAGTCCACCTATCGTGTATCGCTGCTAAAAGTCGTTGTGTGTGTGTATCCGCTCTTAATCTGGGACTTTGTCAACGGCCCAAAGGCAAATTAATATATGTTTGACCCAGGTTTACACGTAAATGTTCCCCACAGTGTTCTGTTTAAAACAAAACACTGCGTCTGATGTAACACGTAACGTTACAACTCTGACAAGCGTCAGAAAAATCAATTTCAATTTTAAAACCCAAACTGTGTACCCCAGTCGTAACCAGTCAAAAGCGAAACTGCCGTAACCCAAAAATATATATTTTGGAGCCCCCTAATGCCCGCGCAGCGTACGTGCGTGACAATCACGCTTTATTGCGGGCGACGGGAATTGAATGGATCTCCGTGCGTTTTTGATCTGATTAAGGTTATGCTGTTTTATGCGCGCCGTCTTTGGTGTATTGAGTAATTTTATGGAAAGAGTCTTGTGAAATGCAATGTTACATTAGATTATAAGTATCATTGCTAGGCATAACTAAAATCTATAAAGCAACACAAAATAGTTAAGACCGCTGTTGTTTAAGTTTTAGTACAAACTGCACCGTTTTTGTTTATTTTAACAGTTTTCTACACAAAAAATGTCTCAGACCGATGCTCATTTGGTTAATCTAGATTTCAATATGAAGTAATTCCTAGTAAAACTTGATTAAAAAGACACAGTGACGCAGCAAGCAATTGACACTAACCCTAAATACTATCCTAGTCATTAAAGTTGACAAGCGAAGTTAGGTAGTTAAAAGCGATCGGCCCAGTTTGCCGAAAAGGTGATGGGTTGAACCCTAATGACTTTTTTTATATAATTTAAAGCTAACAATTGTTTTTGTTACTTATTTACAACCAAAAATGTCTAAAGCCATGCTTGTACTATGATTTTGCAAATTAAACACCTAGGTAGCCAAATAAGTCAACACAACTACCCAAATATTAAAAAAAGCCTCTCTAACTCCGGTCCAGGGTTCGAATCCATCCGTGCCGTCCCCTTGCACGTCCCTGCTCTAAGTATATTTCTTTTTAAATGTGAACCGTTATTTTTTTGACAGCTCACGGTACTGTATACCGGCCCTAATAACATCTTGTTTTCTTATTACGGAGGATTCATGTCGTGGAAAATATTATTAAAAAAGTGGTCAGTGGAATGCGAGGTTTTTGAGATAAATATTGCGTTTTGCTACGGGTTGCGGGGATGGTGTATGGAAATATAAAGTATTTTACGTAGTTAAATAATATTTTGTTTACCCTCAAAAACCTATATGAAACTTTAAATTGCAATCATTAAGTGCATATGCATATATATACGAGTATCTACTTTTTTTGTAAAAGTACCTAACAAACAGACCAAACAGTACGGCTTTCAAAGGACGGCCCGCGAGCTGTGTCGCGGTGACATATACTATCCATCTCTTCTAAGCATTCTAATAAGAAAGAGACGGATAGTGTATGTCGCCGCGACACAGCTCGCGGGCTATCCTATGACAAAGATTGTCAATATACTCGTATCACTCCTGCCGTTGATTGTTAAAATATTACGCCAGTGTTGTTGAATAATCAAATCTTTGCCAAAACATTTCAAAATCAAAACCCAACCCTTTCGGTTTCCAATATACCCCAAGTTCGCTTACACTAAGCAAATGCCAGAAATGAATACATCGGCGTCAAAACCAGCCGTATCGTATTCAAAAGAGCGTAATCGCCACATATTTTCTATCAGAATACGTCTTTTTTATGAAAAGAGCAATATAATCTTGACTTATTGATGCGAATCGCGCGATACATTGCTTTCTACATCTCATTTTAGCCTAGAACCAAATAGGTGGATGAGTGTATGGAATCCTAAAGCCGATACCTCATTTTAACTAGGAGGCATCTTTTACGAGGCAAAGCGCTTTTTAGGGTTCCGTAGCCAAATGGCAAAAAACGGAACCCTTATAGATTCGTCATGTCCGTCCGTCTGTCTGTCCGTCCGTATGTCACAGCCACTTTTTTCCGAAACTATAAGAGCTGTACTGTTGAAATTTGGTAAGTAGATGTATTCTGTGAACCGCTTTAAGATTTTTACATAAAAGTCGAAAAAAACATTAAGTTTTAGGGGTCCCCATACTCAGAACTGAAACACAAAAAAATTTTTTTCATCAAACCCATACGTGTGGGTTATATATGGATAGGTCTTCAAAAATGATATTGAGGTTTTTAACATCATTTTTTTCTAAACTGAATAGTTTGCGCGAGAGACACTTCCAAAGTGGTAAAATGTGTGTGTGTCCCCCTGTAACTTTTAATATAAGAGAATGATAAAACTAAAAAAAATATATGATGTACATTACCATGTAAACTTCCACCGAAATATGGTTTGAACGAGATCTAATAAGTAGTTTTTTTTTAATACGTCATAAATCGTAAACCGCAATTTATTTCACGGAACCCTTCATGTGCGAGTCCGACTCGCACTTGGCCGCTTTTTACTACTTCAGTATATTTCATACTCTCATGGAAAAAAACTGGAATCTATAGGATTGGGTATTGGAGGTCTAAATAGTGGTATTAGACGGTGTTAGGACGGCGCCACGCATAATTTGTATGTTTTGGGGCAATGGGATATATTGGGGTTGGTTTTATTTGTTGATATGGACTCGGATTCCTCTTTATGTCTATTGGTCCAAAGATGGAATGGAGTTAATTTACAGAAGAGGAAACATAATTTTCAAGGAGCTGTTCCATATAATGTGTAAGTAATAGTTATTTGTTATAAGGACAAGGGGGGAAAGTTGTATTTTACCTGCGAGTGTTCATTTAAAACACGAGCTAGCGAAATGATTATATGATTGACCACGAGCGAAGCAAGTGGTTCAAAACTTCAAAGATAGAATCCTGAGCGTAGCGAGTGTTTCAATACACGAGACGTAAAATAACTTTTCACCAGTGTATAACACAAAACTTTTCACCTCACTACAGCAAGGAAAATAAGAAAAACGTACTTTTAAGGTTCTACGTTTTGTTAGCTTTCACATGTCACTTAAGCTGCGTTCAAATGTCAAAACTCTTTCTTAACATGAGGATAAAAAGCGATTTTCTCAATAGGTACCAAAAACTTACAAAAAGGGCTTTCCGTGCTAGTGAGGTAAAAAACGTACATTTCCATACAAATAACTTATTGCCGTCAACATCTCCTGTTAGAAATTTCATGTTTATAGGATCATTGTAAATAAGTTTTATACTGAAATTAGACCTCTGGATGTGAGTAAGGTTGTCTGGTTGTGTTTGTTGGCTCGCAGTTTGCAGTTGTCTCGAAAGCTGTCAATTTAACGATAAACATAAAAGAAGAAACTTTTTTTTTGTATGCTCCCGCATACGAAAAAAAGTTTGGACATGCATCAACAACACAACCAGTTGCGACAACTAGCACGTTCCTGGTTCACTGAAGCTGAGTCTATGAAAGATTATTTTCCAAAGAACTAGAAAGAAGGTAAGTTCCCGGGACCCGAAAGGTTACCGTTCCTAATTGTAATTTACGCCCCGGGCGGCCTGGGTATACACATACGCAGCATAAATGATGTACAGTACAACAAGTCGAAGCAAATCTGTATGTGAATCCATGAGCCAGCCACTGAGTCGGTGTGGAGGTAGCCCTTTGCCTCTATGAGGCACGTCAGGATCGAGGTGTTTTAAACATTCGATTTTTTATTATTTAACTAGTTGTGGCGTCATTGGGAAAACAGGCCCAAATGCCATCCAAGTATCCAATCATAGTTAGTTAGTGCTTATCCAATAAGTGTTTGTAACTTCCAAGTGCAGCCTTATACTCTGCAAATATTAGCCCGAGTGGTCCTATTAACTTTATCTGTTTTGGAATTGTGTATTTACTACTAACGTAGAACTGAAGGTTTTTTCAAAGACCGAGCGGTAGAACAAAATGAACTATTGTACACGAAACGAAGTTTATTCTCGAAGCCAAAGAGTCCTCTTCAGAATGAAAATAAACGATTGATACCAACTATCCATTTAAAATGATAAATCTGCTTGCATTCACGAACAATCCAATATGAAAATAATGGCTTGTTCAGCAAAAAATTTCAACGTTCGCGGACGCGCATGCTATGGCTACGGCATTTTGTTTAGTTTAGTCTATGACATGGGTTCCTGTCACTTCACCTACTAACCTGTGCCCTAATGTTTCATAAGACCTAATAGATTTTTTTTCGAACAGTGAACTTTTCGGGTTTTCTTTGAATATCATCAAATATAAATAATAAGGTTAGGTTAGGTTTGTTTTGCAATATTCCTATAAAGTTTACTATTTAAGAAAAAAATGCATTAGGTCTAATGAACTCGGACAAGAATAGGTCTCTACGGTTTCCCCGCCTGTCGTAGAAGGCGACTAAAGGGGGTCATCGGGGTCGAAGTGTTTCTGGCGGGGGCCGGGGCACTCACCTAAAAACCCCAGGGAAGGCGACCATCATCATCCTAGGACGAGCCAAAGGTGGCGAGGCGCGAGGAGGGCTCCAGTGCGTTCAGTATGAAATCCTGGAGTCCTCCGCATGAGAGCGCAGATGTCGGCCGCCGTGGAGTTTTTAGTGGATTTAAATACCACATAACCCAGTCATCTCCCGATGATTGGGTACCTGGCACGCAGGTTTCCTCCACGAAAAAAAAAAGGTCTAATGAAGCATTAGGTCTAAAGTCAGGGAGAATCCTATGACATGCACTGTCACTTACGACTATAGTGCAGTCATTGTACTGTTTCCAGTATTCCAACTGCTCTAAGACAGTAACCACGGATTATCGCACACTACGGCATTCCCTAACATACGATATTATTTGCGGCGATCTGTTGTCTTTACCGAGGGGCTGATTGTGCTTTATGGAACCGCTATTAGAGATTGGTGGGTTCATATTTTATGAGCGTAATGTTGATTTGTGGGGAATATTGATGATAGACGTGTAACTACTGCAGTTGATCATATACATTTTAGTAAGTTTTCATTAACTTTCAATTAATCGGGATTAATTTTCAAGCACATAGATAACAGGAAAATACCTCTGAATTGTAGCATCCAATGATGTTTTTGACTTTTTGACTCATCGCGTATCAGAACGCGCTACTGACTTATGTTTATTAGAATTCGATAAGTTTGGCTCGCTTGGATTTGGATCGCTTAGCTGAACAAGCGCAAGCTAGAAAACATCATCTATTCCAATCTCAATATCTACGTTAGTAGAGAATTCCTGGTTGAGTCGTAGATAGACAAAGCTTTGTTGGAGCATTCCATGGAAAAGTCCACCGTTGTTTCGTACGAATACGAATTTTCTGAAAATTGGTAAGTTTCGGAGTTACTTTTTCTGCGACAATAGAGTCAAATTATAGTCAGAATTATAATATTCCAATTAAAATTGCAAAAATAACTCTATAGACAGAGATTGTTGGTGATGATTATAAAATGCAGATTCTTCATTACATAGATTTACTCCAGATTAACGGTTACAAATGATCTTAATTTTAATGGATGCGCGCGCGCTCTCGCGGTGAGGGTTGCTTTTGCTCTGGCGGGACCTCTCCTCCCGCGCGTCTGCCTCTTCGTCATCTTACGCGGTCGCCGACATCCTCCCCGCCCTTGGAAGGACCTGCAGCTTCTTCCAAGACATCAGGCTCCTCCATCGTGGTTGGCAAGGGACAGACTTTGTTGACGCCACGTCGCTCTACGCCTCGGTAAGTCAGGAAATCAGCGACTCGCACCACTCCATCGTCGCCAGGATAAAGCCGCTGAACTCGACCGAGTCTCCATTTAAGTGGTGGTAGATTGGGTTCTTTGAAGACCACCATATCTCCTTCTTTAAGGTTTATCTGCCTGGAACGCCATTTCGTTCGCTGTTGTAGTTCGGCCAGATATTCTTTTCTCCATCTTTCCCAGAAATTGCATCGGAGCTGCTCAACCAACTGGTATCTTGTACGAATTTTCATGCTTTCAGGCTTATGAGGGCTTGGTAGTGACATCAGTGGCCGGCCGACGAGGAAGTGATAGATAGGAGATATACTAGCGTTTGTACGGGACAGCTCGTGGAATGCCCTGCATTACTGATGGATTCATGGAACACCACGGACCTTAAAAAGATCACATTGCTGAACGGTTGAGAGACTATAGTTGTATAGTAATACACTTTCACTAAAAACATATATATTCTACAGTGACATCGAGTCTAGTTTGCGTAAATAAAATTCTAGGTGTTTTTTTAACCTACTCCAAACCAGTACTTAAGTCTCCCTTCACACTTCAACCACATTATAAACACCTTAACTCCTTGACTTTAAAGTCACAGTCGTAATTTACAAACTAGTTCAATAATTAGCCGGTAGCTGGTATCAGCCGATAGCCAACATCAATCACTGCCAGAGTGGGATGTCCGATTATATCGTGGCTATGGCTAGTTGAAAACCAGTACAGTAAGAGAAATACATTCGTAAAAGTCTCATAGTCTAATACTAACCTGTCTAGATCAGTGTATTGATGGCCGGCTTCATTGTGGACAGCCACATACATAAAGAAAAATAGGAATAAGGGGTTAGGTCCCCCGTGTGGTGTCGGGTTAGAACAGCACCACCCCCTTTCTTCATGTAGGTGTTGTGAGAGTCGTCTAAGGGAACCGGATTTAAGTGTGCTGTGGGCGATGGGCTAGCAACCTATCACTGCCATATCACATTTTGTCGATCTTTTATACTTACCCACATTTATGCCATACGACACTGGAACATAATATCATGTGCTCTGCTTTTGGGAATGAAACCGTGAATCCATGTATGTACTCAAAAATTGTGCTCGCTCGCTAAATTCAAGCTTGATTCATCGTGCTTTTCTGCGTTCGAGCAACAACAGATTCGATTGTTGAATTTCTATACGTGTGTGTAATCATTATGATTTTAATGAATTCAATGTCATCTCGCTCATATTTGGAGCAGCCCAACTGGGAAGTATCTCCTCTCCACCTTGCAGGAAACCACACTGCACCCATAGTAACACCACTACTTGAACTGTAGGTACCGTAAAATGGGGTGAGTAGGGATTGCGAGGACAGTTGGGTTGTGAATGAGGAGAGAAGGGATGACAGGGACAGAGATGGTTTTTAGAGGCTACTGCTACCTAAATCATGTATTATTATTACAAATGGAGCTATGGTAATATTCATAATAAAAAAAATTATCTAATAATTTTCCATAATCACCTCTGTATGAAACCCATCTACGGGGTGAGGTGGGATGTCTTACTTTTCTGTGTTTATATTTAAAGTTATGAAATGGAACTACCTAAAATCATAAAAAAACTAAAATATATCGAGGTTTGAATGTCAGTTTTGTCCCTACTCACCCCGTTTTACGGTATGTGCTATATTCATCGTGGTGAGTAAGGTCACCAGTGCTTCGGATGATGTGTTGTGTTGATAGTGAGATACCTACTGGTCGATTGCGTAGGTGACCACTTACGTACGTCAGGTAGAGTGTCATTTCTGTATGGGAAACCGACATTTGAATTAATCTAACGCTCGTTCTAAAATTTGCATATTTACCCCTCTGCACTTCATTATATTATATTTAATAAGACTGACTTTTATGGCTACAGTGTCTGTTGCTTATTTGCTATCGTTGTGCTATTAAAAGGTATTTTTTTGAAATTAATACAAAATAGCAAGGAGATGGCCAGCCTTTCTGAATTAACATCTTTTCACTTCCTAGCCACCTTAGCTTGTGTTCTTAGTAGGTGAAATAAAAATTTATGACGTAATTACAGTGTAAGGCATGCGCAGCTGTCAATGCGCGCGCGCCATTAGCGGGCGACTAATTAAATTATTTCGACCCACTTCCGAGCCGGTGATCGACAAAGAATAGTGAGATGTTGTAGACCGTAAAAAATAGGAAATACAATGTGTTCTTGGATTCTCACCTTCTGAATATTAATAAATTTATGTTCAATCACGTTATTACCAGGATGTTTTTAAAATATATCCAGTACTAACATGGCTTCGTGTCTTCCAATAATTAAGTTTATTTAATTTTTCATGGGACTCGGGGGTACCAGCATTGAAGAAACTTCGATAGCGCGATACAGAACATTCCAAATTTAAAACTCACAGCCTATATCCCTCGCTCGCTCGCACCATCATACTTTCCTAATCATAGAATAAGCGCTTTGCTTCGCTAACAACATGTTTAAATTAAACCAAGCGTTAAACTAAAATAAAATAATGTAACATACCTAAACACAATATGTCATCGGGAAAACTATGGTCCAGAAAAAAGGAGGAGGCACCAAGATATGGACCGTTTTGAAGCAGATGTTTGTATTTACGAGTATGTATCAAGCTCGCAGCTTTAAAAACACTTCTTGAACACGCAACTATTGAATATAGAACCGATACCAATTAATTTTGTGTAATTGAAACTAAATTTTCTTAAAATTACGCCTTTATAAATATTTATTACGACTTACTCTGGCCAATCAGGAATTGTATAAGAGGTGGACTAAATCAAACCTTAAATGAGAAATACTAAAAAGGCACACGATTCCAGACCCACAATTCCAAATTTCTAAAAAACGGTCTAATATAGCAATGCAAGCGCTATGTCAATGTCTGTTTATACGTGACAAGCGCTTAAACCGTCGCCCCTATCAACTCATATGTAAGCTGTAATTAGATTAGGTGCGTATGGGCAGGTCCAGTCCCGTATAAGAGCGTATGACTGTGAGCAACATCGAAATAAAATTGAAGCTGTGATGGATGTTGATATATAATACAGCAAACTACAGGGCAATCTTATAACTATTATTTTTCCTTATTTTCATATTGACAGCTCGCAGGCTTAACAGCAAGGGTGTACCTTGTAAGAAAACACAGACAAGCACATCTCTAGTGGATTGTAACCCAATGTTAAATTTAAATAGGCCGCTAAGTATCGCGTTTAGGTTACCGCTGGCAATTACTTTGAACTGCGATAAAAATAGGTGATAATGTATCGCGCGACATAGCATTGACATGGCAGTTAATGCTTCACTCCACAAAGAACCACACCGGAACATGTTACCGCGCATACTCGGTGGCGCGTCTTATGCGTCACAATTTCGTAACTCTGTCTGTCTTTATGTTTCCTTGTCACGCTTAAACCACTGAACTGATTTAGATGACATTTCTTAAGGACTTGATACCCTAGGAAGGATGTAGTATAGTTTTTATCCCGGAAGTCATCCCTATAAGGGGTAAAGAGGGGAGTGGGTATCTCTATAGGGGTGCGATAGTTGATGCCGCGCCTATGAGAAGTCTAATAGCAGTAATAGCATACTTGCTATTAGATTTTGCTAGACGTATTATTAATACTTTAAGTCAATTAACGTTGGATTAACGCGGTTAAAAGCTTCTTAACCATGTCACTGCTCAGCGTGTTATACAACTGAGTCACCATTCTGACACCCATTCTTGATCTACATACAACCAAGTTCCAAAGCTCGTATTTTTACGAGCATACATACATTTGTGTGAGATTTGATTGCTTCTCTGTTCGCAGCCTATTACCGGCCCTTGTGAGTATAATTTATGTGGCAATAGTAACAGTAAGTACTACAAATGCGAGGGCTTTGAAGGTCCATTGATTATTTCAATGTCTAATTTCGTAATTATTTTGATAACATTAATAGTTTGTAGGTTAGGAGAGTTTGATGATAGTGAAATGATTCCTGATTCCGTTTTCGGTTGAGCTGTGCGTTATTTGAATGTAACATTCATTTTTATTTTACAATAAGGCGAGATGTTACACCAATAAAACATGATACATATAGGTACTGCACAATGTGACCGAACATTTAAAACCATACTCAAGGAAGAATATAAATACATTACCAACTTGAATTAATACCACCGCTACAATAGGCTAAGGAGTTTATCTAATGCGCACATATTTTTATTACCAGCAATGAAAAACGTTAACGGCATGAGAACCAATAATTACATGCTTCCAAAAATAATAAATAGTCTCCCAAAACACATACAAGATTTATACCTATCCAACCCTATATCAGCTAAAGATGTAAACAAGTATTATATTTATGTCAAGTAACAACTATGGTTACGCCTTGTAACCAACCAAGTTATTGTTCATCAGTGATACAGTAATTGTACATATTATACCCCAAGTGAATGGGATAAGGGCAAGGAAATGATGATGATGATATTGATGTAAACTGTCACGATTCACACACATTATTTTTACTAAACCTCTGAGAGGTTCTAACAAATAAGTCAATTATAATTATGTGATTAAGTCACGTTTTGTAAAAATATTTGTGAATGTAAACTATCATACCTACTTAGTAAATAGTTAGACCGAACTATAGCTGTAAATAAGCCATTAATGGCTTTAGCACCTAATCATGAAACTCTGCTATAAGTATGAATTGATTTGGAACTTTAAATAAAAAAAAAAAAAAAACTAAGTTCAGCTTTGCGAGCCATTGAGAGAAAATTGTAAGGGTCGCCGTCGTGGGATACGACAAGGAGGACTATATATATAAAAGAATAACAAAAAACAAGTCATACTACGTAAATCAATAAATAATTGGGGACAGTCTCACACATATCGACCACTACTTACTACGAAAAACTTGTACTATGAGTACCTACTAGGCGACGATGTACATTACATACTTATAAAGACATAAATAAATAGTTAACACATGGAAACATCTATGACTCGTGAACAATAAAAATATTCTTAGCTTCAAGCATTAACGAATAATCTAGAAGCTGTGTTTCCCTTATCTAGGTCGTCTTGGAAAAACAATGCTTAAAAACCCGGCCAAGTGCGAGTCGGACTCGCGCACGTAGTGGTCCGTACCATTATCAATAAAAATACTTATTTTATTCTGTTTTTAGTATTTGTTGTTATAGCGGCAACAGAAATACATCATCTGTGAAAATGTCAACTCTCTAGCTATCACCGTTCTTGAGATACAGCCTGGTGACAGACAGACGGACGGACGGACGGACAGCGAAGTCTTAGTAATAGGGTCCCGTTTTACTCTTTGAGTACGGAACCCTAAAAACTGTGTGTCATATCTATGTATATATCATAGAGTACCTACCTACTCAATTCAGAATGCTATGGTCTCAGTGATCTCAGAACCATGCAATGTATATGAAACTCTGAGTTTCTTCGCCATCTACTAAAATTGTTGACATTAGGTAGGTATCAGTCGTTATAATGGTCTACCTACTGTTATAATGTGTTTCGGCAAAGACTAGTGGTTCGGTAATCCTTAATACCATTATCTCCCACTCAGTTAACACTTCTGCAGCCCTATCTGTCGTTAACCCTTTCTCTGAATGCAAGTAAGACCCAATCTCAACATTCTCAGCCCCTTAATGAGTGGAAGGGTTGGTATCTCAGCTTTAAGGATTTGGCCGAACCTTATATCGTGGAGTTTAATGTTTTTTAATGTGGTTTTCTAACGTTGGAGGATTTCTCGAGGATTTTATGGGTTCGCAGACATTGTGTCTGCCGAGTAAAGTGCAGTAAAATAGCTTTCAAATTGTATTTAGCTGAGAAAGTGAGCTTGCAGAATGGTCGTAAGTTTAAGTAAGACAAATCTTCTTGTCCATATAGTTTAATATACCTCTGCTACTTTTAGATGTTTTTATTTCTTATTTATAATGCTCCAAAACTCAAGAGCAAAAAAGCGGGTGCGCTTTATATTATAAATACAAACTGTACCAGTTTTCATTGCTCTTAACCACATTTATAATTGTATTTCTTAATTCAGTAAAAACGTTTGCATGAAACTGGCAATTTCAGATGATATTATCACTTCTTATAATGACGGTCCGTGACAAAAAGTTAATTTATGCTAATTTTAGTAAGTTAAGTAATTGGTGAACTACAATTTGTGTTTTGAAGTGCATAAGATGACAGTCAGGAGAGAAAAATTAAGTGAACAACCGATTTCTTCAAACTCCTTTTAGGTCTAAAGTTTTAAAGTTTCGACAGATTTAGCAGATCTAGTGTGATTCGTCTCGCGATTGACTGGACGCAAACAAAAGACATTTAACTTTAGGCACAAAACCATGCCAGTTGTACACAAGATGTAATGAGTTGGTACCACGGGCGCTGGAAATAAATATTTGTCATGATTTCTTTGTTTTGTCATAGGTCACCCAGCGGTCCAAGCGTGTATCGTTTTTGGCATAATATGTGTGTTCCATAGATTTTTTTTGGTACATTGTATGTATAGCTAAGAAACTTAAAAGCGGCCGTGGATGTTGCCAACCCATACACGCCAGCATAAAAACAGCAGCAAGTGTCTTTTCGTTTTCTCAATAAGATAGTTTAGATTTTGTAAAGGAGGGGCAAGCTAAGAATTTATTTATTTCAATTACATTGCAACTTACAGCTAACAACATCGCGTCACAATCCTAATATTATCAACTTTCATTCCTTCTCAATCATTACCTTACATTAGGCGATCAGTTTTGCCATCCCGGTGCCAAGATGACCTGACGAGCTTGCCCAAGCTTAAGCAATAAAGTTTTACTGTGGTCTTATGTGCCATTTCGACCACCAGAGCAATTATGTCATGAGAACTCATGACAATGCCCGTTGCTTATTGACATTCATAGATTCATGTCATATAGGTAATATGCTTACATTGAAGAATAAAGAACTTTGAGTTTGATTTTAATCAAATATTTTTCACTCCAGCTCCCATATCATCATAGCGCAATAAATCCATGTGGTGGGTGTGCCGTAAATAAGGCCGCGCGCACACCTGGCGACGCACTCCCACGTGCGCCCGCGCAATGCCCGTGCGAATACGCCCTAAAGGCTTCGGCGGCTTTGAAAATGTTGATAAGTGTTGTTTTTGATTATTTTGGAGATGTTGTTGATCATTCAATCTATACGGAGGCACCCCACTCGTTCTCATCGCCTACAGTCAATTGTTAGTAATTAAATGTACGTTCCAATAGGTTCATTACTATCTGAGCAACCTTATACCTAATAATAATAATAATTGGCGTAGGGATGTGATGGCCCCATCGCCCACCAGATTTCTGGTGCAATCAGTCAACGTAAGGCAGCTTGTGGCGGGCTGTTAGGGAGTAGCGACCCTACGTACCTGAGTGCTCCTGGGGGTGTCCTGTGGTCAGGCTGAGCCGATCGGGTGGATGGTTGGACAGGCCCCCCCACCTCTGGCTTGCCTTAACTGGCTGTCCAGAGTGGAGTCGCAAGAGCTGTTGCTCGAGGGTAGATGTGGACACCTAAGTGGCGAGTTGGCTATATGTTTAAAGTCCAGTGCCACCTCTCTACCCCCCCAGCCTCTCTGACTGGTGTTGCCCTTAGGCCATTTTTTAATGTCGCTATTAATAGGGGCCCATCTAGCAGTTGGCGAGTCACCGTCTGCCAGAGATAAAAAATGAGACAGTTTATTAGGCAGGCGTCCGATGTTTCACCCAATAGCCCAGCCACTAGTCCATCATTTTCACCCAATAACCCGTTTTCTTTAGATTCCATCAACCAGCAATAGTCCCTATACACCCCAGCGGGTGCTGTCTCTGTGTGCGTCCCATGACACGGGCAGGGATAGCATCCGCTCGGTGTACTCCTTGCATTTCATTAAATTGTCAAAAGGGCCTCTACGTGTTGGCTCAGTTGGTACTTTGTAACCTAGCCCCACGCACGCCTCCCAAAGGTCCGGGACATCATTGTCCCGTGAGCGGGAAAGACATACGTAATAATAAAATAATAAAAACATTTATTTCAGGCATCTAAGGCCCATAGTAACAAATACCTTAAAGACTACCTTACATATCATACTATAAAATAAAAAACTAATTATTTAGGCGACATAAGAGCGTGGCTCCGTTGTGTCGTAAGTCCGGTGTAGCATTCGGTAGGTTGCCCCGGAACAGCCGAAACACGACACCCTTCGGCCAGGAGTCAGCACACATTAATGTTGTGCCATATTTTAGTTAATTTTGTCCGTGTACAGTATATTTTTCAACTCGACTATACCAGTGTGTGTTTTGTTTATGAAGAGGTAGGTAAGTGTGGGCGCTGCTTCGTGAATTAAAGGATCTGCTCATAATTATTCAAACGTTTTGTTTAAGTTTTCTTCCATGATGTTAAAGTTGTTAGGTAAGTTCATGAGTAAGGTAAACGTCCCAATGCTCGACACTTTAATGCCTAATAGTCGACACCAATTGTTCACCTCTATCGTTTTAACATAAGGTTGAAAGTGTCATGTATTAGGTCAGTGTCGGGCAGTGGGACGTTTACATAATATTGAGTTATTTTACTGTGACACAACGAATCCTCAAGTTAACCTGTGCCTGTTGTTACCAATTGCTATTTTTATGTTGTTTTGTATTTTTTTCTAGTGGTGCAGCATAGAATATGTATGCGCTTGTGATTTTTTGGAGTCACAAACGTCCATACTAACCAACCGATGGCCGTTGGGGCGGAAAGGTTCTCGAATGGCGACCACGTACCGGAAGGCGCGGCGTGGATAGGCCCCCCACAAGGTGGACTGATGACCTGGTAAAGGTCGCGGGAGTCCGCTGGATGCGGGTGGCGCAGGACCGGTCACTTTGGCACTCCTTGGGGGAGGCCTATGTACAGCAGTGGACGTCTTACGGCTGATATTTATGATGATGATGATGACAAACGTCCATAGGTAAGGTGTCTGATCACTGTAAATATTTCACCAAATGTCATATATTTAGTAAAGTTAGAGTGAACCTTTACCCACCCGTATTTCCAAACAAAAACAGGTTACATAAAAAAAGTTGAACTTAAGATTACAACGCATCTACTTTGTGAAATAAGCATGCTAGTTAAATGAAGAGAAAATCATATAACACATTACACGAATCAGTTAACAATGAAATGGGATAAGACAACAAACCTTTGAGTATTGTTTTGATATACCTACTCGTATATTTACATATAATATCATAAAAATCTATAAAACAAGGCTTAATGAAAGTACATTTATTTTATAAAATCACCATACAAAACATGTAATTACTTGTACATTACATACCCAGTCAATTAAAGTTACAACCACTTACAAACATTGCTGAAATCAAATAAACAACACCTATTGCATATTGACGCACACTTATAATTCACCTATCTTATTAAAGTGTGACAACCCTACTTGAATAATAAAGCATAGATAACGAGACGGTTTATAATCTACCCAGCCAGCAGGGCTGTCACACAAACTACATTACGTTATTTGCGCGCGCAATTTGGTCCTGTCGAACTGAGTTATGGGACGAGAGTTATGGTGAACAAAAATGGCATGCTGTGTGGTCGGTGTCGAAAGTAAATAAGGTATTTTTACACCTGCAGGTCGATCACGTAACGCATTGTACGCACGTTAGGTTGATCCAATGTCAAATTTTATATGGAAAAATGACACCTGGATTGTCCTTACGCGCGTTCAGAACGTTACATGATTACCGCTCAGCTTTTTTGCATGAAAATTTCGGAACTTATGTTACGTTTACTGATGACCTGGTAAAGGTCGCGGGAGTCCATTGCGGGTGCACGGCTGCGGATGGTGCAGGACTGATCACTTTGACACTCTTTGGGGGAGGCCCATGTCCAGCAGTGGACGTCTTTCGGCTGATATGATAATGATGTTAGGAATGTTATTTGATGTTGACCGTTAGCTGACAGGAGAAAATCGTGAGGAAACCTGCGTATCTGCGCAGAAATTCAAAGGTGTATGTGAAGTCCCGAACCTGGACCAGTGTGTGGACTACTACAGCCCATGCCTTCTGAGCCATGAGCGGAGGCCTGTGCCCATTAGTAGGATATAAATGAAGACTTGAGGGGTAATTAATTTTATTTTAATTTTATTTATTTTTATGCTGTGCTTAAGTTTATATGTAATTTCCTGTATGAGTCCTGTGTTACTTGAAATAAATGTTTTCATTCATTCTATGACGTAACGTTTTGAACACGCGTAAAGACAGTCCAACTGTCATTTTTCCATATAAAAAATTACATTTAGATCTACCTAACTCTGTAAGAGATGCAACTTCCATCGCAGCATTCAAGGTTAGGCTGAAAAAGTGGTTGACGCAGGAGTCATTCTATTCATATGAAGAATTCTTTAGTTTACCAATAATTATTTAAAGGTATAAAATTATAGTGCGACTTATTGTATATTGTTTATCAATATTTGTATATTGTTAGATAATTTAAAAATAAAAGTTAAGATAATTGACATATAATAAGAAATATTGTAATTAATCATATATTTAAACACTATTGAAAGCCATATACCTTGTATACATATATACCTTGACTTATAACAATTGTTATTAAAATATTTCTTTCTTTCTTTCTTTCTAACGAACGTGCAATGCGTTAAGTGATCGACCTGCTGATTGCTGGGTGAAATAAAGTCTCTTTAATTACACATTAATCAAATTAATTTGCAATTCTGAGCATAATTTAATACCTACTTGTAACTGTATTTTGCATGTTAACTCTAAGTCGACTGAATACTGATTCTGTTATTATTATTGAAAATGAAAAGACATGACGGAGAATGACGGAGACAATAACCGATGTTATATGTCACTTGTATTTATTATAAATACATAAGTGAGCTTTGAATGAAAGTTTATTCACGAACATATGGTAAGTTCAGTAGATGTTATAAGTGTAGTTACATTTTTGACCCTTAATACATTCTGCCTCAAGGCATGTGAAAATAATTATTACGACATGACATAGTCAGTCATTCATGTCAAAATTAAAATTAAGTTTAAATTGCGTGCATATATTATTAATGTCATAATACAAATAAACTAAAATAAAAATTAAATTAAATAACATAGCAAAGCTTTGCCATAGCAAAGCAGCATACCTTTTTTTTTCCGTGGAGAAAACCTGCGAACCAGGTACCCAGCTCTCGGGGGAGGTCTGGGTTATGTGGTATTTCTACCCACTAAAAACTCCACGTCAACCGCCATCTGCGCTAAGTAATTCAGCAGCATACCTACGGTATAAGTAGCCTTTGGGTTGAACCGATACAAAAACTGCCTAAAAACTATAACAAGCTATTATGTTCTAAGTACACCTAATAACACGTATATTGGTTATCAAACAGCTCAATCTACTTTCAACAACAAACTATACAGTTTAGATTGCCACAAAAAAAAACTTTGTAGCCAGCAAATACATACTGAAGGCCTTAACCCACTTCCTGAGACGGTGGCCTGTTATTTGATCAAATTAACATACAAACAGACCTCTATTACCTGCGGCGTGTGAGCATTTATTGTCAATCAAAATTAGCCGAATGTTGGTGCCAATGTTTGTGAGCTGCCAACTGTTTTGATAAAATCGCTTATGATTGACTTGTTAGGATTAGAATTTAGGTTTCGGTCTGCTCGTTTGCGTTACGCTATAGACTATTTATTCAGAGACCGTATGGCGTAGGAAGCTATTAAATAGCTTTAACAAACGAATTATCATAAACATGAAGTAAAGAATAGGCATAGGTATATTTGGACCAAACTGTTAGAATACATTATATAACTAAAACGCAAGCCTAACTATTATTGTATGTTGATAGGGTTAGCCAGTGACTCAATAGTAGGTCGTATGTACTGATTGCAGTAGGTACGTCGCATTCCGTGCGGCGACATTCCTCGCGACACGTGTTATGCTGGCACCACCATGCCACCGGTACAGTCTGACACAGAATCTTACACAAATCGAACTAGCCCCATAATAGTAAGCTCAATAAGGCTTGTGTTGTGGGTACTAGTCTATATGGGTACGATTCTAAGGGTACGAGATACATAGAACACATTAAAACATGCGCTTTACACAAATATTCGCCCTTACCGGGATTCGAACGGGATTCATAGGCATGGTCACTACCTACCCACTAAGCTTAATCGATCCCAGAAAGCTATCGTTCTCTTACGACTAAAACGTGCAATGACTTATTCTGTGTAGCTCAAAGTAGGCCCTACATCTACTCCGATCCCACGCAATCTCTTTGACCTCACGATATGACCCAACATCAACTCTCTTTTTGAGTTGCTCCATGTAGTCTATTCTAGGTCTTCCTCTTCCTCGCCTCCCCTCTATCTTTCCTTCAATTATGTTAAGTACGAAGTTGTCATGTCGTAAGAGGTGCCCTATCATCTTCCCTCTTCTATTTTCTAAGTTCCTCACTAACTGCCTGGTTTGCCCCACTCTATTCAGCACTTCTTCATTGGTTACTCTATCTCTCCAGCTAATTTTCTCCATTCGCCTCCAACACCACATCTCAAACGCTTCTAATATCTCCGCATCTTTCTGGGTCAAGGTCCAAGTTTCACTTCCGTACAATGCTATGCTCCATATGTATGATTTAATAAATTTTATTTTCGTTTCTTTCGATATTCTTGAAGTTAATATTTGTTTTTTGTTGTGGAAAGCTAGTTTTGCCATTGCTATTCTGGACTTTATATCTGGTGTGCATCAAGAGTCTGCGGTGATAAGGCTTCCTAAATATCTGAATGAGTTTACTTTGCAATGACTTATAGAGAATAATAATTAACAACATTTCAAACATCCAATTTTGTAATCTTTTCCACAGTACGAAAACAATACAAGCAATTTAATTGAAGCCTGCACCGGTTTTGATTGCACTTGAGTGAGAATTGTTGACGAAGCACTATTACGCTGCTGTGACCAAAACACAAATTACATACCTACCTAATATACTTTAAAAACAAAGTTTTAACCGACTTTAAATCAGTAGCCATATTGCTTCAAGTTTGCATATAAAAGCGTCGATAGTTATATGTAGTTTCATCCAAGGTGACTGTGAGACCGGCATAGTGTATAATGGTACTAACTATATTTCATTCGGGTTTAAAGTCGTCCGCAAAACACGATACAACGCTAATTAGCTAATAAAATAATTACCTAAATGTATAGTTCCATTGCTCATTGACTGTACTCGCTTACGTACTTAGGAAGCCTACGCGATAACTCTAATGCTCTTTGTCACTGCACATATCGCTAACTTCCAAGGACGTTTTCTATTTGATCCACATTTTTACTTCATTTGATTCTAGAGCTGCTTCAAAACGACCGACATTGTCCTTAGAATAGACTGATAAGGTATTGGACATATGTAGTGCATTACTAGTAAAATGAACGGGGCGGGTTGTTGAGGCCAAAAAGTTCATGATGGCACGTATCGATAACCCGCTACAGCAACAATCTTTATAAATATTTATATTGACAGTCGAATCGCATTTCAATGTGCGCACAGAAGCGAGCGCACGACGATACATTGAAATGCGATTGAGATTGAAAGCAATGAAGAAAAACCGGCCAAGTGCGAGTTGGACTCGCGCACCAAGGGTTCCGTATCTATAAAAAACCGGTCAAGTGCGAGTCAGACTCGCGCACGAAGGGTTCCGTACCATTATCTATAAAAAACTATTTTATTCTGTGAAACTATTTGTTGTTATAGTGGCAACAGAAATACATCATCTGTGAAAATTTCAACTGGAACTATCACGGTATCAGTGAGATACAGCCTGGTGACAGACAGACGGACGGACGGACGGACGGACGGACGGACAGCGGAGTCTTAGTAATAGGGTCCCGTTTTACTCTTCGAGTACGGAACCCTAAAAACGGCAAAAAAATCACGTTTGTTGTATGGGAGCCCCCCTTATTTTTTTTTTTGTGTTTAGTATTTGTTGTTATAACAGAAATAAATAATCTGTAAAAATTTCAATTCTCCAGCTATCACGGTTCTTGAGATACAGCCTGGTGACAGACAGACGGACGGACGGACGGACAGACAGATTGACGGACGGACGGACGGACAGCAAAGTCTTAGTAATAGGGTCCCGTTTTACTCTTTGAGTACGGAACCCTAAAAATAAAACCTTCCGGCGAAGCTTGAAGGAGTTAATTTGAACAAAGCTGGCAAAGATTTATTACTGTAGCAGTCCTTGGTAGACATGTCTAGTAGTTCACCTCTAACTGCTGGTAATAACGATGATTCAATGAAATTCTAGATTGTGAACAAAGACTAATCATTAATATAAAAAAAAAATTTGCTGGAACCAATACTTTGTGAGTTATAAATTAATTAGTAATTCTGATAGTGTAGCCACGGTGTATTTGGCAGGGGCTATTAGTAGTCTAGATTCGATATTAAGATATCCTATTAAGTGACGCTATCAGGCAATCCAGAAACTACTTGACACCGATATTTGTCAGTTTTATGGCAGACAAAGAATATACTGGCAATAGACAAGTCTAGTTCAACCATCAAACTAGAAAAGTAGGTACACACAATCTTAGTTAATTTATACTGTACGAAATTGACACGTGATTTATTAAAACATTATTTGGCCATGAATTGCACTTGAAATCTTTCATAATCAGTCAAATTTATTCGTATTAAGGTTTAGAAAACATAATCACTTAAGAGCATTGCTCTTGTCGGTGGAGTAACTGCCACTTTTCTCTATCCATAAGAAAACAAACGTATTAATATATTATACAAAAAAAAAACAAACAAATATTTGCATGTTGCTTTTCCATCTATTAAAAAGAAAATCCTATAAATGCACCTTAAGACATGCCATATTATTTCCTGAGACACTCATACTTATTACCACCCATATTATTAATTCTAATCTAAATTGTTACCATGTCAGCCAAAACCACAGATCCCGCGTTACATAAAATTTAGAAAGTATAATATAACGGAATTCCAATAACCATAAAGATGTCGTGTAGTGAAGGTCGACCAGATAAGAGGAGTATCATATACGTATACATCTTAAATATATTTTATCTAACGAATATTCACCATAAGCTATGGATTAGGTATTTGCATAATTAATCGAGATGTACCGCTTTCTCACTAATGAGGGACAAACACATGTCGTAAATAAGTCCGAATCCGGATTGGTGGTATACCGGAATACCGAGTGATACCGGTGGCATTTGGTCGAGAAAAGTTGCAAAATGTTACAAGATCTACAATATGTTGAGACGGTTTGGAACTGTAAATGAAGTTTTCTGCGATCGGAAAGAAGATCAAGACGTGAATGTGTTTTTGGATAACATTACTTTTATATTTGCACACATTTTTTAGTTACCTTTTTGTTTTTTTTTTCTAAAACGATTTTTCGTGCTTAATAGCAAACGAGACTTGAAAGCACGATTTTTTTCTACTTTGCAAAGTTTAGGGTAAAAGTGCTACTTTATTAGACCGACTGAAAACAAAAACCGTAATAAAAATGAAAGCTGCCGAAATTGCAATTTGCTTTCGTTTATTAATTTTGTGCAATAGGTTTGGTTTATAGCAAATAACAGCAATGAATATGATAACAATATATAATGATGCCCAAACAGCGAAATTATGTTTATATTCTAGGAGTAGGTGTTGACTTTGAAATCCCTGCCGCCTACTATAATTATTATTATCTTAACTTAAACCAATACTTGTTAGTATTGCTTTCTTTCTCAAAACGAAACTACAAAAAAGTGTGAAACCTGTGAGGTACACCTTTATTTGTTAAGGAATTATATTTAAAATGCTCGGAACTCAAATAGAATTATAAGACTCGAAATTATGCAGCATTTGGATGTACACATGTACACAACCGTAACGGAATAAAAGATAATTGGTACAACTCCTAATAAGATTGCACTACCCTAATCTTAAGCCCAACGACGCATAAAAGGAAAAAAAATTACAAACAATCAATAGAGCGCTTCTAAAATTGCCACTAAATCTAGCCACCCTCTGCAAAGGGAACTTTAAAAAAGACAGTCAAGTTAAAAAATGTATTTCGTGACGAGGGTTCTGAACCATTTTCCAAATGTAAAGAGACGCATGAAAATTGTTAAGTGTGTTGTCATTTTTATAGCTAAAACTAATTAATTTATTACACTTAGAGTCTAGACTTAAATAGTTATCATAAATTAAGACTTAATAGCTTTTAGCGGCTAAGAATCTAAGCGCTCGCTTAGCAAACTATAAAGAGGTTTTTCTTTGTTTCATAAGATGTGGAACCCTAAAAATAACCAATTGAAGGGCGACTTACCTCGGAAGATTAACTACAGTATCTTTTAATTTGGAAAGATTAGGCAATTATGAGAAAAAATCGGGTTCAAGTTTTGAATGGTCTCTCAGGAGCTGTGACTGATGGACGAAAAACCGATGTTTTTTTTTATTATTATTATTTTTTATTGATAACGTTTATGGTTTTATACACCTGCACAGGTCATAGTTGCCTGATGTACAGATGGCGTCAAAGATACCTAGGTACGTTTTTGCTTTATTACAAAGCAATAAGGTGCAAAAGTGTAATCGTGGAATATACTAGTAAGCGAGGTAATTAAGAAAAAAAATGTGTGAAAGATTAATTATAGAAATAAGAGTAGACCTTTATGTTTTAGTTAGGTAAGCGTCCTTTATTGACCATCACATAGTCAGAACACAATATATTTTTCTCAAACATGCAATGAAATATTCTCTTTACGTTCCTTATAATAGACTCGGAAGTATCCTTTTTCGGACGCAGCATCTCGAGGCGTGTCCCACACTACAACAGTGTCGACATTTATTTCTACCTATTTATGAATAGTGAGATCGAGTCATAGTCGGTTTAAAAATCATATTCATATTCATATTCATTTTATTGGTAATATAAATTACAGGTCAGGTTTACTTAAATTAATTCACAATAGCAGGACAACTTTTACAATAATAATGTATATACAATTAAATTAAATTATCAATATGTCTAATCCTCTATTAATAATTCAAAAAACTCCTTGTGGTTGTAGAAGGCCTGCTCGACTAACCAACTTTTCAGTCTTCTTTTGAATATGGAGTTATTTTGGGCTGTCACAATTACACTCGGTCACAATTACTATCATAAAATAATAATTTTAAAAAAATCGTAACAAGCTCACGCAACCTTTACAGTAAAAAAGTGGTACGGATACAGACATCGCCAAATCAATAACATCATCGTCATTCCAAACAACGATCCTAAACTGTTAATTATCTAATGCACCTGCATAAGGTCAAGGCATTCCAATCCTAGCACAAATCATTCATCATAACTCGTAAATAAATAAATCAGCCACGTTAATCTTGTACGTTTCGTTATTTACAACACTAGACACGGTCAGAAAAATTTAAACCAAAAGGCATTCCTAAAACTCGTATCGTCCCATGACCAGTCATTGCAAAACGAGTTTTAAGCCTTTGCAGCAAGGTTGGATTTTCAGATGCTATTTTGAATGTATGAAGAGTTTATGAGGGTTTTAACAGTTAATGTACTTATCTACTATAAATCAAGTGCTGTGGCATTAACGGCGAATTTCTTCGGTTTCGTCATACGTTTCCCACAGCTCAGGAACTTATGGCTTGTCATAATTAAGAAACAAATTGAAAATTATCGTTTGAAAGCGGTGGGCTATGGTGTTCTGTTATCAAACACGTATGTACAGTTAGTTTTGGAGACATAATAGATGAGCCCAATCGAGAGTTCTTCGATTCAACTAAATTGGCTATTTTGTTTATGTTATTTACATATTTGATTTATTAATTTGTGTGATTTACTTATTTGAATGCTGTAACTATTTAATTAATAATAAATTATTAATAAGTATACAAACGACAACACGAAAACTAATTATTATTGAACTGTTTACTTTAATGTAAACTAATGTAGTTACTGTTACTTAGAGTATTTGGATTGTTTGTATTGTAGTTACTATTATTAATATTTCACTATGCAATTCCTATATTTCAATTCCTTCAAGAATCAAGATCATGTTTGTAATGTAACGATACATTCAATCATTAAAGCATCAATGTAATCCCATATGGTTAAAGTAATGTGAGTTGTTATTAGATATCCAGTCAGCATCATATAGTTAGTAGCAGTCAAAGTAGCCAAATATTTCGGTAAAAGTATTTATAACTGTAGAGTAAGGATATATTTGGCTACTTTGGCAGCTACAACTATACGACACTGACTGTCCTTCAGTTACAAATGATTTTGTCTAATGTTAAAGATAAACATATTCACAATTCTATTATTTTTCTGTGGGCTAAAATCATTCCTTCCCAACCCATTTTAAACACATGTATTATAACATGAATTACCAGAAACGTTCCCTAAATTCGAACAACTCCTTGCCAAAATTAAATTACAAGAGCTGCACTTGCATCCAATTTCGTCTGCAACAAATTAATTTGTGGATAAATTTCCCTTTATGTGAGTCTTGGTGCACCCCCTGGTTTTTTGCGATATCGGCGCACCGAGGCTGTGCCGCAGGGCACGCTTCAAGACCCTAATGCTTCCTGCTGCACGTACGGGACATTTTTTAGAGCGAGGGGTAATGAGACGGTTAGACGCTTTTTGCTGGAGATACCGGCTAATAGTTATCGTTGGCTTGTTTTAAACTGTACAAAATATCTGTGAATACAGTGTCAGTTCATGGCCTTTAATAATAACAATGCAATGTCTAACGGTTTTTTTTCAATTCAGATTTTTTGCGTTCTGTGATTAGATTTAGTTATGCAAAAATTTATTTTATATTAGTCTGTATTTTTTTATATTCTTTGCAATTGACAACAGACACCTAAAATCTACACAACAACGGTGGTAACGAGCGTAATATAATATCTGCCAACAAACTGTCCTCAGTTTGGCGGAACTATGTAAAACTAGCGTTTAAGTTTTTGTAAGAAAAATAAATAATTAAATTAACAGTAATTAAGATGTCCAGTATATGTTTTTGTGTGTGATATACATATTAAAACTTATCTAATTCGTCTTTAATTATGATCTCCAGCACGCATCCATCTCTCAGTGAAGCAACAGTAGCATCTAAGGCAGGTCTCAATCAAGTTTTTAATTAAAGGCTACTGGCATCAACTCTTTAATTAACCTCAGTTCCGACACGACGTGTGTTAACTTTTAATTAGGCATGTTTATCTTTGATTTTAGTATTTTTGGAGTAATTAGAGGACATATGATACAGATGCTTCGGGTTTATGATCATGTTGGAATGTTTGAACATTTGAGAGATGTAAAATATGTTTTCGCAACTTCTATTTTCATAATTCTAACCGTAAAGTTTGTCAATGACGTAAATTGTATTTAAGTTGTTTATATAATTTTAGAACGAAAACATCGCGGTGAGAGAATTGATGGGAGCAATAAAATAGATTCAAATAAAGATAACCCCGCTAAAATAAAAGAAATTCAAAATAAAATCCAACAAAGCGGTTTGTCAGAGGGAACTACAACCGACCACCCCACAATAACCTGAGTCACGTAAAATGTAATGGGAAATTACTCTAAAATAAAAAAGCGTCTCCCTAACGGAACCCTATACCGTTACGGCGATTTGGATAAGACTCCCCAGACTCGGCACTAAAAATTCCACTTAGAAGCAAGTCCCAATATGCGAGGCGATACAGTCGGCCCTATACCGCCGTTCCAAGAAAAAAAAGTATCAACATTATATGCAACTCGTTCAAGTTTATTCCCTTTTACCTCTAGGGAGTAACACTGATCTCATAAAACAGCCGCTACCGTAAATGATTTCTCTAATTTAGTAACCTATTATTTTTAATGAATATAAACATTTTATTGCCAAATTAAAACTTTGTTCACTAGTGTTCGAAATTGTAAAATAAAGCTGCAATAAAAAACTTTTTTGGAATATTTGACAGGCAATAAATAGGCTTTGGGATAGTTAATGTCATTTAGCACCACTGCTAAATTTTAAATATTTTATAAGGTTTTTATATATTCTATCAGGTCAGATTGGCTCAATGATAAAAGTGTTTATTAATTTAAAATTTATTGCACCAAAGAAACGTATTAAATGGCTTACCGAAAGGTTTGCAAACGGAGAAAAGCATGCTTACAACTTGCAGTAGGTACTTTATTTTTTATTACGTATTATTTTCAGCGTAAAGTTACGATTACAATGTTACTGGACTGTCTGGCGCAGACTTCGCTACAATTGTTTTTTTTATACCACGTCGGTGGCAAACAAGCTTACGGCCCACCTGGTGGTAAGTGGTTACCGTAGCCTATGGACGCTTGCAACTCCAGGGGTGTTACATGCATTGTAATGTGAGGATGTCTTATTAAAAACATGTATGTGCAATTTTTCTCACTTTAGACATTATTTTGTAAATACACATGAAACTAGTCTGCATAAGTACGGTTTACTATGAAATATATCTTTGACAAATTGTTAAGGTCTTTATTACGTCACTTTTTACGAGACAAACACGATGAAAATATTATTAACTCTTTTATGGATGTAGTTAAGTTTTATCTCTCATCACTACATTTTTAATTTTTGCGGTGATATCTTCATTTATGATGTGAACCTCGACCTCTCAAAGATCATAATCATACATCATTGGAAAAGTCGATGAAAAAAATATATATTTTGTTTGCTTCTGGTATCTTTTTAGCTTTGATCTCTACAAATCCAAGTAAATAAATCAACGCATTGTCTACCGCATTATCGACTTCAATAAAACAAGGCAGGCTTAGCTTGTCGGCGTGACGCAAACAGAAGCTTTTATGGCCTACGCTAATCCCTTCCCAAAAAACAACAATAAGCCAGCAACGTCATAAGAATGCCAGCTGAATTATGATCCCAGTCATTCCAACCCCACCGGGCGATCTCTGCAAAGCGTTTGATAAAGTGGATCACAAAACGCGACGCGATCCTGTAGTATAAATAAAAGCGGGCTATAAGTGGCCCTTGCGGTATCGCGAGCTAACCGTGCGAAACGCCTTCTCAGTTGTGAAATATGAATTATAAAAATAATAAAAAATGTGGTGGCGGCGGGGGGCTAACCCGTGGCACGTGGCGTCACGTGCTCGCCACTCGTGCCACCCAAAATATTGAAAACTTTAACCGCTATTGTGTCTTCCTCTAGGCTACCGGGAGCGGCTTTTAATGCGGCACGCGACCATCTTAATTTTTCCTATTAAAGTGAGGAAATACAATTAAATTAGGTTATTATGTCCTTTGGTTTGATGCGGTTGGAAGCCGGGTAAAAAACGGTTAGGTTCAATAAATACATCCGCATTGGAATTGTCACTTACCAATTACACTAACGCCCTTTTATTGTATCACGCATTCAGCATGTGGCTTTAACATATATTGGAAACTGGAAGTTTTCCTGAGTCCGGAGTACGTACCTACGAGTAAGTATATGTTTAAAACGTGAAAAAATATTTAACCTTTTTATCTATCTACGCGTATATTCTTATTAAAGCTATTTGTTATGTAATAATATGTCATGGATAACCAATATTACACCGATTAGTAATAGTCGGTACCTAAGTTGCTACTTGTACGTATTTTTTTCATTATTTCCTTTTTAACTTTATGTTGAACGAACTAATATTAATTAAGTTTCGTCGATCATTAATTCCCGAAACGTCACCCGCCTACATTCAGCGTCGCTTAAGACGGCTTACCGCGTCCCTCATCCAATATTTATTTGCCACGACGCCATTGTATTAATACTACAAAAATTTAATACTGTTAGTGCGCGCGAGGATTACTGAGGGTACTTTTTTAAATAGGGTTAGGTTTCCCTCCTGGAGGGGATCGTGATAAATGACACATGCACATTTTTCGAAATACCCAATTTCGGATTTAAGTCACCCCAAAGTGGCCTGGTGGCCGGACAATGGGGTGAAGCGTAATTTACACGGTGAAAGGGTGTTTGTAGACGTACCTATCGGTTATAGCTTATAGCCTCTTAATAATTCATTTCTCTATTGCTTTCATGGGCAAACTGTGCGTAAAATTGGTTGTGGAAAAAAGTTAACGAGTTTTAAGATAATTATGGATGGCGTTGGGATGTGGTTCTAACGTTCATTGTTTTTGCCGGTAACCTAATGATTAATCACTCAAACTTCAACGGCTTTCTTACCTAGCTAGCGGAAAAGTTTCCACGGAGAAAACCCTAGCGTTGCAAAAAACCAAGGTATCATAAAACTACAAGGCTTATCTCTCTTTTGAGCTATACCTCATTAATTACGACTTTCCGTATAATCTGGAGCAAAAAGTTTACGTAGCCATAAATAGGCTAAAGAGAAGCTGATTTTTTACCAGAACAGAGAGATTGTAACGTACCTCTAATAAAGTATCAGTTTTATTGGTTCAATTGTTTTTGCTCATCGATATTCGCGTCCATGCGTAATGGCCCGAGGAGGCGCCAAGTCTTGCAAGAAGCGTTCCACCACTACACCTCAGCAGAGCAAAAGAGCCATATCTCCGTTCATTGTGATACTTACATATGACTTTTGTGCCAAGATGGCACTGACCGCGGTATAACTGGACACTACACGGTAATTACTCTACTAGTTCACCACGTCAGAGAATAGTTTATAAAAAGATTAACAAACACTAACAGTTACGGGTAAATGCTATACAACGATTAGGTAGACACATAGCTGAGGATTTTTCTACAAATAACATTTAATTAATTAGTTTACATGAAACAGAAAAGTTAGTTATAGAAACACTTAGTCAGACACAATCAAATAATACAGTAAGTATGTTTGTGTCATGCTAATACTCATTCACGGATTCAAATAACAAGGAAATAAGTTTTCTAGGTACTTGTAGGCTCGGACAAGAATAGGCCTACGGTCTCCCCCGCCTGTCTTAGAAGGCGACTAAAGGGGGTTATTGGGGTCGCAGTGTTTCTGGCGGGGGCCGGGGCACTCACCTAAAAACCTCAGGGAAAGCGACCATCATCATCCTAGGACGAGCCAAATGTGGCGAGGCGCGAGGAGGGCTCCAGTGCGTTCAGTATGAGACCCTGGAGTCCTCCGCATGAGAGCGCAGATGCCGGCCGCCGTGGAGTTTTTAGTAGATAGAAATACCACATAACCCAGTCATCCCCCGATGATTGGGTACCTGGTACGCAGGATTCCTCCACGAAAAAAAAAAGGTTGTTGACAAAACAAATAACGCATGCATTGCAATGTTTTAAAAAGTATACATAATCACTTCAAGGGTAATATGTGTTTCAAAGAGCCGTTATTTGTTAGTATGGCCCGTTGTCGTTTTTTACTACTGCTACGTCTATATGATGGTTTATTTTTTAAGAACAGTTTTCAAGAAACACTAAAATTAAAGAACCTAGCCCTACTTAATTACACCGGGAAATTATAAACATGCACCTACAGTTCACCAACTTCATAACATTCAGCAACGATCCGTGATTGTGATCTTTATTGGTGTCGCACAAGGTTCAATTATTCTTGATGGCGTATCAGCTGACGGCAGTTAGAACAGTGTTTTATGACGGTTTGATTTGTCGATTCCAAGTTTTAATAACTTTAAAAGTGTATTAAAGTTTCGTGAAGGAACTTTAAGTTGTTTGGAATGAGGGAAGTTGAGCATGTTTAGAAAATTTTAGGAGTGCCATATTATTTATTTATTTATTTTATGCTCGTATTTATGTTGCTTGTCCGAAAGCATTCTCTTCCAATTCATAATTCCTCCTGGATTTTTTTTTCTGTATATAATAATATCCTTCTTACCTAACCTATTCATATATTCTTCTAACGCCTCTGCTAGATGGTCGCCAACACGCCCCGCCGAACGAGCGACCTTGGTCCGCACCGACCGTGTAGACAGTTGTTTGCAGTCAAATTTCATACTACAGCGGTCGGTGCCGACCAAGGTCGCTCGGTCGGAGGGGCGTGTTGGCGACCGTCTAGCAGAGGCTTAAATCATCAGCGTCTAAATTTTCGGTTTGCGGAAACTGGTTTTCGGAAAAATATGCTTTCATACCAAATGACTCTTCAAAATGTTCGTGTATTCCCAGGTAACGGGTAAACTATATAACCACATTGAACTTACCATTATGAACCTTCAAACATTTTCTGTAAAAAACAAAAGCTTGTTCTTTATCTTTCTCCATTCGCGACATTCCTCAAACCTTCCATAAAAAAGATACGATCCAATAAAATCATATCTGCAAGCAATTAAAATTCCCAAGAACAAAAACGTGGGCAAAGTTTTGCCAAAACATGTCCTTATACCATCGAAGACATTTGTGACTAGGTGTGGACCTTATATCAAAGGGTTAACGTATATTTTGGGTCAATTTAGTGTTTTGGACGAGAGGACATCAATTGCGTCGGTGGGAACATTGTTGACGACAATTATTTCTGAACTTAGTTTGGTAAGGAATCTCTTCGGAAGACGGCGATAAATCTGCCCAATTTCTGTATAGACATGATACAAGCTATCCAATATGAATTTTATTATGTAAACACGTTTTTGGTGATGTATACTTACACAACATATTAATAAAAGTGTGTAGGTATTGATTGGTTTAAGGACGGTTATACAGGTGCAATCACAATAACACAGATAAATACATGCTCGTCTCATAAAATGACAGGTAATTGGGGTCTTGTTATCGTTTTTATCTAGTTTGCCAAAAAGGTTTTTCAGAAATGGTTCTAATTTCTTAAAAGTTAATAGTTAACAATCAAGTGATAACACTCGGTGGTGGAGGCTGAATAAAAGCTGGAGATGTCCGATTAAACAATATTTATTGTATCACTTTACAACATAGATTTGTTATATCACTTCACAGCACGATGACTAATGTCTTGACGTCTAGTCAACCAACCATAGAATGAATAAGACCAACGTGGTTCTTGGCATTTTATACAATAATCAACCAATGAATGAGGGTAGCGTTCCAAGTACTAAAACTAATATACCCACAACTATTTTATACAAAGTACTTAAACATATCGTTTTAGAATTACGGACGGTAATATTACAAGCATTGAAAATAGAATACCCACAAAGCATGACGAGTATATTTATTTAAAAACTAAGTCAATGCTAGCTCTATTCGTACAATAAATATGGGCATATTATAATAAGCAAAGGATAATATACCCTCAAATCATGTGAAGTTAACAGTCGGCCTTCCTGCCTGGCCACGTCCTCGTGGATCTGCTTATTTATAAAATTAGGTTAAATATCAAATTGGTTTTACTCATATACTTATGAATACAAACAGTTTCTTTAAATTATTGTCTTGTGTGGAACTCCTACCTGTTTCCAACACAACTAAGTGATAACCTTAACTTCTATATGTGAGTGGAACCCCTGCATGTTTCCATCATCACGACTATAATATTCAATGAACATGTTCAGTAATGGGAAATCCTTCTAGTTTCCTTATACTGTTTATTTCCCTTATATTTTACCAAATCAACCATGTATATGGGTAACCCCATATACACAAACAACACAAATACACATGTGCAATTATTATTACATTTTATGGTCACTTATATTTTGTTACTAAAATATTATGAATAGCATTACGTACGTTTCGCGAACTATTCATGAATCAACTATGTACTGTATTAATAATACGTATCACTCAGACAGAGTCACATCACTATCGTTGTCTTCTGTGTCCCGATTGAACACTAGCCAGGGTAGTATTTTGTCAACAGACACTATACTTTTGAAAGAACGGTTATTTTTCCTAGACAAAGGAGTATCACAAATTTCATACCGGTCGTGGTCTAGTACCTGTGTGATGCGATATGGCCCCTGGAACTTGGGTACCAACTTACGGCTTTGCCCACTTGCGGGTATTTCCCTTTCGACTCTTACTAAATCTCCTAGGTTGAATTTAACTATCTTTCTGTGCCTATCAAATCGCTCTTTTTGTTTCTCCTGGTTTTTCTGTATATGTTCAGAGACTTCTTTCCGCACCGAATCGAGGTTTGACTTATTAATGTTATCGTCACCCAAACTAGACCGTAAAAGGGCGTCGCCGGTACCAGTCAGTTGAAAACCAAATAAAACCTCCGATGGGGTTTTCCCTGTCCCCTGATTGATTGTGTTATTCAGCCCCCATTGTACCTTTGACACGGTTTCATCCCAAACATTTTCGGGCTTCCCGTAATTTGTGGCCGTGAGCGCACTCAGAATAGTTCTATTGTAACGTTCTACCTGGCCGTTAGCCCGCGGCGTAGCGACAGCATTAAGTACGTGTTTTATACCCAGAGAAGCTACAAAATCCTTAAATTGCTTTGAGGTGAAGCCACTGCCCCTATCAGAGATTATCCTTGTTGGAGGCTTGAACAGGTCAAAATAATGTTCGAGAGCTTTAATAGATGTAGATGCCTTGGTATTTTTAACTGGCACCAAAACGATAAATTTGGTGAAGGCATCTATTATGACAAATAAGTAAACATTGTTCCTTTTACTTTTAATAAATGGTCCTAGATGATCGAAATGTAAAGTGTGGAATGGCGATTCCACCTTAGGGATAGGATGCAGTTCCCCTGCTTTCTTACCCCCGTGGCCTTTTGAATACGCACATTCCAGGCAACTTTGTACATATTTCTTTACGAAACGATTCATCTTAGGCCACCAGTAATCACTTTTGATCTTATGCAAAGTCTTGTCAAACCCGAAATGCCCAATGTCGTCATGGTTAAATTTCAAAATCTGAAACCTAACTCCCTTTGGGACAACCCACCGTTCGCCATCGTCAGTTTTCCGATACAATAAGCCACGTTTGATAACATAATTCGTTTTAATATCTGGAACATTATCCAACGTAGTATCATTTAAGATATCTATAGTACGCCGAATTTCGGAGTCGTTTTGCTGCATGGTTGTGATCCAATCCACAGATGTTTCCCTAATCTCGCATACTGTTCCGTTGGGTTCTACTATCGCTGTGGCGGGGTCAACAGGATTTCGGCTGAGAGCGTCTACGTGTTGCATACTCATGCCGGGCCTATATTCCATATCGAAATCGTACTCCTGCAAGATATTCCACCAACGAGCAACTCTGGTTATCATGTCTCTTTTTTCCAGAGTTGCTCTCAGTGAGTTGCAATCCGTAATGATTTTGAAATGTAACCCGAGCAAGTAAACACGGAAACGCTGTAAAGAACACACAACAGCCAACGTCTCCAAATCATAAGATGTGAAGTGTTGCTCTTCTGGAGAGGTTTGGCGACTATAATATGCTACTGCTTTAAACGGAGAGTCAGGATTTTCTTTTTGCAGTAATATACCGCCTAAGCCAAGTTTACTTGCGTCCGTGTGTACTTGCGTTTCAGAGGTTGGATTGTAAATCGCTAAAACGGGCCGTTCAACCAATACTTTACGTAAAGTGTTAAAAGCCGTATCTTCGCTTTCACCCCATTTCCATTTCGAATCCTTTTTTTAAAGTTGTGTAAGTGGTCTGGCAATGGAGGAGAAACCCGGTACAAATCTTCTAAAAAAACTTGCAAGACCTATAAATTGTCTGACATTGTGTTGGTCTTGCGGTCTTGGGAAATTTTGAACGGCATTAATTTTTCGACTGCCAGGCTTGACACCTGCTGCGCATATATCAAAACCCAGGTACTCAATGTTTTTCCGGAAGAAATGACATTTAGATAATTTAAGAGTTAAGCCAGCCTGCTTGAACAAAGTAAGTATATTCCTTAGATCATCTAATCCTGTTTCCACATCTGTAGATGGAATCACAATATCGTCCATGTAAGCAAAAGCATTTTTAAATCGGGAGTGCCCAAGTATTTTATTTATGGTGCGCTGAAAGGTCGATGGCGCATTTGCGAGCCCAAACGGCATACGATTGAATTCGTAGTAACCGTCCGGGGTCACAAATGCGGTCAATGGTTTGGATTTCTCTGACATTGGGATCTGGTGATAACCAGATGCCAAGTCGAGAGTTGTGAAATATCGAAATCCAGCCAAATTATCTATCTGGTCCTCAATTCGTGGCATTGGATAATGTTCCTTGATTGTATTTTTGTTTAGTTTTCTGTAATCTACACACATTCGAGTCTCGCCTGTTTTTTTCTTAACTAAAACTATAGGAGATGCAAATTCCGAACTTGACTCTCTAACTATACCACATTTTTCCAAATCATCAACAATTGTCCTAACTGTTTCCCTTTCCATGTGAGACAGTCGGTAAGGTCTATAGACCACTGGAGTAGGGTCTTTCAGCCGAATTTCCATTTCAGAAACGTTTGTGCATCCAATTTCACTTGTATTAAAAGCAAAACATTCCCTAAAGTTACTCAATAATGATAATAATTTTGTTAGATTATTTTTATCAAAGTCCTCGTCTACTAACAGATCTTTGGGGTGAATATCAACCTTATTAGAATTAACGTCGCAAGTCTCTGCTATATTAACATTAATTATATTAGCGGGAGAGGAACGCACTAGCAATGTGTCCTTCAGTATTAAAAAATGCCTACACGGAAAACCTCTGACGGTAATTTGCCCTTGACCGTCTTCAACTCGACAGAAGTCACGAAATATTTCGTATTCTTTACGCGGCTCCTGTCTCAGCTGTTGCTCTATAATCAGGTCACCGGAATATTTTGGCACAGTATATACTTTTACTGAACAAACTCCTTCAATTTTTGTATCTTCTTTCGTATAGACCAATACTTTATCTGTTTTAACACTATTGTCAGTAATAAGTAATATGTCATTCGTTTTGACGACAGTAATATGACTCTGTTCCGTGAACGTTTGCCCTACCAGCAAGGATACTGATAAAAATTCATCTGGCACTATTATAATAGGTACTTTGGCACAAACACCATCAATTGATATATCTGCTATACATCTACCTAGAGGTGTCACGAGTGCGTTACCAAAACCTTTGAGGAGGGGAAGGTCATCAAGGCTCAAGGTCAAAAATTTATGCGCATCAGAAGCCCGCATCATGGTACATTGACTACCAAAATCAATAAAGCAAGAGAAATCTCTTTTATTAACTATAGCAGTTTTATAATACTTTGTATCGTGTTTGTCAATACCAACTAATTTCACAGTTTTCTCTTCTTTATTGGCTATTGGTTTATTATTGAAAGTTTTAGTGAAACAGTGTTCAGACGAGTGTCCCAGTTTTAAGCAAAGTTCACATTTCTTTTGCGGTTGCCTGCATCTGAAACTTGGATGACCTTCCTCTCCGCAGTTATAACATTTGAGTACTTTGCCATCTCTATTAGTTCTAGTATATGGTTTTAATTTATGTGTTTGATCAGGAGCAGATAGCTTTTGAAAAGGCTTTTCAGATCTTTTAATTGATTTGACACTTCGTAAATAAACTAATAATTTATCTGGATCGGTAAATTGTACCGCTTCTGCTCCTGTTCGAACCGACCGATCATCAATGCCTAGCAAGATGCAGTCTACTGCATCCTTTCCAGACAACCTACACCTATGTAACAAAATCATTTTATCATAAAAATAATTTTCAAGTGAATCACCAAATTTAACTCTTAAGTTCAGCATTTCTATCAATAAGATCCCATAATTCTCGGTACTTGGAAATGCTGTTTTTAATTTCACCTGCCATTCCTCCCACGAATATTTCATACTAGGTAATGATTGATACCACCGCTGTGCTACACCATTTAGCTTAGGTAAAGCATAATGCAGGACTTCAGGTTCCGACCAGTTATAAATAGCAGCGCATTCGTTAACTTTGGTGAGCCACATATCGATAGTTTGACTACTCTTGCCTGGATCGAACTCTGGGACAGCACTGGTAGCCACAGGGTATCTAATAGACGGCCTTGAACTATCACGTTCCGACTTAATGACCTTCATTAATTCTTTGAACACATCTGTTATATTCTGAGGCTCCCCATGCAGTCCAGAATGGCTAACATTTCTGTTGTCACTGTTTGTACCAATATTTTCCAGTCTATGTGCTGACAATTGATCCATGCTAGCATCTACTTTGTTTGTATTTACACTATCATTTAAATGACCGGTACGTAGCCTTGTGTCTGAGACACGAACACGTGATCTATTGCCATCACGACTACGTGATTTTTCATACATGTGGGTACTATGAGATCTGGACTTATGTTTAGATTCTATTGTTCCCCTGTGGATACTACGAGATTTCCTACCTCCGCTGCGGCTACCTCGGAGCCTAGGAAAGTATCTATGCGCGCTAATAGACCTGCGACTACTCCTATAATAACTACGTGAATGCCGCGTACCTCTAGAACGGCTCCGAGATGGTCGCTCCCCTGCGCGTCGATTCCATGAGCGCCGCCGGCTGCTCCGCTGGCTGCTCCGCTGGCTGCTCCGGTGGCTGCTCCGCTGGCTGCAGGAACGTTGCAAGTTGCGCTGATGCGCGCTGCGTGATCTCCTCGAGCTGCGGCTGCTCCGGTTATTTAGTTGTCGACTGCGTCGTCGACTTTGCCGCTGCTGCCCGTCTCTGCCATCATCAGGTGTTGCCAGTCTTCGTTCATTGGGTATATCATCATCCATAGCTGAAACCGTTAATTGTATCGGAAATGTAATGTTCTTTTAAATTTAAACCGATTAAAAGCATATCTAACATCTCAAAAAATACTATGAACGTATAGAATAGTGTACCGCCAATAAAAACTCACATGTGGTAAATAAACATCATCCTTATCATAAACTTAAGAGGCGGGCTCTTGACGGTGGAGTAATAAACATATATGAACAAACAAAAAAAATACTCAAAGGTGTATTTCATTTTGCCTATAGGTAAAACGTTTATTATAGAATACACAACATGTACAAAATAGTACATTAAAGTTAACAAAAAAAATAACGAAAATGTGTTCAGATATAAAAGTATGACAAAATGAATTTAACATTTCAGATGTAATAAAACGGAGCACAAACTAGCTCTCTAGCTAGTATCATACTGATTCCATATTTGTTCAAAATGATTTGAACGTTAACGGTTTTTCCTTGTTTTATTTTTAATTCAAATGCCTATGATAACGTTTAAATACCATGCAGCACACTTGATAACTACTCGCATGGCATAACAAAACTACAGAAACAGCTACACAGTACGTCATACAGTGTAATTCACTCACACTTAAAATAAACGAAAGAAAAAAAATATTACCTTCTCTAGTGGGCCAGTATTAAGAGTATATCCCACAATTCTGAAGCTGATAACACTCGGTGGTGGAGGCTGAATAAAAGCTGGAGATGTCCGATTAAACAATATTTATTGTATCACTTTACAACATAGATTTGTTATATCACTTCACAGCACGATGACTAATGTCTTGACGTCTAGTCAACCAACCATAGAATGAATAAGACCAACGTGGTTCTTGGCATTTTATACAATAATCAACCAATGAATGAGGGTAGCGTTCCAAGTACTAAAACTAATATACCCACAACTATTTTATACAAAGTACTTAAACATATCGTTTTAGAATTACGGACGGTAATATTACAAGCATTGAAAATAGAATACCCACAAAGCATGACGAGTATATTTATTTAAAAACTAAGTCAATGCTAGCTCTATTCGTACAATAAATATGGGCATATTATAATAAGCAAAGGATAATATACCCTCAAATCATGTGAAGTTAACACAAGGGTTTTAGTATTTGAGATTCGAAGATGACATCATTTGACACTTTTAAAATACCTTAGCGTTACTTTGTTGTCACGGTTAGATGTAACATTACTATTAAACCTATCATCTAAAACCTTACACAAGTGAACACTCATTTCACCCGCACCCAATGGCTCGTGACACCCCTTTGATGGAAAAAGTCCATTTTCTTAAAGAATTTCTCCATGAGCGTCCCTCTGGTTAATAAATGTCACTGCGCTGACATTTGCCCGACACGGGTGGCGAGTGCCGATTATGGTCACACTACCCTTTGGTTCATGTAAAGTGGTCATTTGTTGGAAGCAGAAGGAAATAGGCTTGCAAATTGACATCGATTCATCAGTGTAACGAAATTTCATGTGTATTTATGCTAAAACTAATCAATTTGTTTCACTTGCGGTCGCATAATGCAACATTGACAGAATACGTTATCTTTCTCTTTAACTGAAAGGTATATGCACAATTTTTTTTTTTATTGATTTATTCAGAAACAATACAAATATTGTGTTTGATTATGATGTATTTATTGCACAATCTATGATTCATCTTGGGTCCGGAACACTTTGTGAGATTCCAAGGTGATATTTATAACGTCAGTTGTTATAAACTACATAATTACTATGCTGCCGTGCAGAACCTAAAGTGCAGTATCGGGCTAATTTGGGATTTTTTGTTTTTTGATGATCTGTGATCAGTATTTCAAGATGCACATGTGTATCTAATCGGTATTTCATTTGGACAACTGGAACATGTAAAAAAAAATCTCCTAAAGTACAGTAATGGACTAGCGTAGAACACAAAATACTATTTAAACCGCAGTTAAAACGTCTACGGCTACGAATATTGGACCATTACCAACTAAAACGCAGTAGAATCGTAATTTATCAGATGTTTTAGCCTGTATCAACTCAACAAGTTATTCGTGAAAAACTAACTAAACTGCAGTATCAAAGTTTTGTTCCAAATTCTTCGTACTGTGTTTCGAATATCTTTGATTTTTAGACATAATTACTAACTAAAATGCAGTGAAAAGTATGTTACCTTACTTTAGTCGGTACCCTCCCTATTTAAATATTACTCTTATTGCCATCTAAAGTGCAAGTAGCAAGCCGAGGTACTGCACTTTAGATGGTATTTTCAATGCATTTGTTTTTTGTCACTGTACTCGTGGACAGACAGTGTGTTTTTACAGCCTAAACCACAGTGTCTGGAGCTTAACTACTGCGTTTTAAATGGCATTTTGCTCGATTTTTTGTCCTGTTACTGTATTTAAAATAGGTTTTTGTAAAAAAAATACTGGGGACTGTTTGCCAATTGATCAAAATATTTAATCGTCATCGAACCTACATTTGCTCAGTAAAAGTCGAGTCAATCACACCACATTAAGTGGCCGAAAATCGTCTAGCAAGATTGGAATATACTTGTTTGGTATTTATTTTTGGAGATAGTAAATTAATCACATACCTAGTTGTTTGAAATCGTAAGAAATCAATGTTTATTAAACATAATTATGTATGACAGTAATAAAAAAGACTACCTACTACTTCAGTATAATACATTATTCAGTCTTATGTAGCTAAATGGCACTTTTATCTTATTGTAACGGACAAACAAGACACGTTTTTAAACTGCCACTAATGAGATCGTAATTACGAATAAAATGGACGGCACACATATATTACCATTCAATGGGCTATTTGTAACAATACAACCTTCAACAATATACAAAATTTACTGCAAATAGAGCTTTTCCCAGTTAGAACAATGTGACTTCTAAACATAATGCCATTAGAATAATTCGGTAACCTCAGGGAATAAAGATATACCTTATAAAACAACTTAAAATTTTAGCTGGGATAATTTTATTAATTAATAATATGTATAAGCGAGGTACAAGAATCAAATTATTTTTGTAAAACTTACTTCTAAGCTGTTTTCTTAAAATAAATCACCAAAAAAACTTGACTGTGTCAGTTCAGGCAAATAAGATAAAGAAAAATTATTTAATTTAAAGATTGCGATCATTATTATTAGGGAATACCCCACGTAATGCGTTATCAGGTGCAGATGAGACAGGTAAATGCCACCAATGCACGAGCCGATTTTTGGGCATCAGTGAACCCTGCAGTTTCTTAAGACGGCATTGCATTGAACTGGAGCCAAGTTTTACTGGAGCATTTGAGATTATCACTATTTATTATGTAGGCTGGTCGTCTTAAACATGAAAATCACTAAATATAGGTCAGAAAAACTGCACCTCTTGATCTTTTGCTTGGTATCAGTTACTTAAGGAAGCAAAACCTTGATGCTCAAAAACTGGCTTGTGTTTTGTAGGCAATTACCTGTCTCATCTGCACCAGCAGGTCGACCACGTAACACATTGTACGCACGTCAGGTAGATCTAAATGTCATATTTTATATGGAAACATGACAGTTCGATTGTACTAACGCGCGTTTGGAACGTAACGTGATTACCCCTCTGACAACGTCAGTACGTGGGGTATTTCCTAATAATAATGATCACCATATTTAAATTTAAATACCTGTTTTTAGTTTTTTTTTGTTTGCCTGAACTGACACAATAAAGTTTTTCAAGCCTTGACCAATTTTAATTCGTTTTATATTTAAAAGTTTTGGTGAAATATTTTACAAAACAGTTTAGAAGTAAGTTATTAAAAACAAATTTTATTCGTATACCTTATTACTATAATAAACTAATATAGCTAACCCCAGCTAAAATTTTCCTTTGTTTTATAAGGGTATACACAGTATAATTTATGGTTAAAAGAACTTACCTTAAGTGAATTTCAACCAAAATTTTACGAAATATTGCATCCGAGAGATTTAATTACCATGTAGTCCGTTCTTCGACATACTGCATCGTCACACAGTTTTAGATATTTAAAAAAGAAGTCATTCTTACCATTCGGCCGTATCATTCAGTCACCGGTCCGGTCACTTGCCGTCAATCTTATTCATTTGTTTTAGAGCTATCATTAGTCAAGACCTTTATTCTGCAACATGGGGATGACCTACTGTAAGGGTTGGGCGGGATATTAAATCTCTCGGATGCAATATTTCGTAAAATTTTGGTTGAAATTCACTTAAGGTAAGTTCTTTTAACCATAAATTTTACTTCAATATTGCATCCTCCAGATTTAATTACCATGTAGATGTTTAGCGCTGGTTGCAGAATGAAAGGCAACATAATAATTAGTAGGTATCGGAGTTTATTATTATTATGCAATTGAATACGAAATCAATCGAAAATTATATAATCTCCTATAAGTGCATTATTTACCTGATTAATTATAATACTAGATTATTCCGATACTTATTATACTTTGTAATCGAATTTTAACACATCTTACCTATAGCTAAGAACATAGTTCAACTATTTAATACCGCCCGAGCAAAATAACAGTCTTCATCTGTATTGATTAAGGGTTGATTATAAAAGCGGGCAAAACAAAGAGAATTTCCCGACCAGCCCGCTGTTCTTTTTATTACATCTGTAGAAATGCCCGATCTACTAGCTGAGGAAGTCGAGGCATGCCGGGTGCTATGAGCTGTGAAAGTATTGACGTCCACTCCACTGCTGCTTAGAGTTTGCTTTATCCAGCGGCTAATTGTTTGTGGACTAGCATTGTGGATTGGCTTTTTGATAGTAAGGATTAATTTGTTCGAGTTTATGGCGGATCTAAGGTTACTAGTTCTTTCTACGTAACAGGACACAGCTAATGCTGGGCAAATAGCATCTTTTTCTTTGAAAAAGGGGATAATTAGTCTTGGATTATGTCTGTTAGGCGCGGAAGTTTTAATAATGTCATTGATGGTTATAATGATTTTTGACTCTTGTATCTGAATATCTGCAACATTTATTAGTGATAACGTCTGCACACGTTGTCCTGTGGACAGCGCGAGAAGAGTTACCATTTTCTTTGTCAAATTTTCCATTGTTATCGAATCATTCGGGAAAATGCCAGATAGATAATCCAAGACTAAGTTGGGATCCCATATACAATTATATTTTGGAAAGCATGGTTTACTTTTAAAAACACCTTTAAGAAATCTCGAAACACAATCATTATTACAACGATCTTTACCCATAATCAACGACAAGCTGGATCGAAAAGAGTTTAATGTACCATAACTGGCGTTTGCATGGTACTTTTCTGTAAGAAATTTTAGGATGTCAGCGATAGAGCCATTATACATATCAATATTATTAATCTGACAAAAAGAAAACCATTGTTTTAACGCCACATTATACTGATTAAGAGTATTCTTTGATAAGGATCGTAACATTATGTCAATACACTCATCCGGTATGCCACGTTTTACGTAGGCTTGTCGTATAACACTGCACACGCCAGGGTAAGGCTGCGCCAAAGAGGATGGCATTCTCTGGAAGGTGACAGTAAAAGGTTTTTATTAGGTTTAAGATAGATAATCTCAGATTTTACTAAGGACAAGAATAACGGGAACCATGGTTGTCCCGGCCAATGTGGGATGACCAGAATGCCCGTTGCTTTATCATCGACTATTTTTCTGAGGCATTTGAGAATAAGCGCAAAAGGCGGAAAGGCGTAAAAGTAGTAATTACGCCATGAGAAGGTAAAAGCGTCAATTTCATAAGCACCTGGGTCCCGTTTCCAAGACACGTATCTTCGACATTTGTTATTGAGACGAGAGGCGAATAGATCTATATCAGGTTCACCCAAGTGATTAGTTATCATTTGAAAACTTTTATAATTAAGGTCCCATTCTGTGTCAATATTGGTATGTCTAGATGCTTGGTCAGCATCGGTATTGTCACATGATTTAATGTAAGACGCGAAAATAAATATACGTCTCTGTTCACACCACTCCCATATCTTTCTTGTGATTTTATTTAGATGGAGGTATTGTATACCACCCATTCTATTGATGTAAGATATGGCAGTGGTGTTATCGATTCTGAGTAACACATTTAAATCATGACTATATTTACAAAATGACTGTAACCCCAAGAACGCTGCCAGAAGTTCAAGGTAGTTAATATGATGTTGAACTTCTTCAGGCGACCAATGCCCCCTGGTAATTTCATCATTACATGCGGCTCCCCACCCGGTGAGAGACGAGTCAGTATATATTTCGAGTTGGTAAGTACCTTTCTGTATATTATTTTGAGCTTTAGACTCTATATTAGACCACCATTTAAAATCATCAAGTAAACATGATTTAAGGGTCATCTTTGGATCATAATTCTCGTTAGATTGTTGCAGGGCCAAAAACTTCTCTCGCTCAAATAGCTTTGTGTGGGCCCAACCATACGCCACAGCAGGGCAGGCGGCCGTGAGTGTACCTATGAACTTTGCAAATTCACGTATACTTGTATAAGTTTTAGTTTGCATCTTTTTGGTCATTTCTGAGACTTTGAGAATTTTTTCATAAGGCAATTGTAATTGCATGGCTTCTGTATTTATTTCTAATCCTAAAAATTTACAATTTTGAGACGGCACAAAATTACTTTTTTCAGTGTTGATTACAAAACCTAATTGCTCCAGATGTTTGATTAAAACATGTACCGTGTGTTTGCAAGTTTCAAGGGTATTTCCTATACATAAGATATCGTCAAGGTAGGCTACTAATATGTGCCCTTGACTTCTTAATAATGACAGAATCGGTTTTAATAGTTTTGTGAAAACAAGTGGCGCCGAACTTAATCCATTTGGCAAACAATTGAATTCGTACAAATGGTCGTATCTAAATCTTAACAACTTTCTAAACGACGGGTGTATTGGAACCAGAAAGTAGGCCTCCTTCAGATCAATTGTAGCCATGTAGGAGCCTTTCGATATCAACTTTATAGCTGTGCGAATATCTTCCATTTTGAAATGGTGCGAATAAACAGACTTGTTTAATGTTTTTAAGTTTAAAATAAACCTAAACCCACCGTTACTTTTAGGTGTTAAGAATACAGGCGAAATGAATTGACCAGGGATGTTTTCATCACAATGCTTAATAGCTCCTAATTCAAGTAGTTTAGCTATAGCTATATCCATTTCCCTTCTTGAAAAGGGAGGGTTATTGGGTTCAGTATTTTGTAAAATTGGCAAGGCAATTGGAATTTTATATCCTTGTACAGTAGATAGTACCGTGGAGTCATTGGTTATTAATAACCAATTATTATAAAAGTATTGTATGCGACCAGCATGTGGTACCTTTAACGCCGACTCCGCTCGTTCGCTTTGTTGGTTGAGTAGGGACGCCCGCGACGCTGACTCGAATTCGTCCTCCTCCCCGAGGTCGAGGGCTGCGGCTCGTAGTATCTGCCCGTTGTCGGTGCTGATGTGGCTTTCGGCTTGTATTGGCGAGGAGGAGCTCTCGCGTTTCCCTGCTGTGCTGCTTGCTTGCGATACTGGAACGCCGGGTGAAATGTGAAAGATTTTTTAATCTGCTGACCCGATTTTTCGATGTCCTTGGAGTTCTTAATTTTATCACCAAGTTTTTCTCCGAAAAGGTGTTCGTCTCTCTTAACACCTTTGATTGTATTCCAGAACTTTTTATCCAGAAGCGGTACTAGGAGTTTATTCCTGTTGATTGACTCTTCATAATGAAGGTCTAATAGTATTTGGGTCACTTCCGAGATTTTTTTGATGATTACAAGCTTATTCAAGTCTGATGTTATAAGATCTTTTGTTAAATTGGCAAGCCCAGCAATGCCCCGGCCCAGTTGGTTTTGAGCTTTTTCTAAACGCATGTCACGATTTCTTGCCGAGTTATTAATAACTGCAGCTACCTCTGGGTTAAGCTTGGGTGCGCGAGCTAGTAAAAAATTACCTGGTATCGACATTTTATCAGCAAGAGACTGCTTGAGCTCCTTGGCCAGCCCGTCCATTAGGATTTTTCCCCAGCGTTCAGAAAGCTCATCAGGAATATGCTCACCGAGAGGTTCATCTAACTTTTTTGCTTCTCCCAGCATACTTAAGATCTCTTGGGGGAGTGCGGATGTAGATGGTTTATCCATATCTGTGAGTGCTGTTGACCGAGGGTTTGTTTGAACCGAGGCGACCTGTTCCGGTGCTGGAACGGCTGGTGCGGTAGGTGTCGCTAGCATTTGTGGCACCGCCGGCGCTGGTGGCGTCGCGATCAGTGGTGAGGGACTCACAGCGGGGTTGTTAACAACTGACTGCAACTGAGGTGCCAAGCTGAGAGTACTGTTATAGATCTCATCAACCATCAAGGCTTCTTCACGAAGCATCCAGTCTTCACCAGACTCGCTATATTGACCTTCGACATCTGATAATTGTTTGTTATAATAAGGGCTTTGTGATGAGCTTGACGTCGAGGTATCAGATCTTCGGTCCAAATCTAAAATAATAATTATACATTGTTACTTTCAGGATGATATCACGGTATCATCACGTTAAGAAAGTACAATAATTGGTCCAGGGCAATATCTCGTATTACCACGTCAAGGACCAACGAATAGGTACAATAGTTGTTCCAAGGCAATATCTCGTATTACCATTTCAAGGAACAAATAGTTACAACTGTCAGGATAACATCTCGTGCTACCACATCAAGACAGTACATACATATTTACGAAACATATTCACAGGGAAAGTAAAGAATAATATAAAATTCACATATTTGATAAAAAAGTTAAAATAACGGGTAGTTTTACCTTTCCGCTTATTGTGTCGCAATTTATCCTCCAAACGTCGAATCTTGCGACGAATATCCTTATCACAATGTTTGTGTTTACGTTTTCCCATGTTTCGTGCACTTTTTAATGTGTAACGATTATAATTCGCGATGGAATAGAACACGAACGATGTTGACGATGCTGCACACGAAAAACGAATGAATAAGATTGACGGCAAGTGACCGGACCGGTGACTGAATGATACGGCCGAATGGTAAGAATGACTTCTTTTTTAAATATCTAAAACTGTGTGACGATGCAGTATGTCGAAGAACGGACTACATGGTAATTAAATCTGGAGGATGCAATATTGAAGTAAAATAAAGATATATCTTTATTCCCAGGGGTTACCAAAGTATTCTAATGTAATTATGTTTAGAAGTCACATTGTTCTAACTGGAAAAAGCTCTAGTTGTAGTAATTTTTGTATATTGTTGAATTTATAATTGTTATTAATAGCCTAATGAATGGTTATATATGTGTGCCGTCCATTTTATTAGTAATTACGATCTTATTAGTTATAGTTTAATATCTGACATAGTAACTAAACAGACAATAACAATAAGATTAAAGTGCTATTTTAACAGTACATAAGAATAAATAGTAGCATTATACTGAAGTTGTCGTCTTTTTTTATTAGTAGGGTTACATAATTATGTGTAATAAATATTGTTTGCTTACAATTTCACGAAATATGTGTTTTATTTAGGATATCCAATAATAAATCACAAATAAGTTTATTTAAATCTTGCTAGTCGTTTTTCTCCCACTTAAAGAAGCCTGATTGACTTGACATTTACTGAGCATATGTAGTTTTGAAGATAATTAAATATTAAATCATTTTATTGGCAAAAAGGCTTCAGTCATACTTTTTTTTTACAAAAACCTGTTTTAAATGCAGTAACGGATGTTCGTAGCACTAAAAATCAAGCAAAATACCGTTTAAAACGCAGTAGTATAGCTCCGCGTACTGTGGTTTAAACGGTAATTCATCACTTGTCTGTGTAAGTGAATGCAAAACATGGACAGTAACTCGACTTTTTACTGTGTTTTAAGCGGTATTTCTTTTGGTTTTGCCTGTCTCAAAGAGTGCAGTACGAGCTTGAAATTTTGAAAAAGCCTCATAATTAATTTCAGTGTACACTGAAACCATTGTTTTTAACGTCATCGTATTCTATGTGTTGAGCGCTTTCCATGACAATAAATTATAAGTATATACCGCTTGAACGAACGGAAATAAACTAATTTTAAAGTGTTTTTTGCGTTTATCTCGAAATGGTCTTTTTCGAGTTACTGCACTTTAGGTTCTGCACGGCAGTATGGTAACAGAAATATGTTTCAAAGCAAAAGTTCGATTAATTTGTACAGATAAAGTAACCTCTTTTAATGGAAGTTCTTTCTGACCAGAAGAAAATCCTCTCTGTATATTCCGCAAATAAACTCATTTAATTTGATCTTGTATATAAAACTATTTCATAAAATATAGTCATACAGTCTGCCTTTCCGCAAAATGTAAGGTGTAAGGTAAAGCAAGAAAATAGACATTCAAGCAATCACTATAAATAAGCGTGGAAAAGGTGAACCAATGTTTTGACAGGCATAGCCTTGAGCAAAGAAAGCACACTAGTACATAGAAAAGCCTAACTATCCGTTAATTCTTCCTACATGTGATCTTTTGCGAAATACTGTTGCACATTTCTTTCCTTCTAGAGTTTATTTTTAATTACACTTTATTAGCTTCACGCTCTATTGCTTCGACAAGGATTACCCGGGGCTCAGACATTCTACAAGCTCTTAAATCCCTCCAACCGTCAGTGTAAATTGAACTTTACTCTAATATCAACAGGGTAGACCTTCGAACAGTGTTGTCAGCTAACATAAAATAGTCAATATAATATTTTTAAACACATAATTACTTGAACAGACACCATAAAAGCCGCAATAGGACGAGTTAATTAAAGTGTACTCTATCCGTTGTTGTGTTGAATGAAGAACTATAAAGAATAGAAGTCATGTTAGCCTTCTCCAATCAATAAATAATTATTGGAACTTGAAGATTAATTTGTTCAGTTGTCTTATCTCATGTTAGAGGGGTGATGACGTAACTTTTCCGACGCACGTTAGGACAACTTACTGTCATTTTCCCATACAATACAACAAGTGACATTTGGATCTACTCTCTTCAGCTTACGGTTGAGTTGTCCTAACTCACGTTCGAAAAGTTACGTCATCATTCCTCTGTTTCGGGGTTTCGGGTTTTAGGAGACACAATAAATAATTATGTGTTAATTATACAGGGTGTGGCCTGTAATAAGAGCAAATATTCAAAAGGACGCTTCCTTAGAGCATTTGCAGTAACCCCTTGTGTCCTTCATTTTATTTTTCTTGGATTCAGAGTAATTTTGATCTAAAGTTATGACCTCCAAGAAATACATTACTTGGTGGTCATAACTTAAGCTTGGCACCAAGACATCATAGCACAGCAGTCAATGCAGATGTTAAGGTAACATCATTTACCTACTGAGTCATAACAGTTTTTGCATTTTTGTATTCAAAAGATATTTTTGTGATTTTTTTAATTTGCATTTAAATTATTTTGTGTTTTTAAAATAAAAAGTTACTTATAGCATTCCAGAAGAGTAAAAAAATACAATTTGTTTTTTTTAAATGTTTTTTTTCTTCAAATAAAACCACTTGGAAATAATTGTTCACAAGCTTAATGCTGAACACCATTATTGACAGATTGGATTGTCCGATGGTGGGACGTTGGTACGCCATGCATACGAGTATGGCTAATAATCTTATAGTATTTTAAGATATTAATATTTATTTATTTAGTTTTTGTTTATAATAATGCATATTTGTAATTTTAATTCTTATTTTAATTCATAATGTTTGTAATGGACCGAATGGTTCGAGATAAATGAATAATAAAAAAATTAATAATTTAATTTTTTGCTCCTGTTACAGACCACAACCTGTATTTTGGAATAGTCTAATAGCAGAGCTGCCTCCACCGTTGTAGGTAAAATCATTATTTTCGAACGAGCGAGCGAAGCGAACGAAGTTCTGTGCTTCAGCTTGGACCGAAAAGCATTTGTATGTTCAGTGTCCGGTGTAGGTATGTCACTCTGTCACGCTGACATTAATATAATACTCATAACACAGCGGTCATCACAAATAAATACTCAGGTACCGAGTAATTCTAACGTAAATTCTTTTTGCTCCTTAAGCTCAGTCCCCTGCGGACATTTTAATTTGTACGAGTAGTAATTGCAGTGTTTTTACGCACCTTTTCCGCGCAGGCGCGGGCGCAACGTAACGGCCGCTGCTGATTTATGGGACGCGTATGAAAATAACCTATAAAACGCTATTAAAACGAGATCGTTTCGTTATGCTGATAATTACTGGTAAATTTAATTTGAGAACAATTTGTTTTGTATTTTTACGTGCGAATTAATTGAATATTACATTTTCTTAATTTTCATTTCATTACAAAAAATTGGTACAGCTGCTGCCCTTCTGTATTTCGTTGGCGTATAACAGCCCATGTGAAACAATCATCGAAATCCACTAGGTTATTTTTGGCGTGAAACAGTTACAAAATCCTGACAAACTTTTGTATCAAAAAATACAAAATCTTAATGACCATATTTAGTAGGTCATATTAAAATATCGAATATTTAAGGTATTAGTCAGTTTGGAATTAATGATTTTTTGACGAAAGTGTATTAACAATTTTTGAGTAATTTATGGTTCTGTGGTACTATGACAATATCCTCACTATCCTAAGATATTTTATCAATAGTGGTAAACTAATATGATTGTCAATATACTACATGCTTCTATACAACGCTTTATTCATTCATTACTTTTAAATGTATTTCCCAAAACTATTATGATACCCTATAAAGTCTAAAACCACTTTGTTTTTCTTGTTCTTTGCAATAAACTCGACTACTAAGGTAAAGGATTGTTCCGGACGATGGATAGACTGAACTAAAAACAATTGCACTTAATAATAGTATCAATTCAGTTTGAGCATTAACATCGCCATTTGCATGTGTGAGAATGGTAATAAAATGGCTGCCACGCAAGGAATCGTTAATGATTGCTTTAGCAGAATTAGTAATTTTGCAATAGAATGACTGCTTCAGTCGACCAAAGGCAATAAATTGTTAAGCGAAAATGATTTTAGAATATTATTACTATCAAGAATATTTCATTAAAAGGTTCACATTTTTCTTTTTTAAATAAGACTTTGTTATGAAATTTAAAATAAAACGAATATAATGTCAAAACGTAGGTATAATATGTAAGTTGTTATTATTCATATTTATTGATTAGTCTTATGACAAATAAATTACATGTGATGACCAAAAAAATATAATGTCAAAATAGAATGTGTGAACAAGATATGAACAATCAATCGTTAAATATTGTACAATGCACTTGTTCTGAAAGTGCGCTATTATATGGTTCAACTTAAGAGGGTATCCTAGCAGCATTTTTCCATACAAACGTATTCCCCTATTTCCTTCCTGGTTTATCCCTATCGAGGACTCGTTTTTTTTTATAAAATCTAGGTGTACTGTATGTATGCCCCTGTCATTTACTTTTTCCCAAAAAATAATTACCAAAACAGATACGAATTTTCGAAAACCTAAAAAATGCCCCATCATTCATCAGTTTTTACGTTAAAACAAAATAATAGAAACATATATAGATCTACTCTTCCTCTAAATTTCAACACCAAACATGATTGAATCGGCGCAGGTTTGGCGGAGAAAACAGGGGAATACAAAGCATCGATCTTGTCAAGATTTTGTAGTGAAAATCGGTCTGAGCTGCGGTTGTCCCAATCGCGCATCGCACGCGGTCGCTTGGGCGCAACGCGACGGCAATAGTTTGTACAAATACCTATTTCTCAATTTTGTCGCAGACCGACTACGCTCTTAAACACGGTAAGTCTTCTATCGACACGGCGGTGCCAGCCCGTGCGGGAATGGATTTCAAGCCAATATTCCCACATACGTGCGAGAATGAGATTTCATTGCCTACTTTCCGCACTTGTATCATAAATAACTATTATTTCTATAACTTATTCCAGTTTAGAAAAGTATTTGTTGTATCTATTGTTGTAATACTTGTAATGTAAGTGGGTACTTATTCTAGTTTAGTGCCATACCACGCATTAAAAATAATATTTTCGCATCTACCGGTCTATTCCGTATATTTATATTTTTAAAATAGACCTTATTTACCAGCATTAAAACCAATTTTACTATAACCGCATTAAAATGTAAATTCATGGCACATCAATGCAAATTGTTAGTATGAGACAATTGTTTTTATTCGATAATGATCGGTTGGTTTGCTCGAAGTGGTGAAGTTTCTATTCATCAACTATCGATCGCGTGACTCGATCTTTTAGCTTCGTTATTGTATTGATTGAGGGATTGTCGTTGCTAATTTAAACAGTGTTAACGATGCAATAAGTATATGTATTTGTCTATAAATATCTTATCTGCGTTTGTGATCCTTTTTTTCTTAGATTGTTGAGTCAACTGGGCTATTTATGTGTATTTATTAAGATACGTTTACAGACTTTTATGATGCTTACATATAATCCTTGAAGTCTTATATATATAATATTTTAAGTATCATCTATTTTCTTGTATAAGTATGAACATTCATTTCAGGGTGAATTTGGGCTTCATACAAATCTATAGGACTGCCTTTACTTTACAGGTTTTCTTTTGAATTCCAAATTCCTTCTTGATTAATTATTTCATCTACATACTTGATCACATGATCACACATTCCAATGTGTACAAAGTTGCAACAATGATGACCAATGTTACATCTACAATTACGCTATCAAACACTTTGACACTCAAATTGACTGACCGGTCTAACCAGCGCAACAAGTATGCAATATTTTACTAATGCAATGCGCGGGCACATGCATTATTAGTTCGACGAATGAATAACACGCTCAATTTGATTACTATTTGAGTAAATAAAGTAATATACATTCTTGCATGTTTCGCGCTTGCGTAATGTGCGTTTTTATAGCATTGAACTTGTTGTAGGTAACTGTATGCAGTAGTTTAATTTATTGAGTGTTTGTATTTTTTTTCGCTTATTGGACGAACGCACGGCATAACCGGATACTTTCATTATATCTAGCAATGTAATTGCTGGTATTGGTATTTCTCAACAGGAACACCTATCACACTTTTTCCATCAAATCTTCTTATAGAATCAATTTTCAACATTATCTAGCAATGTAATTGCTGGTATTGGTATTTCTCAACAGGAACTCCTATCACACTTTTTCCATCAAATCTTCTTATAGAATCAATTTATTTCAGTAGTTTTTCGACATTACATGACTAATTTCTCTGCACTATTCGTAGTTTTCGACCAAACAGAGGAGTTTAGAGTATTGTTATATTAAGACGGTTTTAGGTATTCTGAATGCTGACAATTAGCATACATGATTGAAAAAGAAAGAGCTTCACTTTGGAAGATATTTTTAGGTAGATCATAGACAATTCATATAAGTCTTTGACATATGGCACGGAAACGTGGTCGCTTACTATGGGCCTCATAAATGTCATGAATGTCATGCCCTTGCCAGACAAAGAATGAACTACTTTGGTAACGGTTACCCGCAACCAAAGGAATTCAAGGTGCTCCCGGCGAACTGCATCATCCGCTTTGTGGAAATGATGGAGCAAGCCTGGGAGCAGGTATAAAGAAGAGGGCAAATGCACAAAAGAGCCCACTGGGTCGAAGTGCATCCGAAAGGGCCCTCACCTAGATAAGATAAGATAAGATGGGACTCATAAGAAGGCTCAAAGTCACTCAAAGGGCAATGGAGAGGGCTATGCTGGGAGTTTCTCTGCGCGATCGCATCAGAAATGAGGCTATCCGCAGCAGAACCAAGGTAACAGATATAGCCCTCCGAATTGCTAAACTTAAGTGGCAGTGGGCGACATTGCACGTAAAACCGATGGCCGTTGGGCGGAAAGGTTTTCGAGTGGCGACCACGTACCGGAAGGCGCGGCGTGGGTAGGGCCCCGCAAGGTGGACTGATGACCTGGTAAAGGTCGCTGGAGTCCGCTGGATGCAGGTTGCACTCTTTGGGGGAGGCCTATGTCCAGCAGTGGACGTCTTTCGGCTGATATGATGATGAAGATGATGATGATAGACCATTGAAGAGATATGACCACAAAACGGGCACTAAGTGCCAAGTGGTAACCGTTGGTGGGAACCGACATTAAAAAATGATTGTGATGTTTTTTTTTCTTTGGCTTGTTATGACTGGCCGATTGTCAATCGAGGGTCAGTAATGAATACTCTGTTATCGTGCATCTACCGAAACTGTCGTCCGTTGCTAATCACTCGTTACACGCCGCTGTTACGGCTTTTGTTATTATTGCTTGCCCGGGGCAAGGAGGTGTGTTCCCGTGCAGGACGCAAAGGCGTGTGTAGGATATTCAAAATAAAATATGTTTTAGGAGATGGTCACCTTCATAGACCTCACCGATTTATAGTTAGAAACAAGCCCTTTTTTAGAGGCGATAAGGAACAGACTTCAGTTTTCAACGCGTATGATGTGATTAAAAGGCACTTATCCTAAGAAAGTATATTAATGAAAAATAATTAGTAAGAAAAAACTGTTTCTATATTATTTTGTAAAAACAATTTAAACTTAAATTGATTTAGTAAAACCTTATTCCAATCTTTCTATTTTGTCGTGAACTTTTAAATGACTCTAATAAATGACCTAAAATCTTAAATTAATAAGATTAAATGAAATGAAAATGAAAAATGAAATGAAAAATGTTTTTATTTCATAAGTTTTGTTCTTTTACAAAGGTCCTTTGGGGCTACCTAGTAAGTAAATAAATACTTGTGTCAGGTAGTCCCGCTCTTCCATCCGTACAAGTTGCTATATAATATATGAAATAATTTACTTAATTTAAATATTAGTTTACAAAGTTTTGTGTGTGTGTGTGTGTGTGTGTGTGTGTGTGTGTGTGTGTGTGTGTGTGTGTGTGTGTGTGTGTGTTTGTGTGTGTGTGTGTGTGTGTTTACATTAAGAGTTTTATCTAGACAGTAGTGACTCAGTCTCATTGTAATTCAGTGTTTTCAGCCATTCACTGACAACTAACTTACATTTGTGCAATTGCATTACATAAATATTTATCTTCTCATTGACTACATTATACACGTGTGCAGATTGCGCTTTGTATTGCCTTTTTGCAAACACAGACTTGGTCATTGTAGAGGGGGCAACGTTGTTTTTTCGTCGACGTGTTAGTAGTGTGTGGTCGAAGTTTAGAGTCCTGTGCTTATTAAGCCTCATCGATATGTTATAAATGTATATCTTTTAAAAATAAATAAACAGATCTTTTTTATACGAAATAGGCTATTTTTAATTAAATATAACGCGTGAACTTCTGAGGGATGCGTTAAATGTAGTGAAAAACGGAATCGAATCAAAACGTCGAACCAGGTCCCGTATCGGAGCGCACCGGCCCCACGGAAGGTGCGCCGCCAACGGTCGGCTTGCACCTTGCGCTGGCGCACCTTGCGTCTCGAATAACGTACTGTGTCCAGATATATCGAGATACCGACCATCTTCCAGACAAAACATCCTAACACACATTACACCCACCGGCCAATATGAATTCACAAGAATGCCATTTGGGTTGGATTTTGCTTGCAGGTGCTCCGAAGCGGAAAGACGATATAGATAAAGGTTATTTAGCTAACTTTTTTTATTACCTTTTTGTATTAGTGGATACGGTTGTCTCATGGAATTAGAGGTTTCGCCTAATTTCTGTCCGTTGAGATCTCACTCGATAGCGATGCGATGGCGATGCGATGGCGTCACGCTGTTGGTTTTCTTATGGTGGCAATGAGCAGCTGGGTTAGTTAGCGATATGTCAGCTGATTTGGAGTTGGTTTTATTGGCGTTACTAATAATGAGAGGGGGACACTGATCAAAGAAACATTCACTTCACAAATCCTAATTCGACAGCTAAAAACTACTTATTTAATTCGGCCTCATTTTTGAACAATGCAGACTGCCAATGTGATCATTTGTTATACATCTGTACAAGAGTTTATGAAACTAAGACAGACTCCCTGATATCGCAAACTCACGGACAGACAGCGTTATTCTGAACCAGTATTTGTGTGCAAGATACGACATTGACATAACGCACGACATACTGAGCCTGGTTCATAAGACAACAGAATGACTACAGAAAAGATTGTGTACTTTGACTGATAATGCACAAAAAAATATACACCTTTGCTTTCTTCTAAACTTTATTAGCCTGATATTAATTACGTAACTATCTATATCCCGCGCGGTAATGCCGCCAGCCTTATGGGCACCTTGCCGCACGGCACCGATTTAGAGCCGGTTTTTTTTTATTTGTGAATATAGTTTTGTTCTTTTTTGGTTAGGATGAACATATTTAGGCTTGAATTATTTTATATATATTTTGTATTGTATTTAAGAAACAAAATAATGCTATCAAGTTGTTTAAATTAAAAATAAATAAATGAAAATTACATAACCATAGAAGAACAATTTCAGATTATTTTCAGATTCACGTACTGACGTAGCATATCAAGTTCTAGTAGGTAATCAAAATTATTATTGAATAGTTTGTAGAATTTGTAGTGCATTTATATAGCTTATGAACAAGCGAGCCCTCTGATAGCGCGACGTGAAACGTTGGCTGTTATAGCGAGCATAGAAACGCTCAGGCCTGCACTAAACACTCCTAAGCAAAGTCATAAATAATCTCATAATTATGTTGATTTTTATATTCTCGATGCGGATCCCGGCCTATCGCTCCAGTATAAAATAAACGCAACCTTGTGCAACAATTGCATCGTTTTCAATGTACTATTTTGCGTATAAAACAGTGACGCTGGACATGACGCAACTCATTTGAATGTTACAGCGGGAACCGGCGGCGATGTAACGCGCAGCTCCTGTAACCTGCGTGCGTGGTTGATGCGTTTGTCAAGTGCGCTTACTGTAATAACCTACTCTGTAATGTTGCATGTAAGTAAATTCGCTCAATAACGTAAGTATTAAGTGTTATATTTATAGATTTATTTTTCAAAGTTTCTCCCGCACAGCGTTTACTAGAGCAATCGCTAGAACGATCGTGAAAATGTCCGTAGTGATGTTTGGCTTATGCTTGGTTCTGTTCTTTGTTCACTTCGACAAGTTTAAAAACGGCGAACGCTCGATGTTCTGTTACAAAGGAATACAAGTATTGGATCTAATCATAACAAATTTAAATATTGTCATACAGAATGTGAGAAAATGTCAGTTCATCGTTAGCAGGACTAACGGCCTTGGACTGCCGGTTGTGGTTTAATCCTCGCCCAGAGGCTCTAGTATAAGTTTTATCGATACAATACGTTTTCGAACGCTTTTGCGTTTAATTTCAATTCGTATGGCCTCGCGAACAGCGCCCCTTGTGGTAACTATTAGGAACTACGCGTTGACATACAAACTGAAACTAAACGCAAACGCGTTCGAAAACGTATACATATCGATAAAACGTATACTACTTAGAGCTACTGGATTGAATAATATGCACCATTGAGGTATACGTGCTGCTGTTGACTAAGATGAACTGTTTAACCAAAAAAAGCATCTTAGTCCTTTCTGAAATGATTACTATTATTATATTTTATGTTCTATTTTCAATTTCGTTAATTGTCCCTTCTCGTGTTTAATTAAGTTTTTATCATTATTTTGTTTTTTTGTTTGTTATCCACCGCGAACTCACTCGACGGTTCTATCGGAAGACCAGCGCTGGCAGCAATGCCAGCATTATGCTGAGATAGAACCGTTTCATTACAAACGCGGTGTGTTGTTTGTCTCGAATAAATGTTTCTTTCTTTATTTCTTTCTTTCTTTCTTTCAAAATCTAACCTCAGTGGGGCCAAGCTCCCCTTTAAACCAAAATTCTGGATCCGCCACTATAAGAGGAATATAGATATAGAGGAAGCTTGTCGCGTGTCATAAGATTGTCTGATCCCTGATAAAGAAGATTTTCCTTAATCTTTAAATCGAAAAAAAATACTAATCCCAAATAAAGAAAACTGTTTCTCACGCCCTGTGGAAGGACCCTCCATAAAACAGCAACTTTGCTCCCTAGTGCGTATATCAGCTGGCCCGGTCATCTGATAAGGCATGCAGTAAACGGGGTTCACACTTACTCTGTAGCTTTATTGACTAAGATAGGATGTTTTAGAAGTCTTTAAAGGGGACACGCTGATAAATAATGTGGACTTTGATAGTCAATATTGTCAAGGAACAACTTAGGTTTTACGGGTACTTTTATGAATTTATAACGGGTATCCCAACAGTCACGCAATATATTGAATTATTTAGAAAACACCGTTTTTTATGGATGACAAAAGAATGTTGTTATATGTTTTGATTCCTGGCTAAGGCTGCAGCAATTCCGAATTTCATACGACAATACATGAAAATAGCCCTTGTTTGGGATATGACACCCATGCAATAGAATAGGGAAAAGCAAGTTTGGCCTAGGCAGCCATATCAGAGAGTCTAAGGTAGTTGCCAGGTTATCACTTAACATTGTGGATCAGACATTCTTTACTCTTCTCGCACTCGCATAATTGTCAGAACGTGATGTCTTATCCACAGTGACAACAGATAAAATGGGAACCATCCTACGTCCGCAGAGCTCATAATAGTCTTATTCTAAGTCGATGAGGAGGAATATATTATTTGCAATAATAAAATTAAGGAACTCGATGACGACCACATAAAAGGTAAGTAGTTTTGGGACATTTTAAATTTGAGTCTTACCCGACAACAGACCTCGTTCGTTAGACCTCGTCATCGATTCAAATATACCTATAGCATCATAGGGTAAGTAACCCAAGAAAGAACTATTTCTTAAACCCATTCAAAGCCATTCGTCCCCTGTCCGTCGTAACCGAGGGTCCCCCGGAGATGTCCTAAACGTTTCAAATATTTGCTGTTTATCGTGTAGGCGAGGGACCCTTTGAAGAATTTAAGTTATATGACGGAAAGGCAAAGGAGGAACTTAAAATATACATATGTGAGGCTTCGAGGAGTATCAAATATTGGAGTAGGAACTGAATGAGATGTTACAATGTCGATTGGGGACTGGACAACATTAAATTACTCTTCCAGTGCAATATGTACCTACTTACATAATGTGTTGTAATTCTTTCATTGAAATACTGGGTTATCTACAATGAAACATTAATTAGTATGCCTCTTGCTTGTAGTCGTGACTATTCAAAAAAACATTTGATTTGTTGGTGTTACAATTTTTTTATATGTAATTTCTATAGTCGATAGGTCACAAAGAAGAATTCTTAGGTATTTTACCTGTTATTATTATTACCATAATTTGCGTCTGCGTTTGGTGCTGATAAGGTTATCACTATATACTCTCACATTCAACAGAAACATAAGTCCAACAGAGGAAAACCTTTTATCATTGCATGTTTACGCAAGTTTTCTTTCTAAGTGTACCTACGATCAAGCATCTTTCTTATACAAATACAAAATACAAATATTTTATTTAACAGAAACAGATAAGACTCCAAACTAGGCTGAGCCTGTGTCTTGGACGTCTGCGAGAGCGATTAACTACTTAAAATTAAAATTCAAGGTAAGTTTAAATGACATTATTACACGAAAATTTAGACAATGCGGTGATATTTATCTAAGTGAAATAACGATTGTTCGGTCATTGGATCTAAATCCACCGTAATTAGGGTTGCCATACGTCCGGATTTGTCCGGACATGTCAGGATTTTTAACCCTTTGTCCGGATTGCGGCCGGACTTGGCAAGTGTCTGGATTTTTAGGAATGAATCAACGCGAAGCATACGAGGCGACTAAACTACGCGAGCAGCTGCGATGCGATTCGCGCTTCGCGCGCGGGCGCAGGTCACGCGTGCGCAGGGAGGGGGCTACAAAGGGCAGGAAAGAGAAAGGTATATCCGCTATACAGTACACCGCAGAGCGCAGCGCGCCGCCGGTGCGTCGTTCAAGCTACGCCAAATCTCTGTTACAAGAAATGTCAGGATTTTTAGGGTGATGTCCGGATTTTTGTCAGGACATTTAATTCTTCCATATGGCAACCCTAACCGTAATAGACTATACTAAGCCTACTGATTCTTAAGGTGGTTCGATTACCATACAAAACGTTATTTGACATTCGCAGGCTAACGGCGTGATATTTTAAGAAACTTATGTAACAAACTTTCTTCAATTGACTTCCCATTTGCGCCAAATTCCCCCTTTCCTAGAATAAACTTGTATAAACTAGATTAATTTGAGAAATTGGTTTGTCACGTGATATTTTGGGAAAACTATTTTTCTCAAATTAATCTAGTTTATACAAGTTTATTCTAGGAAAGGGGGAATTTGGCGCAAATGGGAAGCCAATTGAAGAAAGTTTGTTACATAAGTTTCTTAAAATATCACGCCGTTAGCCTGCGAATGTCAAAAAACGCTTTGTATGGCAATCGAACCACCTTAAACCAAAACAAAATACGGAATCACAATGCCTAGTAAATTGACGAAGGGAAATAAACCCTACTCTTGTGATATCTGCTCGGCGTCTTAGGCTCACAGTTTAATGCTCAGGAGATAGCGATTTGAATCAGTTTTAATAGGTATTTAAAAACGTTATGGACATTTCACGCAAGTCCTTGAAGTGTTAGATTAGTAAAAAAATATATTTATTTTTAAGTAAACGTGGACGTCTTTCTGTGGGTTGATCACGTAACTTTTCTTACGCGCGTCTGTAAGGTCTAAATGTCAATTTTATATGGAAAAATGACAGTTAGATTGTGATTTTACTGTCAGACGCGCGTACAATGCGTTACGTGATTGACCTACTGCTAATATGATGATGATGATGAAGTAAAATAACAATGCCATGCGCGACACACATCGTGCGTACCGTGAGTGCCGGTTTTAAAAGTCACATGAAACGAGACAATTTATTGGCCAATGAGAAATAAGACATGGCTTTAATGAAACAGACAATTGGCTCTATTCAAAAACGCACTTCTGAACTATTGTGAATACTGACCATTTAAGTACTTCAATAAACGACTCTCCTGGATTGTACCACACACGAATCTTAATACCTGACCGGCGTCCAGTCGGATCAGACGCCGGCTTACGCAAATACGTTGACGGAGGGCACATGGCCAAGCCAGTCACAGAAGATGTATGTCCCGTCCAATTTGGATGGCACATACGCCCCTTTCAGCTGGTACAAAATAGTAGCCCACTTTAATTGGGCACCTTATTTTAAAAAGTGACCGGAGGGGTTTGATCTAATTAGCCTGTGAAGAAGGGCTGGTGGTGTTTCTTACTCAGGGACGGTTTATGCTTAGGCCATATAGTGAAGAACTTTACGATACTTTCAATATGTGTTTTTGTTACCGATATCATAAAGTTTTTTTAGTCAAAACATTTACTTTCAAGGAGTTTGCTAATAATTGACTATCTTGAGAAATGAAAAATTTGGAGAAATTAAAGTGGACTAACATCATTCTTCAAACTTTTCCAAATTCCTACGTCACACTTACAATCGAACATTAAATTCGACAACCATTCTTCAGAAACCCCTTCAAATTCACACGTCCGACGTATAAAAGTTTTCTAATTCGACATCCCCCACATTCCTTGGGGGACGCCGGTGACATATGGTCATGCACTGCCCGGATTCCGCGGACAATGATTTATAGAAGACGTAAGATTATGGAGACGGTTGGCTTTTGTTTTTAGTCCGAAGTGAATTTCTTTGTAACAGTATAGTCCAGGCAATGAACTGACAACTTGTATGGAAAATATGTCAAATTTGGAAATAATTTATAATAGCAGATTTTTTTTATGTAATGGATATATTATCAATTAAATAGTTACTTAGTGACAAAATCCAACAAAATTTCAGACATCAAAAAAATTATAACTTAACTAGCTTCTGAAAAGTCAGAAAAAATATTAATAAATGGTTTTATCTTTATTTTGGTTCATTTACATTTGCTCTATAATATTCAAGATAAATAATTAAAAAAAACAATTCTTGCTTTTTTTAAATCTATATAAATACTTCCGGATGGAAAGTTTGTTGGATTCTTGAATAAATCATCTTAGAACAATGTTTTAAAATGAAATTAAGAAAAAATACGCTATTATAAATTAATGTTTTTCAAAACCGTATTTTGCCTGGAGTAGTAGCCAAATTACGCAGATAGTTATGAGACTTATGAGTTTACACTGCGCACACACGTACAAGACGGTTTTAGAATATGTTTTATATGTTAACCTCGATGGTGGTCTCGGTAGAAAAATAAATTGATTGCCACCTCTAATTGCCATTGAGAACACATCTTCTTCCTAGCCATCTACTAGGAACGTCTGTCCTGGGTCGTCTCGGGTGATTAATTCCCATCCATGTTAGTTTGGGCCTTCCGCGTTTCCTAGGCCTCTCAGTCATCTCCAAAACCATCCTCGTCATGTGGTCAGGTGGTCGCCTCATAACATGACATTGAGAACACATCACAACACGTTATTGAGTTGAGTTGATTCAGCGTCAATACTGTTATCTTCATCATCCTAGCGTTTGTCTCGGTTGTATTCTTAACGAGCCCGATGACCGCTTCGGCTATATGCCAAAGTCCAAAATTTAATGTGGTTTTCACGAGGACCCAGGGGGAAAACTAGATCTCGTTAAAATTAGAACGGTTACCTCACATTGCTCTTCTTCGCCAAAAACCTACTGTTAAATATCAAATGATATTTCGTACATACGAGTAAGTTTTTTTTAACCCAGTGGTTCGAGACGGAGTCCAATCAAACCCTCCAAATTTAAAGTCACGCGTCTAACCGCTCGGCTACCAGTGACTCTTTCACTTTCGTCACCTATAATGTACAGACAGATAAAGCCGGTCAGTGATACAATAATGAATTTCACTTCGTTAGTGTAAAAAGTTCATTTACTATACATGTGTCGTTAAAATCCATGTCACTACTTGCGATGCATGTCTCTTAAAGACATTTTATCAGTTGTATAATAAGCAATTCTTCTAATAACAGTTAGATAGCTATATGTTGAAGTAAGATAATTATATGATCTCTCCTCTCCCATATAGGTTCCTAAACTTCAGTAGCTTAACCCCTCCGAACGAGGAGTATGTTTTCAAAGCCATGTACACACTGGGCGTCAAGGCTCTCGGTCACTACATGGCACTATTACGAAGCTACTCAGAGACCTTCCCTTCGATCGACGCAAGACAACCGCAGCCATTAGGCCGGCCGCAGACGGCGCGGTAATGGGCTGAGAACGAGCGAGACGGTTTGCGCCCGTGGGGGCCAAGTACTAATAGTAATGCAGAGTGGTAATCACGAAACGTTTTGAACGCGTGTTAGGTAGACCCAACTTTCATATTTCCATATAAAAAGTGACATTTAGATCTACCCGACGTGCGTACAATGTGTCACGTGATCAACTTGCTGAACAATACTAGTTTCAAATATAATTCTATTCAATTGTAATATTCGTTTGTTAGGTAGAAGAATGATACAAAAAAGTAAGCCGGTCTTTTTTGCGTAGTATTGGAACTTTTGTACTATAATTTGATATTAAGGTGCCGTTAGCTTTTTGGTGAAGGTAAACATCGTGAGGAAACCTGCATACATCTCCAATGAAATTCAAAGCTGTGAAGGTGTATAGCAACAGAGCAAGCAGTGATGGTGTTATCATGACTGGGTTCTTCTTTAAGGTGGAGGTACTTTCTCAGTTTCGCTATCACATATGTGAGCAAGATGACATTTCTTTGTCGCCCTCCCTAGCCCGCAAGATACCACACATTAGGCCGATCGTAGATGGCGCGGCTCGGAAACTAAATGGGTTGCAAACGACCGACAGTTAGCACCTGTAGGACCCGTTTTATTGAGTTTCAACTATGTGGTTTGCGGTTGTAATAACTTGTGCTTTTTCAGTTTCTTTGGGTATCATTTATTATTATGATTAATAGCCTTAAGTGTCCATCTTTCTTCCTTTTTTTTCTTTCTTGGGCATAACAACTGTACGATTTATAGCTAGTTTTTAATATATTACCACAATCAGGATAGGAATGGCTTCGACTGGTTTGCCGTAACTTACGTATTGATTAATTAATGGTTAATTAATTATTACCGATCAATAAAGTTCTAGTATTGACATTCAAGGTCTACAAGTGAATAATGGTCAGTTGAATTTGTTCTACTCTCAAGTATCTGCTGTACTAAAGTTGTGTTCACTAGCTTTCTAGGTACCACTTATATATCAAAATCATGGCTCAACAAATTCGAAATTTATTTTTATCGATTTTGATCTGATTGGATCAGAAGATCATCATCATCATATCAGCCAAAAGACGTCCACTGCTGGACATAGGCCTCCCCCAAAGAGTGCCACAATGGCCGGTCCTGCGCCACCCGCGTCCATCGGACTCCCGCGACCTTTACCTGGTCATCAGAAGATGCATAATCATAATCACTTCGTCTACAAAAAATATTATTATTATCCTTCTGCTAATAGTACTTACTCGTATTTAAGGAGTTCCATTAATGTTTACAATGGGGTAAATTTTAATATCTAAAAATATTTACAATTCACTTACATTAGAATTAAAGTATCAAACTATCAACTTCCATTAATTCATCTTAGATCCCGTGAAATCTCAGTTCTAACCAAAAATGTATTAATTAATCACGAGGGTCACATTCTCAGTCCTAAATCGATTTTCAAAATATGTTTGCAAATAACGTAATCTGAAAACAAGGACAATTAATTTGAGAACCTCATCCTCGTTTAGAAATTGGATAAAAATTACATTCTGTTAATAAATAAAAAAATATCCTTTATTTTCAAATAATTCTAGTTGTAAATTGTTAGTTGACAGTGAAGTTGCAATTATTATATTATTATTTAGTGTATTACCTACATCTAAACTAAAATGACCTACACCGGTCTATCGAACCTCACGTCTTTGAACGAGAAGTTCGATATACCGGCTCAGAATAGCCGTGTCGAGTCGGTCGGCTATCATCCTCAGAATCCCATTGGAGCTCCCGTAATAACGGTGCATTACTGATACAGTGGTTTTACGTAATATCGCAAAAAAAATCATCTACGTTCGCGTTTGCAAACATGCCAGAAGCACTACAGTATCGCGGGAGCCTCAAAAGGGCCCTAAGGATGTTATTATATTGGATTCGCAAGGCGTCAAACGATCTACGTTTAAAGTTAGCCCACAAGCCGCTGGTGTAAAAACTCTAACAATAAGCACGAAATAAAGTTAGTTTGACGTCCACGCTGCATCGAGCAAACCTGTGAGCCAACATACCGCCTCGGACCGCCAACGCCCTGCGTTCCCTCTCCATGTCAAGGTCATCACTTAAATCCTCGGTCACTATGTGACCCAAGTATTTAAAATGGGAAACCCGTTGGTACCCACCATTCAATCGAATCGGAGGCACATTAGTAGGGCCCTTGTTTTTTCCCTTAATGACCATAAACTCGCTCTTTTTATCATTGTACTTGAGACCGTGCTGCACAGCATATGTTTCACATACCTCCAATAGCCTTCTTATACCAGCGACTGACGGGCTTAGCAGCACCATGTCATCAGCATATCTGATATTGTTAACACTAACATTGTCTATCCTGCAAACGGCATGCATGCTGCTAAGCCTGTCAATCAGCTGTTGTTGTTATAAGTTGTTGTTGTTTGGTAGCGAAAAAATAGACTAAAGCATATAATATAAAGTATAAGCAAACAATATTTTATTTTCCCCGTAAGCATGTGCAATATATTTCCAGTGTCTTTAAATCTCCAAACCGCAAACACAAGATTGGTGAGTAAACAGGCGGGCCGAACTAAAAGGTTTGCCCGCCTGATTGGGCCGCTAGGGTAAATATGGGCAATATACACAATATTTTAAAGTATGTACTTCTGGAGTAAATGCAAGAGAAAATATGAATCTACGCTAATAAAATGATAAAGCTAGTAAAATGTTTCGAAACGATTCCCATTCCTTAGAATTTGAGATAGATTTATTGGAATACTATACCTAATGATTGAGGTGAAGTTTGTATTTAGGGATTGTGATGTCTTATTTTCCAAGTAATCTTTTTACTTTATATTATCTGTGTGGGACATAGTCCTTCGCAAAGCAAAGCAAGTTTACCCAAGTCGTATATTTATTCTGATTTTTTTCTTTCAAGAAGTCACATTGTTAACCTATTTTCACCATTCACTTGAACGATATTGTTAATGAAAAAAACAGTACACCTTACACTGTCACACCTCGATATGAAATTATGCATACGACTGTAGGAAGCAATAAACTGTCAATCATTTAAACCACCAAACCGCACGCTTAGCATACAAATAAAACACTTACTAAATAGCCTTCACCTCAAACCACACAGCCAACTCCAAAAGACACCACATTTGTATTAATCCAAAGACCCATATGTCTTTTTAACGGAGAACACAGACTTCAGTTGTATTTGTCTTCGACCGCAAGGGTACGGCGGGCAACAAATGAGCGCATTTGCCCCATTAGTCGGGGGGAGGTAATTGATTCCCTCGCTTTTTTGCTGACCGTAAGTGCTGTAAAAACCGCATTGGTGGTTTTTTAGGTTGTTAACTTCGTTTTATTTTTTCCTGACCTTTCACTGAGTAATGATGTTTTAATTGAAGAAGTTGAGTTAACGTTTGCGGGTTTTACTTAGCAGTACAACTTGAGCCTTTCCCTTATTTTAAAATGTATGCCACTGATAAGATATAAGTACTTAACTAAGTAATAATAGTGTCATTTTGTTGAGTTAATTTTATGTATTATTTTTCAACATTAAGTTTACTTTAAACGGGACAAAACGTATGTTAACACTTGTCACGTATGTCTGCGTTCTATTAACGTCAATTTTATTATAATCACTCTATGGAACCACAAAACATTCCGAGGCCCGTTAAATTGATTTTCATGTATCGATTTATTAACACTTAGCCTCTTTTCCATAAGACTTTAGGGGGGCTTATAATACAGAAGCTGATAACGAAGTAGTTATGTTTTTTTAGTTTATGAGCGGGTTTCTGACCACGTTCATCGGATCGGGCAACGTTAAATGTGACGCCGCCAGCCATGTTTCAATGCAAACAACACAGTTTACTGGACAACTATCGAAGCCTTTGAAACAGCTACTCATAAGAGTAAAAATATCGATGATTACACCACTTATCCTTCACCTAAACACCTGTCGAATCCGGCAAGCCGTCGGGTCCCTGCGGGCAACCGGACAGTCCGCCCACGAGATTCGCCGGACGATTGATTCCCTGCAAAACGGTCCGGATAAGGGGACGATAGATTTAAGACGAATGTCTTCAGGGTCAGTTTGTGGTGTCATTGGGAGAGATTAGTTAATAATATGTTCTTTTATTATGTATGAAAGAAAACCTAGTCGGATTCCAGAACTGTCAAGTACCATTAAGATTAATTTACAGTTGCAGACAATGCAGATAAACAGATTGTCACAGACGTAGCCGCAGAGTGATTGCATACGTGTTCCATAAGATAATACGTATTGGCTTAAATAGATTTTTTTCAGTTACTTTTTTTATGTATTTGTCCTAATCAAACAAAAGTTGCAAAAGGAAACAACATTGCAATGCAGGAACTTGCGTTTTACATATCGGGTTATAAGAGTAGGATATCAACAATGTTTAGACTGCAAGGTTATTACGTAACTTTTCTTACGGGTAGTAAGACATACAATACAGTTAATGACAGTTGATGTGTGCTAACGCGTTTTTGAAAAGTTACACGACTTCTGCTGGTGAGTCTTAATTTTTTTCAATATCCTGAACTGGATAGTGAGATAGGGACGGAGGGTTTGTCCTGTGTATCGCCTAAGTTTTGTTATTCAAAAGAAATTACAAGATTATATTGCTAATTACTTTATATGGGACTGCAATTGTCGTATGCGGACTGTACCTACAATTGAATGGGCACCGTTATTCTAAGGACTACGTAAACTATGTACCCTAACGACGGACCTTTCTCGTACCTACGAGAGAAGCCCATCCGCATGAGCAATAAAGCATGCGACAGTAATTGTTCCCCGTGAAGGATGAATCTGATAAGAGACAGACCGACGCCCGCACTGCGCGTGGGGCCACTAAGACAGCGGACGAGCCATACATAAAAGACGAAATATTTAGCCATTGTAAGACGAGACCATCAAACGTCGTCTATCCTTGTTTAAAGAAAGTGAAACTATCTCACCCGAAGAGCAGAGTTGAAGGAGTTGAAGGATATAATCTTCGGTGTCCGCGAGTATTATAGTAGGTATATTGGGTGTGTAATGATCGGTATAAAAACAAATAATATAATTTCATTGGGTATAACCATTTTTGATATAATTTCAAAGGGTAGAATCATTCATAGTATATAATAAACGTTTGGTATAATATCAAAATATATATTTTTATTTAGTATAACTATCATTCGGTATAACGCTTATTTCCCATAACCATCATAGAGTATAATTCTTATTTGATATACATCTCATCGTGTATAATGATCAAGCGGTATAATTTTTATGTGCAAATTGCGTTTTACGTTAGCTAACCTACTATTTTCCGTTCTAACCTAACGTAAACCTAACCCAACCGCCAGCGTGTCGTGCCTATTTCCGCTCTAAGGGACACAAGTGAACCCTAACCTAACCCACCAATAGTACAATTATTGCGAGTGTTGGTTTTTTTTACTGCGGGGGGCTCCGCCCCTCGAGCCCCCCTTGTGGGCTTATAGCCATCGTTACGCACCCAGGTATATTATGTAGTATTATGTAAAAAATCAATTACGATGTTTGCAGCTACAAATCCGTTTATAAATCGTTTTATTCATAGTAGAAGGAATCAGTGATGTATCACATTTATGCTACGGGGCGACCTTGCACGCAGAAACTACGAGTAGTAAGACTCAAAATCGAGAGAAATTGCGAAATATTACACGACTTCGAAGGAGTGGTGACTGTCATATACGACGGACATATAACTTTTTTGGCTATGAAGAAAGATATTAAATATATACGAGTCAAAATTGTACACGATTATCTACTAGGTTTATTTTCACCAAGTGCGTAGAATAAGAGGTAGTTTCAGTAATCGCCGCTGTTTTCGTGGCCCGTCAATAAAGTTTGGGCGGTCAGCGGACATTGCCCACTGGGCGGGCGGACTTACTTCGTACATAACTACTACATAACGTGGAGATAGAGTTGTATTATTTGTGCGTGACATGTTTTTGTTGTTTATATACCCGGTACATACTTAGGTACTCGTAGTTCCATTGTACATTTGCAAAAATGTATATATTTGACTACCTATATACGTGGGGCTATACGTTGCTTTAGTTTAGCGATACGGAGGGTAATATCGGTCACCTTGGTTCTGCTGCAGACAGCCCATTTCTGATGCGATCACGCAGTGAAACTCCCAACATAGCCCTCTCCATTGCCCTTTGGGTGACTTTGATCCTTCTTATGAAGCCCAACCAAAGCGGCTGTGGGTGGGACATATTGCACGTAGAGCCAATGGCCGTTGGGACGGAAAGGTTCTCGAGTGATGACCACGTACCGGAAGGCGCAGCGTGGGTGATGACCTGGTAAAGGTCGCGGGAGTACGCTGGATGCGGGTGGTTACCGGTCACTTCGGCACTCTTTGGGTGAGGCCTTTGTCCAGCAGTGGACGTCTTTCGGCTGATATGATGATGATGATGGTGATACGACGTTGCTTAAAGAGAATAACACTTTCACTGCCAGGTATCTGCCTAGCTGGCACGTACGGCGTAGCCGCTTTTCGCAACTTAGCGGCAAAACCTCAGGATCGGCGTCGCATCGTAGCGCGTGGCAGTGAAAGTGTTAAAAAAGTACTGACGTAAACGCTCTTAGACATATTCTGGCACGGGTTTGGTTACCTTGGTAATATTTTCCATTTTATCTCAAGAATATTTAATTTACAATACCTAACCTACACAATAATATTTTTAACTAATTTTAAAAGTTAATGTCTTGGAATCTCCAAACAACTCTCCAAACGTATTAAACCACAGAGGTGTCAAAATTAGCACAAAAAGAACAACAAGAGCACAAACAATTAAAGCTCTCTGGCCGGTAATTTCCATATTGAAATTATTCCGCGGCTAATTGTGGGTTAGATCTCAATCGGCGCGCGCGCAGGCGGTAGCGCTGATTGACAGCCGGCCAATGGGTTTCATGGGTCCAGTCCATAGTCCAGTCTCCACCTTATTAGACTGGCTCAGTAGTAGTGTCTGAGTCAGTAAGTTTATTCATATAAGCGTTTCCATTGGAAATAAGATTGATAGAAATGAAAAGTCCTGGTGGGCAGGGAAGTGAGTGTCTGAGCCATCATCGCCGGGGTCGCGAGTGTTTCGCATGGCTGGTGCTGCGGCACTAGACAAAAAAACCCAGTGAAGGCGACGAAAATCGTTTTCATCATAGGACGGGCCAGATGTACAGTCACCGGCATCAATATATGATGGAACAAACGCCGCAGAAATATCTGACACGCTTCAACGGCTCTAGGAATAGAGTTGTATCAGATATTTTTGCGGACTTTGTTCCATCATTTATATTAATGCCGGTGACTGTACCGAGGCGCCAGGAGGGCTCCAGTGCGTTCAATGAGAGATCCTGGAGTCCTCCGCATGAGAGCCATGGTGGCCGCCGTGAAGTTGTTAGTGGATAGAAATACCACACATAATTTTCCGGTGACTTGGATGCCTCTGGATTGCGGGTTTTCTTTCCGTAAAATAGGGATGTGTTCGAGAAGGAAGGGTAAAGTTATTTTTTTTAATCTTTTCATTTGTTCTTGGAATCTATAAGTCGTACTGGAAAGATTTCCGTATGTCTATAAAAGATGGTCTTATTTCTACATACGCTTAAGTTCTGGGAGGAAACTTTGCGGATTCAAATTTCTAGCTAAGTAGCTAGCCAAGGCTTACTACTCTGTGAAGGAGTTCCTGGATGAATAAATATGTCGAGCGGACATTTAATTAGAAATGACATTGATAATACTTACATTTTGATTGTATCATATTATTTTAATTGCGGACATATTCAATCTACTATTTCATCATTTTATATTCAAGCTATTCTTATTGAATGACATTATGTAACATATTTTTTAATATTATTCTTGGGACATTTGTAACCCAGTATTTGTGGTTTTAATTTTAATTTACTTATAAGTTATAATGTACCCAATTGACAGTGTATGATTAATACCAAATAAATATAAATAAATAAATAAATATAAATATAAAAACTGATATTGTAAGATAATATCAACAGGAAAATCATGTTCTATCGATTAATCATAATAAAATTGGTAAATTATTTAACATATTTTGTCAGTTTGTTGGGATAACGTGTCAAAAAGTGTCCTGGTAAAGGTCGCGGGAGTCCGCTCGATGCGGGTGGCGCAGGACCGGTCACTTTGGCACTCCTTGGGCCTTTGTCCAGCAATGGACGTCTTTCGGCTGATATGATGATGATGAGCGTTTCAAAGCAGACCCAGGGCTTTTAGGGTATAACCGGGAGAATGCTAGGAGTAAAATGAGAAGGAAGAATAAAACAACGCAACATAACCCATAACCAGTAACTCATAGTCAGTACTATGAATAAGTGCTAAGTAGTACAAAAGCCATACCCCACTCAGCCGGATCGCTATAATGATGTTTTTTGTTGTTGTTCAAACATGTTTAGATACAATCAGAGCAGATGAGCTATTAATTATAGTCATTCCGACGGGCACGGGGATTCAATGAGTCTTGGTAATTTATCCTGTAGACATAATAAGAAAGGTCCAGTGCCAATCGATTGTTTTTGGGATAACAATTAATAAAAACCGGTCAAGTACGAGTCTGACTCGCGCACCGAGGGTTCCGTACAAACTTTCATACACCATACCCGCCATGTCAGGACCCCATTCATTCGTGAACGATCTTAAACAGCTCATAGTAGAAGTTACCGTTGCGAAACGCCTTCTGCATTTTGGTACTAACAACTTACAACCTAGTATGTTTGTTTATCAGCGATAGCTTTTTATCACGCATAGCCATTTCGATTATTTATTTTTTATTTGAAAAAAGGGAATTTAACGATAATCTGAGGAATTTGAAGATATAAAATGTTTTACAAAAGTAAGTAAATTACAAAAGTTAAGCAATTATTTTTGATAATAAAAAAAAATAAGCCAGATAGAGATATCGTTTTATTTTTCCTGTATTATTTATGTTACTTTTAATCATATGTAATTATTTCAGAATTTTCGCTTTGTAAACTTCGGAGAATGGCGGGGGGAATGGTATTTTTTTTCTACATTTTCCTTAATAAATCAAAATTTAACCACTATAGAAAAAAAATAAAAAAACGGTTTTAGAAAGTACAACTCAAGCCCTTTCATATTATACCCCACTTGATCTATTTACTAGACTTTGATTTTTTAACCCCTCATATTCGTCATTTAAACAGAAATTGAAAATGTTAATTTTATTTTTTTACTTTCCATACACGTGTTCACAACAGTTGTTCCAAATTTCAAATTGATAGCTTAATATTCCTGAGATATTTAATGTTGTGACAGACGGACAGACAGACGGACAGAGTCGCACCATAAGGGTTCCTTTTTTACCTTTTTGGTACGGAACCCTAAAAACGGCTTGTATAATTTGATTTTAGAGCTGCTAAATATGACGGGGTGTTCAAGATGCTACCTTCTTGAACACCCCTTTAGTTGATAAAGATACAGAACAATTTTTTAATTAGTACCTATAGTAAATAAAAAAATCCAATTGAATTAGTCTGTTGTAAAAAAAACACAAGGTGAAGATGACCTGGTAAAGGTCGTGGGAGTCCGCTGGATGCGGATAGCGCAGGACCGATCATTGTGGCATTCTTTGGGGGAGGTCTATTTCCAGCAGTGGATGTCTTTTGGCTGATATGATGATGAAAAAAAACATAGGTACCATATAAGCGGACATTATACTCGATCTGTAATAAATAGGTACCTACTTAAATAATTTTAGTTCAACATTTTCGTTGACGCCAAGTTAACATATTTTTGAAGATGATTGTGGATTACGGAAGTCTGTTCTTTTCTTGTGTTACATTTGTTTAAATAGATTAATTGCGATATTATCTTCATAATATTCTCGAGAATATTAATATCCAATTAAACCATGCGTTAAGTAATTAAATTCAAATATTTTAGGCTTAAAAACCCTACTATAAATCGCCTAAAAACTTCCTTAAATCATTACTTTAAGGTAGGGTGCTCATGACTCTGGCTGTATTGCTCAGATGGATCACAACAATGCCTATCCTTTGGCACAGGAATGAAGCCAGCCTTACAATCTGCATTGGACTCCCAAAGTCTGCGTCAAGTATTTGTTCCTCTAATGGACCTAATTGTCACATGTGCACGTGCAGTGACGATGCATTCGCCTGTCAGTGAGTCAGTGTCATAACCGACAGACACACCACTCTTGCGCAGGACGGGATGCTTGAGGCGGCGGATGAACTGCAATGTGGGAAGAATGGAGAGGATGGATGTGGTATTTAGAGGAAAATTAACATAATTTTTAGTTCTTCAGCGGCTGTGTGCTATGGCTGTCGGCCAAACACTGTCATATCAAATCTTAACCTAGGTATATTAAGTATTAGCCTCGAAGGATAAAATCTATATTAAATAAGATCTAAATTTTGCGACCGCGTTGATAACTCCTTAAAAGGTTTAACGTCCCGAAAATCAGCTTCAAATTGCAAGTTTGTGATGTCCGTGAGTGTACGTCTCGTCTCGCTTGCTCTTTTACCAGGCGCGGCTCACTCGCGATTTACGTTTATCGCTACAAGTACATGCCGGTCGCCCCTTCGAAGGGCTCTATTCAGTGGCTGCCACATGTTGGTACAGGACGCTCGCACGGGTCGCAGCGCGTTGCATGCGATAGAACGGGATGGCCACATTTAGGCACGTTTGGCGTACCTAAACAGGGAATTTGTTAACAGAGAACCTTCTGTACGTATTACTTATTCTGTGCTTTTACGTTCTTATGCCAAAATCAACGATTTCATCTCAACCCGAACTCCCAAGAACTGTTCTAGGACTGTATTTTTTTAACACTAGTCAGTGGCAAATAAGCCTACGACGCGCCTGATGATAAGCGGTTACCGTAGCCTATGGAAGCTTGCAACTCTAAGTAAGTATATGAAGCTAATTAAATTACCACATCTACAGTTTCCCGCATCCACCCACGCGGTTTGACAGACTGTCGCAAGCTTAAGGTTAATAGAAAGCGTAAGACAATGCGTCCGTCCACAATAGCCATTGTGCGCCCGCGCGCGTCCTTGGAGACATAATTAGCAAGCTATAACTGGGCGAAAGTGACGAGACTAAATACTTCTCTACTGTACACAAATATAGGCCGGTCTTAACTCAAGGGTCTAGGCTAGCTGCGACGCGGTTTGGATGAATCGAGTGGACGCCTATTGAAAAATAGTATGAGCAGCGCTACCTAAAGTAACCCGCGACGGGTGCATAGAGCGGGTACCGCAGGCGTGCGTGCACCAGGCAGCGTAGGTGCTAAGACTCATGATATGCCAGTCTGCCGTGACAATAGGAGTACCTAGAGTTGGTCGTTGGAAAGCATCGTTACTTCTCAACCCAGCAGTGTACGTCGAATTGTCAGTGTCAAGTAAGTAAGTTGGTGAAATAGGAGTATGATGGTTAAGTGGATTCCGTAGCCTTAGACGCTTCACAGGATTCGCTGCGTGCTCTCTCGCTTGGCAGCAAAAGACATGCAGGTCTCTCACTCAAAACACAGTGCACACGGCGCTCTGATGGCGAACTAATGGGGTCTACTTATACATGTCATGATTTGTCAGCCCCAAATAGTCAGAAGCTGACTAATTATATACTATCGTCTGGAGGCATATTGCGCTGCTGATCCAACTGTCAAACGAGTTGTCCTGAGAAATTGCATGCACATGTGGTCGGATTGTTACATCTGTACGACATACCCAATTATGACTTCGACATGTTGTACTGACAACATTGTGATGAAATCATGTAATCTGTAGACCCCATAACTCACCACCAGAAACATAACACCTACAGAACTAGTAATATTACGTTGTGAAGTAGTAATAGGTACAAGGATGTAAGTATTTATGTGGTGAATTTCTTACTAAATTGTAAGCAATCGATTAGTTTTTGTACCGAAAGTGCACCCAATCATCTTCCCTAGTCAGTTCAACGCCAGCACTTTCTTTCACCATCGTGACCATTGTCAGCTGACACTGAAAATTCGCCATAGGTACATTGCTTGTTCTAAAAGTTAAGGTGGTCGCTAGGTTACTTGTGGAACCAGCAATGTACGGAGAATTGTCAAGTTGGTGAAATAGGGGCCTGTAGGTCGATCACGTAACGCATTGTACGAACGTCGGCTAAATGTCACATTTCATATGGAAAATTGACAGTTTAATTTAACCGACGCGCGTTTGGAACGTTACGTGATTACCCCCCTGTACCCTTATTGTGAGATACAATCGTAACCTAACGTTACGTAACTAATATATACGAGATCGAATAAACGCGCTTCGAATAGATTTCGATCTCGCTACGGTATTCTTCGATTCGGCCCGTCAAACTTGAACTCACACTGCCGTTGGACTACGAAACCAACTGCAAAACGTTAGGCACTTTGCGTTTAGTTTTCGATGCGTAATTTAACGTTCGATTCGTACTACCAATCGGTAGTGTGAGACATTTCGAATCGAAGAATACCGTCGCGACTGTAGTTTACTATTTCACAAGCAAAATGGCCCGTGATATCGTATTATTCCGTCAAGAGTTACCGTAGATCCGATCGAAATTTATCTCAAATTAAAGAACTTATAAAAATAAAGGTTTTGAATTGACAACATATATCCGCAAAATTCGGATTGTCGCGCATTTTGTATTTAAAAATGCAAATAAATGGCCCCCGCGCCGCCATATTGTATCGACAGTCGACACTGTCGACGTCGCGATGCGCGTATTCTATAATGTCATAACCGACAAACATTTAAATTAAAACGATAAATGCTAGTGATATAAGGTTGAGTATTGGAAAATCGTGAACGAACGTGAAGTCGATCGCGAATTAAGTAATGTATAAGTGCCTCACGTTACAGTTTGGATTTTTAGTTCTATGAGTGACCACCAGGGGCGGTGTACAGACTTTTCATACTAAATCTTGACGATAGGCGGTAGCGTCGATAGTAGACGCGACTCACTTCAATCCCACACTAAGGGTGCAGGTCACAAAATGTTGTGACATGTTTCTTTTGTTTTCTGCTTTGTCTTCTAGTGTGTGTCACGAATAATCCTTTTTCTATTTCTGTTTCTGCACTTCTCAATCTAATAAACGCGTTCGCCTTCCTCAATTAGGTATTACATAAGGATTATATACAGCTTATCTACCGACAAGTATAGCTACAAGGAACCGTGAAGGCCGCCGCGTCACGATCTGCGTGCACGCATGCCACAGTTAAAGGTTTGTGAACAGTTGTTTGCCTACAAATAAACGCCTAAGTTTATGTAAGAATTATATTTCCGATTTGGCTTATAGTAAATCTGCTTTGTCAACTTTATTGTAATGCTTAAACATTATTTTATGTGAACAGTTCTATCGTATGACACCATTTAATAGCTCTCTTTACTAGCAAATGATATCTAAACACCATTTTAATACAATTCTAAATGTAAAATATAATCTACTTGTTCAATACTTAAAACGTTTAAAAGCTTTATGGTGCAAAATACGGCGCGTTAACAGCCATAATTCAATTCAATTCAATATATTTGTTTGTTCAATGTCCACCATGTCCATAGTGTTAGTATACATTTGCTTATCCTAAGTTAGTTAAATCTGATATCATTATATTTTATATACAGAGCCACTCACTTTACTTTACAAAGCTAATGGTAAGAAAATGGTAGGTATTCTTGATTAGTCAACTTTTAGACTTTAAACAGGACACAAAAATTGTTAGCGGTAGGTAGGTACTAGGTACAGTACAGGTAACAAATAGAGAGTACGAATACTTACTACACACATCATAAGACCAGCGCTGGCCCTGCCAGCATATTACGCTGAGTTGTGACCATTTCGTGACAAATATGTACGTGTTTAGAGGTATAATTTGCTGTGATTTGTTGTCAACTTGTCACGAATAAATATTTTCTTTCTTTATAATAGTATGTATCAAAACCAAACAAATAATGTATCTACATTAGAAAATAGAAATACAGTGCAAAGGCTCTTTCTTATACATACATACATATAATCACGCCTCTTTCCCAGAGGGGTAGGCAGAGACCACGGATCTCCATTAGCTACGATCCTGACAAACCACTTTCGCTTCACTCACTTTCATAACATTTCTCATACATGCTCGTCGGTTTAGGGTACTTTTGACCTGGCCTTTTTGTATTTAATTTCTCCAATTTGATCGAAGAAAGTTCGCCTAGGTCTTCCCCTTCCAACTTGCCCTTCCACTCTTTTTAATATACACTCTCTTCGTTAATCATTATACTGGTTACTATTATTTTACTTTGGCATTACCTGTACCTATCAGCGTTATCTGTGGTTGACTTAGGATATTGTCCGCTGATGTATTATTTGATATGCAATAAATCACTTTAGTCATTATTAATGGCTTATGAGATTAAAGTCGTGATTGGTAAATGAATAGTCAGTAAAAATACTACAAACTAACACGCTCAAAAACATGCTGACACGGACTATGGCGATGAAAATACTACAAACTAACACGCTCAAAAACATGCTGACACGGACTATGGCGATGAAAATTGTTAGTAAAAGAAAAGAATACGCAGAGATAACATTTTCCACAAACTTTTTTTACTTCCATGGTGGCAAACAAGCCAACCGCCTGTCTGGTAGGTCACCGTAGCCCATGGACAAAAAACAAGCACGTTGCCGAACCTTTATTGATTTGAGGATTTGGTTTGTTGACAGCTATAGAAATAGAAATAGAAATATTTATTCGACAAAAACATGATACACTAGGATACAAAGTCAGTCCCGAGCTAGGATTCCCTGTGTTACGGGACCCAGTAGAACAGCAAGCATACGATATTAAATAACAGACAAGTATAGAATAGATGTTTTACAAATTACAAAGTTACAATAATTTTAGTTATGTCAGTGTAATGTGTGAGCGTGAGTGTGTGTGAGAGTGCGTGTGTGATCATGAGTATTTTGAAGTGAAGGTATATGTAAGTAAATAAATAAATAAACAATTGATTACTCGTGAGATTAAAAATATAATATAGCTTTAAATTAACAGAGAACAGTTAAGAGCAGTTCAGTCTCACTGTAGTCGTGTTGCAGCAGCCATTTGGTTAGAGTGCTTCTACTAGGGGGGCGACGGGCTGTATACAATTTGCAGAAGGTCTTTAGGACAAGAGGGGATATAGACAATGGGGAATGGATGAAAATTTTAGAAGTGCCTGGTTATTTTTTTGGTGATAGTAATAATAATAACCTTCCTTCGCACCAAAAAAACGTTGCAGACTTATCAGCTAAGTCAATTATTTTTGAAAAATATAAACAGTTTCCTCACTTAGGTTTTGGGTTCAGTAGGTCGATCACGTAACGCATTGTACGAACGTCGGGTAGGTCTAAATGTCACTTTTTATATGAAAAATTGACGTGATTACCCCTCAGGACGGCGAATGAGAGACTTTCCTTGATCCGTCTCATATTACATAAAATATCTAAAAAAATCGTGGTAAACTGACACTGGCAATGATATTGACAGCTGCAGCAGCTATATTTGTCATTGCCAGGGTCAGATATTTAAAATATTTTTGTAATATGAGACGGCTAAAGGAAAGTGTCTTATTTGCCGTCCTTAACCCAAAACGTAAGTGAGGAAACTTTTTATATTTCACAAAAATAATTGACCCAGCTGAAAAGTCTGCAACTTTTTTCTGGTGCTAAGGAAGGTTATTCCTATCACCAAAAAATAAACAGGCACTTTTAAAATATTCATCCATTCCCAATTCTCGGCTTTGGCTACCTTACTTACCATCAGGAACAACACCACATATTATGGTTGTGATTATTTAATGCGGCTGATTTTATGTAATACTGCCATTGAAATTGCAATCTTCCACCTTGGACGTTAGAGTTGCTTTTTAAATAGACGACTTTGATGCAATTTGGCCAACTGAAATAATTTCAAGCTTATCTACTGAGCAGGTTGTGGTGTTGTTGTGGATAAGGTCTGTTTATTTGTTCTTGTATATTTGGTCATAGCAGAAGGCACTTACTCGTAAGTTCGTCGTTTTTTTTTTGCGGATATCTTACACAAATTGTCCTAGTCCCAAACTAAGCAAAGCGTGTACTATGGGTACTAGACGACGATAAACATACTTATATAGATAAATAAATACTTAAATACATAGAAAACATCCATGACTCAGGAACAAATATTCGTGCTCATCACACAAATAAATGCCCTTACCGGGATTCGAACCCAAGGACCTCTTGCTTCGTAGGAAGGGTCACTACCAACTAGGCTAAAGCAGTCGTCAAAATATAGAAATATATTTTATAACAATGATTCGCCACTGCATGATTAACTTTATATGCGCCCTATTACTGGGCGATTAATATGAAAACGTCAATATTACGTCTTATCTCAAATGTGATTAAATTTAATTACGTCAATTATTCTAGTTGTTGGTGTTGAAGTGTTCGTTTGCCACTTAGATATCAATCTACACTTGCTATAAAAACATGTAATCTATGGATACTATTGAATACGTACTTATGCGAAAATATTTTTTACCTACCTAAGTGATGGAAAACGGACACTGTAGCCTATAGACGCCTAACGCAGTTAATACCTACCATTTATTGAATTGAGGATAAGCTGTCTCCACCGCGAACCCTCAAATCAGTAGGACTATACATCAGGCCTATCATGCCTTAAGACTCAAGATGGAATTCCCCTGTACCTTACCTTTCTAACGTGCAATAAAAATAATGAGTTAAATTCAGTCAATTTTCACACTTTGTTTGACTAAACATAATGTAAGTTATTTAAGTACCGCAGACTGCTCCAAACGAAGGATTGCATTGTTCCGAAACATTGAATGACGTCATAGATGTCAATAAAAATTAAAAGAGATAAAGTATCGTTTAAGACAATAGCAAAATATGTGCATAATACACATCAATAAACAATAACGTCAAAACTAAACGCATACGCCCAAATCTCACTTCATATTTGTCATAACTGTCACAAGTAACCATATGCGCGGTTTAAAAGCCATAAATCGTAGTATGTTAATTCATCAGCTATATGCATAAACATATACATCAGCATAAGCGTGGTGCTATATTTCAATCGCTGTTAATGTTCAGATCGGCTGACGGTATGCTAATAAAATAGAAAATAACCAATAGTGTATGTTTACGTTTTTATTGCTTTATAACGTATCGAATTAAACAACCGGCACATTGCGAATCGGACTCGCGCACGAAGGGTTCCGTATCTATAAAAACAGCAAAAAAATCTCGTTTGTTGTATGGGAGCCCCTTAAATATTTATTTTATTCTGTTTTTTAGTATTTGTTGTTATAGCGGCAACAGAAATACATCATCTGTGAAAATTTTAACTGTCTAACTATCACGGTTCTTGAGATACAGCCTGGTGACAGACGGACAGACCGACAGACTGACAGACGGAGAGCGGAGTCTTAGTAATAGGGTCCCGTTTTACTCTTTGAGTACGGAACCCTAAAAAAAGAAGATTTGTTAAATAAACTTTTCCGAAAGAGTTAGGTACTAATAATGTCCATGAATAATTCATCAAACAATTTCGCACTCAATTTCAAAAAGGCATATTACTAGTTAAGGAACTTAAACAATCGGATTTCAATCAATATATATAAACAGAGCGCGTTTTCTAATTGGCTAGGTTATAAAGTCATGCAGAATATCAAAATGTTAGATGTAATAAATTATCAGACAAAGAATCAGACACAATAGATCAGGCAAATATTAGGGTATATATATGTTTAAACTTGCCTCAAAGACGACGGTTTTTACTTAATAAAATATAAATCTAAATAATACCTCTAAAAGGTGTATGATAACTCGTTGCCCTAAAACCCAGTAAATCCGACAGGTTTTAGCAGCAAATTCTAACTGCCTTATTTGGCCGCTGTTAAAGTGGACAAGTGTTGATCTAGACTGGATTTCGCACCTGTTTTCTGTTTTGATTCTAGTTTTGGCCGTTCCTGTCAACTGGTCTAGAATTCTAGATAAATGGTTACGTGTTACGAAATTGGGTACCGAAACCTTATTGTAGGTAGTAAACTAGATATTTTACCAAGTTCCAAATCCATTTTTAATTTTCGTGGGTTTCTCTTTATATGCGCTTCTGCCTTAGGTAATAATTGGTCTCCGCCATTTTCGTTTTGGACCATATCGGTATATACAAGTAGATTAGCAGACGTTATTCTTATTTGTAGTAATTTAACTATTTGGGAGACTGATATAACTTATGTGTATATATACATATACGTACAGATACCAGTGTTGGGCGTAATTAATTACTTTTTGTAATTTAATTACAAATTACACAATTATTAATTCAATTACGTTAATTAAATTGAATGTAATTAAAATTTCATGTAATTGAAATTACTTTGTAATTTGTAATTGTAATTACATTTATATGTAAATTAAATTACTAAATTACTTTAAGTCAACTTTTTTTATAAACAATGAGAAGCATACGTGTTTACTTGGTCTGATTGCAATGATGTAATAATCAAAACAATAAATGTGTGTACCTATATTTATATTTATTTGAATTGACTGAACCACAAAACTAATACTGTTGTTAGGTTAGACCGGACAGATATAAAAATGTAAAATTAGTTGCATACAACACGTATATTTTTTTTTTATTTCAAGCTAAACCTTGCAAAGCTCTTCGAAAACAAAGTTATTACACTCATACACTCTTAATAAAACAAAAGTAATTTGTAATTTAATAAGTAATTAATTGCAAAATGTAATTAATAAATAATTAATAATTACATTTTGTAATTGTAATTGAAACTTATAATTACAATTTAATTTTCCCTGTAATTATAATTTGTAATTGCAATTACTTTTTGTAATTGTAATTATTAATTAGTAATTCAATTACGTTTTGCCCAACACTGACAGATACTATATTCGTATAGAAATTCAGATTCTCAACCATACGTATAACGTGTTATTTTTGGTAAAACGCATTGTCCACATAAACGGCTCCTCTTATATAAACCTGTGAGATTTAATAATTAGCTCGCATGTACAAAAGCTGTGAACTTGACTGACTTGATTGAACTTGATTGACTACACGAAACATAACTTTTGTTTCTATCACTGAATTTGTTTTTACGCTGATACAATCTGTTTTGCACTCAATAAAAATGAATTTCGATCAAACCAGCCTTTAGGTACTATTAAGGGCTCAATACAAAGTGTGAATATTAAATTGCACTTTGCGAGACAGCAATGCACGTAACGTATGCGCACTTTAAACAGCCAATCAAAAAACAATATCCATTATTGGTGGCTAGTCAATTATTGATGCAGTTTTAACTTGCAGACAGATCTGGGAATCCAAAAACACCGTAATACGGAAACCATGTTGGTATTTACAATTCAATGTGCTTTACGGGCTATTTTAGATATTTTACCGTTAATAACATTGAACGGCGCATAGTTAAGTGTACCTCCCGAAAAGGGGTAGCCCTCGTACTCAGTTTATATGTAAATAGGTAGGTAGGTATACGTACATTAATTATTGTAGGTACCGCCGCTATTTCCAGCAGTCCTAGCATGGACGTCCAAATTAACACAACATTTCTCAACGTTATAAAATAATCAATGCACTTACTCGTATTTATCTGCCTATAAGTTAGATCAGAAATGTGATAACGTAACTTTTGAAAGGTACGTCAGTAGGTCGATCACGTAACGCATTGTACGAACGTCGGGTAGATCTGAATGTCACTTTTTATATGGCAAATTGACAGTTAAATTGTACCGACGCGCGTTCGGAACGTTACGTGATTACCCCCCAGGACAACTCAACTATCATTTTGCCAAGCAAAAAGTTACTTTTAGCAAAGTGATATCTACCTGCAGGTCGATCACGTAACGCATTGTAGGCGCGTCAGGTAGGTCTAAATGTCACTTTTTATATGGAAAATTGACAGTTAAATTGTACCGACGTGCGTTCGGAACGTTACGTCATTACCCCTCTGACGTACGTACAATGCATCACAGAGTGGTAATCAGTAATCACGTAACGTTTCGAACGCGCGTTAGGACAATTCATCTGTCATTATTTCATATAAAAATCGACATTTAGATCTACCTAAAATGCGTAACGAGGTCGATCACCTGCAGATTGAACGTTCGAAATAGGTAATATCATCATATCATCCGAAAGACGTCCACTGCTGGACATAGGCCTCCCCCACATAGGTATAGTTGACGTCAATTTTATAATTACACCTTTTCACCTTACGCCATTGTAAAACGGCGGGAAATGTTTAGGTATCTTTGAGGTCGACTATAGCCCATAAAATATGATATCGAATCGTAGGATCCCAGCCAGTCTCCAAAAATCAACCGAGCCTTATTATAAATAGGCAGCTTATTTCCTAATTTCGTTGGGAGCCGCGAGATATTTTGAGCCGCAACAATTTCCAGGGAATCCGGGCAATCCCGGGCATTCGCGAATGCCTCGGAATTCCGGGATCCGACGATTAATCAAGGGCAACACTTCATCGCGATTATAAGCTTTTAAATATCGGGGGGTGTGCCGGGGTAAATTAGCTGGCGGTGAAAGCTGGAGCAAAGAGGCTGGGGGTGTGGGTATCGATATTTATACTCCAAATAGTGTTGGGAAGTACATAGTGTTGTACGAAGAGCCTGGGAAAGCTTTATCTCAAACATGCAATGGAATATTCACATTATGTTCCTTATTATCATAACGCAAATTTTGGGTGCAAAATATCCCATTTTGGGAGAGTTAATTCCATAATGATAGAGGTATGTCACACAGATTAGAACTGAAGGAACAGTTAATAGTAGTATTATATACAGCTATTATTTATTTCATTGCATGATTTTTTAAAACCACATTGGCGGCAGACAAAACTACGGCCCACCCGATGGTTAGGGCTTACCATGGCCCATGGAAGCTTCAGGGGACTCGCATGCGCGTCATCGACTAATGTTTAAGAATATTTATTTATGATACAAGTGCGGAAAGTAGATGATTCCCAACGAGTGACGATGACCAAAAACACGACCGTCAGGGAGTGTTTTTGATCGACTCGAGTTGGGAATTACCTATCCGCACGTGTATAATACAACATTTTACAATGTATCATGCAAAGAAATAAATGACATAAAAGATGAAATTTTAATTCGGCTTCACCTTGCCACTCTTCTCTTTGGCATAGTGCGATCTGGGGTTCCAGCATATTTGCTGAGTAGACTTGTATGGCCCAAGAGTGCGCGTAAGGCGATGATTCTGGTGCCAATGCATCGGACCACGGCGTTTCGAGGTAGTTTTAGGTTCGCGGCGTCCAAGTGTTGGAATGATCTCCCTCCACCTATTCAAGGAGCGTCTAGCAAGTACATACCTTTAAGCGTCAGCTTAAGGGCTATTTGTTGACGCTCCAAAAATCCCAAACCCAATCCTAACCCATCCAGCACTTTCCTATCCCAACCGTGTCACGTTTTGTGCTTTGTGTTTTTCTTTCTATCCCATTTGGCTACTGGTACATATTTCACAAATTTATTACATTTATTATTTATTATGTGTATACAATAATTATGTGTTTATCAATGGTCTTATGTTGTGTTGCGTTCCGTGGGTCACGTACGGTGCTGTCTGAAAATCAGCGCTGTAGGTGTCTGTCTGACACCTCGGCATAATGCTGAGACAGTGACCTATTCACTGCCACGAAGACACACACAATATGTGTTAAATTGTAATGTATGCCTACTCCCTTTGTCTCTGTGTGTCTTTTGTGTAGTAAATAAATGTATTCTTTCTTTCTTTTTCTTAATTGTCACGAAATCTCATTCCCGCATAGTGTCCCACTTCTCGTGTTTATGTCAGGGACTGATTTCGGTTACGGTTATACCGGTATGTAACCGGTATTCCATTACGGCACCGTTATGTCGTAAAGGTTATGCGCGCCGCGCGAACATAACGGTACCGTAACCGTTTTGAAATAACGGTTAGCGGTACCAGTTTAAAACGATACCGTAACCTTTATAATACCGGTCTTATAAAGGTTATCGAGAAAAGTAAGCGAGCTGGCACTCTACAGAGGAAGCATTGGCTACTAAACATTTAAAGACTAAAAGACAAAGCAGCAGAGCCTTTGCCGGCGGTTTGGCAACAACCCCAGGCCAAAGTCGATATATCGGTACCTTTAAATAGCGGTTACGGTACCGGAAAAAATAAAGGTACCTTTATATTTCGGTAGCGAAATATAAAGGTTCCGCTACCGAAACCGCTATTTGACAACCGATATGACGTCATACCGTTAAAATAGAATACCGGTATTTTTCGGTTATTCAGTCCCTGGTTTATGTTGAACCATATAAAGGGGCTCTTTCAGAACAAGTGCATTGTAAATACATACCTTGGCGTGAAGGATTTTTCGCCTGTGCAGTAATGTAAGTACTATTAATCACTGGTTAATGACCAAGTCTGATTGCATGTTTATATAATTTCAATTTATTGTCATGTTTAAAATAGAATTCTCTTGACATTGTGAACTGTAATTATTATTATATATTTAATTTTTTATTTTCTAAATCTTTAATTGTGAAATTCCTTATTTTTATTTTTGTTCTTAATTCTGTATGACATCTACTTACTATTGATTTTGTATAAAGCAATTACGCTGCTAAATAAATTTTATATGTTTAAATCTGTTTGACATATATAGGTATTTAATATAAGAACACATGTGCCATTTATTATTGTAATTGTTTTCCTGTTTTATTTTTTTGTACGCCGCAAGGTAGAACATAGAGGACTCTCAACCTAATTTAAGATCTACAATGTATACATACCTATGTTTCACAAAATAAATTACTTACTTACTTACTTACTTACTGGCTGCATTGCTGCGACGAGGAGTAGAAGATAACCTATACGTTGGGTGGAGACGGTACCTGTGACTAGAGCTACACTAAAACAGCATGAACCAAGCCACCGAGCAGCTTGGAGAGCGATGGTGAAGAGCGGCCACATCCGTCACGTGCAGGGATTGTATAACCGGTTTTTTTTCAAAAACCTCGAAATAACCACGTTTATACTTATACTATTTATACTTCATATGTAGGAATCACTTGTGTTTTGAGGTAACGAGTGCGTATTAGTAGATTGCCCAATTAGAAAATGAAAAATTATCAAAGAACGAAAAAAACCGGTTACAGTTCCCATACAAAAAATAACCGGTTACAATCCCTGGTCACGTGACTTCCCTCAGCCATGACGACACGACAAAAGAGAAGTGGTAAACAACGTCCGGGTCCATTTGTAATGATAATAGAGTGAGAGTGAGTTGCACCAAACTGTCTGTTATCGTAAGCGGTGTTCGTTAGAATCTGAATGTATGGAAAGTTTGACAAGCTCAGATTTCCGTTCCGTTTACATTGAGAATTTAAGGAACACCGCTTGATTACAAACGGTTTGGTACAGTACAATACAACGCACCCTAAGACAAATCTAATTGCGTTATATTTTTATAAGCAATATAACTTACATACCTACATATCTTTGGTTGTGATTAGTCATTAATGGTTAAAAAAACACGGTAGGCCAAATTTAATTTCAATGACAAATGGAAATTCAAATTGTAATCAGACTTCAGTTTTAAAATTGTTGTCCTACAGTCAAAAGGTAGTTTATTGCGAAATATACTTAATGAAAATTATTTCGGTCTTATAAGAATATAGGTATTGCAAAACAGTGTATACAACTAAAACTAACGTTTTGCTTGATTCGTAAAGTCTTCCAATAAAGAAACTTTAAAACAAGACAGCCTCAGCAATTTGATTGCCCATTTCACGATTCTTAAGTAAAAATTGAATACACAAGAGTCTTAAAACCATCGATATTTCAGCATCACTACACAACCCTTTCCCTCGCGAGCGCAGCGGAACGGTTAACTAAATTAAACTGACTGTGAACTGCCGCAGGGTTAACTATTCCATTTCGTTTATTGCGCAATTCCCTCAGCCCTCTGCTTAATAAAGATATAGGGCCTATTAGCGTATTTTTAAATAGACAACTTAATACTAGACGATGACTTGGTCATTTAATGAGAGCCTCGCGGAGGCCACTTGCAACTTGCAAATAGTAAACGGAACACAGTAGTATTATCCGGAATTAAGAGTTGTTGCCGTTGATCATGCAGAAAATATCTAAGGCAGGAGTCGCGGCAGAAGGAGGACTGCTTAAAACTGTACGCGAATGGCTCAAAAAAGGAGTGTCGAAAGAAATAATCATAATCACAATGATGACCCGCGGTTTAATAGCGGATGGCACCCGAAGAAAAAAAATAGGATAATTACACATAAAGCAATAAGGTACATAGTGACAGCCTCTTTTTCGTGAGAGGAAGCCTGTTCCCAGTAGATATGGAGATGACAATGATTGCCCTTGAGAAGAATACTTGCGAATAGCAAAACAGAACAATTTGTTAAACAAAAAAATGCATTGGTTTTCAGGGCAACTTGAGATAAAAAATAAAACTTAACTTAACCTACTATTAATGGGAAGGAGGGATCGCTGTGATCATTATGATAAATATGATAATTACAAATCAGGTTTAAGGTAAATATGTAGGTGTGACGACAATTTGTAAAGGGTATAATAATATTCAAAATCTTTTGGATTGCCCGTTTATTGAATAGGGTCATTGTGCATTTTGTGAAGTTGACAATGAGAAATGTGAATCATACACGATTTTTCTGGGTCTAGTTTAATACCAATATGCACTAGCCCAATGGATCAGCCGTCGTTTTAGTGAGTAATAAACTCTCGGTAATTATCGGCTCGCCCAGCGTGTCCCATTTCCTCTAAATTATAGGATTCGACGCGATTCTGCGTTTGCGCATGTGGGTACGGCAGACGGGCGTTTGAGACGCGTGGTTTTCGAAAATGGATTGGTAAATTCAGATAGATTTACTAGATATCTGTCTAAAAAATATTTTAATCGTATAGTATAAACAAGTAGATAATTATAAGTAATTATAAGAACAATAAGTTGTATTTATTCATAACAACTAATTAATTACATGCCAAATAAGTATAAATTATACATTCAAAAATATGTAACATCTCAGTACTTTTTAAATGCATTATTTAAAATATAGAGCTTGAATATTGTTATTATTATTCATTATACTAACTAGAATCTTCTTCTTCTACGTAGCGTTACCCCGGCCTTTGCCAGGGTCCGCTTTCCTACTCGCTTTCCTTCACTTTGCACGATCCAACTCTATTAATGACAATTAAAAAAAATCCTGAATTAAATTAAAACTATATCAGATCTAAAAATGGCATTGTACCGACCGATGATGCTGGCGCCATTTCCTCGCTGAATTGCAATGCTGATAAGTTAGACATATTAATGTTTTTTTGCTGAAATTACAATCGACAAATCTATAAAGATACTAAAATGTTTGATAATTGTCTCCGAAACACTCACATCTTTGTCAAACATTATAATCTAAAAATAACTGAGCAAGGAGCCAAGGACCGTTTGATTTTGTCTCGAAACAATCATACATCTCCATTTTTCTATCTGATCCCTGAAACTACCCTTAAATCAAACCCCCTTTGTCTAATCCGAGACCGCAACAAACAATAAACGGGACGTGAAACATTCAGAAATAATCGGAATCAGAAGCATATATCAACGCGCGGCGGTAAATCTCCCTATCTGCCTAACTGTAACATATAGCGTCGACGCTAGCATGCTCCGGCAATCCCCATGTGTCCTTATTTTATCTGAGTCAAAACTAACTGTAGGAGTCTACCAGCCAGAGAAATAAGGTATATTTTTAATACTTTTTTTTTTAATTTTATCACAGGGTAACGTATATCATGTAGACTTCGCACATGACTTGTATGAATGAGATTTTGTCTGACATGAAGATTAAATACCTGTATGGGTTAGTTGCGTAGTTTTAAATACACGTTCAATGTTCGGATCAAATGTTTAATATTTAAAGTATTTCTTGTTTTCTCAAAGAACAAATTATAGGTATTCATTCAACCCATGAATTTCGTTTTATTTTTCGTACTACGCCTAATCGTTATGAGTTAAAAATGCTGTTGCCGTAATATTTTAAAATAAAAGTGCTTTTCATTAGGTTTTCTCAATAACTGAAATGCAAGCTCGTATGATAACAATCCCTAATTTTCTATTAACTTCAGATACAAGAATAAAGACTGTAAATAACTGACTCCAAATTAACAATGCGTATCGTTGATAAATATTTTTTATTTTCATTTGTTTTCTTATAGCTGTGGACTGCTGTCATATAATCTTCGTACACAAGCGTGCATGCTAGGGCGACACATGCAGGAGGATCAGTCCCGCGTGAGTTGTAAATCTATACGTCGCAGTCGGTATAGCTGACGACTCATCTAGTAAGTGCTCAAGGTGCGGAGCTACGGGATGGGGAAAGGGTAGTCTTAATACCTATGGCTGTTATTGAAGATAATTTTATAATTGTGTTACAGGTAAACTTCTTGTCATATTTACTTTATCTGTCACAAATCTTAAAGTTTTAGTCGGACTTTGGTAACGTTCAAAACAGTTTTTAGTTTTGAACGTTACCAAGGACTAACTAGGACTAGGAGTAATTTAATACGTGCGTGTTACCAATACCACCATTGATTTTAGGGCCACCATATCAATTTGCCGTAATGCTGGACTTATGGCCGGCGCTGATGCTGTGAAATACTAAATTTCACACTAATTTAATGTATTGACAAACGATACAATACTTATCTTACGTAGGTTGTATAGAATATGGTAGTTGACTGTATATCGTGCCTCAACATATTTTTGCTATTTGAATGATTAAACATGCTATGATGGCAGTGAACATTGTATATTTAAGGAAATGTTAATATTTGATTTTTTATTCTATAGGTTAAGTTAACTGTAAGTTTTTACTTTGCCCTAATAGGGTACATGCTGTACTTTATACCCTTGTAATATCTTGTAATACCATGGTTTGAAAACAATAAATCGTCGGGTGACAAGCAACAGTCACTACCAAAACTGTCACTGCTCTTCAAAACCTCGTATCTCGGTACGTAGTCGATATCGAGAAACAACCTTTGATTTAAGTATGTATTTGTTACAAGTTTTGCTTGTCACCCGACGAAATTAATTATGAATTATTAAATATCTACATTAAGGTCACAAAATAATAAACACCGTTTGAACATAGAAAGTCTGTCTCTAATTCTTCCCTATTCCCTGCAAACATCATACTTAGAAAGCGTTTTTGAAGTTTATTATAAAGTTGATGATTTGACTGTCGCTCAATATTTATTTATTAATTTTATAAAACATTTTTAAGAAGGGTGTCACATTAGATTATACCCCTATTATACCTTTAACTGTCTAGTGTCCATCAATGGCCTAACCCTGCACTTGCTCCAGCGTTTTTTTCCCCGCCCGTCTGCCTCCGCCACGACGCCCGCGCGCGCAACCTACGGCCCGGGATTTATCGACGCCTGCGCGACGTTATAATTACGTGTTGCACCTAATTGTGCCGCGAACATGCGGTAATGACATGGAGTAGGTTGCAAGTGAATGTCGATTGTCAAAGTGTGTTTTCCCTCTAAAATGTGTTCTATGCACGAGTAACACGTAAAACTGTTTTTCACTTCAGTTCAGGGTTATATTATTTTTTGTATGAATTCGCGTATAGTCCTTCTTGTGAGCACGCACATTTAAAGCTTAGTTTTGCTGAACTCATACTGGTATTTATATGTACGGTCAACCAATTTGATTCCTAGGCCATCATAGAACCTTGCCGTTGTAAATGCTATGTCAATACGGGTTACTAGGATTATTGCGTCGCTATGTAGCAGTTAAAATGACAGGGTTCTACGGTGGCCTAGGAATCAAATTGGTTGACTGTACGTTGACTATGACGGGAACATAACTTTTATTTGTACCAGCTGTTTATATGTACAGTCAAGGCCAAAAATGTGAATACATACAAATTGCTCAAAATATGTCCCATGGCTCTTATATCGCCGAATTAGTTTTAGTACATGTACCTATATGTAGGTACTTACCTGAGACAATTAATTCGATACATATTTTGGTAGGTACTAGACTGAACCAAAATTGTTAAGAGGATTGTGAAGTGCCGATACGCGGCACCAGTAGGTATTTAAAAAAAATCTATCTGTTTCACATCGCTCTGTGCCTCACCCGTATCGTGCGATAGAGAGAGTAGCTAGTCCTGGAGGCAATTGCCTACATTTCCTTGTTGAAATATTGTTCCGGGTGATAACGTTTTTACCCCCTAAACCTTTATGAAATGAAATAATTTTGGTATTATTAGATTCAGTACACTATAATCTATGTCTCTACGTTTTCTTTTTTTAGCAAATCAGATTAGATTAATTAAAAAAAAAAAAACGATAGACAAAGTTTTTAAGTCAAAAATATAGATTTTTAGATGCTAATTACTTTTACCGCAAGCAATATTTCTTAAAAATCAAAACGTACAGACCTAGTTTTTTATTATATCTACAACATGTCCAAAAATTATAGTAATCGAAGAATGGTTACGGGGTGAAAAACGTTATCGCTTTTTGTATGAAAAATTACAGGTTCACAATCCTCTTAACAAATGTATTGTCTACAGGAAAGACGCCTCTATTCGTTCTTAATTGTGAACTTTTAATTGCGTATATATATGTAATTCAGGGTGCGTTGTAATATTTACATTATTTATGTAGATGTTGCATGCCGTAAGGCTATGCTGCATTTGTCTTATAATAGTATTTTTCACAATCGTGTTATAATAGAGAGCTTTTTAGTCGAGTACCGTGTTTAGGCAACGAAGCTTGCTGAGTGGCCTAAGTAAGGTACGAGATTAAAAAGCTTGATTATAACACTATTGTGAACAATACTTTTTGTACGAGTTCATTAAAATTAATTTTCTACGAGTCAACTGAACTAATTAAACAAACTCGATACTGTTGAAACGAAGTGCAGCCTATCGCTCGTACGCGCGTTGATATCTTAAAAGACATCTACGAGCGTACGACATCAACGAGTAAACTCAATAATCAAAGTGATTCTATTGGTCCAATTGATTACAGTTCGGTAAAGCAGCCACGTGATTTGTCGAATTTATTTTAGTTCTATTTTCAAATTTCTTTCGGTTGTCTGGACCGTATCGAAACAGTTATTTCGATTGTTTCGACAGTAATATGGACTACAACTATGAAAAGAGTGACGTTGCAGTATTATCTATGAAATCTTGATACACGTTATGCACTAGAGCATAAAACTTATCTATTTTGTACAGCTTACACGTAGCATAAGGGCAAACTTTTTAGGCATGAGAAGTGAAATGTATTTATTTATAATAATTACATAGGAAAATGAATAATTAAAAGTCCGTGCTATATGTCAGTTAGTGTAAATGACTGCTACTCATTACCATAAGTACCAATTAGTAATGCCAATGCTTTATTAGCCTTGTTCACGTCATTGTGCTCAGTTAAAGAAACAATCATTATTATGCTTAGTAATAAATATTAAAATCCACCTGATAACCGCATTTTAATTCCCATTATTGTTTCACGATCGGATCAAAAAATATTGTTTATCAAAAGATTTAGGTCAATCAATTGTGTCAGTATTTGGTCTCGGTGCAATAGGCTTGTTGCGTGGTGTTAAAATTGATAACGTCGTGTTGCTAAATGGATAATAACCATCAAATAATTGTAATAAAGTATAAATTACAAAATATAATTCAAATCATAAAAAGATAAATTGTGAACCTTGTAAGTTTAGAAAAAAAAGTTTATTTATTTATTGTCCAAGAGTACATTTAAAGGTACCAATAAAATCCTTACGCTTTTATAGAAACAAATTTGTACGACAACTATGGACCTAAACGCAGTATTTTGCAACCGAAACAGCAATTTACTTCATTTTCCATGCAACGGTTAGTACAAATTGCACGGTGTGACGTCATATTTAAAAGCCAATCAGTATGAAGCGTTTCGGCTGCTGTCAGCGAGGTCCGTCTTTATCTCGATTTTTTGGGTATTAATGTCCTTTAAATGTAGTTGCTTCCATACAAACATTTATTCATCTACAAAAACTGGTTCGAATGGCATCGTAAACAAATTTAAGCCCATTGAATCTGATATTGAAAAAAAATATCCAAAGGTTTCACCTGATTGACCACGTGCCCAGCCATGCATTATGTATAATTTTTTCGTGAACAAGTAAAACACATCATTTTCAAACTAAAAACAGATTCCGAGGAATTGAGAACCTCCCACTTTTTGAGTAGTAATGTATAGGTACCGTTTTACGAATACACTAGCTGCCCGCGCGGCTCCGTCCGAGTTACCTAAGTGTTATTTACCAGTCAACCTTAAAGTTATGAAGGGAGATAGGGGCGGGCGGAATCAAATCTCGCTCATATTTGGAGCTGCCTCAATAAGGAAGTACCTCCACCTCAGAAGACCCCTGCAGCTAGAATACTATAGCGGCTCTGTGAGCTATAGAACTCGCAAGCCAGATTTTTTTAAGTAAAACGGGACCCTATTACTAAGACTCCGCTGTCCGTGCGTCCGTCCGTCCGTCCGTCCGTCCGTCCGTCTGTCAGTCTGTCACCAGGCTGTATCTCACTGATACCGTGATAGTTCCAGCTGAAATTTTCACAGATGATGTATTTCTGTTGCCGCTATAACAACAAATACTAAATACACAGATTAAATAGTTTTTTTATAGATAATGGTACGGAACCCTTCGTGCGCGAGTCCGACTCGCACTTGGCCGGTTTTTTTAATTTCATAAAAGTGACACGGGAAAAAAATCTATACAAGGTAAATCGTGTATTATTCAAATGGGGCAGTGAGGGAATATACCGAAACTATAAGAGATACGGAAGTCACGAGCCCGATTTAAGAAAAAAATAAAAATGCATTCATAGTTTTAAATAAACCCGGTCAAATCTGTCAGATGATCTATTTCCGTACTTTAAACTATGAAATACGGCATTTCCTGTGATTGTAGATACAGGATTCCTTTGCATCAATTGTTCCTTACGCACTACTAATTTACGCAAATAAACGAACTTTGAATTTTACTCCAATGTAAAAATGTGAACTCCTACGTCACCAAGTTAACTATCCTCCCTGTAAATATTGCACAACTAGGCATTGTCTGGCAGTCAAGCCGCAAAGGCATTTATTGTACGAATTTCACGCTCGCACGTGGGGTCCTGCGTAGCGCGACTGTGCCGGTTTGATACTTGATGAAATTGTTATTGCATTTTTTTATATAAGAATGTAGATGCAAAACACCGAGTCATCATAACGGCCTCCGTAGCCCAGTGGGTAGTAACTCTGCCTACGAAGCTGGAGGTCCCGGGTTCGAATCCCGGTCAGGGCATTTAGGTATTTGTGTATGTATCACGAATATTTGTTCCTGAGTTATGAATGTGTATGTATATAAGTATCTATATGTATGTATCTATTATATATATCATCGCCTTGTACCCACAACACAAGCCTTACTTGAGCTTACCGTGGGCCTGGGTTGATTTGTGTAAGATTGTCCCGTAATATTTATTATTATTATTATTTATTTGCGATAATGCATCAAGCCAAACAGAACGTCAATATTACATAGCTTAGACCTGTTCTCTTAAAATATGTGATGGTGCCAAACAATCCCACAGCCCACTTGAACTTGGTTTGCCAACAAACCGCATTGTGGTTTGGCAGATGAATTGTACCTATGTAAATTTAGCTATAAGCCTTAAAGAGAATAAAAGTTAAAAAAAAAAACTAACCAGTATATTATAGCTATGAACACTTGTTCCACTGCTGGTGTCACATACCATTTGTCTACCCTTTGGGTGTACGATTAATCGCTGTGTAGACAGTTTATTTTATTCGGCAATACTTTACCCTTTGTTCTAAGCCAAGTCGTTTTTGTGGTATTATTTTATGGGTTTTGGACATTCTGGGATTGCTACAGTCTGACTCTCAAAAACCATAAATATAGTATCCATTCCCCTACGCACTTTATAAGTGACGTGATGTTGTAGAAATATATTTTGTAGGAGACATACATATACACAATACATTAATTTTATCAAAATTGGTCAAGTTATCTATGACTTGCACATCATTTTGCAGTAGTAACTAGACGAGGGATGTACATCAACTATCAAGTCTTATCTTATCTTATCTAGGTGAGGGCCCTTTCGGATGCACTTCGACCCAGTGGGATCTTTTGTGCATTTGCCCTCTCATTTATACCTGCTCCCAGGCTTGCTCCATCATTTCCACAAAGCGGATGATGCAGTTCGCCGGGAGCCTTGAATTCCTTTGGTTGCGGGTAACCGTTACCAAAGTAGTTCATTCTTTGTCTGGCAATGGCATGACATTCACACAATAAGTGTTCCATAGTCTAATCCTCCTCGCCACACATTCTACAGTCTAAACTATCAGATAGTCCCATCTTGGCCAAGAGATACTAGAACTATCAAGTCTAGTTAACCCTCTAACAGCGCATCCCCAACCGCAGATCACGGGAAGGGTTACGCACTTTCGTCACGCTTGTCGCCGCGTGCGCACCCCACAACGACCACCCAAACTACAGACTAAGAAACAACACAACACAATGTTTATAAACTGCGAGTTTAAGAGCTGTTGCTGTATGACTTTCGTTTAGACTGTGGTCCGTTTAGAGTATAGTCTGTGTAGTGTGTACTGGCTGGAAATCCACCCTTTTCGTCACGCGGTGAATAAAAATACTAATTTTAAACAACAATGCCGATGGGTAACTAGTTCCTTGTGCAAACAAATTGCTCTATTCTTGCAGTGTTCGGTCGGTGCTGTGAACAAATATTTGGGTTATTTTGACTTTGGTTTGCATGATTTGAATGACAATCTAATCAGGGGAGTTTTTTATTATTTTGAACATGATTTTTTATAAATTTATACAGATTTTTATTTTTAAAGTATTAATAAAATACTGGACATTTAAAATTTACAAACACACATGAGGCATAGAAATTCTCACATTTTTTATCCCCCTAGGATAGGCAGTGAAGAAAACATGTAGGTACTTTTGTACATATTTTTCACTTTAAATAGTTTCGAAGTTTTATTGCTTATTGAATAATAACCAAACGACTACCTGCAAAATTTGATCGAAATAGAATTGGATGCACCGGAATGTACATTAATTATACTCGTACTTACCTAGTTTTTAGATTTGAGAAGTTTAGAAAATGTCATTGTAGATATAACCTGACCAGAGACAAGTTCTGACCAATGTGCATTCTAAACTGATAAACCAATAACTACTTAAGTCATTTCTTTAGAGAAAACTCGCTTTACTTTTCACACGAAGGGTGCAAATTGCTCAAGCGTACCAAATGAGCAAATATGATTTTGTTAAAAACGTCAGCAAAACGTCAGAATCAGAATGACACTTTAAAATGCGCTCAGCTTGCTGTCGTAATTGTACATTACGAGTATGTTGGTTGAAAGAGAACCTTATCCTCTGAGTTATAAGAACTGAGGAAGGTGCAAATATAAATATGTTTGTACCTATAGATTGTGTGACGGTCTTTGAGATACTTGAGTTATTTAAAAGGGGAAGATCGGAAAAAATCTAAAAAAATATTTAATAGACAAGTATCTAGAAACAGAATTTATACTATATATAGGTAGGTAGAGTAACGCTACGGTAGCCTAGTTGTTCAGGCATACGGCTGTCAAGCGGCGGTCGTGGGTTCGAATCCCGACTCGTACCAATGAGTTTTTCGGAACTTATGTACGGAATATTTACCGTTAGCTTTTCGGTGAAGGAAAACATCGTTAGGAAACCGGTCTAATCCCAAAAAGGTCTCGTTTTCCTTCTGGGCTGGAAGGTGAGATGGTAGTCGCTTTCGTAAAAATAGGGCCTATGCCAAATCTTGGCATTAGGTGTCAAAGCGGACTCCAGGCTCCTTTAGGGACACAACCGGGAATAATGCTAGGAGGATGATGATAATGAGGTAGAGTCAGATGGAGGGAGCTACACCGACAAGAGTCTAACTCTTAAATTTATGATGCTTTTCGTCAATTAAATCTTATGTTTAAACCAAGACGGTAACAAACAAACCTACGACCTGCCTGATGAAGCAGACCCCGCAGACTATAGAGGCTGTGGACTCTATAGACTACCAAAAAAAATTAAATTGTCTATGTAAAATTATGAAAAAATGAGTAGACGGTACAGTAGACGGCAAACTTCGTGCGCAAATGACCTTGCCTGCGCAAAGGCGAATTGTACGTGCAAGCTGCCCCCCCACTTCCCCTCATTTGCGCACGAAGTTTGCCGTTTACTGTACCCTTTATTGATTTGAAAAGTCGTTGCGTCGAAAGCTAGAGACAAATGAACTTCACTCTCAACAGTGCATTCTCTGCATCTCTGGACCTTACCTACTACATGCCTGTAATGGCAGATCTTCCTCTTTGTCATGTCCATCATGACTGAATACCATTGTACCAGTGTGTAACCACTATACGATAAATAAATAAAAATCGTGGTTGGTGATTTTCATTCGAGCACAAATGTGTTCCCTTTATAGATTCCGGTCCATCGCGTTCCTAACAACATGGTAATTTTTTTAAGACAATTCCAATAGGTCCTTAACACATTCAGTGTCGGGAACCCGTCTAACGGGCGCCTAGAAAAAACACGGGATATTCTGGGCAGTGAATGTGTTATGTCGACCTGTCCATCGTGCAGGTGTACAGCCACGTAGTGGAAGATACTCCACATTGATTTCGACTAAGCCGTCATCAAATACAACATACATAGACGATGATTAGAAATATCCGAACACGACAATATAATTTTCAGTCGGTCACGTTGTTCGCTCAAATGCATCTCTGAAATATTGGAAATACCACAGTAACACATGCTCAATCATCCCAACATTTCGATAAATTACAACTATTAGTGGCCATATGTAATTTTAAAACCAAACTCAACTGCAGAGGGTCACACCAACGACTCCAAAAAGTATTATGTCCTAATACGTTAATGTCGCTAACGTCATTATACAATGGGATGATCGTAAAACGCCATATGTGTACAATTCCCGCCTTCGCTAATCCCGCCATGATGGAAACACATTTTATAAATGTTAGACGTTATTTAATCTACTATATTGGATTTAGCTGTGGAGAGCTTTTGGGCAAATATGTGGTCAATAAGTTTACTGAGCGGTGTTTAAAGTTTCGAGTAGGTATACATTTGTTTACTACCACGATAGCAAATAAAAACCGACCAAGTGCGAGTCGGACTCGCGCACGAAGGGTTTCGTACATTATCTATAAATATATGTTATAGCGGCAACAGAAATACATCATCTGTGAAAATCTCAACTGGAACTATCACGGTATCAGTTAGATACAGCCTGGTGACAGACAGACAGACAGACATACAGACGGACAGCGGAGTCTTAGTAATAGGGTCCCGTTTTACTCTTTGAGTACGGAACCCTAAAAAAACGGCTTGCCTGGTGGTAAGCACGCAAAGTCGAACACAAGCGAATTGCCGACGTTTATTGATTTGACGAATCGTCGGGCAGTGAGTATGGTCGCCAGGACCATAGTATAAAGAGGGCAAAGTACGTTATCTTCATACAAACGCACCGCGCGCGGCTTGTATGAGTGTGCGATAGATACTCGTACTGTGGCGCACACATACAAGCCGCGCGCGTTGCGTTTGTATGAAGATAACATACTTTGCCCTCTTTGTTAGTACCTTACTCACTGCCAGAAACCCATAGGTACGTGGTGTTGTATGTACAGTCAAGTGCAAAAATATGTATCTATTTAATCCTCTCATAAATATGTACCGAAACCTTAATCCGCTGATATAAGAGCGTTGGGACACATTTATGAGTGAGTTGTATGCACCCATGTTTTTACACTTGACCACAGAATAGTATAATAGGCTTGACTCTACATACCTACACAGAATAAGTAGTCGGGCTGCTCCAATTAAATATGAGTGACATGAGATTCCGCTGTGCCCTACCTCATCTCTATCTATAAATGAGAACACATGTTCATATGCAATGATGTAATATAAAATATACGTAGATATGTTATAAGCGGTCCAAAATTGGCACACTTAAACTTGGTCAAGCTGTGCGCTTGCCATAGTTTTGCGTCGTCAATGGAAACGAATGCTGTCAGAATTTGGTGGCCATTTTTAAACACGGAATTTCGTGTAGACAACATATCTACCTACCTATTTTTTATATTACATCATTGTTCATATGTATAAGTCCTAACACGAACTTGTTTTTTTTTTTAATATATATTAGGGGACAATCTTACACAAATCGAATTATCCCCTTAGTAAGCTCAAAAGGCTTGGTATACACTAGACGACAATATATGTATATAAAAGATACATAAGGTAAACGTCCGAGTTCTCGACGCTGTACTAGTATATGGCATGGGCACTTTATGTCAAAGTGACATGGCTTAGTTTTATCATGACTTAATCCTCTTAGTTCGAATTTAACCCATATTGTTTTGACATAAAGTGCCCATGACATATACTAGTACCGCGTCGAACACTCGGACGTTTACCTTACTTAATAAATACATAAAAAACATCCAAGACTCAGAAACAAATATTCACGCTCATCACACAAATATTTGCCGTTACCGGGATTGGAACCCAGGACCTTCAGCTTCGCAGGCAGCGTCACTACCCACTAGGCCAGGGATCGGCAAACTTTCTAACCAAAGAGCCAACTTCAGTAAAACTATATATTATAAGAACTGTAAACAGCCATTTACGCCATGTTCGATCTCACATTTCCTTGAACCAATTTTTATGAGGGGTCCTCGAAGAGCCGCAAATGGCCCTCAAAAGAGCCGCATGCGGCTCGGGAGCCGCGGTTTGCTATCCCCTACACTGGGCTAACCGATCGTCAAACGTCGTGTTTGCATCGGTGCAAACACTTTGGAGGTCCAAAGCGTGCATTTTTCTAAGTGACGATTCACTCAGGATAGCTGGCGAGAATTGGATGCGACTGTTGTGTGGCAGCAGCGTGTAATTGAAGAGGCCCATCCAGTGGATTTCAGATACATCAGATCAATCATAGCATGATCTGTAGATCATGCTGCGAACGAGCACGAGCGAAATACCAAACCGATTCCAAATCAACACGATAAGCCAAATACATCCCTAGTGTAATTACACGACTTTGGTCACGTGTGATGTGTGAAAAATGGCGGATTCCCGCCGCGAAAGCACGTCGCGAATCCATCCATCATGTGACGTCACGGGGGTGTATAATGCGATACCGATGCGGAGAGCCACGCTACCTACACCTATTCTTGCGGCGACAATCGTATTGAATTTGAATATGGATTGTATTGGCAACGTTGTTGGTTCAAGTGTAAGCAATGTGTTTCATCTCAAATGACGTGCTAGGAAGTTCAAATATGTGCAGGAGACTACGATAACCTCATTTTTTTTTTTTTTTTTTTTTTTTTTTTTTTTTTAATAAATATTTGCGGACAATCTTACACAAATCAACCTAGTCCCAAACTAAGCAAAGCTTGTACTATGGGTACTAGACGACGATATAGATACTTATATAGAGAAATAAATACTTAAATACATAGAAAACATCCATGACTCAGAAACAAATATTCGTGCTCATCACACAAATAAATGCCCTTACCGGGATTCGAACCCAGGACCTCTTGCTTCGTAGGCAGGGTCACTACCAACTAGGCTAAAGCGGTCGTCGAACCTCATTTGTATTGTTTTTATTGAGGCAAAATGATAGGTCACTTGATAAGACACGACATTTTCTTTAGAAATATCATAGAAGGTAAGATCGAAGGATCAAGGGGTAGAGGTCGACCAAGGATAAGCTTTGTACAGCAACTAAAAGCAAAAGCAAATGTCTTGTCTTACCGGGACCTAAAGAAATTAGCCGAGGACCGAGAGAACTGGCGCATACTCCACCGACAAGAGCCAAGCTCTTAAATGTTGATGATGATACCTAAGATAACTTTGATTTGGTAAGCTTACTAAATCAAAGTTATCTTAGCGTCATGTCACGTGGGCTCCCTGGTCAATCACCTTACGGCTTACAGTTTTCATTTCAATTTGCTATCAATATTTTACGCATTCAATCGGACAAGAGAGCTCGGTACGAGTATGCATGGAGTTGTGAGTAGGTACACCTATTGGCTCCATGGCAGTGTCAGCGCGTATATTATTGAAAACCTCTATTCAGTGAATAAACAGGTAATTTATAATATGACCATGGTTATGTCCATCAAGTCCTTGTCTCCCCGAAATAGAACCATTGATGTAACCAATTTGAAAAGTTATTTTCATCCCGTTTTGATTTCAACTCCACACAATCATCTCAGCGTAGCGGTAAGTTAATTAAGCCTAAACCGGGAAACAATAACCGAAGGGCTGGCAGCATTTGTGTCAATACGGCCCCCACGTGCAATCGTGTAACCTTCTCAATAACAAATGTAACAACTACATGTCGACTCTGTATACTCTTACAACCTATGTTTATTGAGGAGATTGACAGCGGTCGCTTATTGTTTGGGCTAGAGAGTTGAGACTAACAAAGTTTACTAGAATTTTTTTAAATGTTGGTTTGCTATGGAATACACTTGGGTGCATATTCGCCGTCATCACCCTCATAAACCTTCACATAGAATTTAGCGAAAGAAGACATCAATAAGTAACTACTAAGTAACTAATAAGTAGCTACTGTAGCTAGTGTTAAGTGGCCAAACATATTATTTATAGTTACACTTCATCAAATGAGGCTTTCCAAGAGTATTCACTACACGAATTACTATAAGAAGTAACCTAATCGATATGCGTGCAGTATTTTAGAAGTTTATTCGATTCCTCGTGGAGCCTTAGGTACCTACTAATTCATTTTTAACAAAATCAGCAATTAGAATCTGGCAATTCGGTGAAATAATTTATCGCTGACTGTTCGTATAAAATCAAACGACGAAGTCGTTATTTTTTGTCCGTTGTAAAGAAAGAAAGAAAGAACTAAAGAAAGAAAGAAAGAAAGGTACATTCAAAGGACACATCCAAATAAAAAGAATAGCAGCTAGTATCACACACAAGAGCAGACAGGTTACAAACTCCCAATACCGACACAACCAAAATTGCGACCGAACAATTCAAAGCCCATGCAAAGTTTGAATGATCAACAACGACGTGTAATGTGCGAAGTTGGGTTTACGAGCTACAACGGCAGGCTATGCATGCGAGCTACAACCGTTTACCGCTAATGTCGCGTTATGGTTTTGTTTTCGGGCAGTTTGTGTTGTGTGTTTCTGGCGGGACGCAATGGGAATCTGTAGGACCGTTGGTAACTTTAGTGGAGGAAGTTATGCATCGCTCCCATACATAACCCAAAAAATTGTTATTAAGCTATGTGCTTCATCATAGTCATAAACCGCAATTCATGCAAATTCAAAAAATATACACTTTACATACTGTCTTCATACAAAAACCTAGTAAAAAAAATTAAATGATCGCAGCGTTAACTCGCGCTAGGCGGCGTTTGACTTACAAATTGGCTGAGTACGACTAAGTACGAGTATCTGCTTATATGCTTAGTTTGTTAAATTTTATGATGCCAAATAAAATACTTTCTAAATAATTTTATAAAAAAGTGTAATGTCCGCAGTTTTCGGCACACATACATACTTCTGTGCACTTAAATTTTCTTTGAATGCAGTTGCAATGATTTTTGCAAACTTTCTTGCACTTGCAATGAGTGAATTCCAGGCACACACTTGCGACAACTGGTAAATCTGACCAAACTGCCTCCACTACTTAGACTTAGTAAAATGTTGTCCTTTGGTCAATAGCTCAACAGGTAGGTATGTGAAGGTAGTGTTCTCATAGACGCCAGTTCCTTTAGTTTAACAGTCTTCTTCTTCTTCCGTGCCAGAGGGGTAATTACGTTACGTTCCGAACGCGCGTCGGTACAATTTAACTGTCAATTTTCCATATCAAAAGTCTGTCGTGAATGCTTGAGGTTTAGCGAGACGATGGATGAACGCCAGTCTTCGATAGTAGGTATATTAAGTATGCTGGAAATGTTAATTCTAAGATTCACAGTGCATTAGTTCTGTAACTGTAATACTGTGTAATAATTGTTTGAATAAATAAATAAAAATATAAAAAGTGACATTAATTTTAATTTATTTATTTATTTCAGACTCAGGGTCCATATAAATGTTAGTGCTTAGGTAGGTAATTACAATACACATACTTACAAACTAGAGGTTAGTACAAATTATACATTAAAATTAAGACCTATCCGTCCTGGGTTGTCACTTCAGGCAATACCACTTACTTTATATTATTTTTTACTCCTTAAGAACTCAGGAACACGCTGTTTTAATTAGTTGTGTTCCTCCCGATGACATTGTATTAAGAAAGTAACAAATTTACATGTTTTGTTTCTCTTCACAATATGAATTATCTAGAGATCATGCCACCATTTTTTATTTAAGAGATTCTTGATTCCTGTCAATCAAAACTGCAAACACAGCCGCAATACATCCCCCTTGCGGCTAATAATGCCGCCGCAACACCGCGTCACTCACAACTGTTGCACGGCCCTTATATTCCATTCATTGTTCACCTCTGTTTACACTCTCTGTCTATTTTGGTTTCGAAATTGCTTACTAGATAGCTGTCTAAAAATGGTATTTATAGTTTTATAGCAATTTTTTTTATAGTGACATCGGTTGTGTCTTGAAATTTACGTTATGGCCACGTCTTACATCTCTTATCTTTAGCTCATCTTTTATACGAATCTGACCCACCACGGATCTGCACCCATCGCTTTTATGGATGAATAGTATTTTATATCGAATTTAGTAGGAGATTCGCGTATCACTCTATTCGTATCTCCTGCTATATACCGCGGCATCCGATGAAGTTGTTGTCCCATGTTTGGATCATTTCTCAAGCCCGCAACTGGTTTATTTAATAACGCGTACAAGATTTCTTAATATCAATTGATATTTGGAGCACTCCTCTGGGGTACGGTATCCTATCGCAATAACTAAATTTCATTTCCCAATTGTATCTTTTTCCGAATTTTCATTTCGTCCAATTTTCTCGAAGACCGCAAAGTTTTCGATTATTTCTAATCATTTATAGTCTAGGACCCATTAGGTTAGATTAGGTTTGTTTTATAGTAATTCTAAAAATGTCCTGAATGTCTTTCAAAGAAAAACAGCTTTTTGCCAATGAAAATTCGGACAATGAAAATATGGCCACATGTCTGCGGTGCGGCGCAGACATGTGGCCAGGCCCTAACGGTAACTGACCACCATAAAGGTATACATAATGAGCCTTTTAAACTTCTAGGATAAATGTTGGGCTCTTTAGCGACCACTATGGCCTGTCAATCATCATCATCATTTGATAATGACTAAATTGCCAAGTTATCGATTTTTCAAGCACACAGAACTTGCCATTCTTCCCTCATGGGCCACCATAGTCATGACTATAGATTCTCGTATTAAACGGAACGTACACTGAAGAAACCTTTGTATGGACAACCACGAAGCCAGCGTCAGAGCTAAACAGATAACTAGAGCCATTAACGCGGCTAATTGTGAACGAGTCTTCCGCCACCGGCCTGCAGATGGCTTAGGAGAACTGCAAACAGAGCGGCTACCGTGAACCCGAAGTGAACACGAAGGGCATCTGTGTATCTCCCTCTCTGCACTTGCTAATTGGAGTGATAGAGAGGGCGTACGTGAACGAACTTCGTTTTCGTTTCGCGGTAGCCTGGTGGTTCAGGCATGCGGCTGTTAAACGGCGGTCGTGGGTTTGAATCCCGGCTCGTACCAATGAGTTTTTCGGAACTTATGTACAGAATATCATTACCGTTCGATTTCGGTGAAGAAAATCATCGTAAGCATCTGCGAAGAAATTTAAAGCCCAGCCGGCCGGCGTGGGGACTTCTACTCGTTCCCTCTTAGTAATCTGTCTGTGCCCAGCCCCTGCTGGCCACCCCACCGGACGTGTATAGGCCGATGATGACGAATGGATAAATATGTTATTAATTATTGTAAATATGTTTTTTTTTCAAAAATATTCGTTGTTTTTCTGCACGGCCTCCACATTAATTACCTTTGCTCTGTAGCAATCTTAATCAAAACTTTATAAACTTCCTTTAACGTCGAACCTGCTCCCTTCTCAGCCGCCCTAACCGGCCACGTACCGCAATCGGCACGCAGCGATTTTATCGACCATGACCGAGGAGATGGCTGCTTTTAAAAAGCGCACTTTAATTTTGGGCGCCACTGCCGCGCTCGTGCGTAGACGTATTTACTTTATTGGCTGTAAAAAGGCGGTTGGGACGGATAGTGTGCGGTGCGCTTTAATTGCTGGGCTGATCTAAAATCCTGGAATATGAGATACAGGCTTTCGTTTCATCACGCGCGTCTGTTTTGGATTTCAATGTGCTCGCGCTCGTTCGGACTTAGAGCAACGCGTGTGGAATGAGCGCGCTTATCTCACATTGAAATGCAATTGAGATGTGAAGTGATCAACAAAAGTATACGTCTCTTGAGACCGCAGTCAGCTAAGAAAGTGGTTTACCACTTCATGGCTGGTGCAAAAATTTGAAAAAATCGCTAATCTGACGTATCCGGTTAAGGTACTTTTCATATTGTGTGAAACGAGCAATATTTGCACATCTACAAGTAGATGTGTTCATCTGAAGAAAAAAGACCACGAAAAACGCTGAGCAAATCTCGGTCCCCTAAGTACTAATACCAACGTTTTAACCGTTAACCTGATCATAGCATGATATCATTATTGTGTGTACATATCTTCAAATCACAAGGTGTCTGTCGTCAATAACCCTTTCAAGTACATTTAAAATACCTATTATTCTAACGTTCTTGGAATGTGGTTGTATTGTCAATGAATCACAGCTGCTTCTTCATTACATGTGAGTTATCAAAAATATTTAAGACACTTAATGATGTAATATAAAAAAAAACCGGCCAAGTGCGAGTCGGACTCGCGCACGAAGGATTCCGTACCATTATCTATAAAAAACTATTTTATTATGTGTAAGAAAGACACTAGCTAGAATCTCAAGCATCTCCCATAACTATTCGCCAAAACTTCTGACATCGATACAAAACAATATCCAAACAGGCATAAACCAACTCGAGGATCTTCCCCTGGACGTTGATTTATCGATACCTTATTTGATTCGATGTTGTCATCGAAAGCTCATCCCCTGCTCGATATGACGTCATTACGAGTAACTATTCGGTTAGCGTGTTTCCTGGAGGGACCGTGATTTGGGAGGTGGGAATTGAGACAGGCTGTTGTTTTACTGCAGGTTTTCCTTGTGGAAATGTTGGTACTCATGCGTTCTGTCTATCTGTTTTTGATTCCACAATGCTATGAAGCCGATTTTTGTCGAAATAAATTTTATAGCTTGACCTAAGAATTGCTAGTATTAGCTAGTTTTATGAATTAATCAATCTACCTGTTATCAAAGCGACATTACACGATATAACAATACTTAGTGCAGTATTGCAGTCAGTAAAATTGTTTGAAAAAATATTCAGTTTGTCCTCTGCTTGTCCATTTGGTTTGGTGGTTAGTCGGTATGATTTAATAAGATAGATAAGGTCACCATGTTCGTTTGATGTCATTTTTGATTACGTAGGTTTCGAAAACACGTACCGGAAGGCGCGGCGTTGGTAGGCCTCCCACAAGGTGGACTGATGACCTGGTAAAGCTCGCGGGAGTCCGCTGGATGCGGGTGGCGCAGGACCGGTCACTTTGGAACTCTTTGGGGGAGGCCTATGTCCAGCAGTGGATATCTTTAGGCTGATATGATGATGTTTCGAAAAGTGATGTACAATAACAACACTATTTTATTTTACGGGTATTTATATTACGAGTTCGAATCCCGGCTCCTACCAATGAGTTTTCCAGAACTAATGTACCTACGGAATATTTACCGTTAGCTTTTCGGTGAAGAAAAACATCGTGAGGAAACCGGTCTACTTTTCCCTCTGGGTCGGAAGGTCAGATGGCAGTCGCTCAGTCACTTTCGTAAAACTAGTGCCTATCCCAAATCTTGGGATGAGTGGTCAAAGCTGAACCCGGGCTCCTTTAGGGCACAACCGGGAATAACGCTAAGAAAGATGATGATGAACAGTATGTATTTAACGAAAATCAAAGTGAACCATTTTATTTCGAAAGAAAGTGAACACATACAAAGTCGACATTTGGACATTGCTTTAACGACCCTTACTACATATAGGGTCAAACTAAAGCCAATTTAAAAAATAAAAATAACAAAGAAAAAAAGCCGTATTAAAAAATCGATCAGCGTTACAAATGGTCCCCCTGACAATACATTCCCCGAACTAGGCTGAGTAATGGGCACCGATGGAACTTTTTGCGGACAAATAGTCTCAAGGAGAAATTAATTTGACAAGCTCCCGACAAGTATTAATTTATTTGGACGGGAAAAAATGCGGGCAAGTTTGGAAGTCGGGGAGAAGAAGTTGGCTTCGATGAAATGGTAATATTGGTTTTGAAGTAAGTTTGTTGCTACCTTGGTAAGTTGTGTAAGTTGCCTGATAAAAAACGTTGCAGACTACTATTTACTAATATACATCGGATGGGTGTCCCAATCACTTTTAAATAACTTCTCAGTGATGCATTCTTCTCTTTAAAACAAAAATAAGCTTGCTGATGCAGCGAGCTAGGAACAATCTTGCCATTTTATAAAATGTGAATAAAATTGTGAGCCGCTCTTTCACTCGATAATGTGCAATGCAATTTTTTTAGCTAACAATATTGAAAACTGTGCGTGTTTAGGGTTTTTGGGTTAACTTTGGTTAGTATTTTCTTATTAGAACCCTTCTGAAAGAGTATAAGACCACAATCGACGCAACTTTTTTAAGCACCTAACATAAGTACCTTAATATCTCTATCTATACTTAATTTCGTCTTAATCTCGGCGTCGACGCATGCATTTATCAATTGACTCTTCAACCCGTCCCGAATTCGTGCCCCCCATACCCTGTAATCATTGTCTGGGACATATCCCTCTTAAAATCAAACGGCATTAAATCGCTTCACACGCCAGTTGCAATCTCAACCATAGTACACTAAGTATATGGTTTGGAATTGAAGTGGAGTGTTTTTGAAGTTGAAGTGTTGTTGGTTTGAGTGTGAGACATGTCACAGAGCACGTGGTCGGAACAATACCGTCGTGTGAGGCGACTTTTTGTTTCCGCCCGAGACGCTGGCGCACGGATCTACGAAGAATTTTAAATTAACGTCTGTTGCTTAATCCGTGTTTTGTTTACACGTATTCGAAATTACTGGAGTAGAATTTAAAATAATAATCCTACTCCTACAGTCAATTGTTAAATGTTGTCTCTGGCGCTTGTTTGGAGGTTAGTTTAATATTTGATAGTCGTCCATGAAAATGTTCTTTTCCTTCCAATTAATCGGTGTCAATCAAGTTAATTTTAATCAGTTGGTAATTTGATTGAATTAATGCTTACTGGAATAAAATCAGTGGGTCATTAAATCACTGAAGAAAAAATAGAAAAAGAAAAAAGTTTTTCCAAAGGATATGAAAAACTCAATAATACAAAACATTAAGTCGATAATACAGAACACTAAACATTTTCAGCGTAAAGTTTCAAGTTTTATATCTTGAAACTCTTCCGATATTCTTAATAACGTAAGTTTTTTGGATTCGGATACATATTTTACAAAGTACATACATATTTTTAAGTACCTGATGGGTTCTTGTGCGGACTATTTTTTTCTTTTAAATTATTGAAAAAGACCAGAATACACACTTCAATCAGTTTTCAATAAAATTAACTACATATTTACCCAAAATTGTGTTATTTTATCAAATACATAAATAAATAAATACATTTTACGGGACAATCTTACACAAATCAACCTAGGCCCACGGTAAGCTCAGTAAGGCTTGTGTTGTGGGTACTAGGCGATGATATATATAATAGATACATACATATAGATACTTATTTACATATATAACATCCATAACTCAGGAACAAATATTCGTGATAAACTCACAAATAAATGCCCTGACCGGGATTCGAACCCGGGACCTCCAGCTTCGTAGGCAGAGTCACTACCCACTGGGATACAGAGGCCGTTACATTACATAATAGTTTGCGTCAAATCCGGTAGTTCTGATTTTTTGCAGACTTGTTTATGATTTTGGCCCAATTAATAATCCAAGTTTGTGACCTCGAGCGCCGAACGCAACTTTGTTAAAAATCGAAAATATCGCGAAATCCCTAAAGTACTCGTTTTTGATAGAACCCTTTCAGGACGTTTTTAATTTTTTTTTAATTTGCTACAATATGCAACTGTCTTTGTAGACCCAATAGTTTTCAACAAAAAGCTTTTCAAAATTCATAATTTCTTCGTTATTCGCAATTTATTGCTGCAATATTTTAGACGTCGCTCTAGCGGGAAGTACACGCCCGATGGAGTTTGCTAGTGTTGCGAAGTTCGAAAAATTATAAACTTTGGAAGGTTTTATCTTGGAAACTATAGGGTCTAGAGAGACAATTCTGGTCTCATATTGTAGCAAATCTAGTCTACTTTAAAAACGTCCTGAGAAGGTACTATCAAAAACTAGTCCTAAAAACTTTCGCGGTATTTTTGATTTTTGACAAAGTTGCGTTCGGCGCTCGAGGTCACAAACTTGGATTATTCATTGGGCCAACATCATTAACAAGTTTGCAAAAAATCACAACTACCGGATTTAACGTACGCTCTGGATGTATAAAGTTACTTGATTATAATCAAATTAGAATCCAGCCAAATAATTGAATAGAACCCGTAGTTTTAATTTAATTTAGCTTATGTTAATTATCATGTATTTACTATAGAAAATAAAGATGTATTATTGAATAGACAGCATTACCGCATCCTTCTCATACCGGTGTCCATTTGGCGAGTTGGCGACGACACAAAGCCTGCAATTAATCGGCGCGCGCGCAACCCCATCATTACAGCCATTGTTAATTGAAAACAGACTTATTTATCGAGAGGTCTGCAAAGGTTCATACAATAAAAGGGATGAAGTTGTAGGTTTAAAATCTAAATTAAGAATTAATCAATGAGGTGGCTTGAGGTACTTACTTGTATCTTGTAACTAAGAATCAAGCAAGGAGGTACATACTTAATTCTTAACATACTTAATACTTAATTCTTACATATTTTACAAATTTATTACATTTATTATTTATTATGTATACAATAATTATGTGTTTATCAATGGTCTTATGTTGTGTTGCGTTCCGTGGGTCACGTACGGTGCTGTCTGAAAATCAGCGCTGTAGGTGTCTGTCTGACACCTCGGCATAATGCTGAGACAGCGACCTATTCACTGCCGCGAAGACACACACAATATGTGTTAAATTGCCTACTCCCTTTGTCTCTGTGTGTCTTTTGTGTAGTTAATAAATGTCTTCTTTCTTTCTTTCTTTCTTTAAAGTAAACGCAGAGGTTAGTTGTCGGAGAAAGAGATTTTTGCATTGCTCATTATGTGTTCATCTCCATAACATGCCATCTCGTTTTCATCCATCGCCGTTGCGGCCCAACGTTCAGATCCATACATGTCGACGGTCTTACAATAGTCTTGAGAATTTTGACCTCCAATCGAAAGCGCATTCAGGCCCTATTTTAGGCATCAGGTACAATCTTGGGCAATATCTGTAACCAAAAATATATCTGTTGCAGTATAAGCAAAAATATTTTTGTAATATGAGAAAAGTATATTGAGATAAATAAACTTAAACTTAACTAAACCAGTCGATAAATCTATTAGACAATATGAATAATACGAAGTTATCACATTTCTATATATATTTTATCATCATAATAACGTTGCAATGCAATTTGGTCTCCTGGCTGGCATACAAGCAAAGACTAGAGCAGGGAGCTAGTTACTTCTAATATTATGTACCTACCTATTAAACTTGCTTGACAAATGTCTAATTACTGATCTAAATTTGATAAAATTTCGAAAATGGTAGTCAAGCGTTGAATATTATTTACTAGTAATCCGTGATAAGATCTCGCTGATTGTTGACGAGGTGTGATTGATCGATGACAATGACATTTAGAATTCGTCATATCGTCGATTGGTTTGAGCGGCTTTATTTAATCCCTCGAGGGTGTTGGACTGTAAAAGAAACAAACTGTGAATGCTTCTGTCCATACACTACACTTCAAACTTGTAAGTTGACATTTCATACACCTATGTCTGTTGCATTCGTCTAATATATCATAAATACATATTAAAGATTCTTTTACATAGGTACGGAAAGAGGACGTGGACATCTTCATCTAGAATTTAAATAAAAAGAAATAGAATGAAACAAAATTCCTGAACAGTAATTAAAGACGTAGGTGGGCATTTTCAATAATTCGTGCACCCAATTAGCATAATTTGTTAAACAAAAATTAACTAAGTGTCAGTTTTGTAACGACAATAAAGTATTTAGTTTGTAAAAAAAATACTTTTTCTTTTCAATATATAAATCATATGCATATATACCTTATTTAAATGCGAAAAAAGTTCAGTTTGACATCATTTATATGATGAACTTTCGTTACAAAACTGACACTGAGTTAATTTTTATTTAACAACTCACGCTAATTGGGTGCACGAATTTTAAAAAATGCCCTGGTACTAAACAGGAATTACGCAGGTATCATAAATTACTGCATCATGTTACCAATTAAGAGACAAATTAATTAATAAATTCAGCACCCATAAGAATGGACCAAAAACTAAATCTTAAAAATGCTTAGCTCCAAAACTTGTGTTGGTCTGGTCAACTATTTTAGAACAATTTTTCAAACAAGCATTTATTTCAATTTAATACATTCGACTTTGTAAACCTTATCTCCGTATTAAGATTCAATAGATATCGTTGAGCATCTCTTTCATATTAAAAACCCAACAAAACTCATTGGGATTACTAAAAAACTATTGTGGCTCGTGTAGCTGTTTATCAGACACCATCTTCATCACTCGGTACTTGTTACCATGACTCGTCATTTACAACTCTTGGATCCTCAATCGAAAAACCACCTTAATTCGATAATCCTTGATTTCAATTTGTAACGGCCTGACTGAAATCTATAGACGAGGCTGCAGCGATAAAATTAACCTGTTCAAATTTTTTACAGTATCTTATAGTTAGCTACATAAGTGCGATTATTCAATAGCTTAAAGTTTTGCGAGTGAATTGGTAAAGATGTTTAATGCATTGTAGCACATAATATGCGCGTCAATAAACTTTCATGTGCTCCATTCATAAGCTATGCCATTCATGTGTTTGGACTGATTTGTGCTTCGATTGAAAGATGGCTCATTCATACGTTTTTGAAACCGGTGCAAGTTATGAAAGTACGTCAGTCGAGCGTCATTCATGTCTGCGTTGATTACCATTGAAAGACAGTTGTGACGCTGATCTTATTGTAACCACGAATACGCATAATCGATAGCGAAAATATCAATATCGATAAAAATACGACTAGCTATCCCGTTATCTTATTTATGACGCTTGGTATCGAAAGTTGGTATGACATTTTGTCGATAATAAAATATAACTTTTAGAAATTCTGGAAACTCGTACAACTAAATTCAATTTGGATATCATATCAATATCACTGTAGTACTTAAGTATAAATATATTGTATTCTCAAAATAGAATGTAAAATAGGTAGTATTATGCTAAAATAATCATATTTCTTATTGTATCAGATTAATGAAAAATAACATTATCCGAAATACTGTATAAATACATTGCAGCGGAACGACGGACCTTCCTGCAAGAAGGGGATTATTAAGAGCGTTCAAACATTTCATTAGAACTCGACATAGTCGCGATCGCCTTTTTTTAGCCGACTGGGGCGACCTGCTCCATACAAACGCAAAAAAAATCGCGTCAAAAAAATTGTTTTTGTTCCGTCGTTCGTCATATCGTTCCGTTCCACGCTGTATAAGCATCAATTAAAGAACACATAATTTATGTTCAAAACCGGATAGATTAAGATTTGCCAACTTCTGATTGGATATTTATGGAACGAGAAGTTTTGTTATTTAAAAGTTGGTGCCATGTTCAAATGATTCTGAATAGTCACTTTCTTCGTTGTTAGTGTAGATATTTATAACGAAGGTGAATTTCCTTGTAATTATTCGTAAAACGGTAAGACTACAGGTGGATGAGCGTCACCCGCGCGACGCTGTCGCTTCAATTTATCATCGCTCGTTAGCCTTGTTAAAATTGATAACAACGTCGCTTGGCGTTAGCAGAAACTCGCCGAATCATAATTATTGTGTACCTAACTTATTTACAAGCCTGGATACGTGGTTAGACCAAATATCTAATAAAGTCTCCAGAATATCTGAAAAAGAGGGATTCGCGGATAGATTCCCATTGCCCTTTTCTGTGACTGTTGAGGATACAGGGTTTATTTTTGGTAATGGTCTCAATTTTCAAAACAATACTGCAAACACTATTCCCATTGGGAATTATTATAGGAATTATATTAATATTGTAGAATTATATTATATTAATATTGTAGATTTAAGTTATCTATGTATGACATATTTAACTAATTATTACAATTGATTTAGTTTGCATTCCTCCGGCAAATTTTGGGTGGTCATCTATGTGTCTCACACGCAAACTCACGCAAACTCACACGTACCCGTCTAGGCAGTAAAGAGCGACTTCTTTCGTCTTGTGACTAAGTCCTCCAAGACAATGCACGTAATAGGTCCTAAGGTGTATAACAAACTACCTGAAGACATTACGATGGAGGAAGGCACACACACCTTCAAAAATAAATTATAAAAATGGTTAATTGGAATTGCATTTTATAACTTAAATGTTTTTATGAAAATAATAATTGAATGATATGTATAAACATTTATAAAATTGAAATGATTGTAAGTAATATGAAATTGTGAATAATTATGTGACATATAATATTTATAGTATTATAAATAAAATGAGTATGAGTATGAGTTTGCATTCCTCCGACAAATTGTGGGTGTTTTAAATTCATCTATGTGTCTCCTGTGAATTTTATAATTAATTGTAATGTACCTATTCGACACATGTATGTTGTTAAGAATTAAATAAATATCAAATAATATAAACGGTCATCAAACTTATTTTAGCTATTAAATGTTGCTGAAATTTCTTTGTCTTTTTATTGATCAGCTTGATATTTGTGTTTTTGAGATAGGGCGATACACATTTTAGTTAACAGTGAGTTTTATGAATAAGGGGGTATATTTATACAGACTTTCTTAATGTATGTAATCCTCCCATGTTTTCAAACCAAAACCATTATTAATTCGTACAAAACGTCGATGCACAATAATAAGTATTGCTAGCTAATATAAATATTCTCGGAATAAAATAAAATCTAATAATTCTCAAATTCCAAAATTCCCTAAATAAAATTTAAAATATCATCATAAGTTGATTAACTTATCAGTTTTTTTTATATAAAGACACAGAAAACCACGCAGAAATAAAATTCCAAATAATATAAAATAATGGATATACCTTACCTACAAATTGATCGACCAAAATAACGTTCATTTTTTGACTATCATCGAAGGCTTTCTCTATACATCTATAATCTCGAAAACTATCTCAAAACAGCAACAGTAACAAATCGCCGACATCAATCGGATGGTTATCTCGGCTAAGTAGATCGTCTAGAAATGGCAGTTTCTTAGAATATTGCACAACCATTGTGACGGCCAATAAAAGCGAGTCTGATTGATGGATTTTTTTCCAGTTTAATTTTGATAGAATAGCCAAGTGTGATCACTGTGATAAATGTATTGGAGTAAAACATTTAATACAGCATTGTGTCACAAACAATCACGAGCTTACAGAACTCCAAAAGATTTGATCATTTTTGTAGCACTCGCAGTATATCATTCTCTCCCAGTATGAAATAATTCTATTCTTGTAGTCATCATCATTTCCTTGCCCTTATCCCATTTACTTGGGGTCGGCGCAGCATGTCTTTTTCTTCCATACTTCTCTGTCAGCCGTCATATCATCATTCACTTCTTTTCTCTTCATATCGTCTCTCACACAGTCCATCCACCTTTTTCTTGGCCTACCTCGTCTTTTACATCCATCCACATTCATACCTAATACTCTTTTGGTCACATGACTTCTATTCTTGTAGTATCCTATGCAAAATGGCAATAACATAAATTCAAAACAAAGTTTTAACCGACTTCAAATCAGTAGCCAAATAGCTTCAAGTTTGCCTATAAAATTCGAAGATTACCCTCGATTTCTCCAGGATCCCATCATCAGAACTGGATTTTGGTGAGAACGGGACCAATCTGGAAGTATATGCTTTCAAACAAAGAAAGAATTTTTCAAATCGGTTCATAAATTACGGAGTTATCGCGTAACATACCCACATAAAAAAATTAAAAAAAAACATACAGACGAATTGAGAACCTCCTCCTTTTTTGAAGTTTATCACTTGGGACTTTAAAGAAATATAATTACTTACAGTATACCTGCTAAAATGGTATATACAAGGCAAAAGGAAAGACTAATATAATGGGCTTTTGAACTCAATTTTAAGTCAGGTTACGAGAACCAAAAATGTCTGGTTCTAAGTCGTTGCACATCAGACTTAATTAAAAGACCGTCCCACGCGGATCTCCGATCCCTCAAAACTCAACACAATGGCTTTTTTCATCTCAAAGGCGATCATCGATTACTTTTTTACCTTCAAAAATATCAATAATCGGTAACGCCCCCCGTTAACTCCAACATCGTAATCCAAAAATAGACCAATCAAATTAGCTTACCCTGGACATAATTCGTAAACTCGTTGTTTTTATTGTTTTATCGGATTTTACTATTCAGTATCAAATATTAATGAAATATATTAAGTAAAAAATCCGCGATCGTAACCGTAGTTTAAAAAAACACGAGTTAAAGTACACTACCTAACTTTTTCCTAAAAGTAAAAAAGGTAACCAAGTACCTTGTTAGTATAACTTTGAGGTGCATTCAAATCCGATCACTTAATAGCAAAATTAAACTGAAATCAAATTCGCATATACGTTTTTTTCACAGTTTTCCTCTGATCTCATTATCTAGACAAGCCAAAATGGTAACTATGATGTTTTTATCTGTTTAAGGTATATTGCGTCTTTTTAGACATTTAAGACAATAATTAAACATTTATTTTTAACGTTTTAATAATAATGTATTTCTCAGTAATTATAAATAGTAACTATGATTTTTTTGTTTACTAATGGCCTTTTGTGAACGATAATCATGATTTCATCAAAATTAAGCATGTTAATTTCACGCTTAAGAAATTGAAAATTTAATTGAAAATACTCGCGACCTTGTCGTGGAGCCAGATGCATGCGGTGGGTGCGAGGCGGGGAGAGAGTGGGGCGCCAGCGGGCGAGCGCACGGCGAACCCGTCTTAACGAGTTTATTTCAATTACGTGTTTTGCACCGACCGCGCCGTGTACAAATAAAACAAATATAACAGAATATCCTAATTGTAGGATATTTAGCTCTAATGAAGAAATCACAGTTTGTCCCTTACGCCCTTTGAAAACTCTGGTCCAAAGGGCGTAAGGAACGATTGATTTGCTTTTATCATCGAAAACATAAGTAAACTCTTAACTGTTAAGTAAATGAAAGAGATGATGCCATGAACGTGGTTAGCATAAAATAACCGGTCAAGTGCGAGTCAGACTAGCACACCGAGGGTTCCGGACCACCCCGTACAATAAAAACAGGTCCACTATAAACTAACACTCACTTAGTATGTATTTACATACTTAGTGCGTGTCAGTTTATACTGGACATCAAATTTTCAGTGATGTAACTAAAAATTTACGGTTTTCGCAATTTTTCCGTTATTTGTGCTATAAATACTTCGTACCAAATTTCAAGATTGAGAGTTCACGGGATATGGGCATGGGCATTTCGTCCCTTACGCCCTTTGAGCCTACGGTAGTCGATATCCTTAATGGCAAAATTGAGCCGACACAGTTGGCCAGAACGCCAAAAAAAAAGAGAAGATATGCTTATTGTCACCCAACCAGAGACGGGATAAATTTATTCGAATACGAATAACGTTTAAGAATAAATAGGATTATTTGCGAATGACGAATAAATATTTCGAATAATTATTCGCCAATATTTATTCGCGAATAACTTCTTCATTCGCATAATCATTCGTAAAGCATTTCGGGAATAATATTTTGAACGAATATTGTTGGAATGCTTTTTAATGGAATATATCTCAAAAACGTAATAATTTCCTACAGACAGAACAGTGATACCTAGTTTCTAAATTTGTTAGAAAAAGGCATGGTGAAACGGATATTAATTGTAATTATTTCACCTGTTTTATTTTTACTATTTCGGCTTTACCACGGGTGAAAAAAAAAACCGGTTAAGTGCGAGTCAGACTCGCGCACCGAGGGTTCCGGACCACCCCGTACAATAAAACAAAGTCCACTATAAACTGACACTCACTAAGTATGTATTCACATACTTAGTACGTGTCAGTATATACTGGACATTACATTTTCAGTGATGTAACTAAAAATTTACGGTTTTTGTTATTTTTCCTTTATCTGTGCTATAGGGCGTTGCTTCGCATCAAATTTCAAGTGTCTGAGTTCACGGGAAGTAGGTTTTGATTCCCTTGCGGGTTTCGAAAACTTGCGGAAATTTGCGGCATAAACGGCTGTATCTTTTGATTGCGTTGGCTTAGAAGTTTGATTTTTTCACAGCTCCAAAAGACAGTAAACCTGAGTATTTGATATAAATTTCAGCTTAATTCATTTATTTGTTGCAGTATGGGTCTTACAAGATGTTACATATAAATACAGTTCCAGCATAACCCTGTTAGGGCACAGCAACATTAATGTAAAAAATATTAATTCTAAAATAATGTATTCACACACAATGCCCAGGAATTCAAACTTTAAATGATTGATACCTCCACGCGTTCCTGAGAAAAATGGTATTGACAGACGGACGGACGGACAACAAAGTGATCCTATAAGGGTTCCGTTTTTCCATTTCGAGGCACGGAACCATAAAAACACACAGGGGACCGATTTTTGACTTTCGAGCGCTCGACTCTTTCACTCGAAAACTGTCAAAAAAGCTGAATTGCTATTTTGAAATAGCGATAGAAAATTTGAAAACGAGTGGTATTGAGTACGCGTAATCAATTCCATCGGTAGAAAGTAAGTGCATGCAATTTTGACACTCCAATCGTATTTACTTTTGTTTAATTTTCGAGCGCTCGAAAGTCAAAAATCGGTCCCCAGATCAGAATATAACATGATTAAGTACATACAATGTACAATTACAGGTATATAGTTGAACAATCTTACATGCGTAATCGCCTCTAATAACCAGACGTCGGGGTTTTCGGAGCGGGAATGATTTGAGAAAGAGTAGAGATAAACAGATATGTTAGTCTAAGAAAATATCTTATTATGCCTAATGAATAACTACCTCTCTGTGAGTTGTATACAATCTGTGACAAAGTTTTATTTTAATTTCCGTAAAAGTCTTATAACTTATAAGGTAACAATAAAAATAACTTTAATTAATTACCTGCTGTAAATTGAATAGTTGACACGATTTTCAGAATAAACTTTTAATATTTTTTCTATATTTGGGACAGTTAATCTACGGCGTCTTGCTGTAAATATCCATTTCAAGGAGCTAAATGATCTTTCCACGTCGACAGTTGTAATATGTGCATATTTAAATTTTTTGTAGGAATCATTTGATGCACGAGAAGTTTGAGATTGAAGTTCTATTTCTTTGCCTTGTACCAACTCATTTATAATTTTTAGTGTGCTATAGCCAGAATTCTTCTTTAACACCAACTTCAGTTTATCATAAATCTCTTTTCCTTTTACGCTCATGTTTAATTTGAAAACATCTCTATAGGTTTCATGAACTATTTTTAAACTATCGCTGATGGACAGCTTCGCATCCTGTAGTTTTTTAATAGCATTTGGGATAGTCATCAAATGATTTGCTATGAAATTTAAGTCGCTTTTTATATTTGCATTTCCAAACGCTCTTTTTGCCTTTCTAATACTCTGGGCTTCGGTGGGACTGAATGTATTTAGAACACGTTTCACTTCATCGTAATGTTTGCTGTAATACGTTGCAGCTTCTATCCAGGTTCCCCACCGAATAATTGTTGGTCGAGGTGGTAAAGGCACTCCGGGGAGCATTTCTTTAAACTTTTGTATTCTATTAGGAGATTTCAAAAATGTCTTCTTAACATTTGCGATTAAATCATTCACATCTGGATAAAGTTTTCTTACTAGTTCAGCCACTCTATTTAAACCATGAGCCAAACATGTGACGTGCAAAAGATTGGGAAAAATACATTTTAAATTTCTTCCAGCCTTTAGCATGTAGCCCACACCGTCAGTTAAAAGTAAAAGTACTTTATTGTGATTATTATGGTTAGCACCCCATAATTCATCAAGAGCACTTGTGACCGTATTGGATATTGATACATTGTTCGTGCTGTCTAACCGTTTACTGGATATCAAGTGTTGAGTGCCAATGTGATCATCACGTAATGCTCCCACTATTACGTTAGCTATTTGACGACCATAATCATCCGTGGTTTCGTCAACACTCACATATATATATTCATTTTTTAGCTCGCTCCGTATTTTATTCATTTTTTCATCGTAAGCTTTATTTAAATATTCCCGTCGCAGTTGACATTCCGAAGGAACTTTTGCAGTTTTTTCAAATTTACCGGTAACACAATTTTCGATAAAATCTTTAAATATCGGATTGTTTACCTGCGTCCATGGTATATTACAGCCCACAACAAATTTCAAGAGCTCACTATTGAAATCATATTTCATAACTGTATGTTTATTAGATGCGACATGTCGCGTTACACTAGATTTCGTTTGAGCGAAGCTCACATTGCACTTGGTGCAAAATAATAAAGAATCTCGAACCTCTATCTCTGGATTATTTTCTATCCACGAACGCATAAACTCGTAACGAGTTTTTTTTTCTCGGAGGCATATTTGTGTTGACTGATTATTTACAGTTTTTTAAAATACAATTGCATATAAGTTTATCTACTAGACAAGCAAGGGTAACGGTTGACAATAGGTGTCTAATACAATGTCAATCTTGACGCTCAATATCTATGAAGCAACAACCTGGCAACCGTACCGTCTTTTCGAAGATCTCACGGTTCTAATACAATGATTTGCCATACGATAAATAATAATATGAAGCATTTTCTTATAAATGAATAGACTTAACTGAAGAGGTTGATAATGAATGACCAATATAAAATATGTACCTATATGTATGATTAATCTTTATTTATTTTTCAATCAATTATTCATTCGGTAGAAACCTACTAGGGTACGATCTGTTTTTAAGTAAATACCTACTCTTTGGCTAATGTCAAACGTTCCCGCTCCGAAAACCCCGATGTTTGCTAATAACATAACATTGATCCAATTACAGACAGTGGCTGTCCATAAATTACGTCATTTCAAAACAGGGGGGGGGGTCTATTGGATGACGGTAGTCTTTTTATGAGGCGGGTAGTGTCCATTTAGGAATTAACAGGATGATAATAGGAGGGGGGGTCAAGAATTGACAAAAAACAACCGGCCAAGTCCTGAGTCATGGATGTTTTCTGTGTATTTAAGTATTTATTTATCTATATAAGTATGTTTATCGTTCGTCTAGTACCCATAATACAAGCTTTGCTTAGTTTGGGACTAAGCCGATTTGTGTAAGATTGTAAAAGAAAAAAAAACTGGTTTTTAGTATTTGTTGTTATAGCGGCAAGAGAAATACATCATCTGTGAAAATTTCAGCTGTCAAACTATCACTGTTGTTGAGACACAGCCTGGTGACAGACGGACAGACAGACAGACTGACATACAGACAGACAGGCGGACAGCGGATTCTTAGTAATAGTATCCCGTTTTACTCCTTGAGTACGGAACCCTAAAAAAACAATGGTTCAGTTTCAATTGTTTTTTCGAGTTGTTGAGTCGCCGCTGAAGATGGAATTGTCCCGTAAAAATTTATTACGACTTTCAAAGTGGATGAACACAAAAACAATGTGGAGACCGGATGATTGCTGCTTTTAGTAATGAAACACCTTCAAAGACGACAATATACAGGTGGTATTCAGAACTTCAACGTGGCCGAGTATCCCTCACGGACGACGCGCGTGAAGGTCGACCAAAATCGGCAGTTACGCAAGAAAACGTCCACCTTGTGAGTCAGCTGATAAAAGAAGACAGGTATGTGACATATCGGGAAATTCAGGAGTCTTTGGGGATTGGAATGAGTCAGATACAAATTATTTTACAGGAAGAATTAGGCGTGCGAAAGTTGTTTTCCCGTTGGATCCCGCACTTATTGTCTGACGAGCAGAAAACGACTCGTGTCAATTGGTGCCGCAAAACATTGAATAAATTCAACGGAGGAAGCTCAAATGCAGTTTTTAGGGTCGTATCAGGTGACGAGTCATGGATATACGCATATGAGCCTGAAACTAAAAACCAATCTCGAGTATGGGGTAACGAAGACGAGCTTCAAGCCAACAAAAGTTATTCGCTCTCGCAGCAAGGCCAAGAAGATGGTGGCTATGTTTGTCTCCAAATCGGGTCACGTGGCTACTATTCCACTTGAAGATCGTAGAACTGTCAAAGCCGATTGGTATACAAGTATTTGTTTGCCGAGTGTCTTTGCTGAACTTAGGAAAAAAGGCCTAGTCGCCGCATCATCCTTCACCACGACAATGCCAGCCCTCACACCGCACGTAAAACAAATGAGTACCTGGAAGGTGAAAAAGTCGAACTACTGGACCATCCTCCATACAGCCCTGACCAAAGTCCCAACGACTTTTTCACATTCCCCAAAATCAAGAATAAGTTGCGTGGTGGGCGCGGTGTTTCAGACACCGGCAGACCCTTTTTCAGCGTTCAATAAGTGTTTTAACGACTGGTTTGAACGCATGGAAAAGTGCATAAAATATAAAAGAGAATACTTTGAAAAACAATAAAAATACTTAAATCAATGTAACTGCATATTTTTTTCTATTCCCGAAACTTTCAGTTTGACCCTCGTAGTGACCCTGCGTAGCCGGAGGTCCCGGGTTCGAATCCCGGTAAGGGCATTTATTTGTGTGATGAGCACAAATATGTGCTAATAGAAATAGAAATAGAAAAAACTTTATTGTTTAACCGTGTTACATAGATGGTATTTTATACAAGTGTTAGGTCCCAACGGTTACCCATTTCGGGTGTACAATATTAACTTAAAACTAAGGAAAACAAAACGAATATATAACACCATCTTTTTCTTTAAGATGAAAATTCAAAAAATTCTTTTAATGAATAGAAACCATTCTTATTTAACCATGTTTTTAGATTACGTTTAAATTTTACGTCATCCAACATTTTTATTTCGCTAGGAAGCTGATTAAAAACTCGAATGGCACTAATAAATGTGCTTTTATCGTAAGTTTTATTTTTTACCAAAGGCAATGTTAAATTGTACCTATATTGACTACGTATATTATTGCGTTGGGAGGCTAGTGTTGTGAAGTAATCTTTGTTACTTTTTACAAAGTTACAGAGCTCATAAATATAAATGCTAGTTAATGTTAGAAAACCTTGCCCTTTAAAAATATTTCGCTCCTGAGTCATGGATGTTTTCTATGTATTTATGTATTTATTTATCTATATAAGTATGTTTATCGTCGTCTAGTACCCATAGTAGTTTGCTTAGTTTGGGACTAGATCGATTTGTGTAAGATTGTATAAGAAAAAAAAAGAAAATAAAAAATCTGTTTTTTAGTATTTGTTGTTATAGCGGCAACAGAAATACATCACCTGTGAAAATTTCAACTGTCTATAGTATCACGGTTCGTGAGATACAGCCTGGTGACAGACGGACAGCGGAATCTTAGTAATAGGGTCCCGTTTTACTCTTTGAGTACGGAACCCTTAAAACGACGACGTAATATATGGACAAGCCCACACACATGACATATTGAAACAAACCTGTAAAATGCCCCCTGAAGTGACTCATTTAACTCACAAAAATATTGTTAATTAGTAGAAAAGGGTATTAATACTTGAAAATAGGTACACTTGTAGTGATCGTGTTAAATTCGTGTACGTGTTACAACGAGCAACCGCATCCTTAAATATTATTCGTGGATTTATTGGAATGAAATGAGAATAAATCATTCGTCATTCGAAAGTGTAGACGAATAAATTATTCGCGAATAAATGTTTATTCGAATACGAATCATTCCAATAATGCCCATTTCTGCACCCACATAAGTAACATATTTTATTTAAATAATTCTATACAGAAGACTGAGTGCTTATAAATAGGTAATCGACATTCCACGACAATTATGTCTCATGCTGAACAATTTAGTTATTATCGATCTAATGAATACAATATTTCAATAAATCTCCACCCTAGCCGAACCGTGGTAAACGCCACGTTCGTGTTTATAAATGTTTGACAAGGCCGAAACGCATTGACAGCGGTGGCGAAGCGGCGGCGCGGCGCAGTGTAGAGGTGGTACCGGCTGTAATGTTCGATCTAATACGAATGGGTCCGCACAGAATACCGGCCGAGAAAAAAGCGTTCGGATCCTTTCATATTAGCTCGAACATTACATGTACCACCTCCGCGCCACCCCGCGCCGCTTCGCCACCGCAGTCAGTGCGTTTCGGCCTTGAATGCCTGCGACTCGCGACAGCACGGTCGGTAGTTGAAGCGCAAAGCAATGACGGCCTTATTCTGCAAGAGATAAGGTTCATATTAAAACTTTAGTACGAAAAAATATGAATTAATTAATAATCGTGGATATTTTTTGTTTAATTTGTTTCTTATAGTACTAATAATATGTTGACCGCATAAATCAAACACTTTCCAAGTAGTTATGTATTATGGTTTTCCAAAAACTACCAATATTTGTGATTTTAGAAATCCGCAAAGAGAATCTGTTTAATTTTTAATAATTTATCAACACACATAATATACTATTCAGAATAATTTGCTAAATTGCAGTTATCTATAATTTCTGGTAAGATAAGCCAGAAAATGTGTAACTTACTGAACTTTCTTTATTATTGATAGTCCCGGTTGATTAATTAGATTAATTTTGATTTCTTTAACTGGAATGCAAGCGTTATATCACAATAGAGGCACTTTTACAAAGTTACATATTATGCTGCTCTTATGAAATCAGAATTTGTTAAAAATTTAGATTTTTGGTTTTTTTACAATGACGCGGAACCCTAAAATGTTTAATTCTTTTTATTTTAACTATAACTAACAATACTTTACATCATAGAAAAAGAAAATTACAGTTATCGAATTATGTCCGGGTTTAGCTAATTTGATTGGTCTAAAAGCAGTATATCATTATGAAAGTCATACGGATATACGCCTTTTTGGTTTTGATGTTTTTGATAGCTGACACGTGGCCCGTGATGATGCTTTTTCTTGACTTTTATTTGTTTCTTACCATTTAGGGAATGACTTGCGATATTTTATTGCGTTTGAATTAAAAAAGTGGATAGTGTTTAGTGGGCTCGACCAGTGCCTGATTTCACGTCTTATTAGCAAAGGGCACGCACGTTTAAAAAAAGACCGTCTGTTTTCGAAGAAGAAGGGTAATTTGTTTACAAAACTATGAATGTTCTGCATAGATATAAATAAATCTTAGGGGACAATCTTACACAAATCGAAGTAGAAGTAAGCTCTATAAAGATTGTAGGTGGGTACTAGAAGCCGACATATTTTAGAGATATCTAAAGGCAGGTACAATTAAAAGACCAATTGTCAGCTTTGTAGTTCGGAGATATAGTGCTTTATAGAATAGTGTCTTATCTTGTGTACTTAATATATTTTTTAAATCATAGTTATAGGTAGATTCCATCCAGGCCTGAGTGAGCCGAAGGTCTAGAACCAACAAGCTCTGGTATCGAAGACAGCATATGGTACACAGACGGATCAAAAATGGGATCCGGTACGGTAGCAGGCATTTATGCAAATGACTATAAGCATGGGTAGTTTGGCGACCGTCTTTCAGGCGGAGACATACGCCATAATTGCCTGTGTACAGGAGAATATAGACAGGCAAAACAAAGGGCAGACTATCTATATACTCAGTGACAGTCAAGCGGCCCTTAAAGCGCTTACGGCGCCGAAAGTGGACTCTAGACTAGTTACAAGAGGGCTTCATTGGGAACGAAAGAGCGGATGAGCTTGCAAGAGGGAGGTCTATAAAATCGTTTTGTAGGTCCAGAACCATTTGAGAGACTCTCATAATATCGAAAGAAAGAAAGAAAGAAGAAGGAAATATATTTATTTGGTGTCACAAAGAAATTACACATGTGTTTAAATACGACTCAAATGCACCAAAATCGATTTCACTCAGCATATGCCAGCAGCAATAAATGCTAAAGGCGCTGGTTTTCAGGGCACCCAGAGAGAGATACAGATCTTAAAATATAGCTTATAATTATAACTTATACGTAACAAAACTAATTAATGAGAAGGAGAGGTTGCTGGACAATTAAATAATTCAGAGCTAAGTAAATTTACAAATCAGGTCTAAGGTAAGTATGATGAAATGCAGGTGTAGGTGTGATTTCATTTACAGGTATTGAAATTCAAGAGCTATGTGGATTGTCCACTTATGCATTAGATATTTTGTAGATTGATAGGTCTACCTATAGAAAATGTATTAAAATTTATAATAACGTAACAATGATAACCACTTATTAACTCAATCTAATAATAATATTCTAATGTTAATCTTAATTTTTATGCTAAATGTATCAAACTCCACTTCTTAATCAATAATAATGATGTGTTCACCTGTAATTGGGGTACATAAGTGCCCAAATAGAAAATGTACCTATTTATTGTAATATAATCTTATGTACCCGAATAATAATAAAATAAAATAAAATAAGACACATTTTAATTTTGTTTTTAAATGATGCAATGGAAATACAGTTTTTGATAGGTGGTGGAAGATCATTCCAACACTTCGTGCTGGCAGCATATCGAAAACTGCCACGAAAAGTGGACGTGTTGTGTTTATTACTAATCAGTCTTAAGGCTCCTCGCTTCCTACGAAGGAAGAGGTCCTGGGTTCGAATCCCGGTAAGGGCATTTATTTGTGTCATGAGCACGAACATTTGTTCCTGAGTCATGGATGTTTTCTATGTATTTAAGTATTTATTTCTCTATAATAAGTATGTATATCTTCGTCTAGTACCCATAGTACAAACTTTGTATAAGATAAGATATACTTAGGTATAGGTCGATTTTAGTTGCTACCTCTCATCGCTTTAATCACAATAAGAGAAATCATTTGGTTATATGACTCTCGTATCAACATCATATGTGACTTAACTATTAAACTCTAAGAGATAAGTATTTCCCCAGTATTGCTTTCCACACATGTAAACATCATGTCATGGGCATCTACCATCGACATGTTCATGTGCACAAATCGCTAGGAGCACTGCTGTTAGGTACCTTGGCGTTATTTTCGATGAAAAACTCACCTTCCAGCAACATACATTAATTACGGCAAATCGTGTTCGCAAACTAATATATATCTTTAAAATTCTACACAATTCCGCTGACAGACGATTATTACAAACCGTCTATCTTTCCATATGTCATACTGTCATTACATATTGTATCACCACTTGGGGCGGAGCTGCGAAAAAATATATACTTCTCCTGGAAAGAGCACAAAGAGCTGTCCTTAAAGTTATCCTAAAGGAACGTCGCCGCTTCCCGACTAAGCTCGTGTATAAGAACATCGATGTACTTAATATCCGTGGGAGTTTTATTCTGCGAGTCATATTGAAATGTCACTCAAAAGTTATTAATTCTACCGAATATACAGAACTATCGCAAAAACGTAATTTCAGAATTCCCATTCCCTCTAAAAATTCAGTTTTTGCCCTAAGATTTGGCTCGTTTCTCTATCCATTCATATATAATAAAATATGTACAAAATTTCCTTTGCAAGACTACTCGACGAGGGAAGTAAAACTTAAGGTACAATCATGGCTCAATACACTTTCTTATTATTAAATAGAGAAGATTCTGGAAATTATCAAATAAAACACACACACGTACACACACAAACACTATACAAACACACACATTGTATTCCTTATTTGATATTTATAATATATTGTCCAATAGATTGTAATATTTTGAATCCATGCAATGTAAAAGGTAATATGCGGTCTCCTGCGATACAGGCAAAACCTAGTGCAGGGACTGGTACTTATAAATATATGTGTAAACGATTCTGCTAAATAAATGTCTTATGTCTTATATTTTGCCGAATCGAGCACATGATCAATTAAGACGTATTACTTCACTCACACACGCAAAATAGACGCCATTTATTACGTCAAGTTGCGGAAACCCAGCCCGCGTACACCTATAATCTAAAGACTTACAGATGACTATTTTCCGCTTCTGTTTTATTGTGGAAGATTACAAAGCGTTTATTGCCAGAACATAATTATAAAACAGGTGTTTGAGTTTTTTATATTACTATGTATATTAGAACACTCAAATAAATATGTTCAACATACTTATTCGCATGGGGCAACATTCTTCTAAAATAGGCTAGGTTGGGTATACTTTTAAACAATCTTATCTGTCTCAATCCCATAAGTTAATAATTTAAAATACCTCTATGGATAAATTCATATCCAAAAATCATTAGAGGGACAGTGTTTCGGGGTTGGACTAGCCCAGAATGAGCACAATGGAAAAAAAACATTTGAACAGTCATCACATCGGAATAACCACAACTTTTTGTCCCTAGCAACACCTGACACAAAAAGACTTATCTGATCGGTCAAAATTGGCTTTTACTCAAAATTGGCGGCTTTTACTTAAAATTGTCGAGGCCTGCGCACACGCCGCCACTAATGACGTCTTTAGTGTTTCGTGACGCTTGACAGCCGGACTTAATGGTGTTTTAAAAGGCTTTATTAAGTTTTTTAATGTTTAAATGGGTGAGTAATTGACCTCAATCGACTATGATTGTCCTTTTAATGGAGAAACTTGCCGTTTCAAAAATATTCGCAAATGTTATAAAAGGTCTGTAGGGATAGTCAAAAGGTATAAACATTACATTACACAGTGACATTATTGGGTTAGAAAAGAGGATTGATCTCAAAACTGTTCTTACTTGCTTTCTACTTAGGTACAGTCAAATAATTTAATTTCCTACCCACTTTGGACTTTGTCAAAGTGACGTAATCAATCAAAACGTAAGAGACTTCTTATGATTTTATTTACAGTGTCACTTTGAAATAGTCCTAAATGGGTAGGAAATTAAATTATTTGACTGTACTAGCACTAGTCTGTTCAGTGCTTACAGATAAGGTATCATGTTAAAATTTTCATTTGTCATAGCAATTTAAATCAAAAATAAAATAAAAATAAAATAAATAAAAATAAATACTTTATAAATATAAGTTGCAATTTCATGCATAATAAAAAGTTGAGGTTCAAATAACAGGAATACATAAAAGATTAGAATTATACATTGCCAAGCAACCAAGCGCCATGTTAAACATTCAATAAACAAAACATTGTCACCTCCAAATCAATCCGACCAAAAACCACAATCATCCAACCTGTCAAACTAACAATACAAACCGTGAAACAACTAATGACTTAGCGAAACACGAAATTAAACGAGGTAAAAAATAACCATCCATCTTCAATAACAACGTGGAAGGATCAGAACAAATTAAAGCTCAGCGTGTGTCCGAGTCCAGAGCAAATATAAATGCTGTCAGATTTCTGTAAATTGAAGACTCGTTTTGGACTTATAAGTTATGTTATTGAATGCGTGTGAACTTCGGTAATGAGGCTGGGTAATGGAATGACACGGTGGGGTCTGATCGGAATGGTCCTTGATTGGTTTTTAGGGTTCCGTAGCCAAATGGCAAAAAACTGAACCCTTATGGATTCGACATATGTCACAGCCACTTTTTTCCGAAACTATAAGAACTACATATACTGTTGAAACGTGGTATGTAGATGTATTCTGTGAACCGCTTTAAGATTTTAACACGAAAATAGAAAAAAAAAAACAATAAATTTTGGGGGTTCCCCATACTTAGAACTGAAACTCATTTTCATCAAACCGATACATGTGGGGTTATCTATGGATAGGTCTTCAAAAATGATATTGAGGTTTTTTTATATATTTTTTTTCTTAACTGAATAGTTTGCGTGAGAGACACTTCCAAAGTGGTAAAATGTGTGTGCCACGGGGCCCCCGGGGGCCCCCTGTAACTTCGAAAATAAGAGAATGATAAAATTAAAAAATATATTTAGATAATGTACCTTTACCATGCAAACTTCCACCGAAACGAGATCTAGTAAGTAGTTTTTTTTAATACGTCATAAATCGTAAACCGCAATTTATTTTACGGAACCCTTCATGGACGAGTCCGACTCGCACTTGGCCGATTTTTTATCAATTCTTTTACATTCATTGGTTTAGTGGGAAAGTTGTGAACATGATGTTTATAATTGTGAAATTATGAGATAGGTAATTCTCTAATTTACAGTTCAGGGAAGTAAATATACGTCCATATTACATAAAACGAAGATGTATTTGAATGAAAACAAAATTGCAAAATATATTTCATTAAAATTAAAACTTAATTTAGAGATATGTATACACGGGTGGCGCAGGACCGGCCATTGTGGCACTATTTGGGGGAGGCCTTTGTCCAGCAGTGGATGCCTTTCGGCTGATATGATAATGATGATGATACACTCTGTCAAAACGAACGAAATGACACACGATGATGACGTCAACTGGTCGACTGTGTAACGTTTCGTACGTACGTTTAGTGGATCTAAACGACAGTTTCTAAGGCTCCTTTTAAAAATACTAGCTTGGTCGACTGCTTATACCGCAACAGATACCTACGATTCTTTAGTATTAAAGAAAGCTTTCTACAATGTATCTTGAAAGCACACTTTTAGGACATCTCGCAGGCGCGTAAGCTTGCTTCAAACCCTCATAAAATATCACTTCTTGAAGTATCTAGGTATATTACTTACAGTAACATTTTCAAGATTTCAGGACTTAGGCAATAGAAAAGGAAATGAAACACGTCCACATCAAGTTTAATATAAAAGCAATAATTCAGTAAAAATAATGGGAAAACCGTTGCCCCTTGCTTTTTTTAATTTATATAAATGACCTTTCACGGCATATACCCCATGGTGCTATTTGCCGACGATAGTACCGTAATTATTGAATATAATGAAAGTTGTAAATATGAATCTGTAATTAATGAAACTATTATGGACATAATTAAATGGCTTAATATTAATAATTTATTGATAAACCTGGACAAGACTAAGATAATACAATTCTGTCAACGTAAATCAGCTCTCCAAATCAATTGCAATTATGAAGAGAAAAGTATAGATTCTGTGGCTGTTACAAAGTTTCTAGGAGTGTACATAGATGAACATTTATCTTGGAAAGTTCATGCGGATGATACGTGCAAAAATCTAAACCAATATGCCTACGCTTTACATAAACTTGCCAAACAAGCAAGCCCTCACGCAGTACTAATGACATATCATGGTTTTGTAGCGTCAAAACTACGGTATGGCATTATGTTTTGGGGTAACTCCACAAGTAGAGAAGACGTTTTCAAGGCACAAAAAAGGTGTGTTAGAGCCATGTATGGTCTCAAACCGGCTGACAGTTGTGTACCTTATTTCAAGAACTCAAGAATTTTGACGATGCCCTCTCTATACATCTATGAAATAATCATGTTTGTCAAAAACAATACGACCTTATTCAAAAAGCACAGTGATGTTACTAATAGAAACTTGAGAAAGAAAAATACTGTAAATATTTGCATAGTTCCTGCAAAGACAGCATTGATGCAAAAAAGTGTGTATTTTCTAGCCAGCAAAATTTATAACCACTTACCTTATAACATGAAGTCATTAAATATGTTAGAATTAAGAAATAAATTAATGACATTATTAATACATAAATGTTATTATTCCATTTCAGATTATATTAATGATAAACTAGATTGACATTTCTTTGATGCTTTTAATAATATTTTTTTTTTCTTATAATTATACTTGACATATTTAATTGACATTCTTAAGACCGGACATGCACTAATACATTCATCTGCCTATATAACTTTTTTATCACATATTGTTTAACTTCCATTGCTGACCTTACTATATAATTATAATTTGTACAAAGGCACCTGAATTATGTATTCACGTTGGTAGGTATAAGGTACTAATTTAGTATTAAGCGCAAAGTTTTTGTACGCCTATTGGCAAACTGTAAAAAAAAGACAACCACTGTAATTACCTATGTTTACAAATAAAACACTTACTTACTTACTTGGTTTTGTGCGTTATCATATTTCAGAGGATACATCACTAGTGATCGTAAATATTTATGACTGGAAGTGGACTCCCAAGCAGTAATTCTTAAAGATCATGACTTCATCAGAAAATTATCATAAACCATGCGAAACTGTTTTCACATAACCAAAAATGAACCGGATTAAAACGATTAAATCGAAAAATCGGTCAACGGTTTAACCAGAACCGTAACTAAACCCTCTGACGGCCAAATTGCAATCATTAATCACAATCATTTAACCTTTCTGCAATCACAGTAGCCCCGAATTTTGAAATTTTGGTTTTTGGGGAAATGTCAATGTGTTGATGGATTTGTGGGTAGCGGAGAGAACAAAATGGACGTGTACAAATCGGCGCCTCAGGCGGAGAGAGATTTAGCCTCGCAAATTTACTCCCACTTTAAGAGTACGAAGAGAGAAACTTTATGTAGCGTTTTGATGGAGAGGCCTGCGAGTTGTCCTTTATACTTTTGCTTAGTTTCTTGCTCGTGATTGAATGTGGCAATAGAATAAACTACAAGACTTAAAAATAAATGAAATCACATTTAGAAGTCTGGTTGTAGCAGTAGGTAGGCATTGATTGAAATTGCACTGATTGCTCAGAATTCACTGTCAAACTATGAAAAAAAAATTACTTCCAATTTCTGGATCGATACGCTTGACCAAGTACATTAATTTGACTAGGTATTGTAATTATTTATGGTTAAGTATATAAGCAGAAGCTTTAAGACTAGGTATCTATACGTAGTTTGCTATACAAATTATTTCGTAAGTAGTCTAACAGGAAAAACTCTCATAGATTATTTATCGATTATCTTTTGATATACCAATCAATCTAATATTTTCATAAGCTCATCACCAGCAGCTTACTTTGTTTCTTATACCACGTCGGTGGCAAACAAGCGCAATACCCGCATTTTGGTAAGCAAGTCACCGTGGCCTGCAACTCTAGGTTTATCACATGTATATTGCGGACTCTTTAAAATATTGTTTATACTCAAGAATCCCATATTATAGTCCCTCGGGAAATCCTCGCTTAAATTCGCAGGACACCTAAAAGTATTTTGTAAAATGCAATATCCATTACTTTGATTCCCTGACATTTACTTATAAACGAAAAATGTTCTCCTATTACCCAAGATTTCAATAACTACTTAAGTACACATTAGTATCAAATTCATAATTTTCATATCATTTGCATCATACTTAAAGTGTTTTGTAAATGTAAGTACATAATAAATTATCCTTTACTCATTGATTGCCTGATTTGCCTGAGCTTCACTTTTGATCGAAAAATGTTCTTCAATCTTCCAAGACACCGATAACCGCACTCTAGTATCGAATGAATAATCGGTGCTCCCGGTGCTGCAGTTTTGCTGTCTTGCCCGATTTATGGCCGAAAGTCGCCTTGTTCGAGCAATTTCGGTAATTTCGTGTTTGTAGTCGATTTATCATAGTGGTGACGTCGAAAATGATCTTCTTCCGTGCTGTGGTTTACTTACCTATTTACGGAACATACTGATGCAACTACAGAAACGATATTACGTAATATTTGTAGTTAATGCATGTTTAAAAGTGCAAAAGTGTAAAGATGTGACTTCAACCGTACAAAGACTTTCAGATCAATAACATCGGTAACATGCATCTTGCATTAACATCATTATATAAATATAAATAAATAAATAAATAAATATTTGCGGACAATCTTACACAAATCAACCTAGTCCCATAGAAAGCAAAGCTTGTACTATGGGTACTAGGCGACGATATATACTTATATAGAGAAATAAATACTTAAATACAAAGAAAACATCCATGACTCAGGAACAAATATTCGTGCTCATCAATCTCATCATACAAATAAATGCCCTTACCGGGATTCGAACCCAGGACCTCTTGCTTCGTAGGCAGGTTCACTACCAACTAGGCTAAAGCGCGATCGTCTAATAATATCAGCCGAAAGACGTCCACTGTTTGACATTGGCCTCCCCCGAAGAGTGCCAAAGGGCAGGCAAGGTCGACTGATGACCTGGTAAAGGTCGCGGGATTCCGCTGGATGCTGGTGGCGCAGGACCGGTCATATGCGTCTTTGGTGTGTTCTAAATTAAGGCCATTTTTCGTCATGTTATTATCTCAAGGTAATTATGAGCATATTCCAAAATTAATGTTTTTTAAAGAATAAAGCTATAAACTCATAAATTATCACATTATCCAACAGTCGGTGGAACCAGGACACCAACTTCCTTTTTTCACCTGATGTAATTACACCAATTTGTGAATAGCCGAGCGTGTCGCGCCACCTCGGCGATTACCCAAACAATGCACCAGTTAGTTCAGTTCGATATGCTCTATTATTTAACTAAATTAGCCGCTTTTTATAGACGTAAATAGGTTAAAAGTCTCATCAAATTAGTCGGAAGCATTACCTAGGTACTTAATGCTGCGGTCAAGTGCGCATCAATATGATAAACGGCGATTTGAATGACAACTCTCATATGCAAATATCATTATTATCATATCATCAAATTATATACACGACTTACTTTTGAGCATTGACCTTCTCTCTAAGACAAAAGAACTAAGACCAGGGCCATTATAAGTGTAGATGAAAATTCGGCAAAATATCTATCAATTATGATTAGAAATCCCTCGTCAAGGATGTAATACGTATTCTGTCTGTATGCCGACAAACTGGCCTTCGCCGAAAAACTGGCCACAGTTTGGCGAAATAAGAAAATATTATCTACTTACCATTAAGTTGCTTTTTGAGAATAATAAAAAAAAGCCTGCTTATTCTTGTGTTCCTGATGCTGTATTTGGGAATGGAAAGCGATATTTACGTCATCCATAAGAGAAGGTCTGTGCCAAACGTTGGCGTGTGTAAGCTGATGAGTAATGAATAGTAATTTACCACAAAAAACTGTATGCCTTGTTGGTACTCATGCAAAAGCTCCAGGTCTGCAAACCGTATAATATAGTTAGGAACGCTAACTGGTTGTCTCCTTTGCGTTAGTTTTTCATTTCTAGCGGCCAAGGCGTATCTAACTGAATGTATTTATTCATTTTTTGACGACCGCTTTAGCTTAGTTGGTAGTGACCCTGCCTACGAAGCAAGAGGTCCTGGGTTCGAATCCCGGTAAGGGCATTTATTTGTGTGATGAGCACGAATATCTGTTCCTGAGTCATGGATGTTTTCTATCTATTTAAGTATTTATTTCTCTATATAAGTATCTATATCGTCGTCTAGTACCCATAGTACAAGCTTTGCTTAGTTTGGGACTAGGTTGATTTGTGTAAGATTGTCCGCAAATATGTATTTATTTATATTTATTTTTAATAAGGCAAGTTTAGCTTAATTTTGCCAGTCACAGCAATCAAGATGGGTGAAAGGAACTACTATGAACCAACTCTAACCATATGTTTAAACCCTCAGGACAATAAAACAAGTACAATTGCCGATAGCTTATAAAGCAGAGAACAACACATGCGGTGCGTTTGTCATGACGAAGGCACGTGGCGCAGCATACATAATGTTTTATCGTTTCGGTTACGACTTCACGCGTCTTTCGCACTGATAATACTTTCATTTGTTCCGAGAATATCTTTAAGTTAGTTTGTCCGCCTGTTTACGGTTTGCGTAAGTTACGTAAGGTCGTGTTTTGCACGTGGATTTTTGGATGAGAAGTCGCTGTAAAATGTCTTCAACGTATTTTAAGTTAGAGCTATCCTTTTTTGTTAATTTTTGTCAACTGTCTGCACTTATAAGCTTTTTTTTTAGCCCTGCGGCTGACTGGCAAATAATGCTTTTAAGCATTAATTCTGCCTTTTGTACTTTTTGTTTATAAAATAAAGTTTAAATAAATAAATAAGTACAATTTTTCAACTTTTATTCTATAGTTTACATTAGTTTTATCGTTCTTCTGGGGAGTAATTGCGTGAAATATGTTATGACGTTACGCAATCGAACACTAGAATTGTTACACTTTCAATTGGAAACTCAATCCCCAGCTATTGGCGTAGGCATTGGTTTTTGCTCATCCTTGCATCCAGTAGGAAAACCAGAATGTCATCTCAATGTAACGTAAGTTCTGACCTACTATGTAACTATGTCACGAGTTTTTCAATAATAAAGTGGCCTTAGAGAGAAAGGCTCCCGCTGGATACGGGTTGCGCAGGCCCGGTCACTTTGGCACTATTTTGGGGAGGCCTATCTCCAGCAGTCGACGTATTTTGGCTGATATGATGATGAGAGAGCAAGGTTGCCAAAGAGATAATTTCTTGTAGAAAACCCCATACCTCATGTGGACAGACCAACGCCAACACTACAGATATTTGTATTGGAGGTACTGCGAATGTGTGATTCACCTCATAACTTCACATTGCCACCGGAACAGTGTCAATTTTACACATAATTACACCTCCAATTATCGATAACGCCACAATAGCCGAATTTAATTAAAAAACGGAATGAGAGATTAGGCATCAATCATTTGTCGGGGGCAAGCGGAGCATGGCGCAAATCATAGTCTCGCCGCGTCACGCGGACGGCTACTTCCGAGCGGCATTGTTGTAGGGCATTGATTTGTGGGGAAGTGTTAATTGTGATTATGTTAAGTATTGTGAACTCTTTAACATTCCCATGAGTCCTACTTGACCTATGGAATAGTGATGTCATTTAAATTAATGAATATCTTTACCATTGGTTGGAAAATAATAGTAAGTCATCATCATCATCATTTTCAGCCTGTAATCGCCCACTGCTGAGCATAAGCCTCTCTTCGCGTACGCCACCCATCCCGGTACCGTAATAGTAAGTAATATAAATAAATAAGTAAATATTGGAGAACAAACTTTCATAAATCAAACTATCCCCATAATAAGTCCAATAAGGTGTATCTTAAGGGTACTAGACAATTGTAAATCAATGTAAATTGAATATTAATAGTCTTCTGAAAATAACCAAGTTTTAATTTATTTTATAAATATTTTTTATGTCTCTTATTACAAAAAAAAAAACATTAATAACATACTTACCGATTGTGAAATGCCCCAAATCGGCTCCCGAGGGCAGTGTCCCAAGAAGGCTGGCATCATTGCCACGTTGAATGGCAAAGCTAATCTGCTGTTCTAGATTTGATCCAGTTTTAAATTTCTTATTACTACATTCGTATAATTATGATTCCTTTTTTTTAATTTTCTCATTTGGTTTGATCGTCATTGTCTGTAATTGTTAATAAATTGCCTAACGGTCGTTGGCTTAAAATACACGAACAAGAGTTTCATGCAAAACTAAGCTTAAAATCTTTCAAAAAATAAAAGACTACAGCACATTTGCGTAGGACCATAAACAACGCCTATGCAGAAAACCACGATATCATCTCATTCAACTCAAAGCTCAGAGTACAAACAGTATAAACAATAAAAGAGAATCGATCACAGTTTACTGCTCCGTATGTCACTTGCGGTCGTCAACATCGCACTTATGTCATAACCAGGGAATCGAAGGATATGGAATTGTCCAGCCTACATCAAAGCGCGTATGGTGGAAATCATTTAAGGTGCCTGACATTTCATAAAACGGTGATTGGAATTTGAACAGAGTCGCTTTTTCAACGGATTACAATGATGCAACTCGGTCAAATCTATTTTTTTTTTGTATACACTGACGTTGTAACAGAAATATGCAAGCTGGGTGGCAAACACGACAGCTGGATGCGGGTGGCGCAGAACCGGTCATTGTGGCACTCTTTGTCCAGCAGTGGACGTCTTTCAACTGTTATGACTGTTACGACTGATAGCAAGCAATATATCTCAACAGTACTTATCTTAACATGTTGGAAATTAAATGTCAATTATTGTTTAGTCTAAGATTCGTGACACATTGGTTTTGAAGTGGATTCTTCTTCTTCTTCTCTTTTTTTTGGCGTTCTGGCCAACTGTGTCGGCTCAATTTTGCCAGAATCAAGTAAATTGAAGTGGATACTTCTTTGCTTGCGTTCTTGTATAGGGGTACAGTTCAAAATGTATCACGTGACTTCCGGAATAACTTTTTTGTAGAGAAGCCTAATCTTATTCCAAATAATTGTTTGTTACATGTTTTAATCCTTCATTATTTGCCATTAGTTGTTAATCACAAAATGATATTTAGATTATGTGGCGGACATGAAAATAATGCTGACATGACCGCCATTTTCAATGTATCGCGAGTCAAATGAACTACGTCAGTCAATGTTGCCATATATACCGATTTATCTGTACTTATACAGATTTAAGTGAATTAATTCAGATACACAACAAAGAAGTATGCAATTAAACTTAATTAACGGTTGTATCTCCGACACAACTCGCTTCTTTTTTGTTACTATAATGTCATGTGTTAAACATAACGTGTTAAATAAATAAATTATAATACCGCAGCCTAACGCCTGCGACTCCAGAGGGACCATAGCACGGCTTAGTTTTCCCTCTGGGTTAGCAGGTCAGAAGGCAGTCGCTTTCTTAAAACTAGTGCGTACGCCAAATTTTTGGATTAGGTGCGAAAACGGATTACAGTCTCCTTTAGGATGCAACCGGGAGAAACGCTAGTAGATAAGTATAATATATATAGTCCTCCTCATTGATTTCGATGACGGCAGTCGGCAACCCTAACATCTATTATGGATTAGCCCTAACACGTTCACGTGAGGCACCTCAATTAAGTCGTAGTTAAGCCTTATGTCGCGACGTCTATAGACGTTGTGCACGATCACCGTGCAAAGAGGGGGCTCTACAAATCACTTTGTAGGTCCAGAATCATTTGTGGGACTCTCGCAGGGGACCATAATATCGGCCTTTAAAGCCTACGCCAAAACCAAACACCAACACGAGTGGAGGAATGAGGCTGGCTTAAGGCACTCTAAGCTCTTCATAGAAGGAGTGGACTCGGGCTGGACCAGAAAACTCTGGAAATCCAGTAGGAAGCAACTCAGAATTATATCTGGGGTGCTCACAGGTCACTTCGGGGTCAAGGATCTCTTGGCCAAGATGGGACTATCTGATAGTTTAGACTGTAGAATGTGTGGCGAGGAGGATGAGATTATGGAACACTTATTGTGTGAATGTCATGCCCTTGCCAGACAAAGAATGAACTACTTTGGTAACGGTTACCCGCAACCAAAGGAATTCAAGGTGCTCCCGGCGAACTGCATCATCCGCTTTGTGGAAATGATGGAGAAAGCCTGGGAGCAGGTATAAAGGAGAGGGCAAATGCACAAAAGATCCCACTGGGTCGAAGTGCATCCGAAAGGGCCCTCACCTAGATAAGATAAGATAAGATAAGACGTTGTGGACGTGAACGTCTGCATAAGCTTTTTGGTCCACTTACCTAAGTCTTCAACATGATATATTTTTGGAACGAATTGGTGTATATCTCTGAAACATATCCAAGTAAACCGACAACTAGACAAACCAACGCGAAACCTCGAACACCGCAATAGTTCTCGGAACGCTTATCGCGTCTGTAAATCAATATATGATTACAAATTTAATGCTACTGTTGGCTCGTAAATCAGATATTTTAAATTACGAGCTACAAGCGGGCGAGTCCGCGTGAGACCCCCTAGTGTTGCGCTGTTGGGCCGACACTCGATAAATTGTTAGGGCTGGGTGAGTCGATAATTGTTAAATTGCGGTTTTTTTCGTGTTGGTATCGGTAATTGAAAAAGTTGCTTGGTGATTCGTCTTTGAATTAAAGGATTGATTTAGGTACAATATGCTTTCTTTTAATTCAAAGTTTGTTTTATTGTTCTGACTATAAAACGTTCTTTTAATCTCAGCCACCTTTAACATTAATTTCATTACTATGTGTCATGTGTTTTTAACGGTCAGAATCAAAATTGTATTGTAGCTTTTAACCATGATTATCTTGAAATACAAATGGGCTTAAACTGAATTATAGTTTATTATTCAATTTTACACGTATAACAAAATTGTTTATGAATTAGATTGCATAATTTGTGACCTGCCATAATTATGCACTCGTATTTGTCTGGTAATTGACATTGTGCCTGTATCCGTGTTTTAACACAAGGTCCTACTTTAAAACGTGAACTAGGCCAATATATGCCTTAAGTAGTGTAAGATGTCTATAATACGTTAGTCAACAGGATTTGATAAATTAAGAGATTTTGGCTGATAACTCCAGATAAGTCAAAGTTGTTAATTATTGACGACCTCTGTAGCCTAGTTGGTAGTGAGTTAGTGACCCTGCCTACGAAGCCGGAGGTCCAGGGTTCGAATCCCGGTAAAGGCTTTATTTGTGTGATGAGCATGAACATTTGTTCCCGAGTCATGGTTTTTTTCTATGTAATTAAGTATTTATTTATCTATATAAGTATGTGTATCATGGTCTAGTACCCATAGTACAATCTTTGCTTAGTTTGGGACTAGGTCGATTTGTGTATATAGGTAGGTTATAGGTTGTACGCGGGCTGGGTTTCCGCAACTCGACGTCATAAATGCGCCTATTTTGCGTAGGGGTTTTGGCACTACTGTTATTCGTGCCAACCCAGTTCCACCAGGAAGCCTAGCAGACCCTTTATGTTGCCGACGGCCTCCGGTAGTGACCCCGGTGTTCCGAGGTGTTTTGCCCTGTATTCCGCCACTCCAGGACATGTCAGGATGACGTGGGCGGCTGTCTTGTCCTCTTCCATGCAAGCTCTGCAGAGAGGACTGTCTGTAACACCTAAAGTAAAAAGGTGTTTGTTTAGTAGTGCATGACCAGTTATAGCTCCTGTCAGAAGACGGAGTGCCGGCCTCTTTAGCTGCTTTAGCTTCCTTGACAATCCAGGGTTGATTGTCGGGAGGGACTCCCTGGTTTGCCTGCAGGTTCCTAGGGTGTTCCAATGTTTTTGGTGTTCTACCTTGGTGTTTAGTCGCAGTGTGCTCCGCAGCCATGGAGAGGGTAGAGGAATTGTGGGTTCCGGTCCTACAGCTCTTGACTCTGAACCCTCTCTAGCCAGTGCATCCGTTGCATCGTTACCGCGTGAATTGCTGTGCCCTTTGATCCATTGCAGGGTTATGTCGCTGTCATTACATACCTCTGATAGGATCTTATCGATTTGTGCAAGATTGTCCCCAAATATTTATTTATCTATTTTTATTTATCGATATCGATACCCACTGTCCCACCCCGAGATACTATTTCTGTCAGCACTCCGCTGTGCTGTATGACGGACCGCGTTCTCGCCGCCATTTTATTGTGATCGCACAAATATGTTGCCTCCTCCGCCATATCGCTCGACGAGTGGGATTGACACTGTCTTTTCTAAGAAATAAGCTTTGAGCTAGAATTGTGCTTACATAAAATGGTGTTCAATAAAATATCCAAGAATTAGTGATAACTTTGTTTTTTTTACCATTATGCAAACAAGCACTGTTCTTAAGGTTCGGGTGAAATCGTTTAATAAGCGAGAGAGAGAATATTTGTATTTAATATTACCATTAATATTAGCACTAACAGTTATACCTTACATGCTAATTGGTAATAGTACATTATGATACAAGTGTGCTATGTTGGTCATTACACTCGAGTCGGTTTTTAAGCCTGAGCCGAAGGCGAAGGCTTAATGGAGATGAGAAGTGTAATGACCAATGCTCACGTGTTTCATACGACGTTTTTCAACACATTTGCGAGGAAAAAAATAAAAAAATAAAAAATGAAAATGTTAAAAGATATGTAATGAAAAGGCACTAGTGCGATAATGTAATGTAAAAGGCACGGCATGGGTAATATTCTGCATTATCAGTGTAAATACGCTGTAATAAGACCTACTTTACGAGCAGGTGTGTTGAAAATTAATATTTATCATGCGAGTTTAGAGTGTACAATGTCAAAAGAATAATAATGATTGTTAAAAAGTCGTTTTTTTTTGTGGAATCAGATTAAGACCCGACGTTTATTTAAAGGGATCACACACACACACACAGTTAAGAGTTTATCCTCCTGTCGGTAGCGTATTTTTCCATTTCTCCTTTATCATTTAGCCTTTTAATTTCCTGATACGACACGACACCAGCTTTTCAATTTATTTGATCCATACAACTGCGCCTCCTTCCTTCTATTTTTCCTTCCATGCTAGTTTTGAGAAAGTGATCCGGGACTGCACATAATGTATGATGCTGCTTACAATGTCATCTAGGCTATACCTCCACATACTGTAGAAGCATAGTCAGTCCTCCATTTAAGGAGAATCCATTCGTCAACGCAGGAAGTGATTAATACGGCCGCACCCCGCCCCACCCTCGCGTGGGCGACATCCTGCGCGTGGGCTGCGCGAGCGCAAGCACCATGACGGGGCGATATTGTAACGATGAGGCTTCGAGATGACAGCTAACACCATACATCGATTTTACGTCGGTTGAAAGCGCGGCAAAGTTCCATATTCGTGTTCGAAAATAGACAAGGGAGTATTGTTCTCAGTCATTTCGAAGGGGCTTCTAATGAATTTTATGATACGATGTTGACAATTTCTGATGCCGTTTCATGGCAAAGTGATAACTAGTCAAATGAAAGATAAAACGTCGTTGCAATCATAAGGTTTTAGCTATTTTTAAGTACTAGTTTCGCTGGCTGCCTGGCGACTAAAGAACTCGGCTGAGGTAATAGTTAATGTTCATAATGCAGTTGAGAAAAGAAACACTGATGAAAATTACACAACTCTATGATGCCCGAAAATAATCAGCAATAACACAGCTCAATTAATAACAAGCATAAAAAGGGTCAAAAAACTGTATCCAGACAACGGGACACTAACTAAAGAAAAAGAACTGTTTTTGTTTTCACAAACATAATTAAAACGTGGAGCATAATTTCGAATCGATTGACCTCATTCATCAAAATCGGTTTAGCATCTTAAACGCTATCGTGGAACACACGTAAATACAAACGTAGACTCCTAAAGTCAATATCCCTTTCTTCCCGCTCTGCAGTAGTCGGGCAAAAAACAATGAAAACGAAATTCCATAATAACTTAAAAAACAAAATATAAGAGGAACAAAATACATACAAGGATGTTTTCATTGTGGTTCTATCACAGTAACGTCAGTACTATCGCTTTAAATCCTATCCGATGATGTTATATATTATACGCCTAGAAGTTTGGTAAGTATCAAAAACCAACCTACTACCTATCCATTCCCGTTCCGCAAATAACACCATGTTGTATGAGAATTAACACGCTAATGGTTAGTTAACAAAGTTGTTTGAATCCGCGTTATACTTTTATCAACGAAGTTTGCGACACTATCCCAATCACAACAACTTTATTAGAGGACGATCTCCCTCTACATGTACCATACCATTACGATATTTAAAGTGTTGCGCGAGTTAATGTGTCAGATCGAGTAAATGAGACAATATAATTATCATTCATCATCATCATCATATCAGCCGAAAGACGTCTACTGCTGGCATAGTCCTCCCCCAAAGAGTGCCAAAATGACCGGTCCTGCGCCACCTGCATCCAGCGGACTCCCGTGACCTTTACCAGGTCATCAGTCCACCTTGTGGGGGGCCTACCCACGCCGCGCCTTCCGGTACGTGGACGTCACTCGAGAACCTTTCTGCCCCAACGGCCATCGGTTCTACGTGCAATGTGCCCCGCCCACTGCCACTTAACATGCAACATGTCAATATATCATTATTAGCATGCAATATATCGAGTCAAATTGATCCCCGGTTACGAAAGGTTTTCATTAACTTTTCGCGTTTTACGTAAACGAGAACAGTTTCACTTTCCCATGTTTGACATTTTCTGATTATTTATACCATCATGGAAATTACTGCTTTTCAATATTTATGAGAGAAATTTGAAGACGTTAATTTCGGATAATCCATCAATTTGGACATTTTCGTGTGAATGGGTGAAGGTCACGGAATGTTTTTATTGAATGCGACTGTGGCAAACAAGCACACGGCCTGCACGATGGTTTAAAACAGACACCGTAGCCGTGAATGTACGGTCAACCAATTTGATTGCTAGGCCATCATAGAACCTTGCCGTTGTAAATGCTATGTCAATACGGGTTACTAGGATTATTGCGTCGCTATGTAGCAGTTGAAATGACAGGGTTCTACGGTGGCCTAGGAATCAAGTTTACTGACTGAAAATACTACCCTTGCGACTTGATGATAATCACAAACGCGTTGCCGATCCTTTATTGATTAAAGCATACATTTACAGCTTATTAACGAACAATGTTGTATGTTGACGTGTAAATTTATCTATTTTACCAATAAATAACTGAACTGAACTGAACTGATGTCAATTCCTCACTCAACACAACGCATCCTGGGAAGCTCTGGCAACCTTACTCACCACAAGGAATATAACACCATATATTTGCAGAGCATTAGTGGTGTTGCAGTCTTCTGTAAGGTGCCTCACTCCACTCGTACTTCCCCAATTGTCAAAATTAAATTTTTTCAAGTGGGCGATTTTTTGATTAATTTCGTTAAAAAACTTTTTTTAAGCGGCACGTGTTTTTAGGGTTCCGTACTCAAAGAGTAAAACGGGACCCTATTACTAAGACTCCGCTGTCCGTCCGTCCGTACGTCCATCCGTCCGTCCGTCTATCTGTCACCAGGCTACAGCCTGACTGATACCGTGATAGTTCCAGCTGAAATTTTCACAGATGATGTATTTATTTCTGTTGCCGCTATAAAAACAAATACTAAAAACACAGAATAAAATAGTTTTTATAGATAACGGTATGGAACCCTTCGTGCGCGAGTCCTCGCACTTGGCCGGTTTTTAGGGTTCCGTACTCAAAGAGTAAAACGGGACCCTATTACTAAGACTCCGCTCTCCGTCCGTCCGTTCGTCCGTCCGTCTGTCTGTCACCAGGCTGTATCTCACTGGTACCGTGACAGTTCCAGTTGAAATTTTCACAGATGATGTATTTCTGTTGCCGCTATAATAACAAATACTACAAACACAGAATAAAATAGTTTTTTAAAGATAATGGTACGGAACCCTTCGTGCGCGAGTCCGACTCGCACTTGGCCGGTTTTTTATTTTATACAATGACGGTGGAAAGCAAGCTTTCGGCATGCCTGATGTTAAGCAGTTACCGTTGCCTATGGACACTTGTGACTCCAGAAGAAACACAAGCGCGTTGCCGACCCTTTATTCACTTGAGGATTTCTTCATAAATCGTAATGTTCATTCAGAAATATCAAATTGAGAAGTAGCGAATTCCAGAAGGTCGTAACTAAATTATGACGTGACCGTTACGGCTCTGTATGGCAACTTGCACACCTCTTTACCGAAGTCACACACGGTTTAACCACATTTATACAATTTCGCGATTTTCTTAAAAACGGATGAGAAATGAAATCTGAAAACTACTTTATTACGTTCAGGTAATATGATAACTGAAATGGTTTTCGAATTAGGCATAATTACATAGCTTGATATGTCGTCAAACTGACATTCCGCTGTGCCCTGGTTCTCTCTTAGAATCTCTCTCTCTGTCGCGTTTTCAGTTATAAGTAATCAACTTGTAATACGATTCGTTGAGACAAGAGGTTTGTGGTCCTTTTTACTCTGCCCGTGGAAAAACTGGAAGGTGTGTCTGGTTGCGCGAGAGTGTGAGCTCGAGCTCCATTCAATTTCAAACAATATTAGCGCGTGCGAAAATGTACCGCTGAGTATAATTTAGGTCAGACATTTTAGCCATGGTCATTATGCTTGTTATGTAATAGCTTCGGTGTAAATGACTTAACTGGCACTCTACCTGATAAGAAGTCGTTATAACAATTAGCAACGCCCTTGTCTCTGATCGCTGATAAGACTTTGTCCTAATATTTACACATCGCACGGCAGGTTGTGTTTATCTAAATGTTATATGTAATAGATATTTAGGGTACCACGCATGATTTGGTAACGGAGAAGTAAAGTTGGTTCCGAATTTGGTATTGCAACAAAGTATAAATTATTTTGAATTGAGTAGGTGGGTAGATGATCAAGAAAATATTCGTAATGAGGAAAGACATTTTCTCTCATTTATAATCGTTTTTCTAATAACCACATACTGTCAAACATCTAACTTTCACATAACAATCTTTAACTGCATTTGAGTGCCGTAAAATTTCTTTTATTTTTGTTTCTCAATTTGACAGTTGATTTGGGAAGAAACAAAATCTATCCAAAACAAATCGTTTTAATGGATTTTTTTATTGATTATATTTATATAACTACAATAAAGACTTAATTACTTGGGAACATAAATAACGCAAGCTTGCATTGCCTTCCCTAAAAGTTAAGTTTTTAGACAAAAACTACTTTCAAACAATTTTGTATGTTGGTTTCAAAGGGCCTTTCTACAAGTCCGATGTAGTAGTACCCCGAAAGGCAGGATGAGAAAACACGAAGAAAGAGAAAAAAGTATCGTTAGGCCTCCTATTCATTACAAGGCTCCAGCGACTACTGAGATAAGAATACCGTCTCTATTACAAGCCACTATTTTCCTGTATCACTCTCCATTTGCCGACGATTTGTCGCGCCCCCCGCCTTTGTCAACAGGACGTTGTCACATTTGCTCTAATTACCTACTTACTAACTGCATTAGTGTATCCTTAACCTTTTTGCCATGGTGTTGATTGGTTTGCTAATTTGCGGGGAAAGGCCACTTTTTCTTGGTGAATTTGAAAATGCATTAGGTACTGAATATCTGTGAGTAAGTATGTAACTATTAGGCTTAGCTTTTGACTTGGTTTCATTTTGACGATACTAGGTAGGGTCATTTTGCTGGTTGGCGACCACCTAATTTCATGTGCCGGTTAGCGACCACTTAGCTGACTTGGTGAACTGAAAGCATATTTTCTCGTTTTTTTGTAAATTCCTATTCCATAACTACAAACAATAAGGCATACGGCTGACTGTTTCAATAGGCTCTGTAGAATTGATGTTATCTTCAATTGAAAAAACAATGTTCTTCAAGTGGTCGCTAACCGAAGGTGGTCGCGTAACCGGCGAAATGACCCTACTAACTTTATTTTATGAGATGTAAAAAATATTCGTACTGTACAAAAATCTAAAAGTAAGTATTTAACTCAATATCAGTTCATAGATCAAACTGGAAAATACCAGTATTTACGGCTTCGGTAACCATATTTATTTTAACTGTGCTGGCCCTAGTTTTGCTATCGAGTCCACAGTACTATAATTAGCAACTTGGTAGCTCTTACCCTGCCAGTATAAAGTCATTCATTTACTAAAGTCGCTGTAGACTTATGCCGTTTTAGAATAAAACAGTATGCCAGGGGTGACAAACCTATCATTACGCTATTATTAGCGGAGCTGTGGCAAAAACGCGCAATTTGCCGTACACTATTGTTATTGATGGAATGGGTAGGTACTAAATTGTAAAATTGCATGGCTTTGGGGTTTTGGACCCCTTCATTTGGGCGGTTAATTTGAAAATTGTGCTAGCTTCTGTCTAATGTTGTGACCATCAAGCATCATATTTGAATCTGATTAAACGGTGGATCAAAGAATAAAAATCCACATAATTTTTTTACAGAACATAAGGTAAATTGAGAAATGAAACAAACAAGAAGCATTTTATTTTCATTCCATCAAGAGTGACAGGGGTTGAAAGTCTGAATGGAAGTTTGATTTTGCTGATAGGACATCCCATTGGACTGGCACGTACAGTTGCATTCAAATACGACGATAATAATAAGAAGGGGGCAAAATTAAACACACTGGCTGCATAGTGGTTAGATGTTTATGAGCAGCATTGAAAAAGAAAAACTCTCAAATTGTTTGAAGCTTCCACGAAAAACCTGCGGAGTATCTGTGTTCAATACATGATACATAAGTCACAGTTGCGCCCGTTCAGTTAAGTCGTAACTGATTCGTAACTAATTTACTGCATTAGCACATTGTTATACGTTTCATCCGTCTATAAAGAAAAACAAAATAAAATAAATTATATTTGTGACGCATAAGTTACACTAAGTACTAAATCAGCAACATATTATGATTGTGATATCACACTGCTTTACATAAGAGCGTCACTTTTCGCCATGTCAAGAATCGTCACGAAAATCTTCAGGATAGAGCTGTGCAGAGATGAATTTACGAAAATGTAGCAATCTGGATGGAACCGCATGGTCCATACTCTTAGAATCAGCACACTTTCTAATATTAACACACCGTTGTCATCAGTTAAATTGAGAAGGCAAAAATAAATCTTGATAACCCTACAGCCTCCTTGACATAAAAGCCAAACTACAGTCCTTATCACTCGATTGATCCACCTATCCCCGAATCCCTCAGCTAACGGACATCATAAAATGCTACTCACTTGACACCAATTACGTCAAAAGAGCACCCAGAGATCGCCAGAGCCGAGCTGATACAACGTTGCAATAAAGAATCCTATTCCAATTGGATAAGAACTTTGTGGAAAAAGGTCCGGAAAAGTCAAATGCTATCGGTTAAATGCACTATTTTGCCAAGGGGCAGAGTTATTAGAAAACGCTGACGGGCTAGGATAGGGTGTGTAAGATGCTTACACTGGTGTTGCCAAGTTTGCACGGATGAGGGCCCTTGTGAGGTTGATCGCTCGAAAACGGTGAAGCGCTTTGAAGTTTTACTGTATGTCGAAAAAGACGGTAAATGGGTTGAAATGATACAAAAGTTATCTAAAAGAAATTCTATCTAAATTGGTTGATATAATAGAATCGCACAATAAAGCCTCATTCATAGCCTCTAAGCCAAGCATGGGTATTTTTTTCAGTTTGTAATTTAAATATAATAAGAAGGACGTCAACTCCAATCTCTGTATGTCCCAAAGTCCCAACCAACCGACAAATTAAACTCCATAAACATTGTGCTATAGCAACACCGTCCCTTGTCGGTAAAGTAGTCGGTTGTGTCCCCGCCCCAGAAAGAAATATTCTTTTAAGCGTTATCAGGGTCAGATTACAGAAGGTCAATAAGGTACTGGAGGGGCTGTAAGTGTTTCCAGGGCTTAAGACTGACCGGAGATTGCATCTTGTGTCAATAGTTCGGGGTTGGTGGTATGGTGAGAATGACTTACAGAATGCACTTGCAAAATAATTTTATTTCGTAGCTGTGGGCTTATTGTACTTACGAGTGAGCGAAGCGAATGAAGCTCTTTGTTTTAGCTCGGGCAAAAATTCTCTCCTCTACAGTTTGCCTTTCTCAACCGATTCTAGTGATTTTGTAAGCGTGTTCGATTATTAATGGTTTTTATAGTCGATATTTTTTTTGGATTTTTTATAAAAAAAAAATTACCTACTTCAAAAAAAATTCTCGAGAGGTACAAACAGCTGTAGCTTGACGAGCCACTAGTCACAAGAGGTGTTTTATTAACTACACGTTTCAAATTATGGTGACAAAAGAGAAAAACTCGGCTAGTACAGTCAAGGAATTTAATTTCCAACCCACCTAAGGTTCAATATCTTGTAGCAAACTGTCACCATACGAGTTAGCTAGAGCACGACGTTTTTTTGACATATCGCATGCAGTATGGGGTTCTTCAAAAATGGAGTGTATACATTCTTAAAGGGTCGGCAACGCACATGTAACACCCCTGGAGTTGCAAGCGTCTATAGGCTACGGTAATCACTTACCACTTTGCCACTGAAGTGATATACAAAAATAAATAAATTGTGTTATGTTAGTAACTAGGCAACATATTAACTACGGTGATATTGTGAACTAAACTTTTGAACGTGTAATCTCATGAATCCCTATTCCTTCCTGGTGTAACTCCACTATTTTCTTTTAGCGGTAAGCATATTATTTTTCAATTTAATAACGTGAAAATCATTTTATATTTTTCTCGATTGACACATTACACTTAAAGAAAAGCTAATGATAACTTTTCGCAAAGAGGTTCTGTAATATTTATAATGTGACCAATAATACGTATTCACATTTCAATACTATTACTGAAATAGAATTTTCGACCTTAATGCATTGCGAATGACTAATGAAACTTCAAAGAAATGGGTAGGCAATTATATAATACAATACCCAGAATTAAGTCAAGGATGCTACAAAAACAAATGTAATGTTGTAACATAACATCCCTATTTGATTAGCTTATAAGTAATCTCGAAGACACTTATTTATCTATGTGTACATTTAAAACTATTCATAGAGGTTCAATAGTGAGGTAAAATGATTTTGGAAGTTACTAAAGTCGTCTGCGCGCCTCACACTCTGTGAATTTGGTTAAATACAGGTGTTTACGCAGCAGAGGTGTGCTCAGCAGCTTTTTATACTTCACGATTTTTAGTGTTCCATACCAAACTTGGTCAAACGGAACACTTATGCGATCAGTCAGAGTCTGCCCGTTACAGTTTCTTTTCATTTTTGACTCAACACTTACTTGACCTTGTACTTGTAACTAGTGTATCGGGAATTCGGGACGAGGTCCCTGTATGAGAAAATCACATTTCTAATTTAAATTCAAGTAGGTACGTCTTCCTAGGTTTCGTAGGATAGGTATGTGTTTAAGTCGTTACTTTAGTGTTATAATCGTTAAATTGAGACATTAGCGGCCATGGACGCCTCATCCAAAGTACTTAATCCAAAATATTTTTTTGAAACGTTGGCGAGGACCGTAGTAGCTATTTGAACACTTAAAAGAACTTTTTTTTGTAGTAAAATATTCTCGCCAGTAGCACCTAGCGCCGCTGTTATCCATAAAGCAAGTTTCGGTAAAAAAAAAATCATTCTTGGTACAAGCTTTTATTGCCGACTGTACTTTTCTGCATACCATCATCAACTACTCATTAAGACAAATTCTGCCGTTCTTAAACAGTTCGCATATTAACTTAAACTTCTAACTAAAATTAAAATAATTATACCTCGATGTAAAAATAAATTGTTTTTTTTGATTCGAAATAAAAAATAAAAAAATCTAATGACCCTTAACTCGATGCGGTTGTATCGTTTTATTGCGGAGTTCTTATAGCCACCTTCCAGCTCCAGCATCAGATCAGCTCCATGTCATCATTATAAATTGCATTAGGTATCATACGATATAACATATGCTCGCAAAATTTCAGCTCAATCGGAAATCGAGAAGTGGGTCAAATTTAACTTGCAAGATTTGATTACAGACAGACAGACAACAAAGCTTGTAATGATGTCCCAATGAAATAATAAAATAAATACATGCATAAAATCCAATATGCTCGTAATGTATCCTGCTAAGTCACAACCCACATAATACCGCAATCTGTAAAGAACCTCTAAAGTTGTCGCGCCTCAAATAGAATAACTTGGCACAGAACTGAAAACTCGATTAGTCTCCATCCCGAGTGCGATTGCCTGTACATATTGTACATGTTCAATGTACATATACGTTGTACATGTATGTGGTGGTATATGTACCTACCGGTACAGAATATACGGTGTGTTAACTTTAATTGGGTGTGCGAGTTGGATTGTTTAAAACGGAATACTTCAAAACTAAATTCCGTTTGAATATAATATTTTAAAGAGGCAAAGTTTGTAGCTTCTTAGTGTCTTGCCTTGCCTAGTCTTGCCTTGCCTAGTCTTGCCTTGCCTAGTCTTGCCTTGTGTGTAGGTAGAGGACAATCTCACAAACTACTCTTCCGATTTCAATAATTCTTTCACCGTATAGAACTCCATTGGAATGCGTAGTGATAGTGTATGTCCCGAATCCACCCCCAAGTAAGACCACTCGCCTTTGCTAAAATCACATTGTTATCAATGTACAGTCAAGTTTGAAAATATAAACCTACCCGGACAAAGTGATCTAAAATATGTGAACACGACATAAATATAAATAAATAATAAATAAAAAAATATATATTACGGGACAATCTTACACAAATTAACCTAGGCCCACGGTAAGCTCACGGTAGGCTTGTGTAGTGGGTACTAAGGCGATGATATATATAATAGATAAATACATATAGATAAGTATATACATATATAACATCCATAACTCAGGAACAAATATTCGTGTTAAACTCACAAATAAATGCCCTGACCGGGATTCGAACCCGGGACCTCCAGCTTCGTAGGCAGAGTCACTACCCACTGGGCAGTGGGCTACGGAGGCCGTTAATAAGATAGACGTACATAAGGTAGGTTAAGGGCATAAGTTTGCTCAGATAACTTTGAACCTTTGGGAACGTTCATATATTTTTGAACTCGACTGTACATCGTGAATTAAATACACAGACAATTTCGGTGTACCTTTTTCAACCATCCAACCAACTAATTCCGCCCAAAAATAAAGCGCTTAAACGTCAAGATACCAAAATCCAATATGTCGCCCAAAAAACGGGACCGGAAGGAATATGTAAAGGAGGTTTTTGGGGCGGAAGCGGGCGGGCCATACGAGTACATCCGCCGGAAGTCGCACAGAAGTCAGGGCGGCCCTATCATGATACCGCGGGTTCTGTCCCGCCTTTGACCACTATTAACCACCATTCTACAAAAGGACTTAAGTGCGCAGACAGGACCTATGCTTGGGTACTTTTAGATGCGGACTCCAGAATTGGTTTGGGCTGATTTATGTGTTAGCAATTGTTTTATTCCGTTTCGGTTTGGGGTCATTGAGGGAATTTGTCTGATAATAGATGATTCTTGATAGCAGGCTATAGCTTTTCAATCAGCTTTCAAAACAGTTGGTTTTCAATTCGACTGAATTAGTATTTTTTTTGGTTCAGTTGATGATGTCCAGTGATCGGAAATTCGGATACTTACTTTTATATTTTCTTGGGCTTCAGTTCCTACACCGCGTTGTTGTTTAGTAGCATGGAGGCGGAATCTTCTCGGGATTTCCCGGAATACCGACAATTAGGATAACATAAACACATTCGTATTAAATATTTAAATAAACTATTTTAGTTTTTCCTATTTATAATTAATATTATTTAATTCATGTGTGTTTCATTTAACTAAAAGTTCTTAAAGTTTTAGTAAACATCAAACTAACATTGTATTTATTTAATCGTAATCGTATGGCATGAGGATCACATAAACTAATCGAAATACATTCATCAGGTATGTCACAAATTAATACTTACCCAAGGATCTTAGCCATTCATCCGCGTCAGTTGTGAAGGAGGTCTTCGGGGCTTCCAGTGTAGTCTCTGAGGGGGCATTGCTGTAATATATGATGGACAGTTTGACATTCTACGCCACAGTCACAGCTAGGCGAGTCAGTCCAGCCACAAAGTTGTGATACTTTAGGTAAATAATCCCTTAACTTAAATATTTAAAATAATATTAATAAGAAGCCGACTCCATTCGTGTATCGCGATAGGTATAAAAACGTCCGATTTCCGATCACTGTACGTTACTTAGTCAACTCACTCTGCGGCTACACTACATACACTGTTCTTGTTAGATCTATATAACAACATATTTCCTTACAAAAATAGTCAAAAATAGCCACAAACTAAACAAGTAGGTTAATTTGTACCATCTTATGTCATTTCGTGCGATCCCGAAGTCCCGGAGCATATTTGTTAAATTTATAATAAAAAAGAAGCTGACTCCATATTTCCCCAACAATTTCCGGGATTTTGCCAAGTTTAGGAAAATATCGATCCGAATATCCTAACCCAGGCTGATGTCTCAATAATTATTGGGCTAATTTTCAAGAAAGTAGTAGTCAGGGATTCATGCTAATCTATAATCTATACATATAATAAAGCTGAAGAGGATCGAAAGTACGTACATGGAAGATATTCGAAAAAAAATTGGCTAGGGATACTTAGAATCGATAACAGAACACGTTCCAACAGTTTTTAGAATTTTTGTCTGTTTGTCTGTTTGTCTGTTTATCTGTTTATCTGTTTGTCTGTTTGTCTGTTTATCTGTTTGTCTGTTTATGTGACCGCGCATCACGTGAAAACGGCTGAACCGATTAAAATGAAATTTGGTATAGAGATAGTTTGAGTCTTAGGGAAGGACTAAGGGTAGTTTTTATCCTGGAAATCAACCCCTAAGGGAATAAAATGGGGGGTGGAAATTTGTATGGAGCTACTTAAACCGCTGCACTGATTTGGATGAAATTTGGTATATAATTAGTTTGAGTCCCGGAGAAGGTTAAAGGATAGGTTTCATCCCGAAAATCTTCCCATTAGGGGGTAAAATGGGGGGTGAAAAATTTGATGTAACCCATTTTGATGAAATTTGGTTTAGAGGTAGTTTAAGTTCTGGGGAAGGACATTGGATAGTTTTTATTCCGGAAATCTTTCCCTGAGGGGGTGAAATGGGGGGTGAAATTTTGGATGGACTCCATTTAGATCAAATTTGGTATAGATATAGTTTGAGTCCCGGAGAATGACAATGGATAGTTTGAATCCCGAAAATCATCGCCCAATGGTATGAAATAGGGATGTAAATGTGGATAAATCCCATTTAGTTAAAATTTGGTATAGAGATAAAAGGAGTCCCAGGGAAGGACAATGCATAGTTGTTATCCTAAATCATCTCCTGAGGGGGTGAAATGAGGGGTGAAAATTTGGATAGAACCGATTTAGATGAAATTTGGTATGGAGATAGTTCAGAGTCCTGGGGAAGGACTTAATATAATTTTTAGTCCAGAAATAATCTCTTAAGGGGGTGTAATGGGGTATGACCCATTTTGATGAAAATTGGTATAAAGATAGTTTGAGTCCCGGAGTATGACAACGGATTGTTTTAATCCCGAAAGTCATCCCCTCAGGGATAAAATAGGGGGTGAAAATTGGGATAAAACCCATTTAGATGAAATTTGGTAAATAGATAGAAGGAGTCCTAGGGAAGGACAATGCATAGTTTTTATCCCTATAAATCATTTCCTGAGGTGGTGAAATGAGGGTTGAAGATTTGAATAGAACCCATTTAGATGAAATTTGGTATAGAGAGAGGTAGGGTCCTAGGAAAGAATATAGAATATTTTTTATTCCGGAACACATAAAAGGAGGAAATCATCCCCTAAGGGGTGAGAAATGGTGGATGAACATTTGGATTGAACCCACTTACGGTATAACGATAGTTAAGGAAGGACATAGGATAGTTTTTATGCCGAAAATCATCCCCTAAGGGGGTGTAATTGGGGGTGGAAATTTGTTTGTGACACACTTTGATAAAATTTGGTTGAAAGATAGTTTGAGTCCTGTAAAAGGACATATATATAATAGTTTCTATTCCAGAAACCATCCCCAAGGGGGTGAAATGGGGGTGAAAATTTGGATGTAGCCCATTTAGATGAAATTCGGTATAGAGATAGTTTGAGTCCTGGAGAATGACAACGGATAGCTTTTATCCCGAAAATCATCCTCTAAGGAGGTGAAATAGGGGGTGAAAATTTGGATTGAACCCATTTACGGTATAGCGGTAATGGGGAGTCCTGGGGAATATGAACATTACATAAGTAAATATATGTATGTGACGTTCCAAGGGTAAAGGTACCTTATGGCGGCCTTAGTTTTGAAGATGTTTTCTAAAACGGGGTAAAAAAGACGTTTTGTTATGGCTATTTTGAAAACTATTAGATGTAACATTTTGTTGAAGTATTTTTATTTGTAATATAAAATGTTTAAATTACAACTCAGTTAATTTAATCCTACGGTTTAGTAGAAAAGGTCCTTACGGCCGTGTGATATGAAAATATGCAAAATAATACTGAAAAAAGCCTACATGCATCTATACCCTTTCCTTCATACAATCATACTAATATTACAAATGCGAAAGTAACTCTGTCTGTCTGTAACCTTTTCATGCTTAAACCGCTGAACCGATTGAGATGAAATTTGGTATAGAAATACTTTGAATTCCGGGGCCTTCCCAAAGAGTCCTTACTAAAGATAGTTTTTATCTGGAAATTCATCACCTAAGGGGGTGAAAAGGGGGGAGAAAGTTACGATATAAACGAGTACCGCGCGGACGAAGTCGCGGGCAAAAGCTAGTAATATTATAAAGAGGAAAAGTTTGTGAGATTGTATAAACATACAATACACATAAACATGTGTAGTTTGTAATCTCTTTGAGTCACTGATCCGATTAAAATTATATATATATATATATATATACAGCATTTAAAGGGTTCTTTGAAATGCTCAAAGGTTAGCTGGAAGAGATCCCTTAAAAGAAAGTGCAAATAAATAAATTACTTCTACGGTTCACTAACCCAAACCAAGTCTTGGCCTCCGACATGACTTGACGACATGAGGGCTATTATTCTATACGCGCTCATGCATCTCACCTCATCCGTCACGTCTAACGAAACTAGACCTCTACCTACGCTTCGTTACTACCAATCGCGGCGTCAAGGTATATTTGTGGTAGAGCGTTGAGGTGAACTTAAAACAAGTTACAGAATACCTGGTAAAGGTCGCGGGAGTCCGCCGGATGCGGGTGGCGCAGGACTGGTCACTTTAGCACTCTTTGGGGAAGGCTTATGTCCAGCAGTGGACGTCTTTCTGCTGATATGATGATGATGGTGATGGGGAGTAGTCGCCACTTCTCCCGAGATCACAGGCGTTATCTTTGAAAAAATGTATTTACTTATTTTTATTTTGTGTTATGTACCTAACGATCAACCAATTTGATTCCTCCTGCCATCATATAACCTTGCCGTTGTAAATGCAATGTCAATACAGGTTACAGCAGTTAAAATTACAGGGTTCTACGGTGGCCTAGGAATCAAATTAGTTGACTGTTCATACTTGTACTTGTTTTATGCAATCAATTACTACTACCACTACTAACAATTGAGAGTGAGCTGCGAGCAGTTGGAGTGAGCTGGAGGGAGGCCAAAGACGTCTCCAAAGGGCAGGAATGCGAGCTTATGAAATCGCTTTGCACCTCTGGGGAACCCTAGGTTAGCAACAACAGCAACCACTACCGACTACTACGAGATACAAGATACAAGATGTGTATTCATAAAAGTCAATGTTCTACAAATCAGTAGGTACTATCGACAATATTGAATCCTGACCCAGCATGGAACCTTGTTACAATTAACTGACGTATTAACGTCATATGATCGTGCGTATGTTCGTTAATAAGGTTCTATGGTTGGTTATGATTCAGTTGGTTCGATTGTACATAATCAGTTAGTATTATTTGACGACCGCTTTAGCCTAGTTGGTAGTGACCCTGCCTACGAAGCAAGAGGTTCTGGGTTCGAATCCCGGTAAGGGCATTTATTTGTGTGATGAGCACGAATATTTGTTCCTGAGTCATGGATGTTTTCTATGTATTTAAGTATGTATTTCTCTATATAAGTATCTATATCGTCGTCTAGTACCCATAGTACAAGCTTTGCTTAGTTTGGGACTAGGTTGATTTGTGTAAGATTGTCCGCAAATATTTATTTATTTATTTATTAAATCGGATATCATTAAGATAGGAATATTTCAAGAAAGCTTCAAAGCAATACATTTATTTCTTGAACTCCACCACCGATTGAAGTAGCCTGTACAGTGTACAAATAGCGTTGTATGGCCACTTCGGAAACCCCTTGTTTATCTATATTTGTTTTCGTGTTAGTGAATACGATTCTGTAATGCTTGATCCGCTGCATGCAAATGCAACAACAACAAGGGCCAAGACCCTAATGCTACCATTAATATTTCAACGGTGAAAAATACAAATGCTGCAGATAAGCTGGGAAGCGCGGGATGGGAGGGATTTTTGTGCCGTGAAGTGTGAATTGTTTATCGATTTAATGGACATGCAAAAACTGACAAAGATAACTTAATCATGATTAGCTGCCCGCGTCGAACACTTGGACGTTTACCTTCAGGTGTTGGGGTGTTAACAATTGTACCTTTCAGTTTTAAAAGTCAGGAATTCTTCCCGTGACCTCTGCAGGTTTCGGTTCATCGATGTGTTTTGCACGCTTCAGTCAATATAGCTGGACGCACGTAGAAGCGAGGATGCTAAACAGGTTGAAAAGCAATTGGGATGGAAAGCCGCGATCAAACACAGCTCTCCAGTTTAATATAGTTGAACAAGCATTATAAATATTTAGCATTATTGCATATTACATTAAGACCGATTGTTGTCTAAAACTAATAGGTTCTTCAACAAACGAGTGCATTATTAAAAGGTCGGCAACGCGACAACCCTGTAGCTGGGTCATTGTCAGTCACAAAAACAAAAGTCATCTTTCCTGTGGTCAATAGGGAACATTACGCAAAACTGTTCGTAGGTGGCGACACTAGCAGCGTTGACATTGTATCTCGTTCCCACTTGCGGTATTGTCTATGCAAGCATCCTTGTCACTCATTTGACAATCAATTGTGCATGTGTGTGTGAATCCCTATATTTCTATACTGATTTACTATTAGTGGTAGTGCTGCCTCTGGCGGCAGAACATGGCAGTAAAGTTCCCTATAGGTAAGGGCTTATGTTTATACATATATACTAAATATGTTTTTCACAAAAATGGCCCGCAAAGTGAACATAACTCGCTACATATTGAAAGGTAAAGTGTATAGTTTAAGGCCAGATCAAAATTAAAAAATAAAAAACATTGTAGGCCGCCTGGAATGTTAGGTACATATAATTTCCTTTATTTGTCGAGTACCTACCAAACTTTATAAAAAGTAGAAACTGGTATATTCACACAGGTCGACGGTAGTATTCAGCCAAATCAACTCGTATTTTTCTGTTGCAAACGCGACATTTTTGTATGAGTCTCAAATAGTTTGCGTTTTTCGGTGGAAAAATACACTTGCGATTCTGTGTAAAAATAGTACATTATGATACAAGTGTGCTATGTTGGTCATTACACTCGAGTCGGTGTTTAAGCCTGAGCCGAAGGCGAAGGCTTAATGGAGACGAGAAGTGTAATGACCAATGCTCACGTGTTTCATACGACGTTTTTCAACACATTTGCGAGGAAAAAAAAAAAAAAAATAATGAAAATGTTAAAAGATATGTAATGAAAAGGCACTAGTGCGATAATGTAATGTAAAAGTCACGGCATGGGTAATATTCTGCATTATTTTGCTAATATTTAAAAAGATATGTAATGAAAAGGCACTAGTGCGATAATGTAATGTAAAAGGCACGGCATGGGTAATATTCTACATTATCAGTGTAAATACGCTGTAATAAGACCTACTTTACGAGCAGGTGTGTTGAAAAATATATTATGTCATTTTATGTAATTTGCAGTATCCTCGATTTGTATTTAATACTAAAGCTTGATTTCAATTTAGTATTTTTTATTCCTCATTTGAGAAAAGCACTATATTAGCCTCAGCGGGAATGGCAATTGCAGGCTTCGTATTATAATTAAACGGACTCGCAAGCTCGTCCGTTTAAACAAATACTCAACTTGCAATTGCATCCTTCCCGGCCATGGCAATAATGCACTATTATCACATAGAATTAAAGAAGAGGCGACGCCGTTTATGTGGATTCAGAGTTCAACAAAAAATTAGGCTTTATAGCCCTTAACTCCACAGAAGTCCACAGAAGAGACGCGAACCTAAATCTGACAATGACCCAGCTGCAAGTGTCCATAGGCTCATGTGACGATCAGGCTACTTATTTGCTACCGATCTGGTATAAAAGACGTGACCACAGTACTCCAGCTCCCGACAGCGCGTCAGTCGACCCGATTAAATCTATCGGCCATTAATATTCGCGGCACGCGTCGGTACGCAAACGAGATCTTTTTATCGAGCGGGGACGCGCGGGTCGATACACACAGAGGGTCTTGGGCATTGTTTTGGAGGGCAGGTTTGATTTGGATGTGCAAATTGCAGAAGTTCTTGAAAATGAGGGTTTCTTGGAATTAATAGTAGGTAATTAAATAAACGTAAGTAATGTTCTCTTACTTGTTTTTTTTTAAGGATTGGCCAGAAGTTGCTCGGGATCAGGATGTCTGGAAACGGAGGGGAGAGGGCATTGCCCAGCAGTGGGTCACCACAGGCTCCTTGTAAATAAATGTTCTCTTTGGTGGAGGCTTATATCCATCAGTGGACGTCATCCGGATGATATTATGATGATGATGAAGTAAAGTTCGTCGGAGATGCCATTACCAAACTCAGTGGATTTGGGCAGGACCCAGGCAGCGTGATGGCAGGTGGACCAAAATGGTGTCGGATTGGTGCGGCTCCGGAAAGCCGTCCACCAGCTCGATGCATCTGGACACTTACGGCCACTTGCCTTTAACGGCCACTTCCCCTGAAGGGTCAATTCTCCGGGAATTTACCAATTTTTCGTATGTGTGTCTTGTGTGACCTTTTCTTGCCATTACTGAAAATAAGCGTGCGTTGAGGAAACCATTACCATAATTCAATAATAATCATTTTAATCATGAAAAACAAAACATTGTACCTATGTTAAAGGTATTTAACAGTAAAGTGCCCAGTTTACGTAGAATAATTAGCCTATGACAAATAGATACCTACTAGTATCATAGTAGCCATGAAATACTTTTACAAAAGAATTGAACTGTGTTTTCATAAATATCGGCAAAACTGCGTGTTATTTGTATGCAAAACAGCATTCGTATTTAAGCAGCCTAAAACCGGTATTACTTAATTTTTCACTCATATGCTACTATAAAATATAGAGCACATTATACAAAAAGGCAGAAGACTCAGCACCTTCGCTTCTAATTATTAAAAAAACAAACAAAGAACAGCGTTCCAAATCCAAATTCAAATTTCGAATAGAGAATTAACGTAGACAAGACAGTGATGATCGGCCTACGTTTGCGGCTAGTATCGATTTTCCGCCCCCAGTGTTGACAAAGGCAGGTTCTTACTCCAAATGAGATGCACCCTAAAGAATATTATGGACAGACATCGTTTCACTATCGGTACCGCTGCGTACACCAACAGCCCGTACCCAAAGGACGTAGGGGTCATAAACATTCAAGGGTTTACTAGCCTTTTTTGGTACGGAGTGGGTCTGTAGCGTAGATATCCTCATATCGCCACTTTATTGATCTTTTAACCAAGCCGACTCAACAAGGATTTACTTTATTCGCTCGTTTTATTAAATGCTGTTTTCGTTATGATTTGACCAATATTTGAGTTGGTGGGGGAGGGTTTTGGGAAGTAGAAACAGTTTTTCACACTTCGCAGTTTCCGAATCCATGGATCGTCGCTACAACTACATTCTACTAGCTCACGTCCAACCAGTTTACATTGTTGAGCTATAGAGACGAAGACAGCGGGCAGTTTAGTTACTTGTTCCCATTTTATTTAGCAACGGTGTGCTGTCGAGACGAAAACCATCACATAAATCTTTATTCTTGGCTAATACATACTTATATAACTCCTTTTCTCTAGTGAAACAATTTAGATTGCCTTCCTTGTCCTAGACTAGTCCATCATTATAACAATCTTACCTTTTCAACATTGTCATGCAATTCTTCATTTTATCTCGTTATTATTCTTAGTCTAGTTTTCCCTATGGGTTGGAAAGTCAGATGGTTGGTTTTCGGTGAAGGAAAACATCGTGAGGAAACCGGTCTAATCCCAATAAGGTCTAGTTTTCCCTTCTGGGTTGGAAGGTCAGTTGGTAGTCGCTTTCGTAAAATTAGTGCCTATGCCAAATCTTGGGATTAGGTGCCAAAGCGGACCCCGGGCTCCTTTAGGGCACAACCGGGAATATAGCTAGGAAGATGATGAGGATTATTCTTAAAATTACATTTCAATTAATAATCATATTTTATATATACCTAGGTACACACATATACTTCTTAAATGGCGACCAAACTCCAGCACATATTTAATATATTCAAATATTTGGGGACAATCTTACACAAATCGACCTAGTCCCAAACTAAGCAAAGCTTGTACTATATATGGGTACTAGACGGCGATATACATACTTATATAGAGAAATAAATACTTAAATACATACATAGAACATAATAAGCAATACAAATAAAACCTTAACTTAAATTAACTTTTTTGAAATGTTTACCATGTTGTAACAAATGACATCTAATGATTGACGAAGCGTGTTGCAGATGTTTGCTGTTTAGATGTATTGACGAAGCCTGCGTTGTGGAAATGGTTTGTATCTCTTTTTTGTCACAATTTTACATTATAAATAAATATTTTCATTAAAATATATTGAAACGGGTCACTCACGTATTTTAGGTCTGACATCTAAATAAGTTTCTGTCAAAAAAATCATTTTTGGTACAAGCTTTTACTGCCGACTGTACTTTTCTGCATACTATCATCAATCACCTACTCATTGAGACGATTCTGACGAGCCCAAACTCGATTGGGTTGTGTCGTTTTATTGCGGAGTTGATATGGCCACCTTCCAGCTCCAGCATCAGATCAGCTCCAAGTCATCATAATATTGCATTGTCATGTGATATACATATGCTCGCAAAATTTCAGCTTGGATAACGGGAAGTGACTGAACAATGGATTGCAAATTTTGACGGACAAAATACATTCTTACATATACATACTTGCATATTTACATACATACGAACAGTGCAAGTTAATATAAAGCTTGTAAAAAGCGTGCGTATCGACGTCACGCGTGCCAGATGCGATGCATATATACCTACTTACAACAATACAATATAATACTCATATTCTTTATTGCTCACCAGAAATAGTACATAATGGAAAAAACATAGGTAAATTAAATATAAGCAATGTAACAACAACGTAACAATGTAATGTGCCATTCATTATTCATAATTAAATAGGTTAGTAAAAACCTGTTTTCGGTGTAACGGACGGTTAAGATTAGTGTCGCTCCGGCGCGTGCTTTACAAATCTATTTTAGGGTTCAGCAGTAAACCTGGATATTATGATAAACTACAAAAACTGTATGAGTTTCTCATCCCAATCGAACCATATTTGTAATGTGGAAAAAATGTGGTACTGATAACTATAATTGCAAATCATGATATAATTTAACCTAAACCGATCCTGTATTGAAAATAATAGTTGATACATATATATGTTAATCAAATATCAAACAAAACAACAAGGGCTGGGCTCACACAGTGTGGATTCATGCACTGAATTCGGTATCTGGACCACTCAAGAGCAAAAATAGGTACACCCTTTAGTAGAAATTCTGCAAAAGTGTACCGTTTTATTTGCTCTTCAGTGATTCACATTATGATTCAGTAACTGCGTTCTGTCTGAGTCAGGCAGCATTGAAGGCGCTACGAAAGGCAACGGTAACATCCGCCTTAGTGAAAGAATGCAAGGAAGAGCTTAATAAGATAGGAGAAAACCCAGGTGTGACGGTGGCGTGGGTGCCAGGACATCAGGGAATAGCGGGCAATGAGAAGGCAGATGAGTTGGCCAGGGAAGGTGCGGGAAGGGAGTTTGAAGGCCCAGAACCGGTCCTTCCCTTTTCGGCTCAAGTTACAAAGGGGGTCATAGATAAGCTAAAAGAACTGGATGGGGAAAAAGAATGGAGGGATGCATCTGGATGCAGACAGACAAAGATGATGATAGGAGGCACTAATCACAAAAGGACCAGGTATCTGCTGAAACTGGGTAAGAGCAATCTGAAACTGCTGACTGGTATCATAACCGGTCACAATACTCTGAATAGACACTTAAAGATAATAGGTATAAGTAACGACGCTACTTGCCCACACTGTGGGCAGGAGGAAACAAGCAAGCATGTACTAGCGGAATGTGTTATGTACGCGGCACCGCGGTTTAACACATTCGGTAAAGATATGTTAGAGGAGAAGGAATTGAGGGATATCGACCTTAAAGATGTCCTTCTGTTCTGCAGGAAAACAAGAAGAATTGAAGAGTTGGAAGTGGGAACGCCGCCGGGACAGTAACCTGAGGCTCCGAACTGAGGGAAATGGGCTGAATGACTGCGACAAGCGGTCGACTGCCCGCCTGTTTCCGGCCAGGCGTCCCTTCACAACATCATCAACATCATCTGTGTGAGGCCGGTAACTGGCGAGAGAGATGGCAAGAGATACTTACTGGTAGGTATAAGTTAGGCTTTAAACCCTTGCCTTGTGTACCTACCTACAATAAAGGATTAACATATAGGTAGGTAGGTACATACTTACAAAAACAAATTCAAGCGAAAATACAGAACCATAACCAAAAACATATCAATTTCCATGGCCCATTAAGAACAATAATCTAATGAGGAATGCCCCAAGATAATTGCATCTAAGCGTGTTGCCGTAATGGGAACGCTCCAGAAACACGAAACAATATTAATTTTACCAATACATTTACAAACAAAAAGTTAAAAATGCATCCAAACCTGCGCAAGCGACTTTCAACCATACCACTCCGTCTTAAAGTTTGTTAATGATAAAACAGTTGGAGATAAAACTATAAATAATTTTGACAGCATGGTTAGTTTGTTTACGCATCGTTTGTAGTAATGGGAAATCAGATCGAGTTTTTTTTTTATTAATCTCTCGTCTCGTCTCGGTCTAACTACTTTGTTCCAAAAAGAATCTTTAAAACGTTTAATACTTACGTCAAATGATCTGTCTCTTCGATGTGCAGCTGATTAGATGACAGGTATAGGATTGACACCTGCAACTGTCATTTCCATATTTTTTTACTGGATTTATGATTGGGAAACATTTTTTGATTAGGCTCTTTAATGTACTGAACCTTCTTAATCGTAATAATGTGCCAAATAAAAAAGTAGACCCTTAGGAAACTAGTTCTTAAAGTCCCAAAATGTGAATTTAGGTTCTCGTGTTTATATAGACCAGAATCCTAGAGATCGTGGTCTATACGGTCTATATAAATCCAATACCCGCAAAAAATCCATACCGAAAACGCGTCCCGAATCCAAATCAGACACCCGCCTGCTTTATTACGTCAATATGTAAATTTTGTACTGCGTCACTACCCTTATAAAGAGCCTATTTGAATTGAAAATTTAGTTGAACGCGAGAGTAAACGTTCAGTGCGACTACGTCTTTCAGCCAATTTGCTGCTTTTCCACAACTGAATCGCGAAAAAAAGTGATAAACACATTTAAAAACGCAAGAAACAAACGACTGTCAACGAACAAAAGAACAATTTAAAAATGGAACGCAAAGGAAACAAATGAACTGGTTGTTTTTAAAAATGGAACGCGAAAAGGTTGTTTATGGTGGCGAGTTTTAAATACGGCGGATGAGTGAGGAGTGGCGTGTCACGTGGAGCGATCTGTCAAAATGAATGGGATGGATATAGCAGGCGTTGCGTGCTGCCATTTTGTATTTGTAAGTAAACAAACATGAAACAGTTTTCTTTCTAATTTTAGTTTAGGACTAGGTATGAATGTAATAAGGAAATACGTGAAAATTCTTGGCATTGTACATGTAATAGTTAACATCGTTTGATACGGAATCGTTGGTTGGATATTTTGCAAATGGATGAATTTTTATACTTTTTATTGATATCGAGCAATTTCGTAGCCTCCGGAAAAGTCAATTTGAGTCCATGCATTAATGTCTTTAAAAAGTGCTTTATTAGGTCCTTGTATTATTAGGTATTAACAAATTATTTGAAAATGAACTATATCTAAACTTATCGGTTAAAACCATACACATCAAATTCATAGTCACTTGATTTCAAACCATCAAAGAGTTCCATATTTATATTATTTAAGTACTTAATTAAATAATTAAGTTTCTTGGCCATGTTTTCCGCGACCTTCTTCTCCTAATGCAATACTTTGACCCACTTACTACTTACTGTACACAAACGTATGTGGAGTTGTGTTCTTGGTGGTGACTTGGTGAGTAGATTGGTGGAAGCGCAGTGTTGTAACTGAGGTCCCTAGTTCCCTACCTACAGTAGACGGCAAACTTCGTGAGCAAATGACCTTGCCTGCGCAAAGGCGAATTGTACGTGCGAGCTGCCCCCCCACTTCGTCCCGCATGTTCAAGTTGTTTGACGGGAACTGTACCATGGAACAGAGAACGCTTACTCACTGTTTTAAATTACCACTTTGCTACTTGATATTTTGTACCTATTATGAAGGCTAGATAATGTTTTTTTTTTATAATCTAAAGCCACAACGGATCCTCTAATTGAAAAAGGATTGGCATCGCGCTTATGACTTTACTGCAGTGACAAGCATCCAAAGGCTACGAGGCTGCCAGAGCTATAACCACGAACTTCGAATCTCGAACTTCGTAAATCTCCGTCTCTATCGCACCTATGGTTTATTGTACTCGAGCGACAGAGATGGAGATATACGAAGTTCAAGATTCGAAGTTCGTGGTAGCGCCGCTGATTAGTGATTACATCAGACAAGTTGTACACTAGTCGTGCCTCGATCGTGATATAAAAAAAACCAGTTAACCTAACGTTAAAAGTCCTAATAACGTTTTAAGGGGACGTAGGTTCGTGGTCTTCTCTCCCTCTCACTGAGCATAAGCGTGAGCGAGATGGAATTGCGTGCTTGGAAGCGCAGAAATCATGTTTTTTAATTTTTATTTTTTGTGAGTTTTAATAAATAAAAAAGTAATAGCTGATTTCCCTCAAACATAACATTGCCGATTTTTAAAACCAAATAAAATATGTTTAGCTATTGTGCATAATTTGTTATGATTTTTTTAAGTGTATTTTAGACCTATGTTCGTGATTTTTTTCTATCGAGCGAAAGTCAAAAACTTAGGATTCGAATAGCTGATTTCCCTCGAGAAAAGCCTCAAGATTGCTAATTAAATTTAAGGCAGCCGTATTATAATCCAAACAAGAGCTACGATTTTTTTTTAAATCAGTTTTTGGAGCTCACGTCGCCTTAATAAACGCACAGAATTTCATAGGGAATGACCTCACGGGGCCGGCTCGCGAGGAATGTCACACGACGTGCTCCATTCGGCCTGGTTTTACGTCGGATCTATATTAATTTTGCGCTTGACGTTATCTGACGTTATTAATTAAAGTGGAGCGTTATTTGAAACTGTCAACATAAAATACCTTATTAAATTTTGCGTTTTGTGCGTGTCTTATTCTTTGCGTTGTTCATTAACAGTTTAATGTATAAGGTTTAAAACCTCAACCATTTACCTTTAATATCAAACGACTATATCAAAAACCTTCTCGTATATTTTAACAGTTGGATGGATATTCTTTTTTTTTCCTGTTTCACGCACTTCACTTATTATCCATGCCAATAGCCTTTCATACGTTATTGATTATTACCAAGTAATAACAATAATCAATACACATCACGCCTGTATTCCAAAAAGGCGTAGGCTGGACATATGAAATTGAATGTCCAACTACTTCTGGCAATTGTATATTTACAGACGTAACAAATGTGAATGGGAGTGATGTGACACCTAGGTTATAACGTTTTGTACCTGTACCCTACTCCCATAGTCGAATCTTTCGACAATTACGGAAAGAAATGAGGTGATGCTATTATATTCTGAGACCACACGTGGAGAAAAAGTTACAAATTTGGAATATTGCAATAAAAAGATAAATAGGTACAAGTAGGTATCGAAACCCTAGCAACAGAGTGTTGTGTTGCCGAAAACAGATCACCAAGCAGATACGAAACCTTCTAATTCTTCTTTCATCACTACATCAGTACCTAAATAACCCTTAATTAATAAACCCGCTCACAGCCGGCCACAACCCGTAGCGAACGGGTTGCACCCTTCGGATTAAATACCTACAGATAGATATTAACTAGTCGACACTAGGGGTGAAATTAAGTGCGCTGAAAGCGGGTTGGGTTTATTTTTCATCGGCTTTGAAATTTTATTGGGGTACTTACTTAAAATGTATAAATGGTTTGATATTCATCAGTACAGTCCTTTAGCACTTTGAACAGTCTTCGGGTTGATTTGATATAAGAATGTTTAAGAGAAAGCAAAAGAGAAGTACAGAATCGAAAACTGTTTTTTGGGTCAATCAACTATTTCTTGCTGCTCGTTGCCATGGTTACGTCTCCTGGGTCACCCTTTAAAACCATTATTTTATGGGGTTTAAATCCACTAAACACGTATTTTTGTCATATTGGTAAACCCATTCCATGGTGGGGCATCTCCTTAGCATGATAGGAGTCCAGTTTATAGTATTTTTTCTATGAAAGTCTGTTACTGTTGTCTCTTGGCTTACCGGGACAGAATAACAACAAGAAAAAGTTGATTGACCCTTTTAATACAGTTGCTCAAAAAGTGGTACTTTTTGTAGCTGCAAATCGTGCGCAAAGTTGTATTTTGCGCATTAGTGCTTTTTACTTTTCCACGTGTATCGAACGACGTTTTTTAATACAGTTGCGAAAAAATAAGAAAAACAACAAGTAAGGAATTTGAAACTTTTATATTATTAATTCTGTAATATCATTGTAATACAGTTTAAAAATAATGAAGTTGTTCAAAAAAAAATTTTTTTTTAATACAGTTCTTACTTGTTGTTTTTCTTATTTTTTCGCAACTGTATTAAAAAACGTCGTTCGATACACGTGCGGAAATGTCATTCTTCACTCGTCCCGAGTCTTACCATATCTCGGCACTCGTGGAGTAATGACATCTTATCTTATCTTATCTAGGTGAGGGCCCCTTCGGATGCACTTCGACCCAGTGGGATCTTTTGTGCATTTGCTCTCTCCTTTATACCTGCTCCCAGGCTTGCTCCATCATTTCCACAAAGCGGATGATGCAGTTCGCCGGGAGCACCTTGAATTCCTTTGGTTGCGGGTAACCGTTACCAAAGTAGTTCATTCTTTGTCTGGCAAGGGCATGACATTCACACAATAAGTGTTCCATAGTCTCATCCTCCTCGCCACACATTCTACAGTCTAAACTATCAGATAGTCCCATCTTGGCCAAGAGATCCTTGACCCCGAAGTGACCAGTGAACACCCCAGATATGATTCTGAGTTGCTTCCTACTGGATTTCCAGAGTTTTCTGGTCCAGCCCGAGTCCACTCCTTCTATGAAGAGCTTAGAGTGCCTTAAGCCAGCCTCATTCCTCCACTCGTGTTGGTGTTTGGTTTTGGCGTAGGCTTTAAAGGCCGATATTATGGTCCCCTGCGAGAGTCCCACAAATGGTTCTGGACCTACAAAGTGATTTGTAGAGCCCCCTCTTGCAAGCTCATCTGCTCTTTCGTTGCCGATGAAGCCCTTGTGCCCTGGTATCCAAACTAGTTGCACCTTATTGTGCCTTCCAAGTCTGTTTAGTGCTTGGACGCCATTATAAATTAGTCTAGAGTCCACTCTCGGCGCCGTAAGCGCTTTAAGGGCCGCTTGACTGTCACTGAGTATATAGATAGTCCGCCCTTTGGTTCGCCTGTCTATATTCTCCTGTACACAAGCAATTATGGCGTATGTCTCCGCTTGGAAGACAGTTGCCAAACTACCCATGCTTACACTACTACTGTAGTCATTTGCATAAATGCCTGCTCCCGTACCGGATCCCATTTTTGATCCGTCCGTGTACCATATACTGTCTTCGATACCAGACTTTGGTGGTTCTAGACCTTCGGCCCACTCAGCCCTGGTTGGAACTTTTGTTGTGTAGTTCCTGTGGAATACATACTTGGGTAGCATTTTGTCGCTTCCCATGTTTGTTATTCTGTCTAAGAAACCATCAGTCTCCATGTGTGTGTGCTTAGTTTTCGGCTTGCTATCGCTCCACAGTCCAAGAGTTCTTAATCTGTAGAGCGATTTGCGCGCCTCTGACTTAATCACCATGTGAAGTGGCGGTAGGTCCAGTAGGACTTCTAGCGCCGCTGTAGGCGTGGTACGAAACGCCCCTGTTATAGCCATGCATGCCGTTCTCTGCACCTTTCTCAGGGCCTCTCTGCATGTGCTCATTAAAGTCCTTGGCCACCATACCAGGCTACCGTACAGTATTATGGGTCTCACCATCATGGTATAGATCCACTTCAGTACCTTGGGGTTCAGTCCCCATGTTTTGCCATACGCTGATCTACACATTCCAAATACCCTCAGGGCCTTTGTAATGGTGAGATCTGTATGCTTCTTCCAGTTCAGTTCCTTATCCAGTGTGACACCTAGATATTTCACGTCATTGGACATTTCTAGTACCCTTCCGTACAGCTTTAACTGCTGTATTCCGCGAAGGGTCCTTTTCCTAGTAAAGGGTATTACTACAGTTTTGCCTGGATTAATGGATAATTGGTGACAGTCGCACCATCTCTCCACTTCCCTCAGTGCCTTGTTCATGATTTCTGATACCGTACTTGGGAATTTCCCATTAACCAGTATCACTAAATCATCAGCATATCCTACCGTGTGGATGGGACCTTTATTGAGTTCTATCAAGAGTGAGTTCACCACCAAACTCCATAGAGTTGGTGAAAGTACCCCACCTTGTGGACATCCCTTTGTGGCCGTGGCCATTATCTCATCCCCTAAAAGAGATGACTTTATCAGTCTGCCATTTAGCATGTTGCCTATCCATTTACATATGGTCGGCTCTATACCATGTTTTGCAGCTGCTTCACTAATAGCATTATACGTGGTACGATCAAACGCTCCCTCCACGTCTAAGAAAGCCGCCAGACATAGTTCTTTATTCTCTATAGCCTGTTCAGCCTTGGTTGTTACCAGATGAAGTGCCGTTTCCGTTGACTTTCCTGGCTGATATGCACATTGCAGTTCGTGCAGCGGATGTCTCCTTAGTGGGCCATCCCTTATGTGTCTATCTACCAACTTCTCCAATGTTTTGAGGAAAAATGACGATAGACTTATCGGCCTATACGATTTGGCCTCACTGTAATCCGCCTTACCCGGTTTGGGTAGGTAGGTTACTTTTACCATCCTCCACACACGCGGTACGTGTGCGAAGGCTAAGCACGCCCTGTACAATCTGCTAAGGTGCGGGATTAGTACAGTAGCGCCCTCCTGTAGTAGAATGGGGTAGATTCCATCTGGCCCCGGGGCTTTGTAAGGTTGAAATGTCGAAAGTGCCCACTTTATCTTTTTATGATCTACTACCTTTTTAGACGTTTCCCAATTGTGTCTCGTTGTACTTGTGGTTTGTTCCAACGCACTAATTGTGCAATCGTCTGTTACGCTCTCGTGTATTACTGAGCCTGGGAAGTGTGTATTACACATTATCTTAAGGGTCTCTAGCCCCGTTTTCGTCATTGTACCGTCATTGTCCCTGATGGATGTAAGCGGGACCGACTTTGTGGTTGCTAATGCCTTTGTTAGTCTCATTCCTTCCGGTATTGACTCGATCTGATCGCAGTGGTTCCTCCACGCTCTCCTTTTCGCTTTTCTCACAGCCTTGCTGAGTTCTGTGAGTTTTTGTGCATGACATACTTTCCGCACTAGCATTGAAATGTACTATTAAAACAGCACTTCAGTGCGCACGGACTTTAGGGTCGCTAGAATCTTGCGTACGAAAGTAGGCGATGATTTCTGAGAAAGTTATTCACAAAATTGTAATGTAGGTATTGTTCTTACCAAATCTTGTTCAAATGGAAAACACCAAGCATTTGACCTTAAATCCTTAGAAAACCTGCAAGAACCGCGGTAAGATTTCCACATTGACATTTCCTCAACCTGGCAGGATCGCCATGGATGGAATGTATAAAAAATACGATTGATGATTACATGTTTACTGGTCAAACACTCCTTACAGACTTACTCATTATAGCTTGATACTCATACATGACACACACCACACCATTAGAAAATAGGTAAGACAAACAAGAAATGTGAGGGAAAATTATGAAGAGGAAGGAGATGAATGATGAGATGACAGGTCATAGAGAAGTATGGAAGAAAAGACGTGCTGCGGCGACCCCAAGTCATTAGAATAAGGCCAAGCGAATGATGATGTCAAGAGAAATCAAATACAAAATTAAGAGAGAACCAAGAAAAAAATACATTTCTGTCTCGTTGGTGTAAATTCATAATTAGGCGAGGAATACACGTACTCTTGCATAAGTTTGTGACTTTTGAATTTTTTTAAATTGTGATTTTTGTATTGATAACCTATCGAGCAACTCCCAAAACCAGCCATCTTGCTAACAAGTGCCCTTTAACACCATGTGTCCCGTAACGAGCCTATGGCCCTGCACATGCACCCTCAGCCTCAGGCCCTGATTACCATAACAAGCCCCCATTACACCACCTCGGAACCATATCGCAATACCAACATAATTGTATCACTAACAATCCTCACTGACGACCCTTGCGCCGTGCAGTAAAGGCGGTTTTGCTTTAGCATTCAGTTTTAGAAGACATACTTAAGCTTGGTAACTCTGAACGTCCCAATGCCGCTAATAAAAGGTGTGTAAGACTGTATCTCAAAAGAAATAGGGGCGAGTTTACAGTGAGGTAGAGTTTAGTAAATCGCAGTTAAATTTGCAAATGTCTTTTGTTGCAACCGAAACTAGAATTTGACAGTCGAATGCGTCGTTTGTCGATGGCTATTGATTATTTACAGCAAGTAGGCAGCCTAAGGCTAGTAGGGTAGGTATTTTTCGACGCTAACTAGATAACAAGTGGTTTTAAATTGTCATTTACATAATATGAGGGGTGGTTAACGAAGTTTAGACGGGACTAGGTGACGAAAAAAGTGACGGCTGTCAATGTAGCTCTAATTCTATTGGTGGCTGTCAAATGATGGTTGAAGTTTTAATTCTTGTTGGATTTTTGAATTTCTTCATAGATTTTTACGCAATCTTAAAAAAGTATAAAAAATATATAAAAAAGCGGCCAAGTGCGAGTTGGACATGAAGGGTTCCGTGAAATAAATTGCGGTGTACGATTTATGACGTATTAAAAAAAACTAAATACTAGATCTCGTTCAAACCAATTTTCGGTGGAAGTTTGTATGGTAATGTACATCATATATTTTTTTTAGTTTAATCATTCTCTTATTTTAGAAGTTACAGGGGGGGGGGGGGCACATTTTACCACTTTGGAGGTGTATCTCGCGCAAAATATTCAGTTTAGAAAAAAAATATATTAGAAACCTCAATATTATTTTGAAGACACCCCTTTTTGAGGTTCAGTTCTGAGTATGGATAGGGACCCCTAAAACATAATGTTTTTTTTTCAATTTTTGTGTAAAAATCTTAATGCGGTTCACAGAATACATCTACTTACCAAGTTTCAACAGTATAGCTCTTATAGTTTCGAAAAAAAGTGGCTGTGACATACGAACGGACAGACAGACAGACAGACAGACATGACGAATCTATAAGGGTTCCGTTTTTTGCCATTTGGCTACGGAACCCTAAAAATCGTAAATACTGTGTAGGTTTCGAGGTTGTGTGTATCTCTTAACATTTGGTGTCTAAGCAGTGTGCGTCCGTCAGTCACAAGATACAATGTGATAAACATTAATAGGCAAAAAAAAAACAGTTTACTCTTGAACCACCATACCACCAAACAATTCTGTCCTTGTTGTGACTGAATTTAAGATTAGTCTCAGCGGAAGAGAACTAATTCTTAAACACATAACAATATGCCAAGGTGTTCCATCAAGTCAAACAATACTTATTAGTTTTGATATGCACATTGTTGTCAATGTACCCATAATAATATACAGTTGATATATAAATATTGACAAGACAAACTATAAGATCTACTATAAAACAAAACGCTGGTTTAAATTCAAGTTAGAACGCACTCTGACTTCGCCTGCGCTAAACGTTCATGACAGGCAGAGCTGACACTAATAGACCCATACATTGAGTGACATCACTAGAAAATGCTTCAGAAAGATATCACAAGAATTGCTTCAACTATTTCAACGCAAGTCATTGGTGATCACAAGTCCAAAACAGAGTGAAAGAACTAAGATAGATGTGAAGTAAAAGCACTAACTTCAGAAGACTGAAAACCTGATAAAAGGCAGTCAAGGCACATCGCTGACTGGCAAACAATGTCCAGAAAGACGTTTACCCAAGTAAGTTTCAAAACAAATTAATAATTTAATGGTAGTTTCGTACACTCAACAAAAAGAAAATGTTTGCGAATAATTTGTTTACGATGCCATTCGAACCAGTTTTTGTAGATGAACAAATGTTTGTAGGGAAGCAACTTCATTTAAAGGACATTAATACCCAAAAAATCGAGTTAAAGACGGACCTCGCTGACAGCAGCCGAAACGCTTCATACTGATTGGTTTTAAAGTATGACGTCACATCGTGCAATTTGTACTAACCGTTGCATGGCAAATGAAGTAAATTGCTGTTTCGGTCGCGAAATACTACGTTTAGGTCCATAGTTGTCGTACAAATTTGTTTCTATAAAAGCGTAAGGATTCTATTGGTACCTTTAAATTTACTCTTGGACAATAAATAAATAAACTTTTTTTTCTAAACTTTCAAGGTATCATATCTTTTTATGATTTGAATTATATTTTGTAATATATACTTACCATTTAGCAACACGACGTTATCAATTTTAACACCTCGCAACAAGCCTATTGCACCCGTTTATTGTGTTAATAGTTATCAAGAATCAAGTTGTATCGATTTTTTGTTACCATCTATTGGAGTAGTAGGTACCTATTAAACTAGTGGCTCTATAAGCTGTAGAACTAGCGAGCCTAAATAAAAAAAATGTCTCGACAACAACAAAAAAATAATAAACCTGCTCACAAAATTTCGACAGAGGAGAACAAATGGACAGCGTAACATCGTGAGATCGTCACTGACAACGGACGTATGGACGATTTTCGGCACAGGCTGAAGCACAGAACTTCGTTCGCTACGCTCGCTGGTTCGATGAAACGGGTCACTTTGAGGTGGAATATCGCTCGACATGTTGAAAATATACTTTAATGATAATTTACTTTCTTCACTAAGTAAGCGATTAATGAAGACCGCTTAATTTCACTCACGCTTTACGCTCGAAGTTGTAGACGATTACGTATACCTAGCCTAGGACAGACTGTCCAGTTAGGTAGGTCCAACTTTGAGAAAGATGTCAATCGTCGAATCTGACTCGGCTGGGCAACGTTCGGGACTTCGGGAAGCTACAGCACATTTTTTCGTCCTATGTTCCGCAGTGTCTCAAGACGAGAGTCTTTAAAACCAGTGTGTGTTGTGTTGCCAGTGATGACATATGGCACGGAAACGTGGTCGCTTACAATGGGATGGGCCTCATAAGAAGGCTGAATGTCACCCAAAGGGCAATGGAGAGGGCTATATTGGGAGTTTCTCTGCGTGATCGTATCAGAAATGAGGCTATCCGCAGCAGAACCAAGGTAACATATATAGCCCTCCGAATCGCTAAACTTAAGTGGCAGTGGGCGGGGCACATTGCACGTAGAACCGATGGTCGTTGGGGCGGAAAGGTTCTCGAGTGGCGACCACGTACTGGAAGGCGCGGCGTGGGTAGGCAACCTTGTGGGGGCACAAGGTGGACTGATGACCTGGTAAAGGTCGCGGGAGTCCGCTGGATGCGGGTGGCGCAGGACCGGTCATTTTGGCACTCTTTGGGGAGGCATATGCCAAGCAGTGGACGTCTTTGGGCTGATATGATGATGATGACTTAATTTAGACCACATTTATCCTGAAAATACAAACTATGTTAACACGAATATTCTATTTCAGATATTGCTAACACTATCGTTGCTAATAGCGACGTGTTCAAGTCTGTATCTGAACGGGAAGAAGTCAAACAACTTCTTAGTTTTACACGGTCTTTACTCACAAAATTCAAAATCTCATCGGACTCAGACTTTTCCTCCATTCAAATTGCTTCAACATGGGACTAAACTAACATTGCAATATGCACCCGTGCCTCCTGTGCCGAAAAGGAAAACGAAGAAACCATATGGTATGCCTTATACTAGGTTCGTCTATTAGACATTTTAAAATTGAGTAAGTATAAGTATAATTACTTCTAATTTCATTCTTGAGAAGAATTTGGTCATTGTGGCACTCTTAAGGGGAGGCCTATGTGCAAGAGTGGGTGATGTTGATGATGACTTCTAATCGGATAAACGTGTCTTATTTATGTAGGAGAATGTTTTATGTCATAGAAATGATTTCAGAATCGTTTTTCTTAGAAACTAGGAATCGCTTTCAAATACGTTTAAAGGCAAACTATTATGGATTCAAGAAAAAGAAGTTGTGTAGGTATGTTTCTTTTTCTGTTAAGTGAAAAATGTACTGTCCAATGTTCATTAAAAGGTCGATTGTGTGTGTCATCATCACCATCATGACGTCCACTGCTGGACATAGGCCTCCCCCAAAGAGTGCCACAATGACCTGTCCTGCCGCAGGAGCGGCGCCACCCGCATCCAGTGGACTCCCGCCACCTTTACCAGGTCATAAGTTCCCCTTGTGGGTGAGTAAGAGAGGGACATCAAAAATGCATGCCTTTAAAACGTTATGAAAATAGTGATATTATTAGTACATTATTGCCGTGGCCGGGAAGGAAGCAATTGCAGGCTGAGTATTTGTTTAAACGGACGAGCTTGCGAGTCCGTTTAATTATAATACGAAGCCTGAAACAGGGACTGATTTCAGTAACGGTTATACCGGTATTCCATTACGGTACCGTTATGTCATAAAGGTTATGCGCGCCGCGCGAACATAACAGTACCGTAACCGTTTTGAAATAACGGTTAGCGGTATCAGTTTTAAACGATACCGTAACCTTTATAATACCGGTATTATCGAGAAAAGTAGGTAAGCAAGCTGGCTCTCTACAGAGGAAACATTGGCTACTAAACATTTAAAGACAAAAATACAAAGCGGATCCCGCTCTGCCGGCGGTTTGGCAATAACACCAGGCCAAAGTCGATATATCGGTACCTTTAAATAGCGGTTACGGTACCGGAAAAAATAAAGGTACCTACCGTTATATTTCGGTAGCGAAATATAAAGGTTCCGCTACCGAAACCGCTATTTGACAACCGATATGACGTCATAATATAGAATATCGGTATTTTTCGGTTATGCAGTCCCTGGCCTGAAATTGCCATTCCGGCTGAGGCTAATATAGTGCTTTTCTCAAAAATGGAGGAATACAAAAGACTAAACTGAAATCAAGCTCTATTATTAAATACATATTGAGGATACCGCAAATTACATAAAATTAAACATCATAATATATTTTTTAAACAGAATCGCAAGTGTATTTTTTAAAAACGCAATCTATTTGAGACTCATCCAAAAATGTCGCTTTTGCATCAGAAAAATACGAGTTGATTTGGCTGAATACGACCTGTGCCGTCTTTTATATGCCAGTTTCAACTTTTTAAAAAGTTTGGTAGGTACTCGACAAATAAAGGAATTTATATGTAACATTCCAGGCGGCCGCAATGTTTTTATTTTTTAATTTTGATCTGGCCTTCAACTATACACTTTACCTTCCAAATACTTCCAATTATACGTAGCGGCTAGCGAGTTATGTTCACTTGGCGGGCCATTTTTGAGAAAAACTATATAAATAACGATATGTTTAAAATTTCTATACAAATCTCGGCAAATAACGGAATTATAGCGTTATAATAGCGCTATTTTTATAACGTTTTAAAGGCCTTTGCCGTCCTTTTTATCTTTCTCTTATGGCCCTTTTAGAAGCCCCATAAGAGAAAGATATAAGAAGGACGGAGAGGCAAGGGATGACCAAGTCGCTGTTATATCAAGCCTACCCACGCCGCGCCTTCCGGTACGTGGTCACCACTCGAGAACCTTTCCGCCGCAACGGCCATCGGTTCTACGTGCAATGATCGTGTGTGTGTCACTAATATTGAGATGCGTTTAGTAATCAAATTGAAATGATAATTGCATGTAATTACGTTAGTTATAAATATATTGTTAATAGATGTATTCTCCACCATAATCTTTCCTATTATTATTACTTAGTTGTAAAATATTTAAGGTCCAAACATGTATATAACAAAACAAGTCCACGGGCACACGAAAAGCTTGCAATAACACCGAGTGTGTCTCATCAGCAGTATCCCATGATCGCCCATTCGCTTCCAAAACACAAACTCATGCGCACGAAAGAGCGTAACTTCTAGGAAGTTCCGTGGCACTTACGACCTTTTTCGTAAAGTTTAGGCTGCAATGGAAATTGAATATTGTAGCAATACATAAACCTCTTTTTGTGCGTAGTCGAGTGTAATGTTGTTGTTTAGGCTGTGTGGTGCAGCGGAAAATCAAGAGAATAAAAGGGAGGTAATAAAAATATTGTTAAATTTCAGCAACATGAAAGGATTTAAACGAAGTACCTAGGTACTTAATAAAAAAACAGCACACAATAAAGGTATTGACGAAACATTTTACCGAGTTTAGGTACTTTCATGATTTTGGATTGTTTTTGACAAAAAACAATACCTAATCAGAAATGCTATAAAATACGGAACGCTAAAAAAGAACATAGAGTAAAACGTCTCATCATTAAAAAAAATATATTTTTTATATACATACTTCTATTATTTTTATATATATAATATATGAATATAACAACATAAAATTAAACGAAAAAAAATAAAACAAAAATACAAAAAGGTGGTTAGCAGAGCGTGGTTTCGATCCACGGACCTCTGGGTTATGGGCCCAGCACGCTTCCACTGCGCCACTCTGCTTATGATAGAGCGGGCGAAATACTTGTATAGTTGCCGCAAGTGATAACGATAGATTAGTGTTGACGTAGGGATTTAATTTTAGGTATCGATAAATCATGACGCTGCCTTTTCCTGTCATTAGGTTAACATTTTATTATATCATGTTTGCATGTATCACGCGGTTTTAATTATTCTCAACATTTGTAATAAAACTAATAATATATAGGTAGGTATTTGTAAGTAGGTATTTATATTGTTTTTCAATTAGGTACATGTTGTTCAAATATGAAAACTAGCTTTTAATAGGAAGTTGGGTAATTTCGCCTGTTAGCGACCACCTGATTTATTGTGCCGGTTTGCGACCACTTAGATGTACAGACCTATTGGTATTGGGGTATTGGTGAACTGAAATTATATTTTCTCGTTTTATTATTTGATTCCTATGTCACAGCTGGTTGTTTAAAATAGGGTCTGCAGAATTGTTATTATCTTTAATTGAAGAAATCTGGCACTTACGGTGGTCGTTAATTGGAGGTGGTTGCGTAACCGTTATAGTGACCCAATAATAATTTGTAAATGGTTTTATTAGATTATTTAGAGAGTGTGTAAACAAACGTACTTACTAACACTAATGAAGACATGCTTTGTGTGATCATTGAGTGCATCCTACCTTCATCTATTTTGTGTAATTGAACGAGCGAAGCGAACGAAATTATAGTTTAAGTGTAGTTTTTTTGTTAATAATGCTTTTAGACAGGCTCGCGATCCGAGCTCTACAGTTCACAGCCACTATAGTTAATAATTTAAAGTTTTTTTTTTTATACAACGTCGTGTGGCAAACAAACTTACGGCCTGCCTGATGTTAAGCTGGTACCGTAGCCTATGGACACTTGTGATTCTTGAGATTTGCAGCAACTATTAGATTATAATCGTTAGACAATATTTTTTAATCACATAATGTATTTATTAACACCATAAAGACTCCAGCACTTCGATCACACTCACACGCAATGCATTGAATTCAATAAATCGAATAAAAAATATATAAAAATGCAACACAATAACTTAAGTGTTTGGAAACCTCTCAGCTCAAGTAGCACTACCGCTGATATCAGTAGCCTGGAGGCACACTTGACGCTAGTGAATAGTAGGTAACTTAACAGTCGAGTACTTGAAGCTAATTGTATTTTATTGAAGAGTTTGGGCGACTCTCTTTGTATCGGATTAAGTTTTTTATTGTGTTATTTACTAGATGTAGCTATATAATTTTTAAACGTCAATAGTATATAATAATCCAGTAACTTTGTCGCCTGAAAGTACCTACTGGGTAGTTTGCGTCAAATCCGGTAGTTCTGACTTTTTTTTGCAGACTTGTTTATGATGTTGGCCTAATGAATTATCCAAGTGTGTGACCTCGAGCGCGGAACGTAACTTTGTCAAAAATCGAAAATACCGCGAAATCCCTAAAGGACTCGTTTTTGATAGAACCTTTTATGGACGTTTTTAAAGTAGACTAAATTTTCTACAATATGTATAGAGTTTTTCAAAATTCATATTTTTTTCGTATATTGCAATATTTTAGACGACGCTCGATCAACTCTAGCGGGATGAAGTTCCAAGTAGGTACCCCCGACGGAGTCTGTTAGTGTTGCGAAGTTCGAAAAATTATAAATAAATAATTAAATAATAATAAATAAATATTACGGGATAATCTTACACAAATCAACCTAGGCCCACGGTAAGCTCAGTTAGGCTTGTGTTGTGGGTACTAGGCGATGATATATAAAATAGATACATGCATAGACACTTATATACATACATAACATCCATAACTCAGGAACAAATATTCGTGATAAATACACAAATAAATGCCCTGACCGGGATTCGAACCCGGGACCTCCAGCTTCGTAGGCAGAGTAGCCACTGGGCTACGGAGGCCGTAAAATTTTATAAATTTGAAAAGGTTTTATCTCGGATACTATTGGGTGTACAGAGACAATTCTAGTCTCAAATTGTAGCAAATCTAGTCTTCTTTAAAAACGTTCTGAGAAGGTACTATCGAAAACTAGTTCTTTAAGTTAATATATAAACTTTCGCGGTATTTTTGATTTTTGACAAAGTTGCGTTCGGCGCTCGAGCTCACAAACTTGGATTATTCATTGGGCCAACATCATAAACAAGTCTGCAAAAAATCAGAACTACCGGATTTGACGCAAATTCTGGATGTATAAAGTTAATGGATTAATAAGTCACATAATTAATTTGATTGCAGTCAACTAAGACTAATATATTATATTATTTTAATGTAGTGTTTATAAATATACCAAGAATTTCATTACCATACCAACTCATTGAAATTCACAACTTGTGTAAAATTTTAAAGGAATAGGATATTATGTATAATGCATCACCGACTTGTGCTGTAAACGTGAAAGTAAACTTGTATAAAATACTTAAATCTGAAATCGAATTTTCATACGTGAATATTGACTAATAAAACCCTCTAGAGTCTTAATTATTTGCTTTTGTTATTTGTTGTAATTGTGTCTTTATTACTGACCTGCTTTGCATCGACTTTTCAAACAGATTGAGTATTTCTTATTCATCCTCCTAGCGTTATTATTCCCGGTTGTGCCCCTAAAGGAGCCCGGGGTCCGCTTTGACACCTAATCCCAAGATCTGGTATAGGCACTAGTTTTACGAAAGCGACTGCCATCTGACCTTCCAACCCAGAGGGAAAACTAGACCTTTTGAATATTTCTTATTGAAAAAAAATATAATACTTAGTAGAGAAAGATACCCTGTGCACACATTGAACACTGAAACTATTCCTGATGTTTTGCAATTACAACATCTACTATCCTTATTTGAATAAATTGGAAGTCATTCCATAGATACTGTGCACTAATATTGTAGGTATACAATGCAATGATCATTATCACCGAACATCAGCAAGAAATTTCACACCCAAAACTAAGTATATTCGCAATTTTCGCAATAAATATCATTGAATGCAACACGATACCCTAATGCACTCATTAGCTCTGAGCATGTGGTCAATACGGATAAAACGTCAGCGTATTCTATTCCATAACGACTCAAGCGACCTCTAATGCACATATACTTAAGCCCTTTTGTAATTAAAGAACGTCACATTATCGAAATAACGGGCAGAATTAACAAATATTCCATAACCGGCATAACTGCCTACTTATTACAGAAGGGCATATAGATGTAAGAGTTTCAACGACTGATAAGACTATTTAATTCATCCGGGCAATATCATAGGGCTGGTAACCACGGCACTTGCAACAATGGCCTCGCCTCGGGGAGTCCGCTGAGGCCAATAAAATGGTACAAAGACGCCCCGTGGTGACCCTAGCTGCTTTCTTTATGGTGCCAGGACTAAGCTGTGAGGGTGTTGGTTATTGCCCGGTCGGAATGTGAACCCTTTGCTGGCGAAGTTTAATAAGATTGGGACGATTTATGGGGTGTTTCGACACCTCTGGAGCATTGTTTGTAATTAAAGACGTCATATTTTGATTCTCAGCAGCGTCAGGTTTTTAGCCGAGAAGTCAAAAGGGTTGAATAAAGTCACAAAATACAAATATGATTTACCCTTTACCTCGAACGTGTAATATAATTTGTATATAATAATATGTACTTGCAATACCTACTTACCAAAAAAAGTCGACCTATGGTATGAAAAAAATTAAGATTAAATACCGTGTGGATTGTTAGAATATATATGTATTGAATGGATTATTCAAAGAATTAGATCTTCTATTCTAGTCTTTTATATGCAAGTGAAATATATTGATATGTAGTGTTTATGGACGTCACTAATTGTAAGACGAGTAAGTAAGCCTTTTTGATCTCACAAATGTACAAAATCAATCATTCAAAAGCAACCCGCTAATGTATACGGTTCACTAATGTTTCCCAACCTAACGTTTGGCACCCCGTTTCATTACGCATCTTTTCATTTCCCAACCTCTTAATATTTCTGAAACTGTTAAATATTTCAGGATTTTTATAAACTAACCTAACCCAACCTATAGGGTTCTACACGATGGCCCTGAAATGAATCCTGAAATATTTACAGATTCAGAGTTTGGGAAATGAAAAGTTGCGAAATGAATTAGTTTGCCAAACGTTAGTTGCGAAAAGAAGGTGTTCCAATGTATACATATGGCTACTAATCCTATAGTATGTTAAGATTGTAATGTTTATTTAGTGTTTTTCGTATTGTAATGTATGCATTTTTGTAATTTTAATTTTATTTTTATTTCTAATGTTTGTAATGTCTAATGTATAATTTAAATTGAATGTAAACAAAATAGTAAAACCTGACTAAAACAAGTTTTTATGACAAAATAGTAATTCGCAGTCCAACATACGGCTGACAAATAAAACTAACGACAAACAACCCTCGCAAATGGCTGGAAGGGGCTACTCCATCCATAAACCAAAATTAAAAGTTTTCGATACATTGCGCTCTCACAATAAAACCATTCGGCTCCTGACTAAATACTCCGCATTAAGGTGTCGTTAGTCAAATGACACAGCTTCAAAGACCATCAATCACCAGACCACAAATCATTATGCTCATTTGATTCCACATTCAAAACTGAACCTTAAACAAAACCATTAAAGTTTCAAATCAAAAGAACGGTACTGGTGGTTAAGACGTTTAGGAAAGTGTAAATGACGATAAAAAATCTTTATGAATGGGGTTGGCGTGTGACGATGTTGCCCTACTTTAATAAATTATTTCAGCAATTTAGCGAATTGTTTTATGAGCGTCTTTCATATTCTTTACCTATTTGTCGCAAGAATGTAGAAATTCGCATTTTTCACGTTTACACTGGCACTGCTACTTTTATAAGGTCGTTATGTTCCATAGATTCGCAAAGATTTCTCCTAAAAATAGAACCGCCAGCGTTACTTTGCAAATATGCTTTATTTTATCCCCCATGTCCCTTCCATCATTCATAATAGTGGTCGTCATCAAAAGAGACGTTTAACAAATGATACGACGCACTTCTATTGTTAAACCTTTTGTTATTTTGCTCTTACTTTTTATACACCAGTCGTAAACTGTAGTAACAACAAATCGTTAAGTTTTGCATTTTCAACCGTATCGTCATCATCATTGTTATTAAATTCGTAACGATTCGTATCATGATCGCCGAGTTTTATTCTCACATCGTCCCGATCGTGTATAGCTAATAAGTCACTTGTGTATAATTATTATTTTATTGCTCGGTGTACGAATGCAAGTCATGCACATTTATGTTTGGGTGCTGTCGTTGTCTTTTTACTTTCGTTTTACTTTTCATCGTCGCAGACACATTGTTTTGAAGGCGTAGGACGTATTTTATCCTTCTCAGTAATAGTCTGATCATATTTTTAAATGCCCATTACAGTTTGCACCTTATGGTTGAGCGGTAAGAAATGGTTTTGTTCACGCTAAGTTTATTGTCAATGATTTTTCTTAAGTTGACACTGAGGGCCATCATCGCTCGCACCGTGTAATTAGAGCCACATAAAGAAGGCGAATAAAGATACGTTTCGTTACTATAAAACTCTGAGCGGGACGCTAAATAAAATCTCATTGAGCTGTTTACACATTTTGAATTCAAATTTATGCGCCCGTAGAGCGACTTGTTGCATCAACTTACGACTGGCGATATTCTCCCGCGTGATGTTTTATGTATTGAAAAATGTAAATATATAGGTGATAAAGTTTACGTCAGGGACGATAAATATGAATAACAAAACATCAAACCCTAACGGGTATCACCTGGGATCTAAATCCTTGTTTTATTGCATTGCTGCGGATTGGAGCGATCTTTTATGCTGGATGGAAGTGATAAATGCATTGAATGAAGTTTATGTCAGCTGCATGCCCAAAGCACTTGCCTAAATTGTCGCTAAGGCGAGGTTCCACGGTGGAGTCACGTATGGAGCTTTTTAGCGTTATCTTTATCAATATATCTGTCCAATCTCTCCGGGTGTTTTGTCTGAACAGTTTTGTTGGTGCAGTTAGTTCGATTGATAACATCGCCACGTGGCCATTGTACCGCTCGCTCCCAGGCTTGGCACGTGTACTTCATTATTTTCGCGCCAAAATGTTCCTCTAACGCTTTGTTAGGAGATTAGGCGTGAGTCTGACTGGGGTGGCTACTGGTGGTATTGGTGACTTTGGGGATACGAATACAATTGGCTTATTATAAGAGTACTTTTTACCATTTTCAACCATAAACTTCAAATTAAAGGAAAAATTGAAAAATTTAGGCTCCGAGCCGGATTCGAACCGGCGACCGCATACATGGCCCGTCGCTATTACAAGCTATCAATTGGTTAGTAGCGACGGGCCATGTATGCCTGTGTGTAATTTTTAGGGTTCCGTACTCAAAGAGTAAAACGGGACCCTATTACTAAGACTTCGCTGTCCGTCCGTCCGTCCGTCCGTCCGTCCGTCCGTCCGTATGTCTGTCACCAGGCTGTATCTCAAGAACCGTGATAGCTAGAGAGTTGAATATTTCACAGTATGTATTTCTGTTGCCGCTATAACAACAAATACTAAAAACAAAATAAAATATTTTTTTTAAGGGGGGCTCCCATACAACAAACGTGATTTTTTTGCCTCTTTTATAGATAATGGTACGGAACCCTTCGTGCGCGAGTCCAACTCGCACTTGGCTGTTTTTTAATTTTTTCCTTTAATTTGAATTTTATAAATATCGTTAGCAGCGTAACTGCTTTATACAAAATTAAAATTATTTTCAACCATGTTTTTCAAAAAACATAATTCAGTGTATTTTGTTGAAATAATAGGTAAGTATATGTACCTACGTAAGTTACATAACACAAGTCCAGTAAACGTAGATATCATATTCTACGAGATGTTTAAGCTATAGTTGGAAGCCAAATTACCGATATCCAGGTTCCAGGACATCGGTAAAATTATTAAAAAACTAATCTTATTTCGAGGCTCAGGCTACTAATCCAAAACCATCCGAACCAACTGCCAGTTCTTATGCCCTGTTCCCATTACTACCAAAGTAGCCACGCATTAGTTCCACGCTTAAAAATAATAGTTCCCGGGTGTCAACACAGGCGATCACTGGCCTTGTTTTATCCCCCATTACGACCCCAGCACAAAAATATTGTAACACAGACGGCGGCACCATTGTACCATTGCCGGTGGGCGTTGCCGGCCATATTTATTATTTTTGTCACCATTGTATTGTTGGGATTATAGCCAGTATTTAGATGAAATTGGGGATAAGGTCTGCTAATCTCGCCGGCGTCGATATCGATTTTTTTGGACACTTCGCAACACTAGTTGTGGTTTGCACAAACTGATCAAGTTTATGTTTTTTGCATTAAAAATGGATGCCAAATTTTGAACAAAAATTATCAGTAGTTCTATAAAATTTAATATTTTAAGATTTTTATCTATTTAAGATAGAACAAACAGAAGCGATTTTTTTGGTTATAGAATTAAGTTACATATAATATATAATTTCTTTTAATTTTTTACGACTGTATTTCTTCAAGTAAAATATTAAATACAACAATAGGCGCCTAAAGTCATCCATCAACGATTAAGTTGTAAAAACAATCGAACAGGACTATAACAGTTGTAAAATACTGTGTCTAATGACAAGCCAACAATACCGTTGTCTACGTTTCGCGAAATGTTTTATTTTTAAACGTTTAACATCGCCAACCCTAGCACAGTGCGTAGGAGTCGACATCATCGCGTTTATGACTCGCAATGTTTATGGCATCGACCGGTGATCCCGGCGTGAGTTTTGTCTCAACATAACCTTTGTCTTTTTATGGGATTAGTATGTCGTATGGCGTCGTCGCGCGTTAAATTGTGGTAGGTATCTCAATAGATGTCTTCGAGGAAAGTAACCCATAACATAATTGAAGAAAGCGTCGATGAAAATCGTAATAAAATACGTTTTTATTGTTCGAGATTGTCTTGAAATGGCTTATAGGTAAATTTCCGTCCAGACACGATCAGTAATACTGGCGTTATTTGTCTAGTAATGACATTGTGACGATTACACAGGGCGGTGATTGGAATGAAGCCCGTCATTACTACGGGTATGGTCTGGTTAGATAAATACGTAATTGCCAAAAAAAGGTGACATTTCTTCCCCCGTCTCGCTCCATTTTTAGTAACAATTGAACTCCAATCGTATTCTATATCGCCTTTTGTCCACTTTAGTTTCAAAAGCCCAGCAAAAGCGCGTTCCGAAACGACACAGAGCCGCAGGCTCTTTTACCTACCCCTCGATCTTACACCAATCGTTATTACACTATTAAGATTTAACTAGCCGTAGGTACTCACAAACTGACTGCTTAACCCTCTAAAAGTCCAATTCACCAACTTCAAATTACTGATAGAATCTGACCACATCTTACTATCATCATAACACGTCATGCCACGCTCAGACAGCCACTTCAACCCCCCAAAAGTCCAATCCAAGTAGCCGCTAATATTCCCAAGTTAACCCGCCGATGCACTACTTGGTTTGTTTTGGCCGAGACTTGAATTTGTAATTAGTTGGTCGGTTTAAGATAACATTGGATAGTGTTATTGAATAGTTGGATTTGTTAAGATTTCCTTGTGTAAGGATAGGAATTTTAGTTTTGAAAATATGTAGTAGCTATTAAAGTATGTACTAGGCCAGTGGTTCTTAATGTTTCTCATCTTGGTACCTACTTTTCCCTATTATCGACGAAGAAAGTGTTTTTAGTTCTATCCCCTTTAACATCTACTAACTCTTTCACTGCTAAGCTACGCTCGTGGAGCTTCGCCGTAGTCCGTAGAAACGTAAACTACATGTGTAGGGAAAATCGTCCATTGCCATCTGATGCATGTGTGTCGTGAATAGCGCAAAATTGGTGGAAATAAAGAAATAAAACAAAACACAAACAACTATTGAGCAACGTAGGTACTTACATTTATTATTATAAGACATATTATATATTGCCTTAAAGCTATTCTGTTTCATAAAATCAGCTGCACCTAACTCATCAAACTGAAACGATTCATATGAAATTGTAAGTAGGTAAAAAATATAAATTCCACATTTTACACATCCCACTAACTTTCACATCCATTTCCAGAAACGTTTCCAATTTTTAATTATCATCCAGGGAGAAAAATCATTACTTTGGGGATTGTTTTGGCGCGGAGCGAGGGCCGGCAATCAATACTGGGCCGCGCGCGGAATACTAATCAGCTACTGACGCCTGCAGCTTTCGTGTTCCCACTTTCCAATGTCGGGGAAATGGGGAAGATATTCCACATTTAATGTTACACTTTTCCTACTGGCTAGTAAGGTTGTACTGGACAGTGAGATGGCAAAGCATTCTTGCGGCCCGAGCGGTGATAAAATAATTATGTTACTTATGTCACAAGGCTGTTCAAGCTATGCTAAAAGAATAACAATTTGCATTTACCGAGAATGTCATAATTTTAATTTTAGTTCTATTCTTAAATTACTGTGTATTTATATTATTTTTCTATTAACTATATTTCGGTTGACGTCTATAATTGGCTTTGTCATTAGCTATTAAGTTTTCTGTCATTTTCCAGTTTATGCCCCAAATAAATAAAAATAAAAAATAGGAAGCTTCAGAAAATTCGTTTAGAAGATGTTTAGAGATCTAATGCAGAAGATTAGGAAAGTGTGTATTCTTAATTTAAATACAGTCTTAAAGAAACTTTAGAACTCTCAGCCAGTTTTGTTTTTTACCGAGTTAGGTATCTACTTAATCAATTAATCGTACACGGAGAAATCATATTCATTTGTTCGAGCGTATTACTTAATGCATTTGCACATTGTCCAGTTTTTACATACGCAAAATAAAAATGAAAGACGTTGACCGCCTTCTTCAAACTGATTCTACCGATCGTCTGTAATAGACTTAAAGGCCATTGATGATGAAATAAAGATAATCAATCCGTGTCCTTTACACACCAATGTATACTCAAAACCCATCGCCAATGAATGCACCTCCGTGCCTGCCTTATCTAAATCTTTAACCGATTGTACAATACGAACAGACGGTGACAGCACTATGCAAATCCGCTGCACCAACTAATAATCCTTCTTCCAATAATTTATCAGCATCCCCAATATCTTAGAGCACAAACACTCCTCTCAAGAGCCAATCCAATCATCTCAAACTATCAGAGATAACAACGAACCCAGGAGAATACGTCCAAATCAACTTAACATTTCGTTTTGAGCCCCTGTTGACTTTTCGTTCCAATGTTATCTTAGTTTACTTAATCAGGCAACCGATTCGGGGCCTCGCGGGCCCTCTAACGGGTTCGGACCCTTGCGAAGGGTTCCATAACCTCACCTTATCTTTTTAATTATGAAGCGTGTGATCGTCTGTTTTAATTCGCAATGCCCGAGGGATGAGATAGGTGATATTAATTGCGTGACGTTAATATCCGTATTGTTATCGCACTGTTCACACTGAAACGTTATGTGGATGTTGACTACTAACTACACTGTGTGACCGCAGGGCTGTATACAAAGCAACCAAGATTATTTAAAGGCAAACGTCCCAATGTTTGAAACCTTAATTTCAATAATTGATTAAAGTCGATCACGGTGTTGGCGTCATCACCTTGCTGGGCTAACTAAATGATTTATGTGTTGATACATTTAGCTAACACACAGAAAGAAGGTTCGTTCAATACGGGGATATACCTCGAGTATCTAAATGTAAGAAGCTTACACCATTTATTACAATGTAGTTATATTATAAGATGGGTTATGGAAAATTGAACTAACTATTGGATCTCTTGCTGTGTTGTAAACTTCACGAGTCTGTTTTTTTTATCGAATACGAAAGCATTTTTGCCAAAGCTGAAACGGAGAACTATGTTCGCTTCACTCGCTCGTTTAAAATTACCAACCTAATCAGTTTCACTTGATGGTCTTACGCCATTCAAAATATGAGGAGCACCTCCCTTGTAAAACACCATCTCAAACTTTAACTGTTCATTTAGTACCTACTTTCTGGAAATGCTATGATTGTCGAGATATGGATGTACCTTCATTGTTATCATAATCACTTTACGAAATTTCATCTTTGACAAAAAGTATATTAGTTGAAAATAGCTACAAACATCCAAGCATTCTATAAAATTGACCGTTATAATAAATAAACTTTCTATCCTTTGTTGCTCACCGCCAATTCATTCCCCCGCGCTGTCGCAAACCCTCAAATCTGGTGTCAAGCTACATCCCATCTGTCACTGTGCTGCCATAAAAACTTAATAAGCGATACGTCACCATAAAATACCCATTAAAAAGCCGTCGGCCGCGTTTAAAAGTGCATCAAGGAGGAATCGGAACATAATTACCAAGAGACTTGGCGGCTCCGATTTCAGTGGGGTAAGTGCGAAGTTAGCACTCTCATGTTTACTGACCGATTGCAAAGGGCTGTCTTTATTTTCAACCTTTAAACAAGGCAGTCACCAACTAGAGTCGATCGTTTATTTCAAAACTAGCTTTTGCCCGCGACTTGGTCCGCTTACACTCACGCCTCAAGGGATTAATACTATGCCTGTACAAAATCGAATAGCAAAGATCACCCTGCCATTAAAAGTTCCACGTACCTTTACAACCCTTCAAAGGAAGATTTCTAGGAAAAACTCTACGTTCACTACATCTACCGTTTTTTCTAGAGTCGTAAACTACTTATTTATCTTCACACCAAATTTTATCGAAATCTGTTCAATGGCTTAAACGAGAAAAGGTAACAGATATACAAATAGATGGACAGAGTTACTTTGCGTTTATAATATTAATAGTATGTATATCATTGAAATAGGATCCATACGATTGTACAGTGAAGGGTGAACGAATACGTACATAAATATCTGTACACGCCTTTATGACATTGACAATATAGTCCTGCAGGTCGATCATGTAACGCATTGTACAAATTTTATATGGAAAAATGACAGTTGGATTTACCTAACGCGCGTTCAAAACGTTACGTGATAACGATAACCCTTATGTACAGATATTTATGTCCTTATTTATGTACGTATGAATTCGTTCACCCTAGACTGTACAATTTTGTAATCTGAAACATTAGATTTCAATATTCAAGAAGGCATTGAATGCATTAATGTAAGTGCTTTGAGGGTTCTTAGTATGAGTAACATATTACCTCGCACTGTCACCCATGGGGTACATCATTTAAATATAAGCGTATATATCTTAATCGTGAATGGTACCGTATTTCAAAACTTGCAACAAAATACAATTTACAAACCATATTGGAAAAATTCATGTGAAATCTCTAGACTGCAAAATACCCCTGCAACATTTCAGAAGTTTTACTACAGAAGCTATGCAATAAAACACCTTATTTACTTCAATTTGAACGCATATCTTTATGTGCGTCTTCGAACCTTGGCGGCAGGGCACGGGTTAGTGTGGGCTTTTAATCCCATCGTCCCAGGGGCATGATCGACCGATACGGTGCTGTTGGAGGGTTACCCGTAAATTATAATACTAAAATGCAGAATTTATGTTTTAGAGGACGTGTATTTTGTGAAGAAAAAATTGGCAAAGAAAAAATAATGTTCTGAATACACATTAAACACAGATCATCTACACAGATCTGATGACTAATTAAACAATTTGAAGATTTTACTTTAGGTACAGTCGACATCGAAGATGTGGATACACATTACGCCTTACACGAATGATATAAGGTGCAAAAGTATAATCATATATTTGACGTTTATTGCCTAATAACATTTCAAATGTGAAAGATTTTCAATCCCTCAATTACCTTTTCACGCCTATACTTAAACTTTCCGATTCTGGTGAAATTTGGAGCCTTTGGCAATATTTAAAGTTACAGGAAAGGACTTCTACAGGTCGATCACGTAGCATTATACGAACGTCGGGTAGGTCTAAATGTAACTGTTTTATATAGAAAATTGACAGTTAAATTGTACCGACGCGCGTTCGGAACATTACGTGATTTATTTATTCGTATGGCTAAATTAAAAATTAAAATCGTTCTTAGTTAAAAAAATGCATGCAAATTAGAGCAGTACACCCAATTGCTGGATCCATTGGGTTACGTTGTTATCTAGGGTGAACAAGTCGGCTGGGTTGCCCTGGTACTTGGTGAGTGGGCACTCGCGGATAATATGGTCCATGTCCTGCACCGCAGCTCCACACTCGCATGCTGGAGACTCCCTCCATCCACATTTTTGCATGAACTCTCGGCTCCTACCCCAGCCGGTCCGCAGCCTGTTTAACTGGCACCAATTTCGCCTTGATAGTGAATGAAAAACCAGTGGGCTTTTTTGTGGGGTCGATATTAGTCCCTAGGCTGGTTGGGGAGTCCTGTTTCCATTCTTGGGCCCATTTCTTGGTTATATCGAAGGGAGTATTTAAAAGGGTGGATGCAGTCTTATATGGCGGATGGCGTGATTTTAGCCGGTGTGGTGGAGGGTTTTACGTGATTACCCATCTAGAACACTTTATTCCTCGGAAATCTCACAAGGGTGTGAAAAGTGTTGGAAAAATTCCTGTGAAATCTTCAGATTGTAAAATGCCCCTGCAACATTTCAGAAGTGTTGTTGTGTTGGTGTGGAGGACCCACGGAATAATACTCATGTACAGTCAAATAATTTAATTTCCTACCCACTTTGGACTTTGTCAAAGTGACGTAATCAATCAAAACGTAAGAGACTTCTTATGATTTTATTTACAGTGTCACTTTGAAATAGTCCTAAATGGGTAGGAAATTAAATTCTTTGACTGAAATGAAAATGAAAATGAAAATGAAAATGTTTTATTTCTTAGATTGCTAGGTTACATTGAAAATAAGGTTGGGTCTTCCTAGTAGGTAAAAAATACCTGTGTCAGGAAGACCCGCTCCTCCATAAAAAAGCAGTTAATGTTAATTTCTTATATGTAGGTAAATATTTATAACATAAAATAAAAATAAAGACGAATTAGGTATCACAGGCATAGTGTCGTGACCCTAAAGTTGAGTGTGTGTGTGTGTGCGCGTGTGTGTGTGTGTGTGTGCGCGCGTGTGTGTGCGCGTGTGAGTGTGTGTGTTAGTGTGTGCGTGTGTGACTGTACAAAAAGTCCTCTGTCTGACAACACCGATATTTGCGCTCTCCGGTACAGTCGCCATCACATACATCGGTACACTATAGGTGTTCAAAAACATCGGCACATGCACCCTAATGCCTTGAAAATAGAGGGTGTGTTCCGATGTTTGTGACGTGCTTGTTTGCTCCGATGTATGTGATGGCGACTGTACTCTATCGTTCCTAAAGCAATAGGTGTATGTACATGTACACCTCAGGGGTGCGGAAGAACGGAGTTTAGCCGACGCGATAAAGGGAATGAGCCGGGCTGGTTAATATAATAATGGCTCTGAAAGGTATAGATCTCGCCAGCCTGTCTTTTCCTCAATTTTTATATTTTTAAACATATAAAAATTGAGAAAAAGAAAAGAAAAGTCTTCAGTCGGCTGAAGAAGAGAAGTGTGTGTACGTCTGTTTGTGGCATCATACTCGTAGCTCCTAAACGTATGGACCAATTTGGATGCGGTTTATTTTATCGGTAAGCTCATGTGATTGAAATGGTTCTTTGGTACTCTTAAATAACTTATCTAATGAAATAAAACTGGTTCATCTTGACTTCAATGGTTTTATTTTAGAGTACAGGAAATCACATCTTCACACGTCGTAATTTCGTATGAACTCTGTAGGGACTTACGGCCTTTTGGCTGGGGCGGTAGTGTAGTGTTTCGATGTACCGCGATAATATTATCTTTTTATTTAAGTGAGCGAATCGCCAACAAACTGCTTTGCAGTTTGGCGAATCTTTAGGTTAAGTTAATAAAATTGTATTTTTTTTGATTCCAATAAAAAAAAAAAAACACAGCGTTTCAGTCGGCCATAAGCATAGAGTACAAAGCACAGACAAGAGAGCAATGAGCTAACCTCTAGTGTTTCCAATATAAATGTACATATTACCAACACGCCTCCTTACATTTATATTGCAACAATTACAACACATAGGTAACCGTAACATACTTAACTAATAAAGACACTGACTATTTATCAGTCATTAGAGTTTGAACAAATACAACACAAATGATAAACAAACCAAAAAAAAAATCAAGACAGTCGATTGAGAAATGCGACCTGTAGAGAACAGCCGGACAGTTGGGCATCCGGACATACGAAAGAATTTTGGCTCAAGCTGAAACGGAAAACTTCATTCGCTTCGCTCGCTCGTTCAATTACAGAAGACAGATCATATCTTAAAAAATCGAGTCTATCATATGACTCATTTTTTTGACAGACTCAATCTAAGTATCACAATTTTGACTTCCCTGACTGAAAATTTTATCTGGATATTTATTTGTCGTATGTTACTTAGTCCTAAAGGTACGTTATTCCAAGGTAGGGTAGGTCATATATATTATATTCCACGGAACCCTAAAAACGCAACTAATTCCGTAACCCCCGGCAGCGACACGGTTACGGCTTTATTTAACCGCCTTTGCCATGCAAAACGTTTGATTCGACACATGTTTCGTTTATCGGCCGTGTTGGCAAAAACTTTTGTTTTGCATAACGGTAATGGAGACCTAAACGTAAACTTGTTACCTGTTTCGGTATTTAGTGCTTCTAGGTTCTCATTTTCAGTTTAAAATAAACAATTTGCTTCCTTGAGATTAGGCTGTGATTGTGATGGTCACAGAATAGAAAACGGACGGACGACAAATTAAAAAGTCATAAGAATTTTAGAGAGGTAGGGTCATTTCGCCGGTTACGCGACCACCTTCGGTTAGCGACCACTTGAAGAACATGGTTTTTTCAATTGAAGATAACATCAATTCTACAGAGTCTATTGAAACAGTCAGCCGGCATGCCTTATTGTTTGTATTTATGGAATAGGAATTTACAAAAAAAACTACTAAATATGCTTTCAGTTCACCAAGTCAGCTAAGTGGTCGCTAACCGGCATATGAAATTAGGTGGTCGCCAACCGGTATCTATTTGTTGCATTTATATGGAATAACTAATTTTTGTACGTAATAATAATAGCATCGATCATATACAGGATGTATTATTCAAACGGGGCAGTGCAGTGAGGGAAAATCCGCAACTTTAAGAGATACGGAAATTTGCTCTTATCAGTCACGAGACCGACGATTTTAGAAAAAATAAAAACTGCATTTAAATATTTTCAAAAAAGCCTCATACACAGCCACTAATCGAACCCGGTCAAATCTGTTTAAAAACCAGTTAATTTTGCGTAAATAAATAGTGCTGGATGTAAGGAACAATTGTCGCAAAGAAACCTTGAATGTACGGAAATGGATATCCCCCTTACAAACAGTAGGTACCCACTATGGGTATGGGAATGCTATTTTATTACAGTCTTGAAAAGATTGGTGTAAATAATAAAATTAAAATTAAAAACTACGAATATGCCAATCTCTTATAGTTTCAGATTTTCTCTCACTGCTCCGTTTGAATATTTAATACATACAACCTGTATATTGCTTTGTAACTTGGATAGAGTAAGTACTTACGTAATACATTATATGACAGTATGAGTACATCATTAAAATAATATTTTGCTACTGGCAGTTAAAATAGTAACAGAACATTTTTAGTAGAAGCAAAATATTATTTAGTTTTTCACTTTAAAGCCTTTACTTTAAACTGATCAAAAAATGTGTTTGCTATGCCAGTTATTTTGTATAGGTATTTAATAAAAGGTTTAAATTAATTAACGCAATACATCCCACAATCACGACTCAACAATAACCGAAGCCCGGTTATTCATAAACACAGACAAGAACGCAATTAGCACTCGGATTGGCTCAGCCCCGGCAAATTTCAAATTGAGTCTACCTACCGTCTACCCTACCCTATAGGTAGGGTACGGGGTACGGTAAACATCGCCGAATGATTCGTTAGGAGTCACTCAAGCGTTCAGCCGTGAATGGGGTCGGCTATGTACCTGCTATGTGCTCTGATAGTAAATATTTGCATACATAACTTGGAGGGGATTTAAAAACCTCCCTGGTCTGGTTTGAAAAATTAGTTTGATATTGAGTTTAATTTATTTATTGGCCAACTTACACTTACAGCTCAACCAAACATACAAGTTATGTAAATTTTATACCTACTAACATAAGTTTTTAAGTTACTTGAACTAACACATTATAGTACATTTTACAACTAGTGTGAAAATAATGTCTTTTTACCACTAGTACCGAGGTATCTTGCCACGAGCTGAAAGCGAGTGGCAAGACACGGTACGAGTGGTAAAAGACATTTCACACGTGTTGTAAACGACGTTTTTTAATACAATTGCGAAAAAATAATAAATTAATATTCGTCATTTATATATTAACTAGCTGTTGCCCGCGACTTCGTCCGCGTAGAACATGTTATCGTCTAAATGTTTGTTTAAAGAATGAATTAAAAAAAAAACATTGAAATTAGTTTTGTAGTCTTTTAGTAAACAGTCTAAATCCGAAGTTACAAATCTCTTACCTTCAAAATGTCTTGCTCTCTATACAAACTTAGAACCTCTTTGAACCCTCATAGTATAAGTCTGAAACCGTAGTTACAAATTTCTTACTTTAAAAATGTCTTGCTTTCTACATAAACTTCGAACCCCCTTTTAACCTTCTTAGGCGATAAATAAAAAAAAACGCTGAAATAAGTTTTGTAGTCTTTCAGCAAACAGTCTATAACCGAAGTTTCAAATCCCTTACATTAAAAATTACTTGCTCGCCATACAAACTTGGAATCCCCTTTAGAGGTTCAATTTAAAAAAAAAACCGGTCAAGTGCGAGTCGGACTCACGCACGTAGGGTTCCGTACCATTATCTATAAAAAACTATTTTACTATATGTTTTTAGTATTTGTTGTTATAGCGGCAACAGAAAAGAAATACATCATCTGTGAAAATTTCAACTGGAACTATCACGGTATCAGTGAGATACAGCCTGGTGTCAGACAGACGGACGGACGGACGGACAGCGGAGTCTTAGTAATAGGGTCCCGTTTTACTCTTTGAGTACGAAACCCTAAAAACGCTGAAATAAGGTTTGTAGTCTTTTAACAAACAGGCTAGGATCGAAGTTACGAATCTCATACTTTAAAATTTTCTGACTGTCTTACCAACTTAGGGGATTAACGCTTTTCAAGGAAAAATTAAGAAGAAGAGTTTTTTTTGTTGTAATAAGCATTTTTTCTACAAACTATCAAGTATCTAAGCTCAATAAAAGTGTTTCCCATACGAATCTTGCACCCTTTTTAACCCCTTAAGGGGTGGAATTTTCCAAAACGCTTAAAGTACTTAATTTGTAAGCTTTCTACAAAGTTTTAAGCGTCTAACTCAAAAAAGAGTTTCCCTCATACAAACTTTGCAACCCTTAGTAACCCCCTCAGGGGTGGAATTTATCAACACGCTGAAAGCACTTTATTTATATTCTAATAAGTAAGCTATCTACGAAGTTTAAAGTCTCTTGCTAAAAAAAGAACATTGCCTCCATACAAATGTTGCACTCCCTTTTAACCCCCTTAGGGGTGTAATTTTCCAAAACACTGAAAGTTCTTTTTAGGGTTCCGTACTCAAAGAGTAAAATGGGACCCTATTACTAAGACTCCGCTGTCCGTCCGTCCGTACGTCCGTCCGTCTGTCTGTCACCAGGCTGTATCTCACTGATACCGAGATAGTTCATAATCATAATCATAATAATCATAATCATATTTATTCATAATATTTCATATTACATGTCAAAATTTTAATCATAATTGTAAAAATAATAAATAATCATAAAAGTCAAAAAATAAAATTAAAGCATAGGTACAACGAATTGTATGTACATAATTGTACACATTACACAAATAAAGTGCGACCTATTGCGTACTAAAGTCGCTAAATCTATAGAAAGTGTGCTCGATAAGCCATAATTTGAGTCGTGATTTGAAGCTGGCCAGTGATGGTGCATCTGTGATATGTGCCGGTAATTGGTTGTACACCATTGGTCCCATGACATGTGTTAGTTTGCCAGACTTCGCCAGTCTATGTTTAACACCAACAAGTTTATTAGCGTTACGCAGGTTACGACCGTGTATCGAGTATTCGTCTAAATGACACCGCACGTATGTAGCCACCTGAAATATAACGATGGAAGGTAGCGTGAGTATCCCGAGGGAGTGGAAGTAAGGTCTTGCAGAGACTCTTTGGCCTACCTGTGCAATCGCTCGTACGGCTCTCTTTTGCATGCGAAATACGCGCTCCCAGTCGGCGGCGCGGCCCCACAACTCTGTACCATATTGTAGAAGCGAGTGCACAGTGGCGAAATAGCATGAGCGTACTACATCTCTGGGCATTATCCTCGCCAAGCGTCGTAGGGCAAAGCAGACACTCCCCAGCTTTTTACTTAGTTTAGTGATGTGCGATTCCCACTTAAGCCCTCTGTCCAGCTCGAATCCCAGAAATGTAGTATTTTGCACTTGCTCTAATTTGGTGCCATCGACAAGAATCTCAAGGCTTCTCGGAACCTTACCTCCCAGATGGAAGTGGATGAAATGGGTCTTTTTTAAGTTAAGTACCAAGCCATTGTTCCGGAAGTATTGTGACACCTGATCTGCGACTTCATTCAAACGTTGCTCGAGCGTGTCGATGTCAGGTTCGCACACTACAGCAGCAACGTCGTCAGCGTACATATACACCTCTCCCGCCGGTGTCGCTTCTGGAAGGTCGTTGAGAAGCAGCGAGAAAAGTATATTCGACACTGACGATCCTTGTGCCACGCCCATTGCGGTTGACGTTGGAACTGACTTCACACTTCCTCTGGCGCCCACGACTACCTGTGATCTCCCATGCATCATATCCGATACGAGTGCGTGCGCTCCACCGTTGATGCCATAGTGACGAAGTTTGATAGCAAGCACGTCATGGTCGGCGACATCGAATGCCTTCGACAGGTCGCAGCATAACACCGCGACGTGCTGGCCCCGCTCGCGCCCGTCCAACACCCGTCGCACCACCTCGCGCGCTATCGCGGTTGTCGAGCGTCCCGCCCGGTAAGCATACTGCCGCGCGGACAGGGCGTCGGTTGCCGTCAGAAATTCCGTTATTCGCGTACTCAATCCATTTTCCATTACCTTTGCTACCGCTGGTATGATGGAGACGGGTCTGTAGCAATCGATGTCATCTCTTTTTCCCTTGCCCTTATATAATGGAGAAATCTTACTAATTTTTAGAGCGGAGGGGTATACTCCTTCAGAGATGCATCGATTGTACAAATCCGCCAGCACCGGTGATAGTGGAGCTGCAGCGAGATATAAAAGTTCCATCGAGACGCCGTACAGATCCTTCGATGGTTTGTGTGGGATGATTTTAGTAATTATGTGATATACCTCACTCGCGGAAAATTGACGGAAGCGTAAGCTACGATCTGCCGGAGCACGAGCGGCGCTCAGCGCAGCACGCACTAGCACCAAGTTGGCATTCGGCGCGCCGCACGCCGCGGCTGCGCGAGCGAAACGATGGTTCATCGCATTTGCTGCATCGTGCGTCGATTTGAACCTCGTCCCGTCCTTATCGATGACGATATCTGTGAAGTCAGCTAATGAGCTAGACATTTGCCCTCGTTCCTTATTTACGATTTGCCACATCGACTTACTCGCATTTTTACTATTTTCCATAATATTTTGATAATGGTCATACTTACTCATTCTGATGAGCTCGCTATATTTTTTATGAGCTATTTCAATTATGCGCTTTACATGTTCATTATTCGGAAATTGATTGCCTATTTTTATCATGTCAAATACTAATAATTTAGAATTCATAATGTCATCTGATAGCCAGGAATTATTATTGCGATTACTTATATATTTTAAAGGAAAACAAATGTCAAACTTATTACTAATTACGGTTACTATGGACATGGCCATCGTGGCTGCCGTATGGCCGCGACGGTTCCATATTTCCTCCCAGTCGATGCTACACATGGTGTCAACAAAGCTAGCTCGGTTGGCGTGAGTGTTTGCGCGCGCCAGCCGCGTCGGCGCGTTTGGCGCGCGGCGCGGGAATACCGGAATAACCGGGAATAATCCAGTTGAAATTTTCACAGAAGATGTATTACTGTTGCCGCTATAACAACAAATGCTAAAAACAAAATAAAATAAATATTTTCATTGACACGGAACCCTTCGTGCGCGAGTCCAACTCGCACCTGGCCGGTTTTTTTGTATTTCAATAAGTAAGTAATCTTTCTCCAAACGTTTAACCTTGTATCTCAAAAAATAATTTCCCTCATACAAACTTTGCAACGATTTTAACAACCCTTAGGGGTGGAATTTTCCAAAACGCTAAAAGCGCTTTGTTTTTATGCAAATAAGTAAGCTTTCTACAAAGTTTTAAGTCTCTAGCTAAAAAAACATGTTACCTCCATACAAATGTTGCACCCCCTTTTAACCCCCTTAGGGGCGGAATTTTCTAAACCGCTGAAAGTATTTTTTTATTTCAATAAGTCATCTTTCTACAAACATTTAAGCTTCTATCTCAAAAAAAGTTTCCATAGTACAAACTTAGAAACCATTTTTAACCCCCTTAGGGGTGGATTTTTTTCAAAACGCTGAAAGTGCTTTTTTTTATTTCAAAAGTAATTATTTATATATAATTTCCCTCATACAAACTTTGCAACCATATTTAACCCCTTATGGGTGGAATTTTCCAAAACGCTGAAAGTACTTTATTTTTATTCTAGTTAGTAAGCTTTCCACAAAGGTTTAAGTCTCTAGCTAAAAAAACTTGTTTCCTCCGTACAAATGTTGCACCCCCTTTTAACCCCCTTAAGGGTGGAGTTTTCAAAAATTGAATTTTTCAAAACGCTGAAAGTACTTTAATAATATTCTAATAATGCTATTTACAAAGTTTTAACCCCGTTATCGTCATACCCCTGCACCCGCGCGCTGCGCAAGCGAGGAATGAGTTAAGCGGTCTACCTACAGATGCGTACATTTTCAGCTTCAAAAATGACTTTCATACTAACGCGATCAAAAATAAATACTCCTAGTATTCGTAAGCGTTTTTAATTTCATAATTTCCAAGTAAAAGATCTAATATAAAATTACTGCGTTTCGAAAGTATAGTTTGGAACTAAAAAGTAAAAAGCACTAGTGCGAGAAATTGAGCTTCTCGCACGCTACGCAGCCACAAAAAGTACCACTTTTTGAGCAACTGTATTAAAAATGATTTTATTTATTTTTGATATATTAAGTACTAACATAGTCGTTCTAAGGATACTACTAACAAATAATGGATCTCGTTATCTGAGTAATAAATGAATTGAATTGAATTGAATAGGCTATATCGATAATTGCTAAGCTACATCAATAGGTAGTGGTGGGCGTGGAGGTCGCCTCAAGATAACTTGCAGCTGCCCCAGCTGCAGCAACACCTATTAGGAAATCTCGGTTCCGTCTGCGAGAACAGGTCCAAAGGTGGCATCATTTAATAAAATACTTATAATTAATATCATTCAGTGCCATATACAGGGGACTAGTGACTAGACTTTTGACAACCTGACTACTAAAAGTGGTTGATATACTCGAACAATGTGAAGCTAATATCTACAAGGTTTATAAAAACAGCTTAATCTGTGTGGTGTCCACTGGAATCGATGAAGTCACTCATCAAATGATTGCATTGGTATTTGGGAACCTGGGATGGTACCTACTAAGGCCAGATTTGCGACTAAAAACATTATTTCAGACTAAACCCTTCTCAATATCAGTAGTAGTTGCAGTTATGGCATACTTGTATACTCACACAAGGCAAACCATTTTAATATGTTAAAAAACATGATGATGAGAATGATTCCATGAGTGAACGCTAGAGTGCCACAACTCAACAGGTCAACAACTTAACAGTACTAATAAATACCTATAGTCCACTGCAGGTTCTACCAGTGGGTCTATTCAATATATATAGAACTAGCTTTTGCCCGCGACTTCGTCCGCGTGGAACTCGTTTATATCGTAACTTTCTCCCCCCTTTTCACCCCCTTAGGTGATGAATTTCCAGATAAAAACTATCTTTAGTAAGGACTCTTTGGGAAGGCCCCGGAATTCAAAGTATTTCTATACCAAATTTCATCTCAATCGGCTCAGCGGTTTAAGCATGAAAAGGTAACAGACAGACAGAGTTACTTTCGCATTTGTAATATTAGTATGGATTGTATGAAGGAAAGGCTGCATGTAGGCTTTTTTCAGTATTATTTTGCATATGTTCATATCACACGGCCGTAAGGACCTTTTCTACTAAACCGTAGGATTAAATTAACTGACTTGCAATTTAAACATTTTATATTAAAAATAAAAATACTTCAACAAAATGTTACATCTAATAGTTTTCAAAATAGCCATAACAAAACGTCTTTTTTACCTCGTTTTAGAAAACATCTTCAAAACTAAGGCCGCCATAAGGTACCTTTACCCTTGGAACGTCACATACATATTTACTTATGTAATGTTCATATTCCCCAGGACTCCCCATTACCGCTATACCGTAAATGGGTTCAATCCAAATTTTCACCCCCTATTTCACCTCCTTAGAGGATGATTTTCGGGATAAAAGCTATCCGTTGTCATTCTCCAGGACTCAAACTATCTCTATACCGAATTTCATCTAAATGGGCTACATCCAAATTTTCACCCCCATTTCACCCCCTTAGGGGATGATTTCTGGAATAGAAACTATAATATGTCCTTTTCCAGGACTCAAACTATCTTTCAACCAAATTTTATCAAAGTGTGTCACAAACAAATTTCCACCCCCAATTACACCCACTTAGGAGATGATTTTCGGGATAAAAACTATCCTATGTCCTTCCTTAACTATCGTTATACCGTAAGTGGGTTCAATCCAAATGTTCATCCACCATTTCTCACCCCCTTAGGGGATGATTTCCTCCTTTTATGTGTTCCGGAATAAAAAATATTCTATGTTCTTTCCTAGGACTCTACCTCTCTCTATACCAAATTTCATCTAAATGGGTTCTATTCAAATCTTCAACCCTCATTTCACCACCTCATGAAATGATTTTTCGGGATAAAAACTATGCATTGTCCTTCCCTAGGACACCTTCTATCTATTTACCAAATTTCATCTAAATAGGTTTTATCCAAATTTTCACCCCCTATTTTATCCCTGAGGGGATGACTTTCGGGATTAAAACAATCCGTTGTCATACTCCGGGACTCAAACTATCTTTATACCAAATTTCATCAAAATGGGTCACAATCAAATTTTCACCCCCAATTACACCCCCTTATGGGATGATTTTCAGGAGTAAACTATCCTATGTCCTTCCCTAAGACTCCAACTCGCTATACCGTAAATGGGTTCCATCCAAATTTTCATACCCCATTTCACCCCCTTAAGAGATGATTTCTGGACTAAAAATTATATTAAGTCTTTCCCCAGGACTCTGAACTATCTCTATAATAAATTTCATCTAAATCGGTTCTATCCAAATTTTCACCCCTCATTTCACCCCCTCAGGAGATGAATATCTATACCAAATTTTAACTAAATGGGATTTATCCACATTTACATCCCTATTTCATACCCTTTGGGGATGATTTTCGGGATTCAAACTATCCATTGTCATTCTCCGGGACTCAAACTATATCTTTACCAAATTTGATCTAAATGGAGTCCATCCAAAATTTTACCCCCCATTTCACCCCCTCAGGGAAAGATTTCCGGAATAAAAACTATCCAATGTCCTTCCCCAGAACTTAAACTACCTCTAAACCAAATTTCATCAAAATGGGTTACATCCAATTTTTCACCCACCCATTTTACCCCTTAAATGGAAGATTTTCGGGATGAAACCTATCCTTTAACCTTCTCCGGGACTCAAACTAATCATATACCAAATTTCATCCAAATCGGTGCAGCGGTTTAAGTAGCTCCATACAAATTTCCACCCCCCATTTCATCCCCTTACGGGTTGATTTCCAGGATAAAAACTACCCTAAGTCCTTCCCCAAAACTCAAACTATCTCTATATCAAATTTCATTTTAATCGGTTCAGCCGTTTTCACGTGATGCGCGGTCACATAAACAGACAAACAGATAAACAGATAAACAGATAAACAGACAAACAGACAAACAGATAAACAGACAAACAGACAAAAATTCTAAAAACTGTTGGAACGTGTTCTGTTATCGATTCTAAGTATCCCTAGCCAATTTTTTTTCGAATATCTTCCATGTACAGACTTTCGATCCTCTTCAGCTTTATTACTCGTATATGTATAGAATTAGACTCGCATATCCAACCCCAAAATGTGCCAATAGGTACCCGTATAGGAAACCATAGTACGACATAGTCCGGAAACTGTCGCACTGATCACACTTTAGCAAGCAGGATTAATGGCTTACCTCAAACTGGAGCATTAGCGACGGCTGACAGGTGCAGAGGACACTCGCGATTTATCTGTGGACATAGATGAATATCATCACGCCTGTTACCTGTAGGAGTAGCCAGAGATCACAGACTTTCAATATTATCCTGACACCCATCCTAAGTAATTTGCTATTTAATATTTATTAATGCTAGGAAGAGTAGCAAGCATTTAAAAATTACCGATATTTTTTTTCTTATACCACTAGTGCCTAAGATTGGGTGTCAAAGTTGACCCCGGGGGCATTGACACCCAGTCTCCTTTTGAGGCACAACCGGGAAAAAACGCTAAGAGGATGATAATGACCACAAGTGCCTAAAAAGTGAACGAAATAACATAAATCGAACAATTGGGATATTTAATTAACTCTCATGATTGTTTACAATGTAGAAATGGCCTTGCTGTTCTCCATGTTTATTTATATGTTTTTTTTAACTGACTTCAAAAAAGGAGGAGGTTCTCAATTCGTCTGTATTTTTTTTATGTTCGTATGTTACGCGATAACTCGGTAATTTATGGACCGATTTGAATTTTTTTTTCTTTGATTGAAAGCAGATTGGTCCCGTTGTCACCAAAATCCAATTTTGATGATGGGATCTTGGAGAAATCGAGGGAACTCTTCAAATTGTATAGGCAAACTTGAAGAAGTTTGGCTACTGATTTGAAGTCGGTTCAAACTTTGTTTTTAAGGTACAATTATTTCCTGTATACCTGTTAGAAAAACATTACACGCGTGAATTTATGTATTAAAACCTATGTTAAGCCAACAATATTTATATAGAGCTCTAGCATCATTAAAAGCGTGTGTGTACAGGTACAGGTATTACTTTCATCAGTCTTGTTCAAATATGAATGTTGTTGACTGATCATTAGGTAAGTACACACTTAAACAATAGTTTATATAAACGGGGAACATGTCAATATTCCAATCACTGAACTTTAACTTCAATCAAAACTCCTTTCATCAGAAATCGAATGCATCTCATTATAGTTTAATTTAAACCACTAAATTATCCCTTTCTGCACTGACAAATAATTCCCACTTCCTTGTTAGCGAATCTGTCTAGGGGACAAAGCTTTTTATTACGACACGGTTCCATTACTGCGCCGCGCTGAACCAAATTTCAACTCTAATCCGTGTTATTGTGGTTTGAATTTGAGGGGTAAGATCGTGTTGAAGGTTTGGTGTAAAGCGTGGAGTGTTGCGGTGAGCCAAAATGAATGTTTTCGGTGCGAGGCGTCAGCTTGCATGATGGGATTGAGTATGGAAGTATGAACTAATCTCCCTCCGTCGCTTGATAACTCAATAACGTTCCATAATTACGCCTTTGATGCTGCCCCGGCGGACCCTGGGTGACGAAATCCTAATTACAGATAAAAAAGATAAGTTTGCAGATGGCCGTACTTTGAGTGCTGCTGGGACCGCGTCATAGAAGACGCGCAGTTTCGTACCTAGACTGTGAATATTGAACCAGCTGTTTTGTATTATTATTTGGTAAAATGTTTGATAGGTTATAATGGCAGGTTTAGTTAAGACCAAATTCGCATAAGTGAGTTGACAGATAGTGCCAGCACGGCTATCACTGGACGACCCGCGAGCTGTGTCCGGCGACATAAACTATTTGACCCTTTCTAAGCGTTCTAATTAGGAAGAGACGGATGGTCTATCTCGCCGCGACACAACTCGCGGGCCATCATGTGATAGCCGTGCTGTATTCGTGTATTGGCGTGCACGCAAGTTTTGCTTAACGCTACGTAGGCTCGTGGTCTTCTCTCCCTCTCACTGAGCATAAGCGTGAGCGAGATGGAAGTGCGGGTTCAAAAGCGCGGATATCATATTTTTTAATTTAATTTTTTTGTGCGTTTAATTAAATAAAAAAGTAATAGATGAATTAATTATAACCGAGACAAGTGGCGGAAAAAAGGGGAGGCCTTTGCCCAGCAGTGGGACACAAATTAGGCTACAAAAAAAAAAAAAAAAAAATATGAATTCCCTCAAACATGATATTGCCGATTTTTAGAACCAATTTTAATATGTTTAGCTGTTGTGCATAATCTGTTAGGATTTTTTAAAGTGTATTTTTGACCTATGTTCGTGATTTTTTAGGGTTCCGTACTCAAAGAGTAAAACGGGACCCTATTACTAAGACTCCGCTGTCCGTCCGTCCGTCCGTCTATCTGTCACCAGGCTGTATCTCTCACTGATACCGTGATAGTTCCAGTTGAAATTTTCACAGATGATGTATTCTGTTGCCGCTGCAACAAAAAATACTAAAAACAAAATAAAATAAATATTTTTATTGATAATGGTACGGAACCCTTCGTGCGCCCGAGTCCGACTCGCACTTGGCCGGTTTTTTCTATCTAGCGAAAGTCGAAAACTCAGGATTCGAATAGCTTTTTTCCCTCGCGAAAGGCCTCAAGATTGCTAATTAAATTTAAGGCAGCCGTATTATAATCCAAACAAGACCTAAGATTTTTTAAATCCGTTTTTGGAGCTCACGTCCCCTTAACCCACTATGTAGTGCTATTTTAGTGATATGACTTGAGGTAGGTATGTTATGTACGGTAACTCATTAAATATTACAAGCACTCATTATAAATAGTCATTCAGGGTTTTTCTAAGGCGCACACATTTCTAAGTTAAGTATCATCTCCGGTTTTGACCGAATAGATGGAAGTTGTTTTTTTTTAGTATTGAGAGGTAGTTTTATTATCTTCATAAGCGGACAATACACTTTAATTCCACAAAAATACTATAGTAAACTAAATACGCATACATTCTACAGAAGACAAGAAGAAAAAAACATTGGGAAGACATTAGCACTACACTATTTAGGTCACCCATAAAACAAACCTCTACTAATTGTTCATACACAAATAGCGAAATATTCTAGATATCACACACGCGAGTCATAGTCACGCGAAATAGCCCAGTATTTCAATTAATATGCAAAATTTTATCGCCAACTAAAAATCTAAATAACTCTGAAATCTCTATCTGTCTGTCACAGAGCCCAAGGGGGCAGCTACAAATTGCAAAATTAAAAGTCCCTTGATAATATCTTCATGCGTTCGTTAGGGTAGGTAGGGGAGGTGTTGGCTTGTACACCTACCCCTGAAGTGCATGTTTTTGAGTTTAAATTAAGCGTGCATGAGTGAGAGGAACGAGAGTTAAGTGGAAAAAAGACGTCAATAATAATAACAGTATGCTTTGCCATCCCCTTGTGTAGGTTAGGTATGAACTCGTACAATAGGATTTTATGAAATCTGAGTATGTTCGTATATCTATGGTTCGTATCAATTTTCAGCGTAGTTAAATACAACTTTTTCAATCAGTGAATATAATTAAAGATGTGATGTAGATATGTATTGTGTGTTTTCTATAATTATTGACGCTTTTGTTACTAATTAAAAACGAGTTAAATCCTTAAAGTCTTATTTAATACTTTAATCAAATATTTTTCAAAACATTAAGTTTGATTTTCATTTTGATTTAAAAGTAGTGTCCGACCTTGTTCGGTTTCGGTTTTGGCCAGTTTTGGCCAAAAAATCATAATTCGGCCGTAGTTTCGGTTTCGGCCAATAAACGGCCGAACCTTTCGGCCGGGCCGAAACTTACGAATCGGTACTTCGGGTCGCGTTCGTCTAACTTCGGATGCGCTCGTGCCAAATGGCGTAGCTCGCCGACCACCGGCTCAGTCAAGTGACGCTTTGTGTGCTTGTTCCCGGAATTATGGTAACTTGTAGTATACCATGTTTTATTTTATACAACCTTCACGAGTTTTTGGTATTACATTGTTAATACGTGTATAAGAGCGGTTTTACGTCATTTATTCAACGATTTTAACAAGTCTACAAAAGGTTCGGTTTCCGTTTCGGCCGTAACTAGAGCCTAAGCCGGACCTTCGGTTTTGGTTTCGGTTTCGGCAGAAAAACATGTTTCGGTCGGACACTATTTAAAAGATACTCCTATGCGAGCACCAAAACCTATTCTCTAGCTGTAATATCATAAAAACCAAAGATGCATGAAAGTCTACAAAAAAGCAGCAAGTTGCAATTCATAAATGGATTACCCTCAAACTTTGCTTACCTAGTTTTCTCTAACATTGTGTTTATTATATCGTCTCTCCCTCCACATCAGGCGTAAAAAAACGCCGTAAGGGACAAGATAAAGTGACGTATAACGCCATCTCAATACGCCGTGATGTTTCACATGGAATGATGGATGGCAACCCTTTCTGACCTTTGTTGCTGCTCTATTGAAACTTTAGGTGATGTAGAGGAGTTTTATGGTGTGGGACACAAGATTTGAATTATATTTGAATGTCTATCGAGCATATCGTATTAGTTAAACGCGTTCGCGTGCTTAGCCTATTGTCTTAACGAATGCGAGCAACAGATGTAAATTTAATATCAATCGGATACAGTTTGTCAGAACCAGAACCAACTTCTAACCTACAGGAATCCTGGGCATCTGAATGGGAGTAAAGATCTCTTCCTGATGATATCTTCAAGCCTAATCCCAGGGCACGACCTGCTGGCTTTGAAGTGCCCCGACGCGTTTGGTGCATGCTGAATCAGATAAGGACGGGAGTTGGGAACTGTGCTTAGGTACTTATGGCACAAATGGAACTGGTGCGATTCACCAGTATGCCAGTGTGGAGGTCCCGAGCAGACTGTTCATCACACGGTACTTGACTATATCTAACCAAATACCACGGGCAAGTGGAGGATTTTAAAACTTTAACCAAAGATGCGGTAGCGTACTTGAAAATCTTTGAAGTAGAAAAATGATAAGAAGCCACACGATAAATAAGTTAGTCAGAAAGACCTCAAGGGTCTTTAGTCATATCACACGGTGTGGTACGTGACGCTAAGGCTGCATTCTGGGCCCCAGCGGGCAGCGGAGCGACGAGCATTTGATCGAACTCAATCTATGAACGCACGCTACTCGACCGAGACACGCCGCACTAGGGATACGGATAGAATATTAACGAATTTTGTAATAAATAATAAGCACCGGGCCGTCCCTCCGGGTCATACCACGCCACCGCACCTGTCATCCCCGCGCCTGCACCGCGTGTGACGCCATGGCCGCCGCTGTCGGGCCGAACTGAGCCTACACCACCGTCACCGCAGAGCCACGCTGAGCTGGAGCACCCGATGCTGAGCCACACCGAACCGGAGCCGCCGCCGACGAGTCCCACGGAGCAGGCGCCGCCCACGACGAGCCACACCGCGCCGCCCTCTCCTCCCGCGCCCGGCCGGCCGCGCCGCACCGTGGTGTACACCGACCAGGTGGGCCGAGGCCTCGGGGCGCTGCTGGCGGGCCGCTTGACGCAGAGGGTGACCAACAACTGTCTGTCGGGGGCCTCTGTCGATCGTTTGGCCTCGTGTATTGCCGCTGACGACTTCGATTGCGATTCTACGCTAGTAGTGTTCATAGGAGATACTTTAGGATGCACCAAGCGGGACCTCATCAAACTATCTGAGACTTTAAGTGAAATTGACCAACGAGGTGTAAGCAAAATTATTATTTGCGCACTGCCCTTTTCAGGTACCATGTCGGAGAAGGAATGTAGAAAAGTAGTTTATTTGAATTCCATATTCTTTAGACTGTCCTTGTACAGCCGTACGATTTCGTATTTTGACACGAATAAATTTATAAAACATTTTGTCTTGACTCGTAATCGTACCTATCTACCGAGGAGGTACTTACGCGATTGTGCTAAGCTTTTAGCATACAATATTTTAGACTCCGTCGTGGCTAGCACGATGTCTGATAGTTGTAAGGTAGACTACGTCGTGACTAGCACGACGTCTGATAGTTGTAAGGTAGATTCCGTCGTGACTAGCACGACGTGTGATAGTTGTAAGGCGGACCCCGTGTTACGTTTTAGTAGCGTGGGATCTAGAAGGGAGCCGGAGCCGGCCGGTAATTTAAACTGACCACTCCGACAACGCGTGCTTCTGCTTCCACCGGCTCCCAACCCCTTGATAGCTGTAACACTAGTATTCATATAGATAGTAATGTCATTAATATGGTACACCAAAATATACAGGGATTCACTAGTAAGGAACTAGAAATTGACTTGTTTATACAATGCTCAAATATCCATATTCTTTGTATAACGGAGCACTGGCTTAAGGGTCATGAATTTATGTTTAATTTTAGCAATCATGGCATAGTAAGTTCATTTTCTAGGAAGGAATGTAGGCGTGGAGGGTCTTTAATAATGGTAACACACAATTTGAAAAGTAAGGAACGTAAAGATATTGTTGACAAATCCATCGAACGCCAAATAGAGCTCTCTTGTGTTGAGTTGGATCAATTCATAATTGTATGCGTATACAGACCTCCATCGGCGGATTATAGTCTATTCGAGTCAGTTATGGATGACGTGCTCAGTAGTGTTTTTATAAGTGCAAAATGTGTTATTGTGTGTGGTGATTTTAATGTTAACTTACTTGAGAAATCGCCCATGTGTGTGAGTCTAGTGAATACTTTTAAATCGTTTAACTTAGTGAACCTGTTTTGTGAACCAACCCGAATTACAGCAACCAGTGCAACATGTATAGATAACGTTTTCAGTAATGAGGATGCAATTAATAAATCTATTATTAACAACTTAAGTTCTGACCACTGTGGACAACAAGTCTCCTTCAGCGGGAAAACTGACGAAAATCCACGAGATACTATGTGCAGACCTATTTCCGAAAAGAGATTAGATTTATTCAATCGTAATATTGCGAAACGATTACTTTATCTTCCATTTACTGAGGAAAGCCCAGACAGTTTGTATGCTCATTTGTTTAACTGTATCAAAATGGAATTTGATGCCTGTTTTAATTTAAGGAAACTTCAAAGCAAGATCAGGACTACATTTAGCGACTGGGCTACCCCGGATATTCACGAGAAAAGACGCCGACTCTATGACTTGTACGATTCGAGAACTATTGATAAAAGGCCGGAATTTCTGGAGTATGTTAAGAACTACTCGAAATCTTTTATGTTATTGTGTGTCGCCGCTAAAGCCGATTACTTGTCAAAAAAGATCCAGAACTCCAACGACAAGGTTAAAACTGTATGGCAAGTTATAAACAATGAAACTGGGAAACGCAAGATAAGAGACCCACACTACAGTCTACGAATTGATGATACTTTGGTAAGTTCTGACCATGAAGTAGCAGATCATTTTGAGCGGTTCTTTTCTAACGTACCTTTTGAGACCACGAAGTCTTTAAACTCATCACCAGATGTCGCTGAATCATTATTGAAAGCAAATGTAGCGGAATGTACAGAAAACTTTAGCTTCACTCACGTGACCCCTCATATTCTTGTAAAAACGTTTAAATTGTTGAACTTAAAGAAGACTGAAGATCTTTGGGGCATTTCAGTCAAAGTATTACATTCCATTGTAGAATCAATCGCACCTTTTTAGCTGATATTTTTAATAAATGTATTGATACTGGAGTATTTCCTGATCTCATGAAACACAGTAAAATAATTCCGCTGTTTAAATCAGGAACGAAAACTGACCCTACCAACTTCAGGCCAATATCAATACTACCGGCACTAAGCAAAGTCTTTGAAAAGATTATTCTTAATCAGCTTATGTCTCACTTTAATTGTAATAAACTGTTCAATAACAATCAGTTCGGTTTTACTAGGGGTCGCTCTACCACTGATGCCGGTGTGGTACTAATTAAACATATTTTTGAAGCCTGGGAAGAGGCTCAAGATGCTATTGGAGTGTTCTGTGATTTATCAAAGGCATTTGATTGCGTTGATCACGAGAATTTAATCAGAAAGTTAAGACATTATGGGATTAAAAACGGTGCTCTTGATCTTGTATCATCGTATCTTTCTGAGAGAACACAACGAGTAGTCGTCAACGGGATGCACTCAGCGGGGACAACTGTTGCTCTTGGTGTTCCTCAAGGCTCGATTCTGGGTCCATTTTTGTTTCTGATTTACATCAATGACCTACCAAATGTGGTGCAAGATAAGCATGATATAGTGTTATTCGCAGACGACACGTCGCTTATTTTCAAGGTAGACAGGAAAGAGACAAGCTTCGATAATATTAATGATGCGCTCAACACTGTTGTGGAATGGTTTACAGCAAATAATTTACTGTTAAATTCCAAGAAAACAAAGTGTATCAGATTCACTTTACCTAATGTCAAGCACGTAAACAATACCAGGATCAAATTAAAGGGCGATGAACTGGAATTTGAAGATAGAACAGTGTTTTTAGGCATCACCTTGGACTCAAAACTACAATGGCATGCGCATATCGACACCCTAGCCGGCAAACTTGGTTCTGCAGCCTATGCAGTAAGACGTATAAGACAGTTAACAAACGTTGAGACGGCCAGGCTGGTGTACTACAGTTACTTCCACAGTGTTATGTCCTACGGAATCCTGTTGTGGGGAAAAGCGGCTGATATCCAGACCATCTTCGTGCTACAGAAACGAGCTGTACGCTCCATCTACGAACTAAAAGCCCGAAATTCTCTCAGGGACAAATTTAAGGAGGCAAATATTCTTACTGTAGCATGCCAATACATTCTTGAGAATATTATGTATGTGCGGAAAAACCTTCAGGACTTCAATCTCAACAGTGATATCCACGACTACAACACCAGAAGTAAACACAAGATCGCAGTGCAGTACAGTCGTCTTCGCAAGGTTAGCACGTCGTTCGTGGGGAACTGTATACGTTTTTACAATAAAATACCTACCGAAATTGTTAATTTGCCGTTAAGTAAATTTAAGTCTCATATAAAAAAATATTTGCTAAGCAAGGCGTATTATAATGTCAACGATTTCATAAACGACAAAAATGCCTTTAAGCCAGTAGCAGTCAAATTGTATTAGAATTAATATACCTTCGAGTATGATTGTCTTGGCGTATTACCTTTGTAATTATTATAAGTACCGGAAATAGCTGTTCCGTTTTATGTAACATGAGAGCACGTAATGCTTTTTCTCGCCGAACAAGTAGCTTTAATCTTTGCTATTATCAATGTCCAGTGTGGCTTGAATATGTCATGCTCGCTTAAAGGGCTTTGCTTACGGTGGCGTCGTTGATCGGGTCGCCACCTTCCCTAACATATGGTTGAGGGAGGCGATGGCTGAGATATGCGTCATACTCGTGATCGGGTGCTGTTTGTGGAGTCCGGTCTGTTCATGCTTGCAAGGGCATAGTAACTACCTAAATACTAGTGTTATTATCATTATTTTGACGAGAGACATCATTCTGTTCTTGACACGTTTTATTGTTATTGACCCTGTACATCTCTGACAATATTACATTAATGATCCTTTTTTTTCTGTTTTAACGCTTAGGGACAGTATACATCTCTATAAGAACATTAGAATAATTATTAATTGTATTTGGATGCTCAGAGACATTATACATCTCTGGGGTACTAAATTATATCATAAACTTATTGTTAATTCTGATACAGACCTTATATCGAATGTATTTGATAATATTTTACAATTTTGGATTGTTCTAGTTTTCATTCAGTGACATTTAGTTTGTAACCATTTAGGTACTAATTAGTTAAAATCTGCAATTTTAAAATGATTATTGTGTAAGATTATTAATATTATATTGTAGAACACCATTTGACATGTAAAAGTGCCCTTGTGGCCTATTTGCAGAATAAATAATTGATTTGATTTGATTTGATTTGAATTAGAAGGAATGTGGAGACTTTTAGAGAAGGAGCAGGCTAACTCAAACGTAACGAGAAAGAAAAATATAAGACAATAATTTACTTTAAAAACCAAGTTTTAACCGACTTCAAATCAGTAGCCAAGTTTGCCTATGAAATTTGAAGAGTTCCCTCGATTTCTCCAGGATTCCATCATCAGAACTGGATTTTGGTGACAACGGGACCAATCTGGAAGTATATGATTTCAAACAAAGAAATAATTTTTCAAATCGGTTTATAAATTATAGAGTTATCGCGTAACAAACACAAAAACAAAAATAACAGTCAAATTAAGAACCTAATCCTTTTTTTGAAGTCGGTTAAAAACATGCTGCCCTTGTTCTTATTGAATGTGATTAAAGTTCTGTTACTTATTATGAATTGTTGGAGTAAACTTAATTTATTTAGTTTTTAATTCCATTAAGTTGTCATAGAGGTGAGAGAGCGTACGTATGTCAAACTGCAAAAGTCGCCAAAAAGACTCAAAATCAGACCCCTACATATCCATAAATCCCAGCTAGCGTCAGAGGCCAGATAAAGAAGACAGGAGGGCCCTCGAGCGAGTCAATATCTTGCAGGCCTCTTGACTAGTCTTGACGTCCCTTTTGTAAAAAACTGACGTCAGCAGACGTTCAGGCTAATAAATGAGGGAAAATAATGAACTAGTGATTCGAACGGCTGGTACTCGTACTATAGCACTGTGTACCTAATAGTTCAAGTGCATTATTGGTAGCAAAGTGGGTTTGAGGTTGTAGCGTCTGATTTAAAACATAAGTACCAATGAATTTATGTGTACAGTACAATTATTACGAGTAAGTACAAAAAAGTGTTAGGTATAGATTTTCGCTTTCCTGCACGCGGGACGCGGGCAGAAACGGCCTATGTGGATTAAGCTGTTTTTCTCAGCTAAATACATAGGTAATGATGACGATTATCATGAAATTAAAAACCAGCCAAGTGCTAGTTGGACTCGCGTACGAAGGGTTCCGTACCATTGCAATAAAAATATTTATTTTATTTTGTTTTTAGTATTTGTTGTTATAGCGGCAACAGAAATACATTACGTCACGGTATTAGTGAGATACACTCTGGTGACAGACAGACTGACGGACGGACGGACAGCGGAATCTTAGTAATAGGGTCCCGTTTTACTCTTTGAGTACGGAACCCTAAAAAGAGTCCGTCTGATTTTTTATTACAATGTTTTAGTTACAACTTTAAATTGTTCATTTGTTGCCATGAATTTAAAACTATTTAACATTTTCGTGGCTAAAAAGACACTTTTTACTCTTGCTAACGGTATAATTTAGGCGTGCGAAATGTTCGAACTCGTACGTAAAATGCTATCGGTCCCAAACTGCGTTCGGAACGTCGGCCATATTTACTACTGGAACAAAACTACGACTCGAGATAGCGTATAGTTCACAACAGAAGTTGCTTGGCTAATGAAATACTCAAATAATCTAGACGCTATTGAGAAGGTTATGCTTATTTTTGCGTGACATTCAGTGTTGCTACTTCTTCAGGCAACTGTAGCGTTCTTAGTACCTAATTTCGTTTTGTTATACCACATTGGTGGCAAACAGACGTAGGGCCATGCCATGGCTACAATAGTATAGTGCTACGAAATCGATAGAACTGAAGGTGACCTGCCTTTTGCATCAAAATAAGTCAACCACCTACGCTATAAAGCTCTTCTTCTTCTTCTGTGTCTGTTTCCACGTTAGGTGGGGTCGGCTCTCCTAATTAATCGGCGCCAAGTCACTCGGTCTTGGGTTGTCGGGTCTGGTAATTGTTCCTTTTTCAGAAGCCGGGTCATGCTGGCCACCATGTAGGGGGGGGGCTGCCTCTTTTACGTTCCGTTATGTTTAAGGCCTTTTTGACAACGTAGTCATCAGGTCGTCTCATGACGTGGCCATACCACCTAAGACGGGTTTCAGAAAGCTTTTCTGCTATTGGAGCAACTTTAAACTACCTTATAAAGCTCATTGCAGGTAAAAGTCATAACTTACTTTACTAATAGTTAAAAAAATACAAGCAATATACCCAATTACAACCCCGAAATAAATCATATTAAAGTACATTATAAAAATTAGCCCAAACTAGCGATAGCACGCACGTACATAAAACGATATTATAATACAGCTTAAATCAAGGAAAAATGTGTCGAATGCCAAATAATTACCGCGACGTACAAGCTGTGACCAGATTTAATCGGCTGAATATATTTACAAGTTATTAGCGTTAATGTTGAGGTCTCAATTATAGCTATAATTGCCGCTGACTGTACCAATTACGATAAAAGTGTTTTTGGTGGGAAATTAGCATTTGGTTGCATGGTTTTTCTTTAAGATTAGAAAATTATATTTTGGTATTCCAGCTTAGGTGTAGTAATGGAAATGTATTCACGTACCGTCGCAGAACCCTACCGCAATAAGGTGACATGTCAGTCGAGTTTGAGTGACGGCGGCCTGTCAATTGCGACAGGGTTCTACGGTGGTACGTGAAAACATTTCCCTTACTGTACCCACTGGCATCAAAGTGGATTAATTTGTGTTGATGGGCATATTCAATAATTCGTGCACCCAATTAGCATAATTTGTTAAACAAAAACTAACTCAGTGTCAGTTTTGTAACGACAATTAAGTATTTAGTTTGTATAAAAATTTACTTTTTCTTTTCAATATATAAATCATATGCATATAGACCTTATTTAAATGCGAAAAAAGTTCAGTTTGACATCATTTGTATGCTTAACTTTCGTTACAAAACTGACAATGAGTTAATTTTTATTTAACAACTCACGCTAATTGGGTACACGATTTTTTAAAAATGCCCTGAGGGGTAATCACGTAACGTTCCGAACGCACGTCGGTTCAATTTAACTGTCAATTTTCCATATAAAAAGTGACATTTAGACCTACCTGACGCGTGTACAATGCGTTACGTGATCGACCTACTGATATACAGTACATTTTTTTATTTGTGAGAGTTATCTAGAGAGTCATCAATATCCCAAAAATAAATTAATATACTTCTTTGACATCCTTTTCAACTGTTCATGACATAAAACATTGGGGAAGTGGTTTTTCTGATCGCAAGGAACATCGCGAATTTTCATAACAGGTATGAAAACAATGATGTACCGTTACAATGACAATGATGTTTCACAAAACCGTATAAAATATGGTTTGCCATGACAAGAAAATTAATTTTAAAATTGCTGATTTACCTTGCAAAATTCCAAAATCACTTGAAAGTGTTAGTTACAAGAAAACAGCTAGCTAGCATCTCTTTGTCATGTGAACGTCACCTTAATATGGATCGTTGAGAACATTTGCTCTCATCCTACATTAGTTAGGTACAAACCCCCCAATGACGAAACAAAAAACGTTAAAAACGAATCATAATTCAAAAAAGCGAATCTGCGTTAAAAAACCTCTTTTTTATTGCTGCTGTGTTATCACACATGTCCCGACTAGGGGCCACAAAAAACGCGGAAAAACACGAATCGGGTTCATGTTAATATTTGAGGTATTTTTATTTGAAATTTCCATTTACACGCCGCCCTCGCCTCCCTCATACATATTCAACGGTGCACCCTCCACTTTCTACACTACAGCCACTGGATGACCTGAGTTTCTGAATCTCTATGGATAATTTTTATCCTATTTTCAAATCAAGGTGTATTGAAATTTTGAATTCGCAATTTGAGAATAAATAAGGCTGTGTAAGCGCGATAATTGGGGAAAATTATGAATTTAATTTTATGCAGAGTTCGGTAAGCCTTCGTATTTAGTAAGGGAGTTAGTTATTGAGGCAAAAACAACAAAGTATTGTCTTTTTTATGATGTAAGTACTTGTCTAATATTAGTGGTAATCAAAAATCAGTCAAAGTAATCAAAAATATTTATCTTTTTTGTTTATTTTAGCGTGTAAGCGATTTGGTGTAAACTGTAGGCTTGCATTGTATTATTGTGTGAATAAATAAACAGAAAGTGAGTTATGGTCAATAATTGGGTCAATCAAGTTTTTCTTTTTGTTATTCTGTCCCGGTAAGCCAAGAGACAACAGTGACAGACTTTCTTAGAAAAAAATACTATAAACTGGACTCCTATCATGCTAAGGAGATGCCCCACCATGGAATGGGTTTACCAATATAATAAAAACATGAGTTTATTGGATTTAAATCCCATAAAATCATAGTTTTAATGAGTGACACAGGAGACGTAACCATGGCAACGAGCAACATAAAATAGTTGATTGACCCAATTATACACCGACATCTGTATTGCTCCATCTGTTTGAGGTGCAGTGGCCGAGCGCCCGTACAAGCCGATTCCCACCGGCATGCCTAAAATTTATTTTTGGGCAAGTATAAAACTCTAAACTCTTCCATAATTTTTTTTGTTCCGGGTTGCCCATCGAATATTTTCACGCGCCGCCACTGGTGAGGTGTGCAATAAAGAGTATTTGTATTGTATTGTATTGTATTGTATTGTATGTACCCGTATCTACATTCAACCCAGCTTTGACCTACAAAAAGCGTAATGTATGAATCTTTTTCGAATAAATCATTTCGACTGTGACTATACTTCGATTTTTTTAGCATTAGAAAGACCTTTACAGAAGTAAGTGTAAGGTTTTTTATAGAACACGTTTTACGATACCTGCCGTAAATGCGGCGGAATAGTGGAAAACTATGAAAACATTGTTTAAAGCATTTTGCATTATTATTAGACAATAGCAAAATGTGTAATTTGCATTTACTTAAAAGGATTATTTAATAATACAGCACTAATATTTTATTTGTGTTATTTTTAATGTATCGCAAAAAAATTGCATGATAAAAAACCCAGAGAAGCAGAGGTTTCAAACAAACGGAACGTTTTAAACGTATAAATTGCGACTAAATTGAAAAGATCGTGTCCCACAATAATAAGAGTTTAGCGTTTTGACATTTGCAATCGGTCGGATAAAATGTCCGCCATTACATTGTTCATGTTTGTTTTTAAACGTCACGTCACTCTCATCTCGTATGTCATGCGAATGCAAGTGCGATACTTGGTCATTATCCCAGAATCTTGTTGTTTTGAGTTATTAAGTTTCATTGTTTTCCGTTAAAGTTATTTGTTATTGTTATTATCTTTCGTTGATAGTGCGTTCACAGCCGATGGATCTATCCCAATTCAGTGTAGTGAAAGGTTAGGTTAGGTTAGGAATAGTTAATAATAATATATATTTACAAACCTAAGTGATAGGAAATGTGAAATCATTGATAAGTACCTATGATGTAACAAAGAAAATACACAATAATTTAATATTTTATTATTAACTTCTGAAGAAACAGGTTTACGACACCTGCTTCTTTGTTTATCGAATTTCTAATGCTAAAAAAATCGAAGTATAGGTATACCTAGTCAAATCAAAGGTCAACAATATGGTAAAAACACCTTGTTGTGCTAGTTGGAGAAATGCGAAACTCAAAGTGACTCACTATGTGGTTTGTGGTCTAATTTTTATCAGTAATAAATGTATATTCAAAAGTTTTAACCGACTTCAAATCAGTAGCCAAATTGCTTCAAGTTTGCCTATAAAATTTGAAGAGTTCCCTCGATTTTTCCAGGATTCCATCATCAGAACTGGATTTTGGTGACAACGGGACCAATTTGGAAGTATATGCTTTCAAACAAAGAAAAAAATATTCAAATCGGTTCATAAATTACCAAGATATCGCGTAACATACACACATAAAAAAATTACAGACGAATTGAGAACGGTTAAAAACTAACGTAAAACAGCCGTCGTATGATGGTTATCAGTAACGATGTGAAAGAGATATCTGTCATTCGCACACTTGTCAGAACTTGATGCATAAGTATATCCACAACGATAAGTGATAAAATTCTAATAAAACAATTATATTCTAATGGCAACCATTATACATCACCCGCTGCTGGGCGTTTAAGAATATGGACAATATTGTAGCCTCTAAAAATACACAAAATATCAAAGCAGCCACGTTTTTTCATCCTACAGTATATAACAAGGAACGGTCGCCCCTCGTGCCTCCGCAAATACACAACCTCCCTTATTTTATTAAAGGTCCCACTATCGAAGGGAGGCTTCAATGGGAGTTTCAACCTGTCTCCCGGAATTCTGTACAATGCAAACTCAATTTGTATTGTATCTACCCAATCAAGACAGCAAAGATATGACTATATAATATCCATTCTTGATAATCCAATCTGACGGCCTCTTTGGCATTGTTGCATTGTATTGTACGAGTATGTACCTACAAAGCCGGCACTCCTGGGTAAGGGCATTTAGTTTTGTGATGACCACGAATATATGTAACTATGCATGCTTTAAGTGTATTTTAGTACCTGGGGGCACGGCAGTGCCGCCAAGGAAAGTTAAAGGGCAAGTTCTACCTACTCTCGAAGCGCTTGTTCGTAGTTTCAAATGGTATTTCAAACGGTCAGTCTGGATACAAAGGATAAAGTGACCTTATCAACACTATTCATAATTATTAAATTAACGGCCTCCGTAGCCCAGTGGGTAGTGACTATGCCTACGAAGCTGGAGGTCCCGGGTTCGAATCCCGATCAGGGCATTTATTTGTGTGTTTATCACGAATATTTGTTCCTGAGTTATGGATGTTATATATGTATATAAGTATCTATATGTATGTATCTATTATATATATCATCGCCTAGTACCCACAACACAAGCCTTACTGAGCTTACCGTGGGCCTAGGTTGATTTGTGTAAGATTGTCCCGTAATATCTATTTATTATTTATTTATTTATTTAACTAAGGTTCGATTTTCTAGCTTTTATAATTTATTGATACCTAAAATACATCATTTTCGTCACTAACTGACTGACTGGTCATCATCAATATCTTTTAGGTACTATCTCACTTCCAAAAAAGCTAAAATTTGGTACACAGATGAAAATTTTAATGAAAAGTAAAGTTTCTTCAATTTCGGATTATCTTAGTAGGTCAGGAGTCAATGTTCAAAGTTTCATTCTCCTTGAAACTTCAGACTTTGTAGCTGAAATAATACTACAAGACAACACAGAGTTTTCCTTCACAAGTTTTTGTTTCAACTTTTTATCCGTTTGATCATGTTAGCAAACAATGCTATTTTTTTACAAAGTTAAACCCTAGAGACGTGTTCCTTGAAGTATATCGTCATAACTTCTCCAGGAGTTAACAGGTATCAAAATTGTAGGGATTTAATGTTATTTAAACTTTCATTCAAATAACCGTCAACTTACGATCTCACTAGTTAGATTATAAACTAACGGTACATAGAATTATATGGTAATAGTTATGTGGGTAGGCCCCCCACAAGGTGGACTGATTACCTGGTAAAGGTCGCGGGAGTCCGCTGGATGCGGGTGGCGCAGGACCAGCCATTGTGGCACTCTTTGGGGGAGGCATATGTCCAGCAGTGGACGTCTTTCGGCTGATATGATGATGATGATGAAATAATTACATATTGTGCGATAAGTGCAGACCACGGCCTAAACTAAATGCTTGGCTCCGTTAGTAGCGGTGCGTCGTAACTCGTAGCAAGCATTTTCCGTTTTGTATCGGAAACCCAGTGCAGTGCTTTGTCGCGATATCGCATCATGCGTAGAAAAAGGGTTAACCCTACGTGTACGTAGTACGTAGGGCAAGTAACGCTACGTGTTCTACGCCGTAGTGTTTAGCAGCATTTCTCCATTTTGTAGCGGAAATCGCTCGTAGAGGCAGAACTCGTGTTTGGGTCATTGGCCATGAGTGGGTTAAATAAACAAACATACAAGCTCAATAACCTACCTAAATTTGTACCTGTTATTATATAACATAGTATATATGTACTTATTGACGTAACAATAACCTGAAATTGCAGGTACTGCGGCCGGAAGTGCGTCACACGCGACCAGGAAGTGACGTCACAGTGCCAGGACACCGGAAGTAGACCGTGGCGCCGCCGACGGAAGCGGATGTCGCCGCAATGCGATATCGTCTTGGAGGTTAACGACCTGGCCCTAATGACGATGGTAGAGTATTGTTAGGAAAATATTCTTATACAGGGTGAAAGCCCAAATGTGTGAGAAATGAAACTGAAATTTTGACACATTCCAAGCCAAGCAACGCTACAGCTACGCCGTAACGCGTAGCATCATTTTCCGGTTAGTAGCGGAAATTCCTCGTATACGCATGACTCATATGCGAGTCATTGGCCTTAAATGCGGTAAAGAAACATGTTTTCGATATTAAGAATAAGACAAATTACATTCAAATATTCTCAAAAATCCGTCACATACTTCCAACCAAAGTGTCTAGTCTGTTGAACATTTTAGTCTCAAACAAGACTACCTAATGCGGGCTACGACGTGGCAGAGGATACCATTATTGTACCTTGATATTGTTATACAACCGGGAATCAAACCCGAATAAATCTATGATTTTAACTAGAAATCGTTTTATCATGGCACCCTGGCAATAAAATGATAATGCCACATTTTACGATTATTAGAAACTCTATGCATGTTATTCCACTTAAACTCTCTCTACGCTTTTTAACCCTGAGCCATTAGGATTTTTCACCCTGTATAGAACTCTCGTTTCTGTGTGTACCGATTAAAATGCTTTTAATATTCCAATTTTTTAAAACGAAATTTAAAAAAAGCCTTTGTGAAAATATTGGTACAACTGGTACAACCTATTCTACAAATCCTCAGACATATTTGATTACTTTTAGGAAGTATACTTAAGTAAAATTATTTGTGACATCACCGTGTGTCCATAGGATCCGCTGTCTCTGTCTAATGTTATGAAACAACTATGTGTAAAGTCCAAAACTAGGAATTTTCTAGTGATACAACGAAGACGATATCTTAAACCTCGTAATCGCTCCATCATAACCTCCAAATTTACACCCCCAATACCTAAACAACCTACAAGACAAGCCAAATCCTCACAATGGTACAAAATGAAAGCAAAACTTGCGTAATTAATTCCCTACCTACTCACCGCTTTGTAATAAATCGTTTTATCCGAGTATAAATTTTATCCCTCACCCGAACTTCATCCTCTGTCCTTATCGCTCGCGCGCATTTGCATAATATCAAATCTGGCGTCCTTGTCTGAGAGGCACAAATGATTTTCAGTTTTCCACACCTAATTAAGAATCGGCTTAAACGCCAGCGGACTCACGATCAAAACTCAACTCTGCTGGTTCATTGGTACGATTTATTTTTGTTTGTTCATGTTCAGTGGGGTCGTTAGGTAAAGTTTGTTGAAATAATTTCACTTATATATCGGTGCAGTGAAAACGAATGGTCGAATCGTCGGCTTAGGGACGAGATAAGACTCCGTAATTCTTAATCTCGGGGAGACTCAAGGCAGTTAGGTTACGAGACGGTTTTGGAAATTAATGAGTAAGTAGGATTTGAAAGATGGTTGATGAATGATTGGTAGTTCTTAATTGATTGCAGTTTGTTGAGTAGCGAGAACACAATGATATAACAAGAAATGTTTGACTAGGGTAAGACGAGTAGTTATTCTTTGTGTCATTAATTCTACCTCTGTGCCTGTACAACAATGGATTCAATTTTAGAATTGATACCTATAGAATTGGGTACATCTTTATCAGTGCATCGCGCTTATAATACGTTTAGCAATACACGTAAGCAAGAGGAAATGTATAAATCAAGATGTTTAGTCGTTTCATAAAAGCCAAAACTGCTTTCTAGATTTCGGATCCTGCACTTGTTCTTTTTTGGGTGGTAAAAAAAAATACATCGTGTTGATACTGTTGATTGTATAATAATTAGGTACAACAGTCATGGAATTCTTACAATTTAATAAGTACACGATCTTCTCCTAACTTAAGAATTAAGGATCTTGTTACATCATCCATCATAACAGGAGCTGGCTTGAGGCCAACTCAAGGACAGTGAAATATGAAGTTCCATAAAATTACTCGTACATGTTCGAGTACATACCTACTTAAAGTCTTATTACAGTCGTGTTTATAGACAAGATAAAGCAACTGATTTCAGAAAGAACAGATCAGGAAGAACGTGATTGTCACCACAGCAAATAGTTATAATGTATTCATCAAAGCTAAACACTCTTGACAGCTGTCACTCACTTTTATACCAAGACAGTGGCAAATAAGCACAAAGCCTGCAGCCTACTGACGCTTACGACTCTACAGGAGTCACGTATTGTCGATCCTTTATTGATTTGAGGATTCTTTGTGTCGATAGATAGATAAAAATTTAGGTTCCTCGCTCTCAACGCGGTTGTGGTGTTATGCGTTGCAGTCTTCTGTAATTAGGAATGGTTGAAAATTTTAGAAGTGCCTGATTTTTTTGGTGATAGGAATAACCTTCCAATGCACCAGAAAAAAGTTGCACACTTTTCAGCTGCGTCAAGTATTTTTGAAAAATATAAACTGTTTCCTCACTTGCGTTTTGGGCTTAGGACGGCGAATGAGACACTTTGCTTGATCCGTCTCATAACTATATTTATCATTGCCAGGGTCAGATATTTAAAATATTTGTAGAAAGGAAAATGAAAGTGTCTCATCCACCGTCCTAAACCCAAAAAGTAAGTGAGGAAACCGTTTATATTTTTCAGAAATAATTGACGCAGCTGAAAAGTCTGCAACTTTTTTTCCGGTGCTAATGAAGGTTATCCCTATAAACAAAAAAATAATCAGGTACTTCTAAAAGTTGTCCCATTGTAGGTACTGATATAATATCAAATTCCTGCACCAAGCGTCCTCTTGTCTTCTCGCTTTGGATTGGTAGCAGCCTGAAAAACAGCAATATATTATAATAGTTAGTGGGTTAACTAGTCAAGTCACATTAAGGGTGTGTTGTACCCTCAGAGCATAGAATATTAGAGAGAGGACAAGCCGCCGGCGGGCGCGTCGCAGTTGTTAGCTCAATGGGCATATCTCTACTCTATCTTTACTCTGCCATACTGTACACGCGTGCTGATCGCAGAGAATATTATATAAGTTTCTTCCCAAAATGCCTGATATGATGCGCGTGTATTGTCCAATAAGAGCGTAGGTATATATTAGGCTTTGTGTGGGTTAATGTACTTGCGACAGGCGTACTCAATAACCCCCCCCCTGAGGGTGCTCGTCTTGTCGGGGCGGGGGGGCTTAGTAACCGTGGACTGGTCACCCACGGCGAAGCTAAGAGGCACCCAGGGCCGGCCTGTTTGGGCTACCGGCTGGCCCGAGGAGGGCGCTCCTAGCGGGCTTGCCTAAGCCCGCTTAGGATGCGTTAGGGAGGGACCGCAGAAGAAGTTCTCACGCGCTATCTTCTGCGGCCGAGGTGGGATCGCAGGGGGAGAGGCGTGTTGGTATAACGGTGCGCCACTTTCCCTACACCCTGCGAACTTGGCGGGGCCGTTCCGCTGAAGCGGTATTGGTGGGACCGCGAAGGAGCCGCTTGTGGGCGGCTGCCGCCGGCGGGGTCGCGGATGTGTGCGCAAGCGTTCCCGTGACCTCGCCATAAGGCGGCGAGGTGGCAAGTGGGGGGGTTTTTAGTGGGTACACCGTGGGTCTCATTAGCCCATACGGGAGTCCCACATAACCACTCAGGTCACCCCCTGCACCCGGGTGGTATGCGTAACGCTTAGTTTTCTTCCTGTATCACAAATGTACTTTTAACTTAGTATTCAGTTTCTGTATTTACGTATATTCACCATATATTCACTATCTGAAATAAAAGTTGCATTCGGTATGTCAAGTTGACAGTGACACTGACACACAGTTTGGCGACGCGTTCACACGATGCAATCTGCCGTGCCACACTGGTGTCGGATTTGGAATAGTTTTAAGATATATTATGTTTAGCGTAGGTATTTGTTTTGTGTTGCCTTCCAGGAGGTAACTCATGTAAAGGTTCCGACGGAAGACCAGCGCTGACCTTCTAGGTTAGACCCTGCTATTTTTACGTTCTGTGTTTTGTTTTTTACACCCATTGTTTTGGTCACGAATAAATGTTTTCTTTCTTTCTTTCATTTTCCCCCCCTAAACAAAAAAATACTCAATACAAATCGGTTGGCATGTCCGATATCCTTATATTCATACATCTGTGGTTGCACCAAACCGTTTGTGCAAGCGGTGTTCGTTAAAATCAGAGTGTATGGAAAGTTTGACAAGTTTCTACGGGATGACAGATGTCGGCGCCATATTTAACGTTGGTCAGTCTGTAATCGTAAGTTGGTGCTACTCGCCCTAAGTAACTACCTTTTTATTGATATTATATTTAACCATTACTGTTTTCTGTGTGTGTTTTTTGTTCGTCTGTTACACCAAGTAAACCTTCTCCTTCTGTTTCTAAACCAATCTAACAAAAGAATGGGCGAACATGTTTTAAATATGAATGGATGGATGTACTATCTCAGAATGGTGGCCCAGAAAACTGAATTGATATTACGTAGGCTCTAAGGCCAGTGTAAAATCTAAGTCACATAAAAGTTATATATCCAGCAAACAGCGTCTCTGTAGACAACGAGCTGCTTAGTGCCGTTAAACTAGCGAATATCTCAGCACGTGTTCTCTTGAACATTCAAGAACTAAAACGACTTGGAGCCAACAAAAACTAGGGCGCTTATCACCTTGTTCCTCCGTGTCGTTGAATATTATAACCCTCTAGAACTAAAATGACTTAAGTGCAATAGAATTATGGAGCGGTTATGACGTTGTTGATTCGCGCTGAAGTTCACATTTACTGCATGCTTTTATTGCGATTACTGGCTGTTTTGTAAAGTGGTGGGTTTAAACTGCGATTTTTCTTCGCTATAACTGTTGTTCTAAAACATGACATAAATAATGTAAAAAAAATACATGGATTAAAATTGTTGGAACTTTTGAGATGACATTTAAAGTCCAACAAGTAATATATGAGCAATACCTCTATATACCAACAAAAGCACAATAAAAAAATCCAAACCCACTCGAACAATGCGCGACATGTATGAACTCATACTCGAACAACGAGCGATATGTATGAACTCATACTCGAACAACGAGCGATATGTATGAACTCATACTCGAACAACGAGCGATATGTATGAACTCATACTCGAACAACGAGCGACATGTATGAAATGAACCCATACTCGAACAACGAGCGAAATGTATGAACTCATCCTCAAACAACCAGCGACATGTATGAACTCATACTCGAAAAACGAGCGACATGTATGAAATGGACCCATACTCGAACAACGAGCGACATGTATGAACTCATACTCAAACAACCAGCGACATGTATGAACTCATACTCGAACAACGAGCGACATGTATGAAATGAACCCATACTCGAACAACGAGCGACATGTATGAACTCATACTCGAACAACGAGCGATATGTATGAACTCATACTCGAACAACGAGCGACATGTATGAAATGAACCCATACTCGAACAACGAGCGATATGTATGAACTCATACTCGAACAACGAGCGACATGTATGAAATGAAGCCATACTCGAACAACGAGCGACATGTATGAACTCATACTCGAACAACGAACGACATGTATGAACTCATACTCGAACAAGCATCGACATGTATGAACTCATACTCGAACAACGAGCGACATGTTTGAACTCTTACTCGAACAACGAGGAATCTGGTTAGATAGTTTTTGCAGGAAAGCTCGGTTTACACTCACGACGCCAAGCAAAGCTCCGTCTACCAGCAAAAGAACAAAGAGAAAATAAAGTGGCAAATTATCAACAATCCAACATTTATTTCACCTGGTGTGTGTAAAAGTCTTCAATGTCTTATTTACATTTTATTGGGCACAGCTCAATCATCACATACTTTTGGCAAGTCGCGAGTAATTAACAAACCGTAACATACATCACAGTTAGGGACACTCAAGGGCTCATTTGCTCGTAAAGCGTGATTAAGACAACACGACGCGTGCGCTAAGGGGTTACAGTTAGCTGAGATATTCCGCACAAGACGTGGTGCAAGATGGAGGAGGTTGGATGAAAATATAGTGCGACGCGGCAATTACTTTACAAATCTATCATGTTCTCAAAACAACAAACCAAAGGCATTCTATGTTGCCCTACACGTTCTCACTCTTTCACTGATAAAGAGCGGTCAGTAAAAAAAAACCCTTAACTTATCCATACGCGGTTTTCTCAGTCACTGGCCGTTTCGAGTTCGCGATTATGCCATTTGGACTAGTGAACGCTTCCCAATAGCAGTTTCTTGTTAGCACGGTTATTATGTATAGGTACTTTGACAACCGTCGAAATGAAATCAAACACGGTGTCGGTTCACGGTTGTCGTCACGGTGGTTTTTGTGATGCAGTGTATTATAGTGCTAGGGTGAGAACCTGTAATTGGCTTTTTGTATCAAATGTTCAAATCTTACTTTAATTATTGTAGCTGTGGGTTTTCCAAATATTAAATAAATAAATAAGTGTCAAACTCTCTTTACAACGAAATTTCAATTTTAACACACTGGTTTGATGGAAACGAGACCATAACCTGGCAAACTCAAACGCTTTATGAAAAAGGCAGAATATAGCCAAAAGCGACTTAATGTGTTCTTTGATTAGGTGTCGATTAAAAAGAAGAACGATATTAACTTTAATACAGCTACAGCTTAATAAGACCTATATTGACCGCTTTCGGCTTTTGCTTTCCCTTGCAATCCCTTGCGTGTAATTCTTCGACATGCGTGGATTTTGGTATAATTATTCAAGACTCACATCTGTCTCAACATAGTGGAAAGCAAATCTTCACGACCGAGGCAAGTTTGAAAGAGGTAAGAAGATGTAATCTTTTACAAATTTTTGATAAAATACGCTATCAAGATACAAATTTTCCGCCTTTTTCATATCTTGACATCTCTCACGGGAGGTCCGTCGACACTCGTGGATTTGGTCTTATTGTCCAAGATACTTACAAAAAATACAAAATACAAAATTCTTTATTTGATAAAAACACATAAAATATGACTTCCTTCAGGTTTTACCACACACAATTGCGACTTTGAAAATGCGGGCACGCTATTTGGGTTGCTGAACGCACCTTTTGACTTTCCTAAACGCTATTCCCTTTTGACTTGGAGCTACGTCTTGGCATCCCTCGCGGGCGATTCTTCGACACGCGTGGATTTCTGTCTAATTGTCCAGAAGCAAGCTCTTGACAATTAACTGGTCATTTGGCACGCGAACAACCATTTAAAACATTAGGCTAATAAATTAGACCTTTAGAAACAGCTCTTTTTCAATTTTGCTGAGGAATCAGGTTATAAATAAAACATCTTTACAATAAATATAGCCTTTAAACTATTCAACAAAATTTGTTGTTGTTGCATATGGGTGGTCAGGTAAGAGGGTATACAACTTTTAATCGATATTATTAAAAAAATAAGTGGTGAATACGAAGTATTTTTGTTTGACTGTATTCTTAAGACTTGGCAATTATGTATGGAAAAAATATGCACCTAATAGCCACGTGGGAAAATGCGAGGCCTTTTTTACCGTTTTTCATGATCATTCATTTCGCATTTCCTAGGGTGTAGTTTTACAGCGACTCCATTTTTCCGCTATTACTGTGTCAGGTTTATTAATATGTAAGTATACACAATTACTATAGAAAAAAAGCACATGAAGTCCAATTTGGTGACTTTCATAGTCAGACAAAATTACAATATTTTAACATTTCTTGACCTGAAAAAAAATCTTTCAATATTTCCAGTATCCCATGCCAAGTAAACATATTTCTCAAGCTTAAGCTCGTTCTACAATCAATTTGCTGTCTCTTCGCTTAATATCTGCATTAATAGAATCCTCAGTTTAGCCATCAAAGAAAGTTACAAATTAAATGTAAATAATCATAAGCACAGATGGACAGCAATGCCTTACTGAAATGCCTATCCCTTAAATACCTCATTTGATCAGCCAAAGCAAGCTGATTACTAATGATTTCAGTTCTTTACACCAAGACTGAAAGCGACAAATGCGTTATCAAGCATATACGAACGCAACCATAATAAACCCACTATTTGCCGAAGTAAATACGCTGACATCAGCAGTAAACACTAGCCGGCCGTGCACCGTCAGGTCTATAAATATGTAAACCATTTTGAACCCTCTTCCCTTGGAACACGGCGTGGCAGTACGCATGTGCGTACGCAGTATTGAAATCTGCGATGATCCGATAGCGTCGGATAAGTAAATGAGAGGACGCTCTCTGGGGACCCATGAGACATGGGAGCTGTGGAGTAGGAACGATGGTGAATTTTTACCGTGTATTTGAGAAGTAGGTAACACCTTAATATTCGAATAACTTTAAAATGTGACTTTAGTACATACTTCTTTTGTGTAGTGCAGGAAACTTCCAAGATATAAAGGTCCTTTATCTTCGCAACAACGTGTTTTCCGCAACAAAGACTTTTTCGACATTTTCGTACAGTTGATGCTGATTCACATGTAATCGTATTTCGTGAGAAACGCTGTGTGTTGTTTATCTCGAATAAATATTTCTTTCTTTCTTTCGTTTTTTCAATCACTGATGGCGGAAAATAAAATGCAGAAGTCTTTATTGACATGAATAACATATTTTCTATAGGCAAATGCAAATTGACCACTTTCGTGATAAAAGAAAAATACTCGTAACGATTACTATTATAGAACTTATCCAGCTTATATAGCTTACTGCTGAAATGTCATCTACCAATCACAAAAAACATAAACCCAAAAAATAAATCAAAAAATATAAACCCAAGTCAGCTCCACCGAAGTCTCGAAACAACATCAAAGCCTCGCTACTAAATTAGACGTTTTGCAGATACTAAAAGATATTTAGCCGACCCCCACCCGGGCACTATTTTAAAGGGTTGTTTGCACCTCCCACCCTCCTCGGACGTAAACTCCGACAATCTCCGGCAAATGACGAGAGTAAACTAAAAGTGCCTTCTTGTGAGGAAATGGGAAAGATCATCTTTTGGGATAGGGTTCACTGGTTGTTGTATAAAAGGATTTGTTGGGGAAATATTGCAAAACAAAGGAACGTGAATTAAACGATACATTTTCGAGTTAAGTATTTCTCTGAACGGCTCTGAATTGAAATGCCAGTATGTTATTCAACTGCATTTGAAGAAGTTTTAACCTTAAAATAAGTGTTATGTTTTCATGATTGATGCCCGCAGTATTTTAGTATGGGTGGAAGCCTGTAATCAACATCAACATCTGAACTGCAGGCTTCCCCATAGCTGCATAGGCGAGATATACATTTAGCAGAAAATAAATAAAGCCTCCAATAATAGTTACCCTCGCCGGACAAACATCCTTGTACATAACAAATCCATCCAATAAATCCCTCGCCTAAAACCTTTGAAAACATAGCTTCAAACGTACCCCTTAAAATATTCCACTTCACAAGTGACACCCGCGCCTTTGATCCGCCGTCCAAATAGCGACCAATCACAGACCGTAGCATTTGATTGCTCCAGGGACTCTTAATTGTCCGATGACCTTTGAGCAAAGGCGTGTTGGGCCCTTAACACTTCGCTGAGTGCCAATTTGCTCCAGTAGGTATGTAGCACCATGTCTTGGCATTCGGGATCAATGTATTTGAGGTCTGCCCTTTGCGAATGGAAATTAGACCCCCGTTTTAGTGTTTGAGGTTATTACTTGGCCTATTTTCGGGATTGGGGAATGTAGAGAGAATTTAATCTAAGGTACCGAATTGTTGAGTGAATTTCGGTGACTTAGGGGTATCTTAAATTTGATAGCATGTTCTACTTGATTAACGCCACAGATCATTAGTTAAAGATTCCAATAATCAATATTAAGTCGTAGTCGAGTGTGTCTATCAAAAAACCACATAAGTCACCAAAATGACACTCACACATTATATTACTATTCCGTCATAACCGATTCAAGGTAATTGAAATAAATTGTCGCCATTCCATTGGGAATAAAGTTGCAGCAGTTATAATTCGACTGCGCCTACAAACTTTCCGTAGCAGTTAAGAACATATTGACAGAAAATAAATGACATGTCAATACTGGATATTCTAGATCCAATGCAGATAATCAAATTGGCAAATTGAATGTGTGTATTTGCATGCAACAAAGTTGCTACCATAAGAATTTGCATACTAATATTGCCCACATAAGCAACAATAAAACATAATCGACCTTGAAAACTCAAACGTACTTGACTAAACTGGTAACCTCGCTACGAAACTAAACGTAAAAGAATTGGTGGGACAATTCGGTAGTCCAAATGGTATACGACTAAATTCATAACGAAATTATTATGTAGTCAAAATCTTATTTCCTGTTTCTCAAGTCATGGGTCAACCAGCGTTTGGCCTCATTGGTCGCCATCAAATAACTCTAACGGTCGATTAGGACCTCAATCCGGTGCCGATTGCCCGGGGACTCTCTGATTGCACTTTTCTCTTTAATTTATTAGCCAGTTCGACTTATTGTGGCTCAGAGGAATTTCAGAATAGAGGACTTAGCAACCGCTAGTTTATGAGAGTAGGCTATCCAAATTCTTTTTTCAAGTTGGTGACTGAGTCTGAGGAAAAAATAATTAAAATTTTTGCACGCTCTTATCGTTATTAAATATGAAGAACAGTGAGCAATGCCTTCGTCAATGCGTGCAATTCCTAAACGTTTTCTGTAATTAAAGTTAATCAGCCACAATGTACGATGGTATTTCAAACCCTTTGGACTTTGCTTGACGCGATAAAGCATATAAAGTCAACAAAATTAAGGGTAAACATTGTGCAAGGTTACTTGGTACTGAAAAACTTTGAAGTCAACTCTCACATCGAACGAATCCATCCAATTTAAACTTAAATCCATTCTAATGAGTCAACCTTTTTTGAGCTCGCAAACAAAGTCAAACCTATTAACAGTCGTTCACCATTATTTTTCCTCAAGTCTCAGCACGACTTTTCACTCAGCACGTCAATCAATCTTGGACTTTACGACGTTGAGTTAAGGGTGACGTTAGTCGTAAAAGGAGCGTGAGGAGTCGGTGGCAGGTATCGGGACAACAATGATGTATCTCGACCAGCTCGATTGCGAAGCTTTTTTTCACTAACATCCTTAGTGGCTAAGAGCAGAGAACGATTATGGAGAAGGCAAAACATCAATTTCAAGTGCATTTGTTTTTCTTTTCTCTATGCCAACTATAGCCGGCTACGCTATCGCAAAATTGGGATTTATCACGAATCAAAATATGCTTTTGTTTAATAACTATTTGTGTTTCCCCAGATAAGCGACAGTGCAAATTTAATTTCTGCTTCACGATACGTTCGATCTCGGTTAATTTTACTTTCTGCTTTACATCTGTTTCCAATTATAATCGTACCTGTTTTGGCTATTATATAAGGAAGAGCATATTCTTGTTGCAAAACATAAATTTCACAAAGACAAAACCTTTTTTTATCATGTCAAACCATGTAAAATGTGTTGAAATCTAGCATAATATGCTGAAACTTGCAGTTATTGTAAATATGTATATCAGAAAGGCCCCATTTTTTCCGCGAACAATGGAATAATCAAGACTATTTGAATACATCTTATCGTAGACGCAATAAATCGCCCATCCACCGCTTCGTACGGCCGCGCGGCCCACACCGCGTCACTCGCGTACCTTTTGGCCTTATTTCACCAGCCTTCCTTTTGTTTCGAGCCCATTTCTTTATTTTGCTGGCGATCTTATTATTTCGCTCGCTACCGTTGCCCGCATTGCAACGCTCCTTCGTTTTTGCTCGCATTGCCAACAGAAGCTGCGCAAGGAATGGAGTAATACTGTCCAGGACTGCCTGGTATTGTGTATTTGTTGGAGTTGTTATTTTTTCATCGCGTACGTCAGAATCTCTGCTGCGTAATGCGGGAGATATCATCGCATATGTAATTACTTATACCAATAAAAATGGCTTGATTGAAACAGCGGATGTGAAGTATTAATTTGTCATATTCCAAGCTTTTTGCAAAATCTTTTGCTTTAGCGAATAGACTACAAAGCAGCCTTGTTGCATACACCTACTTGCGTCCTTTTAGGGAAGTTGTCTTTGGGCTAATTAAGGCGAACATGCGCGAGCGCGTTAATCACACCGCGCCAGCGCCGGACACAGACTTGCTTTTAGTGATCATGTTCCGTAATCTTAGGAATCCCAAATACACCAACCGAACTCACCCTTAAATGAGACAACACGGTACGATAAAAATGTCAATTAAACAAACGAATTTAAAAATCTGAAATTCTATAAAAGGCTTCTGAATTAAAGAGGCTGAGGTGGCAAAAAGTTTTTTGAGAATTTGCTGGGTTCGTTCTAATTTCGCTTGTCTCACAAGTGGAGTGCAAAAAGGTCCAGACAATGTCTCTGGGATCCGTCGAACAATCGCTCGGCTGAATTTATTGAGACGTATATAAAATAAATAAAGGGCCAAGGGTACTATATAGTACCTGTATGGGTATAGGGTCTCGCCAGTCCCGGATTGATCTTAGACATCAACTGTCTGTCCGTTTGTCTGCGCACAGGGTGCGCGCGAATACGAAATGAGGCTGGATTGGAAGTAAATTATTGTTAAGTTGATGCGAACCAGAGAAGTACGCAGCAGCTTCAATGTCTTCATTTAATGAATGAATGAATGAATGAAATTTTTATTTCGTGTAACCATGGACACATGTTGTTAGTAGAATTTACAAAACTAGGGGGTTAGTAGTTACAGCTAAACTTACATTTAAAACAAAACAACACTGACCGGGGAGTGTAGTCCCTCGCAGTGTGACATGTAGGGACAGTCAACCCTGTCCGCTATCATGCGCAGAATGCTGTTGGGACTGCGGCGCACCCTGCGCACCAGGGATGGTGCGCGCGTACGCATGCTTGTATAAAAACAGTCCACACGCGCCGCTGCGAACATCCCTGATGCGCTACAGAAACGACGCAGTCCCATCAACACCCGGAACGCATTATTATACTGGACCCTAAGCAGAATTGTAAAATGCTTAGTATGTTACGACTACATTTTATTTTGTGCAATGCATGTTTACTAAAAATCAGTCAAGGGGGTACACGTTTCGAACGAGCGTTTTAGGACGACTCAACTGTCATTTTCCTATACAAAAATATTAAGTGACGTTCAAATCTACCTGACGCTTATACAATGCGTTACGTGATCGACCGGCTGAATACAATGCGCGAACACAATTTAGTGAGTAAATTGGACACATTCTTATGATTTAGCGACTTATAGTAACATTTACATAATTATGATACGTTTTATCAAAAAGAAAACTAAATCGGGTTCTCTTCCGATTTGATTCGCCACCTAGAACACCATCAGGGCACTTGCTCGTGTCATAATATTACTATGAATCCGGCTGCCGTATAATATAGTATATATACATACATACGTAGGTGTAATCATGCCTAAATTGAAGAATATCAAACTTTGACTTGAGTGCATACTGGACGCTGAATGCAGCCAGCCCCTTATATGTGTCCAATGTCGGCTTGCAGCGTACATTATAATATATCATCGCCAAGGGTGCCCTTTAATGTAAGCGCACATAGCCTGCTGCCAACCCACACCAACGACTTTTATATGAGTGCGCGACCCAGGTCTAGTATGTCGACCTGCGGCCGCGCCTATAGAGTGTACTCGTAAAGCGCCAAAGGTACCCCTACATGTGAGCGCGTGATTTCGTATATCCTGCTTCCCATATAGTGCCAAGGGCGCCAAACAAATGAAGGCCTACTTGTGGGATAAATATTGAAGTGTTGGTGAAGGATCACCCTATGCAGCGCGTGCGCACGCGAGCCGCGACTAATGGCTAACTAACACATCCTGTCGCCGGCTATTACGACGGCTGCGTTATGATAGCCCGTCGATATACTGGGAACGAAGACTTTAGAAGCGTTTAGCTTTTGCAAAAAATACGACTGTCGTTGATTATAATAATTAACTTTAAATAATAATATGCTAAATCAATGTTATCATTTTTAGGGATCCGTACTCAAAGAGTAAAACGGGACCCTATTACTAAGACTCCGCTGTCTGTCCGTCCGTCTGTCTGTCACCAGGCTGTATCTCACTGATACCGTGATAGTTCCAGTTGAAATTTTCACAGATGATGTATTTCTGTTGCCGCTATAACAACAAATACTAAAAACAGAATAAAATAGATATTTTTTTTGAAGATGGTACGGAACCCTTCGTACGCGAGTCCGACTCACAGTTGGCTGGTTTTTTTACTTTATAAACTCTTTATCTATTATTCGTACCTTTGTTTATTAGTATCATTTGCATACAATTTTGTTTAGTTATTTTTCATGATAATAATTAGGACTGCCTATTTGACTAAATTACACACTATCTGTATTATTAAATGTAGATCAATTATTAAAAAAACAGCACTTACACATTAGCAAAGGTAACTTAAATTTACTTCAATTAGTTTACCTAAGATATACATTTCGGTCTTATTCATTCAAATTAGTTTTCATAGTATTGTTTAGTTAAGCTACGGTAGCCTAGTGGGTCGTACCAATGAGTTTTTCGGAACTTATTTATGTACGGAATATTTACCGTTAGCTTTTCGGTGAAGGAAAACATCGTGAGGAAACCGGTCTAATCCCAATAAGGTCTAGTTTTCCCTCTGGGTTGGAAAGTCAGATGGCAGTCGCTTTCGTAAAACTATTGCCTATGCCAAATCTTGGGATTAGGTGTCAAAGCGGACCCCGGGCTCCTTTAGGGACACAACCGAGATTAATAACGCTAGGAGGATGATGATGTATTATTGCTTAGTTTGCTAAAATTTAATTAGTTTTCATAGAAAGACATTTCAGACTTTTTCATTCAAGTTTCGTTTTCATAAACACCGTTTAGTTTGGTAAAATTTATACGATCATATTTTCTACACAATTTAAAACCATCCCTTCACCTCCACCATATTGAACTCCAATAATTCTCGCCGTCTCAAACTATAAATGAAGTCCTGTAGTTTAAACCAAGACTCTCAAATTAGAAGCACCCTCTACCGAACATACCAGTAGGTATACCGGTACCGTGTACCCGTCACGTACAGCGATATTTGAAGCTGGTTTCAGATCCGAGCCGGGTTTTACATTACAATCGTCGCTCCAACCTGTGCTGCTGTACAATTCACAAACTTTCTCAACTCGCACACATCCACTCTAACTTGACTCGTATTTTCGTCATAACAAGGCGTAATCAGAGTTCAGGGTTATACTGGTATTCTGACTCGAGAGAGTGAAGGGTGGTGAACAGGTGCCCTGGATATGATAAATCCATGTTTGTACAGCCGCGAGCAGTGGTGTTTGTGTGCTCATGAGCTGGAAGCTGAGGCACGTAAATCAATAAGGGCTGACTGAAAATGCGGTTCTACTGAGTATGGAAATATTTGTTTAATTAACCAATGTTTCGCTGGCAAAAAAAACCGTTTTTTAACGAAACGTAACAGTTGTTACTCCTGAGGACATAAATTATGAAGAAATATTATTTATTATTGACTCATCGAATATCTGAATGTGATTTCACATCAGATGCCTTTAACGCACCAAACATTCAGTGATGTTAGTACCCCTTATTAATAAAACTTAACACACCTTTGAACATGAACATGAACATAGGCACCACACCCAGCCAGGAAGCAAGCCTGACCCGGACGAGCCGGATATACCAGGGGGCGCAATTTTGTGGGGAGTGACACGCTCTGGGATGGGAAGGGAAGACCGACCAGCCGCAACCAGTCGGCCACAATCAACCGGCTATGCAGCCTTTAGCCAATATTGGAAAAGAGGAGAGAAAGGATACTTGGTCGGGGGGTGAGCGTTGGTGAAATGGTGCACGTTGCTTCGTATCAAGTCTTCTCGTGTTGAAGGTGTCCTCGGAGATCAGTTCAATCATCAGTTTCTTAATAAAACTTAACACACCTTTGTTTACTAAACTGTATTTTGTCCATGGCCATAAACACAAATACCAACTTGACAGACGATGAAAAAGAACTTTAATGACACCTTGCCAGGCAAAATTATGGTGGGATTGGTGGCCACTTCTAGGTAAAATGAGCGTCGGCCGTCCACCAGCGCGATGGATGGACGATATAAAGAAGATCACGGGTCACTTCTGGATATGATTCGCTCAGGATAGGGACGGGTGGCATACTCGAAGAGAGGCCTATGCTCAGCAGTGGGCGATAATGATGATGATGATGATATTTGATTAATGAAAAATGAAAAATTAAAAATATTTATTTCCGTAACACAGTGAATTACAACTTTTACAAGGTAGGGGCTTCCTATTAAGTATGAAATACCTGTATCAGGAAGCCCCATGAATGTTTATTAATAAGGCCATGTATTTACTTATTGGTTTTAATCACAAAATAGGAATAACGGAAATATCTCCAATGATACCCATCGTCTTCATCTTAAGTCCTAATCATCTATACTATTAAAAAGGGTCCACTTCGTGACCTACATTTCTTTATCTCTAATCGTTTCTTTATTCTTCTTTCAAATTTATTTTAATATTACGAATGTGTATTTAATTCTTGAAACCCAATAACTCAGTACATTGCCGTGCCTGACTGTCCCTCGCCACACAGCTACATAGCCACATCTACCAGACTATATGGACTAGATTGTCTTAGCCGACACGTTCAGAAGTTCCTCCACAAGTTATTGGGTTTTGTTAATTTAATTAAGAAAGAATCTGTCTGGGTTATGGGTTCTATGAATTAACCGTTCGTCATTTAATTTATCTTTAGTGCTACCTGCCATACTGACGACGGAAAAAATTGTCTATTTTTAATTTTGCATTCCTAATAAACATTGTAAACATGATGATGATGTTGTTGATGATGATGATAATATGATGACGATGAATATTAGAAATTGATCTCTAATTTTGGTGCAAACAAAATCCTCGTCGACAGTGTTATAGGTACCTATAATAATAGTTTATACTTTACAGGCCAATGTTTATATTTAGATCCTGTGGTATTTCAATTATTTTTATGGCAATATTTGTCTAACGAAGAATGTGTCTAATGTTTAACGCAGTATTTTAGCAGTATTGTAACTAGCTTTTATGTGTATTTTCATACATGAGGTACCAAACTTGAAAACAGAAGACAGTGTTCTTTATGTTCTCAGACAACTAGAACAGTATTTTTGTTAAAATAAAGGTTTAATTGAAACATTAATAAATGTTTATTTGGACAGGTGAAAATAATCATTAATATTTCAAGAAAAGTAACTCATATCCAAATTTAAGCACTATCCTAAAAACCCAACTATCTCCTAAAAAATACAAAGTGGCACATCCAATGAATCAAAAGGAATAAGTACTTACTAGTTTTACAGACTAGTAAAAGCGAAAAAGTTGTCCTTGGGATATTGTATAAAATTCAACAATAAAATTCCAAAACATATTACCGAACTTTACAGACTCCAAATTCAAATCAGTCGTTAAACAAACACTTACTTATTTGAAAAGCATTTATTATTATAACATAAACGATTACATCATTGATAGCGTCCTGCACGAGTAATCTTTTGCAAAAAGGAATAATTAGGCTTTCTACTGTAGCAATGATTACATTGCTACAGTAGAAAGCCTAATAAGGTATAACTTTTTTCAAAACAGTATTCAGTATATTAATACTGAATACTATTTTGAAAAAAAATATACCTCACCGAGTTTTTTAAGCCGGTTCTCTTCGTGTCTGAGGTTTTCTTCCCGGACCGGTAGTAGTTTATCGACATTCATAGATGAATGTAATAATATGCCTAAATAGAAGAATAAATAACTTTGACTTTGGACTGAAATATTAATTGTACTTAAGTCATTTTTACATAGGTACACGATAGCAGTAACGTTCATTCTCAACAAACGACATCCGAATTGTATTGCACGTATGTGTCATTCTTGGAAAACACACCATAGTACAACCTGTAATGAGATTGCAAGAGAAACCTTATCTCAGTGTAGCAAGGTTCCTTTTCCTAGTAAGAGACATGTTGCCCTCTGTAACTGCGCACGAGACGTGTAGAATGGCGCGCGCGCACGTTCGCGGAAGGCGCCTAATGAAGATCTTAATTGGGGCGCGCGTGTGTCCGGCCTTATCGGAACTGAGTTAGTGTGAACCCGGCTTTAGAACAGGTAGTGTGAAGCCAGCCTTAGAATTTAGATATCAGGAGGCACATTTTCGACCCTCGCTTCGCTTCAATGCTTTCTCGCTCCGTTTCATTTAACGTAAGCGCCATAGCGACTAAGATGGCGGTCAAATTGAAAATCGATACTGACCTGTCATTTCGTCATATGTAAACATATATTCGATTCAATTCCAACCATTTATTGCATAACATTGTACATAGTTGTTAGTAAAAAAAAAACCATTTGAAAAGTTAATTCTAGTGTTTTATTTTATTTTTATTTTATTTATTAAGTACATCCACATCATATATATTACAATTCACTTACCAACATTACCCTGAAACCATTGTTGTACTGTACTCTAAGAGCACTGATAGCCTTCTGCGTGTAGTTAACCCACAGGCTGCAGGTGTAGAAAGTATGGCAAAAAGCTTAAAAAGCGTCAACTTAACTTGCTCTGAACACCTTGCATACAGCACCTTGCATATATTATATGTCTGTATCATCGTTGGTTAAATTGAATCAGTTTGTGCTCAACCCAGGACTCGACCAGCCCCCCTATTCTGTAACTTGTTTTAAGCTCACCTCAACGCTCACCCACAATTATACCTTGATACCGCGATGCGTAGTAATTAAGCGTAGGTAGAGGTCTAGTTTCGTAACAGGCACAAAAGCACGCTCCAGGCCACGTTTATAGATAAGAGATATTTGGGCGACAGACATACATTTTGCTTAGAAGTGTTTGTATATACTGGCGTCACTGTTTCCATACTCGCTTAACAGCCCGCGTATCGCGCCGCCGCGCGCGTCGCTTTTCCCTAAACAACGACTCAGTGACACTTTACTTAGTATAGCGAATCGTCTTGGGCTAGGTCAGCTTATGCCTAAACCAAGTTCACTGCCAGCCCTAAGGCATAAATTTAAATAAATAAATATTCAACGCTCAACTTTTGTTACGGTATGACAAAAACTAACCTGCAGAACGGAGCTAAAGGCTGAAGGAATGTGAAAGTACTTTTAATTTCATACAACAGATCGACACCACGCATGTGACACCCTAGGAATTGCAAGCGTTCATGAGTTACGGTCTTACGGTACTTACGCGTAGCCTCACGTGGGTAGTATTAGGTACCCTCGTGGTACATATGTATAGTCACGGACTTTAATCGTTGAGCTATTTACTCACTTTATACTGAACACTTCAAAACTTTAATATAAAATAAACAAAATTAGTTGACACCTAAATGGCTCAACAGTTAAAGTCCTTGACTGAACCTACCTATAAAATAAATACAAACGGAATAAAACCAGTTGAAAAATATGTAATCATGATTGTATTATGATGGAAAAGGACATTTACATGTCGCTGAGCACATATCCCCATGTTCATGTCGTCAGTACTATCTCCGAATACGCTACCAAACAATACTACTATCAACAGCCTTATTCAGATGGCACCGCGATATCTCCTGGCTGAAAAGCTTCCAAAATAAACACGAAAAACACAAAAACACGCAAAACGACCATTACACAGTGTACAAGTGATTCGATTTACCAGCGAGAATAGGGCCGACGGAAAATCAATCGCGCAGCTCGGCACGCGAGGCTTAACACCGAAATAATGTAAATTATTGCTCGTAAAAGTGTCATTTTCGACGTACGCGTGACGTCACAGGCGAGTCGCGACGACTCACGAACTAACAACGCCAAACAAATATAGAACCTAAACAAAACGCGTTGAGAGTCAAAGTTGCTTGAGTACTTATAGACAACGGGAGCCTTCGGAAAATCGTTTTCGCCCAAACTGCCCCCCGCTTTGTTATCTTTCTCATCGTTGCATGTCTACTGTATTGTGCTTTGCATAGAAAAACTTTAAATTTTGACAAAACTCTAACAAAATTCGCGCTGTCATGATGTCAGAAGGAATCAAATTGGGGATTCGTATTTAAAATAGGACAAAACCTGTCAGGCCAGTAAACCTCAAATAAGTTTACATGTGTGCCGTCTGTGTTCACCCACACAGAGGGAGGGAGACGATCATTTACATACGGCGAGAGGGACAGAGAGGGCTGAGGGCGGCCCGAGGGACCGCGCCAGCCCCCGGGAACGCGAAGGACAGAGAGAGACCACTATATTATTATCCTGAGCTAAAAAAGAATTGTGGGCGGGGGATTACATTATAGTAGCGAAAGTAATCGATATTCCGTTTCAGTACGAGTTTGTTAGTACTGCAGATGCAGTTAAAATTTGTAAGGTTAGGTCACACGCAGAATCTATCAACTATGCATTTACCTAGCCGGGGGTAGACTACTTTGGCCCTTCCAAACGGTCAACTAACAAAAGTCTAAGAGTTAAATGTCCTAATCTAAAGTTCTAAACCTGATATAGACTAAAGTCATAGTCTCACAGCACAGGTTATATTTGACAAGCACCAAAAGTGTCAAGGACCTTGCGTCTCGTCTCTAGACAGTATTCGGGTGAATTTGAATAAAGCGTGGCTTCATTTACATACAGCTGACTTCTTTACGAACGATGCATTGGCGGAAGGTCAGCTACAGCGTAACACGGACCTGGGTTTATGGGGTTTCTAAACTTAGATTAGAATGTTGTTCGACTAAAGATGACTACTACTTTGTTTTTAGATAAAAACAAACCTGTACCAACGGTCACTGACAACACTAGGCCAAAGTGGTGGTGGTGTTGGTCGATTTCAATAGTCCGCGTCATGCATTTCCCTTCTTTTTGCAACTAATTGCATTTTAATTTGATACCAATCCCATTTAAACGTCAGTGCGTCTCGCTTACTTTTGTTGGTACTTACGCAAAAAAGAACGCATACCTAAACAAAGACGATCAATGTAATATATGATTTCTAAATGTTTTCTTGGGGAATAATACGTTGCAAAATTAGTACTACTTGTAGTGTCAGTAGCCCTTTAAAACTCGAAACTCAAATCTGATATCATATTTTCCATCATATCATTACTACTACTTAATCGTAAAGTAGCATTTTAATTATGGCTCTTAAGCAATTAAGAAATTAAAAGAAACGACAATTATATTTAACATCATTTTGTGCACGCTCTGCATTAACATAATAATACAATAAAAATTGTTAACAGTATTTGTTTTCACATTTTTGCAATTAAAGTGATATGATACCTTAATAATAAAATTATACAATCAATAGATGATAGACAATGCAATGCGATTATTTAATTATATTAAATGGGTCATTGTCAGATTTAGGTTCGCGTCTCTTCGGTGGACATTGCCAAAGTTAAGGGCTATAAAGCCTAATTTTTGGTTGAACTCTGAATCCGCATAAACGGCGTTGCCTCTTCTATAATTATATGTGATAAAAACATATTATATATAAACAGAAGCCCTTAACTATTGACCACCGGAAAGATGATTTTTGTTTTTGTGACTGACAATGACCCAATTAGATGACGGAGCGAAATTGAGAAAAAAAATAAGAACATCAGTTATTTATAACCAATTGTTGTTTCTCCGATTACTGGGTTCCTACAGAAGAGCGATTATAAGGTATGAATTTCAAATAAATACAATTTAAAACGCTTCCCAAAATCTGCGGAACTTTAGGTTGATAATAATTAAACCTAAACATGATTTCGTGATATGGAAAGGAACTGAGAATAAAATCCAACAACTACTATAAATTAAACTTTAACTCGTAATATTCCGTTTCCTGCTGCTCAAAACCAAACTAGTACAAGCCGATTTATTTTACTACCCAAAACTTTCAGATTATGATCAATAACCGAAACGCAATATAAATAAATATTTTTATTAAGCTGGTCACGACGTGCATTGATTTTGAACTTTCAACATCTTTACCAAACCTACCCGACTACAAAGGTAGGGTCATACCCATAAAAAAAAATTTCACGATAAATCGTGTTCGATAATTCGTTTTTTGTCTAAAGACAATAACCGATAAATAAGCGATCTATTCCATACGATCTTTAAACTACGAAAGGCCGATTATTTTTCATTCCCAAAGAATTAAATTTCACGATATAGTCAATAACCGATGAATAACCGATCAGTGCTGGCCTAAAGGGCCCCTCGGTGAAATTACGCGACAAATGCCGCGCGGCTCATTTGACTTGACCCTTCCGGCATCAATAATCAAGATGTTTAAAGGCTTCCGGGGATCGGGACTGCAGTTGGGAAAGAGTGTTGACGGTTTCACTGGGCACGAAATAATGTAGTATTCACAAGATCGTTTGAAAATAAATATTTACCTATTTTGTATTGTAATTCGGAAGGCAAAATGGGGAACACAGTACTAAATATACGAGTATCTAAATAAAAGTAAGACACACACAATATGTGACAATTGTATTGTATGCCTACTCTCTTTGTCTATGTGTCTTTTGTTTAGTGAATAATTGTCTTCTTTTTTTCTTTATTTCTTTCTTTCTTTATGTCAGCTAATGAAGAACCGGCGTAGTTCACCAACAAGCGCCAACTCTAACGAGTAAATCATGATGATGATGAATGACTACCCGGTATCAAAGCGGACCCCGGGCTCCTTTAGGGGCACAACCGGGAATAACGCTAGGAGGATGATGATGATGAATGACTACCTAATTGATATAGCGTTAAAGTTAACTTTTGATGCTGCAACGATAATGTCTTGGTTTACGAGTACTCTAATCTTAAGGTTCACATGTATCTTTAATTATAATTTCGTATAATGTGATGTTGAATAAAGCTTTTCTACTTCTAATGTAACGTATAAATTATTGTTCTAAATACCAGCCATGTATGTAGTTCCAAAGCGAATTCAATAATCCACTCGCAGTTGTTGTTATGTCATCATCCGTATACTATTCTGAGTTCCAAGAGTTTGCTAAACCGCACAAAAAAGGTGAAAAGTAAAGGAAGGAACAAATATTTCAGAATAGACCACCGAACAACGAGAACGACTATTGATGATGTTTAAAATGAAATTAGACTCGGGGACAAAGTCCTACAGCAATTATTTGGGTATAGGTAAAAGATACTTAAAGTAACCAGACAGATTTTATCAAAGAAAGTATTAAAAGCAAGTGACGCTGCGTCAAACGGCTAGTATCCTATAACGGGTTCGAAGGGCCTCCCCCTAGCGTAGCGTCACGTAAAGTAGGGGGATATTTATATAGTGATAAAATCCATTTACGCGCTACAATGCGGGGAGGACAAACTGTATTTCCATAGAATCATATCTAGCACTAGGGATTGGCTAGCGATAAGATTGCCGATATCGATAAAATTTATTTTTAACAAAAATTGGGTTAAGTCTGGTATACGCTTGCACTTGTCACTAGCAAATGTTTAATCGTTTAGACTATTTTGATAAAGGCAGATTAAGTTACAAGTGATATCGATCATGTTCAAAGTCACTTTGCATTAAAGGAGTAGGTACTTTAAAGCAAAGTGACTTACCATGGGTATGCATATGTATATAATATCATAACTTGTCTAACTTTACTTCTAATTTTAAAGAGTCTAGAGTACTGTTATGTATTCATGGCATATTAAATATAATGAACAACCAAATTATTACCAATTTCATGCATAAATCTGAATGTGCGCGTACACAGTACGTACACATTGGATAGTCATTAACTTTTCGTACGTTATTTCAGAATTATTTACTCCGATAAAAAATCTTTAAAGCAGGCCAGCAAAATCTTCTTTTATTCCGAGCGAATTACACATAGCCGTTTGCATAATCGCAAGATTCAACTTATATCGACAAGCGCGACGTGACGTCAGTCACATCATTACATTATCGATATGCAAATGTTCGTCCCTAGCTCCCCTCGGGTTTCCTTCAATTTTCCTTTTGCGATCTCCTCTTAATTGACGGAGAATTTTGATTGGTCGCCGGTACCTACCATACCTCTAGTCTGAACCAACAACACTGTAACTAAAGGCACTTTTCATGGACAAAAGCTCTTTGTCTATTAAGCGGTATTCGTATGCATCCGAGCAGTGGATTTTTCTTCTTTAATTTGAGTGTTCATTACGTCTTTTATTTTAATGGCTGGGTTCGTTATGCTTCTCTCGATATTATTTTCTATTTTAATTGCTAGACGGTGTTTGCTCGGTTCAACGTTTTTATTTTTGAGTAGATTTGAAGTCTGCAATACGCTGTCTAATTTTAATGGAATAAGAATTTTAGTTTCATGTAAATTTATATATTCTGTCTTGCTGGTTTATACTCATTATTTCTGATCTTTTTAGTGTTTTTTGGGACAATTTGTGATAGTAGCCATTTCAGAAGCTTTGTGATATGTGGTTCCATCATTAGTTCGAATGGACTAACATGAAGGCTGCACGTTTGTAAAACGAGCTTTACAAGTTCTGCCATAGCCTCGTTCCGTTTAGTTTTTAACTGTTTACAGGTTTGAGTTTATCAGTGATACCCAAGAGACATCAAAAGAAGTGTCGACAAAGACTCGAAAGATACAAATAAAACCGTGGTTACCATAACATTATTGCTAAGTAATAGGATTTGTTGACTGTATGTCGTCTAGTATCAACAGACCAAATTATGTTCAGTTTGAGATTAAGTCGATTTGAGTAGGGTTGTCCCAAATTAATTATTTACTTGTGTTTCGAATATATCCATTAGGAGACGCGAATTTACTTAGCCCTACTAGACCATTCAGTCTCAAACCGAGACAAAAATAAATCTCCAATCAATACCGAAAACAAACTGCTAAAGTAAAGAGAAAATAACATTTCAATTGGCAGCAATTACTCGTCAACGGCGGTACAGTTGAATGCGAAACTGATTAAACAGTACAGTCGGCGACAGTATTGACAAAACGGCTGCGCCTGCGACTACGGCCGCCATACAAATTTCCAGACTAGGCCCATTGAAACGTCACTGCGCAAGTATTGTGCAGCCATCTGAAGGGCTCGCATGCTTTTCGGTTTTTAGAGATTTTTTTAAACGGCTGGTTTGTGGATTTATTACGTTGATATTTTAGAGGGAGTATGAATTGTATAAAAGGTACGGTAATTAGGGTTTCCAGTTTCGGGAGTTTTAGTATGGTCAATATTATAATGGCCCGTAGATTGCCAAATAAACGGTCAAACCGTTCGGATTAAAATGTATTCGAATTGAGTTAAATAAATAAATTATTTTCCTTTGCTTTTTTTGACAGCTCGTGAAGTCATGTTATTGGCGTTAAACCCGTTAAAGCTTTCATTTTGCGATCAGAGTTTAAATTGTTATAATATTTGTATTTACCTACTCGACCGCAAAACATTTGGGAGTGCTGACAGAATTGAATTAACAGCAGTCACATTGACAAACCTATTTACGGTCGAGTAATAGTAATAGGTTAGGTAAAGGTCGCGGGAGTCCGCTGGATGCGGGTGGCGCAGGACCGGTCACTTTGGAACTCTTTGGGGGAGGCCTATGTCCAGCAGTGGACGTCTTTCGGCTGATATGATGATGATGAATAGGTAATAAGATTGAAACTAACACAGGTTTATACTTAGAATAATAACGCCTAGAAACGCAGTTCACGCGCAACGGTGAGGCCACCAAAACTCGGCCATAAATGGCCCAGTACGCCGATCGGTGGAACAAATTTGGTGCGTTTGTGTGCGTATTGGCGCGTGTGAATACGAGTTGATCACAACTACATGAATCCATTTTATGCCTCACGCTTGGCGCGCCGGCCGTATGAAACTATCCTTCTATGCGTTATTATTCTAAGGGTTTATAGTGCAAAAAGACCCTTTCCACTGGCCAGTGGCCAGGTAAAATTAAATCTTATGTCATTGTCATAAAGAACGGGGAAAACTTTTCTCAATTTATCTGTATAAAGTGAGTGTTGTGTTGGTAGGTATGTGTCCGGGAGTCGAACTGGCGACCTCGTGCTCCAGTAGTGGCGGCTGGCGACCCCGCGTCTGATTAGCGCGTTAGTATTCCGCGCGCGAGCGGGATACGAGGCTCAAGAATTGGAGAACTATCTACTCTGTTTGAAGAAATTGATGAAATTTCTAATAATAGTAGAAATGGAAACAGATAGGTAATGTCCCTATTGAAACATTTTGTAGGTACTGGAGTCTGACCTATGTCCCGTTTCACGACCCTGCAAGTTACATTTTTAGAAGTCTATGCTAGCGACACTCAGTCTTGGCCAGTAGCGTGACTACAGTATGGGTATTGGGTTCTTCAAGAAAGGAGCTTATAAATCCTTAAAGGGTCATGTGTAGGGTAACGTGCATGTGACACTACTGGAGTTGCAAGCGTCCATACTGCCGTCATAAGCACAAAGGACGCATCTGACTATGGTTCTCATTTAAAAAGGACGCATCTGTATATGCGTATACCTAATATACTCCAAGACTCATAGTCAGATGCGTCCTTTTTGCTCACGACGGCAGCATATACTACGGTGACCACTTACCGTCAGGCAGGCCGTAAGCTTGTTTACCACGTAAAAAAATAACGACTGACCAATTGAACAGTGTTGCCGGTTTATGCTTGTAAAATTGTAACTTGTGAAGCTTCGTGGTCAAGTGCGATCTCAGGATTGCAATTCTTAACTAAACTAAAAACGCGCTCCCGCCACACGTCTTGCGAAGGCCCAAAAATGTCTCCACTTGATAGGGCCCAAGATATACAACAAGTTGCCCCAAGAAGTCAAAAGCGCGCCGAGTATGAGGTGTTTTGTGAACAGACTTAAAATTAAACTAGCATCCGATTCATGCTATTCCATTGACGAATTTCTCAATAATGGCTGAAAACCGAACGACTTTTCAACTGGCTCGCTGCCCAATCAATGGTTATGTAATATTTAAGGACATTTTAAGGATGTGTAGTAGTGACTTGACAAATAAATGTACTAATAATAATTATTCGTTGACTACACGCTGCAGTGTACCTAAACTAAGACATACTTACCTACCTAACCTGCTGTCATAATATAATATAAGACATAATTATGTATAATGTTATTTAACATCTATAAATTGACATGTAAAACTACGTTTTATAAAGGAATAAATGAAATGAAATGAAAAAAACGGAATATCTGTATTCCAGTCAGTATCCGGTGTACCTGTTTTCAAAAATATAGTGACATCTTTGACCAAACTTATTCATTTATTCGTATGGCTAAATTAGAATCGTTCTTAGTTAAAAATACATGCTAGAGCAGTACACCCAATTGCGGGATCCATTGGGTTACGTTGTGTGATCAAGTCGGCTGGGTGGCCCCGGTACTTGGTGAGTGGGCACTCGCGGATAATATGGTCCATGTCCTGCACCGCAGCTCCACACTCGCATGCTGGAGACTCACTCCATCCACATTTAGACCAAACTGAACAGAAGTAATTCTTGGAAAGAAATATGAACAAGTACAACGTAATGTACAAAATAAAGCCAGGATTCAGAAGTCGAAGGTATCTCGGGAAGGCTAGCTGGACACGACTCAGATACCAATTCGCCGACAATAGGCAAGAATGCGAACCCTAGTTGCTCGGCGTTGTAGACACCATTCAGTAAATTCTTGGGTCTGTCTACCTATTTGTTTGCTGATTGTTTGGAAATCGCTGAAACATTGCCTTGCTTTAATTATTTAGAGCTGTCTACATAATATGAAAATAAATTAATACAAATTTGAATACCAGGGCAGTGCTAGCCTATAGCGACAGCTGCATATTTCATAAGTAGTCGTCTATCTTTACGGTCCTCGATAGGTACATGTGATTTTCCTAGGATTAAAACCATCCTGGTCAAAAAATTGTACGTACTGTGACTTACCTCGGCCATTACCATCGTGATATAAAAAAATTGGTCTATAAAGTCGTTTTATGGACGTTATTTTTACGTGATAACGTCATCAGAAAACATTTTGCTGCCATACCCAAACGTTGGACCCCCATTTCACCCACTTAGAGGGTGAATTATGAAAAATTATTTCTTAGAGCTTATAAGGAACCTACGTGCTAAATTTGGAATCTCTAGTACCAGCGGTTTGGGCTGCGTTAGGAACGGGACAATGAGTCACACTTTTTCGTGCGTGCATCCGGCGTTCATCGGTTTATAAGACGTTATCACGTCAAAAGAGATGACTTTAGGATTATTTCCTCGTTTACTCGAACCATAACCTGTGGGCAGATTACACATATAAACAGTATAGCGATCTGCGCGTGCAGTATAATAATGCGTTCAGGGTGCTGATGGGGCTGCCCAGATTCTGTAGCGCATCAGGGATGTTTGCAGAAGCGCGGGTAGACTGCTTCTACGTCACTATGCGCAAGCGAGCTACATCCTGGTGCGCAGAGTGTGGGCTAGCTCCAACATCATTCTGAGCATGATAGCGGACAGGATCGATGGCATGTACTTGAACAACTGCTGCAGCATGACTCATGCACGCAGAAATAAATAATAATGATAATGATGATAATATAATGTACTAACATTAGTTTAATAAGTAATACAATTGTTACTAACACCATGATCCCATGTTGGTCGTAAATAAAGTATTTATTATTATTATTATAATATATAATGGTCGTTCTCCACAAATCCTGTACCCCGTCGCAATCAATTGCAGTGTTCTCCAAGACACATATCCTGACCATCCAGATTTAGGAGCGATTTTATTGTCCACTCTCATGTTAATTGGGTTTTCCTAATTCTTCACAAAATACTGGTAGCCCGAGTAACCACATAATCTGGATACATAGAGTTAATAGTCCAAAACCAATCAATAGGAAAACACCCAGTACAGAGTACAAAACAATGTGCTTAATGTTACTTATTTTCTTATCTTGGAAACGTATTTCGTGCACACTTATATTCCTATGCCCTTGGTCCTTCGAGGCCTTCGAGCAACACGGAAGGGAGTAGGCATTCGCGCCATTTCCCCAAGTACAAGCCCAAGTGGGCATGCTTCGAACACAAAAATGTATGAAGGTGTGCAAGTTTTTTCGGTGTATTGTGTAATTTTTGTGTTCCGTAGCCAAATGGCAAAAAACGAAACCCTTATAGATTCGTTATGTCTGTCTGTCTGTCCGTCCGTATGTCACAGCCACTTTTTTCCGAAACTATAAGAGCTATACTGTTGAAACTTCATAACTAGATGTATTATGTAAGCCGCATTAAGATTTTCACACAAAAATAGAAAAAAAACAATAAATTTTTGGGGTTCCCCATACTTATAACTGAAACTCAAAAATATTCTTTCATCAAACCCATACGTGTGGGATATCTATGGATAGGTCTTTAAAAATGACATTGAGGTTATCAACATCATTTTTTTCTAAACTTAATAGTTTGCGCGAGAGACACTTCCAAAGTGGTAAAATGTGAGTCCCCCCTCCCTGTGACTTCTAAAATAAGAGAAAGATAAAACTAAAAAATATATATATTATGATGTATATTACCATGCAAACTTCCACCGAAAATTGGTTTGAACGAGATCTAGTAAGTAGTTTTTTTTAATACGTCATAAATCGTAAACCGCAATTTTACACGAAATGACAGAATTGTTTGACTGTAATATTCATAGCTAAGGCGAAGGCCTTGTTGCTCGAAGAGCCTTGGTCACACGTATCTACGAGTAAGTACCTTGTATATTTCCTGCTGTCAATTGTTTTGTTTTTATAAAAAATAATAATAAATAAATTAGTTATTTATTTAGGTATTAACTTTAGGTATTTAGTAAGTATTACATTTAGGTTTTGCAATACATATTTTTTGGATTTTGAGTAGGTAACACTGACAGAAGAAGAATTATAAGTATTTATAAGTCATGAAGAATACGTACGTACGTAGGTATTACGGGCAAATATAAGATTAGGACGGTAGTTCACCTTCATTATAATAATGCGATTTTATGATGTTGTTGTTCTTGCGTTTTATAATTTTTTTGTTTATTTAGATACACTTTAACCTTTCCAAACATAAACAATAGTTAACACTAACACTAATATTAGTAGGTAGGGTGGGGAGGGAGGGAGGGTATTCGAAAAAAAATAGGTATCCACATATATTTTTATTTGTGCTAAAAATGTATTTTCTTACAGCCGCGACTTTTTCTGCAATTCATTACAGTATCCTACAAAATCTTATCAAAAGCGATAATCATCAAAAAACTTTACCAAGAAAATTTTCCAGAAATTCCCTTGGAGTTATTATTGCGATGTCCGTGCATCTCTGCAGTTCATTAACCCCTCCCAACCCCCCAGTGCAGTAAATACTATATTAGATCACGAGGAAATTGACGTTGCAGTAACGGAATAAGGCTGAAACTCCAACGAGTGAACGAAACAGTCGATGTTGTTAAGCAGAAATGAGATAGAAGATTTAGGTCGTCTGATAGAACTGAAGTTCTAGTAAATTAAGTTGGAAGATAGGTATATTGGATTTGAAAAAGGTTGATTTGACGCTGGCGGTGAAAGGTTTTGCAGTGACGACAGGATGGTATCGGGAATTACTTAATAACACATCTACCTTCACTACCTTTTTAATGATTATACAACCTGTCATATCTAAATACATAAAATAATGAAACCCATACGTGTCTTAAAATTACTTATGTCAACATGGGTACACTATATAATTCCGAAGAGTAATTTGTCCGAAAGCATATTGTTTCCGAATTTCATAACCCCGAAAACCTTGTTTCGCTGATATTTTTTTTGATTTTTCAGGATATAATACTAACCTTACTTTACCTACTTATATATTCCATTAAAACTCCAAATTTTCGTTAAGCGGAAAATCACTTTTGGAATTTAAAAATTTCGGAATAATGATGATTTTGGACAAATTAGGTAGGTGCCTACTCTTCGGAATTTTCCTGTGTTCCCTGGCAAAGGTACTTTTGTATTCTTCTGTGGCATATTTCAAAACAATAATATGAAACTGTAATAATTAGTATGTCATATATAAAAATACCTCCATTAACAAATATAACTAATTACAGCATTGACCTATATACTCGATCTTCAACAAAAGAAACATGAAATAATTTGTGTAATGTGTTTTTGTAGCTTTCATAATTCTCTTAGTAACATCAACATCTTTAATTCTTATCTAAGTCACACATAATAAGTTTTAATGACTTTAACTCACATCGTATATTTTCTTTAAAGCTGATGCATTGTTATTTTAATCAGAAGCGGCGCATTAACGGTATACATTTAAAATCCCTCATTAAATGCGCTCGAGGTCAAGGCCTTTACCCAATTTAAATACAACTTTCCATTAAAAACTTCAAAACCCAGCAAATGGTAATGAAGACCCAAACCCAGTCCTTGACACCTCCAAGACTTCATTACGCGGCAAACAATGACCGCACACGCACACACACACAGACACACACGATAAACAACTAATTACGAGTGTTGTGTGGGCTCTGCCCGTGTGTGGGTGACGACTGAAGGGGTCTGCCGCGTCAACCATGAAAGACTTATGTACGAGGAGGTGTGAGGCCCCTGTGACCTTTTAGAAGCACAACCGTGCAGCCTCATGTAAAATGCATAAGATACCGTTCAGTATGAACCGTCTCGCGGTTGTCTCGCGACACAGATGTTTGTAGAAAGCTACTTTTTGCCGGCCGTGAAACTGAAATTCGGAAGAATGATGCTTCTGGGAAGGGTGGAAGTGATATGGAAAGTTGGAGTCAAGCTAAAGTTTGAAATTTTGGTATCCGGGAAATGTAAGCCAAGCCATAAGGCGAATTTTGTTACCAGGCAGACCCATTGATAGGTGTCCAACGTTCCTTAACTGAATGTAATCCTTAAGATGCTGATATCAAAATTGTTACTTAAATCATGAGCTTCGTTCATCTAAGTTTCACCGTTCTGAATGAATCCGAAACAAGGCATACTTACGAAAGGACCAGTTTCTAAAACTATCAACCAATTTTTGAATCGATATTTTATTTTAAAATTGATTGATAGTCTTGGAATTAATATTATAATTCTATATTTTTTTAACGGCCTTCTTAAAAAAGGAGGGAATTCTCAATTCAGTTGTATTTTTTTGTAACATCATACTGATACGGTTTAGATAAGTGGACTGTTAATATTTATTGCTATGTGAAAATTCTGCAAATTTTCCTATCCAACGAAAACCTCCGAATCGCTAAACTTAAGTGGCAGTGGGCGGGGCACATTGCACGTAGAACCGATGGCCGTTGGGGTGGAAAGGTTTAAGAGCTACGATGCCACAGACAGACACACACACAGACACACAGACAAACAGACACACAGACAGATACACACACAAACACGTCAAACTAATAACACCCCTCTTTTTCCGTATGGGGTTAAAACAAAATGCAAGGAGTATCGAGATCAAAACTAAACCATTTTTAAAGAGTCGCCCGAAGGAATATTTTTTTTCACATTCACAAGTTCATCTTCGTGCAAACTTCTATGCAAGAGTTGGTACCTACATACCGCATTATTCCTGTTTTGTCGACAAAACAAATTACGTTTAGTCGAAAAAAATAAAAAAATCAATGTTATCCAAATCATTCTCATGTTAAGTCCAAATTCCAGTTTGGCCAAATTGGGTGAAATGCAACAAAGCGCCCGAATCAATCAACCAATTATACATCTCCTGTCTCGTAGGCCTCGTCGTCACGTCTAACCAATCTTTATTTTCCATCATCCAGCCACTGCTACCAGCCCAAAGGAGTCATTGACCAAACTGTTTCCTCATACCCGACACTAACTTGAAGAATTACGTGGTCAGACTTTAATTTGCCTCCCGTTTAATTTCCAGCATCTTTGCCCCATCCGTATTCTGTGCAGACGACCTTGCCATTGCGACGCGAGGCACGGAATAAGGTCATGTGTGACGTATGCGTCGAACGCAGCTCACATCGTAAGGGTGTAGGGTCTGTAACACACCTAGTCTACAGGTGATATCACCGGGATATCAAGACTGTACAATATATTGTGACATCATGGCCACACAAGCACTGTACGCAGTTGACGCCGTGTAAAATGTCGCTGCAAAGTCTGACAGACTGTCGCATGTGTCGGAGAAAAAGATAAATCAACTATTATTGACGACCTCTGTAGCCTAGTTGGTAGTGCGCCTACCTACGAAGCCGGAGGTCTCGGGTTCGAATCCCGGTAAGGGCATTTATTTGTGTGATGAGCACGAATATTTGTTCCTGAGTCATGGATGTTTTCTATGTATTTAAGTATTTATTTATCTATATAAGTACGTATATCGTCGTCTAGTACCCATAGTACAAGCTTTGCTTAGTTTGGGACTCGATTTGTGTAAGAATGTCCCCTTATTTATAACGTAGGTATACTAGGTAATAATATTTCTCTAGTCAGGCTTCTTCCATCGGTGTCATATACTCACTCACTCGAGTCAGATAGTAGAAGCAGAACATGTAAGATCCTTAAGGTGTGCTCTTCCTTACCACCGCTCTCCAAAGCCGTCTGTTTTGAAATGGTGTAGTAGGTGTAGTGCCCGAAAGATGTTAACGCCCATGGCATCGCATAACAAAATGGTCAAACTGTCCAGAACTATTATTACAACGAATTTGTTTTGGAAACAAATTTCTTTAGACCCTGCTAAATAGGTTGCTTTCTGATTTTGTAGGTTTCGTAGTAAGTCAATTCCTTTTTTTATAGTTTCAAGGTGTTACCATGCTATTTCTTGAATTTATTCATAACTATTAGACATGGTTTCAAACGTGTGTGAGACAGGAACATCCCACTGCCTATTACATTGACAGCTGAAACTTTCCCAGTGGCCATGTCATGCGTTGAGTAATTTTTTTGCAATCGCAGCTACTAGGACAATGTGACATGTGACAGTGATATTGTCATACATGGCATGCGGCAAGCCTACCGTCTTTTGTTACACAGTATTATGTAATAAGTACGTGATACCTATTTTGTGAAATCATTGTTTCGGCCGCTTTCTTAATGCGTTTTTCGATAAACCTGGTCCGTCGTAATCGTAAGTCGAATTCTGTCTGTTTTTCAGCGGAAAATATAATCAATGATCAAACGAACTTACCAAGTGAATTTCGATCACAATTATGTGAGCAGCCTCATTCGACGCGACGCTTTCCGTGCAATATGTAAACCATAAATCGCTAAGAATGAAGCTTCTAAACATAATTGACTCTAAACAAACTAAAGCGGATAAGGAACTAAAACATATGCATGGGTATTGGTCAAGCAAAACTCACTAACTACTAAATATGCTACCTACCGCTGCTCAAATGCTCGTATGTCAGTTACTTACCGAAGCGACTGAATGACAAATGAGAAATTATGGCTTCAGTTTCAAGTTAGGTTAGGTTGTCGTTAGTTGGTTACGTTTGTTAGTTAGGTAGTTAAGTTGATTCGGACGGTACCTGTGTCGCATAGCCGAGAGAGAACCTTCTATGGAGTGCTATAGCTGCAGTGAGGCCGAGGACACAGCTCAGCACACCTTGGAGCTGTGTCCGGCCTGGGCGAGTCAGAGGGACGAACTGGCCCAGGTAATTGGTGGCGATCTGTCGCTGCCGGTAGTAGTTAAATCTATGGTCGACAGCGACAGGTCTTGGAGAGCAATGCTTTCCTTCTGTGAGGAAGTAGTGGCACAGAAGGAAAGGGCGGAACGAGCCAGAGAGGATGCCGTAGAGGCGCCCCAGCAGCGCCGCCGGAGAGTTGGCCGCAGGAGGCTGGCGTACGCCCGCCGACTGCCACCATAAGGAGGACCTCCAGGCGACGAACACGGGAACGTTCGTCGTCCGAAGGTGTAGGGTCCTCGGATTGGGTGGTGTGCCAAGTGTTCTGGGCACACTACTTTTTTGATGGAGGGGGGATGGGTGGTCCCCCAGTGTTGGGTCCGACTGCGGACGACCACCGGCCGGGACGCGGAAGAATAATGGTCCCCGTATCCCGGTCAAAAAGTGGGTGTGAGGAACACCCGGGGGTTTTTAGTCAGTAGAAGTCTGACATAACCACTGCTCCTCCCCGTGGCGTGGGACAAAAAAAAAAAAAAAAAATAGGTTGTCGTTAGTTAGTTTGGTCGTCCGTCAGCAAAAATCCCTGCATCCTTGGAGAGCATTACGGAATCGATATGCGTTTTTGACACACCTACTGAATGCATGCTTATTTTTGCGTAAGTGCTTCAGGGTGAGTTGCACCAAACCGTCTGTAATTGTAAGCTGTGTTCGTTAAAATCTTTCTCACGTTGATCTGTCGGTTATTTTAGGTTAGTGCAACCCGCCCTCAGTCTAGTATACCTATGTAAAAGCGACGCATTGTTATTGAAACGAGGCTGGCGTCAAATTGTTTTTTTTTTTTTAATCATAAATTGCCCTGAACTCTCACTAGGTTCTCGATGATGCTTCTCCAACCTTTCAATCCTGAAGAATACCTGTAGTCAGACCGTGTGTTCGTTTTAATCCGATGTAACGGCGGGCGGCTAACGGGCGGGCTAAAAAGGCAATATCGGCAGATCGCGGTTCGGCACGTAAGTAGGCCGTGAAAATGGCCGCCGGAGCCGAGCGCGTGTACGGACATGGGTACCCGGACAAAGGAAGCTCAAAGATGCCCGAGAAGTCCTTGTACTACATACAGTACACATACCAAAGATGTCTGTCTACTCAGGGAGAAATTAGTAAGGCTGTCTGTGCGCGAAATTTATAGCAAATGAATGGAAGGATTCTCGTGCTGTAAAATGTTTACTGCTCTAGAATCCATAATTAACTCAGTGATTCCGGCCGTGGTATCGAGAAGACTCCTATTTCCTCTCCCTCCTTCTTTTAAGCTCTTCCATTTCTTGGACCAATAACAGATTTTCACACAAATTTTATTTGTTAGATCTTATTTTGAAACTGTACCTGAATTCTTATAATTTTATATGAGTTATGTTAAAGTACGTATTCACTTACAGTATTATTGACTGTTCGTCTGTAGATTTAATTTGACCAGTTTTATGCAAAGTGGCGAAATCACCAGCAATTTGAAAAATATTGCTAAAATGCCGGATGAAAGAGGCATAATGATAAGTTTAGTATCTTAATCAATTTACCATAAAACGAATCATGAGTTGTCTCTCCTCAAAGCTGATTCCTCGTCCAACTCTAGAGCTCTTACCAAAAGAACCTGTCATCCGAAGGGCCCTTGTCAGCGTCAAAGTTCCAGCCATCCTGGAACCCGTTGGTTTGGCAAGGGACGACGGCAAGAGGCCCGACGGCATGACGCCGGTGCCTTGGAGGATGGGACGGCCCCTGGTCTGGGATGCTACATGTGTAGACACCCTCGCACCGTCCCATCTTCCAGGTACCAGCAAAAACACCAGCAATGCTGTTTCTACAGCAGAAGACCTCAAACGCCGCAAATACAGCATCCTCGGTAGCGGTTACATGTTTGAGGCGTTTGGGGTCGAGACTCTGGGGCCGTGGGGACCAAGCGCACGCCGCATTTATAAAGATTTAGCGGCGCGCCTAAAAGAAACCACTGGTGACCAGAGGGCTGGCCAATACTTTGCACAACGTGTCAGTATCACCATACAACGTGGCAATGCGGCCAGCTTTCTGGGCACTGATTTGGGAGATATTTTTTATTTATAGGTAATTTTTAGTTTTTTATTAATGTCAGTTTTAAAATTTTAATTGTTTTAACAAATAAACATAATACTAAAGAACCTATATTTTTTCCTTAATTAACTATTCAAACGACATGTCAAAACTTGTCTTTATCAACGTTTTGTTTAGTCTCTTACAATGTACGCCCACTAATGTTTGTACGGCGTGCAAGACATCTGGGCGCGTGACGAGGATGGAATAGTAATAGGCCTCTTGTGACAATCGCCATACTTTCCATTGGTTGCGTACGGAGCGGCAGGGCCTGCGATGGAAGAGTCCTGCGGATTTCACACGCGTGCTTGGGTGTTCCCATGGGTGACTTTTGCCGTTAAGTACAGAGACGACAAGACGTCCAAAGGCGTCCGTAACATTCGACTGCCATCAGCTTGCCTAATTTCACCCTTCTGGCAGCGTATCTTTAAATGCGAACATTTTTTGGTTACCTTTTCATTTTTTCGCTCTACATACATTATAATCTCTCCAAATTAAAAGGTTATCTTTTTCTACGGACTTGAATGAAAAGCGAGCCGATTGGGGCTTCGAATTCACTATGGATACTACTTTTGACGCTTTATCCAGGGCTGTTATTTGGAACGCACTAATGCGCCTCACCTCACCCATCACGCCGAACGAAATTAGACCTCTGATTACGCTTAGTACGAATCGCGGCGTCAAGATTTGTGGGTGAACGGTGACGTGAGGTTAAAACAAGTTATAGAATAGCGGGGCTGTGCACTTATAGGTCGGCACCTACTAGTATTCACAATGTATTGATGACTCAAAGTATGCTAACAATGGACGCCTGAAAGACCCTTATGTTCATAGTTAGCTATTCAGCATAATCTTAGCTCAGACTAACATAGACCCATAGAGCAAGTTAAATAGTACGTACATCAAGTCATCACATTTCGTCCTCGACATATAGTCAGAACTTATAAGATGGTTAACATTTCTTTTTTAATTTACAGGCCGCATTCTGGAAAGGAAACTTCGCTTCGAGTAGAAAAGGATTAGAATAAAAAGTTCTACGAGTTTTTCTGCATCTTGTTAATAAACTACTAATTGTTTACAACTTCTTTTATTAACTTACCTGTTGAAATTCAAAATGAAGGTTGTTGCATAATGACTCACAGGTACCTATACTACTAAAGTCCGATAATAAGGGAAGTTTGCCCGTCTGATTTCACTGGTATCTGTATGCGGTACTCCCCTACGTGGCTGCGAGGTGGTCGAGCAGGTCCAGGGGTGTAATCCGTGACACGGGGAACGCCGTGGGCACCTGTTAGCAGGTGGACGGGCGATCCGGGAGGCTTAGGTCCTCGGTAAGGCGACCGCCGTTAAATCTGCCGTAAAGTTGCAGCAAGACGGTAGCGATGGCCGTTGATTCGACGCACCAAAATGATTTTTTGGCCTACACTGCCGGAATTACTTTAATGAATCCCTTTTTGGGTATCGTATTTAACAAACTACCAGTAAATGTAAAATGCGCGGGTAGTAACTCAACTTTTTTAAGAAAGTTAAGATCGTGGATTCTCACCCACTCTTTTTAGGACATTGATAGTAGTTTATGTGATTGTACATAATGAAGGGCATTAAACACTAGTGTGGGTTTATGAAACGAGCCGAATGCGAGTTTCATAATAACATCACACGAGTGTTTAATGCCTAATTATTGTACAGTTAATACATACACAGCTTTATCTATCCACATATCATAAGCCTCCTGCATGATGCATTCAGGAGCTGCATATTAAGACCGGCATCGGGGCGTTGTTTTCTGGCAGCTGTCATAGTTTTTTTTTAATTCAGAGACAAACTAGAGTCAGCTCTAACTATCATATCGTTCGATATCTTACTTACGTGCGACATTTGTCAATGTGTATGCAACTTGACAATTCATTTCGAACTAAACGTCATCTCGACTGATATTAGAATAGAGGTCAAATCAAGTTTCTTTGTTTTACAGAGATGTTCGAAATTTAAATGAAATAATATTATCGAAATCGATGTTATTATTTAGCAATAATAACATTTTCACAGATAAGAAATTTGTTCTAACAAGACAGTCTGTTTTTATGGTGGTCATAATGTGCGGTTCTTGAACGCATCATGGAGGGTTTATGATTTTTTATTTTTTTTTATTTTTAAATAATAAAACTCTTTATTGTTGTAACTACAGTGTACATGATAAGTTAAAGCCCTGGCTCTCAAACTAGGTTTCCCTGTGTCTCAAGAGCCAGTTCCTTCCCAATTAAAGGCTTAAAAAATTGTTACAACATTAGACTTATATTCTATTTTAACCTAGTCATGCATGCATTTGGATAGATAAAGATTTTTATGAGTTACCACAATAAGAATGTAATATGTTAACACACCTAGTATGTAAATTTAATTTAATCTAAACAAACGATGACATGTAATATTTATAATATTATAAATAAATGACTTATGACTTATTAGTAATTAACAGATTGCAATTTGTAAGCGCGTGAGAAGACACAATGTAATATGTGAACGCGGCTGTGATAGTAGTGCGTCTCTCCGGACGCTCGGGCTAGAAATACTTACTATTACTCTCTTTCCTACTAGCTCTCTTCGCTTACTAGGCTCTGGTATGTAAACTAAGGAAGAGCGGTGTCTCCCAACAAAGGCAACTTTGCTTACAGGGCGGCCCATCCCCAAGCATAAAAATTTACTTTAAATTAAATAAAGAATTTAGTATCTGTACCTATATATTGACACAGTCAATACCTTCAAACATGATGTGTAATTTATGATTAGGTTATTTGTATAAACCTGAAAAAACAAATGTCTAAAGGTCTAGGTAGGTTAGCTAACCTAAACGCATTACAGCTAACGTGACATTATCCGTAACAATAACATAAGCGGCTCCAATTTTTTTTTTAATCACCTGATATTAACTATAGCGTATAGGTAGCCCCTCAAAACAGATAGAAATAAACCATCAAAACTGCTATTTGCGCTTTGTTAAGTATAGTTAACTTCCGATGCCGACCGTCAGAACGCAATTAGCTGTCCTAACGGCCATGACAGGTGTCACACCGGCGTGCGCAACCCCGAACCCGCACCAGCCAACCTCAGAACAGCCAGCCAAGAGCCGGGCCACAACGAACAAAATCGCTAAAACTTAAGGGGGCGACGAACCGACCGAACTGCGTCCAAATGTATTCAAATATATGCGCGATTAATTCAGGCTGCATAGCCAGGACGGTGTTAGTAGTGGCAGCCGGTCTCACTTTCCAACGGATCGATGGGGCCGTGACCTTCCGCAGGATCCTCAATCGATACTTTTTTCGCTTTTTTAATCGATCTTTTGGGGAAATATCGATCGCGCGGCATCGCGCTTGGCGCGACGCGACGCGGCCGCATAGCGATTGCTGTGGTTGAAGAAAATGGTGAGAGGAAAATGTTAGAAAATTATAGAGTTCTCAAATATCGATTATGCGTTTATGCTGCACGCGCTTGAAGCTATTACATTTTAAGTGTTTATTTCTAATTTATTTTACACTAGCTTTTGCCCGCCAGATCGTTCGCGTTGACATCCTGTTGTTGGAATTTACTGGGATCAAAAGTATTATATATGTTAATTCAGGCTATACCTACTCTATTCCTATACTAAAATCCATCTTAATCTGTTCAAACGTTTGTGCAAGATTTAATAACAAACAATTAGTAGTACTTATACAAAAAAGACATTGTTTGACACTCAGGGATTTTAATAAAGGACATTTCCGTTGTTTATACATGTGTATATCATGTATAAACAACGGAAATATCCTTTGGCTTGAAGGTACAGGAATAAGAATTGTCCAACAAACTTAACAAATTATAAAAGATTTTTCTGCTAAATTTCACTACAATCAGCAACGGAGAACTAAGTATTAAATTAAAAACAAGTCTGCAACAGCATTCCAAAGACACCTAGGTCTTCATTGAGGAGAAAACGGTTTCAAACGATTATTTTGTGAAAATATTAAATACTGCAACCACTTACAATAATGGTAAAGTAACTTTTAGCCTTCTAAATGTCACTCTACCATTGTTGTTTTCTAGTAGTTAGTAAAGCAACTCAAGGATACGTTTTTCTGCGAAAAACCGTCAGCTGCAAGCCGGGACGCGGACGTAGAACTACCTACTTGCGAATATTTAAATGTTGCTGTTTCTCACTTTACCTTTAGAGTCTCACCCTAATTTTATAGTTGTTATGCTGTTTAAAGCATAAAATATGGTCCTGGTTTTCGTTGTAGAAGAGAATAAAGAAGATTAGTAATTTCAAGAAACCATGTCATACATTATTTTATGCCAAACATGCTTTAAATTTTCTAAAGTACCTAGATTTCGATTTATTTATTACACAATACAGACTTCATTATAAATTACATTTATGTCAATTTAAAAGAATCCTTATTGTGGTCGTCTATACATTTGATAAATAAAATACAACAGAATTATAAAAACAAGACAAATAAGGCAAAATCAAAAAATACATTAAAATAGCATGTCAAAAATGTCACCGAGTATACACAAAATGATAATTAACATGAACTAAATTAAATTAAAACTAAGAAAGCATTAGATATCCCTATTTTTATTCACTTTAATGCGTATGTAGCTGACAATAAATATATTCTGATAATTATGAAATAGTATAATTTGTACCTAGTATACTATAATAAGTAGCTACGCCTCAGTTTCGTCATCATCATCATTTTCATCCCGTAATCGCCACGGCTGAGCATATGTGGCACTGGGTAGGTACCTACATCAGGTCAGGATACTTTGACGAATATGTCAAGACTGTCAAGTAGTTTTTAGTATAAAGTAGCTGCTAGTAGTACAAATTGTACTTATGGTCTGAAAAAAAACATTTGAATTTAAAAAAAAATATGCCTCTTTTCGAGTACGCCACCCAACCCGATCCTGAGCTAGTGATGTTCAAATCAAATAAAAGCATACTAAAAATATGTGCAACCTTTGAACAAGAAGGTGGTTTTTTTTTCAAGGCCTTTATAAGTATATATTTATTTCAGCCGTCTTCAGAAACCTACGAGTGCGGCATTGCGAACTCCTGAAGATTTTTTTTGCGGTCATGTAGGTACGTAAAATCTAGCAACTTTTGTTCTGCCCATGACTGACTCACCCTGTTTAGCTAGTATTTATGTCGTTTACCATAAAGACCACTTGCAGTACTAGTAAGATACTCGTACTCATACTCATACTCATTTATTCATAAAATATAAAAAATTACATGTCAAAATAGAATTATAATATGTCAAATGAATTTGATTATTCAACTAGTATAACATAACAATATTTAGGTATTAGTAACAAAATGTCAAAATTAGAATTATAATATGTCAAATGAATTTGATTATTCAATTATTATAACATAACAATATTTAGGTATGAATAACAAAATGTCAACATTATACAATGATTAAAATTATTATTATTACCAATATTTTATATATACTCCTTGAAATTATAAAAAGCTTTATCAGTCAGCCATTTTTTTAGCTTATTAAGAAATGTCGCATCATTTTCAATATCTACGATACGGATGCGGATGCTTTATGGCCGACATAAAAGCGATCATGTTAAGCTACGCTGCATTTAAATGGTATTGCAATGTCATATTAGCAAATATGGAATAGAATAAAAGTAAACCTTTAATCAATTGTACATTTAAATTAGGTACATCTGTCCTAATTTAGTTACCGAGGAAAGGAATAAGGTTAGATTACGATACTTCAAATTTGAGATCCTAGCTTTAGAAAAGGTAAATCCTCGGTCTTATCCCGACATGACACTTAGTTTTTGGATATTCTAGCTTGCAGACTTCCTAACCTAGGCGTGAAATAGTGTCTGAGAATGTCTGAGAGTGAATATTTTTTTCAAAGTTTCGTTGATTCTATTTTTGTTGTTTCCAATTTTTCATATGGCTACGATTTATGAATAATGCCGTTTTTGGCATTTTGGCTACGGAACCTTTTTTTTTTAAACACAAACGTAGGATGTTTGAGTTTTGTAGGTACCTACCGTCAAACATGCCTACTTTGCCACCAGGGGGAACTTTGCCCAAGAAGCAAATTTTAAAATTTTCTTCTTGGGCAAAGTTCCCCCTGGTGGCAAAGTAGGCATGTTTGACGGTACTTCATATTTTTTTTCACAGGCGTGTTGAAAAGATTTCTTTTCCTAATACCTACTTTGCCACCAGGGGGAACTTTGCCCAAGAAGCAAATTTTAAAATTTTCTTCTTGGGCAAAGTTCCCCCTGGTGGCAAAGTAGGCATGTTTGACGGTACTTCATATTTTTTTTCACAGGCGTGTTGAAAAGATTTCTTTTCCTAATACTCGAATATTAACAATAGGCACCTGACCCCTGCCAGTTAAATTAAGGAGGCTAAGTCTTTTACGCTCATGTAGGACGTAATAGTGTCAACAGTGGTTCTTTCTGTCCGTATATCGGTTCATTACCATATATATGTGTGGAACAAGTATTTCAGTTCCTTTAAAATGGTGAGCCTATAGTGGAATGTATTGAATAGTTGGTATGCATTGTTGTATGTAACACCATTGTCTTAAAAACTGGTTTTACAAAAGTAAACTTTGTGGTAGAGAATTTTTCTGTTGATATTTTATAATTTTCGAGAAAATTGATTAGCTACAAAGACTACCTTTAAGGTACAGTGTTCGACGATGTACTAGTATATGGCATGGGCACTCTATGTCAAAGTGACATGGCTTAAAATCGAATGAAGAAAAATCCTCTTAGTTCGAATTTAACCCTTATTGCTTTGACATAAAGTGCCCATGACATAGACTAGTACAGCGTCGAGCACTCGGACGTTTACCTTACCAGGTTTTAATATTTATTTATACAACAACGTAGCACTGCAAAAAAATCTTATACAAATCGACCTAGTCCAAAAGCAAAATTTGTAATACGAGTAGGTATGTGTGTGTACGACAACACACACATACACACGTAGCTATTTATAACCCAGTGATTCTGTGATCTGTTTATTATACAACTCGCGATCATGTATTTTCTTCAAAATATTTTAATGTTGAAAAACGGAATCGACTAAATAAATTTAAGTGTGTAATGAAAACCTGCTCACAAAATTTCACAAAATCGGTCGAGAAATGCGCCTTTAGGAGAGAAAAGCCGATCAGCCGGACATCTGGACATCTGGACATACGAAAGATTTTTGGGCCAAGTTGGGACGGAGAAATTTTTACGCTTCGCTTGCTCGCTAAATAAATATAATAATGGACAGCGCACGAAGGGTTCCGTACCATTATCTATAAAACGGCAAAAAAATCACGTTTGTTGTATGGGAGCCTCCTGTAGCCTAGTTGGTAATGACCCTGCCTACGAAGCCGGAGGTCCCGGGTTCGAATCCTGGTAAGGGCTTTTATTTGTGTGATGAGCACAAATATTTGTTCCTGAGTCATTGATGTTTTCTATGTATTTAAGTATTTATTTATTTATATAAGTATGTTTATACGTCTAGTACCCATAAGTAGTACAAGCTTTGCTTAGTTTGGGACTAAGCCGATTTGTGTAAGATTGTAAAAGAAAAAAAAAATATATATATATATATATAAATATTTATTTACCTATTCTGTTTTTTAGTATTTGTTGTTATAGCGGCAACAGAAATAAATCATCTGTGAAAATTTCAACTGTCTAACTATCACAGTTGTTGAGATACAGCCTGGTGACAGACAGACAGACAGACAGACGGACAGCGGAGTCTTTAGTAATAGGGTCCCGTTTTACTCTTTGAGTACGGAACCCTAAAAAAGTACTCCCCTGCATACAAACTGCATGCAAAGTTTGTATGCAGGGGAGGTAGGTACCTTTTCTCAGCAGCTGACCCGTACCTAGTGTACCTACCTCCTTAAATACAAAGAAATATGTATTAAGTATAAATATTTACGACAATCTAATTCGGCGTAAATGTTAAATAAAATAACAAAATTACCTAGGCAGTAAGTATAAATGTATCGGGAAAGGTAAGACATACCTACTAAAAGAATGCTACTCTAAAATATAATCCTCTAGTCTGATTTACTTCAATATTAATATAACATGGAAACCTCAAGAAACCTACTCGTACGCGAAACTACTGAACTCCAAAACTGCCTCTAAATTTTCCCGAATCTATTTTATATACTTCCCCTTACATAATGTAACCAACAAAGATTTTTATGAAGGAGTTACGATCGACAATAGAGGCATCTCTGGAGACTTTTCAAAGGCAAAGGACCGAATTTTACAGCCAAAGGTTCAAAGGCTTGCTTGTAAAAAAATTCACATCCCTGAGGTATTCAAGTACACACATATAACAACGCATACATACGTAGATGTATGTAGGATCGCGTTCGAAACAAAAGCGAGTCAAACATAGCCACACGTTACTTGTAATATAAACCTTATCAGTGAAGCTTTAGGGTAGGTATTGAAATGGTTGTTGTTGCAGTTGATGTTGTTTGGTTGTGGTTGTGTTTGTGTGTGTGTGTGAGTGGAATGCGGCACGGTAGCCGCGTTTGCAATAATAATGTACTGTGACGTCACTAGAATATATTGATGAATTCGTGTGAGATTGCGTTTGAATGGTATTTTTATGAGTCTCAAATGGTTCTTTGCCTTTTATAAGACGATTATTTATTGCTGAAATCTAGAAAATGTTGTAGATTGTTAGTAATAGGGATGTGTGTTGGAATTGAAGTTTATCTAAGTCATACTGAATATTTACCGATAAAAATTGTGCGATCTCTTCTATTGTGTAAGTACTTACGCGTAAATAATAAACACATAGAATTATTAGGTAGGTACCTAGGTACCTACTTAGATGCTGGTTCCAACGAGACTTTATCACACCAGTTGGTGCTTAGGGGTTGAAATGTGATTAGTATGATAACATCCTAAAAGTATTTCAGCTACTAAAGGTAAGACTAGATTTATAAAAACTAACAAAGAATTTGCGAAGAATTTTTACAGGCCAAGATTAATATTTTTCACAGCTATCAAACTCAGTATAACCTACCAACTTTTGTTTTCTAACTAGAGAATTAATACATCCAACAAATCCCCTCATTATCAACGCAAAACAAAACGGACAGCAATCTTCGTCCAAAAAGGCATAAATCTCATCAATATTCTTGAAACATACGGCTTTTCCTAGCATCACGTATATCCCGGAATTTTACAATTAAAATGCATTAAGCGCATCAACAAGTCAGTGCCAATTTAAACCGTATCGTCGATCAACAAAGTCCAATTTAAAGCTGATTTATTACGCGGCTTGATGCTCGCTTGTTTTAGCAGAAGAATCTATCGGTTTCCATCGAGCGTACACATTAACCGACCATTTTAAATAGTCCTAAACGCCGTCCAAATGCAGACACGCATAGTACCTTTCGGTATGATCCGAGTTCTACCGGGTTCCATCGAGCGTAGAGTACTACACACGCACACATAGACGGCTGGACGTGCCGTCGTCTTGGCAACGTCGCGCAGGCGCGGCGCCGCCTACCTCCCCCCCCCACCCCCACACGCCGCTGTATGGAAGTAAATCTATTCCATATGATTGGTCATCGAACGAATGCTGGCTCGTTCCATATCTATCGTTTTACGGGCTTGTTTTCCTTATATGGATGTAATTCGGTAACTACTTGGTTAGTGCAGGCATATAGGAAAATTGAGAAAATGTGAGGATATTTCAGTGATATTGACGCTTAAACTATTTATCGGTTATTATTGAGAGCTTTAGTAGTCTATGTAAGGTATTCTTTCAAAAAAATTTAACTAAAGAAAATAAATCACATCTCAAATTGAAATAAGTGTTAATTTATATGACTGTATTGTCAGTGCCAAATGTAGTCATTTTTACATTATGTCTTCAAATTGTTTTTATAGATACCTACCCTATTAACCTATGCTATCAAAGTCATTCACATAATTTGATTTCAGATAAGAAATGTGTTTCACCATCAAAATCATTCAACACTTAAACATAGAACCACAAAATAGAACTGTAGATAGGTACTGTCTCACAGAAACTTATTCGTTAAACTGATTACTTTTACGTTCCCAGAATTATCAAACCATAATTTTCATACATTTAAACAACAAAGTAAACAGCGGAGTTGACCAAGCGACATACTGGAAGAAAAACAGACGCGGGTTCGAGTCCCGAGCGTTGAATAATTCATGAAGGCGCCGGTTTCAAGGGCCCCGGCAAAATCGATGCCGGCAAATGTAGGTTGCTTTACTGTATTCTAAAGTTACTTTACTGTGCTTTGTACTGTATTGAAGAGTAAGTTTACTGTGCATGTTCAGTCATGTAGTCAGAACAAAGTAAACTAAAGATATAGGTACCTAATTAATATGATGTGCGTTGTCGTTGACAGAGGCTGAATACATGTGGTGTCTCCCATGTAGGTATATCTTTATTTTTGGGTTAGGTACCTATATAGTGAAGTCTTAATCACAATTATTGCTTAAAATGACAGTACCTAGTTATGTAACCATGCTTACGTGTAGGTAACATATACGTAAGTTTACTAGATACATAAAAGGGGTTACGAAGTTTAAGCATTTGGGATAAATGTGTTTAATTTCCATTTGCTTCTTGGTTTCCGGCTATATTGTATTATTATTATTTATTCAGAAAACCAACAGCGATACAAAGTATGTAACTTATAATATAATACACAGTAGTATGGCCAATTACAGGTTTACCTAGATAACTTGATATGTAAAGTTGACAGTTGAACGGACTATCATAACATGTGTGAATGAGAGATGTTTTTTTTTTTTTTTAATTAAGTTTAAGTCATTGATTTTTTTTTTTTGAAGATGAAAGCATAACCAAGCATGTCAATCTATATATATATAGGTTGACATGCTTGGTTATATATAGGTACAATTTCCTGAAAATCAATTCAGATTTAATTTTCTGCAATTTATAAACCTACTGGTGAGCATGACATTAACTGTAGATTTAAATATCTATTCTTATATTTTGTATGCCTAATAATCGTCTCAAACTAAATAAGTGAGCTGACAATACCTAGGTATAAACAAACTCCTTCAAATAGGTCATACTATATACTACAGTAACAATAATAGCAGTATTGCTTATCTTATTATCTAGTTACAATTTTACTTCAGAACAATTTGAACGAAACGCAGAAACATATACATTTAAAAACCACTATCAGTGTTTACTATGCAAAAACGGAACGGGTATATTGACGATAAGGACACACGGTAATGGACTTCTAACACGATGGCGGGCGCGAGCGGGATGGCGAGACGAGACAGCACTAGCGTACGCAATTATGTGTATTTAAGATTTCAGTGTATTTTGAAATTCAGTGAATCCTTACTTCCTGGTTACTGAATATTAATTGTTAAAAAAATTTAAATGAGTTTCGGAAATCGAGAAAAGGATTTAGTTTTGGGGTTAGCTATGGTTGGAAAAAATAAATGATTTAAATGTGAATAAGATAATGTTCCAAATAAGTATTGTTTGGATTAAAAAACAATGAAAACAATAATAGCGTTATATTGATTCATGATTTTGTCATGAATCAATATAACGAATGTAAGTAAATATTATATTTCTAATAGGGAAACATTTTAGGTAAGTACCTATATTTCACTTTAAAATACATTTAATGGTAACAGAACCATGAGCGCGTTAGAATACCTTCGCAAATACGGTGTCTCCTTTTAGACACACTAACAATCCCTCCTCTCTCCTCGCCAATTATTTACAAGCAAAACGTAGCAAGTTTTCATTCATTCACTACTGAATAATTATTCAAATCAAGAGCACTCGTTCACCGTTCTAAAATAAACACCGAACGAAATACTAAAGCTGAAACCCAGGAAATAACAGAGTGAAATTCGTGACCAGTAACGCCATCTAGCGTCGAGTAGCGGAACTAAGAACGAGTATGGTTCGTTTCTAAGCCGCCCGCCATGTGTTTGTTTTAGTTGAATAAATAATGCAAATAGGGTTTGTTGGTGAGAATATTAATATTTAAGTTAGTAATATTTCCGTTTCCAATGCGAATGTATGCAGACGACCTTGCTTCATTAATATATTATACAGAGTACGAGTTATATTAATTATACATGAGAGAATCATTGTTCGTGGTTTTGAGGATTTTGTAACTGTTTAAACATGTCGATTACAATGTGTGTCCAATTACTGCACGTAGTAAAACAGGTAATAATCGTTTTGTTGACCTATTCACTGACTAACAAATATAATATAAGTTTATGTGTGAACAATTTTAATGAGTATTAATATATAATATTCTCATATTCAATTTATGTTATTATTAAGAGATTAATGGTAGGTACCTATTTGAAGTAAGTAATGATTATTAGGTATTCATTTTGTGTGAATAATTCATTCATTTACTACAATATTGTTTACTGACAGTTTAACACAACTTTTCCTTACTTATTATAAGATAAGAACATACATTACCGTCAAACATGCCTACTTTGCCACCAGGGGACCGATTTTTGACTTTCGAGCGCTCGAAAATTAAATAAAAGTAGATACGATTGTAGTGTCAAAATTGCAGGCACTTACTTTCAACCGATATATATAATTAAATACGAGTGGAGAAATACCACTCGTTTTTCAATTTTCTATTGCTATTTCAAAATAAAATTCCATCATTTATGACCGTTTTCGAGTGAAAGAGTCGAGCGCTCGAAAGTCAAAAATCGGTCCCCAAGGGGAACTTTGCCCAAGAGGAAAATTTTAAAATTTGCTTCTTGGGCAAAGTTCCCCCTGGTGGCAAAGTAGGCATGTTTGACGGTACCTACCTATATATACCTATGCGATTAGTGTTCGCTGAATTAACTATGATGCTTAGCTAAGAGATGAGACGTGACGAAAGCACAGTGTAAAATTGGAATTGGTACTACAGGTATACGTAATTATTCTTAAAGCGACCCGACATGTCATTTCTAATAAGTATGTACCTATACGTTAAGTCAAAGTAGGTACTTATTTGATAAAGAGGATGTTATAAAAATGTAGATATTACCAAGCCGCACTATGTCTTCGTCGAAGGTGTAACAAAATATATACGAGGATGTAAGGTAACGATTACCCGCAACCAAAGGAATTCAAGGTGCTCCCGGTGAACTGCATCATCCGCTTTGTGGAAATGATGGAGCAAGCCTGGGAGCAGGTATAAAGGAGAGGGCAAGTGCACAAAAGATCCCACTGGGTCGAACTAGGGTGGGTGGGTGCATCCGAAAGGGCCCTCACCTAGATAAGATAAGATAAGGTTGACATAAATATACGGTTGACTGGTAGAGAATGCCTTATGACATAAAGTTCGCCTTTTGTATTTGTAACTTGTTACTGTTCAATAAAGTATAAATAAATAAATAAAAATATAGTAGGTAGGCTTAAATCTCAATTTTCATGCAAGCGTGCTTTTGCTAAATAGTAATACATAGCTGTCGCACTATGTTATTATGTATGTTATAACATAGTGCGAGTTTAAACATTATCTTTTCTACATTTGTCAATTGAATAATATGCCTTCTCCGCTAGAAAAGCAAACACTTTTTGAGAGCATGTCTGTTTTACACGAAAGGGTAATTCATGTCGTCAAAACGAATGATTATTTATTCTGGTATTTAGATAAATCATCATCATCATATCAGCCGAAAGACGTCCACTGCCTCCCCCAAAGAGTGCCATAGTGACCGGTTCTTCGCCACCCATAAATGAAAAACCAATATTTTCTCGAAATCTCCGAATATGGCACTTGTATTCAAATACTGTTTTTTCCGGGTCTAACGCGATATTTATTCACCTTTATTTCTGACCTCCATTGTGTAACGCCAATTACATGGAAAAAAGTTAAAGCATAGATTAGATTAAGGCCCTTAATTATGTACAATTTTTTTTGCAATTTACCCATCTGTCGTCCCAGCAAGTTGTCAACAGATATATGGGGTTACAATATTTTTTTTTTTTTCGCGTTAGAGAATGTGTTATATGACACTTGTAGTTTTGAAGCGGTAGCAAATTTTTAGTTAAAAGAAGTCTGTTTTCAAGAATTATTTTGACACAGTCAACTAGACCACTTAAGGAGGTGTCATTCAGTTACCAACTTCGACTATGTTCTAGATACTTTGACTATGATTTAGCTAGATAACAGTTTGGTATTTGGTTTTTATTATTTTGTTCAAAAATACTATATCTGATAATGATGATGATATTTTTGCTTTCTACGCATTATTGCGAATTTGCTGGTTATTGGGTGGCTATTCTTTTTTCTAGCCATAAATAATTTTGATCAACCATCGGGTCATGTAGTTAAATGGCTGGCTATTATTTTACATGGGCTATTGTCCCCGGTTATTTGAGCGCCGCGGCCCGCGACCGTTATCTCTTCATTTCACGCTTCAGACGGCAGTCGGACAAGGATGGCCGTGTGAAATGGAAAGGGATATATCAATGACGAGTCATAAATGGAGCATTCCATTTTTAAATTATTTTATTTGCCCTTACTGTAACTTACCGGTACTGTGTCGTAGGTACAAGGAAATTAAGCAGCTAGGTTCGGACCAGCAAAGATGGAATCAAGTGTATCAAGCTGCACCAACAACAGCCCAGTTCTTAAATTGATGAAAATGATCTGTAACTGTGGCCATAGTCACGTCATCGTTTGCCCTGAATGTGATAAATGATTTCGCCGGTTTATTTCAATGATCAATGAATGGAAGCCTCTGAGTTATTAGACATACATATTCAATAACTAATACGCAGCAGGCGAAACATTCACATACATAAGTGTAAGCATAAGTAATTTGATTTGCATAGCCTTTTGCAAGCGGTGTGAAAGATTCTTTTCAACACATTTGCTCGTAACGTGCCTCTTATTGTGCCGCTTTTAGGCTCATAATCCTGGTTATTAAACACGCGTGTTTTATAACATTACGACACTCGTGTAGTTATGTTTATATCCCGATTAAGACACGTTGGCACTTTGCAGCAAGGTGTATGTATGGACTCGGCGCATTCTTAAATTGACCGGGTTATACAGGTTTGTTTTTAATTCTCGGGAAATGGATTCTTACTCGACTAAACAAATTAAATCCTTCTTGTGAATTAATTGATTATTTCTTCTTGGATATGATATAAAAACGTTTAATTTAGTAAAACTTTTGATAACATTTTACATGAATTTATATTGAATAACAAAATATTTATTTTATTTTGTATTGGCTGTTTAGAGATTTCATCTAAGCCTCGCTGCGGGCGCACTGCGCGAACTTCACGAAAAAAAATAGTTGCGCGCCATTATGAGTAATTTCACAAATATTTGTAAACATTGATGATGCGTGTTTGGTTATTGTTAAAAAAGTTGACTCGTGGTGAATAGAAAAGTGATAAATAGAATTGACGCCACTGTACATTCTTGGAGATGTGCAAATGTATGTGAGTAAAAACCTGTTGTCATCAATAACTAAAGGAAACAACTTAGAAGCCTGTAACATTTTCATTTTATGAAAAGGATTTTTTCCTCGCAAATGTGCTGAAAAACGTCGTATGACACGCGTGAGCTTTGATAATTACATCCTCGGCTCTATTATCACGCTCACCTGCGGTTCGCGTGACAATTCCGCCTCTGATGTAATGATCAACATACCTCACTTGTATCATAATGTACTATTACGTACCTAGTTCTTTCTGCTGATCCACACAAATTCCTATGTATAATATGGATAGGTGTGAATACCTTTTATTACACAACTAGCTGCCCACGCGGCTCCGCCCGTGTTTTCCGCCAGTCCATCCCCAAGGCCTATCTAAATACTGACAAAAGATAAAATAAAAATAAAATACAATACCTAGAATTAAATAAATTAGTAAAAAGCTAGTACGTTGTAGTAGTCGTAGTAGTCTGGTAAATTAGTAGTTCCGGAGATTATTCCCTACATCAATAGGGAACATTATACTGCAATGTTCTGCCGCCAGAGGCAGCACTACCACTAATAGTAAACCAGTATAGGAATATGGATTCACACACACATGCACAATTGATTGTCAAATGAGAGACAAGGATGCTTGCATAGACAATACCGCAAGTGGGAACGAGATACTATGTCAACGCTGCTAGTGTCGCCACCTGCGAAGAGTTTTGCGTAATGTTCCCTATTAATTTAAAATCTTCAAACTTTTCTGCCTTATAAGTATCTACTTAAAGATATATATTTTTTTACTAATCGCTGACGCTTTCAAAAGATTTAAGCACTCTCCCGATTATGTTACTTAAGTATCTTAGGTACTTAAGTACAATGACCAATCTGAACATTGCAGCATATCACAATATTTGTATACCAACGCACACGTACGCTATACATGGATATGTTTGTTCATTTCATGCATGGTGCCACACACAAATTGACATACATGCAGGGACATAATTACACGTCAGACATACCGCTTATTTGTTATGTACCTACAATGGACATGGCAGCGGACCGAGATGATTACAGTTTTTAATGAAAAATACTTTAATGGCGGGATTCATTTGGCGAGCAAAAGTTAATGGTTCCTGGTAATATTATTTTAAAGTAGGCGTGCATCTTAAGAGTCCCCGGCAAGCTCGGTTCTCGATACAAACGTAGTTACGCTCTCATTTTAAAACGACTAGGGGGCCGATTTTTGACTTTTGACCGCTCGAAAATTAGATAAAAGTAAATACGATTTTAGTGTCAAAATTGCAGGCACAAACTTTCTACCTATAGGTAGAATTGAATACGAGTGGTCAATAAAACTCGCTTTTCAATTTTCTATCGCTATTTCAAAAGAGCATTTCGTAATTTTTGTCCGTTTTCGAGTGAAAGATTCGAGCGCTCGAAAGTCAAAAATCGGTCCCTAGGTAACTTGCTATGAAACTTTGTAGGTACTTAGAATAAGTTAAGGTATATCCAGGTCTGTAATTATTTTATCTAGCTTCAGATACCACAGTAAAAAAAATACAGCGAATTTAAGTTTTTCATACAAAACATGTTTTTGCTGTATTTTGTTTGTTTTATAAACTGAAGCCATATAAACTAATTACAGACCCAGATATACCTCATGTTATTGTATATGCAAATTTTCGTTACAATCCAACACGTAGTTTTCAAATGAGAACGAAACTCCGTTTGTATGGGAAGGTGAAATTCGGCCGAGTTTTCTGTAGAATTTTTGCCCGTTTTACTTTCCACTACATCCTTGGAAACCCCGTTGCTGTTGGGACTCCTTATTCAACAAATTCAAAGCTAATCATTATATGGCCATTCCATTACCCATCACCCACCCACCCTCTGGACTCCACGGGTAGCATGTAGCTCAGCCACAGCATATTACAAATACATATAGATTACATACATACATACATACATACCATCACGCCTTTATCCCTAAAAGGGGTAGGCAGAGCACATGAAACTTGTGTTCCAGTGCCACTTTTAGCATAAATGTGGGTATAAAAGATCGACAAAATGTGATGTTGCATTCATAGGTTGCTAGCCCATCGCCCACAACACACTTCAACCCTGTTCCCTTAGTCGACTCTTACGACACCCACGGGAAGACATATAGATTATCTAAGTAAAATTGACCTGACGTCAAAACCCCATACGGCCTGCCACCCCATTCTGACCCACTGGGTTAAACGCCACCCTCCACCAGTGGCCACTGACCGCACATCCTGTTAAATTAGGGGTTTTGACGTCATTATGTTTTAAATACTTAACATGTCATACCGTGACGCCATTTATGACATTATGTATGATAATGATATAATCAGTCCGTTACGTTAGAAATTGTGGCCGTGAAGTGATATAATCATCAGTATTACGTTACAACTAAAGCACGTGACTCCGCCTGCGTTTCATAATAAATATTGTAGCGGGATAGTCCACCCAATATTTTAAAGGCTTTTTGCATTCGGTTGAATAGTTTCGAATATAACCTAGTATTTACATTTAGACACACAACCTCATACAAACATTGACCCTGTTAAGGGTCTGACTGAAAAGCGTTTTGGTCCAATTACTCTTAATTAATTAATTACATAATGCTTAGTTTTGCCTAATTTCAGCACTGTTATGCCTCGCCCGGTACCTACTAACCAGTGTGAGCTGTAAGTTGAGTTGTTTTTTATTTACTTTTTTTAATTTCTCAAAACTGAATCGAAAAAAAGGTTCCATACAATACCTAATCACAAAATAACCTGTTCTCAAAATTTAACGAGTATCGGTTGAAAAATGCTACCTTCAGAGGAGAACAGCCGGTCATCCAGATATCGTACATTTAGAACTAAACCGACCTAACACACAAATATTTTGTTCTTGAGTGTTTCATTCTAATGGTGCGGTATACGAAATAATTTTTGCCCAAGCTGAAACGGAGAAATTCGTTCGCTTCGCTCGAGTGTTCAAAAATGTGATGTTCCTCCTCCATGTGTCGTTATCCTCAATTCTGAGGACCGTGATTCCTTGTCACCATCCTCTCTCTAATGATGACGCCAAGTCGGTCTGTTTTATACAATGTATCTACTTAAAATGTCCCTACTTCTAGATCCATCAATCAGTATCAATTTTACACGTGCATAATAAGCAACGTCTTTGTACGGTTTATTCACACATTGGTGTTTAAGGATTTACGCAATTACATCTGTCAATCACTCACGAACTGGAGTTACGCGCGAATGGGCCTATATATCACTGGAGAAATCAAGTTCCTGGCTGGCAGGGCTTTGCATATCATGTGCATACTGATCGGCAGCATTGACGTGTCAATGTGCAAAGTAACACTTATTTTACAAACTGCATCGCTCATTGCAAAAGCCAGTATAACCGAGCTGTACCTAAGGCACGCGAATTTCAATATGGAGGTGGTCGGTTCGTGCCCCGGCTTTTACCACTGGGTGAAAAAATATCATTTGATATTTAACTGGCTTTGATAGCGCAGTTGGTTGAGAACGATCGGTCTGGTCTGCTGCCTGCGTCTGAAGTCACTTTATTTGTATAACTAGCTTTTGCCCGCGACTTCGTCCCCGTAGAACTCGTTTATGTCGTAGCTCGATACAAACTTTCACCCTCCATTTCCCTTTTAGGGGTAGATTTCCGATATTAAAACTATGTCCTTCCCCGAGACTCAAACTATTTTTATCATCATTGTCATTATCATCATATCAGCCGAAAGACGTCCACTGCTGGACATAGGCCTCCCCCAAACAGTTTCAAAGTGATCAATCCTGCGCCACCCGCATTCAGCGGACTCTCGCGACCTTTACCAGGTCATCAGTCCACCTTGTGCCTTCCAACGCCGCGCCCACTAACTAACCTACCTACCTCTATACAAAATTTTGTCTAAAAGGGTTGTATAGCTCCATACAAATATTCACCCCCCATTTCACCCCCTTAAGAGATGATTTCCGGGATAAAAACTATCCTATGTCCTTTTCCGGAACTCAAAAAATCTGTAAACCAAATTTCATCTAATTGGGTCACTCAAATCCAAATTTTCACCCCTAAGGGGAGGATTTTCGGGATAAAACTATCCTATGTCCTTCCTCAGGACTTCCAACCATCGCTATACCGTAAATGGATTCTATCCTAATTTCACCTCCATTTCACTCCCTTAGGGGATGATCTCCGGAATGAAAACTATCATATATCCTTTCCCAGGACTCAAACTATCTTTTGACCAGATTTCATCTAAATGAGTTCCATCCAAATCTTCACCCTCATTTCATCCTCTCAGGCGATGATTTTCGTTACAAAAACTATGCGATTTCCTTTCCCGGAAGTCCAACTATCTCTATACCGAATTTCATCTGTCACCCCCTCAGGAGTTGATTTTTCAGGATAAAAACTATGATTTGTCCTTCCCTGGGACTCCCACTATATCTATACTAAATTTTACTTAAATTAATTTTATCCAATTTTTCACCCTCTATTTTATCCTTTTAAGGGATGATTATCGGGATTGAAAATATCCGTTGTCATTCTCCGGGACTCAAGTTAACTCTAAACCAAAATTCATCTAAATGAATTCCATCCAAATTTTCACTCCTCATTTCACCCTCTTAGATGATTTTCGGGATAAAAACTATACATTGTCCTTTCCCGGAACCCCAACTTTCTCTACTATACAATATAATAGGCGATGATTTTCGAGGTAAAAAGAACGGGTATCACTCTCTGGTCAAAGTAACACAAACCACACACCTCAATAATAATATTCAGTGCTTTATTTTTAAATTTCTCCCATTAATTAAAATTTCCGGAAGGAAACAATTGCAATTACGATTCTAACCAAATTCGGAAGTGCTCTATCATTAATTTTCAGCAACTTTAAATCCGGATGCTTTATAAATATAAATCCGGTGTGTTCGTGAATACAATTAAGGCGATCCGGCAATCCGCCGTGCATTATGAATGCGGTGGGAAAGGCGACAGGTGCTGCGTAATCGCATGAAGCCGCCCGAATCATAGCCGACTGCGACGCGGCAAAGATTAAGCGTGAAATGACGAATACTCAGGGGTTTTCATCTCTTAACCCAATCATATTAGCACCACGTACCTATACAGGACCATCGCCGCCCGAATCATAGCCGTCTGCGACGCGGCAAAGATTAAGCGTGAAATGACGAATACTCAGGGGTTTTCATCTCTTAACCCAATCATATTAGCACCACGTACCTATACAGGACCATCGCCGCCCGAATCATAGCCGACTGCGACGCGGCAAAGATTAAGCGTGAAATGACGAATACTCAGGGGTTTTCATCTCTTAACCCAATCATATTAGCACCACGTACCTATACAGGACCATCGCCGCCCGAATCATAGCCGTCTGCGACGCGGCAAAGATTAAGCAGTGAAATGACAAATACTCAGGGGTTTTCATCACTTCAGATTACAGAATACAGATATTTATTGGTAAAAGTACATTTTACAAGTCATAATTTTCAAAACACAATTAAATTAAATTAAGTTAGGTACACACAGTCACACGTTACGGTGCTGGATCCTTATGAGTGTGCAAAACTCATCAATTGAGTAACATGCCTGTTCCATAAGCAATGATTTAAGCTTGTTCTTGAATATACTGTTGCTGGGTGAGTTTTTTATGTCAGTCGGGAGCAAGTTGTATAGGGTGGGCCCCATGATGCTGAGTGACCGTCGTGACTTAGCCAGCCGGCGTCTCGGAACGATCAGCAGAGGTCGCCTACGGGACGAACTCAGTTTGTAGTCATGCATGTTGCTTCTTTTCTTACGTACATACAGGCAGTCAGTACATACATGCATGGTAAGGTAAGAATTGTATGTTTTTTAAATAGCGTCTGTGCAGGATAGCTTACAGATTTTCCATCGATTATACGCAGGGCGCGTTTCTGTATTCTACACAGTCTGTCGCGGTCAGCAGCTGTGCCCCAAAGATCAACACCCTGAGTAAGAATCGAGTGGAAATATCCGTAGTAAGCTATCATTAAGTTTTCTTTGGATAAACTAGGTGCTAGTCGGGACAATGCGTAACACGCTGAAGCTAATCTATCGCAGGTAGACTGTATATGTGGAGCCCAATCATATTAGCACCACGTACCTATACAGGACTAAAGCCGCCCGAATCATAGCCGTCTGCGACGCGGCAAAGATTAAGCAGTGAAATGAAGAATACTCAGGAGTTTTCATCTCTTCACCCAATCATTTTAGCACCATGTATACAGGACTGAAGCCGCCCGAATCATAGCCGACTGCAACGCGTCAAAGATTAAGCAGTGAAATGACGAATATTGAGGACTTTATCTCTTCACACAATACAGGACTGGAGCCAGCCCAACCATAGCCAACAGGACGCGACAAAGATTAAGCTACTTAATACTTACATCGCTAAAGCGCATCTTTAGGGCATTTATTTGTGTGATAAGCACAAATATTTTGTTCCTGAGTCATGGATGTTTTCTATTACTCGTATTGGTCACATAATCGCCTAATGGCCAACTTACTGCCACTTCAGTTGGCTAATTCGGTAGGCTATATCGATGACTTTAGTTCGCTGTCTTCACCGGCGTCCATGCGAACATAGTGGAGTATATCTCCAAAAAAGTTTGGGAAAATGAAAAAAAAATAAAAAATATCTCTGTCGTCACTAAAGGGTTATAGGTAAGGTAAGGGTCCTAGTTATCGACGTTGCATTAGTGTATAACAAAGGCACTTTTTGTCAAAGTGACATGGCTTAAACTCGAATGAAGAAAAATCCTCTCCTCAGTTCGAATTTAACCCATATTGCTTTGATATAAAGTGCCCATGTCATATAATAGTGCAACGTCGAGGACAAGGACACCTTATAGCACTGAAATTACTTTTTTTCATCCCGTTTAACAATGTCTATGAGGCAATCAGGATTAAGTAGCGCTGAAGTTCTCCAACTGAAGAGATGGAACGAGGTAACTAAAACTATGCGACAAAAATTGTGAAGAATTGAAGTGACGTTAACGCCAGCGGTAAAATCAAGAATATACCTACAGGGGTAGAGTGAGAGAAAGCTTAAATAATTATTGATTTACTTTTTTTTTATACATCGACGGTGGCAAACAAGCTTACCTACGGCCTGCCTGATGTTAAGCGTAGCCTATGGACACTTGTGACTCCAGAAGAATCACAAGCGCGTTGCTGACCCTTTATTCACTTGAGGATTCGCTGTGTTGGCAGATAGAGACATGCAGGTCCCTATTCATAACTATAGCATCCACGCATTACGAATTAACATAACTTAAGACCGCACTCAAATCGGTACATCCGTTTGAGAGTTCGATGCCACAGACAGACACAGAGATAAACTGTCAGACATGTCTCGTTGTCTTCGGGGGTCTAACTAGATGTAGGCTCCATGCCACCTTCCCTAACATATGGTTGAGGGAGGCGATGGCTGAGATATGCGTCATACTCGTGATCGGGTGCTGTTTGTGGAGTCCGGTCTGTTCATGCTTGCAAGGGCATAGTAACTACCTAAATACTAGTGTTATTATCATTATTTTGACGAGAGACATCATTCTGTTCTTGACACGTTTTATTGTTATTGACCCTGTACATCTCTGACAATATTACATTAATGATCCTTTTTTTCTGTTTTAACGCTTCGAGACAGTATACATCTCTATAAGAACATTAGAATAATTAATAATTGCATTTGGATGCTCAGAGACATGATACATCTCTGGGGTACTAAATTAATATCATAAACTTATTGTTAATTTTGGATTTTTTTAGTTTTCATTTAGTGACATTTAGTTTGTTAACCATAATTGGTTAAAATCTGCAATTTTAAAATGATTATTGTGTAAGATTATTAATAGTCCCTGGGCGACCGAGCTTCGCTCGGATGAAAATGGAGAAAATACGGAGAAACGAATTTTTCCGGGCATGAGACCTATCGAGATCGATTTCTCGCCCCCGTAACCACCTATATTCCAAATTTCATCGAAATCGTTAGAGCCGTTTCCGAGAACGTGATTGCAAATATATATACAAATATTGCTCGTTTAATAGTATAGGATTATATTGTAGAAAAGTGCCCTTGTGGCCTATTTGCAGAATAAATAATTCATTTTGATTGATTTTTTTTGATTTTTATGCTCTTCTTCGGTGAAGGAACACATCGTGATGTAACCTGCAAACATCTGCGAAGAAATTCAAATCCGTATGTGAAGTCCCCAAGCAGTGGGACGTACTCGTATATACCTGATGATGATGTTCACAAACACCCGATGCCTCGTGAAGGCTACCTCCACACAGGCACTCCCAGCCCTTATTTGCCCCACATCCCTCTTTGCCCAGGTGGGCTGAGCCTCGCTTCACTATTTGCGCAGTTCGCTATGGAATAACACGGCACGCTGTATTATGGGACTGTTTTTACTGGCCGCAAAATGTTTGCCCTCCGATTCATAGTCGAAATTGTTTTTGGAAGCTTTTGGCTGGACGGGTGTTGTTTTTGAAAATAGTGCTGTTTGGGAAGACTGAATTTTGGTATAATTTAACTGATAAAATTAGACGGAATTTCAATATGAATGTTACATTTGTTCAGGGTTTCCTGGATGTTTGATTTACCTTATAGAGATTCCTATCCTTGATCATCTCGTCAAGATTTATTTTATAGTGTAAATATTTTATGATAATGCTGATGATGTATTTGCAACATGTGCAATAAGTCTGAAATCTTGACGCACAAATGAGGACTTTTATAAACTTAACGATGATGATGATGATGATGACATGTGTATCTGTGTCTGTGGCATCGTAGCTGCCGAAAAGATGATGAACCGATTTGAGTGCAGTTTTTTGTTTAAATCGAAAGTCTTTTCTGTCGCGTTAGTTCTTTTATATGTTTGTTAAATAGTTAGGCGCTGTTTTACAATTTAAATGCATGTGGTTATTATTTACACTGTTTTATAAACTATCATTGATACACAAATATTTACAGCAAAGGATTGACTCCACTGAAGCTTGAAAAACATTTCGTTGCGTTTATTAGGTAAAGACGCGTCTTTCGCGTCACGATTGTAACCCATACGATGAAGCAGCGTCAGTTTAGCTGCGTGAATCACAAATTTGATTACTTGTTTTGTGGCTTAGGTTTTTTACTTTTATTTATTTCAATTGCAACTTATCAACTTTCATTTCTTCTCAATCATTCTTTTACATTCACCGATCAGTTTTGCCATCCCGGAAGCGAACAAATCGTAATAATTTCTGCTGAAAGCCAGAAAAGACAAACACTATTTGACGTGATCTCAGCGTGCATTTGAAGAACCAAGGGAAGAAAAAAATCAACAAAACTTTGTTTTCTGATATAGATCAATTTAGACCAGTAGCTCTGTTAACCAAAGCCCGTAAGTTACATAAGCCAATCGTTTCTGCCAATTTTCTTTATGCATGTATCTTGTTTGTTTCTTCCCAGCATGCGAATACTTCAAAGTGCTTCGCGCACGGGACTGTTATTCGGAACGCGTTTATTTGCATCAACTCACCTAACGAAACTTGACCTCTGATTACGCATAGCTACGAATCGCGGCTACAAATATATTTGTGGGTGAGGTGAGCTTGTGGGAGGTGTGAGGTGAGCTTAAAACAAGTTACAGAATGGCGGGGCTGGTGGTCCACGAGCAAGCTAATGTGGTACCTCTTTGAGTAATACTCAAAGTGGTATACCTAATACAATGAGAGCGCGAAACGAAATACCCACTCATTGAAACGCGATTTGGATATAAAAGTGATGAACTAAATCAAGCAGTTTCCCTTCGTAGTGTCTTTGTTTTTGTTTTTAAAAGGTCTTTATTTGTCATTAAAACAAGTACAATGTAAGAACACTATCACATAGACTTACACACGAAAAACTAAAATTAAAAGCTACTTTATACAGGCTAGTTTTCGCCTTTGAAAGCTGGTTGCAATGATAAAAAGATTCTGATTATTACATAAAGAAACTGATTACATATGTTATAAATATTAAAAAATATACCTAAGGGTATTTATTTAATGTGGCCCATTGTATTGGGTGCACTTTTTGCATTAAGACTTATTAATATAATTTTAAACAGAACACAAATTAAATTAGGTATATCTATTTATATTAAGTAAATACATGATACCGCTTATTGCGGGTAACACAAAATATTGAACACACCAGTGCTTAGCCGTAGGCAACATGAATACAATTTAACTAAACTAGTTAATAGTAAGCGAGTGAGCTACCTTGCCTCCCGCGCGGCCGCGCCACGCAGGCCGTGACGGGGCGACGCGGGTTGCGAGACAGGTCATTCGAATGTTTGCTCCTACCCGCCGCATGCGCAGAGACCAGTGTGACGTCAGTCGGAGGAAACAAATAATAGTGCTGGGGTAAACGGTAAGTGCCATATCCGTCGATATATTTAAGATCAGAAGTCGTCTTATTGGAAATATTTGAAACCAAGATATTTTTATGATGTTTACATTTATCGAAGAACTTGAGTGTTAAGGTGATTATGAACTTACGTAACAATGGAATATTTTCGGAAATATGTAATTTTTTAAGGTTCGTTTTGAATCGAGTATCATACGCAATTTTCACAGCTTTGTTTTGGATTGTCTGCAATAGTTCATAATTAGTTAAGCAGGTACTACTCCATACGGGGCATGCATATGTAAGACAAGGCCTGACAAGAGTGGTGTAAATCTTGAGTTTCGTTCGAGGACTGAGGTTGCACCTACGGTTTAATACAGGACTAAGTGCACCAAGAGCTTGTGCACCTGTGACACGCAGCTTGCATATATGCTTGGTCCAATTGAGTTTACTGTCCATGATAACGCCCAGGTAACGGACTGCGCTGCTCCAAGGGATCGCATGACCAGAAATTTTTAGTTTCTTGTCAGGGGGTTTACGCTGACGAGTAAACATTATCGCTTCAGTCTTTACCTCATTGAGTTTGAGTTTCCACTTGGTAAAGTATGAGTGAAGCAGATCCAGGGACAACTGGAGGCGATTGATAATGAGGTTAGTGTCATTCGATGACGTATAGGATGCGGTATCATCAGCAAAACAGGCCAGATGGGTCCGTGTTTGTATGGGAACGTCGTTAATATATGTAAGGAATAAATAGGGGCCGAGGATGGATCCTTGGGGCACGCCAGCAGGCACTAGCTGCCTTATAGATTTGTTATCGCCTATGTGAACACAGAAGGTACGGTTATTGATGTATGATTGCACAAGTTTTACTAAATGCTTACATATATTCGTAGTGTCTGGAACAGTAGTTAAATTCAAATTCAAATTATTTATTTCAGACTATGTCCATATCATGTTAGTAACAATAAAAACTTATAGAACTATGTTAATGCAAAGAGTTTAAATTAAATGTCATATTAAAAATTACAAATGTCACAAAATAATTACATACTACACTAAGAACATACCTACACATTACATTAAATTATACACTGAACCTCTTGAGCCCATGTGCAGGGTGTTCCAGTGTCTCCACACTGCAGAAGCCGGACTGTTCCAAATCAGCTGAAGAAGGCTGTTGGAACTATCACGCACACGACGCATGAGGGACGCGGATCTGTTTCTTATAATGGCACTGAAACCGTCGACCCGTGCCTCTGCGAACATCCCAGAGGCGCTGCAGTACCGTGACAGTCCCATCAACCCTCTGAAGCCGTTGTTATACTGGACACGCAGGGTATTGAGCGTCCATAGGCTGCACGTGTAAAAGGATTGACAAAAAGCCTTAAAAAGAGTCTTTTTGACATTCCCGTCACAGCGCGCAAACCTACGTGACAGCATGTTACATCTAACCGCCAAAGCCCTGCGCTCCCTCTCGACATCTGCATCATCCTGGAGGTTGTCAGTGACCCAGTGCCCGAGGTACTTAAACCGCGACACTCTGGTAAGAGGACCACCGCACAGCTGGATCTGAGGGATAGAGGTAAGAGCCTTATTTCCCGCTTTAAAAACCAACAGCTCACTCTTTTTGGTGTTGTACTTCAGGCCATGGGTCAACGCATACTCCTCACAAATCTTCAGCAGCCGGACAAGAGCACTGATCGCTGGGCACAGCAGCACCATATCGTCTGCATAACTAATGTTATTTACAGTCGTGCCACCGACTGAGCATCCAATACCCGTGCTGCTAAGCCTAGCGATTAGCTCATCCATGTAAAGGTTGAACAACCTAGGTGAACTGAGACCACCTTGTCTCACACCACATGTCAACCTGTACACGTCTGAGTGCGAGCCTGCCCATCTAACTTGATTAGTCTGGTTTGCATACCAGTATCGGAACATGCCAACAACCCCCCTCGAAGTACTCGTACTGTCTTCCAATTTTTTCCACAAGATCTCGTACGAGACCATGTCGAAAGCCTTCGACAGGTCCAAAAAACAGGCAAATACGGGTGTTTTCTCCTCAATATAGTACTGGACTTGGAGTTAAGTAGTTATCCGCTCTACTTGTTGTTTTTAGGGTTCCGTACCTAAGAAGAAAAAAGGAACTTTTTTTCTGCCTGTCCGGCAAGACCTATTTCCTCAAGAACGCGTGGAGGTACCAAGTTGAAATTAAAATCACAGATTTAAGTTGACAGCACCTCAGAGTTCTGAAAAAAACAAACTTCAGAGTTAACGCAGTCCAGAGATATGGCCGTTTATGTCGCCTATTGCCACATAATTTGCAAGGGAATCAAAACCTATACTTACTTTCCGTTGACGTAGAATCATGAAATTTGGCAAGATGCCTGAGATCTGCCTAAGATGTCTTATAGCGCAATAAAGGGAACAGTCTGAAATCAGTACATTTTAATTACATCACAAATATCGAGTAAACAATACAAGGAAACTAAATTTTAAAGTGAAAGGTATTTTTATCAGCATATACCGGTACAGATTACTAGAAAGAAATAAAACATTTATTTGCGACAAAAAAACATAAAACAAACTGTAGACACATACACATTTGCCACGAAATGGTCACAATTCAGCGTAGGTAAATAAATGCTAAATGTAATACTTAATTACTTACTCGTATCTTTACGATGTATAGCTATTTAGTTTTCGATGAATGACGAAAAATGAATCCCTCACCGGTACTAGACAGACATAGTACGATACTGAACCCTCGTGTGCAAGTCCGACTCGCACGTGGCTGGTTTTTAGGGTTCCGTACTCAAAGTGTCAAACGGGACCCTATTACTGAGACTTCGCTGTCCGTCCGTCTGTCTGTCACCAAGCTGTATCTCAAGAACCGTGATAGCTAGAGAGTTGAAATTTTCACAGATCATGTATTTCTGTTGCCCCTATAACAACAAATACTAAACGCAAAAAAAAATATTTTTTTAAGGGGGGCTATCATACAACAAACATGATTTTTTTGCCGTTTTTATAGATAATGGTACGGAACCCTTCGTGCGCGAGTCCAACTCGCACTTGGCCGGTTTTTTTCTTGTCACCGCCGGTGCGTGGAGTACGCAAACAACACAAAAAAACTGGAGTTCATCACGCATGGCGATGCATTATTTATCAGCGGCTGTAATCATTATTGACGTTTTGTTCAAGTTTGGTTTGTTCAAGAAAGTAAAACGTAGATATAGCACATTCATTTTATCATCACACGTACCACTGCTGGGCAAGGAGAGGGAATTGAGGGGTGTCCTTAAAGATGTCCTGTTCTGCAGGAAAACTAGAAGAATGGAAGAGTTTGATGTGGGAACGCCGCCGGGACAGAAACCTGAGGCTCCAATCACGAAAGATCACGTTGGGGGTAGTATAAGGAGACCTCACGTGTATTTTTCTACATTGAACGAAACTAAGAAAAAATGTAGACACTTTTTCTCGGTTTCGTTAAACATAAATCTTTACTTAGCACTTCAAAATAGCGAGTCTATTTTACTTAGATAAAAAAATAAACAAAATTTACTATGTACAATTATTTATCTTACAATTAGGTCGAATTAAAAAAATATACCTGAGGCGATGTGGGGGCGGGGGGGGGGGGGGGGGGGGGGGGTGTAGCCAAGTACCTCACCAAATATCACCAAGGGTACAAAACCTAGCCTTAAAACCTCGCGTGATTTGTGTACAAGCCCTTTCCGGCCAGGCGTCCCCTCACAACATCACATCACCACTGCTGGGCACAGTCTAATACCTCTATGGCTATATCTACAGGATGAGAGGACACAAGCCTCTTCTCATGGGTGAGAGGGAGTGGACAGTAGTCCCCACGCTGGCCCAGTGCGGGTTGGGGACAACTCAATTTACACCTTACGTACACCTTTGAATTTCTTATTTATTTTTCTTCATTTGTTTTTTTTTTTATACCACTTCGCTGGCAAACAAGCTTACGGCCCACCTGACGGTAAGTGATTACCGTAGCCTATGGACGCTTGCAACTCCAGGGGTGTTACATGCGCTTTGCCGACCCTTTAAGAATTTATACACTCCTTTTTTGAAGAACCCCATACTGTAGTCCCTTGGGAAAACCTCGGCAGGGAGCTCATTCCACAACCTGAGCGTCCGAGGGAGGAAATTTCTCTGAAATCGTACGGTACGCGACCATTTAGGTTCCAGGGTGTCAGGATGAATACCCTGCCGATGGCGAGCGGTGCGGTGGTGAAAAGCAGCCGTAGGTATCATGTCGAACAGTTCTTCGGAGCACAACCCGTTATACAAGCGATAGAACACGCACAAGGAGGCGAAGTAGGGACTTAGGAAGGCTTAGGGGGGAAGTAGGGGGAAGCGGTATCGAACCGTTGAGTCTAAGGAGGGCCTTAGACTCAACGGTTCGATACCGCTTGTAAGTTTGGGATCGTCCACGATTCGCAAAGCACGTCTTTGAAGCGAGTCGAAAGGCCCAAGCTGGTATCCAGGCGCTCCCGCCCAGAGATGACAGCAATACTCCATGCGGGGACGAACTTGAGACTTATATAATAAATGTCTTTGTCCCGGGGAGAAGTACCGCTTTGCTCAAATATATACATATGCAAGTTTCACCGAAAAGCTAATGTTAAATAACAAATGATATTTCGGACTTAAGTTCTGAAAAACTCATACACACAGCTTCCTTTATAGCCACATTGTTTTTACTAAACCGGTCTTTTCGGGAAGTTTCGGTCGAGTACTTAGATATTTACATACGTAAAGTGAAAGTAAAAGAAATAAAAAAAATTACTGATTGATTTGATAGGTTTTTCTATCGTCAGCATTGGTTACGGGGACGGAGGCATCTGTCATTTAAACGTCATTTAGAGCTGTCATCGCCGTACAATTTAAAAACTTAAACTATAAATATCACAGACTAACAGAGACATGAAAAAGAGATATCCTTGGGATGTCGCCTAATGTTAAATAGTTAAGGCAACAATAATTGCGGCTCAGAATGACATAGACATGAAACAAAACCGATAGCTATTGACGGTCTGGTTCTGGCATGAAGATGAATGGAATCCCTTGTATCTACAACTTTTCCACAATTTGAGGTATCCTACATTAACCTTAATTCTAGCATAACGTTTTGTTTCCATTTGATGTACACTTCTGGATATAATAAAGCGACGGTTATCTTATCAGCCACAAAGCCTTTCCCTCGCAATGCAAATGCACGCGGAGGGCGCTTCCTTCCGGTAATTATATCGTGCGTGTGTGACCTGGCCTTTATTTTACGCATGTGGCAATATTACAATCATTACTTTTTATGTGTAGGTACGTACCCTAAAAATATACTTTTAAGACGAGAAAATCTGCAAGAATTAAACATAAAACCGTAAGGGTTAATTGAATTTAAACTTCAGTAAGTTATGTTTAGCCCATAGAACGTGTAAGCTTGTGCCAAAATTTTACACAAAATTGTCTAGAACTGACTTCTATATATTACTTTTTTATTGACCACAACGGTTAAACTTACATACAGTCTCCCTTACGGTAAACCTCAGCGCCTAAAATCCCGCAAACATAATAATTTATTATGTTGCTACTCGGAACCTGGAAAAGATTTTATGACATAGCTAAAAACCATGTCGACAGATACGAGTAGATTTTCGATTTCAATAAACTGCACGATTTCATTCAAAACGATATATTCGTTTGTCAGCTTCGATGCCATATTTTTTTTTATTTATCGTATGGCGGTTACTAAATTTTTCACGTCCCACTAACTTGCCATACTTAGCTATACATTAAGCTAGGTATATTGGTTAATAACAACATTGTTTTCCAGTATATTAGAGCCCCGGTAATGTGTCACGGACGGTTATTAGCGGTCGTTCCCGCGACAATTACTGCGGTGATAAAAAAAACTAATTGTTGCTAGGTAAATATCGTCACACTGTAGAGGTGGTACTTTTTCAGCGAGTCATTTTCAATATTTATTCTGTGCCGATGGAAATAACAATAAGAGAAGTCGGGTACAGGGGAAAGGTTCTCGGTCAGAATAGCCCAACTTTTATTTATTAATTTGGAGAAAAAACAGAGATAAATATACTTAATAATAACTTACCGATGGCCGTTGGGGCGGAAAGGTTATCGAGTGGCGACCACGTACCGGAAGGCGCGGCGTGGGTAGGCCCCCACAAGCTGGACTGATGACCTGGTAAAGGTCGCGGGAGTCCGCTGGATGCGGGTGGCGCAGGACCGGCCATTGTGGCACTCTTTGGGGGAGGCCTATGTCGAGCAGTGGACGTCTTTCGGCTGATATGATGATGATGATGAATAACTTACAATCTAGATTACAAAAGAACATGCATTTAGCTCTTCAACTGTTCCCTCTAAAACATATTAATTATATATAACTAGCGATCCGCCCCGGCTTCGCACGGGTGCAATGCTGATACTAAATATATATGTGTTATATGTATAAACCTTCCTCTTGAATCACTCTATTTAAAAAAACCACATCAAAAACTGGACAGACAGCGGGAAGCGACTTAGTTTTATAAATACTATTTATGTGCCTATGTAGTGATTATCGAACATACCCACAAAATTTGACGAGAATCGGTTGAGAACTGCGACCTATAGAGGAGAACAGCCGGACAGCCGGACATCCGGACATACGAAAACATTTTGACCGAATCTAAAACGGAGAACGCTTCGCTTCACTCGCTCGTTTTAAGTTGGAAATGACTCGACCGACCAGAGCCTGGCTTCTAAATATCTGATGATTATATTAAGCTGTTCAGGTACCTACATTGTATCCTAGTTGGTTGTCTGTTAATTTGTGAGCATCCGGAAATCAAAAGCGTTGTGGCATGTGGCGTCACTCCTCTCAAATCTGACGAGTTGTGCATCGTGCTATTGAAGTTTCTTAAATCAATTACATAAATACATCCAAACAACTCTCATAGGACTTCGGTCCCTGAGAGATCTCTCTATTGCCGTATCTTCTACATTGGTGACCCACGACAATGGACATAAGCGCAACTCTGAAGATCCTGACTGACGCCCAACTCTGCAAGCCAGACTCTCTCTCTCTCTCTCTCTCTTTCTCCGCTCGCCACCCTGGCTCTGAGCGCTCGCTCGCCACGCTGGCTCTGAGCACTGGCAATCTATTCTTCATACGTCGCTGACGCCTCCGTCTCAAAAGGGGGCTCATGTGGCGTCACTCCTGTCAAATCTGACGAATTGAGCATCGCGGTATTGAAGTTTCTTAAATCAGTTGCATAAATATAACATCCAAAAGACTCTCATAGGACTTCGGTCCCTGAGAGATCTCTCCATTGCCGTATCTTCTACATTCTACAGCGTAAATGTTCCGACCAGATTGGCTGCAAAACGGGCTAGTTTTCATTTAGATTGAAATACATAAAGCAACTTTGTATGGAAACAGTTTAGGCGTTGCTGGTTGACAGACGGACATGCCGTCGAGCGGGTGAAACCAGAGCTGCAATTATAGCACAATTAAAGTAATTTACAGTATATTAACTTAGCATATGAATATTTAAACGACGGATCTAACGCGATATAGTTACCTTTTTTTCTGACATTTCGTAATGACTGACATCTCAGCAAGTTGTCAACGGAGATCTGGGTACCTACACATTTAACTGTCCTATAAAACTCTATAAAAATGTGGAAAAATCCACTCCCCGTTAAAGGGCGAATCTCCTAGCGTTTGAACCGGTTCTAACGTCATTGTCGGCTCAAGATTATTTCAGCAGAGGTAAAATATACCACGGAATTTTTGATCAAAATAGACTCAGTACCAGTACTTATTAGCTTACGTCTTAATCAAAAGTGGACTCTGATATTCGTCTCCTTTAATAGTAATTGCAGGCGACGACAATGACAAAAAAAACGCCTTAAAAACGCTGAATATTCGCCCTAAAGATGTGTGTGTGTTCGCACGAAAGTTTAAAGTTTTATTTCGCATAGCAATGGCGTAGCATCTATGATCTAACATATCTGTAAAAAATGTACAGATTATTTCGCATATTTTTTCTCAAGAACGGTCGTGGTCTGGACGCCAACAGAGCGACGTCGCATTCAAAGGATGAACTAGATCAAATATATGAACTATGATGTCGCTCGTCTTCTTGACTTGAAAGTCAAGTAGACTTAAAGTCAAGGACCGGAAAACCCCTTTTTCAGGCTTAAGCCTATCAATTTGGTAGCACTATCAATTTGATAACCTTATGATAAGGTAACCGTACTGATAGGGTAACCCTATTGTTATGGTAAGCATATCGGTTGTGGTAACCGTAACAAAACCCTATCGAGATAGGGCTTTGTTGGGGTTTTATTAAGGTTACCTTATGGTTACCACATCCGATATGCTTACCATAACAATAGGGTTACCCTATCAGTAAGGTTACCTTATCATAAGGTTACAATTATGGATACGGTTTTAAAAACAACTTCTAAAATTACCCTATGGAAAACCCCAATAAGGGTAACCGGTTAGGTTAGGTTAGGTTAGTAGGTTAAAGGGCCTCTACAGTGGTCTGGTTGCGTACTTCACCTTGGGCCATGATGGCCGACGACCTTCAACTTGGGTGCCACTGAGCCGCCAATATTGCTTGAGACCACGTTTACTGCCTTCCGGGGTCCATTCCAGGGCTTGCCTAGGAATATGATCGGGATCACTACTAAAAGTGTGAATAAAGAATTTAGCATTATTGGTTTTGTCAACAGGATCTCCCATATAATTAATGTCTAATATTTTCTTGCTCCCTCTACAGGTAAGAAATTGAACTTGCTTAGTTTTACTAATATTTATTGATAGGTTGTTATTTTCTAGCCATTTAATAGTCCTACATAATACCAAGTTTATTTCATTTTCATACTTTTGCTCATCTGTACATGATATGATAATTGATCTATCGTCCGCAAACAGTAAGATGGGTAAGTTATTTCATTTGGGAGGTCATTTATGTAAAAAGAGAATAGCAGGGGCGATAATACCCCTCCCTGTGGTACTCCAAATTAATTGATTTTAAAGACTGATTTGTAATTGACTACGGTATTTCCTTCTTCTCTGACAATTTCTGTAAATTCTTAGGTATACATTTAGATCAATTCTGCAATTTTAAATCACACGTAGAATATGTATGCAACAAAGTTAATCAGTTTATTTTTCCGCTTCGAAAGTTAAGAGAAACTGTATCTCAAGAAGCTGCCCTTGTGGCTTATCATGGCTATAAAATGTCTACCCTTCGGTATGGTTTGGTTATATGGGGAAACTCCACAGATATGCAAAAAGCGTTTGTAAAACAAAAAAAGTGCATCAGGGCCATTTTTTGCCTGAAACCCCGTGACTCATGCAAACCTATTTTTAAACGTAACAAACTATTGTCTTTGCCTTCCCTGTACATATACGAGATAGCTGTATTTGTTCGTGAAAACCAACAATACTTTAAAAAAAATAGCGAGGTCCTAATATATAATAACCACATCTCAAGGCAAAGAAATCTACTTTACGTACCAAAGTTTCGTCTAAAACAAACCAGCCGTACCCCGTATTATATGTGTATCAAAATATTCAACAAGGTTCCTAGAGACATAAAAGACCTACCCCTGAAAGAATTCAAGAAGAAACTGTTTATATGGCTATGCGAACTATGTGTCTACTCTGTTAATGAATTTCTAAGTATAAAAACTAGTAATAAGTAATCCCTCTATTTTGCTTGTTCTTAACCGACAGCAAAATAAAGGCTATTATTTTGCATGCTTATTTAAGTAGAGTACGGCGGACTGTACCGTGTATTTGTACCAACATAATGTGACCCGTATTCCGCAAATAAATATTTCATTTCATTTCATTTCATACAGGTCAATTTGTGACGCATGATTTGGTGACCATCAGGGTATCCCGGCATGTTTCGCATTACCACTTTATGGATTTGATCCTAATACTAAGTACAACGAAGTTACTTGACTGCGGGCAACATTGCAATATCGTTTGCGTTAGCCGGTAGCTGTCAGACCGGCCGTTAGCGCATTAATTGTCAGGAAAATAGGCTGCGGAACCTTTTATACATACCCCTCATCATTGAAGCGTTAGACTACAATTATTTACCACTGTACCTGTTGGGTTCCTGGTGGAGAGTAAGGTCGGCAGAGCTCTGAAAGATGCCTTTTTGTTACTATTCTGCTTACAATTAGACAGACCGTATTCTTGTTTGCTACTGCAGCCGTGGTATTGAAAAAAATTCAAGTTGAAAGAAAGAAAGAAAGAAAGAAAACATTTATTCGTTACAAAATAAAACACATAAAACAAACTGCAGACACATACGTTGTAGTTTTTGTAGTAGTTGTTGTTGTTGTTGTACTCGCGCACGAATGGTTCCGTGCCATTACTTATCTATAAAAACGGCAAAAAAATCACTTCTTTTGTTGTATGGGAGCCCCCTTAAATATTTATTTTAATCTGTTTTTTTGTATTTGTTGTTATAGCGGCAACAGAAATACATCATCTGTGAAAATGTCAACTGTCTAACTATCACGGTTTATGAGAAACAGCGTGGTGACAGACGGACAGACAGACAGACAGACAGACGAAGAGTGGAGTCTTAGTAATAGGGTCCCGTTTTACCCTAAAAAGGCAGTAATAGGAGCCGAGTTCTATGGACGCAGGCAACTAGTATCTACATAATATGTTTATATTCATAATCGTAAAAACCTACTCGTAAACCTATTAGTAGGTACAATGCATAATTACTGCCTCCACAATGATGTTTAACTACCGTACATTTACGATATTAGGTTTCATTTAATACTGTAATCGCGAGTTATTCTGACCTACTGGAGGGTAACTATGGCCCACTTAGTTACTCAACACTAAACTATAATAATATAAGTACCTACATGAGTTAATAAAGACCTACCTTAAAACTAATATCTCGGAGGACGGTATCAAATGGTCATAGATACAAAGGTAAAACAAAGACTTTTTATGATCTCTAAGTATTAAAAATCTTTAAAGTATCTAAACTAATGTGAAACTTGATGCTTTCATACTCTTTGCTTAAGTTTTGTTTGGTAGAAGTAAAATAATTTTCCGTAGGCAAAAACCGTATCCACGACTTATTTTTTTACTTTCACTTGTTTTCCACGAGAAAAATGTATCCTTGTTCAAAAAATTAGATATTCCATAAATATTTTCCAGCTGCTTAAAAACTAGAATATCGAGCCAAGATGCAACGAGAACATACAGTCAGGAGTTCGAATTTTATCATGTTATGTGCAGTTATTACAAAGGAATGCGAAATTATAAACAGATCTTTGACGTCAACCGCGTCATATTGCGAGAATAATCTAGCCAAGTTCCGTTGAAGTATACATATCCAAGGCTTTTTATAGAAATTCACGATGCAAATAACCAGAAATTGGGCAACAGTCAATGGACCACACTACTGTAGGTTTGCGGTGTCGTGGTCCTAGTGGTGAGTAAGATCGCCAGAGGATGCGCTGTGTTGAAGTTTGAGACCTGTATCTGTCTCCAGCCCCCCTATTCTGTAACTTGTTTTAAGCGCAACTCAACGCTCACCCACAATTATACCTTGACACCGCGATGCGTAGTAATTAAGCGTAGTTAGAGGTCTAGTTTCGTAACGGGTGACCGGCGGGGTGAGCCGCATTAACGCGTAGCGAATAACAGCCCTTTCCACTCCTCAAAACAATAATAAGTAGCCCGCGCTTGTGACACCATGGGTCACCGTGTCTACTTAGGTACAGTCAGCCTCACAAGGGGTTTGTGACACCATGGGTCACCGTGTCTACTTAGGTACAGTCAGCCTCACAAGGGGTTTGTGACACCATGGGTCACCATGTCTACTAAGGTACGGTCAGCCTCACAAGGGGTTTGTGACACCATGGGTCACCGTGTCTACTAAGGTACGGTCAGCCTCACAAGGGGTTTGTGACACCATGGGTCACCGTGTCTACTAAGGTACGGTCAGCCTCACAAGGGGTTTGTGACACCATGGGTCACCGTGTCTACTAAGGTACGGTCAGCCTCACAAGGGGTTTGTGACACCATGGGTCACCGTGTCTACTAAGGTACGGTCAGCCTCACAAGGGGTTTGTGACACCATGGGTCACCGTGTCTACTAAGGTACGGTCAGCCTCACAAGGGGTTTGTGACACCATGGGTCACCGTGTCTACTAAGGTACGGTCAGCCTCACAAGGGGTTTGTGACACCATGGGTCACCGTGTCTACTAAGGTACGGTCAGCCTCACAAGGGGTTTGTGACACCATGGGTCACCGTGTCTACTAAGGTACGGTCAGCCTCACAAGGGGTTTGTGACACCATGGGTCACCGTGTCTACTAAGGTACGGTCAGCCTCACAAGGGGTTTGTGACACCATGGGTCACCGTGTCTACTAAGGTACGGTCAGCCTCACAAGGGGTTTGTGACACCATGGGTCACCGTGTCTACTAAGGTACGGTCAGCCTCACAAGGGGTTTGTGACACCATGGGTCACCGTGTCTACTAAGGTACGGTCAGCCTCACAAGGGGTTTGTGACACCATGGGTCACCGTGTCTACTAAGGTACGGTCAGCCTCACAAGGGGTTTGTGACACCATGGGTCACCGTGTCTACTAAGGTACGGTCAGCGTCACAAGGGGTTTGTGACACCATGGGTCACCGTGTCTACTAAGGTACGGTCAGCCTCACAAGGGGTTTGTGACACCATGGGTCACCGTGTCTACTAAGGTACGGTCAGCCTCACAAGGGGTTTGTGACACCATGGGTCACCGTGTCTACTAAGGTACGGTCAGCCTCACAAGGGGTTTGTGACACCATGGGTCACCGTGTCTACTAAGGTACGGTCAGCCTCACAAGGGGTTTGTGACACCATGGGTCACCGTGTCTACTAAGGTACGGTCAGCCTCACAAGGGGTTTGTGACACCATGGGTCACCGTGTCTACTAAGGTACGGTCAGCCTCACAAGGGGTTTGTGACACCATGGGTCACCGTGTCTACTAAGGTACGGTCAGCCTCACAAGGGGTTTGTGACACCATGGGTCACCGTGTCTACTAAGGTACGGTCAGCCTCACAAGGGGTTTGTGACACCATGGGTCACCGTGTCTACTAAGGTACGGCCAGCGTCACAAGGGGTTTGTGACACCATGGGTCACCGTGTCTACTAAGGTACGGTCAGCGTCACAAGGGGTTTGTGACACCATGGGTCACCGTGTCTACTAAGGTACGGTCAGCCTCACAAGGGGTTTGTGACACCATGGGTCACCGTGTCTACTAAGGTACGGTCAGCGTCACAAGGGGTTTGTGACACCATGGGTCACCGTGTCTACTAAGGTACGGTCAGCCTCACAAGGGGTTTGTGACACCATGGGTCACCGTGTCTACTAAGGTACGGTCAGCGTCACAAGGGGTTTGTGTCACCATGGGTCACCGTGTCTACTAAGGTACGGTCAGCGTCACAAGGGGTTTGTGACACCATGGGTCACCGTGTCTACTAAGGTACGGTCAGCCTCACAAGGGGCTTAACACCTTTGTACCGTGTTGCATTAAACGTCATGTTAAACTGCCATATGAAGTTGTCAAACGAGTGAAAACGACAAGGTACTTAGGTGTTCAGCAACTTATGAGGCTTACTGTACTATCAGGTAGTGCAACTAGTGGCTATGTGAGTTGTAAAACTTTAAAGTCTGTTTATTTATTTTTGAACTGAGAACGTCTTATAAATCGATGAACACGAAAAAGTATGACTCATTGTCTCGTTCCGCCTGAGCCGAGCGTTCGGCTTTATGACGTTATCACGTAAAATTATCGTCCGTAAACCGACTTTATAGACACGCATTTTTTTTTTATAATACTGGAATTGAATATAAAAGCAATATACCTAATTATCGAACCTGCTCACACAATTTCACAGAAGAAACGGAGAACTTCGTTCGCTTCGCTCGCTCGTTCAATAAATAAAAATAAATAAATATTTGGTGACAATCTTACACAAATCGACCTAGTCCCAAACTAAGCAAAGCTTGTACTATGGGTACCTACTAGACGACAATAAACAATAAATACGATAATAAAGAGGAATATCAAATGGATGTTCTCTCAGTTACCTACTGCGAAACTCCGAAAACCACATCGCACTGCATTTCTGCCAATGCTGAAATATCAATGTCACTCCTCGAAAAGACATTCCAAAAATCAAGCGACGGGCCGAAAAATTTGAAAATCGAATACGTCCACAGCAAACATGGCTCGACGGTTGTTCCCACAAGAAAAACGCCGGCATATGGTCGTACGTTGCTCATGCATATTCAGCGGCGCGACCCTAACGAACGGACGCCGTTACTGATACCACTGATACCGCTCATTGATACAGTGATTCGTTTGGAGGTGGGACAATTGACGTGCGCTGGTGTTTGAGACGTTGCCACTTGACTGTCTGACCAAATGGGTCAAAATCAGGAACAAAACTAGGCGTGCCTTGTAGATGAAACCATAGTCAACGATTAAGGATTTAAGAAGGTATGTTTCAATTTATGCGTCGATCTTACAAGTCGTAAGTCGCAACGGCGTTTTATATAACCTGTCCAGCGACAAAATTAAGTCTTAAAGAACCCTTATACTTTGGATGACTCCACAGGAAAAATTGAAACGAAACTCATACAAAATATTATGTCGACTCAAATATCTCAATAGGATCTTATTTGAGCTTCAAAATCAGAGATCAGTCAAGTGGCTCAGTCACTTGACTGAACCCCCGAAGAGTTCTCCTTCCTTATTAACCTTCATTATTAAACACGGACCATAATAATATGACTTTTTGTAAACAATCATTGTAACATAATAAACTGTCAATTACTAAAACGTCCACAATAGGTACATAACCATGTGCGCTCCCGTTACCAAATATTCTGCCAAAAGTAGTATTCGCTTTTATTTTCACTGTCAGACATATTTTCCGGTCATCTATATAAAATGATGATAAAATCCAACTTAAATACCGTATTGGATACGCGTGTGAAAAAATGGAATACAAAAAAAAATACAATCAATATGCTGAGATAGTTAAACAGTCAAAAAAGTTTGCACCAAAACTAAGTATAACAAATAACAACACGATAGTATGCAGTAAGAATTCTCAAGATTAATTATACATTCAAGCGTCAGTATGACGAATAAATTTGCTTCCATTAGTGTATTGAGCGTTATGTTTTTAACACTTGTAAGTGGCTAGATTTTTAAACAAGGCCGAGTCTGACCAGTGGCTTTTTAGGGTTAACCTGGGGATGGCTCTGCGTATTTTATTTTATTTTTTATCTTAATGAACCTATTTAACTTTTGGCTTAGGTACCACGAAGCATTTGGCCTGCTTGATGGTAAGGGGATACCGTACAGTAGTAGCCTATGGCCTCCCGGGATTGTAGGTAATGGAGTCACTTTCTTGTTACTGGGTATATTCGTAAATTTTTCATTTAATTTTTTTTGTTCCATTTTTATTAAATGTAGGTAATTATTTGTATATGACATTTTTTTCTTTTATTGCATGAATAAATATTTAGCTTCTTCTTTCTTACTTCCTAAATATCCCCATACAGTAAACAAATATACAACATACATTTTGATTATTTTCTATTACTAAAAGGAAAATATACACAATCACCAAACCAACCAAAACCTACCAAAACATTTTTTTTACTCTATCTACCTCAAAAGATACATTAAATTACCTAAAACAGGATGATTTGTAAATCACCAGCATTATTTTGCCTTGAATATTGTTACTCGCAGCGCCATCTATCGCCGGATAGCGACACTAAATACATAGATAATGTTAAATTAACAAAAGTTTAATGTATTCTCGTAAATTACTAGTCTTTGAAAGACAACACCTTCAAAAAGTTTCAAAATGGAAGAATACCTAGTTTTATTTAATCCATTTATTTTACGTAGGTATTTTGGTTTCAGCAGCAGACATTGTAACCAAATATTTGTTTACATAATTGTATATTTGCAAATAATCAAGTGACTATCTTTGGAGTTTAATTTTTTAATTTGCTTATTAATAGTTAATTTATTACATAATTAGAGTCAATCAGTAGAAACGTATTTTGGGGTTGGGCGTCTGAATATTAGTATATCATTGACGCAAAGTTTTTGTATAAACGACATCTTATTATTACATTTGTCATTTTGTTTAACTTACACATGTTAACCCACGTATGAATAGAAATCCCTTCCTCTTCGCTATACATTTTTGAGTAAAGTACGATAAAATATTATTCTCAAAGAAATAGCCTTATTAGGTACTTAAAAGGCTCCGCTTGACACACACTAGAATCCTACAAGTAAAATAGTTACAGACTAATTATCTGCGTATGTTAAAGTGGCATAATACGGTATTTGATATTGACAACCGTAAATATAAATCTAGACGTGACTATCAGTCAAATACCGTGTTTCGCTGGATTACACCCACATAATATATTTTTACATTTATTTTTATTAGAAGACCCAACAGCTTTTTAACATACAATACCTATAGGCTTATGTACCGCTACGCGTGATTGGGAATGGACGAAAAGTTTAGAAGTGCCTAATAATTTTGTTGGTGATAGGAATAACCTTCCTTAGCACCAGAAAAAACTAGGTGACTTTTCAGTTACGTCAATTATTTTTGAAAAATATAAACAGTTTCCTCACTTACGTTTTGGGTTTAGGACGGCGAATAAAAAACACTTTGCTTGATCCTTGGTAAACTGAAACTGTTGTCATTACCATATTTATAATATTTTTTTTGTAATTTGAGACGGATCAAGCAAAGTGTTTTATTCTCCGTCCTAATGTAAGTGAGGAAACTGTTTATATTTTTCTAAAATAATTGACGCAGCTGAAAAGTATGCAACTTTTTTTTGGTGCTAAGGAAGGTTATTCCTATCACCAAAAAAAGAATCAGGCACTTCTAAAATTTTCATCCGCAAACACAGGCGTTTGAAGCGGCCGTCGCTCCAATCTAAAACCAAGTTCGTTGAGCATTTCTAATACTTTTCCTTCCTAAATTAAAACCTAGACCGCGGAACTGACCATCTGGCCCCAAACGTCCGTTGGAAAGCGAAAAAATTAAAAAAAAGAACGGTTCGGACCGCGACCCGTCTAATATTATGCCTCCGCTCACTGGTTATGAAATGAATGCAAATATATGCGTATGCGTCGGGTGCGTGGCAGCAACACACGGGGACCTAACGGCCTAAAACGTACCTTTAGTAAGTAGATAAATGTGTCAGGACGCGAGTTATAGAAACAGGTAATACCGAGAACTAAATAAATAAAAAGAAGAGACAACGTAAATATGTATATCTTGAATGCTTCTCGTGGTGCTGAACTGTATTTGTCCCTTAAGCTTTTAATGACATCAAACATTAGAGATGAAAATCATAGTACTTACTATCAGGCAGGATATGTGGTACCTAGGTACTTACAGTAGAAATGCCACAAAAGTCAAGCAGGATAGTGCTGCCATAATGTAAACTATATAGAAGCCTTCAGCATCAATCGGAATGGTTTGAAAATTAATCACTGAAATTGACTTTGATTTCCATTTTGTCGAAAGTAGCTACCATGACAAGATTCAAACGATCGACCTGAACAATTAATCTGAAGAGGTATTTCTGGTGATGTTTTTAAAAAGTCGACATACACTGTGATAATATTACATTATGGGGCGTGACGATTAATACTAGTATGCGTAGATTTTGATGATGGAAAGTGAATAATAATACCTACTACATATCTAATTAGAGATAACATTAAGTATTAAATCCGCCATGTGTACGATAAGCTATTCTTTTTTGAATATAATAATGGCCAACCTTACCTTCGGTAACATGGGTGTGAACACGTTCTCGAGTTAACACCCAAGTTACCGAAGGTAACATACTGGTAACATTATAGCCCTGTGCATGGGGTAACATACTGGTAACATTATAGCCCTGTGCATGGGGACAAACCCCTCCTTCAAGAAACGCACACACCGTGAAAAGCAGCTGATAACCAAAAAAGGTAAGGCTTAAGGGCTTCAAAACCCCCCTTTGTCTCCCAGGTAAAAAAATATATTTTTCCAAGCATATTGACATTGTCGTTTTTTGTGATTTCAAGCCTAATTAATTAGCTGTCTACTTTGACATTATTGGATGTAATTAAATGGTAAGATGTATTTATTTTACGGAGCCACTCATGTATTTTATAGTTGTTACCTGATTATATTCAGACTTAACAATATTTACGCAATGGGGCTGGCAACTGTCAAACTGACAGCACCAATAATGCTCCTTAAAAAGCTAAATTTGTATGGCGGGAAGTAGTTTTTATTTATTTTTGGGAAACTGACTTTATGTTTCGTCCCGAATTGCTCCGAAGTCGGAATCCACCGTTTCCCGAAAATGGCTTAAAATAAAAGGCTATGGATTAAAGCTATGGGAAAGATTTTTGCCTGAGTTATATATGGTTTCCATACAAGTTAGGGACCATCGATCCTCTGTCTCTGTCTCTAATTGTATGTATGTATATTAATACAGTGTGTAACAGGTGCAAAAATATGTCTGGGTTACACTACACCGGTTGTCAGAATTCGCCGGTCTACAACGCCATTACTTTGGTAATGTCAAATGTTAAAAATCGTCTGACGCCTGAATAAACAATTGCCTATTTGCATTGCTGTTAGTTTTTATAAGTTTGCTTCTTAACCTTGACGTAGGTATTCATTTAATGTAACTGGCAATAAATCTCCCGCTATGCGTGCGCAGCCATTGTACATTTTACTATGTTATATGTGTGTTTTAATTGCCACGATTTCACATTAGATGATATATTACTACTTTTACGACATTTATATGATTTTAATAGCCCGAGATTCATGGCATTTTATTAAGTCTAATTACTTTCATGCATCAAAATTTATAAATGATCGCGTTCTGATAAATCCATATAAATCCTTATTTTAATTTATTGCTTAGGTGCATGCCGCTACTTTATGCTTCGATACCGATCTTTGGATTGTCCTCCAGTGTATAAAGCTAGCAAGATTATAGATACTATTAGTTTGGCTATCGGCCGATAGATGTCGCTAATATACCTTGATAGGAAATTATGGAACAGGAATCAGCATTAGAAACTCGTAGCGGTGTTGTAGTTGATTATGTACCTGAGGAAAGGGAATTTATTTTGAATAAGTATTTTTCTAATCCAACCGAACACGGCGTCGCGGTTGACCTCGTCGGAGATGGCGAGACGAGCTTGAGGTATTTGTTGGAGACTGCCCTGCCCAGTATAGGGATACGTGGAAGGAAAAGAGGGAGGCTTTTACCCAGCAGTGGGACACTTAAGGCTATTAAATAATAATAAATAATATATTTCTAATAAAATAAATTATATTAATAGTTTTGATGCCTCTTAATAGGTAGTCATGATTATGTCGCCAATTAAAGCAAGCGTACAATGATTTCGATTAAAAAGGGATTCAAATCGGTTCATCCGTTTGAAAACTACGATGATACCGACAGATACACATATTTAACTTACAACCTTCGTTCATGTCGCGGTTTAAAAATAATATATTCTTTAAAATTACGTAGATTTAATCATGTAAACAGCAAAATAGTGTACTTATGCCACAAGTAACGCTCAATGAAAACCATAATTTGAAAAGATTTGGTTATAGGAACTTCAATTTACGGTAGAAAAAGCATATATCATCGCGACGTACTTACTTATTAAATTCGACCGCATACATTGTATCAAACTGCCGAAGGTCTTTATGTAGATTCAAAAGACTATGAGATAACTATGTTCCCGTACATTTGAATGAAAAGTAGGTATGTAAATATTACCAAGTGTTATTACCACCTCTACTGACTACAAACGGAGGGGGTTGCAGCAAATACAGAGTAAAATATGATGATTGCACTGCTACCATTTCTACCGCACTCATTTACAACTTTTACGCTCTTGAAGATTAATTTCGCAGGAGTATATTCTGCTTGTTATCATGAGTCAGCTTTCTCAATTCAATATCATAATTTGTTCTATTTGTATTTAAGTTTGTACAAAAAGCAGTGCTCACCTCATTAGGCTTCCGTCTTCATAAAATCCGTTTTAACTTCAAATAAACAAAGTTAAATCAAATCCGAAAACTTAATTAAAAAGATTATTTATAAACATTCTGCCTTTATTCAAATGGACGGTATCTATTTCCGCGCGGAACTTTTTCATCCGAATATTTTACGTCAAGAAAATTAATAAATGGGAAATTAAACAAGCCACGGGAATCGGACGAACAGACGGGCAACTTTTAAAAAATACCTTATAATATATTCAAAATTAAAACAAACGTCAGCCTGTCAATTTAAACTCCATAGAGTTTGGGATGCGGATTTAAAAGTGAAAAAAGATACTTGTAGCAATTCGTTTTTTTGTATTTTGGTAGTGTTGGTAAAAAATCTGATTATAAGTCTATTAATTTAAAATTATCTTTAAATTTAATGTAGGTACTTATTTGTCGAGTCAGCTACGGATGCTACAAAAACTAGGTAAGTATGCATATTTTGTAATTTAAAATACTTGTACTTAGGTATAGTCACCCGGCCCCGTAACATGGACCTATCACTTATCACGTGATAAGTGATAGGATAAGCGCGTCGTCTCATTCTATCGAACGGTGTCAGCCAGGGACGGCAGCTCTATCCTATCACTTATCGCGTGATAAGGCCATCCATGCTACGGGGCCTGCATAGGATTTTGTATGCAGGGGGTTACTTCAAATATATGGTTACTTACATTTTCCGACTGATAGCAGAACAAGGTGCAAATGTATAAACAAATATTTAAATTTTCAAAAAGAGTTTACTGCATGCCTATTACTTACACTGAAATTTTAAAGGCTTTTGACCACAGGAATATTACCGATTTTTTGTCAATTATAAGTATTATAACGTACCTAATATAAAATATTATTATTTTTGTCCATTTTTACTTACCTAATTGTTTTCCATCACATTAATTACCTTGACATCACTACATAGTATAAAACAAAGTCGCTTCCTGCTGTCTGTCTGTCCCTACGTATGCTTAGATCTTTAAAACAGGTTTTGACGCGGTTTTTTTAAATAGATAGAGTGATTCAAGAGGAAGGTTTATTTGTGTATAATACATATATATTTAGTACCTATCCACATTGCAACCGTGCGAAGCCGGGGCGGGTCGCTAGTTTAATAAATAATAATACAATAAAGCGCCATTATCATTAAGCGACATTCCACTACTGGACGTAGGCCCATAATGAAGCATGGTTATATTAGAATAAATATGCACTTAAAACTTACTCATTTATTACAATTACTCAATGCGTTATTCATATACACTAGATATTTATTTTCCGAATTGTAACCTCGGACGTAAACAAGGCCAGCAACTTAGTCCGTCTACTTGCCGAGAGAGGTCGCTGGCATTAGCATAGCAAAGCCCCTCAATTAGCGACGCCTTTGATTTCGTGTTACGAAGCTTTTTTTGCAAATCTTCTTAATTTACCTTCGGTGTTGCCAGTTGTGGAATATTTACAAGTGGAAATATTTTATAAGGTGTTTTGAAGTAGGTGGGTATTATTAATACTGTATACTTACTAGCGTAGGTATAATGTATTTAATTTTGATTGATGTATGATGTTTAAAACTAGTGCTTATGCCAAATCTTGGGATTAGGTGTCAAAGCGGACCCCGGGCTCCTTTAGGGGCACAACCGGGAATAATAACGCTAGGAGGATGGATGGATGTATGATGTTGGATTTTTTTATAAAACGCTATTTGTTTTCATGTTGATATTGAGAACCTTTAAGAATATTAGTATTTTACTGCAAATTAATCTACATAAATATTTTGTTCAATTATATTTACGCATTTAGTACTAAAATTTTAAGGACCCAACGTCAAACACAAATAAAAATAAAACAAAATAACGATTCGATTCTCAAAAACTGTCTAAATTAAACGGTATGAGTTATAATTAGACTATTTTAGAATATTCCCAAAGAAAACTTACAAGCAAAACATTGTGGTGCAATTGTTCCGTCTTGGGCTTGGCCCAACCCCATCCGTTTGAGGTGGCAACACTTTCCAAGTATTTAAATTGGGCGGCTTTTTGTGAGTAACGTAATGCAAATGCGGACATTAGCGCTTACAGATAAGAATTGGGATTAACCGACTTATTGTGGAGACAGCGGGATCCTAGAGCATTGGCACAAGTCACGGAAAACTAGCGAGTATAGGTAGTCTCTTGGGCTGGGTTGGATGGGACCGGCCATTGTGGCACTCTTTGGGGGAGGCCTATGTCGAGCAGTGGTCGTCTTTCGGCTAATATGATGATGATGAGGATGGGTTGCACCCACAGATGTTTGAATATAAAGAGATCGGACATGCCGGCCGATTTGTATTGAGTACGCCTCTCGCAAGTTCATTAACCCACACAAAGCACAAGTAATTGACAAGACAACCCACGCACACATCTAAAGCACACACATTTGTATACCTACGCTCTTATTGGACAATACACGGGCATCATATCGGGCATTTTGGAACGAAACGTAATATTATTCTCTGCTCGCAGCACGCGTGCACACTCGGTAACAACGGACGGTGAACTAGCGGCAGAGTATGCCCATTGAGCTAACAACTGCGACGCGGCCGCCGGCGGCTTGTCATCTCTCTAGTATTCTATGCACTGAGGTTGGACCAAGCCTCCCCCGGCGTGTCCCTGCGGAACGCGCCGGCGGCTTGTCATCTCTCTAGTATTCTATGCACTGAGGTTGGACCAAGCCTCCCCCGGCGTGTCCCTGCGGAACGCGCCGGCGGCTTGTCATCTCTCTAGTATTCTATGCACTGAGGTTGGACCAAGCCTCCCCCGGCGTGTCCCTGCGGAACGCGCCGGCGGCTTGTCATCTCTCTAGTATTCTATGCACTGAGGTTGGACCAAGCCTCCCCCGGCGTGTCCCTGCGGAACGCGCCGGCGGCTTGTCATCTCTCTAGTATTCTATGCACTGAGGTTGGACCAAGCCTCCCCCGGCGTGTCCCTGCGGAACTCGCCGGCGGCTTGTCATCTCTCTAGTATTCTATGCACTGAGGTTGGACCAAGCCTCCCCCGGCGTGTCCCTGCGGAACGCGCCGGCGGCTTGTCATCTCTCTAGTATTCTATGCACTGAGGTTGGACCAAGCCTCCCCCGGCGTGTCCCTGCGGAACGCGCCGGCGGCTTGTCATCTCTCTAGTATTCTATGCACTGAGGTTGGACCAAGCCTCCCCCGGCGTGTCCCTGCGGAACGCGCCGGCGGCTTGTCATCTCTCTAGTATTCTATGCACTGAGGTTGGACCAAGCCTCCCCCGGCGTGTCCCTGCGGAACGCGCCGGCGGCTTGTCATCTCTCTAGTATTCTATGCACTGAGGTTGGACCAAGCCTCCCCCGGCGTGTCCCTGCGGAACGCGCCGGCGGCTTGTCATCTCTCTAGTATTCTATGCACTGAGGTTGGACCAAGCCTCCCCCGGCGTGTCCCTGTGGAACGCGCCGGCGGCTTGTCATCTCTCTAGTATTCTATGCACTGAGGTTGGACCAAGCCTCCCCCGGCGTGTCCCTGCGGAACGCGCCGGCGGCTTGTCATCTCTCTAGTATTCTATGCACTGAGGTTGGACCAAGCCTCCCCCGGCGTGTCCCTGCGGAACGCGCCGGCGGCTTGTCATCTCTCTAGTATTCTATGCACTGAGGTTGGACCAAGCCTCCCCCGGCGTGTCCCTGCGGAACGCGCCGGCGGCTTGTCATCTCTCTAGTATTCTATGCACTGAGGTTGGACCAAGCCTCCCCCGGCGTGTCCCTGCGGAACGCGCCGGCGGCTTGTCATCTCTCTAGTATTCTATGCACTGAGGTTGGACCAAGCCTCCCCCGGCGTGTCCCTGCGGAACGCGCCGGCGGCTTGTCATCTCTCTAGTATTCTATGCACTGAGGTTGGACCAAGCCTCCCCCGGCGTGTCCCTGCGGAACGCGCCGGCGGCTTGTCATCTCTCTAGTATTCTATGCACTGAGGTTGGACCAAGCCTCCCCCGGCGTGTCCCTGCGGAACGCGCCGGCGGCTTGTCATCTCTCTAGTATTCTATGCACTGAGGTTGGACCAAGCCTCCCCCGGCGTGTCCCTGCGGAACGCGCCGGCGGCTTGTCATCTCTCTAGTATTCTATGCACTGAGGTTGGACCAAGCCTCCCCCGGCGTGTCCCTGCGGAACGCGCCGGCGGCTTGTCATCTCTCTAGTATTCTATGCACTGAGGTTGGACCAAGCCTCCCCCGGCGTGTCCCTGCGGAACGCGCCGGCGGCTTGTCATCTCTCTAGTATTCTATGCACTGAGGTTGGACCAAGCCTCCCCCGGCGTGTCCCTGCGGAACGCGCCGGCGGCTTGTCATCTCTCTAGTATTCTATGCACTGAGGTTGGACCAAGCCTCCCCCGGCGTGTCCCTGCGGAACGCGCCGGCGGCTTGTCATCTCTCTAGTATTCTATGCACTGAGGTTGGACCAAGCCTCCCCCGGCGTGTCCCTGCGGAACGCGCCGGCGGCTTGTCATCTCTCTAGTATTCTATGCACTGAGGTTGGACCAAGCCTCCCCCGGCGTGTCCCTGCGGAACGCGCCGGCGGCTTGTCATCTCTCTAGTATTCTATGCACTGAGGTTGGACCAAGCCTCCCCCGGCGTGTCCCTGCGGAACGCGCCGGCGGCTTGTCATCTCTCTAGTATTCTATGCACTGAGGTTGGACCAAGCCTCCCCCGGCGTGTCCCTGCGGAACGCGCCGGCGTCCATGCATGTACATAGTGGAGTAGGTATATCTCCAAAAAAGTATCATCATCATCATCATATCAGCCGAAAAACTTTTCCAAACTTTCCATACATTCAGATTTTACTAAAAATGAAATTCTTGACAGAAACTCTTGTCTATTTATATTAATATATTTCAAATGTTGGATATGGTAGTCATCTAATATTTTTCTACCTCTTCCTCTTCCAACTTCCGCCATCACCCGATAGGGTGGCGATCGAGCGCGTATGTTAATCGAGGAGTAATTAGTTGCAGATACTTCGCAACTTCTGCCGCGATAGTAAATGTTGCCGACACCGGGACAGGGGTAATTTACTATGTTACATTATCTTTCAACTTTATGTTGCACTAGCTGTCCGCGCGGCTTCGCCTGCGTATTGAAAAGAATAAAGGCAAATCCGCGGGATATAATATAGCATTTGTCTTTTGAAAAAGTTCATTCTGTAGGTACACAGGTGAAATATTTTTTGAAATCGGATCCGTAAATAGGTAACCTACAAATCTACAATCTCACATATCTACTTTCTTCTTTATTATATTAGTAAAAGGTAGGTTTCACACCTTAAAATTAAAGACATGGATAATTTATATTCTGATCTAGTTTTTAGGGTTCCGTACTAACTCAAAGAGTAAAACGGGACCCTATTACTAAGACTCCGCTGTCCGTCTGTCTGTCTGTCTGTCTGTCACCAGGCTGTATCTCACTGATACCGTGATAGTTCCAGTTGAAATTTGCACAGATGATGTATTTATGTTGCCGCTATAACAACAAATACTAAAAACAGAATAAAATAAATATTTTTCTAGATAATGGCACGGAGCCCTTCGTGCGCGAGTCCGACTCGCACTTGGCCGGTTTTTAATAAATACCATTTGAAAAAATTCGTAAAATTGAACGTGAACGAAGTTCTGTGCTTCAGCTTGGGCCGGGTTGTAGGTATATGTCTGGAGGTTCCGCTGTCCCGCTGTTCTCCTCCACATATCGCATTTCTCAACCAATTCTCGTGAAATTGTGTGAGCAGATTCGTAAATATTTTTTTTTTATCTATTCACTATTTTGAAAAAAAAACTTGAATAAACAGACAAGATGGCTTTCGAAGTAGAGGCAGACCGAAAAGGCGATGGCGGGACGACCTTGACACATTTTGTACATCGAGACAAGTGGCGGAAAAAAGGGGAGGCCTTTGCCCAGCAGTGGGACACAATATAGGCTATTAAAAAAAAAAAATAGAGAGGCTTGTGAGTTCTACAGCTCACAGAGCCACTAGTGATCGAACCTGCCCACAAAATTACAAGAGAATCGGTAGAGAAAAGTGATCTGTAAAGGAGAACAACTGGAGCCAGACAGCGGGACAGCAGGTCATCCGGACATACGAAAGAATTTTGGGCCAAGCTGAACGTCGTGCGCTTCGACCGCTCGTTCAATAAATATACCTAAAAAATAATGACTAATGCTCCAGTGTTGATGTAGTTGTTTTTTTTTCCTGTTTGGCCTGCATTGTATAAATATTGTTTCAAAAAACAATTCCAATACTACCACACGTCCCAAAACTGAAATCCCAAGGCATTATTATCAATAGCGTTATAAAATAAAGGATGGCGATAACAATAAAACATAACGGGCATCTCGGACATAACTCCCTGGCCGGTCCAGGGGTGCATAATAACATCCCCTCTTAATTTGCGAAGACCGATCGGGTAATTTATCAAGTATTGACTTCCTGTAAGTGGATTAGTGGTTTATTTGTTTGTGTAATGGGTATTACTATACTACTTATTAAGCACTGTCAAAGTCATTCCGGTCGTGTTAAATGAAGTTTACGGTTTAGAAATGGTTGCAAAAGTATGTTCTAGAAATATCTATAGAAGAAGTGACGGGCAAAAGATGTGAGTTTTAAATATGTTTGTCTTTTTCTTTCGAGGGTATGGTTAAAAACTACTAAGACATCCCACAATCCACAACATGTAAAAAAATATTATGACACAAGTAGATTTTTTGTATTTTAACGTTGCTTAGCAACCCAGGTTCAGTATAACATTTTTTTTTGTAAACAAATACCTACCCAATTCTATCAGCAATATAAAAACACAGCTTCTGCAAAGTTCTCAAACTGACCGTTTCCATCTCATTGAGGCCGCCAGCAAGCTCCCCTTCCACTTTAATAAATACATCGAAACAAAAATATTGAAAAGCGATAGCTTCACCCTCGTCTTTTGACGTGTAAATACTGTTTTTTTATTTATACCTACCCTCGCCCACCGGCCGTTTGATATGTTTTTTTTGGACATCAAATTTTCCACCGTTAGTCAAAGAGATTACAACGCTTCAACGGAGCTATGTTTTATTTACCTACACAAAATAAACGCACAAATTGCCTGTTTTACCGAAAGGTATAAAACCGAAACACTGCTTTTATCAAGCCATTCTTTCTCCTAATCTTCTCGGTTCTTGCCAAATTCTCATAAGAAAATGCTGGGGAATAAAGCGAGGTTCATTACGGCGGGTCATCAGTATGCATAATGAATGAGATGCGCGCCATCTAGCGAGGAGCGGCGGAACTAGCGAGATAATTGTGCGGCAACATTGTAACAGATTGATTGATGGCAGCGCTGCGGTGTACCGGTGCCTAAATAATTCATGTTATTGATTTGTTTTCTCGTTTTCTTATTGTTTATTTAATTATGTTGATTTTTACTAACACATCTTTACTGTAAAACTCTTCCAAGTAACCACACTTGAGAGTTATATAGGTACTTCTATATATGGCCCTTTTCATAGCGAATAACAAACAAAAGACATAAAACACGAAAGATTGCAACTTCTAACAATTACCTTCGCAGACATCGCATTAAAATACCTTCAACAGAAACCAAACCTTACCTTAACGTCTTTAAGTTGGTAATTGTTTGAATCTTAAGTAAATAAGGGTACATAAGGGACAATAACGCTCCCGTAAGATGTCGCCAGTGTCGATTTATCACGGTAAGTTATGACAAGTGGCCGTCGGCACCAGACGGGGCGGGTGACTTGTTACTGAAGGCTTTTAGTTACGGCAGGGAATCTTTCATGCAGATGTTGAATGAGTGGGTAAGAAAGAAAGGTCCTCTTAACAATAGTTATAGTTTGAGCTAGCTACATACAAAAGTTTAAAAAATATATTTTTCTTTATCTTTTGCCTTAAGTTTTAATTTCCCATTTATATTTTTGTTCTGACACCGTATATATTTTCATCATATCAGCCGAAAGACGTCCACTGCTGGACATAGGCCTCCCCCAAAGAGTGCCAAAATGACCGGTCGCGGGAGTCCGCTGGATGCGGGTGGCGCACAGGATATATTTTACTACCTATCGTTATAAACCATTTTTTTTTATTTTTTTTAAGAGGTGAAAATGCTTTACGCATACCACCAGGGTGCGGGGACATACAATATTTTAATGGATTACATCCGATAATTTTTAAAGCCCTGAAAACTTAACGGTTTCATCGTTTGGAATATGAAACCTGTGATACTCGTAAAAGAAAATTAGTTCGCCCATATTAAGGTAAGTACCTAATACTTTGATGTGTTGCTGTGCCCAAAAGGGTATCATTATTTAGACCTACGTCATGACACTAAGTATCTAACTGTGTCCCCCTTACATCCCCATGCTAATAAGGCGCAGGGCACAGTTTTTGCCCTCTGCCCCCTATTCAAATGTGCTCAGAATAAGTAGTTTGACACACTAACGCGAGGTGGAGACAAGTGGGGCACGTTGCTCAGGGAAAAATATTAAAAAAATATTTTTATGGAAACTATATTTTGTTGAAGGGTCGTAACATCGACTAAAAGGCCAATTTTGTGAAACATTTCGTCACTGGAAATCCCTAGTTCTTTGACAGATCTGTCAAAAAAGGAAAATATTACATAATTATTAGTGCATGATATCATAGAGATGTACCAATATTCTTTGATGTCAAGAGATATCTAAAATATCAGAAAATTGGACGTATGTTTTTATTTTCGAAAACATTTTACGTTTGACACTTGACATTTTCCGTTTAACCTATCATATAATGTTAATTATACAAAAAAGCAATGAAAATCAGTATTTAAGTAGCAATACATTATAAAGCTGTAAAAGTGCCTAGTTTTAAATTGCTAAAATTGTTTCCTCTCCGGTAGTTTTAATTTTAGCTGTAGCGACCAAAAACAAAAATAAAGGAAAGAACCACCAGGAAAAAGCTGGAATCTAAATGCAGGACTTGACATAAAACTTGAGCCAACCGCGAGCTTTCAACGCGAGCAAATAAAGCTCGCGGGTGGATTCTGGTTTCAGCAAATATTTTCAGACGACTTATCATGGTCACAAATACAAAGCACATCATTTAGAACTGAAGATATATTTTTAAACTAAAACGAATCAATAATAACAAGTTCGTCTTCACATTATACCAAATCGTTAAGGTTTATTTTAGTGCTGAAGAGTTCGATTCGAATTTAACTCAAACTTAATCGAATTTAGCTACATGCTAGAGTAAACGAGAACGAACCAGCCCACGTTTATAATCTAATACTATGGTACATACGCGTTCTGGGAGTTTCTCCAACTGAACTCATCATGCGTTCTCATTCTAACATTAGGCTTGACGAGGTTGGAAATAAGCGGGCGACAAATATAAAATTAACTAAATTAGAGACAAGGCAGAGTGGAACGACATTTCACTCATATTTGGAGTAGCCCTTATTGATTGAAGATTTGCTGTCAACATTGAGTGACACATTTTGCAGGTCCCTCTTAAAACGACGCGTCCCTGGGAGCTCTGACGATTTTACCTATCACCAGGAACACAACATACCCACAGTTGTGGTGTTATTATGACTGCGATTTCACCAGTTGGCCCGAAGGATGACCAGCGCTGGCCAATTGGGTAGGTCTTTTCATGGCACTTATATTAGATTTAGTTTCTTTTAAATTTCCTGCGATTTTTGTGCTGTGAATAAATGTTTTATTCTTTTTTTTTCTTTAGTTTCTGTAATGTGAAGGTTCAGACTAACCCTGTTAGACTCCACATAGGGTGTGCTGAGGTTTTTATGGAACCTTGCGTCAGAGACAATGGGACAGAGACGTGAGAGACAATAGGATAGAACAAATGCGAATCACTCTACATTCTGTAATTCTATCAAATCACCAAAAAGGTCAAATAACAGACTTTCCTAATAAAATGCCCACACAGCAAAGGTCCTTTAACAGCCACCACAAGAGTGACCATCTCCGAGATTACTTTTATCCGGACAGAATCAACTGAATAGGGTGCCCAAGCTGCGGTTGCTTTAATGAGACTCGGTTTTTCATGATTATTCATGCCTCTTGAACGGGCGAAACCCTAACGTTAAAGCTTTGTATTTGGCGAATTGGAGTGATTTTTGTATTTATTGTGCGGATTTTTTTCTAAGAAAATAAAGTATCACCGGAATGGGTATGACTTAATTTATGCTTCCATCTATGCCATTTAAAACCTCCTCTAGCTGGTAGCTGGCGGCAATGTGTGAAGCCATTCGAGGCCATATGAGCCATATGAGGTGTTAATACGAAATTAATGTTACAGTAATGAGTTCTATGATAGCAACTGTAGCTGAAAAGATTTAGGGAATCCTTCTTTTAAAATCGCTACTTTGTAGACTTCTTGATTGATCGGTTTATATTTACAATAAAATGTGCGTTTTTACATTTTAACTGTTTTATAAAAACATGCCCATCATTACCAAACCCCTAATGCTTCCACAAATTCAAACAAAAACACTCATTTGTAAGTGCTCTGATACGGGTCTCCCATATTTTCCCGTGGCACCTGCCAGGGTTATGAGATGAGATGCGGTGACCCCGGTACTGCCTGCTATTATGATTACGTGGTATTTACGTGGTAATGGGGAATGGATGAAAATTTTAGAAGTGCCTGATTTTTCTTTTGGTGTTAGGAATAACCTTCCTAAACACCAGAAAAAAATTGCAGACTTTTCAGGTGCGTCAATTATTTTTGAAAAATATAAACAGTTTCCTGTTTCCAGTTGGGTTTAGGACGGCGAATGAGTCATTTTCCTTGATTTGTCTCATATTACAAAAAATATCTTAAAAATCCGTGGTAAACTGACACTGGCAATGATATTGACAGCTGCAGCAGCTATATTTGTCATTGCCAGGGTTAGATATTTAAAATATTTTTTGTAATATGAGACGAATCAAAGAAAGTTTCTCATTCGCCGTCCTAAACCCAAAACGTAAGTGAGGAAACTGTTTATATTTTTCAAAAATAATTGACGCACCTGAAAAGTCTGCATTTTTTTTCTGGTGTTTAGGAAGGTTATTCCTAACACCAAAAAAAAAATCAGGCACTTCTAAAATTTTCATCCATTCCCCATTACGTGGTAATTACGTGGTAGCCGCATAACTAGACTAATTATTTTGACATAAAAAAAAATATAAACGGCGTATGTAAGATAAGCACGTATTGTTGACGTACATCAAAATTAACTTGACAAATCTATGTCATATTTCAGGACTTGATTCCGGATCGAAATAGTATTTAGACGCCCGCTTCAACTCGCGCGTAACCTATATGTCAGAGCGTGACGCACTGACAATTCGATACATAACATCATCAGCCTAGTATCGTGCCACAGCTAAGCACAGGCCATTTCATAGTTGGCAGGAGGTAACACGTTGGCTCAAACTTCACATACACGCCTTTTGATTTTCTTCGTAAAATTATTCCAATTTTGGAATTATTCCTGTTCCTGTCGCTTTCACTGGCGGACACAAAAGATTTGATTTATTATCGGAATCGAACTCACCACGTATGTTCGGTGAATAAACTTAATGTATATCCTTGTAAATTTTAATCTTCTCATTGAGTAGGTGTACCCCACCCCAGGCTATCCGACATGCATAACACAAATAAGACAAATAATAGGTATAGCCGCACGACGCACGTCTCATCTTCAATAAGTAAGTATACCCTGCGGTCTCTGTTTTTCCGGCCAGGGTAATGAGATGCGGTGACCCCGGGACTCCGCCATTACCGGGATTGCGTGGTCACCGTGCAGACTAATTAATTTGACGTGCGCTGGAGTGGAAGACGTTTGCTTTTATTGTTATTTTGTGTTTATTGTTTTGGGGAAGTGAATTGTGATACACATTTTATTTGCGGAAAATACGCGATTCCTAGTATGTATCTGGCAGTTGTTTTGTGACTATGTTGTTGTTCACAAACACTAGCGTTATAAATTCTAACACAGGTCCGATTAATTGACAACGCTATTATAATTATATTGTTGGCTCCTGCCAGATGTACAGATGAAGGACTCATCTTCCTCCAAGTGACAAACTCAAAGGCCAAATAATGTATGCCATACGATTAAATAAAAAATCTTCCTCCAAGTTCCACTCAATCATGAAACGCGATAAACAGAAGCTGATGGGAGCAAATCATACACTTCAAGTAGTGAATCACCCAGTCATGACCACCATACTCAACCGTGAGGGGACAACCGCACTGAGAATCTTGGAAATAATGCTTGTTCACAGTTACTTATCAGTGGCGGCGTGTGAAAATTTTCGATGGACGTCCCGGAACATTAAAGTTATGAATCTTATGAAAGAATATAGAGTACATAACTATAGGCTTGCCTAAAAATAAATTCTGGACAAGCCGGTGGGTGGGGTCTATCTGCCAACACAGCGAATCCTCAAGTGAATAAAGGGTCGGCAGCGCGCTTGTGATTCCTCTAGAGTCACAAGTGTCCATAAGCTACGGTACCAGCTTAACATCAGGCCGTTTGCCAGGCTTGTTTGCCACCGACGATGTATAAAAACAAAAAAATGAGACAAGCCGGTGGGAAAGGGCTTGTACTCGTATGAGCCTGTAGCCATTATTTTGAACCAATTTTCGTGCTTGTGATTCCCCTGGAATCGGAAGCGCCCATATATACTAACGGTGTATGTTATCAAGCAGGTCGCATGTACATGTTTGACATCACAAAAAAAAAAAACATTAGTCGCGCAATTTACCGGTAAGTAGTATACTCGCTCCTGAATCTAATTTCATTTGTCACTCACGTTCTAGCAACGAAAATTGCTTCAACAAAATGTTACCGTGCAACATCATTTCCAACTTCAATTTATTTTCCAGCGCAGAAATTTCATCAAAAAACTTAGCCAATTTATATAAGCTACGCTCCTAAATAACTGACCAAGTATATAGCGAGGAAATTCCCTTGGTGGAAGCAAATCAGAAAACAGTCTGATACATAGCGGGTATATAGGAGTACATAAGGCTTATGTACGCGGGGAAATAGGTCTCGCCCGGACTTGGACGAGGTTTTACGTGCGTTAGGGTTGTCACTGCTAAAGTTTTCTTGAGTTTTATCTTTGTTTTGAGAATTGTGTGACTGTCTTAATTAATTGTTGATAATTTTAATGCGAGTGCTTACAGGTGAGGAAACGTTTTAGTTACCGTAAAACTACACAACTATGGTCCAGATCACCCAATTAATTCATTTTATTATTTGTACCATAAGGTCCAAATCAAGTTTCTTATTACTTGCTCATTTTCATGAATGAACTTAAAGACAGGCAATATACTTAATAACACAAGTTTAAATAAAAACGTATAAATAACTAATACGAAATTGGTATTGATAGAAACGAATGAGTTTACTTTTGGACCATAGTTGGGGTAGTGGACTATAGTTATGTAGTTTTACGGTACCAGTACGAAAGAAAGTGGTACTTACGGTGATTTGAAAGAAAGAAAGAAAAGAAGTATGTAAGGACTGCACCGATTGAATATAAAGAATCCTCAAGCAGAAGCGTCTGCTTTCATTATACTTTTCATGTATATTTGTCTGAGTTAGATCTTTGTAGATTGATAAAACCAGCCAAGTGCGAGTCGGACTCGCGCACGAAGGGTTCCGTGCCATTATCAATAAAAATATTTATTTTATTTGTTGTTATAGCGGCAACAGAAATACATCATCTGTGAAAATGTCAACTGGAACTATCACGGTATCAGTGAGATACAGCCTGGTGACAGACAGACGGACGGACGGACGGAGTCTTAGTAGGGTCCTGTTTTACTCTTTGAGTACGGAACCCTAAAAAGTAGTATACTAACCTTAATAAACTTTTTAAAAGATCGATTGTTAGGACATATTAACTGTCAATGTCCACCACAAAAATTACAGTTGATAAGTTACCCAATGGGGAATGGATGAAAATTTTAGAAATGCCTGATTATTTTTTTTGGTGATAGGAATAACCTTCCTTAGCACCAGAAAAAAGTTGCAGACTTGTCAGCTGCGTCAATTATTTTTGAAAAATATAAACAGTTTCCTCACTTACGTTTTGTGGTTAGGACGGCGAATGAGACACTTTCCTTGATCCGTCTTATATTACAAAAAATATTTTAAATATCTGACCCTGGCAACGACCAATATAGCTGCTGCAGCTGTCAATATCATTGCCAGTGTCAGTTTACCATTGATTTTTATGATATTTTTATGTAATATGAGACGGATCAAGGAAATTGTCTCATTCGCCGTCCTAACCACAAAACGTAAGTGAGGAAACTGTTTATATTTTTTTAAAATTATTGACGCATCTGAAAAGTCTGCAACTTTTTTCTGGAGCTAAGGAAGGTTATTCCTATCACCAAAAAAAAAATCAGGCGTTTCTAAAATTTTCATCCATTCCCCCTTGCCCTAAGGCTTTCTATTACTCTTAATACAGTAAAATAACGAAGCAACTCAAACTAAAATGAAGAGATGATGAAGATAAATGCATTTTTTTTACACCTTAACACTTTCACTGTCCGCTTTCCGCTAGGAGGAAAACCACGGGATCAGTTACGAGCGTAGTGCGAAGCGATTCTTGACAGTGAATGTGTTAAGAAAAGATTACAAAAAAAAAAGAAAATCTTCGATGCTGCCAGCCCTACGCAAAGACAACAAAGCCTCCCCCCCCCCCCCGCCACCCCCCAGCCACTCCAGCGCGATTGTTCATGTATGTATTCACCACATTACGAGTCAAGTAGGATAAAAACCGGGCTTTGAGATATCCCCACCATTGACTGATATTCCCGCTTTTTATGTTCGCTTTATTGTTGCACTGGATCTTGGAGATTATTGTTCGGGTGAATTTTGCCAGATGTGGGAGGGATGAAGGTTAGAAAACAAAGAAGTGGATCAGTGAGCGACTTTTGTAGCCTAACCTGAAGGGTAATTACGTAACTAATGTTAGGAAAAAACCATTTAGATCTACCTGATCTGTGTCCCGCGGTCGACTAGCTTGTCACGTTAGTAACAAATAACTAACGGAGCTATTTCATACTGAGGCCTGATTGGATCAAACTGGTATAAGGTATATTTTCAGGGTTCCTATCCTCATAGTTAGTCCACGTTCGTATGTATGTCCCTGGCCTAGCTCTGTATTACAAAACCCTTAATTACAAAAATTGTTATATCCTAAGGCCCGTTTGCGTAGTTACGCAATTACCCTGCCGGAGCGGTATTCACGATTGTTTTTGAATGTTAGTCCCATGCCATATCCGATTTGATGGTATCTCGATAATGTCACAACATTTACCTGGCCCCGTAGCATGGATGCCATTATCACGCGATAAGTGACAGGATAAGCGCGTCGTCTCGTTCTATCGAACGGTGTCAGCCAGGGACGGCAGCTCTATCCTGTCACTTATCGCGTGATAACGCCATCCATGCTACGGGGCCAGTTTATGACTTGTACGAACAAACGACGAATTCTGTCAACATTTATTATTCTAGTTACATTCGAATGCAAAATTCTATAGGTAAGAATGACGATAGCATATTTTGTTTTTCGAATGTAACTAGATCGTAATATTACGAATATAATCATGATCAATATCATGATCGAGAGATAGATCCTTATAGCCATTGCTGAAAATATTAACAGCCCACTATGGAGGCACTGGAACTCCATCCACATGGAGTCCAGAAATAATATATTTCAATTTATTAATTAAATTTCAATCTTCATTTATAATCTAATTTAATGTTTATTTATCAATATCATTCATTATTATTATTTGACATTTTTATTTCTATTTTATTTTATCAATTAATGTTTAAATGTACAACATTGTGATTGTTTGAAATTGTTATTTAAGTTATGATTGTGTTATATATAATGTTGTATGTTTGTGTTGTGATATGGGCAGTAATAATAATAATAATAAATTGTCAAAAGGACCTCTACGTATTGGCTCAGTTGGTACTTTGTAGGTACCTAGCCCCAAGCACGCCTCCCAAAGGTCCGGGACATCATTGTCCCGTGAGCGGGAAAGATATACATAATAATAAAAAAAAGAATTCTCAAATATTTTTTTCCACATTCTTTTTTCAGACACGTGTAACATTTCTGTATATTCTATACTAGACAAAGATTCATCCTTATCCATAACCAAACAAAACCATCCCCCATTCATTCACAAAATTACCATACAATATTCTTAAAGCAAGATGAAGTCATTTACCCAACAATAAAACGATATTACACCATTTTGGTGTCCAATTAAATTCAATACACACCTTATATTCACTCAGCGCGTGTGTTACAGCCTTATGCTAATTTGGGCTATTTTCCCCATCTCGTGGGTAAATTTCCCCGCTCGGGTAAATTATTGCTGTGTTCCGTTTATATAGCTTTTTTTCTATTTTCGGGTTAAGTTGCTTTATCTTTGGGGGAATAAATAAATTGTCTTATTGAATAAGGTTCGTGTGGGATGGTTGATTGAAGGATTGGGCAGTGGGTTTAGGTACATACTACAACGTAGTCTTAATACAAAATAGCAAGATATACATATTTTGCATGTAACAAAGGTGTCAAAGGAAAATTAAGTAACAAATTCATTTTAGGAATAGTGTGATTCACTCAAGATTCGCTCAGGATCGGAAAGGACGGCGTAATAGGTACTCGAAGAGAGGACTATGGGCGATTAAAGGCTGAAAAGTACCTACGATGGTGAAGGTTTCAAGCAAATGACGCAAATTATCTTGAGCTGATTTAATAGGGAACTTGCATCTTTTTATTTTATTACGTAAATCAAAAGTATGATCCAGAGGAATATCAACTGTAGCATTAAAACTTTCTTATGATTAATTTTTCTTATGTTATATGCATTTGAAATCTGCACGCACCGGCACCCCCCGAAAACGCTCTCTATTAAATGGGCTTATGATATGACGTCACAAACGTCATTGATTTGCAATTACCTCCACAAAATTTGCGTTTAAGTCTATACTTGTCATACAAAATATCATTTATAATTCAATGGTCTGTGTAACTGTTGTTATTTAATCAAAAAAATATATGTTTTTCGTTATTTTAACGTAACTAATACAATCGTTATTTTTATTTATTTTTCTTTTGTATGATATCTGTATGTATATCCGCATCGATTGAGTGCAATTTATTCGAAATTAAAGTCCCATCTCGGTTCCCCATTTCGGGATATTGAGTCAAGGTATTTGAAACGAATATAAGGCAAGGCACAGCGGGATTACACCAACCCAACTGGAAAAGTACTCGTATCTCCATCTTATAGAAAATCGCTGTCATAATAACACCAGTTAGTCCTCATGTTATGCAGGCTGATGGTACGCAGGCTATGCATGTTTGCCACCGTTGGTATGAAAAACTCGTAGCACAGTTTGGCTAACTTACATCGACACAGCATAATGTAGCAGTACGCATCTCGGCTGTCATATTGGCGAAATATGTTTCAATAACATAAGCTATGCTGACGACATGGTACTGCTGGGGCCGTCGGTTGACTCCATTAAGGATTTACTTGGACTGTGTGAGGGCTACGCCCTACAGCATGGTCTTAAATATAATGTAAATAAAAGCGAAGTGCTCATTTTTAAAGCACGTAAATACAATTTAAACACCTTGCCTAAGATCATGCTGGGGGGCGAGACCCTTAAAATAGTGGACAAGTTAAAGTATCTAGACCATATGCTCACTGCGGACCTAAATGACGACCTAGATATGGAGAGGGAGAGGAGAGCGTTGGCAGTACGAGGCAATATGCTCGCCCGCAGGTTTGCACGCTGTAACAAACAAGTCAAGTTGACCCTTTTTAAAGCTTATTGTCAAACATTTTACACGTGTAGCCTGTGGGCGAGATTTACTCAGAGGGCCTATAACATCCTGCGTGTTCAGTACAATTACATCCTCAGAATGCTGTTGAAGCTGCCGAAGCACTGCAGTGCATCAGGCATGTTTGCCGAAGCCCAAGCGGACGACTTTTTTGCAATTCGGCGGAAAAGAATAGCGTCACTGCTAAAACGGATGCGCGGTAGCAGCAACAGTATGCTGAGGGTGTTGGCAGAGCGCCTCGACTGCCCGCTCACCAAATATTGGGTTGAAGTGGTCATTGGTAGGGCCAAGTAGGGAATAAAATATTCACTACTTGGTCCTACCTTTCTGCCATAGGTAACCAGAGAATACCTTATTGTAAATATAATTAAAATTCTATTTAAACTAAACTAAACTTAATCGTGTAATACTAATATAGTCGTGTAAGCCCCATTTTGTTACTAACACTATTATGGATCTCGGTCTGAAATAAACAATTTTTATTTTTTTATTTATTTATTTTATTTATTTATTTTATTTATTTATTTATTTTATTTATTTATTTATTTTATTTATTTATTTTATTTTATTTATTTATTTTATTTATTTATTTTATTTATTTATTTTATTTATTTATTTTATTTATTTATTTTATTTATTTATTTTATTTATTTATTTTATTTATTTATTTTTTTTATTTATTTTATTTATTTATTTTATTTATTTATTTTATTTATTTATTTTATTTATTTATTTTATTTATTTATTTTATTTATTTATTTTATTTATTTATTTTATTTATTTATTTTATTTATTTATTTTATTTATTTATTTTATTTATTTATTTTATTTATTTATTTTATTTATTTATTTATTTTATAAGGACAATTTAAGCAACCTGAGGCTTTATTTATATGAATAAGCGACACGCGCAGCGATGTGTGAGGCGTGCTGTAAAGTCGACTGCGAACACTCACGCATGTAGTTAGGCCGCTTTTCCCGGTTGTGCCCTAAACGACCCCGTGCCCGCTTTGGCATTTAATCCCAAGGTTTCGAGTAGGCACTAGTTTTACGATAGCGACTGCTATCTGAATTTCCAACCCAGAGGGAAAACTAGTTATTGGGATGAGACCGGGTTTCCTAACGATCTTTTGCTTCACGAAAAAACCACCGTAGATTACCACGTTCGGGGACGGTACCCGGATTATGGAATGTATTAGTATGAAAGACAATTTCTCCATACAAATGGAGAGGTCCGCCGAGCGAAGCACTTGGCGCGGGCGCTGAGCAAGCTTCTATAGAATGACAGCGGCGGTCGCTGTACTGCTTATGTGTGCGTGAGTGCACGTCTGTTTGAGTCAGGGTCAAAACTCATACCTGTTACTTCATTTAGTTCGGTAGCTCAATCTCAGTTCTACTCCACATGACAGTAAAAATTTGCTACGTAACAATGGTATGGATTTTGGACTGGAAGGACCGTAGGTACTAGGCAATCGCGAATAAACACTGCGATAGCCGTACTGTCATATAGCGTGGTACACATTTTACGGTGACAACCGTTACCGCCGCCGAACGTGTTGTTGTCCTAGGGCACCCCAGAGGTGTATAGGGCCTTAATAAGTTCGCGCCACGCCTTCCTTCTTGCCTTCCGTCCCTGCCCTCGCTCCAGCTCAGTCCAACTACCGTACCGTAGATAGGTACTAAAGTTTATTTGAAAAACCCTGTGGTACGACCCAGGGTTGAACCTACGATCTCCCGATAGAAAGTAGCATGCCTTAGGCTTCGCTTACACGCTAATTCTGGCGTCAGTTCAGTCCATCAGTATTATCTGTCTGTCTCTGTCATTCACAACGTTTACACTGTCATTCTCTCATCATACTGATGGACTGAATGACTGAAAAGCTTTATCGCAGTGGCTTCTATCGCCTGTGCACTCTTAAGCAACGCATATGTTTGGGTTTAGGTGAATTCCGTCGCGCCGCTATCGCTTGTCCACAAACACAGAATGCTTTTATATTGGTTATTATATTTTAAGGTTAGACTTTTACTTGAACTTTTACCAGAGTTTTAAACGAATTAAACACTTCAGAAGATAAAAGATTCGACATGAATATGGAGGGAAGAAGGTGCTAATCCCGATTCTTGGCGGACTCAACTTTTAATTAATACAATCAAAACAAACAGCGGCCCCGGGCTTATATTACTCAGGGATGGATTTACTGTTTTGTTCATATATTTTATTTTATTATTTAATATAGTGTAACATTTGAAAATACCCAAAAATGTATTCACCTAAGCACCCCTGCATCTATGCTATTTTGAACGGGTACATTACACAATTCCGAAGAGGCATTTTTTTCAAAAGCATATTTTACCAAATTTCATAACATAAAAAACCATGTTCGTTAAGAAATCTCAGGATGTAATAATAACCTAACCTATTTATTTTATATATTCCATTAAATCATCTGCGTCAAAATTTTCGTTTAGCGGATAAAGTCGTTTCGAATTTTGAAATTTCGGTATCATGTTGATTTCGGACAAATGGCTCATCGGAATTTTTCTGTGTTCCCATTTTGAACAGTGGGTGATTACGGGCTGAAAATAATTACCTACAGTTTTTCATGGAACACTAAGTATACTCGTAGTATTCAGTCAAGTGTAAAAATATATACCTACAACTTACTCATAAATATGTCCGATCGCTCTTATGTCAGCGGATTAGGGTTTTGGTACATATTTATGAGAGGATTAAATAGACATATATGTTTTGCACTTGACTGTACAATAAAGATAACAAACTAGGTATAATTAACCTCAAAACAGTTTGGATGAATATATATTGACAAAGTTCCTGAAGGCTTTAATGAAGTTTAATGGTATATTCATGTACTTTGAAGAACTCTGGGCCTCTTTAAACTTACCTAAAAGGACAACCTAATCTGCAGGAACGAACTTATTATGTTAATTTCAACGCGCGTATCACACATCAGAACATATTGACCATATTATAAATAAATAAATAAAATATTCAGAATAAGTTGCATAATTTTGGCTTAGTGGCGACCAAGTTAATCAATGCCTAAACAATTGACTTTAGTCACTTATAATTGCAATACCTGTCATCAAAAGTTGCTAAGTATCATAATATTATGCATTTAATTTAGCATCAGCACAATGGGGAATGAATGAAAATTTTAGAAGTGCCTGATTTTTTGTTTGGTGTTAGAAATAACCTTCCTTAACACCAGGAAAAATTGAAGACTTTTCAGCTGCCTCAATTATTTTTGAAAAATATAAACAGTTTCCTCACTTACGTTTTGGGTTTAGGACGGCGAATGAGACATTTTCCTTGATTCGTCTCATTTTTTAAAAATATCTTAAAAATCCGTGGTAAACTGACACTGGCAATGATATTGACAGCTGCAGCAGCTATATTTGTCATAGCCAGGGTCAGATATTCAAAATATTTTGTGTAATATGAGACGAATCAAGGAAAGTTTCTCATTCGCCGTCCTAAACTCAAAACGTAAGTGAGGAAACTGTTTATATTTTTCAAAAATAATTGACGCACCTGAAAAGTCTGCATTTTTTTCTGGTGTTAAGGAAGGTGTTATTCCTAACACCAAAAAAAATATCAGGCTCTTCTAAAATTTTCATCCATTCCCCATTGGCGCATTATTTTTTAAGTTATTGATAGCAGTGTATCATCAGTAAGTAATAATCTTTCTAAAATTCTTATTCTGTTTGCTTGTATAGGTATTTGTGTATGAGTAGGTACCTACGCACTTTGTTTGGGTATTTTCATATTCTAGCGCTATGTGTGAAATCCCGTAATTGGCTTTTTTGTTACTATTAATGTTGAGTATTAATAAGTTTTATAGCTGTTGGTACTCCTGAAAATAAATGACTAAATCCTAAATACGGCCCTGTCCGCGGACCCTTACTGCCCTAATTTATGCGACCTTATGAAAAACCTCACCTTCTATTAATCTTCACTGTAAACTCGTTGCGGTGGCTCATTTGCATACTTGCACTTTTGAAAAATTCTTCTGCTTCCGAAACTTGGCAGAACGAACAAACAATCATTTATTGATAACACCATTAGTTGTAAGCCAACAACAATGATAATTATTTGTACGCAGAACCGATAGTCGTTGGGGCGGAGAGGTTCTCGAATGGCGACCACATACCGGAAGATGCAGCAGGGGTAGACGACCCACAAGGTGGACTGATGACCTGGTAAAGGTCGCGGGAGTCCGCTGGATGCGGGTGGCGCACGAGCGATCACTTTGGCACTCTTTTGGGGAGGCCTATTGGTTCTATGTGCAATGTGCCCCCCCCACTGCCACTTAAGCTCACCTACTACTCCAGTGAAATGATTTAAAGAATATGTATAATCTCGGTCATATGACTGAAAATATAATGCACCAACTTACAACAACGTTTCACAGACATTCAAATACTTACTTCGGAACTCGAGCTTAATCACTTATTCCGAACTTTAACAAACAAACTCGCATTCCGGACGACTCCTTATTCAAGCTTGATTGAAAGACGCGACTTTTTCCGCGGATTCGTGGAGCATTGCCGAACTTCGTTGAAAATGTCCGTTATAGCAGAACTACACGCTGCCACATGCGGCAACATGTTGCACAGTAGTATTAGTTTTTAGGGTTCCGTACTCAAAGAGTAAAACGGGACCCTATTACTAAGACTCCGCTGTCCGTCTGTCTGTCTGTCTGTCTGTCTGTCACCAGGCTGTATCTCACTGATACCGTGATAGTTCCAGTTGAAATTTTCACAGATGATGTATTTCTGTTGCCGCTATAACAACAAATACTAAAAACAGAATAAAATAAATATTTTTATAGACAATGGTACGGAACCCTTCGTGCGCGAGTCCGACTCGCACTTGGCTGGTTTTTCTTTCTTATTACTACGATGGTGACGGCCAAGCGTACAGTCAGCATCATAAGTATCTACGCAAACGAAGACGTCAAAAGTCTTTATTAAAAGGGAATAAGAATGACCTCTTCGATTGCGTAGCTACTTTTGATGCTGACTGTACGATCTGCCTGATGGCTAGCAGACACCGTACCCTGTGGACGCTCAGAACAGAATTAAAAGCGCGTTGTCGACCCTTTATTGATAAAAGGATTAATTTGTCACATTGACAGCCCACCCAATTAAACGGAAGACACAGGAATGGGGATGAGGGGGGAGGCCTATATCCTGCAGTGGACTCTTTCAACTGACATGATGATGACAGGAATGACACATTTTAACTTGGATAGTTCTATATTTATTTTTGTCATTAGACAAAATTAAAAAATAAGAAAATTTTATTAAATTTGTGTACCTACAAATATTTCCTAAAAATAATAATGAAAAAAAATGAAAAATTATTTATTCGTTTTCTGAAGTACCTACTAATTTAACATGTTCTGGTGTCCCTTTTTAAGTAAAAGTTATACCTGTGCTAAGGGGCACCGCTCTTCCATATGCAGGTATCGATGCAGGTAGTTAATATCTATTAATGATTACTTAATTAATTCTAAAATATGTTCTAGGAGTACACAATTTATATAAAGTTAGAAACAAGAATAATATATTTCAAATCTAAAAACCTATTTATAGTTTTTGTTAAGACATGCCATTTATTAGGTCCTTACCTATGAAATTGGCGGTGTGTATGGAGAATTTTATGAAAACTGTGATTTTCATACATTGAATTTTGCGGATTATTCAGCAATGTAAAATTCAAAGCACATATCTTAATTCCTTAAAAATAGTTCGCATCATAAAACTATACGTAATTGAAACACTTTAACCGGCAGCACAGGAAAAGGGCGGTTTTCAAGCTTTAATTTGAAACACTAAATAAAAAATTCAAACCTATTTTTTGTATTTAAAACCTTTGTTACATAGTCTAATAATGAAATTAAAAAAATAATTTGGAAGTTGCAATAGAAATGAATAAATTACGTACAAAATAATATCTGTGAAAAAACCGCCAATTTCATAGTTAAGGACCTAATATTTATTCATATAACAAGTAGTTACAATCTAGATCCATTTTTATCTACCAAAATGTCTTACGATTCAAAAAAAAAATAAGAAAAAATCACATCACACAATTAATTTCACATTTAAGGTTTCTATCAGAATTAACAAGAAGTTTATGAAATTCATAAAATTAATTTAATATCTCAGAGATGTGAGTGGTCTCTGAGCGTCGAAACTCAACTCAACTCACTCGCTACAGAAGGTTTGTTAACGTACTATAAAGTACTTAGTTATAATTAGCTCACAATGTTTACATTCATGTAGCACAGTGTCTCCGCACTATAACCAAACCTTAAACGCGAGCCAAGCGTTTTTGTCGGCGTTACTCTGCTGGTTATATAAAGGCTGTATAAAAGCCGCATAACGGGTTTAAGGGCCCCATCAAATTTAACTTTTTGGTACCTTTATGGCGTGAGAAAAAAGGGCAGGTGAGCTTGGGAGCTATATTAAAATGTTTCATGTAAATTTCAGCAGTTTCGCAGGCTATATTTCAGTCTGTCTGAGGATTTTGTATTCATGGGCTCTTAGTAATATTGGCTTCAAGTCCTTTTTCAATTTTCCGTGTTAGAAGAATATATTTATCTGTAAATGTGTCAGAGTAATAAACTTTGGATATTCGGTTCTTAATGTGGGATTCAATGTGTCACATTAGTATGTTATGACTTATGAGAAGAATTATATGAAATATGCCTGCATCACTGTTAAGAATTGTGGAGAGATTTTTTAATATAACCTAGGTAAGTATCTAGATATAGTACAGGAGTTATATGAAAAAATAATAGGTAATAAGGTTATACTGTATTCCCACACAGACGGGTTTGATTTGTTTAGCTCTTAGTTTGTATCTTTTTGACATAATGACGCCAAAATCAAATATAGATATTAGGTATTGTTTATTTTTTCAAGATGGTAGAAAACACGTTTCGCACACTTAGATTTTTCTAGACTTTTAGTGTAAATAAATAAATAAAATATATAAATATTTGCGGACAATCTTACACAAATCGACCTAGTCCCAAACTAAGCAAAGCTTGTACTATGGGTACTAGTATGTCACAAATAACTAAAAAAATCAAACCCCGTCTGTGTGGGAATTATTATGACCCCAAAAGCTATATGTCCTCTACTCATAGTGCTTATACATACAAATGGTTAGCCTGTAGAGTGTAGACACTAAAATCAGCACTTTTACATTTCTGTATCACGTGTTCCGATGGTTGAGAGGTTGAGGTGGTACCCGGTAAGCGATTATATCTATACTTATAATGAAAAGCGATATAAGTAATAGAGTACCACGGACAACTGAAACTGCGGCTTTGTAGTATACTACCACTTTCACTACCAGGAACCGCCTACTTGGTGCCTAGGCCGTAGGCGCTTTCCGCTACTTAGCAGGAAACCCACGGGATCGGTGTAGCGATTCTTGGCAGTGAATGTATTAATAGTGTTGCCAATTAAGAATGGATGAAAATTTTCGAAGTGCCTGATTATTTTTATGGTGATAGGAATAACGTTCCTTAGCACCAGAAAAAAGTTGCAGACTTTTCAGCTGCGTCAATTATTTTTGATAAATATAAACAGTTTCCTCACTTAGGTTTTGGGTTAGGGACGGCGAATAAGACACACTACATGATCCGTTTCATATATATATTTTTTTATACCACGACGGTGGCAAACAAGCATACGGCTGGCCTGATGTTAAGCTGGTACCGTCGCCTATGGACACTTGTGACTCCAGAAGAATCACAAGCGCGTTGCCGACCCTTTATTCACTTGAGAATTCGCTGAGTTGGCAGATAGAGACATGCATGTCCCTCACTCCCAACACAGCGCACCCTAGGGAGCTCTGGCGACCAAAAAATATCTTAAAAATCCATGGTAAACTGACACTGGCAATGATATTGACAACTACAGCAGCTATATTGGTCATTGCCAGGGTCAGATATTTAAAATGTCCATTCCCCATTGTCTTGCGTCACAATGTGGATACGTACGATAACATTTGCCTTAATAAAAGTGATTTTCTCAGAAACCGTACCTAACATTTGCAGTTAAATTTAAATAAACGTTGTATAGAGTAAATTAGGAGTTTTTTGACGTGATAAACGTGACAACGTCTTATTAATTGATTAACACCGGCAGCATGCACGAAAAAGTATGACTCATTGTCCCGTTCCGCCTGAGCCAAGCGTTCGGCTTTATGACGTTATCACGTAAAATTATCGTCCGTAAACCGACTTTATACCTACTTAGACAACCATTTTTTCATTATAATCCTGAAAACTTACCAATTTGCAGTATTTAATTTAAGGTAAATGAAATAATGGATTTCATCTTTCATTAGTAATCAATCAAAATGATGCACGATAAGGTGACAGGATTACTTAAGCAAGCAAATCTATACGATAAGATAAAACACTATTGGTAGATTATGCGCGAAATGAAATCCAATTTTTTTTTACTAAGTAATGAATAACAAACGGAATCTGGGGACCTACCGCCTGCCCAGACTGTTCAATACAGAACTCCAATTGTCAACAGAGGTAAAGTACTTAGGTGTAATACTCGATGCCAAACTTAATTGGAGCAGTCATCTAGACAATAAAATCCAAAAAGCTACAATCGTCTTCTGGCAGTGCCGTAGAATGATAGGTAGGACCTGGGGACTAAACCCCAAGATCACTCTATGGCTGTACCAGACAGTAATCCGACCAATAGTAAGCTACGGTGCCATAGTGTGGTGGCCTCGTACCACGCTAACCACGATCGAAGCTAAACTACAACGCCTCCAGAGACTGGCCTGCATGGCGGCTAGTGGCTGCATGAGGACTACACCGACTGCAGCCCTGGAAGCCATCATGGACATTCCGCCGCTTCACATTTTCATCAGGCAAGAGGCTCTGGCAGCAGCCATAAGGCTCAAAAGACAACATCTCTGGAGACCGCCCAGGGTTCCACACACCGAAATACTCTACGAGGCTGTAGGTAGGGAGCCCCTTATAGAGGCAACTTCAGACATCATTCCCAGACAGTTCGTCTTTGACAAAAAGTACAAAGTTGAACTATACGAAACCCCCCAGGAAGGACTTAACCCCAGAGAGCTAAGAATCTTCACGGACGGGTCCAAGACAAGGTCAGGCACCGGATCAGGAGTATTCTCGGAGGACCTAAACATACGCATTTCGACACCATTAGGGACCCACAACACCGTCTTCCAGGCAGAGTGTATGGGCATAATAATGGCTGCTCACGCAATCGCCTCCAGGGAGGTAAGGGGATATCCCATCCGCATACTTTCCGATAGTCGATCCGTACTGCAAGCCCTGCAAGGTCACGCAACAACTTCTGGGCTGATACACGAGTGCCACAAAATCCTATCAGTGGTATGTAATAACAGCGACATAACCCTGCAATGGATCAAAGGGCACAGTAATTCACGCGGTAACGATGCAGCGGATGCACTGGCTAGAGAGGGTTCAGAGTCAAGAGCTGTAGGACCGGAACCCACAATTCCTCTACCCTCTGCATGGCTGCGGAGCACACTGCGACTAAACACCAAGGTAGAACACCAAAAACATTGGAACACCCTAGGAACCTGCAGGCAAACCAGGGAGGCCCTCCCGACAATCAACCCCGGATTGTCAAGGAAGCTAAAGCAGCTAAAGAGGCCGGCACTCCGTCTTCTGACAGGAGCTATAACTGGTCATGCACTACTAAACAAACACCTTTTTACTTTAGGTGTTACAGACAGTCCTCTCTGCAGAGCCTGCATGGAAGAGGACGAGACAGCCGCCCACGTCATCCTGACATGTCCTGGACTACAGGGCAAAGTACCTCGGAACACCGGGGTCACTACCGGAGGCCGTCGGCAACGTAAAGGGTCTGCTAGGCTTCCTGGTGGAACTGGGTTGGCACGAATAACAGTAGTGCCAAAACCCCTACGCAAAATAGGCGCATTTATGACGTCGAGTTGCGGAAACCCAGCCCGCGTACAACCTACCTACTAAGTAATGAAATGTTAAAATACCTACCACATTAATCTTTAAACTGCTGAATTCAGGCAAATTACGCAAAATCCAAAATGGCGCTTTAAAAACAAACAATCCTCAAAGCAGCAAAAACGCGTAATTGCAATTAATGCCACCGACACTTCAAAGACCTGCCTCGCACAAAGGTGTCTGTGCAGCTACAACTCTTCACCAAATTTATGCACATAGGTTACGACGAGGGCACTCCGTCCCAGGCAAGACGAGCGTGAAAAATATGACAACACTACGCGAAAACCAACCCTTATGCAGCTGGTATAGCGCTGCGACCGCCCGTTATAGCACCATTATATAGCACGCGCCCGCGGTCCCATTTTTCGCCGAACGAACGCGTAAGTTGGCGCGTCACATCGGGGTTAAGCACTGCGCAAATATAAGTCATATAAGAGCTGTATTAAGGTAGAGAATGGGGTTTGTGGAATTTGGAATTTCATTACCGATTGATGGGCGTATTTGATTGATTTTTAAGCGTGTTTTCAATGTACTAAGGGTGTTATTTGATTGAAGAATGGGAATGATTGTGAAAAAACGTGGCTGTCATTCAGCCGTCGCGGTGACAATGCGACGGTTTTGTGTGGAATTTATTTTGATGCGCAGAATGCTGTTTTGTTGCAGAAATAACTTTTTCGTTTTTTCCAGTATAATGACGTGTCGTTAATATTATGAAGGATTTTTCTTATACACATTTGCTGGGCGCCTTAACGATGGACGTAATATTTATACGCTGAGTTGAATAAAATATCATCATGTTCTGTTATATTTTTAGACAAAATAAAATGAATGAAGCAAAACGACTACGAAAGGAGAGATTTATTTTAACGGTTATTCCAAAAGAATAGTCTTTGTCTCATTACCGAGTCACTTTTTAGGGTTCCGTACTCAAAGAGTAAAACGGGACCCTATTACTAAGACTCCGCTGTCCGTCCGTCCGTCTGTCCGTCTGTCAGTCACCAGGCTGTATCTCACTGATACCGTGATAGTTCCAGCTGAAATTTTCACAGATGATGTATTTCTGTTGCCGCTAAGTATAACAACAAATACTAAAAGCACAGAATAAAATAGTTTTTTATAGATTACGGAACCCTTCGTGCGCGAGTCCGACTCGCACTTGGCCGGTTTTTGATTTTCGTCACACCGAGCCATAAAATGGCAATTCCCACTTCCTAGGGGAGACGTACACTTTTGTACTCACCACGGACGCTAATAAAAATAACCTGAGATCGCAACCACTCGACCAAGCTTCAATGCACCTCGCGTCGAACAAGTTACACTGTGCGACGTGTACCTATTCAAGGCCTCCACACACCGAACGCGGGTCGTGCGCGGCGCGGGTCGGGCGCGGCGCGGGTCGGGCGCGGCGCGGGTCGGGCGCGGCGCGGGTCGGGCGCGGCGCGGGTCGGGCGCGGTTGAAGCGGTATATTCACACCGCAAGCGGGCGGCGTGTAGTAACGCGGGCCCGCCGCGTGCCCGCGCGGGCCCGCGTTACTACCGCGTTGGTGCCGCGTTCACAAGGATGGCAAAGAGAATACGCCCGGCAGCTCCAGTCGACTTCAAGATGTGGAACGGTGAAGACTCCGACGACGTGCTGCCGGGCGTATTCTCTTTGCCGTCATTGTGAACGCGGCACCAACGCGGTAGTAACGCGGGCCCGCGCGGGCATGCGACGGGCCCGCGCACGACCCGCGGCCGCGCTGCCCGAGTTGTAACTTAGCGCCGCGGGCCCGCGTTCGATGTGTGTTTGAAGTGTAGTTTCAATGTTTTACTACTTGCACGGGCCCGCGCCTGACCCGCACCTGCGACCGGTGAGGCCTGCTTGGTCGGGTTTTTTTTTCTAATTTATTTAGAACACAAACAGTGTGTGTTCTAAAGTGTGTGAGGGAGGGGGGGAGTTGTAGGTATATCTGTCATTACCATGCGGTACTGTACTATTCTTACGATTCGTATGGCGACACTGTAGGTACGCGCTGCAAAGAATATCCGATAAACAGAAATGACGTATGTACCCAGTCAACGTCATAGATATATTTACACTTTTGCACCTTAATGCTTCGTTATAAAGTGCAAAAGTGTAAATATATCTTTGACGTCGACTGAGAGTTCCAGACTTCTTTACAAGCCAACCTCCCAAATAGTACATTACATCAGAGGCCGGGAAAACACGGATTTCCGGCCAAGCAGGTATAGAGATACGAGGCCGGGAATCCGTTTTCACGCCGAGGCATGTATAGTGCTTGCTCAAATCAAACTCATTTTCATGGCTGAATGCCGTGATGCTGTGCTACAAATAGTGGAATGAAAATTAAAAAGATACTTGCAGGCCTAGGCCTGAAAAGTTGTATGAAATCCCATTTGAGGCCGCCTCAAGATGCTGCGCCCGAAAAGGGATACTTCCGAGTATATTATAAGGAACGTAAAGAGAATATTTCATTGCATGTTTGAGAAAAATATGTTTACTCGACCTTACCTGTCTGATAATAAGGTCGAGAAAACATTCTTGGAACTTTGGCTTGTAATAAAGATGTTTGTGAACTCGTGTATACAGTCGCCATCACATACATCGGAGCAAACAATCACGTCACAAACATCGGAACACACCTCTATTTTCAAGGCATTAGGGTGCATGTGGCGATATTTTTGAACACCTATAGTGTACCTATGTATGTGATGGCGACTACCGCCCGCTGAATTTTATAATATTTACAAATTTCAGGGTGAAATAACTGTCTAAGTAATAAAACAAATGGAGTAGATTGCTTGCAAAATTTCATACTTCACATTCAATTTCAGCGTAGGTATTATTTCGTTTTATTTTAAAATTAGATTCTGAGTGTAGAACTTACATAGGTAATCAACAAGTATGCGAAGGTTTTTGTTTTTCCTACCTATAACTGTCATTACATTACACTTATACAGTTATATTAAAGTAGGTATTTCTTTTATCTTTAAATTCAGTCCCAAATATAAACTTTATTGGTTTCTCGAGCAAACACTCCCAAGATCACTCGGCTGCCGTCCTTAAAGTTCTTTCCACTATTTTCTTTAAAGTCCCCTTTCCGTCCCTTTCTTTGCATAAACCGGGTGCATAATTTGGGACTGAGGCTAATCCTTTTGTATTTCGCAACTTATTTTAGATTTTAGACATTTGCTTAATCAGGGTTGGTTCATTTACATAGTTTACGGTGAGTTAGTTTGGTTTAATAGTCGCAAAAAGGTGAGGTTGGGCTGTTCCAGACTCAAATTACTTTCGTTAGTAGGTTTATCAAATAATCAAGTATCAATTCAAATATACATTATAAAGTAAATTTTTCTTTGTGGCTTATACGTATTAAATCCAATAAAAATACCAAACATTATCATACATTTATTTAATCATAATTCATCAAGTACATAATGAAAGACTTATACAGTAATAAAAATACTAACTATGGACAGATAAAGTTTAAAACGAATTCATTTCAATAAAGTTAACTTAGAGTAAGTACATTAAAGCTGAATAAAAATAAAATAAATAACAATAATCAAGTCCTCCGCCATATTACTAAGTGTAAAAGAGGAACATTGGGGTCCCGACACTTACAAACATTTTGATCAGCAAGGTGCAATATCGTACAGAACGTGTAAAAATAAGCACGTTTTGTGTGAACAACTGCATTTCAAAATCATAATGCACTCACTCTAATGTCTTGTCATTAAAATCAAGTTCACGCGTATTTTACTCGCTGTTTCGATAAAGACTCTGTGAACTGAAGAAATCGGAAGAAAGTCTTTAAAACATTTTTTTTCGTTTCGAAAAAGTGACTTAACCAAAAATTAAATATTATTTATTATTATTAGCAAAAGTTCGTTAATAATAATAAATAATATTACATTTTTGGTGATTTAATTTTGTGAGCAAGTGCTCACAAAATTTCACGAGAATCGGTTGATAAATGCGACCTGTAGAGGAGAACAGCCGGACAAGCGGACAGACGGACAGACGGACATCTGGACAGACACCGGACACTGGACATACGAACGATTTTCGGCCCAAGCTGAAGCGCAGAGCTTCGTTCGGTCCCTCGTTCGATAAATCTAAGACAGATTTAATTAAATATATGGATTAATAATAATAAGTAACGTAGGAATTCCGAAACTGATAAACTCAATTAAATGAATGGATAAAAGTTGGAAAGCGGCCGTGTTACGTCAAAATATTGATCGACATTAATGCCCTAATTATATACCTATACTTCGACCGCGATAATATTGGGAATGAAGGGTAGTTAAGTCATATGATTGCGTCAAAGTAGACCTCATCATATCAGCCGAAAGAAGTCCTGCTGCTGGACATAAGTAGGCCTCCCCCGAAGAGTGCCAAAATTACCGGTCCTGCGCCACCCGCATCCAGCGGACTCCCGCGAAAGTATACCTATTAAATAGAAAGTATTTCCTATTCCCGAATCCATCGCGGTTCAATTATACCTACCAACGTGTACTCAATTCACCCCTTCGAAGTATAATAAGGCATCTACAAAAACGAAGAAAGTAACCACGGAGTGGCGTGCAGCAGGTGTGAGGTGATGTATTGCCTCATTTTTACCTCAATTTCCTCATTTTCTTAGCAACCCTTTTCGAGGAGCAGTTATGGAGTCCGGCGTAATTAAACTGAGAATGGATGGGTCTATTTATTTTGCCATAAAATATTTAGACATAAAATTATTTACTTAATGAATTGAAATCAAGTTTTAAGTTGATTAACACGCTTCTGTTTGCAACGTATAAATAATTGACTCTCGTTTAAATATGAACCAACTGTAATTTTGGAATGATGTCATCACTCCGTTTTGGTAAAATTGATTGCACTAATGCACTTCGTGAAAATTGTAACAAGAGTGTCTTATAAAAACCAAATGAATTAAATTGGTATTAATTAATAAATATGTGGGGACAATCTTACACAAATCGACCTAGTCCCAAACTAAGCAAAGCTTGTACTATGGGTACTAGGCGACGATATAAAGTCTTATAGATACATGCATTTAATATGCGATGATAAACTATTTAACTATACTCAAATAAAATTTGATCCCTAGCAATCATTATCACAAAAATGTTTTATAAAATATATTTAACTTTTTGAAATCTTGATGAATAAATTTTCCTTTTAGTTCTATTTTTTCCACTAAACCAATACCCATCAATCAAACTTCAAACCCAAACATTTGTTTAACCAATCGCAATTAGAACCAAGCAGCCTAAGCAAACGTCTTCAACGAAAACAATCATCAGCCCCAATCAGCCGCCCGATTTTTGCACATAAGATATTCAGACATTACTTATGCATGCAGCAGGGAAAATATTACAAGGTTTTAATGAAAGAAATATTAATTTTAAGGTAAGTTTTCTTTGCGAGGGCGAAATTAAGTTCAGTCTGGAAATACTTGGGAGTTTGTGCGGTTTTCTAGGAAATGTGGTGGAATTTTAGAGTATACTCGTTTATGCGGACTCGTTATATTTTGCGTCTAGCGGAGCGGAGTGATTTTGAAATGAGTTTAGGGTAAAATTTTCAGATTGCGGAGTCTTGGATGTGCTGATGTTGTAAGGAGACTGCGACGAGAGGTTTACGCTAAAAAATAGCGAGACGATCGGACATTTTATCCATAGCAAAACCGTTCAACCCAATCTAAAGCTAAATGATAAATGACTAGATATTGGGAATATAAATAAACCACCTAGCTTTGGCAGACGGACAGACACCGTCCGATGGAACACTAAAAGCATACTAGAGTATGAGTGTGACATGTAGGTAATCAAGTAACTACATATATATACTACGCGAAATAAGTGCTCAATATGTACTGAATAGATGATCACTTCGTCTTCGTAGTTACTTTTGCTATTGGCTGTAAAATTACAAAATTCAGAATTCCTGTAATACTTTTAAATCACAGTAAATACACTTGAGAAACTCTGTCAAAAACTTGAAATACTCGTGCAAAATGTTCCAAACAATTTAGCGAGTTGAAAAACGTGTAAATATTCAAATGGCGACAGAAGAGTCGGAGCAAGAAATATGAATACGATTCTAGAAGTTTCGCGCCAAATGAAGCATATTTCGGCCATAACACTCGCATTACTCAAAAAACTGGCTAAAGGTGGTTGTTCATGGGCGACTGGTCGCAATAATAATTATAATGAATTACCTATTAAAATTTGATTTTACATTTGGTTGACGCATCTTTATAAAACAGGGACTTAATCATTATTTACAAACCGGCAACCGAATCCGATACCGATTCCGCAACGCCGAACGCGGAAGTGACCTGAGAAACAAATTCAGGTCCCTGAGCGCATTTTCAGGAGCGCCATTTGGCTACAAATATGACCACAACGAAGTGGTACGCGTCGCCCGTAGCAAGTCAATCTCGTACCTATCTAAAAGATAATGCATCACAGCGACTGAAAAGGAAGGTTTCTATGTACTATCGCCCAAGGGGACGGGTGCACACTTTCTCAACAAAATCGTCTGGCGAAAGTACGTCCAGGCCCCGTAGCATGGCTTATCACGCGATAAGTGATAGGATAGAGTATCCGTCGCTGGCTGACACCGTTCGATAGAATGAGACGACGCGCTTATCCTATCACTTATCGCACCTGCACACTGATAAAGATAAGGTGGAAGTTCTGCCTCACTTACACAAGACAGATAATTCCTGCTGCTGGGCAAAGGCATCCCCCCTTCACTTCCACCCGTCGCGGTTTGGAGCCATTTCTAGCTAGTCGTTAGGAAAAGAGTGCCGGTCGTCCCACCATCTCGGCGTCAGCCTGCCACGCCGTCCTATCCTAATTCCTCTGAAAATACGTGACGTTTTAGCGTCCTAAGTTAGTGACGTTCACCCCCGTTCCGTGAACAGCCGGCCTGTATTCAAAGCAGCCTTAAGAACACTTGGGGGAGGCGCGTTAACTTTTTATATACATCTCTGGCAAATGAACCGAAACTGCGTCTCGCAGATGCTAAACTTACTTATTTTTTAGCCGTTTTCGGGGGTCCAACGGCAGTCACACACGCTCTGAAAATATTACATGAAAATGTTTATAGTATAGGTTAGGTCATTTAGGTTTTTTATTGAAACAAAACAAGCGCATTTTCCAGTCCTACTATTAATTTACCCTTCATAAAACCACTATAGCGCGCATTTTTTACTGCGAACTGCAGACTGGCAAGAAGAAACAAGGCGGCCAGTTTTTGCGATACAAAGACGTGCTGCAACGTCACATGAAGAGAACTAATATGCAGCCTGCCGAATGGGAGGCTTTGGCTAAGGGCCGATCACATTGGAGGCACATTGTGTTCACACAGGTGAACGATTTCGAGGTCAGACGGCGCGCAGACCTCGACACAAAGCGCGATCAGCTAAAGGCCAGACCACCTGCGGCCGTACAATTATGTCAGAGGGGTGCTGGTGTGTGGAGAATGTGGCCGCACATTCGCCGCAAAAATTGGCTATGTCAGTCACCTGAGGGCGCACCAGCGACGCTCTCATTCTGCAGTGATTATAGCAGTCGCTGAGGCCGAATACGGCTAGGAGAAGATGATGTGATGAATAGCACCTATGGTAGGTACCATGTTATTATTGAATACTGACCTGTTATGTTCAGAAATGGGCTGATGATACGAATTTCAGTTGGCTGCCACATATGTTCAGATAATTCCAATTAAAGATTCCGTAAAATGACACAAACTATATAAGCGGCCAAGTGCGAGTCGGACTCGCACATGAAGGGTTCCGTTAAATAAATAGCTTTTTACGATTGATGACGTATTAAAAAAAACTACTTACTAGATCTCGTTTTAAACCAATTTTCGTTGGAAGATTGCATGGTAATGTACATCATATATTTTTTTAGTTTTATCATTCTCTTATTTTAGAAGTTACAGGGGGGGGGGGACACATTTTACCACTTTGGAAGTGTCTCTCGCGCAAACTATTCAATTTAGAAAAAAATATGTTACAAACCTCAATATCATTTTCGAAGACCTATCCATAGTACCATACACCTATACACGTATGGTTTTGATGAAAAAAAAAATTTGAGTTTCAGTTCTTAGTATGGGGAACCCCAAAATTTATTGTTTTTTTTTCTATTTTTGTGTGAAAATCTTAATTCGGTTTACAGAATACATCTACTTACCAAGTTTCAACAGTATAGCTCTTATAGTTTCGGAAAAAAGTGGCTGTGATATACGGACGGACAGACAGACAGACATGACGAATCTATAAGGGTTCCGTTTTTTGCCATTTGGCTACGGAACCCTAAAAAGCGATGGAGTATATATACATTACACGTCGCATCACGTCATGCTTATTTTAATTACACATTACGGTTAAAATAAGTAGTTACGAAGGAAAGTGCATGCGTAGGTAGATTAGTACTAAATGTAGTTACGAAGGAAAGTGCATGCATAAGTTGATTCGTACTAAATGTAGTTATATAAAGAGCACGGAACCCAACCTCCGAAGTTCCCAAAAAACGGTAAACGAGACGTTTATTTTTTATTCTCAACTAAGCCTTGTCGTATGTTAATGCGGGAGGGAAGTATCTACTTCCCAGCCTCGGCCGTAATGATGGCTGTAATCGCGGGACGAAAACGTGATGACTTATGATCATTGCTGACTTATGATTGTTGACTTAGACTTGTGAGTAATGTGGGTCGAGACGCAAATAGACAATGTTTCGTAATTCACAAATAATTTGATGCATAATTACTGTTTAGTAATATTTTCAGATTTGATATGATATGGGTAAAAAGGTTTAAAGAATTTGTTTCAGACACAATTGTTATATTGTGAATCAATCAATGAATAAATAAATAACATTTTGTGTGATCGTGATTATTGCTTACTCTAAATATAAAACACAATGTTTCATCGCTCGATCGAAAAGAAAATTGGTTTAGTAATAAAATAACTTAGAAGTCACAAAACAAAATAATAACATTTTGTACAGCCTCCGTTTATTTATATTTAGAAGTAGATTACTACTGCAAATACTTTTTTATCGTGAAAGTGACAGAAAAGAAACGACTTAGTCGCCCCAGTGGACCTAATTAATTATATATACATGGCCGACCTTTTGAGGTCCTTACTTCGCTTCTAAATGAACCCCATGTCAGCTCAACGTCACCTTAGGAGGCATCACTTTTATGTTTTCTCGTGGAGAAAACTTGTTTAACAGGTACAGTTGAGATTATTTAATGTGACCGAGTTTTTATAAAACTGTCATTGTAATTGGAATATTCAACCATGGAAGGTAAGGTTGGAAGGTTGCTTTTTAAATGGACCACTTTGATGCAATTCAGCCAACGCAAATAATAACCACGTATACGCAGCCGTCTGGTCTAGACTGGTTTATATGATATCTCTATCAGCAAAAAGATATCTTAGAACCTTCTTAGACCCTGCGTTCGGTTTTTCACAATCACTATGGTACGCACTAATCGGTTTTTGCATATGTATACGTCCCACCATATATATAAAGTAAGAAACTGTGTTTTTTTAATCCTATATACGACCCTATACTATTCACTTTATGGTTTAAAAAATCGTGCGTTAATTGTCATGCGATTTCAAGGAAAACCTATTTGAAACTCACAAAAAAAATGTGTTTCTATGTTTGAACAGCACTTAATGATCGAAATGGGTGCCCGTCTAGTCGCATACCTATGTCATAATATCGATTGTCATAACATCACTTTACGCATTAAGTTGATGCTCATAATTATTTTTGGCATCAATTGTACTATTGCATAATTGTTCTCTGTCATAATTATACGGAGTCATAATTGGTTTAACCATAATGTAGAATGTCATACTTACATGTATTTAGTCATAATATTTATAAATTTCATTATTTTAATTATCAGACGTCCAAGGCAACTATAATATCCAAAAAATTATTTCGGTTTTGGAGCCGGACGTGTGAGTGGTTAGGAAAATAAATTTGAAGTTTTCACGTAGGCAGTATTAGGGAACAGGGACTTAGTAGCAAAACCGACTCGGATCGCGGATAGGTTAGAAGACGAAAGCGGGAGCTCTTAGAACAGTCTACATCTCTATAAGAACATTAAAATAATTATTAATTGTACATTTCTCGGGTACATCTCTGGGGTACTAAATTAATATCATAAACTTATTGTTAATTCTGATACAGACCTTATATCGAATGTAATTGATAATATTTTACAATTTTGGATTTTTTTAGTTTTCATTTTTAATGACATTTAGTTTGTTAACCGTTTAGGTAAGTAGTAATTGGTTAAAATCTGCAATTTTTTAATGATTATTGTGTAAGATTATTAATATTATATTGTAGAATACCATTTGACATGTAAAAGTGCCCTTGTGGCCTATTTGCAGAATAAACTTTTGATTTTGAGTATTCGGGTTCAGGACGTAGTACCCACTATTACTTATTCTGCGGTTCAGGTTAAATCGTAATTTTTGCATAAGAACGTGTCTTAAGAGCAAGTAAGAGAGAAATATAGACCCGAATGCAATTGTAAATGCTCATGGGCTGTACTTATTAGTAAAGAGACAAATTATTTATATCCGACATAAACGCGACCATGCTAGCTAGGCTGAAAATGCCAGTTAAGCGTGTTAAGCCACGGCTCTATAACTAAGTAAACAAACAAGCACACACAATATCGCGAACACCTAAGTCCTTAACACTCACATCAGTATTACAGCGCGCAAAACAAACTCTGCTGCTCTCTGCATACATTTGAATAATTTGGGGTATCCTCTCGTTCGGCTTGTGCAAAAATATTGGGACGTTTCGGAATTGATTTGGATTAAAAAGGTTTTTACGATGGTATAATTGACTTATGTAACCTTTGATTTAATATTCTGAATAGCTCGTCATATCTTGCCGTCATCAATTACCAGTCGAAGCCTTACGACCGTTATTAGGTCGACCAAAAAAACAGACCACCTATTCTAAACAAATACCTATTGCATAAAAACAGATGGCATGGTGGTTTTTATAAAATACAAGGTACCTTAATGCGATAGCAGCTTAAAGCTGGAAACGCACTGACAGCGGTGGCGGCGCGGTGCGGCGCGGCGCGGAGGCGGTACCGGTTGTAATGTTCGAGCTAATATGAAAGGATCCGCACAGAACGGTGCGGTGCGGCGCGGCGCGGCACGGTATTCTGTGCGGATCCTTTCGTATTAGCTCGAACATTACAACATTTACAACCGGTACCGCCTCCGCGCCGCACCGCTCCGCTCCGCCACCGCTGTCAGTGCGTTTCGGACTTAAGTTGCGACCAATAATATAGGTATATCTTAGCGAACAGACTTGACAGTCGCGTCGCTATAGTCAACAACAATTAACAATCAACCTTCTGTAAAATAAAATATAATATAATCCTACTAACCTAATATGGTTTTTTGTGGTCCAAAATAAATGTTCTTATTCTTTTTATCCTTGCAAATCATTTCAGAAAATCTATAATCTTATAATCAATATTTTCATTTGATTCAGGCAACAAGGCCGAAATATATAAAACCATAGTAGGTACATCATCTGCTCATATAAAAGGAGGCATATCAGAAGAAATTCCCATCAGTAAAATCTCTCCGTCCACTACAGACTGTTGTTGTACATATTGTGTTCACTTCCGGTCGTTTTCGCAGATTCCGCCATCCATCACGGCTGTCGCGGTGGACCGTTATCAGAGTATATATACACATACATAATGTATATAGTGCACATGTCATGTCATGAGGGAGTCGAGGAAAATAGTGCGGAAAGTCAAGGTGTGTTTCGTATTTACACTTCCATAAGTAAGTTTGTGGTTCTGTGTGTACACGCGAGTATGCTTTTTTAAATTTCCAAAAATAGATCGTCAAAAAAAATCTATATAATTATTGAACCTGAGGGGTAATCACATAACGTTCCGAACGAGCGTAAGGACAATCCAACTGTCATTTTTCCATGTACAATTTGACATTTAGATCTACTTAACGTGCGTACAGTGCGTTACGTGATCGACCAGCAGCTCACAAATGTCATAAGAATCGGTTGAGAAATGCGATCTCTAAAGGAAAACATCGGTACAGTGGGACAGCGGGACATCCGGACATTCCAAAGATTCGTAGTGACGGTGGGAAGAACTAGAAACCCGAATTAAATAAAATTTTCGTCATCATACCAGCTGAAAGACGTCCACTGCTGGACATATGCCTCCCCCAAAGAGTGCCAAAATTACCGGTCCTGCGCCACCCGCATCCAGCGCAACTATGCAAATAAAACTTTACATATTACTTAAGTAAAATTATTATTATTTAACTGAGTAAAATTATAATTATTTTACTGAGTAAAATTATAATTATTTTACTAAGTAAAATTGTAATTATTTAACTAAGTAAAATTATAATTATTTTACTAAAACAAATATAATTATTTTACTAAAACAAATATAATTATTTTACTAAGTAAAATTATAATTATTTTACTTAACTCAAAGTTAGAAAATCGTGTTATGGTAAACAGCCAAAATGAATAGCTTTTTATTTTGCAATAAATATGATAGAAGCTGTGGGGAATATTGACTAAGTATATAAATAAGTAATATTTCTATAGACACGTAGACGGTATAAATTGTTATGTGACTATATACTGAAGCGTACCGGAATAGTTGTATACCTAGTACCTACGTACCTGCTTTCCTCCGACGGCATGTTTACGTATTTTTCCAATTCAAATAGGTTGCGCGGAAATTCCACGTGATCAGTTTGCGAGAAAATTGGTATTTTATCTCTTTTACGAGTATCTTTCTCGTAGTTCCTAAGGGAGAAGGACTCCTGTTCAAAAATACAATGAGATAGCATTTAGTGAGTAAAGAAGTTTAATAACGTTACAAGCTAAAGTGGAGTTGCAATTATAAAGTAATATTATTTTTCAAACTGACTAGTTTGATAAAAAAAAAACACCTAACGAATTTTGAATGAAAATTAATTTTTATTTAATTTTTTGCCAACTTTTCTTTAACGTAATAAAGTTAGCGTCATAATAAAATGAGGCTTCATTTTAGAACAATCGTGCTTTTTCCAAATCAATTTGACTAGAATGAGCAAAAATTAAATTAAATTTATGTTCTCCTATAAGTCCAGCCAAGTATAATTTTACGGTTAGGCTATGTCCAGCAGGTGACGTCTTTCGGCTGATATGATGATGATGATGAATAGTATTATTACTTGTAAGAAATTAATTCTGAATGTATCCAGTGAACGCTGATTCCAATAAAACGAAACTCCCTCCAAACACCGTTATCAAACAAAATCAATTGTTATCTCCAATTCAATTTGCCGTCTCCAAGTTTCGAGTGCGTTCTCTTTAATTCCTGTCCCCTCGCATACATTACGCGTTGTTTGTTTTTGCGCATTAACATTTTTATGACTAAACTGAGAGGAATCACTTACTAAAACGGTACCACGATAAAAATAACAACACTAAAAACAAAACAATACCGTACATAAAGAACTTAAAGACCATATTACAATGACTGAAGGAAAATTAGCGGTATAAGATAAGTTGGTAGTGAAGTATGGCACCGAGCAATACATTAAATAGGAATGCTTGGAAAATTATAAATAATGCCTAAATTGTTGCCAAGATTGTTGTCATAATGTCCTCATTTTGTCGCGAAATGACGGCGTTATATTCTTTTGAAGAGGAATAGTGATAAAAATGCTAATGTCGTATTTTCCTTGATTTAAAGCTGCGTAATGGTTAATGTTTCAGTTATATTAAATTATGAATCATGTTTAGTTTGATCTCTTCTTAGTCACTAAATGAACATTAATGAGACAAAATAAATGTTCTTACATTTTTAAACTCAGTAGTCAATGCTCTTAAGACTTGGTATGCCCAGGTCGTTTGGTGGTATTTGCGATTGAATTTTCTATGAAGCGTACTTTATGAAGTCGTATTTTGCTAGTTTGGAAATTCACCTAGCTAACTTACGGAATATTTACACGATTACATAAACTAAATTGCAAATACCTACTCAAATCGGCCTAGGAATACGATGTTTGAGAAGGATTAAATGGAACGTTTCTAAAATCTGAAATGTCTGCAAGGTTAGGTACTCATTGACCGACTTGACCGTGGGTCATTAATCTAATTGTTTTCATAAATATAGACGAGTTTACACACCCATACCATTAAGATTATTTGTCAACATCTACCTTTGATCAAATAAAGACTCCTCTTATATGAACATAACGACTATATACGACTTTCTTCCATCAAAGAGTAAACAGTGCCTCGCAGACTCGTTTACCCAGACAGGCCTTAACAAAACAAATTCAGTTAAATAATACCGCAAAGCCCTAAAGTTTAAAACCATTTAAGTCCACCAAAAATCACATTACAAACTCGCTCAATCTTCGCATACATTACCTTAGGTGCTAAAACAAAATCGTTATTCAAATCCCTGCATAATGTTCAGGAGTTGTGCGACGTTTTTGAATTTTAATATGGACTCTAACAAGTTTCAGGGCGTCAAAGGAATCGTGTAGAACTCTGGAACGGAGTGCTCGCGAGTGGAGCGGACGCGAGGAGAAAATATCCAGGGAAGTTTTGTAAATATACTTTGAAATCGTACCTGGGATTGTGAATTCGATTTGATGCAGTAAGCGCTACGTTGATTGGGAATTGAAGTGGATTGTGAAGGAATGTACAACTTTATAAATCACGTTGTTGTCAGGTATTGTAGAAATAAACACCTGGTTAAGAATTTGTTTAAATTCCTTGAACTTTGAATGTTGCACAAAAGTGATAATTACAAATAACTGTAAGTTTAAAAAAAAAGAATCCGGTATGTATTATTATTCATCAAGAAAATCGTATAATCGCTTAATCAATATTACTGATCAAATGAAATGAAGTACCTACTTTATTATGAACTATAAATATGTCTTAGTGCTCCCCTAAGAATACGTTTAATATTAGAAGAAGTAACTCCTAGGGCCCATTTCACTAAGGCCGACAATATTTGCCAAAAAAAACCAGTCATTATTGATCAAGTCAAGAGGCTCAGTGTCGCCAGTTTAGACATTAAAAATTGTAACTTTAAGCTTTGTGAAATGGGGGGCCAATAAGAAAGAAATATGGGTTCAAATTTGTTATGTTAGTTAATGTCTACATTTTTCTTAAATTCGTCATCATCGCCCTAGCGTTTTCCCGGTTGTATCCTAGTGGAAGGCAAGCGAAGAAGGGGAATACCAAGGATAAGTTACATGAAACAAATAAAAGTAAATGTAGCAGTCACGTCGTATAAAGAGGTCAAGGAGGCGGCCCTGGATAGAGTCAGATGGAGGGAGCTACAACGACAATAGTCTAACTCTTAAATTTATGATGAGGAGCCGTAGCTTTGCCCTAAATGCTCACAACACGAATTTTACTTTTAATGATTTATCTAGATAATTAGACGTCCCCCTTGCTCCTGTGGCCGCGGTCCGATCGAAGCAAGCTGATCAAAGGCCCGTCCAGCGTAATTAGCCGACGGGAGACTTCGCCTCGTGCACTCGGGTTCGGAGGAGATAAGAATAAACCAAGCGTTCGCGTTCGTAGGCAGGAAGGTAGGAACCACGTAGTAACCTACCAAATGTGCTTCTATTTGACAATAAGTTAGAATTCTAAGGTGATTACTTACCTTTGGTAAATTATTTTTCCCCTAATTAATGTATTATTATTCCTTAGTATTATTTCCAATAAAGAATATTTGGAAGCGTTGGAAATGTGGTGTTGGCGTAGAATGGAGACAATTAGCTGGACAGAAATAATCACAAATGAAGAAGTGCTGAGAAGAGTGGGAGAGAAAAGGAAACTGATAAAAACGATAGAGAATAGGAGAGGGAAAATGATTGGTCACCTTATGCGACATGACGCTTTTATTAATAACATCATGGAAGGAAAGGTAGATGGCAAGCGAAGAAGGGGAAGACCAAGGGTAGGTTACATGAAACAAATAAAAGAAAAAGTAGCAGTCACGTCGTATAAAGAGGTCAAGGAGGCGGCCCTGGATAGAGTCAGGTGGAGGGAGCTACACCGACAAGAGTGTAACTCTTAAATTTATGATGTATATTTCTAATGCCTCATTTTTTTCTGAAACCGTAAAATGTTCACGACAGAAGTCCTGAAATATTAACGGTTTCATCGATTGAGAAAACGGGCATAGCTTCCACTGTAAGGTTCTGTTTCATAAAGATCCATGTCAGATCAAATTTTAGTAATTATGTATATTCTTTAACATTACTTACCTAATATATAATAGATAAAAGTGTTTTATGGAGATTGATAAAACTACCTATTATTATGATCGCGCTTTCAGTTTTAAATCAAAATAGGATTGCTGACACCATTTGACGAAAGTGTCGACAAAGCAATCAAAAAATACTTTATTTCGACATCGCGATTTTTTGGAAATTAGAATTATTATTATTATATCGAGCCCGTTATGTCCCACTGCTGAGCAAAGGCCTCCCCTCTCCCCTTCCATTCATCGCGGTCTTGAGCAATAACTGGCCAGTCTTTTAAAAAGGAGTCCAAGTTATCCCGCCATCGCCGACGAGGTCTACCGCGTCTCCGTTTTGAGTGTTGGGGCTTCCACTCCGTGGTCCCTTTGGCCCACAGCTCATTCGGCATGCGGTAGACGTGACCAGCCCAGTCCCACTTTAACTTGGCTGCCTTCCGAGCTACATCTTCTATTTGGGTTTTGGAGCGCAGCGTGGTGTTCCGGATGTGGTCCATTAGCTTTACACCTAATATGCTGCGCTCCATAGCATATTTATAAATAAAATATTAAATTTTTTATAGAAATTAGAATATTTATAAATAAATGTTTTTTACATTAGGCTAAAGAAACTTAAATATATATTATATAATAAACACATTCAAGCCTAATAGACAAAGTTATCGGTATAGGCTAAGAATGCCCGTGCGCACAACAGTCCTTCTAGAAATACTTACATTATACAAATAAGGTAAACGCCTTAGTCCCCGTTATACTAGTGTATGAGTGTACTTTATGTCAAAGTGACATCTGACATGGCTTAAATTCGAATGAAGAAAAATCATAAAAAGGCAAAGTGCCTAAGCAGCAAAAAGCCAAAATACGGAAAAAAAATCCTCTTAATTCAAATTTAACTCATATTGCTTTGACATAAACTACTATGTCATACACTAGCACTAGTGCAACGTCGACGACAAGGACGTTTTCACCTCACTTGCTCGGAAAGGCCTTTTTGTATGTTTGATATCTATTGAGAAAATCGCTTTTTATCCACATGCGTAGAACGTTAAAAGTACTATGACGTAGAACGTTAAATGTTTATTTTTGGTTTTTTGTTTATTTTATGTGACATATATATTTTTTATTTTTTTAAGTTTTTATTATTATTTTTTTATTTTATTAAAAAAAATGTTTTTTTCACTTTTTGGTTACCCTTCTTATGTAGTGAGGTGAAAAGATTTCTGTTATACGCGTAAACATATAAGGGTAAACAAAAACTTACTCGCTTCGCTCGTGGTCAATCATAGAATCCTTTCGCTAGCTCGTGTTTCAAAGTTTCAAATGAACACTCGCAGGTAAAATACAACTTTCCCCCCTTGTATAACAAATAACTATTACTTATAGCTCGTGTTTACTCGTGTACCTACTTATTACTCGTCGCACTATTATCTACTTCACGTTAACAAAAACCGAAAGAATTTTAGACATGACTTTTCATCCAAAGCAGACCAACATCATTATAATGCATTATATCAACGTGCTACAAACTCCTAGAAAATGATTTCCACATTTTCGTTCTTACGTGCCATTTTATTCCTTTTTAATGATATCAAAACCCAAAAAGGAAATGTCGCAATATCCTTTTCCTGTTTGTGGTTAATTAATGCACATAATTAATAAATGTTTGATCCAAACGTCCAACATTTAATGGCGGGGAAAGGGCGTTACGCTGGGGCAAAGAGAGACGAAACAAAAAGGTTATGGTGTGTGTACCTACTTTTTGGGCAATTTAATAATTATTATGTTTATGGCTTAGACGGATCCACAGTGCCTCAATAGAATTGCGTCACCCTTCTATATCTACTCAGAATTCTTCACAACTAGGCTAAAAACTGATTCGAATGATATTATGAAAAAAAAATCAGAGAGAAGAATCCAGATTGTAAAGGAATGCGAATAGGAATAAAAGTAGTGGTGTAAAGGTTAAGACTGTGATAAATTCCAAATACTTAGGAAGAAACTTTTTTTTTGTAATGCCTACATGCCTTTAGGCGTAGGTTTTATCTGTTAAAATCTTGGACACCGATTTTTATCGACTTTTTATAGATTAAATTGGTTTGAAACTTATAAACACTAGAAACTCTGCGAACTGTAGAACTGTTTAAAAAACCGGCCAAGTGGACTCGCGCACGAAGGGTTCCGTACCATTATCTATAAAAACGGCAAAAAAATCACGTTTGTTGTATGGGAGCCCCCCTCAAAAAATGTTTTTTTTTTTTTTTAGTATTTGTTGTTATAGCGGCAACAAAAATACATAATCTGTTAAAATTTCAACTCTCTAGCTATCACGATTCTTGAGATACAGCCTGGTGACAGATTATCTATAAAAACGGCAAAAAAATCACGTTTTTTGTATGGGAGCCCCCCTTAAAAAAATATTTTTTTTTGTTTTTAGTATTTGTTGTTATAGGGGCAACAGAAATACATAATCTGTGAAAATTTCAACTCTCTAGCTATCACGGTTCTTGAGATACAGCCTGGTGACAGACAGACGGACGGACAGCGAAGTCTCAGTAATAGGGTCCCGTTTTACTCTTTGAGTACGGAACCCTAAAAAGATTCGAAAGATTTCCCAAAACTGAATCGACAAGCTGAAACTAGTTCGCTTCGCTCGCTTCTTCAATAAATTTGAGTGTTCTCTTATACAGGGTGTTTCCTGTAATAGGAGCAAATATTCAAAAGGACGCTTCCTTATTAGAGCATTTGCAGTAACCCCTTGTGTCCCCATTCATTTTATTTTTTTTTGGATTCGGAGAATTTTTGATCGAAAGTTATGATCTCCAAGTAATGTATCTTGGCACCACGACATCATAGCACAGCAGTCAATGCAGATTTTGAGGTAACATCATGTAATGAGTCATAATAGTTTTTGCATTTTTGTTTTCAAAAGATAATTTTGTGTTTTTTTTTTATTTTATACATACTGCTGAATAGTTTTTTTACTTGGATGTGCGTGCGGTCTCTGTTCAATATTAAATTAATCAAGCTAGACAAACCAGTTCGCAAGGCTCCATCTTTCACGATGCAACGGATGAAACCAGCACGTTGTTTTCTTTGATCCTTCAAGCCTTGAATTAAACATGATTATTCAAGCTCTTTGATACTATCTCCATTCATATAGGTATAAAGTTTATCTATTGGATCTCAGGTGCGGCTTCATTGAATGGCCGGAAAAACGTTGCTTCAAATAAGTGCATAAACTACACTTGGTGCAACAAACTGGCTCTTGAGAATCTTGATCTGATTTATGATCTTGCAATGAGATTGATGTAATCGCAGATGGTCAAAACAAAATTACTAGTCACTTTGTAATGCTAATCGTTCATCCATCAAGATTTTACATAAGCGTTTTACAGTGGAGTAGAAATTGACTTAGATAATTAAGTAGTGTTCAGTTCTTACTGTTCCTATATAACACTTTTACCTTATTACTTACTTACTTTATTTTTTGTTCCTCTTCTGAATCAATTGACTTTCAAGATCTCGTTACAGATTCAAGATAGGTACCTTCGCCTTTGTACCTCTGAAACCTGTCCTGTCTGTATGTTTAAGTTTATTTTGTGTAAAGTCCACATAAATACTAGTTTATTCTTTTTTTTTTTTTTTTAATCGCTTGTTAGCTTTTACTAAGAGATGTATCGCATTGCTATACACCTTAGTTATAAGAAGCATGCGGTTTTAACTCTGACGGAGCTAAATACAACGTAGATACATATAAACGCAAAAGCGCGATGCCGTCTTTCACAAAATGACTAAGCGATTGAACAAAGCCAGTCAGACCAGTCCTATTCTGAAGGATAACAGAATCCGATCATCGATTTCTCATCTCGGATTAGACACGTAATGCCGCGTAACGGTGTCTTCGACCACCGGCCACTGCCCATTACTGCCCTCTCCGCCATGAAATATTTATGACGACTCCATAATAACGCGGGCGACGATATCATTATACTTTGTGATGGGGGAGGCGGGCGGGGCGGAATTTGTGAACGCTCCTTACCATTGCAAAGTCGCAATCGCAGACGCTTAAAGCCAAACGCACCGCGGATGTGCTTCAGATAAATGTAAATACGCGAGTTAAAGTTAATGCAGACAGACGGATCAGAGGTGCAGTGAGGTCCGATGCCTCAAAAACGGATAGCCAGCAGTGCGCAGCCGCGCGCCATCCATATTAACTTGTTAATTAGATCCATAATACGACTTGCAGATGAGCTAGAGTGAAGTTGAATACATAAAAAGGGCTTTTTCAGCGATCGCATGCATTGTGGAGCCCGGCCGGAGGCTGGCCGGTAGGCCCCAGCCTAGCACCAGCCACCAGAAGTTTGCGTGTTCATAAATAAACGCGAACGGTATTCAACAGCCCTTGGTGCTGTATGCATAACGAATTTGAAGGAGGCAAACTTGGAGGCTCTGGTGGCTCGGATGGAGTATAAAATTCCGTAACAACATGGTGGAGGATTTCATTCGCCGGTCTGCTGTCGTTGAAGACATAGCTCCGTCAATTAGTCCCAAGACTAATTACAGCTATTTTAATCCGCGTGTTCCGTCAGTGGGACAGTGAAGTGTGCTCGGGGGCAGGAGTGCAAGTTTTAAGTGTTGTTAAGTGTTTAAGAATGCAAATGAGCGTGGATTTGGTGGGAGATGCGGACAGAATGCAGTTGTTGCGACTGGCGCTGCAAACGCCGTCCTGTCTGCGGTGCGCGCCCGCCAGGCGGCGTGCGTGTCGTCCAAACATGGCGGCCTGTAACTGTCTACTTTGAATATTTTTGCATGGGATCTGCATTACGTTTTAATCCATTAGATTATTGCTTATTTGGAGGAGTAGTAAACAATAGTAACGTAGATGTAATATCTAAATGAGTTCGGAGTCTTGCCGGGCACGGCGCGTGCGTTGAGGTCAGTGGAAGGGTTGCGATGCACGTCACGGCACGACGATGCGTAGTTCAGGAAACTGATGAATTTTTAAACTTTAAATACATAATGTATAAGTACGAGTATGCTCCCGATCAGTAAAATTAATATAATTGTTTAGAATATTTTCAGTACCTACACCTACCTAATTCAGAAGTACACTGTTAAATGCGATCGATTTACAGTAACATACTACTTTGTTATACTCGTTTTTGGTAGGTACTCCTGGTGTAGTCGGTGGAAATTCTGCTACTAGAAAAACGAATTTACGGAAAGTTTTTAAGAAATCTCGCAATAGGTAAAGGTAGATTTCTACGCTAAGCTTTTATTATCTAACCAGTAGGTACGGCAAAGGGGATCCCCTTATTTTACCGACAAACGTTTCACCGAATGCACTGTTTCGCCAAATATTCATTTCATCGATTTTTATCTCAGAAACGATAAACTTTTTAGGAACAGCTTAAAGATCATTCTGTAGAACCGATTGGGTTAGGTTAGGTTTGTTTTGTGAGAATCCTGAAAAGTTTTGACCCTAAAAAACTGGTTTTCGATGAAATTTAAATTCTGCAAAACAGACATTCAAGGGTCAACCACGGCAAAGATATGTTATGCTTTAAAACTAGGAGATCAATACATTTTAGTTAATACTTTGTACATTCTATGTCTTAGGCTGCGATTCCATTCTTCTTAATTGACAGAAAGGGACATCTGCAGGTTATGGCCTTTGTGAAATATAATTTCGCTGTAGAAGACAGATACATCAAAGTGGAAATATCTATATTCAATTAAATTCAAATAATTTATTTCAGACCGTGGCCATAGTGTTAGTACCTATACATTTGCTTATCCTAAGTTAGTTAAATCTAAAATCGTAATATCTTATATACAGGGCCTCTCGCTTCCATGTGCAGTATTCCCAGTGTTTCCACAAAGCGCAGGCTTGGCTCTATGACATACCGGGATCATTATATTTGATCATTGGGAATCGAACCCTAGCTCGTGAAGATATTATGCCTTCAGAAAGCTATGCTATGAGCAAAGCGCTAAGAAACATGCTCAATGCACTCTTTTTCAAGTTCTATGGGGTCTGGTAACGTGGTTCAGCCACTCAATCAAATCTATCTCATCCTGCGATTTCTATTCAGATTTGAGAGGTGGTTCGATTGCCATACAAAACGTTATTTGACATTCGCAGCTATTCCCATTTGCGCCAAATTCCCCCTTTCCTAAAATAAACTTGTATAAACTAGATTAATTTGAGAAATTGGTTTGGGACGTGATATTTTGGGAAAACTATTTTTCTCAAATTAATCTAGTTTATACAAGTTTATTCTAGGAAAGGGGAAATTTGGCGCAAATGGGTAGCCATAATTGATGAAAGTTTGTTACATTATGTTTCTTAAAATATCACGCCGTTAACCTGCGAATGTCAAATAACGCTTTGTATGGCAATCGAACCACCTTAAAAAATATGGTGATAATTCTTGTGATTAATAAATTATAATTTATAAATATCTATACCAAGTCAGTTTCGTTACAAAAGTTGCGGCCAACCTCTGCGGCAATAATTGGTTATATTCGTTTGAAAGCTGATCCTGGTGATCATTTCTTTGAAATTATGTCATGGAACCCCAGGTATTGAACGTCACAAGTGCCTCCAAATACCATAACATCCTCCTGAGTGACGTTATTCAAATGTAATATCACAACTCGTAAACATTGCAACTAGTATGACGCACCTTTAACATCCATTTGCGCCCGTACAAGTCACTCTTCACCAGAAGCATATGTCACAGCCTTACACCACAATAACTTCGCACCTAACAGCCTTATGCACCAGCAAAATGCACCTTATAACTCCTATATACGATTGTTAATTTAATTGTCAAATGCAGATCTAACTTGGGTTTTCACAACCCTGTTCCTTTTCACAAAAACAAAAGAGCGTAAGTGTGTTTTGTTTGGAATAAACATACGTCTTTGTGGGATTCCGTGTTGGATTGACGTACCGGGTTAAGGGCGCCAGTGCGGAAAATCAGGTGTCAACGGATTTGTGACGTAGAGGGCATTCGATGCATGCGGAAAATGCGTATAACGGATTTCCATTTAAATTTGGAATTCGAAATGGAGATGTTTTAAGTAAAACTATTTTGACGCGCGAATGCATAATGCTTCCAATCCAACGCAGCAACAACAGACTTCACTTTGAAAATGGAATACCGGAGCCGGTCTTAACGTAACTTTTAGAACGAGCGTTAGGTACTCATTTGTCATTTTCCTATTCAAAGTGACATTTAGATCTTTCTAACACACGTACAAAACATACGCAATCGACGGGTAGGCCCCTATTTGATTGGATCAACTTGATTCTTGTCGTTTGACTTCGACGTACATTTCAGGGTCAACAAGAAACTATATAGCCACTCGGGATTTTTGTTACTGGTCAGCTCTGAAATGCATAGCAAATTGTGAAGTAGGTAGGTGAAATAAGGGCCAGTTCCAGAACGCGTTACTGGCGTAGGAATCATATTGGTATCGTTTCCAATTAAAGGGAAAAAACCCTATTCATGACACTTGCCCGTAAAGGGCTTCATAACGCGCAGGCACACAGAGCTACAATAGCCTTATACGCGCTCATGTGCGTAAGTAATGGTTTGTTTCTTAAATTGTATCTGTCGCGCATGCTTCAGTTATAAAGCAAGGTTTTCACTCAAATACGATTTTTAAATACGTATAATTTATAAATAAAACTAAACATAAAAACACAAAAAAAGATGTGTTCATTATTTTAAAATTTAAAAATAAAATTTAGTCATTTAGTGTCTGCGTATTTAAAATATTTTTAACAGTGATTTTAAATTGTGGCTGAATGCTGAAGGGTCTTTGCCCCTCGCGCCTCACGTCAAATTGAACAAAATGGACGATTCATATTTTGTATTTTTTATTAGCATTGGCATTAATTTTGATTCAAATGCATTTATTTCCTCGCATTGATGAAAAACATTGTGTGTGACACAGATCTAAGATTTTTTGCAAACCCGAGCCATTGAAAAGGCCTCCGCCTTCGGCGTCGGGCTTCTACTATTAGAGTCTATACTCCCGTACGTAAAAAACGACTTACCGACCTCGTGGCACAATGAACTAAAACTGACAACATTTCAAAACATGTAGATTATGATGGCTAAATCGAAACCCATTTCGGTAATTGTGTTACCTGAACGTAATAAAGTACCTCTTTTCTAGATTTTTATAATTATTGTCACTCGTTTTTAAGAAAATTGCGAACTTGTATAAGTGCGGTTTATAATTAGACACGTGGCTACGTTTCGACGTAAGTTATTAATTGAAACAAATACTAAAGATTACTTAACGTATACTCAAGAGCAAAAGTTTCGGGTCACCATAGATTAAATAGCCGCAATAGGTTTTTTTAATATTTTATATAGATAATATACTATTCTTCGTAATAACCAAATGTATTAGCAGTTTCCGGGATCCTATCATAAAAATATCAACATCCAAAAATGTAGATAGCGAATATAGCGATATCTTTCTTTTTTCATTGGTTTTTACGAGTCCTATTTAAACATGGTAATGTTATTTTTGCAGTTTATATGTAACATTAAATCATCACAGGATTCATAACAGGATTAAAATAACTGTACAACCTTGCACTATTTTAGGAAATATGACGGTATTTCACCGACCCGAAACTTTTGCTCTTGAGTGTATTTAGCTATTTTTTATTTTCAAGTTAAGTAGCCTTGACCTAAATAATACCTAATAACCCACACTCGTTAACAAAATCATTAAGAAACACAAACGTGAAAAACCTCTCGTGCTTTTCATATGATATATGGCAGGTCTGAATTATCGCTATTAATATTAAGCCTCGTTAGGTAACGTGGTAAAACATTTGTGGGACTAATTAACGTTCGTTTGTTACAAAAAATATATTTATTTTCATCACACTTTCACGTAAATGGCTTGATAACACGTGTAACGAGATAAACCGTGTTTGATGGTATGCGTAGACGGCTATCACTTACCTATGTGTGTAACAGCAACCTGACGAACTCGAAGAGTCGTCCACACTTGATTTTATGCACCGCGCTAGTCAGTCAGATAGATTTCTCACAGAGGTGGGTATGCTTTGGGTTCACGGTCATAGGAGCAATTAGTGCTTTCTAAAGAGGGCGCCATGCATTTCAATTTATACTCTAAAATGCAAAAGAGTTGTATGCAGGAGACCTATTTAGTAGCTAGCCACATAGAAATATGAACAAAGATTCAATTACAGAAAGCAAGTTTATTACAGTTCTCACAATCGTTTTAAATATTTACTAAACCTTAACTCTACTGTAGGGATAGCGGCGTGGCTCTCTCAGATGAGATTAAAATATAGGTCCCTGACCGAGGACGAAGTTTGACTCTAAAGTTAAATCTTTATATATAAGTAGGCTTTATTATTACGCTTAGGTCTGTGTGAGGCTCGTTTGCATTATTAAATTACAACATTAATATCTCATGGCAGATTCCATGAATGACACCAAAAAAATGGAGGGAGGTCACCTCTAGAAACCCGCTACACGTGCGTCACGTCCCGCTGCGGTCCACTGCGTCTACCCAGGCTCCCAGATGAGAAACTGCTCGTGTCGGCATCCGCATGTGAAGTACAAAAGGGGCGTATCACCGCGCGCGAATTCTTGCGCCCGCTCAATTGCCTGTCCGCAACTGGAGCCCCCGCAAGGCAGCCAGCACGTTGTCGCTGTAAATCACAATCAACATTTAAGACTTGAACGAACAAACAACTATCACTTTCTCTCCGACCACATTTCGACAGAAATTACTAGAACTAGCTTTACCTGGCAAGAGTTCAAAGCTAAGCGTTGGTGATTTTCCGCCTCCCAGATATCTTCTTTAAGAAGTAGTGTGTTACATCTGAAACAAAGCAATGTCCCTCCTCTAAAAAACCGCCGCTTGAACACGATAAATATTTCTTCCGCTAGATCGGCGACAATTTCATTTCACTCACCGACATTTCCAAAGCGTCAAAGCATCTCTGTGTCACTGGATGTATGCTGCTACATTTAAGTTAAACAAATGGCCTCCCGGCCGAAGCGAGCACTTCTCAAAAATTGCGACCTTTTCGCTCAACGCATTTTCGAAGAAGAACTTCTCATTGCTTTTGACAGCCGAGAAAAAAAAAAAAAAAAGAAGCTACCATAGACAATCCCCATATTCTGTTCAAATACCATAGAGGTATAGACCTGTAGTTATGCCTTGGATGCATGACGACAAATTATTTATCAAAAATCAAATATGATCATATTTTCTAATAGCTTGTTAAAAGTTAAGGATTATTCCTAGCGCTTTGACAACACACAAAAAAAAGACTTATATCGTTGCCTTGAACGAGATGATAAACGCTCTGGCGCAGTTCCTCCGTTGGTCAACAGATGTCGGAATCGTCGCTTGCGCCGTTCTGCAATAGATGGCGCTATGAGTCTGAAAGTTAATGTGTCGATGCCGAAATTACACCGTAACATTACCGCTTCAGTTAGATAAAAAAAAAATTTTTTTTTTTTTTTCAAAAAAAAAATTTTTTTTTTTTTTTTTTCAAAATTCTATGTCAATATAAACCTGTAGAGAGAGAGGATATACATAACTCCTTGTCCAACCATCCCACTAAGAAAGCGCACTGCCTTCACTATACATCATACGCAGCTCAGCCTATAGTACGACCATGCCGCATATGAAAGGTCATCGACCCTTGACCTACACAAGAGTTCCTCCTTCAGGAGCAAAAAAAAATCCAAAGATGTACGTGGCGATATGACAGGTGTCATAGCGTCTCGTTAGAAGCTAAAACTAGCTTTCAAAAGTTTGAAAAGTTCAAAACGATAAAATGCCGCTGACTGCTCGTGAAGCTTCCAGCTTGCTGCCCATAACGTTCTGAAATATTTCAATTACCATAACAAAGCAACACTAACGTAAAGTTTTAGGAAGTACTGTCTATGATTAAAACCAGCGCTTGCATATGTTGATAAGACATATACCCGTGATATATACCTACTCACTTTAATGCACCAAGTAGAAATCGTAACAGACTAAAAAATAGCAACCCCTTTTCCACACAGAAATCTTTAAGTAGTAGATCTTAAAAGTTATACTAGATATGTCCATATGACAGAAGCAGAGATAAGAAGACTTATTGTCCTTTTAGAGAAGTACCGAATTATTTCGTTCAGCAGTAGAATAATATCAAGTGGATACAGAAGTTCCAAGTAGCTTAAGCCTAACGTCGACAGTTATTTACCTAAACTAACACGCGCGTTCCTATCATGCGACTTATGCCATACGTATGCGTATGCGTATGCCTATGCTATGCTATGCTATGCTATGCTATGCTATGCGGGCGTCCCCACTTCTATGAACTTAACTACAAACCTAGCTATCTATACGATGCGCTAGTTCTACGCTACGTTACTTACCTATTTATTTACCTAACAAACCACACTTAAAGCATGCACTAGTGTGTTTGATATTTATCGTATATTGTTACCTAACACAATCGATGGCCAACTCGAAGGTGTATCCTAATATCGAGGTCAACTGTACATTCCGGGAATTTCGATTTGAGTGCATAATAATTACCTACAGGCATTTACCTAGGAAATACTACGTTCCTATATCTGACTCAACGAATAAGGGTTACTCAAACTGTAAAAAAAATCCATGTCTGGTTTCACATTGACAGACGTAATGGCTACTTACGGTTCGTTTATTACCTAATATACCTACATGAATTCTTCACCAATCAGTGGTTATCCAAAATAAGCTTGAAAATAAAACATGAGTCTACCTAACAAATAGGTCAAGGTCATTATCATTAACCTCATAGTAACTCTAATGATTTATTCGAATAGTATTCTGTCTGACTGTGTCAGTCTGGTTGTGACTTCTGAGTGAAATTGTAAAGTCAAATCCGATTAAATGAATTGTGATAGCATACAGTTCAGATACTTATAGTTATTAGGTTTCCATAAAATTTTTCCAACTCTTTCCTATTTTGTGTCTATATGTATGCGAACATACATACCATGGAACTAAATTCCATTAAAGCGACCCCAAAGAAAAGAAACCACCATAACGTCAACAGAATGATTCACATCTAGTACTATCCAAAAGATGTCGCTAGCTTCAACGAGACAACATCCATCTGTACAACTATAACATAGAATGCCCTTCATGTGGTACTGTAGAATACTACTCTCAGAGGAGAAATAGACTCCCACCCAATATTTAAGAAAATACGGATTAAATGCCAGTTACCCCAAACAAGAGAATCCTACGACAATTATATGAAAGATAAAATGTCTAACCTCAAACACTAGTGAACACCTTGAAAAGGTAGCCAGTCATACCCAACGACCGCTGCAACACGAAGCTGAGAAGCGATCAACCCGCAGTAACAGTTGTTGACCTTAAGATGACATGAGCCAGCTTCGACAAACATCTCCTTCGCAGACCTGAAATTCGTCATCAATGGACAAGCCTGAGATAAAAGAATTCGCTTTTATGGTATAAAGCGCAGTTAGCAGATTTAAATTGTTGTTTGAGCTCATCCACAGTGCTAATAGGATCTACCTCTAAGCCTTTCGCTTGCAATACAAATAAAACAGTTCGTCTTTGGTCATGTTATCTAACCCTGAGTAATTATAATAATAAGTTACACAAGATAACATTCAGCTTTTCTGAACAAAGAAAGAGAATACTCCTTTGAGTATTACAGTGATAAAAAGAAGAGTATTTCTTTTACCATTAATTAAGCTTAAATCCTATAAATATACTGACTCAGTAATGTTGTATAGTAACATACAAAATAAAACCACCATCTTGCATTGTGGCTATTACAGTTTTAAAAGAGCAGAGTAGAAGTAGCAAGCTATTATTAACATAAAAGTAAAATTCTTACTTGAACCTTCATACCTACTTAAAGTTATGAGTGAGATATACTTCTTTCCACTCCAAGAATAAATGATGACATATACATATATATGTAATAAGGTTATGGCCTAATGCCATTTAATTAATTAATTAATTTAACAAATAAGTAGTACTTATTATCAAGCATTTTAATGATTGGCTTATTGCCTTAAGTATTTTGAGAAGTGTTACATGAATTTACCATTCCATAGAATACAAATAAACATGGTAAAACCATTTATATATAAGTATTCTATGTGCCAGTAACTGTATATTGCAGTGCATAGTTTTGCTTTCACACAAAGCAGTAAAAAAATATTCCAAGTTTAGTTCAGGAGAATTGAAATGTCAAGTTTGACAGTTAATTTATAATAGTTACAAACAGTACCTTATATTGTGTCCAGTTGGAACACCAAAAATTTATATTTCACTCTACAGAGTGATGAGAAAAAAAATTACACCCGTTGACACAAATAGTAAAATGCTTTGACACATGAACAGTAGATATAGATATTTGATAAAGACTATGTAACTTAACAAAAGATAAGCCTCACACAACCCTACTCAGACCGCATCTAATACAGGTAATTCCTACTATCAAAAAAAAAAAAACACCATGCACCGATAACCGTTGAAACCTCAACCCCAAAGCATCACGTTGGGCCGACAAAATGTAACGAGATAAACCGTGTTTGATGGTATGCGTAGACGGCTATCACTTACCTATGTGTGTAACAGCAACCTGACGAACTCGAAGAGTCGTCCACACTTGATTTTATGCACCGCGCTAGTCAGTCAGATAGATTTCTCACAGAGGTGGGTATGCTTTGGGTTCACGGTCATAGGAGCAATTAGTGCTTTCTAAAGAGGGCGCCATGCATTTCAATTTATACTCTAAAATGCAAAAGAGTTGTATGCAGGAGACCTATTTAGTAGCTAGCCACATAGAAATATGAACAAAGATTCAATTACAGAAAGCAAGTTTATTACAGTTCTCACAATCGTTTTAAATATTTACTAAACCTTAACTCTACTGTAGGGATAGCGGCGTGGCTCTCTCAGATGAGATTAAAATATAGGTCCCTGACCGAGGACGAAGTTTGACTCTAAAGTTAAATCTTTATATATAAGTAGGCTTTATTATTACGCTTAGGTCTGTGTGAGGCTCGTTTGCATTATTAAATTACAACATTAATATCTCATGGCAGATTCCATGAATGACACCAAAAAAATGGAGGGAGGTCACCTCTAGAAACCCGCTACACGTGCGTCACGTCCCGCTGCGGTCCACTGCGTCTACCCAGGCTCCCAGATGAGAAACTGCTCGTGTCGGCATCCGCATGTGAAGTACAAAAGGGGCGTATCACCGCGCGCGAATTCTTGCGCCCGCTCAATTGCCTGTCCGCAACTGGAGCCCCCGCAAGGCAGCCAGCACGTTGTCGCTGTAAATCACAATCAACATTTAAGACTTGAACGAACAAACAACTATCACTTTCTCTCCGACCACATTTCGACAGAAATTACTAGAACTAGCTTTACCTGGCAAGAGTTCAAAGCTAAGCGTTGGTGATTTTCCGCCTCCCAGATATCTTCTTTAAGAAGTAGTGTGTTACATCTGAAACAAAGCAATGTCCCTCCTCTAAAAAACCGCCGCTTGAACACGATAAATATTTCTTCCGCTAGATCGGCGACAATTTCATTTCACTCACCGACATTTCCAAAGCGTCAAAGCATCTCTGTGTCACTGGATGTATGCTGCTACATTTAAGTTAAACAAATGGCCTCCCGGCCGAAGCGAGCACTTCTCAAAAATTGCGACCTTTTCGCTCAACGCATTTTCGAAGAAGAACTTCTCATTGCTTTTGACAGCCGAGAAAAAAAAAAAAAAAAGAAGCTACCATAGACAATCCCCATATTCTGTTCAAATACCATAGAGGTATAGACCTGTAGTTATGCCTTGGATGCATGACGACAAATTATTTATCAAAAATCAAATATGATCATATTTTCTAATAGCTTGTTAAAAGTTAAGGATTATTCCTAGCGCTTTGACAACACACAAAAAAAAGACTTATATCGTTGCCTTGAACGAGATGATAAACGCTCTGGCGCAGTTCCTCCGTTGGTCAACAGATGTCGGAATCGTCGCTTGCGCCGTTCTGCAATAGATGGCGCTATGAGTCTGAAAGTTAATGTGTCGATGCCGAAATTACACCGTAACACACGCAGCCATGCAGAGCTACAATATAGCCTTTTACGTCATACCTGGCCATAAAGTGGCAATTACCAGACCCTATGCGTGCGGAAAATCCCACTTCCTGGGAAGGGAGAGACGTAAAACAATTGTACTCACCACGGGCGGTAATAAAGAAAGCCTTAGATCGCATATTTATCGTTCTTGCCTTCGGCTCGGGCATCAAATAACTGCGATCAGAGAAATTCTTTGTTTCACCGCCTTAGGTTAGGTAAGTAATGTACTAATAATAACGCCCATGGGCCTAATGTTTGTTTTCTTTAATAATATCTTCCTCATACTTCACTTTTCAAGCAAGAGGGATCTTCGACTTAAATATGATGTTTGAGAATCGATCTAAAGCATATTTGACTGAATTAAATGAAGATTTAAAAAAAAAAAAAATATTTTCCTCGACCGTACATTGAAATAAAATTTCAATAATCGAACACCAAATCAGTTCTTTATTTAAGAAACATTAACGGGTTATTTTTATTTTCGATTTATGAATCTAAAAAAGTTTCATGAAACTAGGGTATTATATAATGTAAGGCAGCATTTAGAACTCCATGGTTAGACTTAGAAGGTTAGAAAACACACCTTCTTGCTTCTAAAGAGTTTTAAACTAATGGTAGCGCATTGTAGTCAATTTGTAACAAACATTTTATTTGGTGTAGACGCTTGTTTAACACGAACAAAACTAATCAAGGGCGACTTTAATGGAGTTTTTACTTATAATAGTATTTTTCATGTGTAATTTGGCATGTAATTTACGGTGGGATTTTTTGACATAAGAACCACAATGTTGGCCAGACGGCTACAATTCCACTATCTTACTCGACGGAAGGAGACATGCCTAGGATATCGCTTTTGTTTCGATATTATTTGGCACTTCGGCGGCCGCTGAGTAACTCCATTTAAGGTCGCCTGAGCTCCCGAGTACCAGCAGTCCGTCGTGGTATTATGAAGACCACTCTTTAATCACTCCGCAAATCTTCATCGATAAATTGGCTAATTATACCTACCACCATAAACCTGTTTCAGTTAAGACGAATTAACAGTCAAAGTAATCACTGCGTAAAAGCAATGTTGTTGTGCGTACCTTACATAACTGAGAAGATCAACTTGCCTCGACAAATAGCATTACAATATGATATTAATGTAACTAGTATTGCACGCGCTCGTTGTGACACGGTTTAGTCTTGTCAATAGGGAACATTACTGCAATGTTCTGCCGCCAGAGGCAGCACTACCACTAATAGTAAACCAGTATAGGAATATAGGGATTCACATACACATGCACAATTGATTGTCAAATGAGTGACAAGGATGCTTGCATAGACAATACCGCAAGTGGGAACGAGATACTATGTCAACGCTGCTAGTGTCGCCACCTACGAAGAGTTTTGCGTAATGTTCCCTATTTATGACGGATCGTGGCTCAAGGAAACTGCAGTATTCAATTCAAGACTGTTTTAACCTAGTCATGATGTGGCGGTCATGTAGACAGGTAAATTAACCAGTTGAGACATTGTAATTTTTGTGCATACCATGTGTGACTTTATTTGGAATGTTACTGTTTATCTAGAAAATACGCATATTGAGTCACTTATTTTCGATGCTATATAAATTCATCTTTGCACTGGGGTACAGTAAAGTGCAAAAATATATACGTCGGGTGACAAGCAAAAGTCACTACCAAAACTGTCACTGATCTTCAAAACCTCGTATCTCGGGACGTAGTCGATATCGATATACGACCTTTGATTTAAGTAGGTATTTGTTACTTAGTGAGTTTTGCTTGTCACCCGACGATTATCGAATAAATCTTTTCATAAATATGTTACGAAGTTTTTATTACAACTGCATAAAGACCATTGGGACATATTTTTGAGTATTTTATTGCACCCATATTTTTACACTTGACTGTACCTACCTACCTACGTTTTCCAAAATTTTATTAGATTTTAAATTGCAGGCAGCGTAGCCTACGCGGTAGCGGACGGTGAAGCGCTAGAACCGATATTTTTAGGGTTCCGTAGCCAAATGGCAAAAAACGGAACCCTTATAGATTCGTCATGTCTGTCTGTCTGTCTGTCCGTCCGTATGTCACAGCCACTTTTTTCCGAAACTATAAGAGCTATACTGTTGAAACTTGGTAAGTAGATGTATTCTGTGAACCGCATTAAGATTTTCACACAAAAATAGAAAAAAAACATTAAGTTTTGGGGGTTCCCCATACTACGTGTGGGGTATTTATGGATAGGTCTTCAAAAATGATAGTTAGGTTTCTAATATTATTTTTTTCTAAACTGAATAGTTTGCGCGACAGATACTTCCAAAGTGGTAAAATGTGTGTCGTCCCCCCTGTAACTTCTAAAATAAGAAAATGATAAAACTAAAAAAAATATATGATGTACATTACCATGCAAACTTCCACCGAAAATTGGTTTGAACGAGATCTAGTAAGTAGTTTATTTTTTTTAATACGTCATAAATCGTAAACCGCAAATTACTTCACGGAACCCTTCATGTGCGAGTCCGACTCGCACTTGGCCGCTTTTTTTATCTTTTTTATAGCAAAAGTAAGTTAAGGCATTTAAGGCAGTCTTAATTAGGTCTGCCAGCAGTAGTGCGGGCCATGGTGTCCGGCAAAGTGACGTGGAAGGCGATCCTGGACTTGTGCGAGAACGTCATGGCCGAGAAGGAGGCGGCAGAGCGCGAGCGGGAAGCCTGTACTGAGGCTCACCCAATGCGCCGCCGCAGAACCGGACGAAGGCGTGCGGCGCATGATCGTCGCCTACCGCCATAATGAAGACCTCCGGGTGACAGACACGGGGGCGTCTGCCACCCACACTACAGGTCCTCGAGTTGGAGAGCGTGCCTGGTGTTCGGGTGCGCTCCTTACGATGATTTACTGGGGGCGGGTAGTACGCCTCCCCCCGTGACGGGTCCCATATGGAGACAGCTGCTGGCGGAGTCGCGTTCGCAAGCGTTCCCGTGGCTCCGCCAAAGGGCAGCGCGCAGAACACCGCAGGGTAGTCCGGGCGGTTCCCGGGAGTCCGTCATACCCGTCCTGGTTCCCCAGCCAGGCGGAATGCGTAATGCATTTTCCCCACGAAAAAAAAATCGTAATTAGGTAACTCTAGTTTTATGGCACGCCAATTGAGATAATTGAATATAAAATTATGGAACATGATTATTATAGATATGAAATGTTTTTGGAATGTAAAAGTTATGGCATATTAGTGTTATTAAAATTATGGACTTCATTAGTAACCCCATTAAATACATTAGCGTTTTATAAATGCTTCCACGGTAATGTCATCCACGGCAAAAACAAATAAAATACTAGACTGAGAATGGTCCAGTAAATGTTTCTATTCAATTTGACATCAACACTAGGTACCATCATAAATTCATAAATAACAAACTGATAATACTCGTATATTATCACTATTGAATGTCTCAAAGTGCCTCAAACGCACCACCAATTGACAACATTTCAAAATATGTTATGATACCTAAATCGAAAACCATTTGGGTAAATATGTCATCTGAATGTAATTAACTAGTTTACCGATTTTTTTTCCCACTCGTTTTGAAGAAAATCGCTAAAATGTACAAACCGGAAGCGTGACGTCATTCTTATGCCTGTACACGGACAGTACTCGGCTTGGTTCCCAGTGGGCACGCAAAAGAACTTTTTTATGGACCCACTATTGTTTTTTTTGTAATTGGATAAATAACAATATTTGGTCAAGGGCGCGGGTTTATAGGGCTCTCGAGATGCCATTATTCCTAACTTTGCGATACCCAAGACAGAATCTAACCTAAGAAGTTAACAATTTCATATATTTAAATGATTCTTTCTATTTATTATTGACATTGACGACACCAGTGACCAAAGACTGACGCGAACGTCATGTCAACTCAACTGTCAAAACAAAACATTTTTCTTTTAAATAAATTGGCAAAAGAAATACAGTCTTACAGCCATAATGATGACGTCATAATTTACTTACGACCTTTAGGAATTCGCTACTTTTAGGTTTAATTTTTTTGAATGAAAATTAACATTTTAAGAGATATGAAAAAACACGTATACCTTAAAATCTCGTTTTCTATCGATCTATATAATAAAATAATACACTTGAAAATATGAAATGTTGTCAATTGAATGAAAATTTCTTATTACTAAAGTAACAATTGTATTGATTTAAATTTTCACGATTCTCATACAAAAATTGTTAATATTTAGTAAAATGCATTGATATTAAATTTAGAAATGCATAAATTGTAAATCATAATTTGTAAATTAGAAAAATATTTCTGCAATTTTGTATTGCCTCGCACAAATTGGTTGATGATGATATTGGAATACAATATGTCGAATCAGATTGGCTTCTTGGACCTGGAATGCCTGCCATGGGAATTGTGATCGTGGAATCAATTACGCATGTGCGCATAATGAGTAGGTAATTAAACTTAACGGATAATTTACTGTTCAGTTAATTTAGTTAGCAGGATAGTAGCAAAAAAATATACATGGGCTAATACGGGAACACAGAAAAAACCTCAAGAGTAATTTGTCCGAAACTATCATAATTCCGAAATAAATGAATCCTGGCTCGTACCAATGAGGTTTTCGGAACTTATGTACCTACAGAATATTTACCTACCGTAAGCTTTTCAGTGAAGGAAAACATCGTGAGGAAACCGGTCTAATCCCAATAAGGTCTAGTTTTCCCTCTGGGTTGGAAGGTCAGATGGCAGTAGCTTTCGTACAAACTAGTGCATATGCCAGATCTAGGGATTAGGTGTCAAAGCGGACCCCATGCTCATTTAGGGCACAACCGGGAATAACGCTAGGGGCTGATTGATTGCAAATCGGTTAGAATAGGTTAGTATCATATCCTGAAAAATCTAAAATTACTTCATTTTAGTTTAAATTATATAAAATTGTAATATGTGTTTTTTTTTTTTTTATTTATTTCACTTAGATTTTACTTTTTGTTTCGTTACATAGAATTAACATCAAGGCGCCACTGAAAATCAGCGCTGCGAAATAGGTACGAGTATCACCATTTCGTGGCACAAAGCTGAGTGGCTGCCATTTTAGCATTTAATCGTTATGTCTGTAATTTTTTGTCTTTTATCCTACAAATGTGCTAAATAAACGTCTTTCTTTCTTTCTTCTTCAGTAGAAAATAGTTTTCGTAATTATGAATATGCCTTCCGACATATGTTTTATACACAATTCCACTTTTTAAAATCTTATTCCTATTTAGCATCTCCTACTTGTTTCTCTGTTTGTACCTATGTGTTTCGGTCGCGGCGCCAGTTACGCTAAGCCCTGTGGAACTGATAACCTCTCGAAGACGTTAGCTGGTAGTTGGTAGTAGGTAATGATACTAATGATATGATTGTCATAAATATTTGAATAACCTTAATATAATTTACAGGGCCATGTATTTACCTTTCATTATTTTTATCTTAAAAGAATGTGTATCGATCGGCCAAGATAGTCCGTTGTCGATGGCTGTCGACAACGACCAATCACAGACGAGTGCTTATTCTGTTAAGGTATATTTTACGTTTGAACTTGGGTATTCGTTCCTCAGCAGTTGTAATTGACAGTTGTTGTAATCTTTGTATTTGATGCTATAAATTAAGTCTTACAATAAATAGTGTTTGTCGTCCATCTCTGTATTTCTTTGCATCCAAAGTTCTAACCTGAGTGTTGAATCAGCGTGGTTTACATGATTAGGGTAGGTCCGGGCGCGAGCGTGTTGATAACACTTAACCGACCGACTGGACCAAATCACCTGCTGCGTCCTGCTACACCCTCGACGCAGCTTTACTTGTCCCAGCTGCACTACACTACGAAGGCAGCAGAGGAAGTTGTAGAGTATGTGCGTGTGAAGACCGGATTCATCCTGAGGGTCGTGAGGTTGGAATCACGCCATAACGTGAATTTTAATTCCTTTGTAGTGAGAGTTCCAACAGACCATCTGTCGACCTTCACTAAGGAAGAGTTGTGGCCTAAGGGAGTCAAGTTCTGGCGTTTTCGTGTTGGGTTACCTGACACCTCATAGTTGCGTAGTGCTTTTGTCATGTTTTAAAAAAGTTTATATTGATATGTATGATAGGTATTGTGGTACGTCTGTAAGGTATTTGTTATATATTAATTATCGAGAAAATGGAATTGCATTTGTAGTGGTTGTACCGTTTGTAACAAAAGGAGAATGATTTTCTCTTAATTTTTCTTCACAATTTGACACTGACATTATTTTGGTATTTACTTCTTCAATATATAACAAAACTCTTTTTATGCTGATAGTACGAGAAAATAGAAAATGCAAATATAGAATGCCTGTAAACATACAATACTACTACATATGCAATTCCATGCTCTCGTTAATTTATCTATACTATGGGCCTTAGATGCCTGAAATAAATGGTTTATTATTTATTATTAATTATTACCTAAATATTGGTGAGACTATACTTTACTAGTAGGAGTAAAAAGCCAAATCTGTCGCTAAGCAAGTGTCTTCAAGTTAAGATTGAACAGGCATCTTCTCGGTGAGTGTGATCCATTAGGCCCTGTCTTAACTTTCCACCAGGCTAGACGACGATAAAATAAAACAAAGTTCCATTTTTAATTTAAAAATCAAGTTGCGGCATATTCGCCTCCTGATCTGAACTGATAACCTCTCGTAGACGTTAGCCGGTAGTTGGTAGTTGGTAGTAATGGTATGATTAGTTGGGGCAGGTTCGGGTGAGAGCGGGTAATGCGCGGGTCCCGAGGCGTCGGATGCTCCCGCGCACGCCGCTCTCACGGTCATTATTGTACAGGGTGCCTCTTTAACTGCTACAATGAACATTGTGGCAACGGACTTCAAGGCTGAGTACATTAACATTAACTTGATCAGGTACTATTGCGTATATAACGAGTTTTCAGAAATTATTTAAAACAGTCCAATCATCCTATACCTGTCTACTGTATGGATTTACCTTCAGTATTTTCACACGTTAGTTTTATGTCATACCGAATATTAATTTAGGCATCCACTCGTTATACCAATTGTAGGTACTTACCAAGACACCAACTGCTTTCCTATTTATAATCCACAAAACCTTCCAAACTTAGAACATTCTGTATATTTAAACCAGTGAACAAACAATCGTGCGCATGCCACGACTGTTTGCACAGCGGCGCGATTACCCGCAGATCACGACCTTATCAGGTCACACACCCAGCACTTATCACCTTCACATAAGACATATTTTCCTGCAACACCATCCAGGAATCCTACATACCGATATTGAGCTGTAAAATCATTTGGGCGTATGTGCTAGGTTCTTAAGGGGGAACGCTTCGTGGTCTATACAAAGGTTTTCTTTCAATGTATTTATTTATTTTATTTAGGAGAACCAACAGTTATATATATATACAGACAATAATCATTGACAGTAGATACAAAGAGCCAATTATAGGAACTCACAGGTAGTGACATTGTATTTTAACTTAGGTTCAATGCTAATTTGCTTAATATGACAAAATAATTTATAGTACCTATAAAATACGGCCTCCGTAGCCCAGTGGGTAGTGACTCTGCCTACGAAGCTGGAGGTCCCGGGTTCGAATCTCGGTCAGGGCATTTATTTGTGTATTTATCACGAATATTTGTTCCTGAGTTATGGATGTTATATATGTATATAAGTATCTATATGTATGTATCTATTATATATATCATCGCCTAGTACCCACAACACAAGTCTTACTGAGCTTACCGTGGGCCTAGGTTGATTTGTGTAAGATTGTCCCGTAATATTTATTTATTTATTATTATTTAATATAATAAACATTAATTTATTGCAAGCCAAAATAACACAACATAACAATTTCGTTCTTAATAAGAAAACACGAAATAAAAAACATACCAAAGACAAACAGAAGCCTTAATAGTGGTGCTTATTATAGTGCCAGTGGGCGGGGCACATTGCACGTGGAACCGATGGCCGCTGGGGCGGAAAGATTCTCGAGTGGCAACCACGTACCGGAAGGCGCGTTGTGAGTAGGCCCCCCACAAGGTGGACTGATGACCTGGTTAAGGTCGCGGGAGTCCGCTGGATGCGGGTGGCGCAGGACCGGCCATTGTGGAACTCTTTGGGGGAGGCCTATGTCCAGCAGTGGACGACTTTCGGCTGATATGATGATGATGATGATAAACCACTCAGCATATACTCTGACATTAAACAATGCCACAGCGCAGGTCTTCTGAGGACGCCAGCAAGTCGATCACGTAACGCATTGTACGCTCGTTAGGTGGATCTAAATGTCAAATGTTATATGGAAAAATGACAGTTGGATTGTCCTATAAGATAAAAGTTTGCATGAAAATATATCTAATCAAGAATTCATCATACCTACGTAGTTATATCACCTTATCGTCTGGCGCAGCTATAGGTACTCAACTGCCCTACGGAGCTTTTGCGAGTGGCCTGCCACTCACCATGCGATCCTAGTGTAAAACCATAGGTACATTGTTACCTTGTGGCCCAGAGGGGTAATCACAAACTGTAAATTTTCCATATAAAAAGTGACATTTAGACCTAACTGACGCGCGTACAATGCGTTACGTGATCGACCTACGGGGGCTTCTTAGCTAAATTGTTTTTGCGGCCCTCTTAGAAAAAAGTTGAGTACCGTAAAATAGGGTGAGTAGTGTTCGCGGGGAGAGTTGGGTTATACCATTCAGTTTGCATATGTAAAAATAAAATATTATCGAGGTTTGAAATTCAGGGACTGATTTCGGTTACCTACGGTTATACCGGTAAGTAACCGGTATTCCATTACGGTACCGTTATGTCGTAAAGGTTATGCGCGCCGCGCGAACATAACGGTACCGTAACCGTTTTGAAATAACGGTTAGCGATACCAGTTTAAAACGATACCGTAACCTTTATAATACCGGTATTATAAAGGTTATCGAGAAAAGTAAGCGAGCTGGCACTCTACAGAGGAAGTATTGGCTACTAAACATTTAAAGACTAAAAGACAAAGCAGCAGAGCCTTTGCCGGCGGTTTGGCAACAACCCCAGGCCAAAGTCGATATATCGGTACCTTTAAATAGCGGTTACGGTACCGGAAAAAATAACGGTACCTTTATATTTTGGTAGCGAAATATAAAGGTTCCGCTACCGAAACCGCTATTTGACAACCGATATGACGTCATACCGTTAAAATTTACTTTTACTTTTTTAATACCGGTATTTTTCGGTTATTTATTTATTTATCGTATGGCGGTTACACACTGGTACATAGTTACGAGTATATGTATTCGTATTGATGTCGCTGATAGAGTTCCAGTGTGCGCTGCGAGGTTCAGAAGGAACAGTGCAGCTGCCGAGTTTGTTGTGCAGTCCTTTGAATGTCAGTTTTGACCCTACTCACCCCATTTTACGGTATGGCTGGTCTAGATGGGCAGTGAAGACAGATTTACACTTGCTGCAATTCTGGTAAACCTCACTTACTTCATCGCAAAAAGTTTACATCCTTCAGGGAACAATAATAATTTGATAATATTCTTTGTTGGTTATACTGGGTACAGGTGGGTATAGGGAGGGCTAAATAAGCCTTTTAGTTGGTACCATAGTTTTGTTACTTAATTTATTACTGTCACTAACTTAGCTCATAAGTCTCCACTGTAACTAACAAACTATGGATCTAAAAGGTCTGAAATAAAGATATTTTGTTTTATTAACATACTAGCGACCCGCCCCGGCTTCGCACGGGTTTATATGTATGCAAATAATAATAACATGCATGTATTATACATATAAACCTTCCTCTTGAATCACTCTGTCTATTAAATAAAACCGCATCAAAATCCGTTGCGTAGTTTTGAAGATCTAATCATAATACATAGGGATAGACAGAAAGACAGCGGGAAGCGCCTTTGTTTTATACTATATGTAGTGATGTTTTCGAAAAATGTTTGTATGAAAAGCAACACGTTCCCCCTTAATGAACAGTTACGACGTTATGGATCCAAGATGGCGGACGTGTGATAGACTGGTGCGGTGGGTCAGCGTATTGATACGTCATGATTGTGGCTTACGCCGACGGCGTGGTAATGGGTTTTACGTAATCTTAAGACAATGTGCGAATATTGTTACTTTTATTTCTAAGACTATCGTAACAGTTTGGTCATATAAATCTACGTAGTTTACATATCAATCCACGAACATATACCGACGTCATCCATTCATCACATTCCATTCCATTTTAGACATAAAGTCCGTGTTATATGTCTCTGTCGCTGCTGGTCGATCACGTAACGCATTGTACGCGCGTCAGCCCGGCTAGCACACTAGCAAAATGACGACTTTTATGCACATGTTTTATGTCCACAACCGACGTATAAAATTTTACCGTCATGAGCTAACATGCTATACCATCATTTACGTAAAATGTGACCATTTATATGTCTTGCACATAAAACTATTTGCTTTACGTCAAATGCTAACATGCTCTTGATTTTGGCACATAAAACTTGACGATATGAGCCGTTGACGGACGAAATTTTATGTAGGTCACTCGAGACCCCGGATAAATTTTAACACTATGAAAACAATATAATTTTCGCAGGATTTCTCCGATTTCTGTCACAACACATACGGTTTCAGTCTCAAAACTCCTATCGTCTCCTGAAACAATGATCTAGCATTTTTAATTTTAGCTAGATCATGATTACTAACTATAAATTAGTATAAATAACGCAATGATTATGATTTTTTGCTTGTGTTGTAATAAAGTATATTACACAAATTTAAAAATATTATTGATTTTATTATAAACTAACATGTGTTTTGGTACTCGCTAAATTACTTAAAACCACTAAGTACGTAAAACTTTTTGTAGGGTGGGAGTAACGTAAATAAAAACAAAAAACTATTATAACACAACTTAATACAGGAGAACAACTGTTTAGTAAACTGTGCAGTGCTTATCATTATTCTTTAATTAGGTAGTATTATAATAGGCTTCTAACCATAGACTACTATTGAACGAATGAAATGAATGTAATAATTTTGCTACGTATATTTTACGCTATGGCATAAATATATATTGCGTGATTACCATGTTAGCTAAGTAACGTAAAAATGGTCACGATCGTAAAGTTATACGTCCGAACGTAAATATATGTCCGATTAGTGTGCTAGCTGGGCAGGTAGATCTAAATGTCACTTTTATATGGAAAAATGACGGTTAAATTGTCCTAACGCAAGTTCGGAAAGTTACGTGATTACCCCGCAGGAGGACAGAAAGACAGCATGAAAATTAGGATACCCCTGTGGCATGCGGCATGCCAGAGACGTCACATTTAGTCATATCTAATCGGGCGCCTGTTTAAATACTTACTGCCCTGCACTGTAATCTCGTCGGACATCATTGTCTGTCATGTCACGTTACCAATTTAAGTAAATTTTATATTCTGCAATAATAATTGCACAAGGTTCACATTTGACGAAGTTGCGTTAAAAAACGTTTGTTTTGAAACCATTAAGGAAACTAATTAAGTGCCAGCCAGGTTAGTTGGCAACCAATTGGAAATACTCGATTTAAAAGGTTATTTTTTCCAACGTTTAGGTTATAATTGTTATAAATCAGACCGCCCCCTCATGATTGAGAGGCTATCGCTCAATGCACGTCTTAGCGCCGCCAATTTTTGCAGCATCTCTTCCTTAGTCGCTACATACTTCTTGTCTTGGTCTTCCACCGCTCCAACTGTCTCTGGATCCGTTGAGAAAGAGATCGAGGAATATTCCGACCAGTCAGCGGTCTGTTTAATTTTCAAGTACACTCTTACTTCATATTGTTTCTCCGAGCAAGGCAAGTCAATTAAGAGACGGTACGTTCGAACCTCGGCATCTATCAGGACAGGAGTTGTGTTGATTTGATGAGCTATTCCTTCCATCCAGTACTCCACTCTGTGTTCCAAACATGCTGGGTTTATTTTGACCGTGTTAGTCCAGACCAGTTCGGCAAAATTAGATCCTTTACTCTTTAGTTTTAGGCTTGTTCGATCAAGCTTTACCGATAAACAAGGTGTGTATACTGTGTATGTTTGATTAACACTGCAGGCATGAAAATAGAAAAATCTTTCTTCTCCAAGATTGGTCCAGATATACGTGGTATTCGTCGCTTTATAGGGCTTCTGGTTTATAATTGTAGATAGCTCGTCAAAACTTATTGCATTTGTAGAATCGCTGGTCATGATATCTCTCCACAGGCAGTTGAATCTCGTAATGTTAGGTAGAACGTCGCCTGTATTTATTGTGTTTTCTCTATTAATGTTTACAAACTGACAGGAATTCTTAAAGAATTGTATTGGCGCTATTATGAGACACTTATTTTTGGAATGGTTTGGAATTTTCAGTTGTGTATGGAATGAACTTATCGTTTTTCCATTAAAATCGTCTCGAATGATGATTTGTAGCAGATAAATATTCAGAATACTCTCACCAGTGCGCTGTAAATCCATTAGGTCAATTACTGCCATAGTTATATCTTCGTTTGTCTCGTTGGTTGGTCTCGAAGACAGATCCTTAGGGACAAGTCCCGCGGGTTCCAACACGGGGGTACATTGTACGACATCCAGAAAAGCACCGAAGATAAGGATCTTTAACACAGACATTTTACTGAACCGTCCGAGCAAACATCGAAATATAAATGAGGATGTAATAGGAAAGACCACAGATAAGGCAAAATTATTAACAAATCAACAGCAGGATTTAAATGAGGAAAGTATTAAGGCATAGCAGCACAAATAAGGCAAAATCATAAAATAATTATTATCCGCCGCATTAAAGTTTAAGTTAGGTTAGGAACCTAAGTAGGTTTCAACTTTTAAAATACTTAAATAAATAAATCTGTAAAAATGGGAAATTGGGATGGCGGATGACATTCGATTGCTTTTATGACATTTCTATTATGGCCACTCCGCTACAGCCCGCCTATTCTGTAACATGTTTTAAGCTCACCTCAACGCTCACCCACAATTATACCTTGACACCGCGATGCGTAGTAATTAAGCGTAGGTAGAGGTCTAGTTTCGTAACGGGTGACCGGCGGGGTGAGTCGCATTAAAGCGTAGCGAATAACAGCCGCCCCGTAGCATGGATGGCGTTATCACGCGATAAGTGATAGGATAAGCGCGTCGTCTCGTTCTATCGAACGGTGTCAGCCAGGGACGGATGCTCTATCCTGTCACTTGTCGCGTGATAAGGCCATCCATGCTACGGGGCCAGCACTGTTACGAAAAGTGACGATATCACTGGTGACATTAGGACATTTAAGACAGGAAGATATGTTCGTATGGTTTTTATAGAATTTACAGCTGCGTCAATTATTTTTGAAAAATCTAAACAGTTTCCTCACTTACGTTTTGGGTCTAGGACGGCGAATGAGACACTTTTCTTGATCTGCCTCATATTACAATTAATTTTTTTAATAATGAAAGAGTTTAGAACCCTCAGGGTCAGAGGGTCAGAACCCTGGCAATGACAATATACGTTACCAATATTAAGCTAAGTATTATTACTAACAATAATGGTCCCTGAATAAATGAATTGAATTGAATTGAAATATAGCTGCTGCAGCTGTCAATATCATGGCCAGTGTCAGTTTACCACGGATTTTTAAGATATTTTTTTGTAATATGAGACGGATCAAGGGAAGTGTCTCATTCGCCATCCTAAACCCAAAACGTAAGAGAGGAAACTTTTTATATATTTGAAAAATAACTGACACAGCTGAAAAATCTGCAACTATGTTCTGGTGCTAAGGAAGGTTATTCCTATCACCAAAAAAATAAATCAGGCACTTCTAAAATTTTAATGCATTGGTCAACGGGCACGGGCTGTCAAAAATCAATATGGAATGCTTTTACTGGGTGGGTAGATACCTACTGTAACCTCTGAGAAAACGGCAACTACTCGTAGCACAAAGGGCAGTTACCCGTCGGCGCCGTAACGCATAAATCTCGCTGTACCCACTTTTGTACTTTTTAACCCACCGCATTTTTATTCAAATACCCACTTAGTAAATAAAATATGGGCGAAACAAAAACAAGAGCTGGGTGGATATTGTCCTTTTCCGTTACTCAGTAACTTCTTTTTTGTTAAGTGAATTTATTTGCTACAAGTGGGGACAGAGAAAAAATAGACAACTATAAATTTAGCCGATTTAGCAGAAACAGATTGGCATTCAAAACATATCCATCAGACTCCAAACTAGGCTGAGCCTGTGTCTTGGACGTCTGCGAAAGATTAACAATTATAATTATAAATAGAGGAGGGCTATGCTGGGAGTTTCTCTGCGTGATCGCATCAGAAATGAGGCTATCCGCAGCAGAACCAAGATAACCGATATAGCCCTCCGAATCGCTAAATTTAAGTGGCAGTGGGCGGGGGGCACATTGCACGTAGAACCGATGGCCGTTGGGGCGGAAAGGTTCTCGAGTGGCGACCACGTACCGGAAGGCGCGGTGGACTGATGACCGGGTAAAGGTCGCGGGAGTCCGCTGGATGCGGGTGGCGCAGGACCGGCCATTGTGGCACTCTTTGGGGAAGGCCTATGTCCAGCAGTGGACGTCTTTCGGCTGATATGATAATGATGATAGAGGAAGAATAGAATAGAGAGACTCACACCCACTTACATACGTGAGTGAGAAGGATGTAAGCATAGACAATACCATCACCAGTGGCAAAGAGATATAATGTCAAATATCCTGTCCCTCAGCGCGTAATATATATTATACGGTTTTTTGTTTGTCACCACCTGTCAAAATATTGTACTGAGAGTCACGTGACCATGACGTCATCTATACACGATGATTTTTAATCCGTGAACAGGAACCATTTTTTCTAACTCAGTAATTGATGGGGATTACGTTAAAGTAGTAATTACGTGGAAACAAACTTGCTTTTTTTTAAACATAATTTTAATTTTGAGTTAAATTTTAACCTAATATCCTTGTCACTCTACTTATCGGTTTTAATGAGTTTGTAACCTCTTTACAAACTTATTAGCAATTGACAATTTATGAGTAAACCATGTCCTTGACATTGTCAATCACTTTTGTCCCGCCATACTGATGGCACTTGACGTATCGTAGTTAAACTGTAGGTACTGTAGGATGACCATGTATTCAATGGTTACTTGTTTTAACTATGTTTTCACTTTTAATTAATTAAACAGTGAAGAAATTACGCCGGACCTCGCCGAATAAGTTTAATTTGGGCTAAATTTTAATATTTTCCCACTCCTGTTCACGGATTAAAAATCATCGTGTATAATACGACTAAATTATAAACGACATTAAACGTCAAGAATGTATTAGTCTTCAGATACTTCTCAATTTAGGAAGGTTAATTTTATTTACTATCGTCCCTTTCGTGTATGTATACGCTAGGATACTAGCTATAAATCCTCTAACTACGATTATATATGATGCTATTCCGCTCTTTTTATACTTTTAATGATATTATAATTTAATATTATCCACTAATTCATTGCTTTCAAGTTTTCCAGACTTAATTTATAAATCAAATGAAAAGGAAATAATAAGTTGAAACGGTGATTCACATTTATCTCCACCCACAATTTATTGAAACATTGGGTAGGTGTGTTGGTAATTAGCCTCATTCTCATTAGTTAGGAGGAAAACCATCGTTTTGAATTCTCATTAATGATTTCCGACAGTTAATGTCATAATCGCTGTTTTAAACTGCAATAATGACGCACGATGGCGTTTTAAATAAACTTGGGTAGATGTTTAATACCAATTACCTATAAGGTAAACGTCCGAGTCTCTCTCAAAGTCTCTCTCAAAGTGACATGGCTTAAGGCGACGTGAGCTCCAAAAACTGATTTTTAAAAAATCGTAGCTCTTGTTTGGATTATAATACGGCTGCCCTAAATTTAATTAGAAATCTTGAGGCCTTTTTCGAGGGAAATCAGCTATTAGAATCCTGAGTTTTCGACTTTCGCTTGACAGAAAAAAATCACGAACATAGGTCTAAAATACACTTAAAAAAATCGTAACAAATTATGCACAACAGCTAAACATAGTAAAGTCGGTTTTAAAAATCGGCAATGTCATGTTTGAGGGAAATCAGCTATTACTTTTTTATTACGCACAAAAAAAAATTAAAAAACATGATATCCGCGCTTCCAAACACGCACTTCCATCTCGCTCACGCTTATGCTCAGTGAGAGGGAGAGAAGACCACGAACCTACGTCCCCTTAAATTCGAATGAAGAAAGATCCGCATAGTTCGAATTTTACCCATATTGAATTGACATAAAGTGCCCATGCCATATACTAGTACCTACGTACAGCGTCGAGCACTCGGACGGTTATCTTATTGTACACAGTTTTTGTGAATATTTTCGAACACCAACATTTTTACTTTTATTTTCCATTTCTATTGTATTTCGTTTGTTTCTGTTTTTCCGACCAAAATGCGTTAGGTTATTTCCTAAAACAATAGTGGAGATAGTTCCATGTCGTCCGTTATGTTGCCAGCTAAAAATACAGTGACCTCTGCCCGGACGGCTAAAACGGCGGTATTTTTCTATACGGCCATGAATAAAACATGGCGTCTACCTACTGTTTTATATCGGCCCCGTTCTCAATCAAAAACCTACAGTTTTAGGATGACAGATATTTTCCAGTATTTATAAAGAAACTAAAACAATAGGACCATTTTAAGTAAAATTAATATAATTTCGTTGATATTTACCGCTAGCATTTCGGTGATGGAAAAACATTGTGAGAAAATCTGCATACATAGATGCAAAGAAATTCAAAGGTGTATGTGAGGTCCCCAACCCGCACTCCATGAAGCGAGGCCTTTGCCCAGTTGTGGCGACTGTACCTAGTAGTAAAGTGATCAAATAGTAGGTATTACCTAGCCAAGAAGCAGTAGGTACCTATAGGTATACTGCTTTTTTACCAAAGAGGGTTAAAAATCAATTGAACAAATACACCAAAAGTGCTACCTTTTTTTTCATCGAAAGTGTACCCCATTTTGTTAGAAAATTGTAGCGAAAAAATGTTTAGTTGCTGGCGAATTAGCATTTCGAACCCGCAGAGGGGCCTTTGTTTTACTTTTAAACCTCTCTTAGTTGAAAAACCTTTTGGGGGTTTCGTTTTTAATTTTGTCAGTGGGTGTATTTGCTTGACAATAAAGTTGAAGGCAAATGGAAACAACATGACGTAAGTAATTGTTCATTTAATACTTGCATCCTTCGTAAACACTTGTTGGCCTACCCGTTAATTTCGTATCTATTGGCTGAGTGTAAACATTCATCATCATAATCATCATCATATCAGCCGAAGCCGAAAGACGTCCACTGTTGGACATAGACCTCCCCCAAAGAGTGCCAAAATGGCCGGTCCTGCGCCACCCGCATCCAGCGGTCGGACACATTAGCGTTATTTAGTGATATAAAATAACTTACTTCTCGTGCATACTTCACGTAAACTTAATTGTGTTCGTTTTAAAATTCAAATTCAAGTAGGTATTTATTCGTGACAACCAAAAATACATAAATACAAAAGAAATAATATAGAACACTTTGTGACGTGTTTGTTTTTTAAGTATTGTATAAATTCTTATGGGAATCTTTAAACCGAATAGTAGGTACTTACCTATATAATTAAAAATGACTTTATAAAAAGTAGGCCCGACCCGAATAAACCGATAGATTTTTAACGTTGACTAAAAAACTTAGGTAAGTACTTTTCAAGATAATTGCTAATTTTCATAAAATCTCAAGTAAGTATAGGTAAGTAAGTAGGTATAGCACTCCATATTATAGTCAAACAAGTGATCGTTCACGCAGAAAAACAGAAACTTGCATATAGATAATACGGTTCACATATTCATGCAGGTTCAACAATTATAAAAAAGTTCTGTTTATAGAAAATAATAAAAAAAAGCGGCCAAGTGCGAGTCGGACTCGCACATGAAGGGTTCCGTGAAATAAATTGCGGTTTTCGATTTATGACGTATTAAAAAAAAACAACTTACTAGATCTCGTTCAAACCAAATTCCGGTGGAAGTTTACATGGTAATGTACATCATATATTTTTTTTTAGTTTTATCATTCTCTTATTTTAGAAGTTACAGGGGGGGGACACACATTTTACCACTTTGGAAGTGACTCTCGCGCAAACTATTCAGTTTAGAAAAAAATGATGTTATAAACCTCAATATCATTTTTGAAGACCTATCCATAGTATGGGTTTGATAAAAAAATTTTTTTGAGTTTCAGTTCTGAGTATGGGGACCCCTAAAACTTAATGTTTTTTTTCGATTTTTGTGTGAAAATCTTAATGCGGTTCACCGAATAACTTACCAAGTTTCAACAGTATAGCTCTTATAGTTTCGGAAAAAAGTGGCTGTGACATACGGACGGACAGACAGACAGACAGACGGACGGACATGACGAATCTATAAGGGTTCCGTTTTTTGGCATTTGGCTACGGAACCCTAAAAACAGCAGCAGCCGCAGGAGCTTCCTACCACAACCCTGCACGTGTCCCCGTGGTACTAAAAAGTGACAAACTCGAAGGCCAAATAATGTATGCCAAAGATACGACTAAATAATAATAAAAAAAAAACAAAAAAGGTAAGTAGGATATTTTTTAGTTATTTTTTCTCTTTTTCTCGCGACTTCTACAGCTTACAGAGCCAAGTAGGTACCTACCTACATTTACCAATAAACAAAACTCATGATAATACCTATACCTACTCAGAAAATATCACGTTTCAACTTCTCATTGATTTTTTTTTATAAACATAAATTGATATGTGCATCCTGCCTATCCTAACCTATGGCGCCCAAACTTGGTCACTAACAGAAGCCCAAAAGTCCCGACTCAAGATTTGCCAGCGAGCAATGGAACGCAGCATACTCGGAGTTCGTAGGATCGATCGGATCAGGAACACGGAGCTGCGTACCAAAACTGGCATCGTAGATGTGGGTGCCAAGACCGCGAAGCTTAAGTGGGACTGGACTGGACATGTCTGCCGAATGCACGCAGAACGATGGGCCAAATTAGCCACCGAATGGACCCCACAAGATGGCTTTCGAAGTAGAGGCAGACCGAAAAGGCGATGGCGGGACGACCTTGACACATTTTGTACAGATTGGCGAACACTAGCACTGGACCGAGACAAGTGGCGGAAAAAAGGGGAGGCCTTTGCCCAGCAGTGGGACACAAATTAGGCTACAAAAAAAAAAAAAAAAAAAAACATAAATTAAAAACAATACTACCTACCTACCTATATATACCTACTTAGAAAATCGTGACGACATTTAATGTTCCCTTTCCTGACAAACTTCATGCTAAAAGAGCGTTTTTGACGTTTCATTCAAAGTTGACTGTCAGTCACCATGCCAACTGTAGGTTTAAAACTTTAAAGTAAGTAAGTTTGGTACCTATCCAACGAAATTGATTGTGAGTAGATTTTTTATCGTGTAATGTAGGTACCTATGTCCCCAATTCCCCAAAAGGTGGGTTGATGACCTGGATGCAGGTGGCGCAGGACCGGTCGTTGTGGCACTCTTTGGGGGAGGCCTATGTCCAGCAGTGGAAATCTTTCGGCTGATATGATGCTGATAATAATTAATGGAGCATAGAAAAGATGCAGGGAAGGCTTAGCATCCTAACACGTTATTCTAGCCGCGTACTTAATATGATAGGTTAGGTACCAATACCGTCTTTAAATCACGAACGCTCATTGCATCACTATCAGAGAGAAATGAAATTTTTATTTTTCTTCTCTGCCGCGAGTGCAAAGTAATCCTCCTAAGTCCTGAGGGGTAATCACGTAACGTTCCGAACGCGCGTCGGTACAATTTAACTGTCAATTTTCCATACAAAAAGCGACATTTAGACCTACCTGACGCGCGTACAATGCGTTACATGATCGACCTACAGTTCAAATTAACCGGAAAAACTAAAAAATCATTACTTCGGGCTGAATTCGAACCAGTGATCTACAGTCATCCTGGGCCAGTCGCTCTTAACCAACTTAGCTATCGAAACCTTGCTGTGTTCGGGAAAAAAGCAGTTCCCTATTATTACGCCTTAGCCGCTTTTAGCTATATCAACCTCGAATACTCAGGCAACATAATAACAGGCACATACCTACTAGTTATACGCGGACCGCAAAAGCTAGTATTTGCTTATTTCAAATCGATTTGCGGAAAATCCGATGAAAACAATAGCTCCAATCGGCGCCATGCCGCATCTATAAACACGTAAGTATCTACTTCACTTAATTGTGTCCAACACAAATAGTTTCAACCAATTACTTTACCGGCACATACCTATAAAACAAAAGACGGTAGATTGAATAAAAACGCCCCGCCCACCCCGGCCGGGCGTGGCCAGGCCCCGCCCACCGTCCCTCCTCCCTGGAATTACCAGTTCCCTCTTTCCCTGTGGGTGGCAGGAGACATTGCTAGATTACCAAGATGGCCACTACTTATGCGGGGGTATATTTGAGAGAAATGGGCTTTGGCAACAAAAGGTAGAAATATGCTAGCGAGTATACCTATACTATGTGTACATATATGTGTAGCCATATCATTTGTGCTGGTATCTTAACTTCGTTAAGTTGCAGACAAAGGAATTTATATTGTGAGAAAACTACCGCCTCTTTTTTTGAAAAAATCATTGTGTAAAAACATTTATTTGAGTTCATGAAAGCTATTTTAGCTAAAATGTCGTTAAATATCGTATTTATCTGTCACTTTGACATTAGTGTTTGTGAGAAAGGGACAAAACACATTTTAGTCAGCAAAGGTTTCTTAAGTTGTATGCATAAGCGGATTAATCTACACAGGTACCTATCCAATTATTGTCATATTCAAGAATTGTTGTTATAAAATGGATATAACAAATTAACAAACACAGAGCAGAGGTAAATATTGCGTTCAATATTGGATCTTGGTATGATAAAAGAAAAAAATATACATCCTAATTGAGAACCTCATCCTTTTTTGTTAAGTCGGTTAATTAATAGGGCTCAATCAACATGCTACAATGACATGTTATGACATTACATCTGACAGCCACATTAACTTTAATGACATACTCAGATTCATTTATTTCACGATAAAAATTACAATACAGACTGATATATATCGTCGGGTGACAAGCTAAAGTCACTACCAAAACTGTAACTGCTCTTCAAAACCTCGTATCTAGGTACGTAGTCGATATCGAGATACGACCTTTGATTTAAGTAGGTATTTGTTACTTAGTGAGTTTTGCTTGTCACCCGACGATATGCATGCATGATGTCACAAAATATGCTATGGCTACTTCAATGATTTGTATTTATAATAGCAACATTTGACCAATTGCCGCGAGATATTTCCACTTTTCAATATATATTAAATACCTTAATACTTCTAATCATAATCATATATGTATTAGTTGCAACCATGGTATTTACAAGGTGTTCTTACAATCTAAGTAGGTACGAACATGGACCCTACTTGGGTGTAGCCACATGTTTAAACTAAACCTAAGCGTATTAAAATAAAATATATAACATCTGCACATTAGATAACAACATATTTTTTATCCAACAGATATCATATGTAGAATTGTCTATGCGCATTGTTTCAAGCCGCTATTAAAACATACCGAATGAATGACCTGGAATATTTTCTTCTGGGTATGAGGCCCCATAGACTACTTATAATGATTAATGAATGAGGCCCTATACTGACTTTCCAGGCCCCAGGCCTCTAACACACCACTTACCCACTACGAGTAGAACACATTAACAACGAAATGTTGAGTCTGTTAAAAAAAACCGTACCATTATCAATAAAAATATTTATTTTATTTTGTTTTTAATACTTATTTGTTGTTATAGCGGCAACAGAAATAAGTACATAATCTGTGAAAATTTCAACTCTCTAGCTATCACGGTTCTTGTGATACAGCCTGGTGACAGACAGACGGACGGACAGCGAAGTCTTAGTAATAGGGTCCCGTTTTACTCTTTGAGTACGGAACCCTAAAAATATTTTATGTTCTTTATAGAGGAACATTTACGCAGTAGTACATACACAAGTCGTGTTCTTTATTGAAAACTCACCCTAAAATAAGGTACCTACAAGGTAACACGAGTAGGTATGTGAAACAAATTCTATTTAAGGTATGAAACTATGAAGTCTCCTTCCCACATTCTTAATACAAGTAAAGACTATTTAGTAAACACGAAAACACGAACAAATTGCAACGAATATTATCGTTTTTTTTTTTTTTTTACTTCATATAAATAGGTCATATACACAAACCAATAACCAATACGATTTCTGTATAGTTTCAGAAACGTACATACGTATAAATACCTATTTCAAAAGGTAAGATTATTCTTACCTTTTGAAATAGGTATTTATAACATTTTAACATTCCTTGATGTTTACACCGCCGAGACTCGATCTACTTAATGATACTGTGGGTAGAAATATAAAGTTAATGTAGCTATTTAGAAAAATATTTCATACTAAAATGATGGTGGGAACTTAAAAGACAATAAAGTGAATAATCGTATTGATGTTTTAATATGAACGCAAGTAAGAAATAGGTTAAGTGCGAATCGGTCTTGCACTCGATGGGTACTGTAGCTATCACAAATGGGTGTATGCTATAATTTCATATGCCATAGTTTTTACATTCCATAAATATTTATAACCTATCCATAATAATAATTTTCCATAGTTTTATAGTCATTAATCTGAATGGACATAGGTAAAGCTAGTTTTACCTAATTATGACTGCCATAATTAACTTTTGCCATTAAAGAAACGCATGATAATATTCGGTTCTGGCAAAATTTAGGGTCGCAGTTCAACCTAACACTCCTCCTCGCTTCGTTCATCGTCGTACCTAACGTAAACCTGCCTTTGGGTAGAATAGGTAGGCTACGCTACACTTCCATAATCGGACAAGTTATTTTACATCATATCACCCTAGTATTTAATGAATTGTGCAATCAACTCTCTTTTTGACTTACTTTACTGGAAATTGGAGTAGTAATAAATATTACCAAATTACTTTAAAATCTGTTTATTTCTGTTTTTACACACCAGATTTATGAATTATAATGATTATGACTTTTGAATTCTATGACAAATGATATTATTGCACTTGATATTATGAGAAATGCTCATTATGCCAGTTGTCAGTTGTATGGCAAGTAAAATTTATAGCTTACCTATAATTTTGAATCAACTAGAATTATGGCATTTACCGTTATGGCAAGTGAAAATTATTACATGTAAAATTATGAAAAACGTAGGTATCCCCAAGCGCAGCCTTAGTATGTAATAGGCATGGGGGTGCGAAACTGCAAAAACCGGCCAAGTGCGAGTCGGACTCGCGCACGAAGGGTTCCGTACCATTATCTTTAAAAACGGCAAAAAAAAAACACGTTTGTTGTTTGGGAGCCCCCTTAAATATTTATTTTATTTTATTTTTAGTATTTGTTGTTATAGTGGCAATAGAAATACATCATCTGTGAAAATTTCAACTGTCTAACGTCTAACTATCACGGTTCATGAGATACAGCCTGGTGACAGACGGACAGACAGATAGACAGACGGACAGCGGAGTCTTAGTAATAGCCAGTAATAGGGTCCCGTTTTACCTTTTGGGTACGGATACGGAACCCTAAAAATGAGCAATTTTACCAACTTGGTGACAAAAGTTGCCTGTCAAGATGCGCCTGTCCCTTTTTGGCGTTTTGATTTATTTCGCGCATGTTGCTGACAAGTTGATGTATGGCGCTGCCGAAATATTTGCGAGACGTTTTGGGTAAAAAGTGCATGTCCAATGGACGTCAATGATATATTTATACCGTATCACAATGGAATAAGGTACAAAATGTAAACATATATTTGACGTCGACGTGTGACTTTGATGTGGATGGGTGTATGTTTAAAGGCAGAGGTTTCAAGGGCACAGCGGAATGTCATCTGGCTCGTATGTGGAGCAGCCCAACTGGGGATGTACCTCCACCTTACAGAAGACCGCAGCCATAATAGCACCACTGCTTTGTAGTGTTGCTATATTATTGCATGCTATGAAGCATGTGGTGTTGTGTTCCTGGTGGTGAGTAAGGTCGCCAGAACTCCCTAGGATGCGCTGTGTTGGGAGGGAGGGACCTGCATGTCTATCTGCCAACACAGCGAATCCTCAAATGAATAAAGGGTCGGCAACGCGCTTGTGATTCTTCTGGATTCACAAGTGTCCATAGGCTACGATACCTGCTTAACATCAGGCAGGTAAGCTTGTTTGCCACCGTCGTTTTATAAAAAAAGGCAATGTATTATGTAAACCCACACCACAAACCACATATACTTAAGTATGAGTTGAGATTGTTGAATGTGACAGATTTTTTATAAAACTGTCATTGGAACTTGAACCTTATGACCTGGATCTTAGAGTTGTTTTTTGAATGGACTACCTACTATATAGCAATTCGGCGCGGCGCAGCGTGTGTAGGCCCCCCACAAGGTGGACTGATGACCTGGTAAAGGTTGCGTGAGTCCGCTGGATGCGGGTGGCGCAGGACCGGCCATTGTGGCACTCTTTGGGGGAGGCCTATGTCCAGCAGTGGACGTCTTTCGGCTGATATGATGATGATGATGAGGTATGAGTGGTAAAAAATCCTTCGAATACGCGCGACGCGACGTCGCGAATTGTTTTGATGAATCTTAATATGGAGAATATCGTAGTTAACAGCAGAAATAAAATCGAAGCACTCAACTGAGCAGGGGCAACATTTCAACTTGGACTTTATCATCAATGGTCGTGTTTTTCATTGCTGCTTGAGTCCCTCATGAACCTCTTCTTAAGACCCTTGCTATAGTTGCAATAGATTAGCTAGTTAGTAGGTAAGTAGGTACTTTTAAAGTTATAAAATCAAACTTATATATTTTTAGACGTTATGATCTGATAGTTTTCCCAAACATACCTACAATAAGATAGTAAATACTAATCTATATAAATAAGTAAACTTCGGAAAGTATGTTGTCATTTTGATTGTCCGTTTCACTCTTTGCTTTTAAGTACCTATTGAAATTCATTGTTTGTTTAAGTTTGAGAACCGCCTTTTTTGAAATAGGTTAATAATGACGGTTCACCATGTTAGGTAATAAGGAAAAGCCATTTTCCACGTGGTTATCTAAACAGGAGATGTGAAGAAGTGTTTTTTTTAATACCACTTCGGTGGCAAACAAGCTTACGGCCCACCTGATGGTAGGTGGTTACCGTAGCCTATAGACGCTTGCAACTCCAGGGGTGTTACGTGCGCGTTGCCGACCCTTTAAGAATTGATACACTCCTTGTGCTTAGTGTTTATGGACAATCACTTTTAACGACCGGTTTAGTCTGTCAACGAGGCTGGTTGTTCTGGGTTCAAAGCCCGGGAAGAGCAAATATTTGCTTGAGTATTTGTTTTTGAGAGTGCTATTTCTGTACATCATATCTACTCAGAATAATAACGCCTAGAATGATAGTTTCATACGGCTGACGCGCCAAGCGTGAGGCATAAAATGAATTCATGTAGTTGTGATCAACTCGTATTCACACGCGCCAATACGCACACAAACGCACCAATTTTGTTCCACCGATCGGCGTACTACGCAATTTATGGCTGAGTTTTGGTGGCCTCACCGTTATAATAATAAATAATAATAAATATTTGCGGACAATCTTACACAAATAAACCTAGTGTCCCAAACTAAGCAAAGCTTGTACTATGGGTACTAGATGACGATATATAGATATTTATATTATAGAGAAATAAATACTTAATTAAATACATAGAAAACATCCATGACTCAGGAACAAATATTCGTGCTCATCACACAAATAAATGCCCTTACCGGGATTCGAACCCAGGACCTCTTGCTTCGTAGGCAGGGTCACTACCAACTAGGCCAAAGCGGTCGTCAACTGCGCGTGAACTGCGTTTCTAGGCGTTATTATTCTAAGATCATATAGGTTACAGGTTGTACGCGGACTGGGTTTCCGCAACTCGACGTCATTAAATGCGCCTATTTTGCGTATTTCTATACCTACATCATATTTTTTGTCGTTTATATGTATCGCGGCGAATCTTGATCCCTGACAGCTGTCATCTCCATACAATTTATTACCTTAAAACGTATAATTGGGTCAATCAACCATTACTCGACCCTTCGTTTTTTCTTCATATTATCACCACAACATGTGTAGGTAAAATACCTACCTACCTATATTGTTAAAATATATAAGTTCTTATAGCCAGGTAAACCGTCTATTTGATCATACAAATCGGGGGACATTTTACGACCGCTGGGCAACGGGTGAAATTAAGGTCAATTTGGTTTTTTTGAAATACATTTGTCATGTATATTAATTGAGTAAGGAATGCGACAACAATTAAGAACAGCTGAGGGGTAATCACGTAACGTTCCGAACGCGCGTCGGTACAATTTAACTGTCAATTTTCCATATAAAAAGTGACATTTAGACCTACCCGATTCGTACAATGCGTTACGTGATCGACCTACAGACATCGTATTTTCTTGTAATCGGGTCGTTCTTCTTTTCGATCGACAATAGCCAGAGGGCCTACTCTTCCCCTCTTTGTCTTACTTACGAGTTCGTACATAAGTGCGACAGAAAGGGAAAACTTCGAATGCCGTTCGCGGTAGGCCCTCTGTCCTTCGTCTTATTACGGCGTCGGATTTGAGTACCTATTGATGTTTACGGTTTTATAATGTTCAAATGAACGTTCATATTGTAAGTATTTTATTAACTAATATTATTTAATATTTCACTTTCTCTAACAAGCATTTTTTTTAACTTACATTGCTTTTTCGTAGAATGCCGTAACAGAGTTGTAAACCGAAATGTGCTCCCCAATGAAAGAGTCCACTTCGTCACATTATTAAAAAGAAAACCAACATTAAAAATATATATTTATTAGCCGGAAAGGAAACTTTAATTAGTCCTAATGAAGAAACATATGCATTTTTTTAATCACACACCTAAACCACAATTTTTCATAGGTCAAAAAGAAAAAAAAACGGAAAAACGTCGGTTTATTGTCGGTAAAAAAGAAGAACGACGTAATCACCTTTTAAACAGAAAATAGTAGAAGCGGGGAGGGCACTAAATAGCTGATTCACCCAATTGTACTGAGAAGACAGCTGTCATAGGAATCAATGTCATATGAAGCGTTCATAGCCTAGCGGCGCCTAGCCTGCGAACGGAAACGATAACGCAGGTTAAGCAAAGATGGCAGCGGTCAGTCTTTGGATGGGTGACCGCCTGTTTCCGTGCTTCGGAAGGCACGCTAAGCAGTTGATCTCGGCTGCTGTATTTGACATGCATGATATTGACCTGTAAAATATGACTTTTTATCAATAAAGTTTTGAATCTTTGATTCTGTCTATGACAGTAGTCGTTAAGCCGAGTTAGAGGCCTTCGGGCGGCTTAAGAACCTCTAACAGTCGAGTTGCCCGCTCACTTGACAAAGGGGGGACAACTGTCACTTGCGTCCGCAGGAGCTATACCTACCACAACCCTGCACGTGTTCCCTGGGTAGTACTAAAGAGTGACAAACTCAAAGGCCAAATAATGTATGCCATACTACGATTAAATAAAAAAAAATAGGAATCAAGATTCCCCGCGACACGTACCTATAGTAGGTACCTAACTATAACTCAAGTCTTATTATACTATATTATATTATACCTAAGCTTACTACGGTGTTCGATTTGTGTAAGATCGTCCCTAATATGTAATTAATAATTTATTTCTTATTTCCCAGCTACGGTCCTCTGCAGCTGAGTCCATAGAGCGTCGTCTTGTCGCCTATAAAAGGCCGGCGTCGCCCGCGCACGGCGCACTCGGGATCGGAGCGGGACGTAAGTAATCACTTTCTTTACACGCCGCCATTTTGTGAAGCCGCCATCTTGTTCACAACCACGTTTTAGTAATGTGCAGATTTCAGCACGTGTTTTTGAAATGCTTTCTGTTTCTTCTTCTTCAACCTAGCGTTATCCCGGCCTTTGCCAGGGTCCGCTTTCCTACTCACTTTCCTCCACTTTGCACGATCCACGCTTTCTGTTTAACGTAATTTAATTGATTTATATCTAGCTTCTAATCTGTGAACCGCCTACTGCCGTGACTGCCGTAGCTACTACAAATATTCCGGGAATTTCAAAACCACGTGCTCAAAATGTGGAGTGTTTTTAATTTAAAGACCACAGTGCTCAAAAAGTGGAGTGTTTTTAATTTAAATACCACGTGCTCAAAATGTGCAGTGTTTTTAATGCCATTATCATGTAAATAGTGGAGTGTAATAACGTGAGTAACTGCGCAGTTTAAGACAGTAACGCATCTTTTTTCAAGTTCCGATTTTAGAGCACGTGTCTGATCCAAACTATCTTCTTCCATTGGTCATGCAATTAGTTAAAAAAACAATCTCTTTTTTGGTGTCCAGACTTTAAAAGTATTTTTTGTGTATTTCTGTTGATTTTGATTCTTTTTTTGCAGTGAGCCAGGGTACCCGCTAATACCGAGCCTGCGGCAGCATGGTGAGTCGGTTTTTGCTATTTTTCCCTTAATTGTTGTAACCAAGCGTAACTCCATGTTGGTAAACGGTAATCGTAACATATGGATGGCTGCCATTCCTGGCTACTCGAAAGGGCGTTGACGATCCGCGTCATTATTATCTGAACAAGTGTCTTAAACGACTTAGAGTTCAATTTGAACATGATTCCCCAATAAAATTCACCTCGTAACAGCGGCAGCCTGTAAAGACATTATTACTTTGGGCGTAGGTAGATATTTATAACTCGTTACCGCAGGTGAGCGACGAAAGCCGCAACAATGCGAACATCTTTATGCATGGGTTAAAAAGAGACAGATATATAGTAGATCCGACCACATTAACCGAAGAACATTACGCCTCGTCGCGCTGGACGCCTTCCGTGACTAGGGAAAGACTTGAGAATATGTTCTGATGTACTGTATTGTCCACAGGCAGGTAGCATCAGCACCTGGCTACGGCAGCAGGCCCGGCCGCCCGGTGCGGCCACCGCCGGCGTCGCGGGACGTCGGACGGGGGCGCGGCTGGCCGCGCGGCTGCCCCGCTCCTGGCGAGCGGCTAGCAGTGAACGCGCAGACACAACCGCGTTGGTGAGTGACACTTCTGTATACATCCCTGTATCTTGTATTGTAGATGAACAGCTGGCAGCTCCTGGCGAGTGGACGCGCAGTAAACCCACGTTGGTGAGTACGCTGAAAGAAAGAAAGAAGACATTTATTTACTACACAAAAGACACACAGAGACAAAGGGAGTAGACATATACATTACAATTTAACACATATTGTGTGTGTCTTCGCGGCAGTGAATCGGAGTGAAGCCTCAGATAAGCCTATCGTTCTCTTTTCCTTTCTCTACTTACGATCTGTCAGATAAGCGGCAGAATCCCGCTTCCGGACCTAATCTGACATGGATTTTAATGTACTTCACATAACGCGCTATCGCTGTTGGACAACGTTTCATCAAGCCAAGGAGACCCGCTTACCAAAGTAAGTTGTCCTTTTTTTGTCTCTCGGTCACTAATGTATTCCTAGGGGACAGTACATGCTGACGAACACTAGCAGAAAAGGCGAGAACATCTGCGTTGGTGATTACTGGGACCTTGCCTTCTCCTCGATTTCAATCGTGCATGAAGAATGCCAGAAACTCATTTCTGACGAGCATCTTAGAAGACGCGCTTTCTTAGACGAATAGCGTTGGTAAGTAATTCAGCAAGATTAGTAATTAGCGATGGACGCGCTTTGGAAAAAGATTTTGGTTAGTGTGAAAACATTCAACTTCTGTCAATATCTAGATTCGTTTCTGAAAGCAGGAGTGCAAGCAGTGGACGAGCTATTGAAAACCAGGGTTACAGAATGTATACCTACCTCTTCATGCCTTATGTTGTTCTTTAGTTTGTCTACACGCCTAAAACCCAATTTCCTACTTCTTAAAATTTTATGAGGCGAAGAGATTTTTTAAGAACATTCCGTATTAGCTATCGAAGCTTATTATGCTATTACTTTTAGCTAGCTAGGTACGTAAAAGATCTCGAGACTAACCCCAAAATTATAACTTATAAAGAATATTATGAAAGTGTTGTCAAGATAATAGCAAGTGAAAATTAGCGATCTCTGCCTACCCTCTGACAAACAGCCATGATTATTTGTAAGTAATGTCTCACGTATACATTCTTTGTTCCAGATTGCGGAGTTGTAAGGAACAGCCATATAGTTCAAACATTAACATAAGCACACTGCATTTAAGAAAATCAAATCTTTTAATATTTTAGTTAAGTCTTTATAGTTATGTGTAATTCGTTCACCAGTCTTTCACGATGCATTATGGTTATTATGACCTTCATCGCTGTACTTTTCCGTTACTGATAATGCAAGAAAGATAATTCCATAGTATAATACACAATTTTAGAGATAAGTTTTTTGTTTAATCCATTTTAGAACTCAGTCAGTCGGCTTTAGTTAAGTTTCTTTTTTGCCCCTTAGGTTATATATTTTTTTGCTATTAAACGTGTTTTTTTCCTTTCTTTAATGCTGGTATTTTATTTTACTCTTCAATCTTACCCTAGTTGCCCTAGCTACGGTTAGGGCGCCTAGGAATAACCTTACCTGTAACCAAAACTACATTACCATCCAGAAGATGTAGTTCACACCTGCTATTCAGAAAAGAGTCCCCCCCCCCTCTCTAATGACGGATCCATATTCATCATATTCATTTAATCATTACCTTGTGTGTACAAAAGATCTTATAGCTACATATTGGTATGTCTCAACACAACCCTGTAAGGGCACTGCAATACAGTAAGTAGTTCAAAATTTAAACTATACTTAGACAATTATTTCAGTTGCGATTTCTTAATACTAGTCATTATTATTGCGATTTAAATATTCATTTACTGTGTAATAAGCATTTGCCACTAAATATTTTTTTAAAGTATTAATAAATTTATTGTTATTAGGCTCATTCTTCATATGATCAGGTAGCTTATTATAGATCTTTATTAACATGGGGTAAGGTCATTTTTGGTGTAACGCTAGCTTTGATGTTGTTTGTAATAATAAGTTATTTTTTGAACGGGATTCATAACGGCAGGGTACGTTTCCAATTTTAGAATAGAAATCTGGGTGTGCTTTAACAAATTTACACGATTCTAGGATATATATGCCATCAAATCAAAGTTGTAATGTTCCATAGAAGATGTGAAATATGCCACTCGGTAGCAAAATGAAGCCGTCATGATGCCGTCTTGGACGTACCTAAACAATTCAATAATCCTTCGATACGCTCAATATACAATATACCGCCCGCGCCATTACATCATATTTTTTATTACAACTATACATACCTACGTCACAAACTACGGTAGCCTAGTGGTTCAGACATGCGGCTGTCAAGCGGCGATCGTGGGTTCGAATCCCGGCTCGTACCAATGAGTTTTTTGGAACTTATGTACGGAATATTTACCGTTAGCCTTTCGGTGAAGGAAAACATTCGCGAGGAAACCGGCCTAGTTTTCCCTCTGGGTTTGAAGGTCAGATGGCAGTCGCTTTCGTAAAACTAGTGCCAAATCTTCGGATTAGGTGTCAAAGGACTTTAGGGGCACAACCTGGAATAACGCTAGGAGGAGGGACATACGTCACACCATCCTCCTAGCGTATTCCCAGTTTTACCTAAAGGAGCCCGGGATCCGAACTTTATCCCAAGATTTGGCTTAGGCACTAGTTTAAAGGAAGCGACAGCCACCAACCAGAGCTATAACCACGTACTTCGAAACTCGAAGTTCGGATATCTTCGTCTCTATCGCACTTATGGTTTATGGTACTCGAGCGACAGAGACGGAGATATAAGAATCGAGATTCGATTTTCGTGGTAGCGCCGCAGGAAGTATTTTTTTGGCCGCGTGATCGCTATCTGCTAGCGGTACCAAAAACGTGAACGGTGTCTCGCAGAAGTTCACTACTGGTACGTGTGCCTTACACCTATTCAACTGTTATGCTGTGTAAATATATTTATTAAATAAATAAATAAATCAAAAACTGGAACCTTCCTTGGGATAAGACCGGTTTCCTCACGATGTTTGACTTCACCAAAAATCTACTAAACTTGACGTGTCACAGAAGCATTCACAAATACAAGAGTTGCAGATACCTCTGTATAACTCAGTTCTTGCACCTACGGTAAGTATATCGTATTTTTCCACTTCCGTCAGTTATTAAGGCCCCACTTGTCTCAGCTATGGGGCGCTAACGCCCGCCCGCTTTGATCCCTAGATATTGCCGGACCTGCATCTCATTTACACATACACATTAGGTTGTTTTTCTTATGAGATAGATATTTCATTCAACCAAATTGAATGATGACCAAACAAACTAGTAGGTACTTTGTAGGGTTCCGTACTCAAAGAGTAAAACGGGGCCCTATTAGTAAGACTCCGCTGTCTGTCTGTATGTCTGTCTGTCCGTCTGTCACCAGGCTGTATCTCATGAACCGTGATAGTTAGACAGTTGAAATTTTCACAAATGATGTATTTCTGTTGCCGCTATAACACCAAATACTAAAAAACAGAATAAAATAAACATTTTAATTTTTTTTATTTGTTTTTTTTCCATACAACAAACGTGATTTTTTTGCCGTTTTTATTGATAATGGTACTTACGGAACCCTTCGTGCGCGAGTCCGACTCGCACTTGGCCGATTTTTTACAAGCTTTATATTAACTTGCACTGTTCGTATGTATGTATGTACCTAAATATGTAAGTATGTAAGTTGTCCGTCATGCAATCCATTTCTCAGTCACTTTCCGTTATCCAATTGAGCTGAAATTTTGCAAGCATATGTATATCGCATGACAATACAATATTATGATGAATTGGAGCTGATCTGATGCTGGAGCTGGAAGGTGGCCATAGGAACTCCGCAATAAAACGACCAACCCCATCGAGTTTGGGCTCGTTAGAATTGTCTCAATGAGTACTTGATGATGGTATGCAGAAAAGTACAGTCGGCAGTAAAAGCTTGTACCAAAAATTACATTTTTGACAGAAATTTATCTTACTATAGGAAACTGGACTTTGTCCCTTATGCTGTCAAAACAGCGTGAAATAGATTTTTAAAGTGAATGATGACGAAATTTCAATCTAGTACGTTTCTTAGTATAGAAGTACTTATTATGTTTAACCTACTTAAATGCTTCTAGACAAATGACTTTAATTTTAAAAATTATAATGATATAATTTGGAATATAGATTTTAACATAGCTATAAGTACCTACCTTATAATCTATACATAATAATAAAGCTGAAGAGGGTCGAAAGTCTGTACATGGAAAATATTCGAAAAAAAATTGGCTAGGGATACTTAAAATCGATAACAGAACACGTTCCAACAGTTTTTAAAATTTTTGTCGGTTTGTCTGTTTGTCTGTTTGTCTGTTTATCTGTTTGTCTGTTTATCTGTTTGTCTGTTTATGTGACCGCGCATCACGTGAAAACGGCTGAACCGATTAAAATGAAATTTGGTATAAAGATAGTTTGAGTCCTGAGGAAGGACTTAGGGTAGTTTTTACTCTAGAAATCAACCCCTAAGGGGATGAAATGGGGGGTGGAAATTTGTATGGAGTTACTTAAACGGCTGCACCGTTTTAAATTAAATTTGGTATAAATTTAGTTTGAGTCCCGGGGAAGGTCAAAGGATAGTTTTTATCCCGAAAATCTTCCATTTAGGGGGTAAAATGGAGGGGTGAAAATTTGGATGTAATCCATTTTGATAAAATTTGGTTTAGAGGTAGTTTAAGTTCTAGGGAAGGACATTGGATAGTTTTTATTCTGGAAATCTTCTCCTAAGGGGGTGAAATGGGGGGTGAAATTTTGGATGGACTCCGTTAAGACCAAATTTGGTATAGATATAGCTTGAGTCCCGGAGAATGACAATTATTATTATTATTATTTATTCAGAAAACCAACAGCGATACAAAGTATGTAACTTATAATATAATACACAGTAGTATGGCCAATTACAGGTTTCCCTAGATAACTTGATATGTAAAGTTGACAGTTGAACGGACTATCATAACATGTGTGAAAGAGAGATCTTTTTTTTTTTTAATTAAGTTTAAGTCATTGTTTTTTTTTCTTTTTTGAAGATGAAAGCATAACCAAGCATGTCAATCTATATAGGTTACCGCAAATGAGAATATATTGCTATATTTTATCCTAGTGACAATATTATTGTATTTATCCCATATTTACTCTAAACAAATAGATTTATTAACTTATGTACAATACTACAACATTGTTAAACATGATAAGAGGTGAGTTACCTATTTCAAAAACTATTTATGCTGCTTATTCTTAACACTATTAATTACTTGCAATTTAAAAGATGCCTTTGAATATCTAAATATATCTACGCTACTGAAATCCGCATTATAAGTGATATACAAGACAATGGATAGTTTGAATCCCGAAAATGATCCCCCAAGGGGATGAAATAGGGATGAAAATGTGGATAAATCCCATTTAGTTAAAATTTGGTATAGAGATAGAAGGAGTCCCAGGGAAGGACAATGCATAGTTTTCATGCTGAAAATCATCTTCTGAGGGGGTGAAATGAGGGGTGAAAATTTGGATAGAACCGATTTAGATGAAATTTGGTATGGAGATAGTTAAGAGTCCTGGGGAAGGACTTAACATAATTTTAAGTCCAGAAATCATCTCCTAAGGGGGTGAAATGGGGTATGAAAATTTGGATGGAACCCATTTACGGTATAGCGAGTTGGAGTCTTGGGGAAGGACATAATCCTATCATATCATAGTTTACTCCCGAAAATCATTTGTTTGTGACCGATTTTGATGAAATTTGGTTGAACGATAGTTTGAGTCCCGGACAACGGATGGTTTTAATCCCGAAAATCATCCCCTCAGGGATGAAATAGGGGGTGAAAATTTGGATAAAACCCATTTAGATGAAAGGTAAAGAGATAGAAGGAGTCCTAGGGAAGGACAATGCATAGTTTTAATCCCGAAGAATCATTTCCTGAGGTGGTGAAATGAGGGTTGAAGATTTCGATAGAACCCATTTAGATGAAATTTGGTATAGAGAGAGGTCTCAGTCCAAGGAAAGAACATATAATAATTTTTATTCCAGAACACATGAAAGGAGGAAATAAGGGGAACACATAAGGGGGTGAGAAATGGTGGATGAAAATTTGGATTGAACCCATTTACGGTATAGCGATAGTTAAGGAAGGACATAGGATAGTTTTATCCCGAAAATCATCCCCTAAGGGGGTGTGATTGGGGGTGGAAATTTGTTTGTGACACATTTTGATAAAATTTGGTTGAAAGATAGTTTGAGTCCTGGAAAAGGACATATGATAGTTTCTATTCCAGAAATCATCCCTTAAGGGGGTGAAATGGGGGTGAAAATTGGGATGTAGCCCATTTAGATGAAATTTGGTATAGAGATAGTTTGAGTCCTGGAGCATTCTCCAAGGAGGTGAAATAGGGGGTGAAAAATTGGATGGAACCCATTTACGGTATAGCGGTAGTTGGGAGTCCTGGGGAATAGGAACATTACATAGGTAAATATATGTATGTGACGTTCCAAGGGTAAAGGTACCTTATGGCGGTAGTTTCGAAGATGTTTTCTAAAACGGGGTAAAAAAGACGTTTTATTAGGGTTATTTTGAGAACTATTAGATGTAACATTTTGTTGACGTATCTTTATTTTTAGTATAAAATATTTAAATTACAAGTCAGTTAATTTAGTCCTACGGTTTAGTAGAAAGGGTCCTTACGGCCGTGTGATATGAAAATATGCAAAATAATACTGAAAAAAGCCTACATGCATCTATTATGGTGAGGCGGGTCATAGAAACCAAGTTTGCGGCGGAGTCTATTTTGTAAAAAAAAAGCGTTCGGAGTAAGTAACGTAACTTTGTCTGTCTGTTACCTTTTCATGCTTAAACCGCTGAACCGATTGAGACTTTGAATTCCGGGGCCTTCCCAAAGAATCCTTACTAAAGATAGTTTTTATCTGGAAATTCATCACCTAAGGGGGTGAAAAGGGGGGAGAAAGTTACGATATAAACGAGTTCCGCGCGGACGAAGTCGCGGGCAAAAGCTAGTAAATAATATAATAATAATCTTTCCTGACCGGTTTCGGCCTCGGCGACTGCCTCAACTCTGGCGTTGATGTCGTTCATGTGCTCTGGTGTGACTCACATATCCGATCTACACACTAACCATATCTATGAGTCTGAAAATTTACTTATTATTATTGTTTATAGGCAACTGCATTTTATCCCTCATGCTATCAAAACAGCTTAAGGCCTCCCTTGGCCATGTGAGGCCGTCAAGACAACAACATCAGATTTTAAAGGAAAATCAGGGGAACACGCTAGGAGGATGATGAATATTATCTAAATATTTAGCTCCTTCACCCATACGGCTCCGTTCACAGCAAGATATTAAAATCCAGGAATTCTACATCGTATTTCCACTTTTACAGAAAACTAGACAATTTGTATAGGAATCCGATACAAGCCGTTTTGATTATTCTTGACTATACTAAGCTACACAACAAGACAGGCCGTGTCCGGCCCGGGTCGTTTTCTAAGAAAAACGTCGGCGTTTTTACGCGGTCTAGCCATAGGTACCGAAGCCCGCCCGAGCCACGGCCGAGGCTCGGTAGCGGCTCGGTGTTGGACACGGCCCGTTCTAACCTTTAAAAATCTAACTCGAAAAGTAAAAAAAAACACTTGCAAAAGTCCCCTAGTGTGCCCAGTCTCCCCCGCGATATTTAAATGAAGATCATCTGCTGCTTGCCCGCCATCTTGTCCTAATATTGTTTCACAAAATAAAGCTTTCGCTCATTCCCTGGCGACAGTTTTTAGAATGTGTTTTTAAAGGAATTGACATAAAATTTCAAATTCGTGAAGAATAAATGATGTGTACCTAATTAAAGAAAGATACATTCTGAACACGTCAAGTGAAACCATCAAAAGCTCCAATAATTTAGTAGGTAAGTGGGTACGTAGGTATGTAAATAGGTAGGTGCCTACTTGATAACGTACGTACCATGTTACTCCCTCAACAATTAAAGACTATTAAAAAAGAGGGTAGTTTATTTTTGTGTATGTAACGTGTAGGTCGCGGGAACCCGCTGGATGCGGGTGGTGCAGGACCGGCAATTGTGGCACTCTTTGGGGGAGGCCTATGTCCAGCAGTGGACGTCTTTCGGCTGATATGATGATGATGATGATGTAACGTTTTAGAATAAAGCGAAAAATAAAAAATAAGTACCGATGGTAGTAAAGTTGCAAACATGTAGGTAAAGGTCTCATTTCTTTCAGGCAGCCGATTGAAATAAAGGTTGCCTGAAAGTGTGTACGCTGTTTATAATTAATTATTGTTTCAATCAAATTGGCTCAGTTCGGGTTACACAGAGCGATTCCACAACTACCTTGATAGGCCATTTGTACTTTTAAAACTTTAGAAATTTTCTTCAGCTAAACTAAAAAGAAGAAAACTAATGAGGAGGTTCTGGATTTAGTCAATGAAAATAGAAATCTGATAGAAATGATTGAAAACAGGAGAGGAAAATGATAGGACACATGTTACGCCACGACGACTGGATGAAAACAATATTAGAGGGAAAAATAGAAGGGAAAAGAAAAAAGGGAAGGCCGAGGATATCTTACATGGAGCAAATAAAAGAGAAAATAAACGCTTCATCGTACAGAGAAATAAAAAGAAAGGCAGAATGTAGAACAAGTTGGAAATGACTCCACCGACAAGAGCCTGGCTTTTAAATAAGAAGAAACTCAAAGTATTAATTGCAAAAAAACCTAATTTCCAAACATGAAAAAAAACATCGACCGAACAGTATCATTCCCCGCTTCAAAACAAATCAAAACTTGAGCAAAGTCCATAATACATGAGCGTAATTCGATCAAAGGAACCCGATTAGTAAACATTAGCGCCGGCACAAATGCCGACGCGGCAATAAATTGAAATAAGAGAATTAAGAAATAAATCAAAAGAGGATTTTCCCGATACGTCGTCGTCGCGAAATTGGAAAAATACGACGCGACACGGCGAGCGGGGCGCGGGCACATTGTCGCGGTACGGCACGGCACTTATACTAGCCCTTAGCTATGCAGAAGAGTTCGTCCAGTACTTAACAACTATCGCATTTATTTTGATATTTAAGTATTACATGCTTATATCAAACGACCAAGTATTTAATAGGAACAATATTAGTAATGTTTAATGTAGTTTATTTTAATTGTTAAATAGAAACCCTAAAAGGTTTTTATCGTAGAAAAAAAGGGCACTTAAAGACTATTGTCCAATTCAAATTGTGGTCTCCAACTGCACTTCCTGACTCATGGGCTCGAAGCAGTATTCAGCACGTTAAGCACAGTGGTTCCGAAACGTAATTATACGCCTAAAGTGGTATAATGAAGTTGTATTATGTAGTGCACAATAGTCCGTTTGTTAAAATTGTAACTCGTAGCTTAGTGAAATAGGCCACAAGTCGAATCACGGACGACTTGGCTACTCATGTCTCACTCGATTTGTGCAAATTAGAAAAAGGACGGTAGATTTTCTCGTCTCGCGTCGCGTGGTGGCGTCAGTTGTGTTGTCCTAGCCCCGCAGAGCTAGCTAGAGCTAAGCTAATGCCGTGAAGGTGTACCTATACTCATATGAGTGATCCCCAGATCCCCACCTTGTTATTTAGCGTAGGCATTATAGCCAAATCCTACTCGTCCTGGGAGGTCTGTGATAGCAGGAACACGTGATAATGAACCTTTGAATTTGTTTGTAAATCCGTGTGAAAGACTCTCATATCTCTCTACATGCCCATCTGACAGAAAATTGCACACACGAACTAACAGCTGAGCATATAATTTTTCACTAAATAAGTTTATCTTAGACTGTTACATAATTTTCTTGTGTAGAATCTTGAAAGTTTGCAACACGCATCAACGTCGATCACGTAACGCATTGTGCGTAGGTACGTTAGGCAGATCTAAATGTCAATTTTTATATGGAAAAATGATAGTTAAATTGTCCTAACGCGCGTTCGGAATGTGACGTGATTACCCCTCAGGAAAACATTAGGTTTATTTATACTACGACGGTGGCAAACAAGCGCACGGCCTGATAGAGCCGTGATGAGCAGAGATCGTAGCCTATGTACCTACACTTTGCGATCGCTAAATAATCACAAGCGTAATAATATCCCGCTGTACCTACCTAACTCATCTAACTCAAGATAATTTACTTTAAAAACAAAGTTTTAACCGACGAAAAATCAATCATCCCCTATTTTCCTACCCTTAGGGTTGGTTTTTTTTTTTAATTTATGTGGGACCAACTTCGGGGTATACCTACTCTTTCCAACTAAAAAAGAATTATCCAAATCGAACTACTTACTCTGTAAAAAGTTATGCGTGGTCATACATAAAAAAAATATATATATATACGCGTCGACTTGAGAACCTCCTCCGTTTTTTTCGTCGGTTGAAAAATGACGTACTACAACGGAAACGCGCTCTGCAAAGATAATAAGAGTGTCGGTACATATTAAGGGCGCAGCAATACAGCGCTCATCTCCATATACATGATGAAATTGAAAGAATGCCGCTAAATAAACCGCGGGTAGCCAGGTGGAACGTTTGTACGGTTTATTTTATTTTTCCCTGTTTTAATATAGGTATCAAGACTAATGTTATACTTTATGTACAGTCGAGTTCGAAAATAAATACGTGCAACAAAGTGTTCAAAAATGTGTGAACACGACTTATTAGACTTAAGGATTGCTTAGATATGTTGATACCTCTGGGAACGTGCACATAGTTATGAACTCCAGTGTACTTTGATAATGATAACATGGTGACATACTTCTATTATGTTAGGATACGGTCGCGATCTTTAATTAATGACCCATTTCGCAAAAATATTCTTTGGGTACCTTTAGAATTATGACTGGACTGTCAACCTTAAGTGGGTCTCAAATTAAAGTTAATGGCTGTGGCTGTACTTGTTAGCAGCTGGTATGTGGTCGTTATAACGCTTTTGTCTAAAAAAAGATTAAAGGACCAAAATTAGCCTTAGTTATTTAGTTAGGATTAAACAAAAAAGGTCGCGGGAGTCCGCTGGATGCGGGTGGCGCAGGACCGGTCATTTTGGCACTCTTTGGGGGAGGCCTATGTCCAGCAGTGGACGATTTTCGGCTGATATGATGATGATGATGATGAAACAAAAAAATGCTCAACATACATACCCTTCATGGCCTCCTAAAATTATTTTTGTTTTCTACACTGAAAAAAATGGTTTGTTGGATTTACCAAATTAGCTAAGGTTGGCTGAATTACATGGAAACTAAGATAAATATAACAAAACCTCGCTATTGGACTTACAAAACTAAAAAGGTTGAAGTCGTTACCAGACTTCTGGTGTAAATCAACAAAGAGTATTTTACATTTTACAAAACAAATCTCAACTATTTGGTTTGGTTGATTATTTCATAAAAATATAATAAATATAACAAGACCTCGCGGTTGAACTTACAAAACTAAAAAGGTTGACGTCAAAATATAGTCCTTACCAGAGTTCATGGTGTATATTAACAAAGAATCTTGTACATTTTACCAAACAAATCTCTACAATTGGGTTTGGTAGATTTTATTATAAAAATATGATAAATATAACAAGACATCGCGGTTGAACTTACAAAACTAAAAAAGGTTGAGGCCAAAATATAGTCCCTACCAAAGTTAATGGTGTATATTAATAAAGAATATTGTAAGTTTTACCAAACAAATCTCTACAAGTCGGTTTGGTAGATTTTATAAATAAAATATGATAAATATAACAAGACGTCGCGGTTGAACTTACAAAACTAAAAAAGGTTGAGGTCAAAATATAGTCACTACCAGAATTCATTGTGTTAATTAACAAAGAATATTGTACATATTACCAAACAAATCCCTACAAATCGGTTTGGTAGATTTTATAAATAAAATATGATAAATATAACAAGACGTCGCGGTTGAACTTACAAAACTAAAAAAGGTTCAGGTCAAAATATAGTCACTACCAGAGTTCATTGTGTTAATTAACAAAGAATATTGTACATTTTACCAAACAAATCCCTACAAATCGGTTTGGTAGATTTTATAAATAAAATATAATAAATATAACAAGACATCGCGGTTGAACTAACAAAACTAAAAAAGGTTGAGGCCAAAATATAGTCCCTACCAGAGTTCATGGTAAATATTAATAAAGAATATTGTACATTTTACCAAACAAATCCCTACAAATCGGTTTGGTAGATTTTATAAATAAAAATATGATAAATGTAACAAGACATCGCGGTCAAACTTACAAAACTAAAAAGGTTGACCTCAAAATATAGTCCCTACCAGAGTTCATGCTATTAATTAACAAGAATATTGTACATTTTACCAAACAAACCTCTACATTTCGGATTGGTTAATTTTATATTGTAAATATGATAAATATAACAAGATTTCGCAGTTGAACTTACAAAACTAAAATGGTTGACCTCGAAATATAGTTCCTACCAGAGTTCATGCTGTTAATTAACAAAGAATATTGTACATTTTACCTAACAATTCTCTACAATTTGATTTGGTTTATTTTATAATTAAAATATGATATTTATAACAAGACCTCGCGGTTGAAATTACAAAACTAAAATGGTTAAGGTCAAAATATAGTCCCTACCAGAGTTCATGGTGTAAATTAACAAAGGATATTGTACATTTTTACCAAACAAATGTCAAGAATTTGGTTCGGTTGATTTTATGATAAACATATGATTAATATAACATGGCCCCGTGGTTGAACTTACAAAACTGAAAAGGTTGAGGTCAAAATATAGTCCCTACCCAGAGTTCCTGGTGTAAATTAACGAAAAAAAAAGGACATTTTACCAAACACGTCTCAACAATTTGGTTAGGTTCTATCAAAAAACTGGTCAAGTGCAAGTCGGACTCGCGCACGAAGGGTTCCGTACCATTATCTATAAACATATTTATTTTATTCTGTTTTTAGTATTTGTTGTTATAGCGAAAACAATTATTAGTAATAATATTAATATTAAAGACAGACGGACAGCGGAGTCTTAGTAATAGGGCCCCGTTTTACTCTTTGAGTACGGAACCCTAAAAACGAGTCATTTAGGGATTACGCGCTATTTTCGATTTTTGGTAAAGTGACGTTCGACGCTCGAGATCACAAACTTGTATTATTCATTGCGCCAACTTCATAAACAAGTCTGCAAAAATCAGAACTACCAACCCCGCCAACTACCCCGTACTTTCAGGCGACATAGTTACTTATTAAGAAAAGTCAGATCATTTTTAATAACCGCGATGAGTACGAAGAAGGCAAAGCCCATGGTTGTAGGTATATGTTTCAGTTTAAGTTCTAGTGACATTGTTACAAGGTTTATTATTCCAGTTTAACAAGGTTTTACAAAAGAAATATCACGGAACAATATACTTAACACAAATATAATGCGGATTTCAGTAGCGTTGATATCTTTAGATATTATAAGGCATCTTTTAAAATGCAAGTTATTAATAGTGTTAATAATAAGCAGCATAAATAGTATTAGAAATAGTTAGTCCTCTTATCATGTTTAAAAATGTTGTAGTATTATACTTAAGTTACTAAATCTATTTGATTCATTCTAAATATGGGATTTATACAATAATATTGTCATTAGGATATACTATAGCAATATAGTTTCTTATTTGCGGTAACCTATATAGATTTACATGCTTGGTTATGCTTTCATCTTCAAAACAAAAAAAAACAATTACTCAAACTTAATTAAAAATAAATCATCTCTCTTTCACAAATGTTGTGATAGTCCGTTCAATTGTTTACATATCAAGTTATCTGGGTAAACCTGTAATTGGCCATACTACTGTGTATTATAGTATAAGTTACGTACTTTGTATCGCTGTTGGTTTTCTGAATAAATAATAATAATAACTAATGCACTTGCTAGTTAGAGCAACAAAGAGAGAGATAAACGAACTTAGTTTGTTTTCGTTTCGCGGTAGCTCCTCAGACTACACTTCGCTAAATGGAATAAGTAGGTACCTATTAGGTATATTGTGTAAATACGTAAATATGAAGTAAATCGAGTTTTCTTTCGATTTAAATTATATACATGTATATAAAAGATACTCTTGGTTTTATTAATATATAGGTATAATAGTTAATGTAGTTAGCACAATTATTAGAATTACGTACGACTTAGTTTTGCTTCAATCATTATTAAAACGACATTACTTAAGTATCATAACCCATAAGGCATAGGTAACTGTATGCAATTGTATGTAACATGTATTTAACCTAAACCTATTTACAAATTAGTAATTAATTAATTATTAACTCAGTACTTATTATGATGTTTATAATCACACAGACAAACTGTTCCGACAGTTTTGCGAGACCATGTTAGTTATTATGTTTATATACTCTGTGTATTAAATAAAATTAAATAATAATCTAGGCCGCCTTTCACGTTGTATGTAGGTACCTACCTAGCTAGACTATACCTAAATTAATAATTTGCAGAGCCATACCACAGATTGCCATACCTATTCCCAGACAAAAAAAGTAAAGTTGCGTAGGTACTTACTTAATGATTATCTATGTAGTAATTAGGCTTTAACGACGTTAAAGTTTTCGTGGCTTTTCCTTAATACGAGTAAGTAATGTCCTTTCTTATCCTTACTAATAGTATGAATGTGAAAGTGTGTTAATTGGTTGGTCCTTCCTTGGTGTTTGTTTGGACGTCTTCATAAATAAGCAAAATACTTACGTTTGTCACGCGGGCCAAGCCGCTGACAAAACTAGTAAGTAGATACTACATGGTGTACCCATGTAGGTACAGTCAGCAGCAGAAGTAGCAAAACAAAATAACCCGCTCGAAATTATCTAGAAAGTCCGTATCCTCTTGACATTAGAGCCATGTGTGGGTCATTTTGAGCACTTTGACCCGCGTAGCTACTTTTGCTGCTGCATGTACCTTTAACTTTATCATTGATTAATTGACGTCTTAAAATATACAATTGGTACATTACCTAAATACCTAATCATTACATAGTATACAACAAAGTCGCTTACGTTTTTTTCAATAGATAGAGTGATTCAAGAGAAAGGTTTATATGTATAATTCATGCATGTATTATACGTATAAATCCGTGCGAAGCCGGGGTGGGTCGCTAATTATAAGTATATAATCAAGTAATAAATCGTTTTGTCTTTACTTGTTGGTCGTAGGAATGAGATCATATTTCTTTGTTATTTTGCAACCTTTGACGCCACACAAAATAGTAATAAGTACTTACCTAGTCTATTTTTTCCAACAACATTTACACGAAACATTTGGCGTTTAGTAGGTACATAGGTAACTATCTACTCGTACCTTCTGAGAAAGCGCTGCAGTCACTACCAGACCTATACCTTGTTAAAATTACCAAAGAGTTTGGTAATTTTAACTAGGTAAAAGTCTGGTACATTTTACAAAACAATACCGCTGCATGCATAGTTCCATCCTACTCAATTTATAAACATAAGAGTGAGATGTGACTATTCCCCTCCCCGACTGCCCTGCGGAGGTGCGCCCCTTCCCCCGGCTATAGCATCTTGCGATGCGCGCGCGGCGCGGTAGGCTTCATTGCGTTGAGGTAGTTCATTGTATATAGTCACTTTGTTTTGTTTGCGTTTTAATGAAATTTTCTTGGTGCGCCATTTCATTTCGGCTGGTGCGTAGTGGATTTAGTTTGCAAAATGTAACCAACTATGGATAGTGATCTCGACGATGACTTAAGTGTGGGGGTGACTGAATATTTGAAGGAATGGGGATTATCTCAATCTACCATAACAAGTTTTGAAGGTAAGCATTAGAACGATATTACACTAAAAGTGCTAAATTGGCAACACTGATACCTTACTAATTAATTGTGAATAAGAATGATATTGTATGTGAATAACGTACTTATTCCATTGTTAGTTCTTTTTTGTCTGAAACACAGGGTAACCTATAGTTGACACCATATATGGATTCCCCACCCATACCTCCTTATTATTAATTATTAAATATAATAATTTTGTGATTATAGTTTTATATGAATAGGAAGCTTAACTCAGGCTTAGATATTGACCTAGAAATATTGGTTACGTATTACCTACCTAATTACTTTGATTAATTTACAAAACGAATTTCAGTAAAATCTACCAAATCGGTTTGGTTGGCCATCGTTGCGTTTGTATTTTGTCTGTATGTAACTAACTGAACATTAAATAATGAGTTTAAAGACTGATGAATTAAATATATGTCTTATTTTTTAGAAAATCAGATTTCGTTAAATTTGCTCGACTCCATTCAAGAAATGAACTGAAGGATCTGATTCCCAGTTTAAAGGAAATAATATTACTCAAGCGGGGGTTGAACAAACTCCAAAACATTATTCATGTAAGTATTCCTGTCTGTTTTACATTTATTATCCATACTACATTTAAATGCGAAAGTGTGTCAGTCTGTCTGTTGCCTCTTAACGCTTAAACCGCTGACCCGATTTAGATGAAATTTGGTATCAAGATAGTTTGAGTCCGAGGGAAGGACATCGAATAGTTTAAGTCGGTGAAGTAGGTGGTAAAAAATTGTATGGAGCTACGATATAAACGAGTTCCACGCGGACGGAGTCGCGGGCAGAAGCTAGCAAAGAAAAACATAAAAAATCCGAAATTAATAAGAGCCCGATCACGCGCTCACTAGGGCCACTGGTAAATTATTGAGATTATTTAAATTTAACTATAGATATTTAAAAAAGTAGGCTGCTGATAAAATCAAAAGAAAAACGGCCATCATAATTTTGGACGCATAGATTGACGAATCCAGCAACGTAAAAACTAGTACATCAAACTTATTCATAAATTTAAATAATCTCAAATATTTACCAGTGGCGCTAGTCAGTACGTGAACAGGCTCTTTTTAGATGAAATTTGGGATGTAGATATTTAGCTTGAGTCCCGGCAAAGGACGTAGGATACTTTTATCCCGGAAATCAGTCCGCGAGTCTGACTCTTGACCGCTTTTTTATGTATGGTAGCACCCCCTGATAAATAATTTACATACTTGAATTTCTTATTATTCAATATTTGTTTTTGGCTGACCAAAGCCTGCATCTCGACAAAACGTGATGGATGAAGAACAAGATACCTAGGCATTTCGCACATTAAGTCAAATACATAAAATCGTTTTTTTTTTCAGATTGAATTGGATTTTGAAACCAAGTTTAAAGGATCAGAGCTCCTACTATTCAAGAAATGGCCCAACTTCTTAGAGAATGCGTTTAATCATTTGAAAACGATTAAAGCTGCTTCGGTCTACATTAAATTGATCGAAGAAAATCCAAGCGAAGGTTGGTTATCAAAATATTTATTAAAAAATCACGAATATCACCCCAAAATCGAAACGTCGAGGAAATGGCAATTCGTGGATTCGTATTTACTGACGGATTAAGCTACGCTTCGTCCGTCAAACTCTACCCATCCTTTGCACGAATTGCTTTTTTCCGGCCTCTGCAATAATGTACTTTTACGTGATTGGTTATCATTATTCTGATGTTTAATTAGTGTTGAATAGGGTGTTTGCACCAAATAAAATAACCAATATTGTATAAACATAATGTTTGATATAATTAAGTCAACAAATATGCATCATACATAACTAAATATTTATTTTTATTTTCCAGATATAAAATATAATAATAATTGGATATAAAATAGTTCCACCTGTGAGATTACACTACAAAGATACAGATGGTAAAAAAAAACCGTAAAGCCAAGCATTCAAGAAGCTATGAACAGTTTCATTCTTCATGCAAAGGTATAATTTAATTTTTAACACTATTGTGTGATGACGACTTTCCATACAAACGGCCATAAGGATTTAATATAAACTCCAATACAAATTTTCACTACCCATTTTACTTCCTTAGGGGATGATTTCCAGGATAAAATTATCCTCATCAGTTCTATCGGAAGACCAGCGCTGGCAGCAATGCCAGCATTATGCTGAGATAGAACCGTTTCGTGACAAACGCTGTGTGTTGTTTGTCTCGAATAAATGTTTCTTTCTTTCTTTCTATCTCCTTCCTCGGGACTCCAATTATCTCGATACCTACTAAATTCCATCTCTTTCAGCTCAGCGGGTTAAGCGTGAAGAGGTAACAGACATACAGATATACAGACAGACACACTTTCGCATTTTTAATACTAAAAGGTACGAAATTTGAAATAAATTATAGCCTGTCATATTCTGATATATACTCGTAAGGTACATAACTGGAAAGTTTCTTAAAAATTCGTCCAGTAGTTTTTGAGATTAATTGAAACGTACATTCATCCATACATCCAAACTTTCGCATTTAAAATATTAGTAGGATTAGTATGGAAACGGTTAAAAGTAAACAATATATTTTAATTTCCAGAACGAAAGCGAAGTCCTCACCCAGCTGGACTGTTGGATAAAAGCCCAAATGGCTAAGGGACTGCGGTGCCAACCCATCATCATTGCTGTCGGACCGACCATCGATGCCCTAAAGGACTTTTATGTTGCTTATTACGACATCCTTTATAATATCGACTCATTCCTGAAAGCGCTGGACGTATGCTTCAAAACTTTTCACTGGCTGGACGCAGAATATGGTTGTCAACATATTATATACTTCAAATTTCAAGTTGATAAAATTGCAACATGGAACCTTATAATATTGGGGCAGTGAATTCTGTTGATTGTATGTCTGGAATCTACACAAAGACGTCAGAATACGGTGCGCTATTTTTGCAAACGATACTCCACTGAGAGCCCAGTCTATAAGACTACTCAGCAAATTTTATCATGACTTGTAAGTCAGCCTATAAGATTCACACGTACTACGTATACCGTGAACAGGGTATCTATCTCGCAAACTTAAAGTTAAGATATGTACAGCCAAGGAATTTGATTCACGTACGGTCAGCCGCAGAGAAAGAATGTGGGCCGCAACCTGGCAGCCTTTTGACTTTTATTATAAGAAAGGTTTTGTACCCTACTGAGTCACTGACATAATTTTAAAATAAGTGATCTACAGTGTATTGTATCGATTCGTAAAATAAATTTTATTACAAGTACCAAAATTCGGACTATTTTTCTTTAAACCACCGTATTTATATAGCCCTTATAATATTAAATAAGGTTACTGGTAAATCGACGTTATTCCTTTTAACAGTGTTATCTATTTAAAAAAGGCAATTTGTAAATGTTCACTCTCTAGAAACTGCTGATTTTCGCATAGCCTTCATGACCTTTTTAATTGCAAATGAGCTTTACTATATCTCCCTTAAAAGAAATACGTTGGTTACCAATAAGCCTGCATATTTTAAGTGTTTGTCTTAAGGTCTTACAACATATTTTTTTTCAGTTCCTGTTAGCTTTTTTTCATCTACAATATTTTTAGGGTGTGGCTACGAATAATCTTCAATCTACATAGAAAACTACGTAGTTTGAAAATCTAAACTGCAATATAATTTTACTCTCATACCATGTCAGGAATATTGCAAGTTTCTAATTTTCAATGATACCACACCCTATTTATACTCTGGAAATCAAAAATGTGTTTGGTGATATCTACCTAAAAAGATGTGTACATTTTACTAGTGTTAGTTTGATAAATTAACCAAACTAACACCATTAAACTGTACACTACTTATTTGGTACGTTTTACTAAACTAAGACCGGTACAATTAGCAGAACAAGTACTGATAAAATCTTGGTAGATAGTACTAGTAAACATTTGGTAAAAACCACAGTACAAATCTGTTAGATATTACCAAACCAATTTTAGGAAAAAATACGAAACACATGATCGATAATACTTAATTATATTTGATAAAATCTGCGATCCACTTATAGTAGATAATACAATATTATCTTTGATATAAAGCACGATCCAATCTGATTGATGATACTAGACTAACTTTGATGAAAACTGCGTTACATATCTGGTAGATATATCAAAAACCTTTAGTAGTAACTAAAATATAAATCTGGTAAATATTACCAAACTAAAGCTGACAAAATACACCGAACGTGATTAGTAAATACTACTTAACTTTGTTTGTTAGAGTTCACCAAATAAATTACATTATACTTACAAGTTAAGTTCAGCTCTTTCAATCAAAATGATTTAATACATTGTACCAATAGAAAGTGATATATCTACCAAATTGTGTTGTAGATTTTACCAAATCACTTTTGCATTTTCTACTGACTAACTTCGGTAATTTGTACCAAAAAATAGTAACAGTAGAACATGCCAAAGGTATTTGGTAAAAAAAGACGAGTATGTTTGGTAAAATGAAAAATATCCGTTTGGTAGATTACACCAAACTACATTGAAAAAAATTATACTTAACTACTTTGATAAAAAGGTTACTAAAGTACTTTGTTTAAAAATGTACTAAAGGTCTTTGGTGAGAAACGTTACTAAAGTACTTTGGTAAAAAATATACTAAAGTACTTTGATGAGAAATGTTACTAAAGTACTTTGGTAAACAATTTTACTATTTACTACAAAATATAGGTGTAATCTACCAAATAAATTTGGTACAACACCAACTTATTTAGTTTGATAAAATCAACCAAAATTCGTGATAGGACCGAAATCAACCGCTAACTTTGGTAACATTTACACGGAATCTGGTAAATCCAACCTAACATTTTTTTCAGTGTATGTTTCAATTGATGCCTTTAACATGGTCAGACCCAGATCGAACTTAAATAATGTAAACCTTGAGCTTCAATGATCACGAAGGCCGAAGGCCGAGCTCCGCGTAGGGCCGAAGGCCCGAAGCGTCCCTTCAGAGCTCGCTCTCTATGCGAGCCCGAGGGCCGAAGGCCCGAAGGGCGAGCCCACGCGGACACACACCCCCCGCACCTTCCCGTCACAAGCAAGACGACGAGTGCAAACTCTGCCTTACAAAAATACCTTTCGCTTAAGTAATAAATAGGTACTACATATCATATCGAAGCAGTAAAGTACAATTTCTGTTATTTAATATTTGTAAGAGCTGTCGAAGATAATTAGGTACCGCAGTCTACCAGTACCACAGGAATCCGGCAAAAGGTCACAAAAACAGTGTGATTTGGTGCTTCGCATTCCACAAGGGTACATATAATTAATAGCGAAGTGTGGCGATAAGGCTGGGACGATTCCCAACGCGGGGACATTCAATTAGGTTAAGATACAGATTTATATATGTGAGGTGAACTTTATTGTGATAAATATTCTATAATCAACAGTATTTTGTCAGTGTTCCGTACCAAAATTGGTCCAACAACACTTATGCGTTTACTCGGTGTCTGTACATCTGACACATGCAATTTTTTTACCTTGATTAGAACCGGCATCAAAATACTGATAATATATAAAAAATAAATCATGAATATCATGACTAAAACAGTCGGTATGAATGTTACATACTCACCCACGCGTAACTAAGTAAACTAAGTAGAACACAGTTTCCCCGGTTTTGTGAGACCTAACAACTTTAGCCCTAATGTTTCACTAGACCTAATGCATTATAGGATTATTTCAAAACAAATCTAACCTTTTTTCTTTTTTTTTACCCAGGGGAAATCGTTTATGGATCCCACCCGGCTCGGCAGAAGCCGGATTGGTATGTCCGACTCCCACGGACTAAAACCCCTGGGGTGTTCCATCACTCGCTTTAGGACAGAGCCCCGGGAACGCCATCGCATCTAATGAATTCTATTTGATGATATTCAAAGAAAACCCAAAATTTTCACTGTTTCGAAGGAAAATGCATTAGGTCTAGTGAAACATTAGGGCTAAAGTTTTTAGGTCTAACAAGGGAGACCCAGTTTCCTCAATATGTTGGAAATGCAGTCGCTTTCGTCAAAATTAGTGCTTGCGCCAATTCTTGAGATACCAGTTGAGAAGACAAGGAGGCGAAATTATACGCACACATGAATGGCATACAATGACAACCCTTCCTACGGTATTAGGTACCTATTTAACGATGCGTAAGGACATAATAATTATGTAATTGAAGAGTAAATCTCTTATTCAATCATTAATCTCTTGCGTTTTATATATTTCGTGTAAGTAGTTGTGACACAATAGATATATTCCCACGTTCGAAGATGCATTAAGCCTCATTCCTCATAATTTTCCATCCTTCAAAAACTTGAAATCTTCTCTTTCATCGAAATTCCAACACAAAATTCAAACAAGATTATACAGAAAGGCTTCCATGACACCCTGTTAGGGCACACAAATGGTCTTAAAAGTTACTTAATTCTATATTTCAGGTCATGCTATTTTATAAAAAGTAATGTAAATATAAAGTGAATAGATGTCAAAGTTAAGTCTAGGTTTTTTTTTTTTTTTATTATTAATACAGATTTTTTTTTTACATTTTATTTCATTTAATAAATACACCACTATAATTAAACTAAACTAAAATACATCTAAATAAAACTAAAATATATCTAAAATAGTCTAGGTTATATAATTAACTCAATTGGTTCAATTACAATTTACTTACTAAATACTATTTAGGTATTACCAAGTTACCTACTTTTATGATGATGATTTTCTATCCTTCAAAAACCTGATATCTAATCTCTTTCATCGAAATTCCAACAGCCCCTGAATTGTAAGTGCCCAATCTTATATGTAATAGAATTGGACGCGCTCTATTTCAAGATGAAAATCAGCTCTTCAAGCTTTCAAGTCCAAGACACAACCCTCCCTAGCTATCATGGTTAAAAGCTCTCCAAGCCACTTATTTCAGAAAGCTCCACATCGTAGCAAATCCTTCTTAGGGGCACTTGACATAGTTTCGTGGGCACGCCCCGGCCCCGCCCACCGGTGGCCACGCCCACCCATCTTGTTCATCGCTTCTTATTAGGGTTGCGTTGCTTTCAGACTGAAACTTCAAATATTGAGAAATAAGAAAAATTGCGTATATTCTCGTAAATAAAAGCTTACCTCAAAACTGTCAAAAGGCGGGGTCGAAGACAACAATTGCTTTTGAGCTTTGTCACTATTCATGCATAACCTTAAGTTTCGGTCCACAAATAAAAAGCGTTAGAAAACTTAACGGAAGCAGCGTCTTCATCGTTATTTTGTATCGACGGGCGTTTTCACTCAAATGTGCGACTTTTACTGTTTTACTCAGAATTGAGATTTTTTTGGTTTTTCCTGTTCAGAATCATGGGCACTCTTAATCATGATAAATAAAAAAATGTCCCTAGTTTTTTATTCCACTATGCGAGGTTTTTTTCATACATTCTGTTATGATACAAAATTATGGAAAATCGGGGACACTTTTTTTCTTTATCGGGATCAATGTGCTCATGATTCTGAAGCAGAAAAACCAAAAAAATCTAAATTCTGAGGAAAAAGTCACAGTCGCACATTTTTTAATAGGTAAGTATTCAATTCAATTCTTTATTTGTTTCGGACTAGGTAATGTCCATAAGTTGTTAGTATACAATCACGAATTATGACTAAGGTTAGTATTACAAATTAATTTAATCCTATAATCCTAATGGAGTTAGATGCTCCATCCCCTAGCATAGGGTCCTGCACAATGTAGGGTGTTCCAGTGCCTAGGTAATGGAGCATCCAGCCTCGCAGCCAGCGTCCTCAGGATACTGTTACCGCTGCCACACATCCGCCGCATTAGTGATGCCGTCCTGCTGCGTATTATTGCGTAAAAGTCATATGTACGTTCTGCCGCAAACATTCCGGACGCACTACAATATCGCGGCAGCCCCAACAGCATCCTGAAGACGCTGTTATATTGTATGCGCAGGGCGTTATACGACCGCTGGGTGTAGCTGGTCCACAGGCTGCAGGTGTAAAAGGATTGGCAGAATGCCTTAAACAACGTCTTTTTGACGTCCTTATTACACCTAGCGAACCTGCGAACCAGCATATTTCCCCTCACTGCCAACGCCCTGCGTTCCCTTTCGATATCAAGGTCATCCTTGAGGTCCTTGAGGTATTATAATAACGGTGTCAATAACCAAAATTATTTAACATTTTATACTCTCGGGCTTTTTACACATATTTAAAAGATTACTTTACACTCTAAAGAGAGATTTATTCACATTTATTTCAGAAGTTTCGGTGCGGGTTGTGGACACAGGCTGTGGACTCAGGTGACGAGTTCTGTGAGAACCGATGGCCGTTGGGGCGGAAAGGTTCTCGAGTGGCGACCACGTACCGGAAGGCGCGGCGTGGGTAGGCACAAGGTGGACTTGATGACCTGGTAAAGGTCGCGGGAGTCCGCTGGATGCGGGTGGCGCAGGACCGGCCATTGTGGCACTCTTTGAGGGAGGCCTATGTCCAGCAGTGGACGTATTTCGGCTGGTATGATGATGATGATGATGAACACCTCTTGAGGAAATCGGCCGGACTTAGGTATACACCACCAGGAATTCTACACTATGTTACAGCCTGTCATATGCACTACCCTGTAAGTTACAGGGTAGTACCTATCAGTGGCGGGGCGCCCGTAAAAGCCGATTTCCCACCGACTCTCTTTCATAAATTTTAATATAGGTACTCTTAAACTCTTTCATAAATGTTTTGCTCCGGGTTGCCCATTTTACGCGCCGCCACTGGTATCTACTTACCAGGTATATCTAATTTATAACATGATTTGACATGTTTTATCTCTTACTTACATTATTTTATATTTTGCTACTAGTACTTGTACGTATGCAACCATATTATTATTATTATTTTGTAGCAACGATCAACTGTACGACAAATAATATGATCTGAAATGTATTATGTGAACCTTGTCTAATGAGATTATTAAAACTAAACTAAACTAAACTATCAGGTGCCTTATATTTTCCATACGGCATAAGGTAGGTACATCAGAGCATAGAATACTAAGAGAGAGGACAAGCCGCCGGCGGCCGTGTCGCAGCTGTATGCTCAATGGGCATACACTGCCATACTGTGCACGCGTGCTGATCGCAGAGAATATTACGTTTTTTCCCAAAATGCCTGATATGATGCGCGTTTATTGTCAAATAAGCGTGTAGGTATACAAGTGTGTGTGTTTTAGATGTGTGCGTGCTTTGTCTTGTCAATTACTTGGGCGTTGTGTGGGTTAATGTACTTGCGACAGGCTCACTCTATACAAATCGGCCGCCATGTCCGATCTCCTTATATTTATACATCTGTGGTAGGTACCATCTCAATCAATTGGACTATGTACTTCAAATTAGCGGGATATTCCTAGGTGCCCTTCCAAGAAGAGATTGCCATTAAAAACATTTTAATACAGAACCATTACCTCCAAGTTGTTACTTTAACGTTTGGGTAAAGGCAGTGTATTTTATAGCCCCCCTCCCCCATAGTGGGGGCGTTACGTAAGTTTCAGTAGATAAATTACTGAGAAAAGAACGTTTTTAAACTTTACCGTTCCTTGGGTTTTCTTAGACAAAGAAATAACATCCAGTGTTTGTTTAATGATGAGACATTGAGATGTTGGAATTGAGTTTTAAGTTTTATTCGTTTGTGATTTGGCGCATCCATGTTTCATGTTCAAAGTTAAAGTTGATTTTATGAAACTTTCATGCCACCTAAGCTCGAGAATAATCATGTCGAGATTTTTTTAATTATTATCATCATGTGGTTTCATTATTTAATCAAGATAGTTGAGTGTTCACTTTGTAGCGGAAGGGAGGTGAGCATCGACTTTAATTTAGAAGACAAGTTTAAATTGCCCAATTGAGTGTTCACTTAGGTTCTCAAAGACTAAGTAAACTATAGTTTGCAAAATTTGGGTCACATAATAAACCAATCTAAGGGACAATAAATTATATTACACATTATCCTAGTGTCAAACTACGTAAATGCTTGTACCAGTCCACGACAAACATAAAACATACTTACTCAAATACATAGAAAACATTCAAGACGTATATCCGTTATCATCATACAAAGGTAACCTATCGCAATCACTTGATATCTTAACTGTATCGTTAGTGCGATTTTTTTTAATTTCAGCAAACCCCAATTTTTCTCGAACACCCCAAAACTTTTGATTTTCTTTTACCACTTATCGTGTAGAATCCATAAGGTTAGGTTTGTTTTATAATAATCCTTCAGTGAAAAAATACTATTAGGATAAATGAAAATTCGGACAAACGTAGTTGGGAAACAATTTTTAGTGATTCAGATAGCTAACCCTTTTAAACGAGCGTAAGGGCAACTCAACTGTAATTTTCCTTCACAAGAAATGACTTTTAGATCTAGACTTACCCAAGAAACGTTACGCAATCAACCAGCAGGTCGTCAGTTTAGCTAAAATTTGAAATTTATAATGACGTTCATAAATGCCCCACATTTTCGTATGATCGTGTGCGCTCCAAAATCAAAAATCAAAATGTGCGTAAAACAGTCAGCATCAAAAGTAACTACGCAATCGAAGACGTCAAAGGTTCTTATTCCCTTTTAATAAAGACTTTTGACGTCTTCGTTTGCGTAGCTACTTTTGATGCTGGCTGTACATCATCCTAAATAAAATAAAAAGGATCTCGAAAAAGGATTCAAAATGTAGTCAAATGGAGAAAAAAGCAACGCAAGAGGTTAAATAATCACAAAGTTATAAGCGTCCAAAGTTTTAAGAAGGGGTATGTTCTGTCCCTTTTCCGCAAAACGCACCTTCATATGAAACGATTGTCATTTACTATGACGCTAGACGATCGTGACGTCACGATCCCGGAGTGTTTTCTCTCTCTAACAGGCAACATTGAAACGGTTGCAGCTTCATCATTTTTTGAGATATTCGAAAGGGATTTTGGTCAATAGGCATATTTTTTTGCCTTCTTTCTTTTGAAGTAATAATACATTTTGAGTCTACACCCCTATTAGTCATCATCCTCCTAGCGCTATTATTCCCGGTTGTGCCCCTAAAGGAGCCCGGGGTCCGCTTTGACACCTGATCCCAAGATTTGGCATAGGCACTAGTTTTACGAAAGCGACTGCCATCTGACCTTCCAACCCAGAGGGAAAACTAGACCTTATTGGAATTAGACCGGTTTCCTCACGATGTTTTCCTTCACCGAAAAGCTAACGGTAATTCCGTACATAAGTTCCGAAAAACTCATTGGTACGAGCCGGGATTCGAACCCACGACCGCCGCTTGACAGCCGCATGCCTGAACCACTAGGCTACCGTAGCTTCTACACCCCTATTAGTAATATTAATAAATCTGTCTATATACGTCCCACTGCTGGGCACAGGCCCACAGGCCCTCATGGATGAGAGGGAACAGGCAGTAGTCCCTACGCTGGCCCAATGCGGGCTGGGGACTCATCCTATTTCCCACAATATTGTTAAAAAACAAACAAAGTCATAGGTGCACTTATTGGCTATGAGTGTTGCACGTGACTCAATCCAAGTCGGATCCCTCGGCCGCCGCTCAAAGAGAAATATCAAAAAATACATGGAGCGGCCTCTTGGCGCTTTATTAAGAATAAATTTAGGGCGGACGGCGGGCGGCGAGTGGTCCGAGGCAGAGGGGACAAGCGGGTTGGTTGAAAAATAAAACATAAATCAATAATGAACCCTGAGAATAAGTCACGAAGGCACTTTTACATGTCAAATCACAAATTCCAATAATAATAGATTTAAGAATGCAGATGAACAAAACTAGATGCTTTAGCCTAGTTGGTAGTGACCCTGCCTACGAAGCAAGAAGTCTTGGGTTCGAATCCCGGTAAGGGCATTTATTTGTGTGATGAGCACGAATATTTGTTCCTGAGTCATGGATGTTTTCTATGTATTTAAGTATTTATATATTTATCTATCTAATATATATCTGTCTATCTATATATATTTAAACATTTACTTACATGTTTATCTTCGTTTAGTACTCATTGCTTAGTTTGCGACTAGGTCGATTTGTGTAAGAGATTGTCCACAAATATTTATTTTATTTATTTTAATTAAATGAAAACGAAATATTCATCAGAAAAAAAGAACACTTAGAAATGGGATAATTAAAGATAGGAAGATGGATTTTTTATAATCCCAGTGAAGTATAAGGGTCACAGTCTGTGGTAAAAGCGATGTGTGTCACCTGTCACCTCCACCATGTCAACCAGTGTTGCCAAAATGCAAACATTTAACGAACCTACAAGTTACAATTGCACCTACAACTCTAGACAGGCAACACAGGTCAAACAGCCAGCGCCTCAGTGTTGCCAATTTTGATTACCGAAGAGTTCAAAACATGTCGCCCGTAGTGACATTTAATACGTGAGTTTAACCGTGTTATTGTTAGTATTACTAAGTATATTGATAATGCAGTTCGATTGGTATTATCATAGCAAACAATTATTTATATATTCAGTCGGATAAGCGTAGCGGATATCAGCCCGCTACGCAACCCGCTACCGCCTCCAACTCCCGCCCCGCACAACACGAGGTGCCTATCTTCAGACTAATGCATTTATTCAACAGGCGTTAGACTCGATCGATACACTGCGTAATTTCACCGAAACTCAGCGACTTTAGCCACAGTTCGCTGGTTATCGCCTATTTGTTTTTCATCGACTTTGATATCGAAGGATCGGGAATAGGGGTTCAATGAAGTGAGCGGAATATGAATTTGATGAAAATCAACAACTACTTGCAGTAGTACCCAACTGATATGGCGCGCGTCAAAGCGCTTAATTCGTTGACCGAAAGGCTATTATTGCTTAATCCGCGCGCCATATCAGTTGGGTACTACTGTACCCAGTAAGGGTTTCAAGAATGAATAGATACACCGACTCACCATAAAATTGAGAACGTTAGTTTGTGTATAAATGTATGTAAATACCTACCTTATTGTACAGTCACGGAATGAAAAGATTGACCACCTTAAGATCTGTTTTTGCTTACTCAGTATAAGTTATCAGTATCTGGGTCATTGTTAGATTTAGGTTCGCGTCTCTTCGGTGGACATTGCCAAAGTTAAGGGCTATAAAGCCTAATTTTTGGTTGATCTCTGAATCCGCATAAACGGCGTTGCCCCTTCTATAATTCTATGCGATAAAAACATATTATATGTGAGCGTAAGTATTGACCACCGGAAAGATGATTTTTGTTTTTGTGTCTGACAATGACCCACCTGCTTTATCGACCGAGTGTCAGACACATTCCGTCATAATGAATGTCATTTCCCTGCATGGCCTACAGATACGTCCACTATGAGAATTGACGTCTTTGAATTTTGGAAAACGAGTTAGAAAAAGAAAAAAAAACGTACACAAGAAATAGCAATGATGACATTGACAGGACCTGTTACTCACATTAATAATTTAAAGCGAAGAGGATTTAAACATTAGATTTATCAAACTTGACACAGCGTAATGGCAAGATCAAACTAATAAAAAGGTTTTAGTACAACTATTAATAGTCAAGGAACATTCGTCTAAGTAAATTTGAATTTTGTTGTCAAACAGTTGAACATAATTTTCAATACAACCTTCTCGTCTGATACACAGTTTAAAAGGGTAACATGTGATGACCTGGTAAAGGTCGCGGGAGTCCGCTGGATGCGAGTGGCGCAGGACCGGTCATTTTGGCACTCTTTGGGGGAGGCCTGTGTCCAGCAGTGGACGTCTTTCGGCTGATATGATGATGATGATGATGATGTGCTTGCAACGCGTAAATGGTTTGATTTGAAAACTGGTCAACCTTTTCATTCCACAACTGTACAGTCGAGTTCATAAATATATGTACGTTCCCGAAGGTTCAATAATATCTGAGCAACCTTATGTCCTTGAGAATAAAGCCGTGTTCACATATTTTTGATCACTTGTCCGTGCACATATTTTAGAACTCGACTGTACCTGCTGACACAAGCAAGACACGGGTAACAAATCGATCCACGCGTTTGATCTCTAGAGTGCCACAAAGGAATAAACATAGACTGGTAAACACATTATCCTCCTTTGCGTCGCGTAGTCAGGTAAAAATACAGACAAATTAGTATCCCTGTAAGGAATCTCTTGCAGTTAATCTTTGAGTCATCATCATCATATCAGCCGAAAGATGCCCACTGCTGGACATAGGCCTCCCCCAAAGAGTGCCACAATGGCCGGTCCTGCGCCACCCGCATCCAGCGGACTCCCGCGACCTTTACCAGGTCATCAGTCCACCTTGTGGGGGGGGCCTACCCACGCCGCGCCTTCCGGTACCCGGTAATTCTTTTTAAATCTTTGAGTAATTGATTGGAAATCAGGAATTAAATGATAGAAAAACTAACACGTGTACAGAGACGTAGGTACTTAATTGATTAACAGAATCCAATTTGGTTCCCTGGGCTAAATCCATGGCACTCTTATTTTCCCTTAAAAAATAAAAGCTTTTGTTCTATTCAGAGCCAATTCGCCTTTTTCTTACTTAAACAATAGACAAAAATAAACAAAAAGGAAAGAAGAGAAAAAGTTGAGAATTCTCTTAACAAGTTTAGTTAGTAAATCCGATTTGCGAATTTGAATAAGACCCAATAACAAGGAGTGTTTTACTTACCTTGCCGTGCCCCCGTTTTAATGGGGTGGCATGCTCTAACTCTTCAAACTCTAGCAGAGACATTGCATAAATAATATAGTATTATGTACTAGCTTTACAGATTTTCCCGCGTGGCTAAAATATTATCTTGCACCCAATGACGACGATGAATCCACCGAGGTCCGAAGGTAACATCCATACAAAGACATCCCATAAAAAACATTCCATGTAAAAAATATGCCAAGTCTCGAAACTCTTCCGCCATAAAAAGTTGTGAGATATTTCGTTGAGCCAAGTCAAGCGTTCTTTTTAATCTTTATTTGCTTGCTAAATAAAATTCTGCAACATGGAAATCCTCTATTGGATTCCCTTATTTATTTCTGAAAATCAATAGTGAGTCTCCGGAAAGAACCAAGAAATGCTGGTGCTGGTATCGTATCATGGTTGAAACACGATGGGTAGGTACCTACTTTGCCAATTGTAATGCAGCCAATGTGCAACATCGTTAAGAAATGCCAAAAAAGTAAGCTAACTTCACTAACCAAGCGTTCATTTTAAAAATCAATGAATATAAAAAGTAACAATGTTGATTGTTTGACAATTAATGACAGTTGTATGTTAATATTTTCTGCACCAGGGTCAATGACCTCTTCCCGCCTCGTGCGTCATTTTACAGTTTGCAATTCATTGCTGCTTTCGTGTAGCTTGCTTAAACTTTGAGGACAATTTTGGAATTTTTCTAGGTATATAATTTTACCGTTTTCCAATTCAGAATCAGGGCCGGAATCCAGGGTTTTAGTTTTCGGTGCGATGTTTTTTCCACGCTGTATGTTACTGAAAATTCGGGGCTCTAGCACAAAATTCTCCACAAAATTACAGGATGATGAAAGTGGCCTAAATGGCTTCGAGAAAAGGGTGGTACGGCCGTGCCTGTTTGTTTTGCTCGACTTGGCGGGGGCGCTACCGTGCCCCCAGATTTTACTCATTCACTGCTAAGCTACACTCATAGCGCTACGCGTGCTACGCCGTAGTCCGTAGCAGCTTGATCTATATGTAACAAAAATCGCCTGTAGGCCTCTGACGAATGTGGTTAGCGCTGAATAGGGATCCTAACACTTTACCCTCAGAGCATAGAATACTAGAGAGAGGACAAGCCGCCGGCGACCGTGTCGCAGCTGTATGCTCAATGGGCATACACTGCCATACTGTGCACGCGTGCTGATCGCAGAGAATATTACGTTTTTTCCCAAAATGCCTGATATGATGCGCGTTTATTGTCAAAGTCCCTGGGCGACCGAGCTCCGCTCGGATGAAAATGGAGATGATACGGAGAAAACGAATTTTCCCGGACATGAGACCTATCTAGATCGATTTCTCGCCCCCGTAACCACCTATATTCCAAATTTCATCGAAATCGTTAGAGCCGTTTCCGAGAACGTGATTGCAAATATATATATATGTCACCGTTAGATTGTGAACACCGTCAGTTTATAATCTAATCCGTTATATTGTAAACTGACGGAATATTGTGAACTGCCAAAACCGTTCACAATTTAACGCAATATTTTTCGTTAGTTTATAAACTTTCAATGTTGAATCGTCAAATTGTGAACTGAGATCAAATCGGCTTGCTACGGAACGTACACAAAGACTAGGTAGGTTAGGTTAGTTAGGTATCTTCAGTTGCCCGAAGGGCAAAGCGCCCAGAAATAGGAGCCCCGCGCAGCGGGGCTCCGTCGACACTGCTGGGTGCCGAATTAAATGGAAGAAAATGTCTGAATAACAAAAAAAACAATCATGTTCTGACGGAAGTGGAAACTGATGCAAGTGGAATAATTCGCTCAACCAAACAGCGCACATGTTGCGTTCCAAATCAGGCAAATTTGATTCAGTTTACAATTTGACGATATGACATTGTTAGTTTATAAACTAACGAAAATGAATGCGTAAAATTATGAATTATTTTAGCAGTTCACAATATTCCGTCAGTTTACAATATAACGGATTAGATTATAAACTGACGGTTTTCACAATCTAACGGTGACATATATACAAATATTGCTCGTTTAATAGTATAGGATAAGTGTGTAGGTATACAAATGTGTGTGTTTTAGATGTGTGCGTGCTTTGTCTTGTCAATTACTTGGGCGTTGTGTGGGTTAATGTACTTGCGACAGGCTCACTCTATACAAATCGGCCGCCATGTCCGATCTCCTTATATTCATACATCTGTGACTTTACTTATATGGTTAGACGAGAAAATGATATGAGGCGTTTTGAACTTTTCATTTATTTTAAGATTTTGACCAACACTATGAATATTGAATACAATACAACTGATCACAAATTATGAATTCGTAATTTTTATGACATTTTTGAGACAACGTAGAGACTGAAGTAGATGAGAGGAGGCCGGTTTGAACATATTCATCATCATCCTCCTAGCGTTATTCCCGGTTGTGCCCCTAAAGGAACCCGGGGTCCGCTTTGACACCTAATCCCAAAATTTGGCATAGGCACTAATTTTACGAAAGCGACTGCCATCTACCGTCCAACCCAGAGGGAGATCTAGACCTTATTGGGATGAGACCGGTTTCCTCACGATGTTTTCCTTCACCGAAAAGCTAACGGTAAATATATTCCGTACATAAGTTCCGAAAAACTCATTGGTACGAGCCGGGATTCGAACCCACGACCGCCGCTTGACAGCCGCATGCCTGAACCACTAGGCTACCGTCGCTATTGTTGTTGTTGTTGATATTGATACAATATAAATATATACTCGTTCCTACCTACCTGTGATAATATTTCCAGACCTGGTTCTGAATAAAATTAATTTCAAATTGGAAAACATTATTTCTACCTTAAGGTCGGTAGGGTCTCCTGTGATAATATTTCCAGACCTGGATCCTGAGTAAAATTAATTTCAAATAGGAAAACATTCTTTCTACCTTAAGGTCGGTAGGGTCTCCTGTGATAATATTTCCAGACCTGGTTCTGAATAAAATGTATTTCAAATTGGAAAACATTATTTCTACCTTAAGGTTGGTAGGGTCTCCTGTGATAATATTTCCAGACCTGGTTCTGAATAAAATTTATTTCAAATTGGAAAATATTCTTTCTACCTTAAAGTTGGTAGGGTCTCCTGTGATAATATTTCCAGACCTGGGTCCTGAATAAAATTAATTTCAAATTGGAAAACATTCTTTCTACCTTAAGGTCGATAGGGTCTCCTGTGATAATATTTCCAGACCTGGGTCCTGAATAAAATTAATTTCAAATTGGAAAACATTCTTTTTACCTTAAGGTCGGTAGGGTCTCCTGTGATAATATTTCCAGACCTGGTTCTGAATAAAATTTATTTCAAATTGGAAAACATTATTTCTACCTTAAGGTTGGTAGGGTCTCCTGTGATAATATTTCCAGACCTGGTTCTGAATAAAATTAATTTCAAATTGGAAAACATTCTTCCTACCTTAAGGTTGGTAAGAACTCATTTTTGCAATGAACCTGCTGGACCTGTTATCATTGCAATTGGTATGAATTTTATCTTATCATGGACCAGGTAGGTACAGTGGCGGAATGAAAAGGTTGATCAGTTTTCAAATCAAATCATTTAATAGAAATAGAAATGTTTATTGCATATCACATTACAGACGTGGATTTACGTGGTGTTTACGCGTTGCAAGCACATGTTACCTTTTTAAACTGTGTATCAGACGAGAGTGATGTATTGAAAATTATGTTCAACTGTTTGACAACAAAGTTCAAATTTACTTAGACGAATTTTCCTTGACTATTAATAGTTGAACTAAAACCTTTTTATTAGTTTGATCTTGCCATTACGTTGTGTCAAGTTTGATAAATCTAATAAAAAAAAATTATACTATATTTTGTAAGTTTATTTATACTAAAAGTATGACATTTAATTTATTTTGATATGTGTAATTTAATAAATACACCACTATAATTAAACTAAACTAAAACTAAAATACATCTAAATAAAACTAAAATATATCTAAAAATGGCCCCTGCGGCATGGTACCGAAGACGCTGGCAGCATTTCCTCGCTGGATCGCCAGGCCGATGCGTTGAGCGAGGAAACTGCCAGCTCTTTGGTCTCCCGTGGCGTCTCTGAGCCTCTTCGACATATCCTTAAAGAGGCTCAGAGCGCCAGGGCCCCACGGACCTAGGGTTTCGACGCCGAATGGAACAAAATTATACTCGGCGCCGAGACCACTGTATTTGCCCATCTAATAATTAAATCCTCTTCGCTTAAAATTATTCAATCAATCAATCTTTGTGTTATGGCCCCATCAGTATTGCCGATGATTCCGCCAACGTCAGGGTTAAAAAAGGCACGTATTTATTATAAAAAAAAAACCGGTATCTTCCAATTGGCAGGTTCACTGAGATTAGAATCTAGAACAAAGGACAAAACAAACATGTATTGTTAAACTAACTACTATAAAAACAAGTTGTTAATTTTTATAAATTTACAAAGGACATACACAAGGGGTGAATAGACTAAGGTGAGGAGAAATTTAATATTAACAGGACGGGGGATGTCCGGGGGAAGGATATCATACAAAGGAGTGACAATACGGTTACAGTAAAAAAATAGGTGTTCGAGAGTACCCTCTGCCAGACCACATTCGCACAGAGAGTGATCTCGAACACGTATCTTTGCTAAAAACACAGGGGTACAAATATGGCCGAGTCGTAAGCGAATAATGGCAGACGTAATATTTTTTGGAATGGATTTACGAGTAAAAAACCACGACCTAGAGGGCAGATTTGGTTGTATATTGCCATAATTTTTGCCCACATTTAGGCGGGAAGTTTGCCAACGGGTGTTCCAGGCATCACGCATGTGAGGGAGAGCAAGTGCTTTGAGGTCGCGAGCAAAACATCGGTCATACACATTGGTGCCAAGCGTGGTTGCTTCCTTTGCGTAAAGATCGACAGTCTCATTACCCTTTATCCCGCTATGTCCCGGGATCCAGGCCAGAACAACATCAATGTTGTCCATGTGACACTTGTGGAGAACCTCCTTAATTTGTAACGTTACTGGGAAGTTTTCTTTTGCATGGAATGGGCGTTTAACTAAATCTTGCAAGCAACTCAGAGAATCTGTTAAAATAAGAGATTTATTAAGATGGTGTGAATGCACATAAGAAACCGCTTCCAGTAACGCAATAGCCTCTCCGGAAAACACCGAATTTCCGGGAGGGAGTTTAAAATGTAAGATAATTTTGTACCTGGGAATCCACACTGCAGATCCCACAGGACTCTCGTCGCTTAATTTGGATGCATCAGTAAAAATTGTAAGATAGTCAGACCACTTCTCGTCAATCACTTTGTTAAATATGTTATCGGCACCTATTTGATTCTTTGAAATACCCAAACTAAATATAACCGTTGGCTGAAAGATAAGACTGTCATAGCTTATTTCAAAAAGTGGGTTTTTGTGATTTTGGAACACTCTAACAGGGTGGTCTAAGTACTTTTTATAACTATTAACTAAGAGGGGAGACACTTTATGAGACCAAAATGGAGAGGAGACTACAAGTCGTTGGAGGGATTCAAGGATTGGAAGTAACGGATGTGAAGCTACTTGAAGCGATTTGAAGAAAAACCGGTCAGCCAGAAATTGTCTCCGCAAAGAGTACGGTGGGTCCATACACTCGACTTGAAGAGCATTCGTCGGGGAGGATTTCATAGCTCCTGTTATTATTCTTAAACACCTTGCCTGAATTCTATCCAGTTTTGCCAACGCGAGTTTGCTACATGGTTCCAAGATAAAACTTCCATAGTCAAAATGACTTCTGACAATGGCATTGTATAGAAGTTTCTGATTATATGGGTGCGAACCCCACCTAACACCAGACAAAGCACGCAAAACATTGATATTTTTTTCCGCTTTTTGGCACACATAATTCAAGTGGCTGACTCCCGACAGCCTAGAATCTAGAATAATACCTAGAAACTTAACCTCATTCTTAATTATAACAGGTTCGTCGTCGATGTGGATGTTAAGATCGGGGACGTGCCTTTTTCTAGAAAAGATGACTGCATTACTCTTTTCTGCAGACAAGGAGAGACCGTGGTCAGATAGCCACATTTTGAGGTAATATAAAGCAGAGTTTAAAGCATGAGAAGATTCGGAAAAGTCTTTCGATGAAGAATATAATGCAATGTCATCAGCATACTGTAAGATCTTGCAGAAGCAGTTAACTGAAGTGTCGAGATCTGAGGTATATAAGCTGTAGAGAAGGGGGCTCATGACAGAACCTTGAGGAAGGCCCTTCCAAACAAGACTGGGAGGTGATAGATCTCCATTCAGTCGGACGAGAATAGAACGTCCCATGTACATGTTGCATACGATATTAGTAATCCTCACAGGGATACTCAGATTGAGCATTTTCTGCCTGAGTATAGGAAGATCTACGTTATCGTAGGCCGCTGTGACATCCAGGAAGACGCCCACCACATGTTCGCCACGAGTGAGAGCCAGCCGGATATCGGAGGTGAGGATGCTTAGACTGTCCATAGTTCCCATACCCTTTCTGAACCCAAACTGGGTATTAGAGATAATATTTCTATTTTCTAGAATCCACTCCAGTCTGTTTTTTACCAGATGTTCCATAATCTTACATAAAACTGACGATAATGCTATGGGCCTATAAGAATTAGGACTAGCTGGATCCTTACCAGGTTTTAAAATCGGTACAATAATTTGAGTTCTCCAAGAGTCAGGAATGTTTCCTGTTAAAAATATATTATTTAAGATATCTAAGAAAAACACTTTAGTGGCTTTTGAGCTTTGAGTAATAAAAGAATATGGGATGCCATCACAGCCCGGGGTGGAGTCCCGCAAATGGTCAAGCGCGCAACACAGCTCGTCAAAACTAAAGGCTTCATTCATTCTTTCAGATGGAGCGGATAATGAACAATAATTACCAATGCCTTCCCAGTGCGGTGCAAATGGAGGGGCAAGTTTCGCAGTAAATCCATCAAGCCACGAGGTTACGTTACTGGGGACATTGTTGTCGACTTGAGAGCATCGAAAAGCCTTGATTTTTTTCCATACTAATGCAGCGGGAGCTCTCGGGGACAAAGATTCGCAGAAGGAACGCCAGCCCTGAAATTTTTTTCTGCTCAGCAGCCTCTTACTATGAGCACCCACACGTTGAAAATTTAAATAGTTTTCTAATGAAAGATCCTCAGCAAAAAGAGACTCCGCCATGTTACGCTCTTTAATGACTGCTGAACACTCAGCATCCCACCATGCTGGAGATGGTATTTTATCGCGGGCCGTATTTTTCAAAGGTATAGAGCTATCAGCCGTTGAGTAAATGGCCGAAATAAACTGGTTGTACACTTCTAACACATTCGTTTGGGTGATACTAGGCAGATTTCCCACAGATAGTTCTAGATTAGATCTAAATTTGCTCCAATCCGCCTGGCAAGTTCTATATTTGAGAAGTGGAGTTTGTATGGGTAATGGGGCCATGGGAGACCCTACCAAAGTAGTAAAGATAGGCAGATGATCACTTCCAAGAGAGTTAGGGGAAACCGACCATGATAAAGAACGAACTAAATTTGGGGATGCCAACGTAAGATCAGGGACACTAGCGTTCTGTACGGGAGATGTTCTGCGCGTGGGTGTTCCGTCATTTAAAATACATAAGTTTACCTCATCCATAAGTTCTAAAAGAGAGAATGACGTCGCATCACAGCAGTGGGAGCCCCATAACGTATGGCGGCAATTGAAGTCTCCTTGAACAATGAAGGGAGCTGGTAGGGTTCGTAATATGGAGCTAAGTTCCTGTATTAGTTCACAATTTGGATGTGGGATATAAACAGACACAAAAGAAATGTTGAGGCACTTAACTGCAACAACATTTAAACCAGAGGAGTGGGATGGGATGGGAAGTTGGGAAAAGGTAAATTTTCTATTTACTAGAATAGCACAACCAGCCCAGCCATCATCCCTGTCATCCCGGACACAGGAGTAGCCCGTCACCCTAAATAGGGATTGAGGCCTCAGCCATGTCTCTGAGATGGCAAGAATGATCGGGCTAAAAGAATTTATCAATTGAGATATTTCTTGTTTCTTATTTTTAATATTTCTAGCATTCCATTGTATCAGGTTGCAATTGGCCGTCTTGAATTACTTTATTAATAGCTTCACAAATGTTGCCCTTAAGGCTTTCTAGAACAGTGTGCGGTATGATGTCGGCGAATTTCGAGAGCAAATTTACTATAACCTGGTAGACACAGTCTCCCAAGTTGTCATTCGGTGTAACCGAGAAGGCCTCTCCTAATGCATTGCCATTTGGTAAAGTTGATTTAGGAGTAGCTGTTATCTGCCTGTGAGCTTCAACATCGTATGACTTCCCAGGCTGGGGCTTGGGTCGCCTTTCAATAAAAATTGTTTTTCGGTACGATTGGGATTGAGGGAGAGACTGAGAGCGGGCTGGGCTAGGGGGAGGAGAAGATGAAGACATATTTGCCGTGTTGGATTGACTGGCAAAAACATTCTTTGACACATCAGCATATGTAGTACGCACAGGGCGGAACCTTCTGGCCGCTTCGATATAACCAATATTTTCCTCAGACATCACTAATTTTATAGACTTCTGTCGGGAAAATTCGGGGCACTTCGGGTCAGTTGCAGCATGTGAACCAGAGCAGAATAGACAAGAGACTTCATTGACAGGGACTGAACATTCGGAGACCTCGTGATTCTGTGCGCACCGGGCACACCTAGGATTAGAACGGCATTGGTCCTTGATATGGCCAAATCTACAGCATTTGTGACATTGAATAATCGGCAGCCTATAAGAGGACACCGGAATGGACATGTTGAAGCAGTAGATTTTATCAGGCAGTGTTTGCCCAAGGAATGTTACTACTACAGTACCTGTTGGCTCCCAAACTTTTCTGCCATCAACTTCTTTTTTTTTGTTAAGTCTACGGGCTTTTATAACTTGTCCAGACCCAGAGGGGCACTGAATTCCATTTGTGAGTTCTTCTAACGTCCAATCAAGCGGAATTTGAGTAATAACACCCATGCGCGAAACCTGGAACTTTGGGATCATAGCTGAAAGCTTGTAAGTTGTCAGGATAGGGTCAGAAAGGAAAGAGTTGGCTTCCATGTAGGACTTAAAGTAGATGGACATTTTATTTTTGCCAATGCTTTTTATTTCTGTTATACCTGCTACTTTGCCATTATATATTATCTGAGCCATTTTTAGGGCCCGCATACGACTCGGTGTATTTGGCTGATCTGCGATATCTTCCCGCGATACGTGTACAACAAAGGGACCTACGTCAATGTCGGAATATTTCAGATCTGTACTGCTTTCAAACCCTGGTCTCACGTATGTATGCTGAACGGACGCATTCGGAGGGGTAGATTTCTTACCGTGCAAATCAGTTCCGTCGTTTTGAGCCTCACTTGGCCTTTTTTTACCCGCGTTTTGACTTTCCCCTTTATCAGGGGGTTCAGCATCACCCAATTCCATCCTCACAGGACAAACAAACACAAAACACTTACCAAACCGTGGTTAGTATACCTTCACCCACAAAAATAAACAAATCTTAGTGAAAATTGGTTAATAAACCGGCTAATTAGCTTAATTCAAACCCGAACACGTGCGTTATCAAACACAGAGACAAGCAGAATCCTTAAAATTATTAAAACTATAAATGTGAGTAAAATGTCCTGTCAATGTCATCATGTTTACATTCTTGTATACGTTTTTTTTTCCTTTTTTTAACTCGTTTTCCAAAATTCAAAGAGGTCACGTCTCATAGTGGACGTATCTGTAGGCCATGTAGTGAAATGAAATTCATTATGACGGAATGTGTCTGACACTCGGTCGATAAAGCAGATTTATACTGAGCAAGCAAAAACAGATCTTAACCTTTTCATTCCCCGACTGTACCTAAATTATAATTGTAAGGCATTGTAATAAAAATAGTTAGATACTTAATAAACTGTACTATGAAAACATGTCATCATACTCATAGATACACAAAGATAAACAAAACGTACCGTGTATCATACAATGTTGATCGCCAAATGGATTGGCACGGACAATACGGGGCTACGCCGACTCACGTCCGGTCGGCCTCCACACCGAACTACCCTCGGGCTAAATAAAGACATGAAACTAACGTAACCAAATATCTATTATAGTTAAGGCCTGGGGCCCGATTTTCGACATTCGAGCGCTCGAAAATTAAATAAAAGTATATACGATTGTAGTGTCATAATTGTAGGTAATTACTTTCTACCGAAAGAATTGAATACGAGTGGTCAGTACCGCTCGTTTTGCAATTTTCTAACGCTATTTCAAAATAGTATTTCATAATTTTTGTCAGTTTTCGAGTGAAAGATTTGAGCGCTCGAAAGTCAAAAATCGGTCCCCAGGTCTATTCCTCTTGCTGATTCGGTTAAACAGGCTCGTATCCCTCCAAAAGCATCCTGGGTGTAATTGCTGACAGGTAGACGACTGCCCTATTTTAATGCAGCGTGTATTTTTAATATACCTCAAATTGTAACCAGAGGTAGGTTTTAGGGCTATGAACCGATATTGCAAGATTTTTTTTCTTAACTACCAACTTTTTTTTCCTTTTAATATAAAATAATTCAGCACGCAATGTATGACTACATTGTCTTACTGATGTGACGTCACAAATTTCACAAGGAACCCGCTTCTTCCATGTGTCAAATAAGTGTAAGCATTACATTGCTGCTCGATAAATTTGCAAAAATTAATTACGCTCTGGTAGTTAAGACTAACTTACAATTTTTTTACAATATCGGTCGGTTCATAGTACTAAAAGCTATGTATGGTTACAATTTGAGGTAATATTAAACATACAGGCTGTATACTGGGCCAGCCAAATAAAAGCGGTTGCTCAATTTAGAGTTAAGTAAGATATAAGTTCATGTATGTCTATGCACATACTAACTAACTTAAATTAAGATTAACTAAAATTAGGATGTCAAAAATCTGAAATAAAAATTTCATTAAAACTAGGCTTTCGCGCACGAAATGACGAATGACTAACGAAAGAGCATATGCTATGCGGCGAGCGCGTACGAACGGGATGTCATTATTTTAATTTCTAGCTGTTTTGTTAGACAGAGGACCATATCTGCAGGTACGTATGTGGGTACTATACTCTTTATTTCTGTGTTAAGGGTTAAGGCGATATTTCTTATGTATATACCTACTGTTACAACGACCGGCGCTTACACAGCGGAACTAGGACCCTAATTACACACATTAATTATTTTATTGTATTTTAATATTTGTTTACGTAATTGTTAGTATCAATACTCGGTCTTCATTTTAAAAGTAGCGTAATAGTCAGATTTTGGTTGGATATAATTATTTTCCAGACTGGTTGTTTTGTATAAGTCAATCAGGGTATTTATTTAGTTTCAAGTTAAGTTAAGCAGTGTCAAACTGTTAGTAATAATGATTAATTAATTTAATAATATTTAAAACTCTGTTGGTAATTCAATTAAACCGTCTGAATGGATTGTTGAATAACTAAGTACCTTAGTCGGCCGGATGGTTAGCGACGATCAGCGCCATGTGGCGGTTCTGGGAAGTTCGGGGGGAATGCAAATTGTAATAGAAAATCGCGGGAGGACTTTTTGGCTGTAACTTTGTTTTCTACATGATAAACTGATTATTGAAACTTAAACGTATTTAATTTCTGCTACGGATCTCCGTAACAATACAGTCACCGGCATCAATATAAAATATGATGTGATGGATCAAAGGCCGCAAAAATATCTGCCACGCTCTAACGGCTCTAGGAATAGAGATGTCATCAGATATTTTTGCGGCCTTATTTCCATCATATATTGATGCCGGTGACCTACGATTAAATTGAATCACAGCGGTATTATAAATTGAAACGGTATTAATCCAAACCTTTTTTTTTTGTCAAGATGACGATGCTGACAAACTACAAAGGTTCACATATTGCGCTACCGATTCTCTCAATAACTTGCACCATTTGTTATCGGGGTCTTTGGGTTGTACCGCTCTGGAAGACGCATTCCACGCCTATCAGGAAGGACGCAGTGGACGCACCCATTAGGCAGAAAATTAGGCACGCAGGAAAGAGTCTGTTCTATTTCGGTCAGCTTTCTGCCACCGCACAGAATCCGCGCCGCCAAAAGAGGAAGTGGCCTTAGCCTTTTGTGGCAATCCTTGTCACCGAACCGGACAACGCAAGCAAGATTTCAATATTTTCGATTTACTTAGCTGACAACCTGGCTGTTTTATTCTATCAACATTTTACTTTACGACCACGTCCATAAAAACCCATTTTATGTCTTCTACACGCACCATAAAAACGAAGTTTACGAGCTTATGAAGAGAACCATTTTTCTGAGTGGAATAGCTACCAGTTTATTGTCCTGTGAAGCTTTGTACGGAATGTAGGTAATCTGAAAGGAATACGAGTACTTGAATAACCCACCATAAAAGCGCTATAAATAAATTACTTTCCAATATTACAAACATCCCTAATATCGTGAAAGCTTACGCTGAATGACAACCCAATACAACCCACAACAATATCGGTTTTGACAACCCTAGCAAAATCTTATCACTCTAAATTTCCTTTGAAAAGCAACTTTGTTCCATTCAGAGAAGAGTTCAAATTTGAAAGATATAGTGATGATGTAGGAGGTTTGGAAAGAGAGTGAGTGTGGAGTGTCGTTTGTCAGAGCGACACATTTCGACGCGTCACCTTTATAGGCGATTACGTTTTCTTCAATACAGGGTTAGGAGGAAGTAATGCTGGATATGGCACTCAACACATTAACTGCTAACCTTTTTGTAGTTCTACCACTTTGAAGCGAAAACTGCACATTAAAATAATAATAATAATTATTCTTATTTATTTATTTCAGATAACTATGTGATCCATATTGACAACAACAACAGACACAGACAACATCACAAAAGTAACAGTTCTAACCTAAAACAAATAAAAGAACACAAGACAAAATAAAATTACAATAAAAATAAATAAATAAATAACTACCTACCTTGAGACAATCGACCCACTGTTTTTGTAAGAGATATTGACACATTCTGTCTGCAATCATTTTCAGACTGCTGTTGTGACTACCCCTCAGTCGCTGCTGCAGCGACGCGTACTTCTTGTAATAGACTTACAGAGTTGCTGGTGCGAGAGTGCTATATAATTGGCCAATGATGACATTTCTTCCGGATTCATAGCAATGCTAAAGTTATACACATTCTAAACACAAAAATTGCTAAAACATGAAATGCTGATCAAGTCCTAGTTAAAAGCAGTATTTTGTTGAGTATTTCATTGTGACAGGAAAATTTCTGCGGGCTTGTATTCTATCTGAACCTATAGTTTTTTTCTACGGTTTTCATCTTGGTGAAGCGACTGGCACTAATTTTATTTTTGCTTCAGGCCTCTAGTTCACTAACTGGACAATTTGTCACCTGACAATGATAAATTGCCGTAGGTAGGTACATTTACTTGTTGTTTCTGCAGGTTGGTAAGTAAATAAGTATAGTGTAGTGTCAGCGACTATATATATTTACTTGTAGACTCAGCAATGTACACAGTGTGCAAAACTATAGTAGGTACTTATAGTTGGTAAAATAGGGACCTGCTCGTACAGCAGTAGTCAAAACTGAATACTTAGTTAATACAACACATTTCAACAATCCATTCGGTTTAGGAAAGCAAGCTACCCCTTCGTAACTCCACGTCGCACCTGAAAACCGTCAAATCACGTCGATTAGCACCGTACAATACACATTGTGCCCACAAAGCTCGATTGCACAACCCCGTATTTGTCCACCTGCTATTTAAAGGAAAAACCCCTCAACATTTTAGCCAGTTTTTATGGAAATTCGAAGGGAAATAGTTGTCTAATTGTTGGAGTGATCTGATCTGTTACAATCGGTAGATAGGTTGTGGTCGTCGTTAATGAACTATGTCTCAAATTGCTGTTTAACGTGTGTTCTTCTGTATCTCAAGGATATAGGAACTTTGTTTAAGTTAACCGATACTTTTTCATAAAAAAATAAACCCTACAACAGCGGTAGCTTTATCACACAATCCATGCTTCCTAATGGCATTGTATTGTCAAGAAACTGAAATAGAAAAAGTTCTTGACAACCTGCGAAACTAACTGTACAAATAGATAATTGGTAAAACATCACAACAGTCCATCTTCAACTTTTAAATTCATCACGCCATCTAATTGAGCATCATTTCACGTTACCGGGATTGACTTTGCGGGTCCTGTTTTAACTTCCAAATAAAAAAGCGATGGACTTACAAGACCGAACTCAAACTGAGCCTCTAGACCTCTCCATTAAATCTAAAACCTTTAGCGTGTTAGACCTGAAGTTCCTCGCAGGGATTAATAGCCAACTAGTGAAGCTGTACGAAAGCAGTCAGCTGTGTAGGAGCCAGTGCCGGTCGGGCAAGAATGTGCTGCCGTGCCACGTGTGTTTGAAGACCTTTGACAGACCTTCGTTGTTGAAGAGACATATGAGAACGCATACTGGTAAGTTGTCGGTGTCATGCTGTAGTTTAATTTTTTTGCCGATCTGTAACTTTTCCAGGCCCCGTAGCATGGGATAGCGGCTTATCACGCGATAAGTGACAAGATAGAGCATCTGTCACTGGCTGACACCGTTCGATAGAACGAGATTTACGCTCTTATCTTGTCACTTATCGCGTGATAAGGCTATCCATGCTACGGGGCAGGAGGATAAAACTGACTTAATCCTATATGAATTACGTACCAATACTTTATATGCATGCATGGGCGTCGCCAAAATGACAATGCATGCAATAGTTTCTGGACTCGTATAGACTCAGACCATTTACCGATCGAAAAATGGTAGTCGCAGGCAGTCGACGTCTAAGTTATGTACATTTTTCGCCTAATTACAAAGGAATAAGTTGTAAAAGTGTAAACATTAACATTCCTATTTTGACGTCGACTGTTGACTGAGCCTCTTTTCTTCAAACCGGACACTGGATTTTGGGGATACCTACTTAGTTTAGTTTCCAGAAACAAGAAGAAAAGTAGAACCGAAACATGCGTTTGATTTATGTATGTTTGTTGTGCAGGCGAAAAGCCCCACATCTGCAACGTGTGCAGCAAAGGTTTCAGCACGTCCAGCTCACTCAACACGCATCGCCGAATACATACAGGTAACCAAGTCAACGGCAGTGGAAACATACTCAACGCACCTCTTAGCCGTACTCAGTTTTTCAATCGGGGTTGACGATATTATAAAGTACCTAGGTGATGGCAGACCACTTTATTGCTGTTGTTTTTACGGAAGCAACATCGACAGCTGCTGTCTAACTTCCAAACTTTCATCTCACAGGGGAATTTAGAACTTATTGGGATTAAATAGTGTGTAACTAGTATCGAATCGCTAAACTTAAGTGACAGTGGGCGGGGCACATTGCACGTAGAACCGATGGCCGTTGGGACGGAAAGGTTCTCGAGTGGCGACCGCGTACCGGAAGGCGCGGCGTGGGTAGGCCCCCCACAAGGTGGACTGATGACCGGGTAAAGGTCGCGGGAGTCCGCTGGATGCGGGTGGCGCAGGACTGGCCATTGTGGCACTCTTTGGGGGAGGCATATGTCCTGCAGTGGACGTCTTTCGGCTGATATGATGAGAGTGTGTAGTGTAGTGTATGTCTGAACCGGATTCATGGAAGTCGGTTACTTAATGTTTTAATTTAGGATCTTTTCTATGCTGTGTTGTTCTCTGTCGCAGGCGAGAAACCACACAAGTGTCCAGAATGCGGGAAATGTTTCACCGCCAGTTCCAACCTGTACTACCACCGTATGACACACACGAAGGTAATGCTACAGCCATAAGGTAAACGACCGAGTGCTCGACGCTGTACTATAGTATATGTCATGGGCACTTTATGGCAAAGGGTTAAATTAGAACTAAGAGGATTTTTCTTAATTCGAATTTAAGCCATGTCACTTTGACATATTAGAGTGCCCATGCCAGGGACCGGAACCGGTTACCCTTATTGGGGTTTTCCATAGGGTTATTTAAGAAGTGGTTTTTAAAACCCTATCTATAATGGTAACCTTATGATTAGGTAACCTTACTGATCGGGTAACCCTATTGTTATGGTAAGCATATCGGATGTGGTAACCATAAGGTAACCTTAATAAAACCCTAACAAAACCCCATCTTGATAGGGACCAAGTTGATAGGGCTACCAAATCGATAGGCTTGAGCCTGAAAAGGGGTTTACCGGTTCTTGGCCCATGCCATATACTAGTACAGCTTCGACCACGCGGACATTTTCCTTACCGTGTACTGAGTCGGCGTCTGCGGTGCGGGAGGGGGTCAGCGCTAAGGGACACTAAACTGAGGTGTAATGTCACCTGAAAAAATCTACCTCCAGCTCCGCGCAGGTATCGACTTTAATTAAACGGTAGGCCTCACGAATAGCCGATCCAGGATTATCATAATCATTTATTTCGGATACTTGTTAGTTAATCATTTATTTAGGATAGTTTAGTAGTTACATTCAAATCATTGTACAATTAATTAATTACTTATTTAATTATAATCAATATAGGCTCATACAGTTTGTGCCATCGCGTCATGAGTGGACAGTCTATTCTACAGGACACTGTTAGCACTTACCTTGCAATCTGTGCAATAGGTATGCCTTTCTTTTACGCATGATAGCGTAAAATTCGTCCGTGTGGCGAACATCCCTGACGCACTGCAGTATCGAGGTAGCCCTATCAGTATCCTAAACGCATTATTATATTGAACCCGCAAGGCATTGTATGTTCGCTGCGTAAAGCTGGGTCCAAAGGCCGCAAGTATAATAAAAAGATTGGCAAAAGGATTTAATGAGCTAGTTATGGTTTGCGGGGAGGGCTTGACTCCATTTGGGGGGGTTCCTACTACTTTAAAAATGTAATTTCTCCTCTCCCCAAAGGTTGCCTGAAAAAGAGTTCTTTAGCAATAAGAACGCCTGTTTCTAGAAGAATATCATCATCATCATATCAGCCGAAAGACGTCCACTGCTGGACATAGGCCTCCCCCAAAGAGTTCCAAAGTGACCGGTCCTGCGCCACCCGCATCCAGCGGACTCCCGCGACCTTTACCAGGTCATCAGTCCACCTTGTGGGGCCTACCAACGCCGCGCCTTCCGGTACGTGGTCGCCACTCGAGAACCTTCCGCCCCAATGGCCATCAGTTCTACGTGCAATGTGCCCCGCCCACTGCCACTTAAGTTTAGCGATTCGGAGGGCTATATCGGTTACCTTGGTTCTGCTGCGGATAGCCTCATACTCAGCCTCTAGAAGAATATGCTGCTGTGCTATTCCGCCAAACCGTATTCTTCTTTCGTACCTTTGTAGGTACCTGCTGTATTTATGATTATGAGACATAATAACAGTAGGTACATTGTGACTCAAGGGTGCTAGATGATATATTTACAGCGAGGGCGGTATATTGTATCCTGAGTGCAGCGAAAGATTCTACAATGGAATCCCAAGCGTAGCGAGGGATTCTTAAGGTGAATCTTGAGTTGAGCATAACGTGGGATTCAAGTGTTTAGGTATGTACAGTCGCCATCACATACATATGTACATTATAGGTGTTCAAAAATATCGGCACATGCACCCTAATGCCTTGAAAATAGAGGTGTGTTCCGATGTTTGTGAGCTGCTTGTTTGCTCCGATGTATGTGATGGCGACTGTACGCCCAAGACATAAATAATGTTGTCATCGAGTCGCACATGCTGTTTTTCACATCTTTATAGCAGGGGCCTATTTCTCAAAAGCTTGTAACTTGTCATACATGCGCGCACGCTTGTAAAGAGGCGTCCCACTTTTCATCTCTTTTTATTAGAAAGAGACTTCCGCTTGTGTTACAAGTTACAAGCTTTTGAGAAGTAGGCCCCAGAGGTGTGAAAAGATTAGGTACTTTGTTATGCATATGTCATAGTACCATAGATAAGTCATAGTTTTAGTTTTTTATTTTTATTTAAGTGACTACACGACCAAGCATGTGCTGGATCAAAGTATTAATATTTATAAGGTGTCTTTTTAAGTAATTTAAGTTTTTAATTTTTTATTTCATTCGTTATTAATTGTACTGCAGTGTTGCTCTGTATTTTTTTTTATTCTTATGGTTTTTTGTATTTTTTTTCCTTGTGGCGTCATTGTTCCGTGTTTTCACCTAATGGTGACAACGGAAGACCAGCGCTGGCGCCGCCAGCATTTACGCTGAGTTGTGACCATTTCGTGGCAAATGTGTATGTGCGTATGTGTCTGCAGTTTGTTTGATGTATTTATTTTGTCACGAATAAATGTTTTCTTTCTTTCTTTCATAGTAATAGTAAAATGTAGGTATTACTTAATTTAGTTCCCCCCTTGTATATTTCAGAACAAGCCCCACAAGTGCGTCTGGTGCCCGCGTTCGTTCCCGACCCCGGGCGAGCTGCGCGCGCACACCGCCGCGCACACACCGCACGCCACACACACGGCACACGCCGCGCACGCGCCGCATGCAAGGGGTCATGCCCTCGTACCGAAGCTTTATGGCAGACGATATAATGTTTGAGGATTGGAAATATAATGGATGGTGTTCATTTTGTTTTAGTTTCATTTTAGACATATACATATTTATTCATGAAACAATACAGGATTGTGTTTGAATTCCTTACGGCTAACAATATAATATATCTTATAACTAATAACTACACTCTACACTCTATCAAATCTTTAACACTGTAAAAGCACCCTCTTAATAAAAATTGCTTTAATTTATCTTTAAAACTATTATATTCTACGATACCTTTTAGCTCTACAGGAAGTTCATTAAACAACTTGACAGTCTGGTTCCTAGAACATTGCTTCTCTATATTAGTCATCGGGCGAAAATTGATTTTTATATTTCTGGTGCGCGTGAGTACACGAAACTCTTGTTCTTCATACGTTTCAAACCTTGTTTCATGTTTAATAAATTCAGTGAGCAGTATAAGAACGTATAAACTAGGCACCGTCAGAATCCCTAAGGTCTGAAAGTATTATCTGCAAGACACCCATTGCGGGATTCGAAACATTATTCTTATGGCTCTTCTTTGTGCGATAAGAGCTCTGTTAATATTATATTTAAAGCTATTACCCCAAAAAATAATGCTGTAACGCAGTTTGGACTCAATTAAGGCATAATAAACAATTTTTAATTGTTCTAATCCAATTTCATCCCTAAGACTTCTTAAGGCATAGCATGCTGAGTTGACTGAATTCTCAATAGCGTCTTGCTCCTGAATCCAATTTAGCTTCGAGTCCAGACGTATCATCATCCTCCTAGCGTTATTATTCCCGGTTGTGCCCCTAAAGGAGCCCGGGGTCCGCTTTGACACCTAATCCCAAGATTTGGCATAGGCACTAGTTCGAGTCCAGACGTATACCGAGGAATTTTACATTATCGACTAAGTGTGTCTATGGAGGTACCATTCATAATTACATGGAGACTGTCTGTTTTCTTAGCATTTTGTTTAAAGAGCATTATTTGAGTTTTGTCCTAGTTTAGACTCAGATTGTTCGAAGTGAACCATTCGCAAAAAGATAGCGGAATAGAGGTTTAGAAGGTTTAGAAAGATATAAACCTTTCGCTTAATACGGTAAACGTCCAGTGCTCGACGCTGTACTAGTATATGACATTGGCACTCTATCTCAAAGTGACATGGCTTAAATTCGAATGAAGAAAAATCCTCTTAGTTCGAATTTGACCCATTTTTAGGGTTCCGTACTTAAAGGGTAAAACGGGACCCTATTACTAAGACTCCGCTGTCCATCTGTATGTCTGTCCGTCTGTCACCAGGCTGTCTCATGAACCGTGATAGTTGAAATTTTCACAGATAATGTATTTCTGTAGCCGATTATAACAACAAATACTGAATAACAGAATAAAATAAATATTTAAGGGGGCTCCCATACAACAAACGTGATTTACGGACGGAACCCTTCGTGCGCGAGTCCGACTCGTATTTGGCCGGTTTTTTTTTATATTGATTTGACATAAAGTGCCCATGTCAAAGGTATACAAGTACAGTTTCGAGCACACAGACGTTTACCTTACGCGGCCAAATTAGTAACCCTTTGTTATCTCTAATGTCACTCCAAGTGCGTCCCATCCCCAGTGTTCAACTCCATCCCCGTCGGCGCATTCTATTTGCTGTCCCGGCGGCAAACTCGTGCTATATCTCACTCTCCACTCTTCTCAATGAAAGAAAGAAAGAAATTTATCAAAAGGAAAGACATTCATAATAATACACGCAATAAAAATAAACTGTGTGTACCTCCAACGAAACTAGTAAAAACATTTAAACAAGGTCTACCTCTCAAAATTACTTTATATTATATAATTTGCTACCCTCTCACATAACAAATATGCCATTTATAGAATTTAAGAGCAGGCTTAAATGTTTCTTTCAATGTAACCCATTTTACACAATCAATGAATTTACAGAAAAAATTAAACAAGAGAGATCCATTTTATAATTGTTATACATATAGTAAGTACCTACGTAGATAATTCAATTACATTTGACTTGTAAAATTTCATTATTGTTATCCTATTTTAAGTATAAGTACATGATTAAATTAAGAGAAAAGTGTTATGTATCATGACTTGCTAGATGTAACGTTATTTTGTTACTTGGCCAAATAAAGAAACTTGAAGAAAGAAACATTTTTTCGAGACAAACAACACACAGCGTTTGTCACGAAACGGTTCTATCTCAGCATAATGCTGGCATTCCTACCAGCGCTGGTCTTCCGACAGAATGATATACTCGACAGCGACAGAAACAATTTTTTTTTTTTTACGGGGGGCTCCAAGCTCCCATACAACGTAATTTTTTTGTAGTTTTTATAGATAATGGTACGGAACCCTTCGTGCGCGAGTCCAACTCGCATATGGCCGGATTTTGTTTAACAACTCACGCTTATCGGGTACACAATTGTTTGAAAATGCGTGCGCGGCTTCGCGAGAATCCAGAAAGTCCATTTTCCAAATACTTACTTGAAAGCTTTTTTGTAACAGGGTATTTGACAAGAGTGAAAATAAATTGTTTTTTATTAGCAACAGGTAAACATTACACAAATATTCGGAAATGATCAACCTTTCATTCATGTTTGCTATTTTAGGATTTTTAAATTCATAAAAACGAACAATAAGGACGTTGTTTGATTGCGACATCACAAGCAAGTAGTAGGAAACATTACGCAAAGCTCTGCGTAGGGGGCGACACTAACACAACCCGTAAACAAACCGCCATGACGTACAATGTCATATTTATTAACCTAACAAACATTAACAAATAATTGATGAAAACGCGTTAAACTACAATCGTTTTATTATCATTCGTGTGTAAAATAACAGGACTGTGATATTAAAATGGCATCCTATAGCTATTTAAAGGTGGATGAGGGATTTATTTTTGCTTTACGACGGATTGCCGCTTCCCATAGTTTTCGTATCATCGTTTCCTTAGGAAATGAATGATGCCCTTCATTCTTGCATCCAATTACGCAGCACTGATGCATTTTATTTATTGAAATATTCTCTTCCCTATTTGGTCCAGAGCTTTGAAGGACGTGTCAAAGTTGTCAAAAAAACTGTTTACTAATTGTGATAGTGCTGCACTCTGGCGGCAGAACATTGCCGTAATGTTCCCTATTCCATAGTAATGAATAGAGCGTTTTTGACGTTTCATAAAAAGAAGCTGATTTGACTTTTGTCAAATACCGAATTAGGTAAGGGGGTTCCAGAGATTACCCATCAAACACACAGTTTTCCTCTTTATAATATTAGAAAAGAAGAGAAGTGCCTTTAGCGGAATAAATTTCGCTGAATCATCATTCCGCATAATTGACACCATTAAAAACTCGAGTAGATTTTTTTACGTGAATATAGTTTAGGTTTGTGTTTGCTGAAGTCGATAGTTAGTCCTCACTTTTAAGAAAACGGGAGCTGAAGTATTTAAATAAATACTCTAATTAAAACTTCCATTTTGGGAACTAAGTTTAATATAAGTTTCTGTAAAAAAATCATTTTTGGTACAAGCTTTTATTGCCGACTGTACTTTTCTGCATACCATCATCAACTCACGATTCTAACGAGCCCAAACTCGATGGGGTTTTGTCGTTTTATTGCAGAGTTCCTATGGCCACCTTCCAGCTCCAGCATCAGATCAGCTCGAAGTCATCATAATATTGCATTGTCATACGATATACATATGCATGCAAAATTTCAGATCAATCGGTTGACAGAAAGAGGGTCAAATTTCAATTACTAAATTTGACCCAAGAAAACAAACGGGGTGAGCTAAATAAAAGCTTGTAAAAAACTTGTAAAAATTAAACCCTTCATAATATTGAATGATTTATTCATCACTTTGCTTCGCTCGCTTTGCGTCACTATCCTCGGCGTCCGACTTTCTCTTGGCACTACTTTCATTCTCGACTTCTTCTTGGTTATCCTTAGAACTAACCGACTCTTCCACCTTGTCTGATGTTTCGTCGCTTTTGGCTTCTGTCGTTTCTGGAAGAAAATATTCAACATTAAAATATTGGTCCAAACATTCGCCTCGACGGTAGCAAAGTTGTGACTACCTTTGACTAGGATCTGCAAAAGTTTACATATTTATCCGCTTACCAGGGTTTATCAAATTCCACCTGGGTATACCCAAAGCTATCTTTCTTTATCAGGGTCTCCTAAGGTCTGCCTAAGTCTACCTAGGTATGCCTGTGTCTATTGGGGTGTGCCCATTGCCCAAATCTACCTTTTTAGGGTTCCGTAACTCTTATAAATATAGGATCACTTTGTTGTCCGTCCGTCCGTCTGTCAAGACCCTTTTTCTCAGGAACACGTGGAGGTATCAAGCTGAAATGTATATCAAAAACTCAAATCTACTGTCTCTTGGAGCTGTGACAAAATCAAACTTCTAAACCAACGCAATCAAAAGATACAGCCGTTTATGCCGCAAATTCTCGAAACTCCCAAGGGAATCAAAACCTACAGGTTTGGTACGAAGCAACGTCTTATAGCACAGATAAAGGAAAAATTGCGAAAACCGTAATTTTTTTGTGAAATGACTGAAAATTTAATGACCAGTATAAACTGACATGTGAATACATACTTAGTGAGTGTCAGTTTATAGTGGACATGTTATTATTGTACGGGGTGATACGAAACCCTCGGTGCGCGAGTCTGACTCGCACTTCACCGGTTTTTTACTTCTACCATGCCTGGGTCTACTCAAAGCCACCTTTGTTTACCATGGTCTCCTTGGGTCTACCTAAGTCAGCCTGTAAGGACCGTATCGTTAATTATGGTAACAAGAATAATGGTGTAATGTGCGTAAAAAGTTTTATTACAAGAAACAAAACTCAAAAAATGCGATTCTTAAATCTTCAAGCAATACAACAAGAGTGATATTTTATTTATTTATTGCCTCCCTTTGCCAGTTTTCTGACTTTGTTTTTAATATTCTTTATTAACTTCTGGAAAGCAACTGTACTGAACGGTTTTTGGGTACGAATTCAGTCTTTTTTGGATTGCTCGATGTTATCTGTTGGTTTAGCTTGTTTCCTTAACCTTACCTTCATCAGAGCCCAAAATCTCTCGATTGGTCTAATTTCAGGGCAAATTTCAGGGGGAATTAGCATTTTCACAACAAATTCAACATACCAGTACCAGTCTCTCTATACCAGTCCAGTACATGGCGAGCATAGTGACACGCAGATAAATCAGGCCAGAACAATGCACCGCCACTGTGCTTGCGAATGAGTGGCAGCACTCGCTTTTGAAGGCATTCCTTCTTGTAAATATCGGAATTTAAATTGCCCTTTACGAAGAACGGAGACGTTTTCATGCCGCATTGACAAATTCCTTGCCAAACCATCACTTTTTGGCCAATTTTTTGGCAAAAGATTGCTTTGTCTTCTTTAGGGACCTTTGCTCCTCTCTTGACAGTATAAAACTCCGGCCTGGGCAAGGTTTTGTAGTCAAGTTTGACATACGTTTCATCGTCCATGAAGATACATTGGTAATTTTTACTCAAAATTTGGTCGTACAACTTCCGAGCCCTAGTTTTGAAGGAAGACTTGGGTTTTGCTGCGTTTCGCTTGTTTTTGCTTGTTATATGTTACCAACAAGTTCCGCTATTTGGCACGCTGGACCATTCCTATAGTACGAGTAGTTAAGCATTTTTTTTTCACAATCCCGAATGAAGATATCTTTTTTTCGGGAAAACTGTTCGCATAACTGTTTTGTCCAAATTAGGACAAGAAGAGCGGTGTTTTCTGCCATGACCAGGCAAATCTTTTAAACTATGATTCATGCCGAACCGTTTAATGGTATTATAAACAGCTTTCAGGCTAACTGCTTCCTCTGCAGCTATCTTTCTCATATACATACCCGATCCCTTGCAGTATTTGGTCACAATTGAAAGCCGTTTTTTATCTAAACCCTTCTTCTTGGATATTAGAAGAATTGTGTTATTTTTCATATTAAATTCCAATAATTAAATATATACTTGTCACATCGTTATAAGAAAAAACAAAACAAAATATTGCAACTTTTTTTTTGCCCTTACAAACTTGTTTCCATAATTTTCGATACGGTCCTTATCGTATGGGGTGTACCCAAATCTACCGTTTACCACTACCAGGGTCGACTTGAGCCTAAACGACTTGCCTAAGTTTACCATTGTGTACAAGGGTCTACCTAAGTGTCCCTAGGTGTACCGTTGCCTTGTTCTCGTACCTGTGGCTTCAGCTGTGGCCTCAGGTTTGTCCCTGTGGTAGTTGTTCTGTAGCGCCTGGCTGTCCCCCGCCGTGTCCGCCTTGAGCAGCTCGCGAAGTGCCATGGTCGCGTAGCAGCTCGCCGGGAGGGACAAGTTCAGCAGGAGTGCCTTGTATTGACCATCTGAAAAGAACAACATTGATTCATATCTTTCAGGAAGTATTAGTTTTAGGGTGGGTCACACCAACCTCCTATTACTCGTACATGCCGTGTGCCGCGGGCCCGCCACGACGCGGGGGGGATGATAAAATGGATGCCGAGTGCACTGCCGAGGAACCCCGCTCCCCTCACCCCTTTTACGGCCGCTTGGATGCCGAGTGCACTGCCGAGGAACCCCGCTCCCCTCACCCCTTTTACGGCCGCTTGGATGCCGAGTGCACTGCCGAGGAACCCCGCTCCCCTCACCTCTTTTACGGCCGCTTGGATGCCGAGTGCACTGCCGAGGAACCCCGCTCCCCTCACCCCTTTTACGGCCGCTTGGATGCCGAGTGCACTGCCGAGGAACCCCGCTCCCCTCACCCCTTTTACGGCCGCTTGGATGCCGAGTGCACTGCCGAGGAACCCCGCTCCCCTCACCCCTTTTACGGCCGCTTGGATGCCGAGTGCACTGCCGAGGAACCCCGCTCCCCTCACCCCTTTTACGGCCGCTTGGATGCCGAGTGCACTGCCGAGGAACCCCGCTCCCCTCACCCCTTTTACGGCCGCTTGGATGCCGAGTGCACTGCCGAGGAACCCCGCTCCCCTCACCCCTTTTACGGCCGCTTGGATGCCGAGTGCACTGCCGAGGAACCCCGCTCCCCTCACCCCTTTTACGGCCGCTTGGATGCCGAGTGCACTGCCGAGGAACCCCGCTCCCCTCACCCCTTTTACGGCCGCTTGGATGCCGAGTGCACTGCCGAGGAACCCCGCTCCCCTCACCCCTTTTACGGCCGCTTGGATGCCGAGTGCACTGCCGAGGAACCCCGCTCCCCTCACCCCTTTTACGGCCGCTTGGATGCCGAGTGCACTGCCGAGGAACCCCGCTCCCCTCACCCCTTTTACGGCCGCTTGGATGCCGAGTGCACTGCCGAGGAACCCCGCTCCCCTCACCCCTTTTACGGCCGCTTGGATGCCGAGTGCACTGCCGAGGAACCCCGCTCCCCTCACCCCTTTTACGGCCGCTTGGATGCCGAGTGCACTGCCGAGGAACCCCGCTCCCCTCACCCCTTTTACGGCCGCTTGGATGCCGAGTGCACTGCCGAGGAACCCCGCTCCCCTCACCCCTTTTACGGCCGCTTGGATGCCGAGTGCACTGCCGAGGAACCCCGCTCCCCTCACCCCTTTTACGGCCGCTTGGATGCCGAGTGCACTGCCGAGGAACCCCGCTCCCCTCACCCCTTTTACGGCCGCTTGGATGCCGAGTGCACTGCCGAGGAACCCCGCTCCCCTCACCCCTTTTACGGCCGCTTGGATGCCGAGTGCACTGCCGAGGAACCCCGCTCCCCTCACCCCTTTTACGGCCGCTTGGATGCCGAGTGCACTGCCGAGGAACCCCGCTCCCCTCACCCCTTTTACGGCCGCTTGGATGCCGAGTGCACTGCCGGAAGTACCACCATCCCGCCGTTCCCGTAATTTGCCTACCCTTAGAAATGCGCCCCCGTCTCGCGATTCCATAAACATAGTTAATTAAGCAGTTGCTATTTAAATAAAAGGGCGTTAAATAAAACCCACTTTAAAGGGCCATCCGGTAAACGAAATGTTGGCAGACCTCACAAGCGATGGGTTCAGAATCAGAATCAGAATCAGAAATCATTTATTATCAAATTGTGCGAGTACAGTAGTTGTTATAGGACTAAGTTATGCGTGTGTCACAATCAACCGCTTAACGGTATACAATAATTTTAAAACTATGTATCAAATTAATTATAATATTTATAGTAATAGTGGAACATGTCACTACAAATATAAAACCATCATAAAAAAAAAAGTAATTACATTATATACAGAAAATATTCAATTATGTCAATAAAATTTTAATTACAGTACCTTATCCTAGTTAATAATTTTTATTTCCAATTATCTATTATGTTTAATTACTTTCATTTTATTGAAAAAATCATTTATTGTATAAAAACATTCGTCAACCAATAAAGTTCTCAGCTTAGAGAGAAATTTGTTCTTGGGGAGTTCTGTCCATGAGATAGGCAACGTGTTGTACACTTTAATAGCCATGTGATAACAGTTTTTTTCCTTGACTTGTAATCGGCATTCAGGAGCTATTAACGCCTTATGCGTAGCTGAACGCTTTCCGTCATTACATTTCTTAGTAAATAACTCTGGATTGTTAATTACAAATTTACAGATTTCTAAAATGTACAAACTCGGAACTGTCAGGATCCCATACTTCTTAAACAACGGTTTGCATTACTCAGACCATTTTTTACCGCCTATGGCCCTGATACACTTTTTTTGTGCTATGAACACTCGCTGAATATCTGTTGAATTACCCCACAATACCAAACCATAGCGTTGGTTGGTTGATGTGATGATATCATCCAGACAGCTGGCAAACATTGAACAGAAATAGGAAGACAAAGAGAAGAGTGGAAGAGTTTGGAGGAAGCCTTCACCCAAAGAGCGATCCATATTCAGCAGAAATAAAATTATTAAAATATAACTTCAACTACAAATGTAATCTATATTTATAAATAAAAGAAAGTCATGTTAGTTACACCATTTATAACTCAAGAACGGCTGAACCGATTTTTATGATGCTTGATTTGTTGTAATTGTCGTCACTCCGAATAGCAGATTTTTTTTTTCTTAGCCTGTTTGGGTGTTCCACTGCTGGGCAAAGGCCTCCCCCATTTTTCTCCACTCGGCCCTATTGCTGGCATGCTCTCGCCAACCCAAGCAGAACGCGTCCAAATCGTCCCGCCATCTCCTTTTTGGTCTGCCTCTGCTCCGGTGGCCGTCTTTCGGGGCCCATTCTGTACTTATTGTGGCCCATCTTTCCGGGTGCATACGGCAGACATGTCCAGCCCAGTCCCACTTCAGTTTGGCGGTCTTGGTACCCACATATACAATATGAGTTTTGGACCGCAGTTCCGTGTTTCAGATTCGATCAGTTCTGCGAACACCTAGTATGCTGCGCTCCATCGCCCGCTGGCAAACCTTGAGTTTCGACTTCTGAGCCTCAGTCAATGACCAGGTTTGAGCACCGTAAGTTAGTACAGGCAGGATACACATGTCAACGAGTTTGCGCTTCAGACATAGAGGGAGGTTACCCTTTAATAGCGCCTTCAAAGACCAGAAGCTCTTCCAGGCGTTCTCAATACGTCTATTGATTTCTACGGACTGCCTGTTTTCGAAGGAAGCTATCTGGCCAAGGTAAACGTATTCATCGACAAATTGTATATCCTGCCCATCTACCGTTACTTTACATTTTGCTCCGTTGGTCATCAACTGAGTTTTCGCTCTGTTCATTGTGAGTCCAACCTCGAGGCTTGCTGTGCTGAGATCTTGCAGCATTTGTTGTAGTTGGGGTGCCGTGTGGGGGGAAAGGACAATGTCGTCGTCAAAGCGCAGGTTTGTTAACCTTTTACCGCCCAGATCAATGCCCGTCGTCTCCCATGGGACCGCCAGCTTTTTAAATATTTCTTCTAGGCAACTGGTGAACAGTTTTGGGGACAGTGGGTCGCCCTGTTTAACGCCTTTTTCCACTTTGAATACGGGGCCGGGTGCGTGCAATTTAATACTTGCGGTGCTATTGTCGTAGATCGTTCCAACGGGGTCAATGTATGTGGATTCTATACCTTGATTTTGCATGGCGGAAAATATAGCGGAGTGTTTGATGCTGTCGAATGCTTTGCTATAGTCGACAAAAGCAAGGTAAAGAGGCTTGTTGAACTCGTTGGACTTTTCTATTATTTGGTTCAATGTATGGAGGTGGTCTGTTGTGGAGAAACTAGGTCTAAAACCAGCTTGTTCGGGTGGCTGGTGTTTGTCCAGGAGTGGGGAGATCCTATTTTCTATTACGTTTATAAGCAATTTGTATATATGGGATATTAAACTGATGGGCCTATATTTACTAACATCAGATTTATCTCCTTTTTTGTGCAATAGTACTATATTCGAATGACAAAAATTTGTGGGGATTTTACCGCTATAAAAAATGGAAGTAAACATATTGGTTAAATGAGGCAGCAATGTGGCCTTTCCTGCCTTGCGTGCTTCGGTTGTAACACCATCTTCGCCGGGGCTCTTTTGATATTTCATGCTCTTAAGAGCGGCGTTTACTTCGAAACCTGAGATAGGAGAGATGGTGTCTGGGCAGGAATAACTATGAATGGGTGAAGAATGTTGAGAGTCGGAGGAATAAAGATTTTTGTAGAACCTTGTACAGATATCTGTGACTTGATCTCTATTGCTGCATTTCTTACCGTTTTGATCTCGAAGGCTGGTAATCCACTGTCTTTCTCTATTTATGCCTTGTTTGGCTGTTCGAAGAGATGTATTTGTCTTCAATGCTGTTTCGACGAGCTTGGTGTTGAAATTCCGTGTATCGCGTCTAATACTTCTTTTTACTTGTTTGTCGATAATGGTGTATTGTTTTCTATTAGTTTTGTGATTTTCTCGGTGTTCTATTAGTTGTATTGTGTCTTTAGTTAATTTACTGCAATTTTTTCTAGTTTGTTTGATTTTGCTGCAGGCTGTTTTTATACTGTTTATAATCGTATTACATTGGTCCTCGACATCTGTATCTGGATCTGTGTTTTGTGTGCAGAGTATATCAAAACTATTTTGTAGCTCTAAATTGAATTGGTCGTGGTTTGATATAAGTATGTCTTTTGTTAAGCGCTTTATCTTCTTTGAAAATTGCCGTTTACGGTGAATTTTTATGTCAAACTGAATTTTGGCTCTCACTGGTCTATGGCCTGAACTAAATTTAAAATAGTTGAGAGTGGATACGTCTTTTATAATACTTTTCTCGGATGAGAGGATATACCTGGCGAAGTTTCAATCGACAAAATACCAAAAACTGCAGTCTTTGGGAAAGACTACGAAATATTACTGACGGAAGACTCCAAAGAGGGGTTAAACCAAACAGACCTCAGAATCTTTACAGATGGTTCAAAAACAAATACGGGAACAGGATGTGGTGTGTTCTCAGAGGATTTAAACATACACATATCCAAACCACTGGGTGTACAAAACACGGTATTCCAGGCTGAATGCGTAGGGATACTTGAAGCCTGCAATGCCATAAAGAGATGACAAGTCGAAAACACAAACATACGGATACTCTCAGACAGTAAATCGGTACTACAAGCACTGATCAGTGATAACATCACATCTAGCTTGATATACGAATGTCACCTAAACCTCACAGAGGTGTGCGCAGATAAAAACAAAGTTACTATACAATGGATCAAGGGGCACAGTGGCTCCAGAGGAAACGATGCAGCGGATGAACTGGCCAGGAAAGGCTCAGAAACAACGGCATACGGACCGGAGCCAATCTTGCCCCTGCCACAAAGCTACATATACCATCAACTGGACCAACACACTAAAGACCTACACCAAAGATACTGGGAGGAGATATACACATGCAGACAGACCAAAGAGATTCTGTCGAAACGAGACTACAAACTCACAACCACACTACTAAGGACACATAGAAACCAACTGCGCAAGATAGTGGGTATAATAACAGGACACAACACCTTGAACAGACACCTCTATAACTTAGGTATCACAGACAGCCCCATGTGCAGAGCGTGCATGGAGGCAGAAGAAACGACTAAACATATACTACTGGACTGCAAGCAGGTAGAAGTATACAGAATAAAGCACCTAGGTTCTCCAAACACACTACGGGACGCAGTCAGCAACACCAAGGCACTCACTAACTTTTTAGACGAGCTGGGGTGGTTAGAGTAGCGCCACACCGCCGTTTCACGCAAAATAGGCACAATGGATGTCGACTTGCGGAAAACGCCCAGTATAACTAACTAACTAACTAACTGGCGAAGTTCAGGTCCAACGGCGTTGTGGTTTTTTGAGGTAAAATGTATATACTAATACTCATGCTTTGTCCGAAGGCGAATTGGATAACACGAGCACCACGAGTCCAAGTATCTCATTGTTATCTTCTAACTGATTCCTTACTCCGACTTTAGCGTTGAAATCGCCGAGGACCACAGTCCATGTTCCTCGGTTCTCATCGCAAGCTTTATTCAGGAGATCGTAATATTCCTCTACGTCGTCATCACTGTGTGAAGATGTTGGTGCGTAGACCTGGACAAGAGTCAATGTGTGATTTGGCGTTATAATTAATTTCAACACCGCCACCCTATCGGAATAACCTGAGAATTCGACAATGTTGTCTTTCCACTTCTTCTTAACTAGAAAACCTACCCCGTACAGCCCGCCTGCTGTTCCGAAGTGGTAAAACACACTGTCGTCCCTTTCTGCAGTTTGTTCACCTTCTCTTCGTACTTCTGACAACCCGACAACGTCCCACTTGATGTCTTTTAAGGCGTGTTCTAGTTCAATGAGACGCTCATCTCTCATCAAGGTACGGACGTTGTAGGTTAAAACATGAATTGATTCGGCATCCCTTTTTCTTGCCTGGGTCGGTTGAGTAGTTTGACGGGGGTTCGATTTCGGCCGGGGATTCTTAGCACCCCTTACTCCAGGAGCAGTCCGGCTTCTGTCTGAGCCGGAGTTACTGGAGCGGCCGGGCACTGGGGGCCGAGACGGGCATTGTACATATCATTAGGTAAGGGGGGTTTGGCCCGTAAGCCCACCACGCTGGTCCAGTGCGGGTTGGTGACTCGTCAGAGCCTCGTTTGTTGTTCGGCAGGGTGCACCACTTGCAGGTGAGGTTGGCTTGGAATCCGAAAGATGGAATTTGGACCAAACACCCCTTAGCGATTTCAGACGGTTTGGTGCATCGCACCCTTAATCTTAATTCACTGTGGTTGTGTAACCAGTACCAATTTTTGTCTTATCCGGCACAATAGCATTTTTCACAATCGTGTGTGAAGAGAGCTTTTTAGTCAAGTACCGTGTTTAGGCCACGAAGCTTGCTAAGTGGCCTAAGAAAGGTACGAGATTAAAAAGCTTGATTATGACACTATTGTGAACAATACTTTTTGTACGAAGTCATACGAGTATATAAGAAAACTAAAATATCGTAAGTACAGTACGCTGCGGAAAAGTTTGCCTGTCTGAAGTTAGCCCCGAGTCGCCTCCCGCATACCCGTCCGACCTCTCTGACACTAGTAGCTAACATCAGACGCGCAAACTTATTTGCCGCGTACTGTCTAGTTCTACTATCCGACTTCTTTTATAGACCGGGCTCTCAGTGGAGTTTCGTTTGCAAAAATAGCGCACCGCAATCTGAGTTCTGATTGTATACTTCTGACAGTTGTTGGTATTAGCTAGAGGTGATGCCATCAAACAAATCTCCAACTCAACATTCTTGGGGTTTGAGCTAGATAGTGGACTCACCTGGAGCTCTCATATTAATAAAATGTGCGGTAAACTCGCGACAGCATGCTTCGCCATAAAACGATTAGCGCGAATACTCCCGCCCGAAGCGGTCCGCGCCTGCTATTTCGCATCGGTACATGCGCACCTACAGTACGGGGTCGAGCTATGGGGCGACTGCCGCGGAGTGGGAGAGAGTGTTTCGTCTCCAGAAGCGCGCGGTTCGCGCTATAGCGCGCGTCCCGCAAACAGTATCTGCGAAGCCTATCTTTAAGGCCCAAGGTATTTTAACGCTGCCTTCACTCCTAATATTAAAGCTGGCCGTGACCACACGAGATGAGGTGGAAGAAACTCCTGCTAGGGAAGAAACTGCACGTAGGTACGCGACCCGCAGCGAGCGCGCTGGAAAATTGCCCCTTCCGCCGCTCAGACTCGAAAAGTCAAAAAAACTTCCTCACGTCGCAAGGTGTACAATCATCTGCCAGCAGAGATAATTGCTGCCCAAACCCCGTCGTTGTTTAGGACGAAACTTAAAAAATGGCTTGTCGAGCAGGCGTTCTACAATTATAAGGAGTTGTTCTGCAATGTATTTAAATAATTTATTAGATACTTTTGTCTATGTATGATTCCATAATATGTGTACCCATATTGTAAAATTGACATGTAATTTATGACATTACCAATAAATATGATTATGATTATATTATATGGATCCCAGACATCCAATAAATAGAAGTTGCCAACCAGTTTTGTGGTCCATTCTCTTTAAGAGGTTCTTACTCACAAAGCGCAAAAAGGGTGTGTCAGTTATTTTTGCGCACTTCGTCCTGCCAGATATTCGCGCAGGTGGCTCTACAGAAAGTTACATGGTTAGTGCTATGGACTCACAAGTGTGTCCTTCCCTAGGACTCACCCGGTGTGTTCCTGAGCTGGAAGCCCCTGATCTCGTCCAGGTCGGACAGTATGAGGTCGTCAGCCGGCGAGTTGTATCTCCGGAACGACCAGGTCATATCGATGGGGCTGGTCACCACTCGCCGGTAGGCGCCTGACATGCTTAAACTCCTGGAAAACACGGACGTTTCTTTACAAGCTTTTATTTAGTTTCAACTGTCCCGTTGTCTGTCTGTAATCAAATCTTGCAAGTTAAATTTCACCCTCTTCCCGGTTTCCGATTGCGCTGAAATTTTGCATGCATATGTATATCGCATGACAATGTCTATAATTTAAGTGTATTTTTGTTAAATAAATAAATTTTAATTTAGTTTAATGCAATATTATGATGACATGGAGCTGATCTGATGCTGAAGCTGGAAGGTGGCCATAGGAACTCCGCAATAAAACGACACAACCCCATCGAGTTTGGGCTCGTTAGAATCGTCTCAATGAGTACTTGATGATGGTATACAGAAAAGTACAGTCGGCAATAAAAGCTTGTACCAAAAATTAAATTTTTGACAGAAACTTATTTATACTGCAACGGGGAAATATGATGTAGCCTAAATATTGATATGGCCTACAAGGTAATCTATGGACCCTTGCGAACACAAAAGAATTCTAAGCGCATTGTGGCACTTTTTAACCCCCCACGCAAAAGGAGGGTTGTTATAAGTCTGTGTGTATGTCTGTGGAATCGTAGCTCCTAAACGAATGGACCGACTTGAATGCGGTTTCTTTTATCCGAAAGCTGACGTGATCGAGATAATTCTTAGCTACGTTTCAACAAAATCGGTTCAGCCGTTTTTGAAATATTGAACTTTGAAATGAGAATATCGGAGGGTGATTCTGTGGTTTCGTGTCGATGTTGATAGAACCGCTCAGCCCGCAAGTTGAATGGGTCCCTCACTTTCAAAATAACGTATCCTCGTCAGCTCGGGCGACTTTACACACCTCCGTTAACACCGGAACACAACACCACATTCCTACAGACCAAGTATTGGTTAGGCCTGTTGTACACTTGTAAGTTACTTACGTAAATTCAGTACAGATACTGCTCACGTAAGTCGTCTGTAAGCAATATATGTACTGAACTTACGTAAGTGGATGTACGTTCCCAGCTGGGCTATTCCAAATTTGCTGATAAAATTCTACACTTTTTATTCAAACTTACTATCAGAAATAAACGAAGCATATAATCGACGAATCGTCCCGTAGTTTGATTAGACGGAAGAAAAAGCCATCAGACGGTTAAAATGACGCACAATCGCGCACACACACCCACACATACACACAAATACACACTGTGATCGAATGCAGCGACATAATATTACTAATAGAATTCGATTTTTTTTTTGTAGATAATTAAAGAAACATAAACTGACTTATAATATAGGTAACTAAAACTATTTACTTAGGTCTCGATTATGTATGGCACGCAATAATCCGCGTTCATTTTACCCCTATCTCTTTTTAATCCATGCACAAAGAGAGAGAGGCGTGGACGGTGGAAGCGGATTATTGGGCCGTACATTATAGGGACCACTCTTCGATGCCATGCCTATAATTGTTCAACTAAAGTTTTGGTCACTTTCAACATTGGTAGCTCTCCATCTGTTTCTAAATACTAGTTATTTAATGAAGAAAACAATAACTTACTTGATTTTATTCTTCAACTCCAACGTAAGCCCGTCTTCTTTTAACAACTTTTCGTAATAGTCCACCATATTCGGCGGATAATCTATGAAATGTCCGGGCAAAGGCATTATAACGTCGAAAATACTAAACTGCCCGCTATCAACGTCTTCCTGCGTTAATATTTTAACTGGGAACTTCACTGCTACTTTCTCTGACGTTTTCTTTTCGGGCTCTTTAGGTTTAGGCGGAGTGGGTTGGGCGCCATTTTGTGGATCTTTTGAGTCGCCGCCATCTTGTTCTTCGGTTTCTTCGTCGCTGTCTTCGTCTACGACGTCCGCTGGAAAATTGTAGTTAATTCATCATTAATTTATTGCATACCTAATATTTTTGTCGTATTAGCTAGCTCTTGCAAATAAGTAGGTTCGAGACGTGAACCAGGTTATACAGCAATTTACTTACAAAGGTCTACCATAAATACAATATCAATTGACTACTTTCCTAAAAAAAACTATTTGGTCAGTCAGGTAGATTATCTAAAAATATTGGACACGTATCCAATATTTTTTGATAATCTCACTGACGGACTGAATATAATTATATTTTTTTACCCAGGAAAGTACCCAACTGGTCAGTGACCTGGCATTTATGAACTGCCTTAAAATGAAAAGTATTATTTATCAATTAACAATCCTAATTTTCGTTTTAATACTTCATCTTTTGGCCTCCCTTACATACCATATTATACGATCGTTCAATTTATGGAAAAGCGTTCCACTCCTTCCTACGCTATGCACAAAACACTAACCATACAATTTTTTTGTGTGTGCCTGTAACGACGACAGCCGCGTTACTGCCACGCTAATCAAACCAGCATTGAGACAAGCTCACACACACATACATACATACAGTCGCGCGGAAAGACGAGTTGAACTATCGGTACGGCCATTAGACCGCGCGTGACCTGTGTCCCACTCGAGATGGACAATCCGTTTCTTTTTAATCAGAACACGTTAAGAGTTTCTGTCAAAAATGAAATTTTTGGTACAAGCTTTTATTGCCGACTGTACTTTTCTGTATACCGTCATTATCATCTGACTGAGACGATTCTAACGAGCCCAAACTCAACGGGGCTACGTCGGTTAAGTACTGAATTCCCATGGCCACCTTTTGTCTCCATCATCAGATCAGCTCGATGGTACCATAATATTGAATTGTTACCCAGACCTTTACCCAAAATTTCAGTTACGTGTCAGAGATGAGTGCCAATTTCTGGATTGTTCATGCTCTGTATTGTACCAGATTCGATTTTATACTGAATCGTTTATGACCAATAGGGAACATTACGCAAAACTCTGCGTAGGGGGCGACACTAACACAACCCGTAAACAAACCCCCATGACGTACAATGTCATATTTATTAACCTAACACACAATAACAAATAATTGATGAAAACGCGTTAAACTACAATCGTTTTATTATCATTCGTGTGTAAAATACCTGTACTGTGATATTAAAACGGCATCCTATAGCCATTTAAAGGTGGATGAGGGCTTTTTTTTGCTTTACGACGTATTGCCGCTTCCCATAGTTTTCGTATCATCGTTTCCTTTGTAAATGAATGATGCCCTTCATTCGCATCCAATTACGCAGCACTGATGCATTTTATTTATTGAAATATTCTCTTCCCTATTTGATCCAGAGCTTTGAAGGACTTGTCAAAGTTGTCAAAAAAACTGTTTACCAATTGTGATAGTGCTGCACTCTGGCGGCAGAACATTGCAGTAATGTTCCCTATTATTAATTTCACAAATTCCGAGTTTTTCATATGTATATATATTTTTCATTTTAGCATTAATTATTAGACAAACTTGGGTAGTAAAAAAGTGTTCGGTTCTGGCGCTTCACCGGCCGCTACCGCGCTGTAGGGTTACAGTTGTTTCTAACACTCCTCGTTTTACCTACACCGACCTGCCTTAGAGTCTCTCTGAAACTACTTTGAACTCCACTCAAAATTTACTTTAACTTTAATTAACTTTCATGTTATCATAATTGCCCCCAAATGACAATTAAGAATTAGAAACAAAACGAATGTGGAAAATTCGGAATTTGTACAATTAATAATTTGGTCATAAACGATTCAGTATCAAACGCAATCTGGTAAAATACAGAGCATGAAAAATCCAGAAATTGGAACTCAACACTTTTTTTTATACAAGGTGGAGGTACTTCCCCAGTTGGGCAGCTCCACATACGAGCGAGATGACATTCCGCTGTGCCCTACCTCTCTAAAAAACTGACATCGTTTATTTCTCGCACGCGGTTGTTTTCTAGCCGAGCTGTGGTTGGAGCCCACGAGAGTAAACCCACAATTTCTAGCCGAGTTGTAGCTGGATCCCACGAGAGTAAACGCACAATTTCTAGCCAAGCTGTAGTTGGAGCCCACGAGAGCAAACCCACAATTTCTAGCCAAGCTGTAGTTGGAGCCCACGAGAGCAAACCCACAATTTCTAGTCAAGCTGTAGTTGGAGCCCACGAGAGTAAACCCACAATTTCTAGCCAAGCTGTAGTTGGAGCCCACGAGAACAAACCCACAATTTCTAGTCAAGCTGCAGTTGGAGCTCACGAGAGTAAACCCACAATTTCTAGCCGAGCTGTAGCTGGATCCCACGAGAGTAAACGCACAATTTCTAGCCAAGCTGTAGTTGGAGCCCACGAGAGCAAACCCACAATTTCTAGCCAAGCTGTAGTTGGAGCCCACGAGAGCAAACCCACAATTTCTAGTCAAGCTGTAGTTGGAGCCCACGAGAGTAAACCCACAATTTCTAGCCAAGCTGTAGTTGGAGCCCACGAGAACAAACCCACAATTTCTAGTCAAGCTGCAGTTGGAGCTCACGAGAGTAAACCCACAATTTCTAGCCGAGCTGTAGCTGGAGCCCACGAGAACAAACCCACAATTTCTAGTCAAGCTGCAGTTGGAGCTCACGAGAGTAAACCCACAATTTCTAGCCGAGCTGTAGCTGGAGCCCACGAGAGTAAACCCACAATTTCTAGCCAAGCTGTAGTTGGAAACCCACAATTTCTAGCCAAGCTGTAGTTGGAGCCCACGAGAGTAAACCCACAACTTCTAGCCGAGCTGTAGTTGGAGCCCACGAGAGTAAACCCACAATTTCTAGTCAAGCTGTAGTTAGAGCACACGAGAGTAAACCCACAATTTCTAGCCGAGCTGTAGTTGGAGCACACGAGAGCAAACCCACAATTTCTAGCCAAGCTGTAGTTGGAGCCCACGAGAGCAAACCCACATTTTCTAGTCAAGCTATAGTTGGAGCCCACGACAGTAAACCCACAATTTCTAGCCAAGCTGTAGTTGGAGCCCACGAGAGCAAAGCCCACAATTTCTAGTCAAGCTGTAGTTGGAGACCACGAGAGTAAACCCACAATTTCTAGCCGAGCTGTAGCTGGAGCCCACGGGAGTAAACCCACAATTTCTAGCCAAGCTGTAGTTGGAAACCCACAATTTCTAGCCAAGCTGTAGTTGGAGCCCACGAGAGTAAGCCCACAATTTCTAGCCGAGCTGTAGCTGGAGCCCACGAGAGTAAACCCACAATTTCTAGCCAAGCTGTAGTTGGAAACCCACAATTTCTAGCCAAGCTGTAGTTGGAGCCCACGAGAGTAAGCCCACAATTTCTAGCCGAGCTTTAGTTGGAGCCCACGAGAGTAAGCCCACAATTTCTAGCAGAGCTGTAGCTGGAGCCCACGAGAGTAAGCCCACAATTTCTAGCCGAGCTGTAGTTGGAGCCCACGAGAGTAAGCCCACAATTTCTAGCCGAGCTGTAGCTGGAGCCCACAATTTCTAGCCGAGCTGTAGTTGGAGCCCACGAGAGTAAGCCCACAATTTCTAGCCGAGCTGTAGCTGGAGCCCACGAAAGTAAGCCCACAATTTCTAGCCGAGCTGTAGTTGGAGCCCACGAGAGTAAGCCCACAATTTCTAGCCGAGCTGTAGCTGGAGCCCACGAAAGTAAGCCCACAATTTCTAGCCGAGCTGTAGTTGGAGCCCACGAGAGTAAGCCCACAATGTCCCCCTCACTAGTGATCATGGACTGGTACTCACCGTCGACCTCCGAGAGCGGCACCAGGTCCCCAGCGGCCGGCGTGTGGCCGAGCGTCCGGAGCCGCTCCGAGACCGCGCGGTTCCAGATCATGGACTGGTACTCACCGTCGACCTCCGAGAGCGGCACCAGGTCCCCGGCGGCCGGCGTGTGGCCGAGCGTCCGGAGCCGCTCCGAGACCGCGCGGTTCCAGATCATGGACTGGTACTCACCGTCGACCTCCGAGAGCGGCACCAGGTCCCCGGCGGCCGGCGTGTGGCCGAGCGTCCGGAGCCGCTCCGAGACCGCGCGGTTCCAGATCATGGACTGGTACTCACCGTCGACCTCCGAGAGCGGCACCAGGTCCCCAGCGGCCGGCGTGTGGCCGAGCGTCCGGAGCCGCTCCGAGACCGCGCGGTTCCAGATCATGGACTGGTACTCACCGTCGACCTCCGAGAGCGGCACCAGGTCCCCAGCGGCCGGCGTGTGGCCGAGCGTCCGGAGCCGCTCCGAGACCGCGCGGTTCCAGATCATGGACTGGTACTCACCGTCGACCTCCGAGAGCGGCACCAGGTCCCCGGCGGCCGGCGTGTGGCCGAGCGTCCGGAGCCGCTCCGAGACCGCGCGGTTCCAGATCATGGACTGGTACTCACCGTCGACCTCCGAGAGCGGCACCAGGTCCCCGGCGGCCGGCGTGTGGCCGAGCGTCCGGAGCCGCTCCGAGACCGCGCGGTTCCAGATCATGGACTGGTACTCACCGTCGACCTCCGAGAGCGGCACCAGGTCCCCGGCGGCCGGCGTGTGGCCGAGCGTCCGGAGCCGCTCCGAGACCGCGCGGTTCCAGATCATGGACTGGTACTCACCGTCGACCTCCGAGAGCGGCACCAGGTCCCCAGCGGCCGGCGTGTGGCCGAGCGTCCGGAGCCGCTCCGAGACCGCGCGGTTCCAGATCATGGACTGGTACTCACCGTCGACCTCCGAGAGCGGCACCAGGTCCCCGGCGGCCGGCGTGTGGCCGAGCGTCCGGAGCCGCTCCGAGACCGCGCGGTTCCAGATCATGGACTGGTACTCACCGTCGACCTCCGAGAGCGGCACCAGGTCCCCGGCGGCCGGCGTGTGGCCGAGCGTCCGGAGCCGCTCCGAGACCGCGCGGTTCCAGATCATGGACTGGTACTCACCGTCGACCTCCGAGAGCGGCACCAGGTCCCCGGCGGCCGGCGTGTGGCCGAGCGTCCGGAGCCGCTCCGAGACCGCGCGGTTCCAGATCATGGACTGGTACTCACCGTCGACCTCCGAGAGCGGCACCAGGTCCCCGGCGGCCGGCGTGTGGCCGAGCGTCCGGAGCCGCTCCGAGACCGCGCGGTTCCAGATCATGGACTGGTACTCACCGTCGACCTCCGAGAGCGGCACCAGGTCCCCAGCGGCCGGCGTGTGGCCGAGCGTCCGGAGCCGCTCCGAGACCGCGCGGTTCCAGATCATGGACTGGTACTCACCGTCGACCTCCGAGAGCGGCACCAGGTCCCCAGCGGCCGGCGTGTGGCCGAGCGTCCGGAGCCGCTCCGAGACCGCGCGGTTCCAGATCATGGACTGGTACTCACCGTCGACCTCCGAGAGCGGCACCAGGTCCCCGGCGGCCGGCGTGTGGCCGAGCGTCCGGAGCCGCTCCGAGACCGCGCGGTTCCAGATCATGGACTGGTACTCACCGTCGACCTCCGAGAGCGGCACCAGGTCCCCGGCGGCCGGCGTGTGGCCGAGCGTCCGGAGCCGCTCCGAGACCGCGCGGTTCCAGATCATGGACTGGTACTCACCGTCGACCTCCGAGAGCGGCACCAGGTCCCCAGCGGCCGGCGTGTGGCCGAGCGTCCGGAGCCGCTCCGAGACCGCGCGGTTCCAGATCATGGACTGGTACTCACCGTCGACCTCCGAGAGCGGCACCAGGTCCCCAGCGGCCGGCGTGTGGCCGAGCGTCCGGAGCCGCTCCGAGACCGCGCGGTTCCAGATCATGGACTGGTACTCACCGTCGACCTCCGAGAGCGGCACCAGGTCCCCGGCGGCCGGCGTGTGGCCGAGCGTCCGGAGCCGCTCCGAGACCGCGCGGTTCCAGATCATGGACTGGTACTCACCGTCGACCTCCGAGAGCGGCACCAGGTCCCCGGCGGCCGGCGTGTGGCCGAGCGTCCGGAGCCGCTCCGAGACCGCGCGGTTCCAGATCATGGACTGGTACTCACCGTCGACCTCCGAGAGCGGCACCAGGTCCCCGGCGGCCGGCGTGTGGCCGAGCGTCCGGAGCCGCTCCGAGACCGCGCGGTTCCAGATCATGGACTGGTACTCACCGTCGACCTCCGAGAGCGGCACCAGGTCCCCGGCGGCCGGCGTGTGGCCGAGCGTCCGGAGCCGCTCCGAGACCGCGCGGTTCCAGATCATGGACTGGTACTCACCGTCGACCTCCGAGAGCGGCACCAGGTCCCCAGCGGCCGGCGTGTGGCCGAGCGTCCGGAGCCGCTCCGAGACCGCGCGGTTCCAGATCATGGACTGGTACTCACCGTCGACCTCCGAGAGCGGCACCAGGTCCCCAGCGGCCGGCGTGTGGCCGAGCGTCCGGAGCCGCTCCGAGACCGCGCGGTTCCAGATCATGGACTGGTACTCACCGTCGACCTCCGAGAGCGGCACCAGGTCCCCGGCGGCCGGCGTGTGGCCGAGCGTCCGGAGCCGCTCCGAGACCGCGCGGTTCCAGATCATGGACTGGTACTCACCGTCGACCTCCGAGAGCGGCACCAGGTCCCCGGCGGCCGGCGTGTGGCCGAGCGTCCGGAGCCGCTCCGAGACCGCGCGGTTCCAGATCATGGACTGGTACTCACCGTCGACCTCCGAGAGCGGCACCAGGTCCCCGGCGGCCGGCGTGTGGCCGAGCGTCCGGAGCCGCTCCGAGACCGCGCGGTTCCAGATCATGGACTGGTACTCACCGTCGACCTCCGAGAGCGGCACCAGGTCCCCAGCGGCCGGCGTGTGGCCGAGCGTCCGGAGCCGCTCCGAGACCGCGCGGTTCCAGATCATGGACTGGTACTCACCGTCGACCTCCGAGAGCGGCACCAGGTCCCCGGCGGCCGGCGTGTGGCCGAGCGTCCGGAGCCGCTCCGAGACCGCGCGGTTCCAGATCATGGACTGGTACTCACCGTCGACCTCCGAGAGCGGCACCAGGTCCCCAGCGGCCGGCGTGTGGCCGAGCGTCCGGAGCCGCTCCGAGACCGCGCGGTTCCAGATCATGGACTGGTACTCACCGTCGACCTCCGAGAGCGGCACCAGGTCCCCGGCGGCCGGCGTGTGGCCGAGCGTCCGGAGCCGCTCCGAGACCGCGCGGTTCCAGATCATGGACTGGTACTCACCGTCGACCTCCGAGAGCGGCACCAGGTCCCCAGCGGCCGGCGTGTGGCCGAGCGTCCGGAGCCGCTCCGAGACCGCGCGGTTCCAGATCATGGACTGGTACTCACCGTCGACCTCCGAGAGCGGCACCAGGTCCCCGGCGGCCGGCGTGTGGCCGAGCGTCCGGAGCCGCTCCGAGACCGCGCGGTTCCAGATCATGGACTGGTACTCACCGTCGACCTCCGAGAGCGGCACCAGGTCCCCGGCGGCCGGCGTGTGGCCGAGCGTCCGGAGCCGCTCCGAGACCGCGCGGTTCCAGATCATGGACTGGTACTCACCGTCGACCTCCGAGAGCGGCACCAGGTCCCCGGCGGCCGGCGTGTGGCCGAGCGTCCGGAGCCGCTCCGAGACCGCGCGGTTCCAGATCATGGACTGGTACTCACCGTCGACCTCCGAGAGCGGCACCAGGTCCCCGGCGGCCGGCGTGTGGCCGAGCGTCCGGAGCCGCTCCGAGACCGCGCGGTTCCAGATCATGGACTGGTACTCACCGTCGACCTCCGAGAGCGGCACCAGGTCCCCAGCGGCCGGCGTGTGGCCGAGCGTCCGGAGCCGCTCCGAGACCGCGCGGTTCCAGATCATGGACTGGTACTCACCGTCGACCTCCGAGAGCGGCACCAGGTCCCCAGCGGCCGGCGTGTGGCCGAGCGTCCGGAGCCGCTCCGAGACCGCGCGGTTCCAGATCATGGACTGGTACTCACCGTCGACCTCCGAGAGCGGCACCAGGTCCCCGGCGGCCGGCGTGTGGCCGAGCGTCCGGAGCCGCTCCGAGACCGCGCGGTTCCAGATCATGGACTGGTACTCACCGTCGACCTCCGAGAGCGGCACCAGGTCCCCGGCGGCCGGCGTGTGGCCGAGCGTCCGGAGCCGCTCCGAGACCGCGCGGTTCCAGATCATGGACTGGTACTCACCGTCGACCTCCGAGAGCGGCACCAGGTCCCCGGCGGCCGGCGTGTGGCCGAGCGTCCGGAGCCGCTCCGAGACCGCGCGGTTCCAGATCATGGACTGGTACTCACCGTCGACCTCCGAGAGCGGCACCAGGTCCCCGGCGGCCGGCGTGTGGCCGAGCGTCCGGAGCCGCTCCGAGACCGCGCGGTTCCAGATCATGGACTGGTACTCACCGTCGACCTCCGAGAGCGGCACCAGGTCCCCGGCGGCCGGCGTGTGGCCGAGCGTCCGGAGCCGCTCCGAGACCGCGCGGTTCCAGATCATGGACTGGTACTCACCGTCGACCTCCGAGAGCGGCACCAGGTCCCCAGCGGCCGGCGTGTGGCCGAGCGTCCGGAGCCGCTCCGAGACCGCGCGGTTCCAGATCATGGACTGGTACTCACCGTCGACCTCCGAGAGCGGCACCAGGTCCCCGGCGGCCGGCGTGTGGCCGAGCGTCCGGAGCCGCTCCGAGACCGCGCGGTTCCAGATCATGGACTGGTACTCACCGTCGACCTCCGAGAGCGGCACCAGGTCCCCAGCGGCCGGCGTGTGGCCGAGCGTCCGGAGCCGCTCCGAGACCGCGCGGTTCCAGATCATGGACTGGTACTCACCGTCGACCTCCGAGAGCGGCACCAGGTCCCCAGCGGCCGGCGTGTGGCCGAGCGTCCGGAGCCGCTCCGAGACCGCGCGGTTCCAGATCATGGACTGGTACTCACCGTCGACCTCCGAGAGCGGCACCAGGTCCCCGGCGGCCGGCGTGTGGCCGAGCGTCCGGAGCCGCTCCGAGACCGCGCGGTTCCAGATCATGGACTGGTACTCACCGTCGACCTCCGAGAGCGGCACCAGGTCCCCAGCGGCCGGCGTGTGGCCGAGCGTCCGGAGCCGCTCCGAGACCGCGCGGTTCCAGATCATGGACTGGTACTCACCGTCGACCTCCGAGAGCGGCACCAGGTCCCCAGCGGCCGGCGTGTGGCCGAGCGTCCGGAGCCGCTCCGAGACCGCGCGGTTCCAGATCATGGACTGGTACTCACCGTCGACCTCCGAGAGCGGCACCAGGTCCCCGGCGGCCGGCGTGTGGCCGAGCGTCCGGAGCCGCTCCGAGACCGCGCGGTTCCAGATCATGGACTGGTACTCACCGTCGACCTCCGAGAGCGGCACCAGGTCCCCGGCGGCCGGCGTGTGGCCGAGCGTCCGGAGCCGCTCCGAGACCGCGCGGTTCCAGATCATGGACTGGTACTCACCGTCGACCTCCGAGAGCGGCACCAGGTCCCCGGCGGCCGGCGTGTGGCCGAGCGTCCGGAGCCGCTCCGAGACCGCGCGGTTCCAGATCATGGACTGGTACTCACCGTCGACCTCCGAGAGCGGCACCAGGTCCCCAGCGGCCGGCGTGTGGCCGAGCGTCCGGAGCCGCTCCGAGACCGCGCGGTTCCAGATCATGGACTGGTACTCACCGTCGACCTCCGAGAGCGGCACCAGGTCCCCGGCGGCCGGCGTGTGGCCGAGCGTCCGGAGCCGCTCCGAGACCGCGCGGTTCCAGATCATGGACTGGTACTCACCGTCGACCTCCGAGAGCGGCACCAGGTCCCCAGCGGCCGGCGTGTGGCCGAGCGTCCGGAGCCGCTCCGAGACCGCGCGGTTCCAGATCATGGACTGGTACTCACCGTCGACCTCCGAGAGCGGCACCAGGTCCCCAGCGGCCGGCGTGTGGCCGAGCGTCCGGAGCCGCTCCGAGACCGCGCGGTTCCAGATCATGGACTGGTACTCACCGTCGACCTCCGAGAGCGGCACCAGGTCCCCGGCGGCCGGCGTGTGGCCGAGCGTCCGGAGCCGCTCCGAGACCGCGCGGTTCCAGATCATGGACTGGTACTCACCGTCGACCTCCGAGAGCGGCACCAGGTCCCCAGCGGCCGGCGTGTGGCCGAGCGTCCGGAGCCGCTCCGAGACCGCGCGGTTCCAGATCATGGACTGGTACTCACCGTCGACCTCCGAGAGCGGCACCAGGTCCCCAGCGGCCGGCGTGTGGCCGAGCGTCCGGAGCCGCTCCGAGACCGCGCGGTTCCAGATCATGGACTGGTACTCACCGTCGACCTCCGAGAGCGGCACCAGGTCCCCGGCGGCCGGCGTGTGGCCGAGCGTCCGGAGCCGCTCCGAGACCGCGCGGTTCCAGATCATGGACTGGTACTCACCGTCGACCTCCGAGAGCGGCACCAGGTCCCCGGCGGCCGGCGTGTGGCCGAGCGTCCGGAGCCGCTCCGAGACCGCGCGGTTCCAGATCATGGACTGGTACTCACCGTCGACCTCCGAGAGCGGCACCAGGTCCCCGGCGGCCGGCGTGTGGCCGAGCGTCCGGAGCCGCTCCGAGACCGCGCGGTTCCAGATCATGGACTGGTACTCACCGTCGACCTCCGAGAGCGGCACCAGGTCCCCGGCGGCCGGCGTGTGGCCGAGCGTCCGGAGCCGCTCCGAGACCGCGCGGTTCCAGATCATGGACTGGTACTCACCGTCGACCTCCGAGAGCGGCACCAGGTCCCCGGCGGCCGGCGTGTGGCCGAGCGTCCGGAGCCGCTCCGAGACCGCGCGGTTCCAGATCATGGACTGGTACTCACCGTCGACCTCCGAGAGCGGCACCAGGTCCCCAGCGGCCGGCGTGTGGCCGAGCGTCCGGAGCCGCTCCGAGACCGCGCGGTTCCAGATCATGGACTGGTACTCACCGTCGACCTCCGAGAGCGGCACCAGGTCCCCAGCGGCCGGCGTGTGGCCGAGCGTCCGGAGCCGCTCCGAGACCGCGCGGTTCCAGATCATGGACTGGTACTCACCGTCGACCTCCGAGAGCGGCACCAGGTCCCCAGCGGCCGGCGTGTGGCCGAGCGTCCGGAGCCGCTCCGAGACCGCGCGGTTCCAGATCATGGACTGGTACTCACCGTCGACCTCCGAGAGCGGCACCAGGTCCCCAGCGGCCGGCGTGTGGCCGAGCGTCCGGAGCCGCTCCGAGACCGCGCGGTTCCAGATCATGGACTGGTACGAGTGGATGTACAGCAGGCGGGTGTTTCGGGCCAGCTGGGGACAAACATATACATGTTACTCAACCAAGCGGTAAGGTTGGGAATAGCTGTGACTTCGACGAGAATTCTCCATTCCAATTCTAATCGTGAATTAATGATACCTTATTCGATGAAAATGGTCACATTAGCTGGTATATAGCATGGTTAGTTAAGTGGTTAATACTCGATCAAAAGGCGTGTCGAGCTATCAACTAATTTTGTTAATGTGTTCATTAACCCCAAAGCAGATACAGGCGAGGCGAGCTTATTGTGTTCATTCAACCTAAGATTCCTAGTTAGAGATAAAGATTACTGTCCCCGCAACATTTAACAGAAGTGAACTTTTATATGGGTTACAAACTGACCTTATTCAGCGCCCCCAGCAGGTCTTTAGGCTGGCTGGCCAAAGCCTTTAGTAGTCGTAGTTCTATAGAGTGCTGCGCGCGCACTCCTGCCGCCAGTGCGGCGGTGGCCCCGTGATCCCGGTACTGCTCTAGGGCGTACTGGAGAGGCCCGGGCCGAGGGCGGAGGATGCCGTTTATCGCCTGGAATAAAAAAAAGTCACACCCAAAGAACAATACATAGGTACTATAGAAACTGTACTGTAGTTATTGCCAGTAAGACGAGAGTGGTACCATATCTAATGTACGTATTTATCCATAACTTGATAATAAAAGACTATGTATGTACGCGGATAAAATTATCTCTAAATAAAATTATTTCCTTTTATTATTATATGACGGAGCTGATTGTAGTCCATTCGTTAATCGTCATTCAGTAAACATATATTTATTTAATATATACAGTACGTACGGGATCACCACCCGAACCCCACGCCATTTCTATCCCAACATCCAACTCGTCCCAAATGTATTAAATTCGTCCCAAATGTATCAACTCGTCCCAAATGCATCAACTCACCCTATTTGTATCAAACTGTTCCAAATGTATCAACTCACCCTATTTGTATCAAACTATCCCAAATGTATCAACTCACCCTATTTGTATAAAACTATCCCAATGGTATCAACTCACCCTATTTGTATCAAACTATCCCAAATGTATCAACTCACCCTATTTGTATCAAACTATCCCAATGGTATCAACTCACCCTATTTGTATCAAACTATCCCAAATGTATCAACTCACCCTATATGTATCAAACTATCCCAAATATATCAACTCACCCTATTTGTATCAAACTATCCCAAATGTATCAACTCACCCTATTTGTATCAAACTATCCCAAATGTATCAACTCACCCTATTTGTATCAAACTATCCCAAATGTATCAACTCACCCTATTTGTATCAAACTATCCCAATGGTATCAACTCACCCTATTTGTATCAAACTTTCCCAAATGTATCAACTCACCCTATTTGTATCAAACTATCCCAAATGTATCAACTCACCCTATTTGTATCAAACTATCCCAATGGTATCAACTCACCCTATTTGTATCAAACTATCCCAAATGTATCAACTCACCCTATTTGTATCAAACAATCCCAAATGTATCAACTCGTATAGAAAAGCCTACCTCCTGAAAATCCCCTTTCAGCATGCTCTTCCCGATCTGGTAAGTGGGCGCGTCGGCGCGCGTCCCGAACCGCTGCAGCCCGTAGTAGTTGACGAAGCCCTTCTCGCGGAGCAGCTCGCAGGCCGCCGCCACCGACGAGTCAGGGTCGGTCACGTTGCGGAGGGCTATACGGAAACTGGGAGGAAACAAAACACGAGCCTGAGGGACGATTATACTTGTCATAAGTTATAATACTACTTTAGACTGTACAATGTGTGGTGAGGAGGATGAGACTATGGAACACAGAGGTAGAAAAGTATGTGACATCCCAGATTAGCAGTTTCTTAGAAAAAAACAATATTTTGAGGCAGTCGCAGCATGGTTTCCGCCGCGGCCGGAGCACGGCCCCAGTGCTGGCACGGTTCACTGACGAGGTCAATGAGGCTCTAGACCAGCGAAAGCAGGTGGTTGTGGTCTACATTGATTTCAAAAAAGCTTTTGATACATTGGGACACAGCCAGCTGCTTCAGGCTATGGAAGAGTGTGGTATAGCGGGCCCTTGACAGGGGTGGCTCTGCGCGTATCTCGGGGATCGAACCTTGCGCATGCGCACGGCCGTGGGAGACGAGTGCGGTGCGCCCGCGCACGTCTCCTGCGGCGTGCCGACCGGGTCAGTGATCGGCCCTGTTGGGTACATAGTACATGTCAACAGCATGTGCAATATGCAGATGATACCTGCCTCGTATATGCGGAAACAGATCTGAATCTCATAGAAAATAGAGTACAGGAAGACCTCACTAACATTATAAAATGGGCACACGATAATGGTATCATAATAAACATCACAAAAACAAAGTGTACGTACATATGGCCACCGTACTGCAGAGGTACCTATAGGTCGCCTCGCATTGTGGGGCACACCTTCGAGTGTCTCCACAGTGCGCGGCTGGCCGGGGACGCGTGTGGCTGCGCCTGCGCCGAGCTGCAGGTGGTGGAACAGTACAAGTACTTAGGCCTGCTTATAGACCATAAGTTCACATGGCAACCGCATGTCAACAGCATGTGCAATAAGTTAAGATCAGTGCTTCTAAAGTTCCACCATCTGAAGTTTGTACTAGACAAGTGTACTATGCGCTCATAGACTCATTTTTATCCTATGGATTGACAAGCTATGGTCCGACATTTAAGACCTACTTAGACAAAATAAAAGCGTTACAGATACGATTCATGAAACTAACGGTTGATAAGAAAACAAAAATAGAATGTAAAAATAACACCTACGAACAGCTTTTCTTAGAATGTAAATATTGCCAGTCCATAAAAAAGTAATGTTGTTGTTGGCTGTGGAACAATTTAGTAACGACGAGTTTAAACAACCTATTGGTACTCAAAGGCTTGTTAGAAACAGAGACAGAGATAAACTAATATTGCCTAGGTTTACTAATTATTATAGCCAAAGACATAGAAAGTACCTAGTTCCGAAAATATATAACGACCTGCCGTCCGAGACAAAGAGTGCAAGTGTCACAAAACAATTGTTTAAAAAGAAAGTAAGCGACGTCTTATCAAGTACATAAAAAAAGTAAATTCAGCTATCTTAAGGTGGTTCGATTGCCATACAAAGCGTTATTTGACATTCGCAGGCTAACGGCGTGATATTTTAAGAAACTTATGTAACAAACTTCCATAAATTGGCTTCCCATTTGCGCCATATTCCCCCTTTCCTAGAATAAACTTGTATAAACTAGATTAATTTGAGAAATTGGTTTGGGACGTGATATTTTGGAAAAACAATTTTTCTCAAATTAATCTAGTTTATACAAGTCTATTCTAGGAAAGGGGGAATCTGGCGCAAATGGGAAGCCAATTGATGAAAGTTTGTTACATAAGTTTCTTAAAATATCACGCTGTTAGCCTGCGAATGTCAAATAACGCTTTGTATGGCAATCGAACCACCTTAAGTAACTTTATAGATTCCTTTTGTTGTATCTAGCATAAGTAATACCGTACATATATATTACTATTCACACAGCTTTTAGCTAATAAAATGTAAAATCAATTAGGAGCGTTGTTTGCCAACAAACCGCATTGTGGTTTGGCAGATTAATTGTACCTATGTAAATTTAGCTATAAGCCTTAAAGAGAATAAACATTAAAAAAAAAAAAAAAAAACTTATTGTGTGAATGTCATGCCCTTGCTAGACAAAGAATGAACTACTTTGGTAACGGTTACCCGCAACCAAAGGAATTCAAGGTGCTCCCGGCGAACTGCATCATCCGCTTTGTGGAAATGATGGAGCAAGCCTGGGAGCAGGTATAAAGGGCCCTCACCTAGATAAGATAAGATATAATACTACTGACGTATATTCAATGTCAAAGATATGTATACACATTTGCACCTTATTACTTAGTAATAAGATAAGTCGAAAATTTTATACATATCTTTTCTCAAACATGCAATAAAATGTCGTCATTACGTGCGTTCTAACAGGTTTCAAAGTGTCACGTTTAGTGCGCGGAACAACTCGAGAGAACTGTAATGGAATTTCATACGAAATTGAACTAGGGCGGAAAGTAATTTTTTTTTAATTTAAATTCCACATTTTGTGGCACAGCATCACGGCATTCGGTCAAGAAAATTAGTTTGATTTGAGGATTTTTATTTATTTATTTCATTGCATGTTTGAGAAAAGCACTACACATGGCTCGGCATGAAAACGGATTCCCGGCCTCGCTACGCTGGGCCGTCTATACCTACTTGGAAGGAAATCCGTGTTTTCCCGGCCTCTGATGTAATGTACTATTATACTTAGTCGAATATGCAGATTCAGGTACTGATAATTCCACTGTCTATTACAACAGATATTTGGCAAAAAATATCAAAACCATGCCTTCCTTCTTCGCTACATAACAGCTTAGTGGGGCAGTTTCAGGCGATAATGTGGACACGCTGGACAAAGGCACCAAATTTTTTTCAAGTACTTGTTAGGTCTATAGCTTTAGAACAACGCAGGCGAACGAGTAGACACCATAGGTGGCCATGACAAACTTAACTAGTGATTTAGAGCATAGAGTTCACTTTTATTTATCAAGATTGCCCTAATACTAACTCCATGGTTGTGGTAAAAAAATAACCGGTTCCCCTAGACCACGCCCAGTTTGAGATGCGTGTCGCTAAAGCTGAAGTTCCCGATGTGTATGCGCACAGCTTGCGGGCCGAGAACCATTGTGAGTCTTAATGTTACTTACTTGTAGCGCAGAAATGATGATAGATGTTTGTCAAAAAAATATTTTAACTATGTTCCTGTGTTCTTTTTAGTTTCATAATAGTTCTTTTCAACACACCTGCTCGTAAAGTAGGTCTTATTACAGCGTATTTACACTGATAATGCAGAATATTACCCATGCCGTGCCTTTTACATTACATTATCGCACTAGTGCCTTTTCATTACATATCTATTAACATTTTAATTTTTTTTTTTTCTTTTTCCTCGCATGTGTGTTGAAAAACGTCGTATGAAACACGTGAGCATTGGTCATTACACTTCTCGTCTCCATTAAGCCTTCGCCTTCGGCTCAGGCTTAAAAAACGACTCGAGTGTAATGACCAACATAGCACACTTGTATCATAATGTACTATTAGCTCCCTAAGGTTGTCGAGTTTACGAGTCACCTAAACAACATGAAACCAAGCACAATCAAGTTCATTTGACATGACATATTATAATTCTATTTTTGACATGTAAATTTTTATATTTTATGAAAAAATGAGTATGAGTAAGCTATTCAGTGACGAATCATGCGCAAGCGAATAGGCATTATAAGTGGCAAAACAAGCATTCAGTTTGCCTGAAGGTAAACCGAGAACTGGCTCGGAAATTCTTGGTTTTTTCGGTTTTTCACACGTCATCGGCTACGACCGTACACACAGGTACACACCCTTGGGGTCTCAGCTGCCCAGCCGAGTAGGGCCTAGATTCCTATTGACCCACATGCAGGTGTAGTCCCAGCGGTCCAGCAGTCAGACACCTGAGACGGTGTTTATTGCTCCTGTAGAGGGAACTTCAACCTGACATACAAGTGAGTCAGTGGGATTATTATTATTATTCTGGTGGTGGCTTTCGGGCTGTCAAAGCCCTTATATCACTGCGACCATCGCTGATCTATTGTGATCGCCACTTACTACAATTCTTGGTCAAGTCCTGCAAACTCAAAGAATTGCAGGATTTTGTTGATCTCAAGAAAGCAGGAGTTACGACTGCGCATGAGTCAAGGGCAATCGGTTAGGATGTGTGTAGGCGTCTCCTCTGCTTCAAAGCAGAATCTGCACGGCCTTGTGTCACACAGTCCTATCGTTTGCATGTGCTTAGTCAGTGGGATTCTAGAGTACCTGGTCATGGCCCCCCACGGGACAATACCTTTGACCTATATATAGGTCGCTGGGAGAGGAAGGGACAAAACTCACCGGTTCCCCTTGAGCATGCCCAGCTTGAGATGCGTGTCGCTGAAGCTGAAGTTCCCGATGTGTATGTCGCGCAGATCCTTAACGGCGGCGCAGAGCTTGCGAGGGTCCACCTTGCGCGCCGAGAACCATTGCGAGGTCTTCGCGCGGCGGTCCTTCGTGCCGGCGTAGCCCAGGCACGAGGGCCGGAGGCTGGGGACAAACACAAACAATCAATACTTATACAAGGGGGGAAACTTCTATTTTACCTGCGAGTGTTTCAACACTAATCTTTTCACCTCACTACAGCGAGAAAAATAAGAAAAAGGGTAAAAAAAGTCAAAAAATAGTTTAAAAAAAGCGGCCAAGTGCGAGTCGGACTCGCACATGAAGGGTTCCGTTAAATAAATTGCAGTTTACGATTAATGACGTATTAAAAAAATAACTACTTAACAGATCTCATTCAAACCAATTTTCGGTGGAAGTTTGCATGGTAATGTACATCATATATTTTTTTGAGTTTTATCATTCTCTTATTTTAGACGTTACACGGGGAGGGACACACATTTTACCACTTTGGAAGAGTCTCTCGCGCAAACTATTCAGTTTAGAAAAAAATAATCTTAGAAACCTCAATATCATTTTTGAAGACCTATCCAGTCATACGCCACACGTATGGGTTTGATGAAAAAAATTTTTGAGTTTCAGTTCTGAATATGGGTACCCCTAAAACTTAATGTTTTTTTTCGATTTTTGTGAGAAAATCTTAATGCGGTTCACAGAATACATCTACTTACCAAGTTTCAACAGTATAGCTATTATAGTTTCGGAAAAAAGTGGCTGTGACATACGGACGGACAGACAGACAGACGGACGGACATGACGAATCTATAAGGGTTCCGTTTTTTGCCATTTGGCTGCGGAACCCTAAAAAGGGTAAAAAAAAGTCAAAAAAATATATTTCACACATGCCAGGAAAATAAACATTTAACATTCTACGTCATAGTACTTTTAACGTACTACGTCTACTTTCTTCACATGTGGATAAAAAAAGGTTTTCTCAATAGATATCAATCATACAAAAAGGCCTTTCCGAGCTAGTGAGGTGAAAAGGATTTTCATCACAGGACATAGTTTATATTCGTTCTTTGAGCCGCCTACCCTATTCCCTACACTACAGTGCCATCTATTGGGATGTTCGGTAACCTAGAGCGGCACATTCAGGTCATTGAGCCACTAGTGGCACAACTTGCAGACGAGTTTTTTCATATACAGGGTGTCCGGTAAATAATGGACAACCTTCTAACCACGAATAGGGCACCTTAAACTGGTCCAGAAAATCGACTTTGAGGTTTTGTAAAAGTCCCATGGTTTTCGAGATATTCGCTTATTTTAGATTTCGATTTAAAAATGTATGAAGACCAGAGTGGCCAACTTCCTGAAAAATAGTTTATCTAATACTGATTCGAAAATGGTATAACACATACCATTTACATCTTTACAAATAAAGATGTTGCTATAAATGTTCACTTTTAAACACCTTGTTTTGGTACAATTCGCTCTTCGAAAAGTGCGAATATCTCGAAAACCAGGGGACTTTTACTGAACCTCAAAGTCGATTTTCTGGAGCAGTCTAAGGTGCCCTATTCGTGGTTAGAAGGTTGTCCATTATTTACCGGACATCCTGTATATAGTACAGCACCGGCGCACGCGCGAGTCGCCGCGGCCGAGACACAAGCCGCGGGAATGGCGCGCTCGCCACCCGGTGCGGACACGCCCGCGGCTTCTAACGTTACTGTTCTAGGCACTAGAGGCTGCGGAGTACACTGCGACTAAACACCGACCACCACAAGTACTGCCATTCGTTGGGAACTTGCAGGCAAACCAAGGAGGCCACATCCCGACTATAAATCCCGGATTGTCTAGGAAGCTTAAGTCTTCTAACAGATGGCATAACTGGTCAAGCCTTCTTAAACAAACTCCTGTTCACTCAAAATTCAAAATTCAAAATTCAAATATTTATTCTGTAAGTAGGCCTCACTCAAGGGCTCTTTCACATGTCAGAGCTTACAAATACAATTAATTAACATTAAATGACTTGAATTGAATACATTAGCCGAGAGATGTACAGAGTCTCCGGGTCAATTATATCACAATAATCTTATTCTATAATAAAATGTCAAAATGAAACAAAAATAATAATAATAATAATAATGGAGATGTAAAGTCTCGAGCGTCAGATAAAATAAATTAACGGAGATGTAAAGAGTCCCTGGTCAAATAATCTAATGCTACAGAACTGGAATGTAACCAACATGTCAAGATCAAAATTACAATAAAACATACAAATTAAAAATTATTAAAAATTGAGACAGCCAGTAACAGCGGCGAACCAAGCAGCAAGCGACTCACTCAAGGACACAATAACAAATAAAACAACAAATAAAAAAAAAAAAAAAAAAAAAAAAAAAAAAAAAGTTACGACGGCTTTTGAGATTGAAGGATTTACCATGTATATTTGTCTTCCATATATTCTTCGATCTTGTAGTATCCTCTCCTTAAAAGAGCATTTTTTATATATTCTTTGAATGAATTATAAGGAAGATCCCATACATCTTTGGGTACTTTGTTGTAAAACCTTATACAGTTACCCAAAAACGATTTTTTGACTTTCTGCAAACGAAACACTCTATGTGTTACAGAAAGTCCTCTCTGCAGAGCCTGCATGGAGAATGAAGACACAGCTGCTGACAACCTATAACCTGTATCGTTGCTGCCAGCCACTAGTGGTCATGTCGTGTGTATGTGTAGTTAACTCACTTCATACGTCTGTCCATGGTATCGCAGTTCTCCTTGTGCAGGACGAAGGTGACATGCTCGCCGCCCCACACCCACTTACTTCATACGTAGTCGCTCGGCGAGTCGTTGCGCGGCATCCATGGTGTCGCAGTTCTCCTTGTGCAGGACGAAGGTGACATGCTCGCCGCCCCACACCCACTTACTTCATACGTAGTCGCTCGGCGAGTCGTTGCGCGGCATCCATGGTGTCGCAGTTCTCCTTGTGCAGGACGAAGGTGACATGCTCGCCGCCCCACACCCACTTACTTCATACGTAGTCGCTCGGCGAGTCGTTGCGCGGCATCCATGGTGTCGCAGTTCTCCTTGTGCAGGACGAAGGTGACATGCTCGCCGCCCCACACCCACTTACTTCATACGTAGTCGCTCGGCGAGTCGTTGCGCGGCATCCATGGTGTCGCAGTTCTCCTTGTGCAGGACGAAGGTGACATGCTCGCCGCCCCACACCCACTTACTTCATACGTAGTCGCTCGGCGAGTCGTTGCGCGGCATCCATGGTGTCGCAGTTCTCCTTGTGCAGGACGAAGGTGACATGCTCGCCGCCCCACACCCACTTACTTCATACGTAGTCGCTCGGCGAGTCGTTGCGCGGCATCCATGGTGTCGCAGTTCTCCTTGTGCAGGACGAAGGTGACATGCTCGCCGCCCCACACCCACTTACTTCATACGTAGTCGCTCGGCGAGTCGTTGCGCGGCATCCATGGTGTCGCAGTTCTCCTTGTGCAGGACGAAGGTGACATGCTCGCCGCCCCACACCCACTTACTTCATACGTAGTCGCTCGGCGAGTCGTTGCGCGGCATCCATGGTGTCGCAGTTCTCCTTGTGCAGGACGAAGGTGACATGCTCGCCGCCCCACACCCACTTACTTCATACGTAGTCGCTCGGCGAGTCGTTGCGCGGCATCCATGGTGTCGCAGTTCTCCTTGTGCAGGACGAAGGTGACATGCTCGCCGCCCCACACCCACTTACTTCATACGTAGTCGCTCGGCGAGTCGTTGCGCGGCATCCATGGTGTCGCAGTTCTCCTTGTGCAGGACGAAGGTGACATGCTCGCCGCCCCACACCCACTTACTTCATACGTAGTCGCTCGGCGAGTCGTTGCGCGGCATCCATGGTGTCGCAGTTCTCCTTGTGCAGGACGAAGGTGACATGCTCGCCGCCCCACACCCACTTACTTCATACGTAGTCGCTCGGCGAGTCGTTGCGCGGCATCCATGGTGTCGCAGTTCTCCTTGTGCAGGACGAAGGTGACATGCTCGCCGCCCCACATCCACTTACTTCATACGTAGTCGCTCGGCGAGTCGTTGCGCGGCATCCATGGTGTCGCAGTTCTCCTTGTGCAGGACGAAGGTGACATGCTCGCCGCCCCACATCCACTTACTTCATACGTAGTCGCTCGGCGAGTCGTTGCGCGGCATCCATGGTGTCGCAGTTCTCCTTGTGCAGGACGAAGGTGACATGCTCGCCGCCCCACATCCACTTACTTCATACGTAGTCGCTCGGCGAGTCGTTGCGCGGCATCCATGGTGTCGCAGTTCTCCTTGTGCAGGACGAAGGTGACATGCTCGCCGCCCCACACCCACTTCACACGGTTGTCGATGCGCACTGCAATACGAAACAATCATTGTAAGGCCGCGGTCTGAACGCCAACGAGCAGTCTCCACAAGCGACAGTTCCTACATTTGATCGAGTTAAATCTTTGAACGCCGGTTCATTGCCCTGATGCCTGCTGGCGTCCAGAGCGCTGCCTGAGACATTGCACCTGATCGGCGACGTCGCAACCGAACGTCGCAATCGCTCCATCTGTGGAATGAACTTTTCCGAAGGACTACAGTATGAGGTTCTTTAAGAATGAAATGAAACATTTTGTGTGTGAAGCCGGGGCGGGTTGCTACTGTCGCTAGTGTCCAATATTAACACACAATATATACACCAGTGCTTTATATATCATGCACGGACGTACCGAGCTACGTCTTCAGTGCGAGGGTAGTCAAATAGCTAATATTATTCGATATTAACAAGCGTAGCATTTCATGGGTTATTAAAAAAAACTTATGTATGAATCATCATTAGTCATTAGATATTAAATTTTGGTGAAGGAAAACAACAAGAGGTACTCGTAACAGGTCTAATCCTAATAAATTGTAGTTTTCCCTCTAAATTGCAAGGTCAGATGGCAGTTGCTTTCTGAAAACTCATACATCACCAGTTTAAAAACCAAGTATATTACCTCCTTTCCTGTACTTCTGAAAGGAAACCATCTTCTTGTTCTCGTCTCCGATTGTGCTGCCGACAATACTGTCTCCAAACGCCTTTTTGACTGCATCATGGATTTTTGTTCGCTGCTCTTTAGACATGCCTGTCACGTCTACCTGAAAGTTTATTTAAGATATAAATCAGTATAATTTTGCTTCTCAAAAAGTTCATCAAAAATATGTTTGCCAAAAAAAATATGCTAGTAAGCTTAAAAGATATGAGGGCAAAAGTAAAGTTATGATTCAGTAACATTAATTTTTAATGTAATTCTGGAGAGACAGTACCTAGTCCTTAGGGACTTTTTAGTGTTATTTTATTCTGTGCTTATGTATTAGTGATACAAGGGCTTTGACAGCCCGGAAGCCACTACCAGAATATGTATTAGTAAATTATTTACATTGCTGTGCCTAGTTATTTTTGTTTGTATTAGTCAGATATTGGTATGTGTGTACCCAGATAATTAGTATGTTGCTCATTTCTACAATGTACTGTCACATGATTTCGCGCATAAATTATACAAAAAACAAACAGTTCATGAGTGTGAGAGACCAACAACTACTACCATACCAACCCCCTTGGACCTACTTGGAGAATAAACATTTTATTTTGATTTTGAGAAGTGCAATTAAGAGTATTTTTATTGTACTTACTTCCACCTTCTCTGTACTACCCTCCTCCACCGCCAGCTTGTTAATCCGATCCCACACGTCCATGGGAAGCAGCTCCACATTATACTTGTTCAGCAGAAGATCCTCGTCTTCCTCTACGTCCTTGTTGACCGGTGGTTCGGGAGGTTTCATATCGGTGAGCTTCGCTATTTCACCCTTCAGATTTATCTCGGAGACTTGGAAGTCTGAATATCTGGAAGGTTAGGTGTTGTGTAATGTTATGTATGTAGGTTTAAGTAAATTATCAGTCTTTTAAATTTAGCAGTAACACTGGCCTTAAAGTAAAACTACTTCAAAACAGAAAAGCTGATCAAATTTTTTTATCATGACTGATCAAATGCGTGTCTAATTTGATTCAATTGTGATTTGATTTAATGTATTAATAAACCAATAAAAACTTCAATTCTATTCAACATTAACATAATACTGTTAATAAAGAGAGTATTTAATCACAAATCAAAAATCAGTTAAAATCAAAAACCTACAAGTCAAGAGAAACACAATCAATGAACAAGTAGAAATTAGCCAAAAGAAACAAATATCTTTTCACCAATATGTACATGCTACTACTGATCACCTAAATGCAGGGTAGTCTAGATTAAAGTGTCTAGCTTATTTAGTTATTGACAACCTCCACAAACATATGGCTATCTGTAAACAACTCTAGAAGCTACAGTCTTACCTTGACTTGATTATTCCGGAAAACCCCTTATGATCGTTGATATACTCGGTGACACCGATCTCCTCCTCCGATAGTCTCTTCCCGGGCGTATCCCGCGGCATCTTCTCCCAAATCTGAAAATTCTGGTCCCCTCGACCGCCATATTCGTTTTGTCGGCCACCGCGAAACCCTCTGTTCCCTCCGAAACTATGCCCTCTGTAGCTCTTGTTAACTCCCCCTCTGGAGCCCCGGTCCCTGCCTCCAAAGCCCCCGTGGCCGCGGCCGCCTCTTTGATTCCTATCCCAGTTCTTCTTACCCCAATTAGAACGGTTACCACTGCTCATGTTAACCTACAATTTTTCACGGTTTTACTTAAATTAAAAGACAATGAGATTAACTGTTTTAGTTGTATATGAATCCCTTTTAACTTAAATTAACGTGAATTATTCCTTTTACACTGAAAACGAATCAAATCATCGAATTACTGAATTTGCCGAATTGCCGATAGTCACATATGACAAATATAATATAACAAACAACACGCTATAACCTATAAAAAAAACGTCAAAGTTGTCAAATTTCGAGTTGCCAGTATTGAGTCATGAGAATCCCTAAAACAACGAATAAAAGCTGTATATTGACGGTGGTATACGCGTCAATCATTGAATCCTATTCAATCATTATGAAATTTATTTATCAATTCCATTCAAAGTTCCACGAAAAATCTAATTGGAGTCGATAAAGGTGACAAATATTTCACCTGACAATGTTTTACGTGCAGCACGGCTATCACAAGAAGGCGACGGCGCGCGACCTCTCTTCTCTATATTTTTCTCGCACTATACGTCTCTTTCTAAGTTTTCTTATAAGAGAGACGGATAGTGAGAGAAAAATCGAAAGGCAGCCAATAGACGGTGATAAAATACTGATGATCCACCGTAGCTGTCTCTTTCTATAACATGCAATAGAAAGAGACAGCTATGGTGGATCATCAGTATTTAATAAAAAAAAATAAAAACACCGTGTATTGGCCGCCAAAGAGCTCGCGCGCATTGATTGGCAAAGATATTGCTTCTCTATCGCACTCACTCATCAGGTATATTTTTGTTGCACTCAATATATTCTGGTAACCATTTTTATGTACGTAATTCCTTGTCTTTAACCAGCTTTTTTGATATAACTTGTGCAAAATCGCATCACATACGACGGCATGCTTGAAGTGGATACTTCTTTGTTCGCGTTCTTGTATAGGGGTACAGTTCAAAATGTATCACGTGACTTCCGGAATAACTTTTTGTAGAGTAGCCTAATCTGATTTCAAATAATTGTTTGTTACATGTTTTAATCCTTCTTTATTTGCCATTAGTTGTTATCCACAAAATGTTATTTAGTTTATGTGGCGGACATGAAAATAATGCTGAAATGACCGCCATTTTCAATGTATTGCGAGTGAAATGGCCACGTCAGTCAATGTTGCCATATACCTATACTTACCGATTTATCTGTACTTGTACAGATTTTAGTGAATTATTTCTGATATATATTTTACGGGTACAGTCAACAAAGAAGTATCCACTTAAACCTAATTAACGGTTGTATCTCCGACACAACCCGCTTCTTTTTTAGTTTCGCGCCCTAAATCTGACAGCTAAGTCACGTTTCCAGGTTTCCATTGACATGACGACGCGAAACTGAGGAATACTTACTTTACTCTTTGAATTCTTTGATGCCCTCTCTGAAACTTATAGCGAACTTGTCATTGGTGCCAACAGTCATTTCAAGTCGATAAAATATGGGTGCGCTTGAAAATTTCACAATTGTCACCTGAGACAGTCTTTGTCCCGCTCCTTAACATACGGCTGCGTACAAAAGTGATAATGTCTTCATGAGTGTATTCAAAGAAGAATAACCTCACAAGGACATTCTAGCTCCAGGTCCTATGGAATGTAACTCTTGGATTAACTTTCCTCTGGATATGATATATCTGCTTCGCAATTAGAGTATGTAATATTATGTATAATAAATTGATATTAAGACCATTAACTTGTAGTTTATAAATTTAAGTGAGAATCCTTTAATAGGAACGTTGAGTCAATTTTTCTGGTCAGATTGTTGGGTCAGCTGTCTTACCTTATAAGTGTTCCTTGACCTGGCACCGTCCGCTGATCCCATGTAGTTGGGTTGAATGTCCCATCTGTTTAAAGGTGAAAACATGAATCTCTGCTAGATCCTCTAAGTACTTGACTATGCCTTCAACGCATAGGTAAAAACGTTAACTGACTTATCCTTAGCATGTTATTGAATGTTATGAACTTGGTAGCCCACAGGCTCAGACAGAGTCGCAAGGACCCTCTTACTTATGTTTCGTCCTGAGCTCACACGAACCCAGACGGAGTCGCGCGGACTCTTTACTCATTCCCTGCCTATAGAATTGGCCAAGTCTACGTGCACTGGTGAACCCTTCGGTTCTCAAAGTTGCCGTATATTAAAACGGCGGCTCGCAAGCCTTCTTCAGATTCTTAGTAGCGACAGACAATAACATTAATGATATATTACGGATAAGCGTATCGGATGGAAATAGGTTGCTTGATCAGCTCTATGAGTTTCGCCAAGTCACCTAACTTCCACTCCATTAATAAAGACTTAAATAAAGGAATATTCTACATGTTTTCAAGATACTTAGCTTTGGGTAACAGGTCAGGAAACGGGCACAAAAACTATTTTCACCATCACAATTTATATCATTTTAAATGTCAAAAAACAAAAGAATTTTAGCGACAAAATTCAAAGCTTACCAAAGATAAAATAGAGTTTGAGTCCATCCGGTGTTCAGTCAATGTTGCTATATACAAATATTATTTAAGGGTTATTTCTCGCGAACCCTCTTCGCGACACACCCGCCACGCGAGGTTAGTTTATATTGGTCATCAAGTCGCGAGTCCATTCATGGATTTTCTCCAGAGCGTGGACTGCGGCAGCTCGATGTTGTTTCTCTTCATTTGGTTGATTGCACAAACCTTCACTATTCTGTACATCATTTTCTGTATCAGACAAATCGTTTGTCATACTTGTTTTATCTAGCTTCTCTCTCGTGTCTTGTGTTAAATCGTATCTCTCTTCTGTATTAATTTCATTGTCATCGATTTGACTGTAATCTGTTTCTATAGGATTATTTGTTTCCACTTCCTTGATTTCTATAGACGGCATCTGAAGCAAATCACCATCAACGACGTGTGCTTCATTAGCTTCTTCTTGACAAAACATTTCGTCAACTGAATTCTCAGTCTCTACTTCCAATGGATAGAGGTGTGAAATGGAACGTGTAAATACACTATCACCAACTTTTATTTTTGCTACTCTACATAAATTGTCACTCCCCTTTATTATTTCCACTATTACTCCTACTTTCCAACCTTCACGGTTTCTAGATTCTCCCTTTATCTGTACTACATCGCCAATTTTTGGAATATCATGAGATCTTATTCTAACTTGCTTAGGCGAGTTTCTATACCTTTCTCTCAAGCTGAGTAAGTATCGATTGATGAACATTTCCTTATATTCATCCATAATGTAGTTACCTCTCTTCCAACCTTTAATAAGTTGTTGTTTAATGATCGAACCCGAGATCGGTAAATGTTCCATAAGCACTTGAATGTTCAAACATCTTCCAGGTGTTAAGAAATCGGCTGGTTTCAGAATGTGATCTATTTCGGCTCCCACATATGTAAGTGGTCGAGTGTTGACTACAGCCTCGACTTCTTTGATGATTGTCAAGAGCTGATTCTCACCTAGCATATGTTTTTCGAGTGTTCGTTTTAGACAGTGTTTCACAACAGCCACAAGACGTTCATACACGCCCCCATGCCAGGGTGCTAATTGAGGTATAAATTTCCACTTTATTTTCTCTTTCAATGCTCCTTCTGATATTACCTCAGCTAATAATCTAAACTGAGATGCATTGTCAGAAAGTATAGACGATGGAATTCCTCTAGTAGCGATGAAACGTCTGAACGCCATGAGACATTCGTCTGTGGTTAGATCTTTAACTACTTCCAAATGTATTGCTCGTACTACAAGACATGTGAAAAGGCAAATCCATCTTTTCTTTAAGCCACTTTCTGTCTTAATGGTCATTGGACCGAAATAATCTACGCCCACATACGTAAAAGCTGCAGTATACGTTACTCTCTCTACCGGCAGAGCCGGAGTCTTAGGTAGTTCATATGGACCTCCTCCATGTTTCACGCACTTTGCACATTTGCTTAGAATCTTTTGGACTTGTGCTCTTCCTTGAGGAATCCAAAATTTCTGTCGTACGAGACTTAAAGTATGAGGTACTCCAACATGAAGATTTTCCTCATGGATTTTCTTGATAATTTTCTGTGTCAATTCACTGTTCTTGGGTAAAAGTATAGGATGTTTGGCGTCGTATGATAAACCAGAATTTTTAAGTCTTCCTTCACATCTTAATAATCCATTTGTGTCAAAGAATAAATCTAAATTCTTGGATAAATGTGTTATCTTTCCTTTGTATTCTTCCGGAAATGATATTTTTTGTAATTCTTTTATCTCTTGTGATTGTGAGTCTAAAACCTTATCTTTGATTAATCCTTCATCTAACAATGTTGTTTCTAGTTGTTTTTCTGTGTTTGGCACACCCTCCCCCATCAGAAGAGAAGTGTCTCTTTGCGGACCTCTAGGCCAATACTTCGGATCTTCCTTCAAAAAGTCAGGTCCAACCAACCACCTATTTCTTTCTTCATCTGAGGTAATTGGACGTGTGGCTACATCTGCAGGATTAAGACCAGACGGTACGTATCTCACAACCAGATTTTTGTTTTGTTTTATTTCTTCCAGTCTTCTGGATACAAATGGTTCAAGCAACTTCTCAGAGTTATACCAATCGATAACTATCTGACTGTCTGTCCACAATGTCATTGACGTCACATCCAATTGTAAAAATCTGAGTACGTATTTAATAAGACGACTTCCTATCAAAACTCCCATCAATTCTAAACGCGGTATTTTCAGGTTTTCCTGGTCCTTAATAGGAACCAGACGCGATTTACCTATTATAAAGCTAACTGTATCTCTTTGAACCAAGTAAATCACAGCTGAATATGCGACTGTTGACGAATCAGTGAAGCAATGTACCTGTGCTTCCTTTTCATTGGGTACAGTAATATTCCTTGGTAGACATATAGTCTCTACTAGTTTCAGTTCTCTTAGAATAATCTTCCACTTTTGAAGCAAATTCTCAGGTAACACAGTGTCCCATTTGATTCGTTCCTTCCATAACTGTTGTAACAGCAATTTTGCTGGCAGCAATATAGGTGCACTGAATCCACAAGGATCATAAATCGCTGCTATGGTTTTTAGAACTCCTCTCTTAGTATTGGCGTTGTTTTCATTAACTTTGCCTCTGAGTTGTAAAACATCGCTTTGCAGATTCCAGTTAAGGCCAAGTGTTTTAATAGTTGGTCCCTCAACTATGTCAGGTACTTGTTCTGCAAATTCTTCAGAATTAGAACTCCACTCTCTTAGGTTCATTGAAATTTCAGCGAAAACGCTTTTTCCTTCTTTATAGAGATTCAATGCCTCTTCAACAGATTCCACTCCTGTGAGAACGTTGTCTACATATATATCATTAGCCAGTTGTTTAGTGTAATTTCCATTTGCCTTTTGTAAGTGATGTCTGACCGTAGCATTCAAAAGAAACGGACTGCATATTATTCCAAAAGGTACGCGCGAGAACCTATATTGTAACAAGTTGTCTTCAGTAATGGGTTTATTTATATCTTTTAGCCAAAAAAATCTTGTAACATCTCTGTCATTTTCATTTAAAGCGATTTGTAGAAAGGCTTTTTCCACATCTGCCGTTATTCCTATGGCATGACATCTGAATTTCATAAGTAGCCCTGTCAAATCTTCCAACATCATAGGACCACAGTATAAACATTCGTTTAAGCTTTTAGTATCCTTCGTACGCGCGCTGGCATCATAAACAATCCTGAGAGATTTGCCAGGTGTTATGACTGGGTGATGAGCAAGAAAATGGATTGGATGATCCTCTTTAATACCTTCAGGTACCACCTCTATGACACCATTTCGTAGTTGATCCTTGAGTGTTTGATTATAAGTCGATAAGGTGTCGGAATCTAATCTTTTCAGCAGCCCGACCAAACGACCATACGCTAATCCATAGTTGGTAGGTAATTCAGGTGGATATTCTTTCCAAGGCCAACTAACATGATAGCGCCCCTCTTTGAACGTGGTGTTCTTATTGAAATGTTCAATGGCTTCCTCCTCTCTAGTAGAGTTTGGTGAATCGATGATTCCTATGGACTCTAGGTCCCACAAAACCTTCATAGATACCTTATCTAACGGCAAATCAGGTTCATTTAATTTAGTTTCATATGACGCTTGAAAGTATGTGAGTACTGACAACTCGTCCCCATGTTCGTCTCTAGTCCTGCCAGAAAGTATCCAACCTAAGTTAGAATTCACCAAATATAGATTCTCTCGTATCTTTACTTTTTCTTCAGCCATAATTGAATGGTAATAATCGTTACCAATCAGTATATCCACCCTATCTGACAGTGAACCATCATCAGCCAGTAGGTAATCTTCTCGATGTTCCCACTCATCCAGTTCCTTACTATGAGATGAAATGCCACGCGTGATAGAAGGTACAATGTTCGCATATATCACCTTTTGCTTATTAACCCTTGATCGAATATGAAGTTTCACTATCGAACTATCTATCTCTTGAGGTTTGTCTGAACCAAACGTAAATACCATCAGATGGCAGTTTTCTTCTTTCTCCAATTCAAGGTGTTTAGCGACATCTTGAGTGACATAACTTCTCATACTACCAGAGTCCAATAACACACGGCACTTCATTGATGTATTGTTAAGTCCCTTGACGTTGACAACAGCTGTTTGCAATATTGTGGATTCATTCCCATGTACATGTAGTGCACTAGTAGATTCTTTCTTAGTTGTCACTCCTTTAGGGCAAAGCGCTCTGTTATGTAGACCCTTCACACCACAATGATAACAAGCTCTGTATCTTAATCTGCAGGAGTTTAAGGTATGACCCATACGCAGACAATTATAACAACGGTTTCCTAATTTCGCTTTCCTTTGTTCTACAGTTCTACTGTTTGTGCACTCATCATTGAAATGATCACCCTTGCAAAAGATACAGCTGATTTTCCTTCTTTTCTGTGTAGATACTTGTCTATTATTCTCATCCTTGAAGTTATGAAATCTCTTAGTGGTTTGAGTTTTGCTAAAAGCGGCTAGATTTGGTTTAAATCGTTTATTCGATTTCTTCACAGTTTCACCATTCTTTCGTTTTTGTATCTTAGGTCTCTTCTGGATTCTCTCTTCTTTTATATGAAGCGTCTCTGTAGTATAACTAGAGTCTTCTTTATCCAGTTTCTCAAAGGTTCTCTTAGCATCTTCTCTAGCTGATAGTACAACATGAAGTTGTTTCCTAATTTCTTCTACAGTCTCGTTACTCAGTTTCAATTTTAGTTCATATATAATTTCTTCTGGAAACTTCTCCATTATTACGAATCGAAGGTGATTATGTTCAATATTTTCTCCTAGTGAGTTCAATACACGAAGATGTCTCTCTATTTCATCCAATGTTTTTCTACACTCTTCTTGTTTTTCTGCTCTTTTAAGTTTGTAGAGAGTTGAATAATGCGCGTCAATAATTTGAATCCTTTTCCCATAGCGATTTGTGAGAGTGGTGATGGCAATCTTATAGTTGTCATTAGTGGTCTCAAGACCTTCCAAGATTGTCATTGCTTCACCCTTCAAAGAAGCTTTTAAGTACTGTAGCTTATCGACATCTCTCATCTCTCTCTGATCAATGATAGAACAGAATTGATCCCAAAATTGCGTCCATTGAAGTACATCTCCCGAAAAAATTGGTAAAACCAATTCCGGTAATTTTCCTCTATTCATTAACTGACCCGAGCTTGAAGAAGAAGAAACAGCCTTGTCTTTCTTGACTTGTATTCGAGCATTCAATTCAGCCAACATCTCGTCTCCTTCCAATTGTTCAGTTGTCATATTAGATATCTCATCCGCATTAGGATCTTGAGAACTGTTAAAATATTGATACAATTCGTTGCTGAATCGATCAAGTACAGCTTGTAGCTTTGATGCCAAAATTCTTGCTTGTTCCTCATCTTCAGAAGACCACGACTTTAGAACACAAAGAACACGAGAGCTGCTTGACAAGCTTTTGATGTTTTCCACAAATTTGGTTAATCTACCCAAATATATTTCATCCATGGTTTTGCATGTACAAGTATAAATCTGAAATTATTTTAAACACCCTGTAGTACAATAGTTCATATCATCCATATTTATCACAGTAGCGTTGACTCTAATAATTTGTCTTGGTAAATATTAATTAAGTTTATTCTGTATGAAGCATATTCACTTCCAGTATACACTCAATTAGTTACCCTACTGCCTTGCAATAAATGTTGTGACATATCTCAAACAGTACTTGACATAAAGTATTAATATCATATTACCAAGTGATTTCTTGTTCCAATAAATTGCATAATAAACAATTAAAGCATGACTTAGTATAGTCAATAACCATGACACTTAGTTGGACGAGTCTGTTTCCTTCGAAACATTTCCACTTTTTATCCATCTGACTTGACCATTGCACTACCGTGCACCTTCATCTCGTTATATGGAACCACAAGAAAATCACTCAGGTCTTTATTATTAATGACACACAACTAAATATGCATGTTGATAGCGCCTATTTGGTTTGATTGAATCAATCAAAACAAATACGTCACTACCTGTCACTAAATATCGCAGTAAGCACTACTTTACCCTAGTAACTGTATGCTTTGGTCTTATCACAATATACAATGATTGAACACCTTTAATAACACACACACACTGCAATATATGTATGCAGAATATATGTGAAATTTTGCTCATCCGAGTAAACAATGTTTGTTCCAAAGTGTTACTGTGCTTTCTTAATACATATCCATAAACAAACAAAAACCTTCTTTACTTATCCAGTTTTATGTTGCAAATAAGATATATGCACTGCATAGGTAACACTAAGTAACCACTCGCTTTACAGTATACACGATTACATTGTTACATACCTCTCGATCTTGTAACACTTCGTTTTACATTTATCGTATATCTCCTTGAAGATAGGTTCTTCTATTCATTTATTATCACTGATCCTATTGATAGAGGATAACACAATAAGTTTTAATAGAAAATAATATTACCTGATCAAATTATGTTTGCGACTTTATAATCACGGGTTTTTTAAGAGAAAATTAGTTGCAGTACTGTTAAATTTAACAAATGTATCGTTCCATATGTGCAATTGCCATAATATAACTCATTCAGCACTATACTAATACTTTATTTCGCTAGAAATGCGAATTTCAAATTGTAAATTGCTTACCGGCAAAATACTTTGACCGATGAATAATTACACTTGAAAAACGTAAATAATCACTCTTACCTGATGATCACGATTATCCCTGTTTTATTTTTAGTTGTTTCCTTTAAATAACTTCAATCAATATTGTAGAAGGCCTCAAACAATATTTTCTTGTTGACAAATAATAAGTCTCCTTTTTGCGAGAACGTTCTTCTTGTTCCACCTAAAGAATTTATTACAATAAGTAAGTAATTGTATTTACTTCACGTTTATTGAATTACGAAACTAATTAGTAATATAATTATTAAATTTCCTTTGATTTGATCTGACAGATAAAAGAAAAATTTAATATCAATTTGACGTTTCGACCTTGCCAGATGTCAATTTCTTTCCAATTATTTATATTGACCTTTTTAAATAAGAAATATTATTTGATATCTACTAAAATTCTCTAAAACGTATAAATATTTATTTGATATAAAAGTAATACGTTTTCCTAAAATAAAATACTATTTCCGAATAACTCGTAACTCGCCATCTATGATTGAATAGTAGAACTTCTTCGTTACAACTGGTGCCGCGTAGCTAAACCAATTTGCTCTTGATAATTTTAGCCCTCAAATTGATAAAATTGTGTTTTATACACAACAACGTTTGTAAAATGAGTTCTAATCATTTTACCAACGTCCCTGTTATTTCTTATATCTAAGGGTTACACAAATAAATAACAATGTCTGTTTTTATTAGTTTCCCTACTCAACCAAAGATGTCCTCAATATCAAAATCATAAGACAGCTGACCACTAAAATGAAAATTTTAATTTTAGTTATATATATTCTTGATCTTGAAGATTTATTAATATGTTTTATTTATCAGACTTGGTTTAATCTGCACTAGACTTTATTTCAACTGAATCTTTAAATACTGAGCTACATATTTATCAAATTCAAATCCCAGCATCTACCACCAAATTTTGTCCCGCTCCTTAACATACGGCTGCGTACAAAAGTGATAATGTCTTCATGAGTGTATTCAAAGAAGAATAACCTCACAAGGACATTCTAGCTCCAGGTCCTATGGAATGTAACTCTTGGATTAACTTTCCTCTGGATATGATATATCTGCTTCGCAATTAGAGTATGTAATATTATGTATAATAAATTGATATTAAGACCATTAACTTGTAGTTTATAAATTTAAGTGAGAATCCTTTAATAGGAACGTTAGTCAATTTTTCTGGTCAGATTGTTGGGTCAGCTGTCTTACCTTATAAGTGTTCCTTGACCTGGCACCGTCCGCTGATCCCATGTAGTTGGGTTGAATGTCCCATCTGTTTAAAGGTGAAAACATGAATCTCTGCTAGATCCTCTAAGTACTTGACTATGCCTTCAACGCATAGGTAAAAACGTTAACTGACTTATCCTTAGCATGTTATTGAATGTTATGAACTTGGTAGCCCACAGGCTCAGACAGAGTCGCAAGGACCCTCTTACTTATGTTTCGTCCTGAGCTCACACGAACCCAGACGGACTCTTTACTCATTCCCTGCCTATAGAATTGGTCAAGTCTACGTGCACTGGTGAACCCTTCGGTTCTCAAAGTTGCCGTATATTAAAACGGCGGCTCGCAAGCCTTCTTCAGATTCTTAGTAGCGACAGACAATAACATTAATGATATATTACGGATAAGCGTATCGGATGGAAATAGGTTGCTTGATCAGCTCTATGAGTTTCGCCAAGTCACCTAACTTCCACTCCATTAATAAAGACTTAAATAAAGGAATATTCTACATGTTTTCAAGATACTTAGCTTTGGGTAACAGGTCAGGAAACGGGCACAAAAACTATTTTCACCATCACAATTTATATCATTTTAAATGTCAAAAAACAAAAGAATTTTAGCGACAAAATTCAAAGCTTACCAAAGATAAAATAGAGTTTGAGTCCATCCGGTGTTCAGTCAATGTTGCTATATACAAATATTATTTAAGGGTTATTTCTCGCGAACCCTCTTCGCGACAGTCTTAACGTAGTGTTTATATTCTCTTTGACCTGAGTGACAATTTGCTGTGCCTGCCTGGGCATATTCATTATTTTCGTCTACTTAAGAGGGCGCTCGTTTTTTGGTCAGGAATAAGCGAGAATGACGGATTTTTGACGTTGTAATTCTAAGAAACGGAGAGCTTTTTCTAGATCCTGATTACTTATTTGCATAGGTAAACTCCTCATATTGGTCCTAGCCGCCTCCAATTTACGAAGAACTGAATACTTTAACCGAAAATACCCGATTACCGACAGTAGTTTTCTGAAGAGAGCGCAGAGTCATAAGTTTGAGCCCCTAATACTCCATGATGTTATATGAGAACCTACTTGTTTTTTTCTATTTTCACTAGCGTAATATGTTGCCATTGCGCCTAGCCGCCTCGAATTTTCCTTATTCTGCACGTATATATATGTAAACTGTTCTCAATTACACCATATTTGTCAACAAAATCGTACTGAAAACTCAAGGATTTTCTCATTATTGTTGAATAATTTTTGTATTGAATCTTACACAACATTAAAGTTCATGCTTGTACCAACAAGATCCAGTCCAAAAAATATAACTTTTGTCAAAATTTATATTTATAAATAATTATTCAAAACTAGTATAAATTTACCGTCGCGCGGGAATTTATCTCAGTACCGGCTGAATAGCCCTCCGAGACAGACGTGTAGTGTGTTTATTTGTGGCTATTCACGAAGCTAACCGGCCACTCTTCAGATAAAATAATATTATTTTGATCTCCGACTAGGCATAGTTGTTACCAACCTCGGGGTCAAACTATACTGGGGATACATTCGTGAGGCTAATCGAGACAAGTTATGAATTGCATAGCTGCCATATATGACGTAGTGTAGCGAAAAGGCTCAAACCCACCGGATACGTAACATTTAAAATTGAACCTTCTACCTAGAACAAAAGTCATACATTTCAATGGTGATGTCTTGTGGGTTGGATCCTTTTGTCTAAACTACGCGTTCTATAGTCAATTATTATTGTACGAGTGATCGTGATACTTGATAGATTTAATTTATTTACTTGTTACTATCAGTCCACCTTGTTAGTATGTATGTATGTATGGGAGTTTGGGTGAAATCTTCAAATTAGGTACAATTGCGTATCTTCGGTGACATAATATCATAGAGCTGGTCTGATGATGGAGTCGGAAGGTGGCCATAGCAACTCCTAAACTCACAAGATAAAGCCATCGAATTTGGGCTCATTTATTTGGTCATGGCACGGCAAGACTTTGGTGCTGGATGATTTCCAGAGTCTGATGATGGAGCTATAAGGTGGTCATGGAACTCCTAAACTAAACTAGATAAACCCATCTAGTTTGGGCTCATCTGTTTTGTCTTGGTAAACACTTTGGTGATGGATGATTTCCAGGATCTGATGATGGAAGGTGGTCATGGGAACTCCTAAACAAAAATAGATAGACCTATCTTGTTTGGGTTTGTGTGATTTGTCTGTACAAGTACCCACGAACCAGCGACATAATATGCAGGGTTATTGAAAATAACAAAATGAATAAAAAAAAAATTAAAAAACAAGCTTATATGGCGTTTGTTAAGTACAGCACGATCCTACCTTGCATTTAGTTATTATTTTCGTTTATATATAATAATAACACACACCGGGGGTTTACACTGGAAAGGGAGATTTTTACGTGGTTTTATTACATTTCCGAGTCATCATCATCATCATCATCATATCAGCCGAAAGACGTCCACTGCTGGACATAAGCCTCCCCCAAAGAGTGCCACAATGGCCGTTCCTGCGCCACCCGCATCCAGCGGACTCCCGCGACCTTTACCAGGCCATCAGTCCACCTTGTGGGTGGCCTACCCACGCCGCGCCTTCCGGTACGTGGTCGCCACTCGAGAACCTTTCCGCCCCAGCGGCCATCGGTTCTACGTGCAATGTGCCCCGCCCACTGCCACTTAAGTTTAGCATTCGGAGGGATATATCGGTTACCTTGGTTCTGCTGCGGACTGCGGATAGCCTCATTTGTGATGCGATCGCGCAGAGAAACTCCCAGCATAGCCCTCTCCATTGCCCTTTGAGTGACTTTGAGCCTTCTTATGAGGCCTATAGTAAGCGACCACGTTTCCGTGCCATATGTCATCACTGGCAACACACACTGGTCAAAGACTCTCGTCTTGAGACACTGCGGAATATTGGACGAAAAGATGTGCCGTAGCTTCCCGAATGCTGCCCAGCCGAGTCGGATTCGACGATTGACCTTCCCTTCGACATTTCCGAGTATCACTCTTTATTTCGAAATAAATGTTAAAAAAACCGGCCAAGTGCGAGTCGGACTCGCGCACGAAGGGTTCCGTACCATTATCTATATCTAAAAACGGCAAAATATATGTATCTAAAATCACGTTTGTTGAATAGGAGCCCCCTGTAGCCTAGTTAGTAGTTTGGTAGTGACTCTGCCTACGAAGCTGGAGGTCCCGGGTTCGAATCCCGGTAAGGGCATTTATTTGTGTGATGACCACAAATATTTGTTCCTGAGTCATGGATGTTTTCTATGTATTTAAGTATTTATTTATCTATATAAGTATGTTTATCGTCGTCTAGTACCCATAGTACAAGCTTTGCTTAGTTTGGGGCAAGGTCGATTTGTGTAAGATTGTAAAAGAAAAAGAAACAAATAAAAACTAAAATAAAAATATGTATTCTGTTTTTTAGTATTTTTTGTTATAAATAGCGACAACAGAAATACATCATCTGTGAAAATCTCTATCTATCACGGTTCATGAGATACAGCCTGGTGACAGAAGGACAGACAGGCATTCAGGCAGACAGACGGACAGCGGAGTCTTAGTAATAGGGTCCCGTTTTACTCTTTGAGTACGGAATCCTAATAAGTGACATAGGTTTTAGGCTCAGAACATAAAAAAAGGGAGAAGTGCCGTACTGCTTAATTTCAACCAAAACCGATGTCCCCAGTTTTCTCCCACCGCAGCGCCCACAGGCACACACATTGAACCGTGTAAAAACAAAGACTCGGGCGTTGCCAGTGAGTCTACGGCAACATGCAAACAAGGGCTGTGATTGGCTTAAACGCACTACAGTAGGGGGGCGACAAACGTTAAAATTATGTTTTATCGACATTGATATTAAAATTAATATTATGTTATGATATTGATGGGTAACAACTTTAACAACATGGTAAGTTTATGTGGTGGTATTTAAACTTTTAGCTACAAGTTTAAATAACACGGGTTGTTAACTTACCATAAATCGCAAAAGTAAAAAATATTGACGAATACCTACAGAGTAACATAAACGGCTTTTTATAAGTTCGTGCTCACATACATTTAAAACTCTGTTCACATCGATATTTTTGACCTGTAGGTACCAGGCCGATCCGACTCGCATTTTGGCGCGAAATAATATGTCCATTACTCATATTACGAGATTTAAGGCTAAGGGCGAGTATCCACCAAAGATGTGCGAAGATGTGTTACCATACATTTTACACCAAGGTTTCAAGCAAGCGAGGTGTCAAATATTCGAAAAGTGTACGGCTCTTATTAAGTGGTTGGAAACATTTTTCTTGAAAATGTTACGAACACATTAACTCTTCTCTGTACAGGAAACCAGTTAGGACCTCTGCCAGTAGCATCTATCCATTTTTTTAGTACCTACTCGAATTCTTTGGAAAACTGTAATAAGAAACCGAGATTTCTTCTTCAATTATCACATTTCAAATGAAAGTAAAAAATACTCATTTAAAATAAATTATTGGTAATAATATCACATTTTAAGTTGTTCTGAAGCCATTTGCAACTAAATTATATACTTGTATATACAATTTACCGTTCATACTGCAACTTAGTGAAAATCTTATTAGTAGGTACCGTAAACATTTTGTGCCTTTTAATCTTATTAGTATGTTATTAGTTACCTTTAAGATAGGCACCCAACCAAAACAAGTAATTAAATAAAATAAAACAGCGAAAGTAGTCGAAATAAAATAACTAGTATGATATCGTCCTTCTATTTTATCGATTACGCGTAAATTGTAACTGCACTTTGGCACCGCTCTAGTTTGCGACGCCAAGCAGCGGCCGTACCACTAAAAAATTCTAGCATCGTCCATATCCATAGTGGTTTAATACATTGCGCCGTGGTTTACTGTATTGAACGTTCAATGTACAACGCATAGAACAAAAGTATGCTTTTTCATTCGATATGTTAGTTCGATCCCGAGAAATGATGCGGCGTTGCGTTTATTTATTAAAATATTAGTTTTTACTGACTTAAGTGAAAATACTAATACTCACATGTGGTGCGTGACTCCACCATTCATGTAGGTTTTAGTTTCATTCCTATTTTTGCATGTAACCACGCTACAATTCGGCATTTTGAGTAAACGTAGAAAAACATTTCAGATTCACGGCAAATTGCGACTAACATGCGGTGGGCAGTGACATGCCCATTTGGCCATGTCGCACCGACACGCGCCAAGCCCCCGTTTCATATCTATTCCTTTTTATCATCTGAGGTTTTAGGCTTTTGAATAAAATCACGCATTAATTAATTGTATTCTAGATAAAAAGCTGTGTTTGTATAATTTATAATTTTCAGTTCCTTTCGTAAGAAACGGACATAGCAATTTCTATAAAGGGCCGTTTTTTTTTACTGTACATAACAAAAAAAAATTTCTTCAAGAAATGAATACGTAAGTACCCAGTAATTTCCTAGTAGTGGGTCTACTGGTATAATTTCATTACATTACTATATATAAATAAGACTCGGATAATATGCAAACTATTAATATCCGTAAAACAAATTATTATTCTTATTACTGACAACTTTAAAACTCGTTAGTTTATTTTATACTAAAAAAACGAAACTAAATATACTTTGTCATATCATAGTATTTTAATACAAATAGAAAACTTGTGCTCAAAAATCAAATACTTACTTTATTCAAGTTATCTAACTTCGCTAACATGATGTTCTAGAACATCATGTTAGCGAAGTAATACTTACCACTTTTTAGTGCAAGTATCAATATCGGTCACGGAGTGAATTCCAACGGTGCGCTATACAACTATTTGCATCGGCAAGCTCCGCGGTTAGTTCTATCCCGATCGCACTTACATATAGCTAGAAAGGGACGGCACCCGCGGCTGGTGCGATCTCGCTGTGCATGTGGGGGTTAGGTACGTTTGTGTGGGTGGTAGTAGTATTTACACACACAAACGCACTACGCGTGTCAAAATACCGAATTCTGAGCGAGCGCTTTTTTGAAGAGCACTCTTAAACGGATAGTAACAAAAGCGACAGTCAATCGCATGCGTTTAGTAACAAAACTGACGGTTAGACGTGACTTAAACATCACTTTAGTCAACCTTAATCTGGGCATGTTTTTTTGAAACACCCCGCCTACGCCTCCGAGTCGACAAGCTGCCGCTTGCGACCATTATTACTTGTCAACTGTCAACCTAGTGTCTAGTGATGTGCAAATTGCGGAAAGTTTCCAAAAAGTCGGAAAAGTTCTCGGAAATTTCTAGAAATTTTCACAAGAAATTAAAGAAATTTACGTACTGAGAAGCATAAAAATGTAACTCTTATACACTATGTATAAGAGTTACAGTTTTATGCTTCTCAGTTCGTAAATTTCCATGTTGGAAATGGAAAGTTTCAATTAAATTGCAGAAACATTTCGCAACATAGGAAACTTTCCGTCGGCACATCAGTACTTGTGTCAACCCAAAGTGTGCAGCTTTTCATTGTGGTGTCGAGTTGATGAAATATAATAAGTTTCTGTCAAATTCATTATTGGTACAAGCTTTTATTGCCGACTGTACTTTTCTGTATACTGTCATCATCATCCACTACTCATTGAGACGATTCTAACGAGCCCAAACTCAACGGGGCTACGTGGGTTAAGTACTGAATTTCCATGGCCACCAGCTCGATGGTACCATTACTTATAAGAAAAGTTAGTTAGCTTTATTTAGTATTATTATTTACTAACACTAGTCTTAAGTAACAAAATATGGATTGTATGTCTGAAATAAAAATTTAAATAAAATAAAATAAATATCTGCTTCAATATTGAGTTGCAAGATTCCACCCGAACAGTCATCTCCAGGCATTGGAGTATTTGTAGCACGGTAAGACTAAAGTACCTATGCTATGGAGTTGTTGTAAGCATTAAAATAAAATTTTTACTCATAATAAAATCTCACCTACACAATAAATAATAACTATAAAAAGACACCACTATACTAGATCTTTATTGACGAATCAAAAATAATATGAGGGTCCACGGTCCACGGAAAGAACATGTCTAGCCACTTTTTTTTTCAAAATGAGATTTAAATGGCATGCAATAGTTCATAACGAGCGCAACATTTTGACATCAAAATCTCATTTTGAAAAAAAACGTGACTAGACGTATGTTGTCCGTGGACCCTTCATATTATTTGTTATTCGTCAATGAAGGTGGTGGTGTATTTTTTTATAGTTCTTATTTATTTAATGAGTTTGAATTAAATTTTAATGCTTACAACGACTCCATAACTCACTTTAGTCTTACCGTGCTAAAAAGACTCCGATGCCTGGTTTTCTCGCAGAAGGAGGCCGCTGAGAGACAGCGCAAATACAGTGCGGACGCGCTCCCGCTCCGGCAGACGGCGGGGTAAAGACGCACGCGGTTTGCGGCCGCTGCACGCTGGTCGCGTCCTCCCCCAGTAGCCAGTGGGCAGGGGACCCACACCAGGGAGCCGTGCAGGGAGCCGTGCAGGGCTCTACATTGTGGAGTGGGAGGGTCAAGCGTCCTGGCCCTCCCCTTTCTTTTGCGCGGGTGTCCTGGCTAGCCAGGGCCGCCGGGGGGCGTCGTGGTGAAATGTTCACGATCCCATGGCGCCCCCTTAAGGCGACGTGAGCTCCGAAAACAGATTTTGAAAAAATCGTAGCTATTGTTTGGATTATAATAGGGCTGCCCTAAATTTAATTAGCAATCTTAAGGTGGTTCGATTGCCATACAAAGCGTTATTTGACATTCGCAGGCTAACTTCTTTCATCAATTGGCTTCCCATTTGCGCCAAATTTCCCCTTTCGTAGAATAAACTTGTATAAACTAGATTAATTTGAGAAAGATTGTTTTCCCAAAATATCACGTCCCAAACCAATTTCTCAAATTAATCTAGTTTATACAAGTTTAATCTAGGAAAGGGGGAATTTGGCGCAAATGGGAAGCCAATTGATGAAAGTTTGTTACATAAGTTTCTTAAAATATCACGCCGTTAGCCTGCGAATGTCAAATAACGTTTTGTATGGCAATCGAACCACCTTAAGGCCTTTCTCGAGGGAAATCAGCTATTCGAATCCTGAGTTTTTGACTTTCGCTCGATAGAAAAAAATCACGAACATAGGTCTAAAATACATTAAAAAAAATTATAACAAATTATGCACAACAGCTAAACATATTAAAATTGGTTCTAAAAATCAGCAATGTCATGTTTGAGGGAAATCAGCTATTACTTTTTTATTTATTAACACGAACAAAAAATTTAAATAAAAAAACATGATATCCGCGCTTCCAAACACGCACTTCCATCTCGCTCACGCTTATGCTCAGTGAGAGGGAGAGAAGACCACGAACCTACGTCCCCTTAACGGAAATGCGGGTGACGACGGTGTGTTTTTAGTGGGTATGCTCCTCCAGTCACCATCAGTCGGATGGCGGCGGGAGTAGAGTCCCAAATAACCCCCAAATAACATTCCCCTGGCCGGGGCTATGCGTAAGGCATTTTCAAACCGTCAAAAAAAAAGTTATACATACATACATCGCAAGTTAATATTGTACAATATAAACCTTGACGATGCAAAAGTGATTGTAAAATCCTACTTGAATAAATGATTTCTATCTTTTATCTTATCTAATAGAAACTATAGAAAGCTTGTAATAATAGGAGCCAGGTGTAATCATTCATCAAGTCAAATTTCAGAGCAAACAATACGAATAGGCGTTTCCCGGTTGAAATAAAACCACCGTAACCAGTCTTGTACAAATGACATGTAATTTAAATACTGTAAACAAGAGATCTGACATAATTCCTTTACATTGCAACATACAACGTCTAAGATTGACAAAACAGTATAAAAAAAACCCTTATTATGTAGTCAGTTTTTTAAGTTAAATTACCGAAAATTTAACTACATACCTGTATTCACAGGGAGCATAAAGAATCACAGTATAGCCGCTTCTCGACTGCCCTGCATTGTAATTCTGTAAACTTTCATTCATCGCCAGACCGTCTGGATGCGTCTTATCTATAATATATTTTAGGATGACAACTCATTGATACAAAGTATATGTAACACATTCCTAATCAAAGGTATTTTTTATTCTGATTCGTCAACAAAAGAAAGATTCATTGATTATAGTTCCAAAATTGTTCAAGTAGATTCGAGGTAGACCTATTACAACTAACAGAATACGAAAATATAAGAAGAGTAATAAAGATTGCAAAAATAGACTAGTCAATGGCTATAATACGATTGAAATATATATCTAGAAAATAATACAGAAGTCGCAAAGGAACCACTTTAGCACTATTCACCATATCATTGCCTAGGGCACAAAAGATGTCTAAATTAATAATAAAATTAAGGATACTCTCTCTCTAAAATATGACTAAGTCTAAATACAAAAAGTAGCACGTCGAAAAATAATCTTACACGGAGATTTAAATGAAATAAATGCGAATGACAGCGGAATAACATACAGCGATCTGTGATACAAAATACCAAGAAAGCCTGCCTACGAAAGTTGCAAAAACAAATACATGGCAACACTGCGCTAATAAATATGACGTTTTACGTTGTGTTGCCATGAGACAAAGTTTATTTATTATCTTGCAACATGCAGGAATCAGGCTACATTACTGACATGCCAAGACGAAAGTAGCAAAACAACCCAAATACATGGCAACAGTGCGCTAATAAATATGACGTTTTACGTTGTATTGCCATGATATAAAGTTTATTATCTTGCAACATTCAGGAATCAGGCTACATTACCGAAATGCCTGAATGAAAGTAGCAAATTAAAAACATGGCAACACTGCGCTAATAATTATGACGTTCTACGTTATGTTGCCAAAGAGTTGATTAATTTGCAATATTCAGAAATATGGTTACATGACTGACATGCCAAGTATCAAGATAGTTTTAGCCTCAAGTGTCAAGAAAGTAAGCAGTAGGGAAGATGACGAAAATAGTAATTATAACGCGTCAGTAATGTCTCTTGTTATTTAAATACCACAAACAGCAACTAAATATAACCGTAGAGCTACTTACATCGAATACATAACGTGTAGAAGCAATAATAAACCTTTAAAGACTTGCCAATTTAGGTTGAGCTGTGAACTCATACAAAATAGCAGATCAAAATATGTCGGTTTTCATTTAGTGACGCTACTGATGTGCCGACGGAAAATTTTCTATGTTGCGAAATGTTTCTGCAATTTAACATTTGTATGGGAATTGAAACTTTCCATTTCCAACATGGAAATTTACGAACTGAGAAGCATAAAACGGTAACTCTTATACATAGTGTAAAAGAGTTACATTTTTATGCTTCTCAGTACGTAAATTTCCTTAATTTCTTGTGAAAATGTCTAGAAATTTCCGAGAACTTTTCCAGCTTTTTGGAAACTTTCCGCAATTTGCACATCACTAAGTGACGCAAACCGCGGGATAAAATATAGCCTGTAAACATCCAGAAAGTACATGATATATATGACGGTAAAAGATTTTTTTAAATCAGATAAGCAATTCCATAGATTACCCATTACCTACATACCTACAAAGTTACAAAGCTAGAATCTCACAGACTTTTCTTTATTATCGATATTAGATAGATTTCAATAATCCAACATATTTGGACCTCCAATCTTAAAGTTGTCACTTTATTGCTATGACACGTCTGAATGTTATGTATTCAACGGCTAAATATGACAAACATTTATACATTTTCGATAATCACTCTTTAAATAACCTTCTACGAAATATCCATCATTTTCATTTCTATAAAATGAAAGTTGCTTCTTAAGAAATCTGCCAAATTGCTATACAATTTTGATATTTGTTAAACATAGGCTGTAAGGGCGCATTTACATTAGATAGTTTATCATCTTATGTACTCGTAAACACGCCCTAAGCCATAAAGGACACTATTTCAGGACTGGGTGTTATTTAAACGTATTTATTATATAAATATAAATAAGGAGAAGTTTAAGATAAATACATCCCAATATTTAAATAAGTGTCAATATAAGTGATAGATAACTATATCAGTATAATGACTTTTTGATTATGTAGCTATCAGGCCTAGTAATACCTATTACGTCACGTAGTACATTAAGGTCGTAAAACATGACCATAAAACCTATCATGCTAGTCGGGCAGATTTTACAATACAATAAAACTAATATTTAAAACTGCAATGTTATAAAGAACCAAAACTCAGTAAAACCCATGCAAAGATTACCTTTAGGTACATATTTTCCATTTTTGAGCAAATTAGAAGCAGACCAATCCATATCAGACTCACAATAAAAACTATTTTATACAACTTCAATCAACTTGATAAAATTATTGTTAAGTTACAAATATTATATGTAACTTCAAACTAGCAACACCAACATATCTCTTATCTGGAGTCCTGTCACTTGCCCTACTAACTTTTGCCTTAATGTTTCACTAGACCTAATGCATTTTTCTTTGAATATCATCAAATATAAGTCATCAGATTAGGTTTGTTTTGCAATAATCCTATAAAGTTTACTATTTAAGGGGCTCACAGCTCCCAACTGTTACTGTCAGTTTTTTCGTGTTTTTTATGGCTTATCGTATTAACAACAACGAGGTTTACCGAAATAGTATCCCATATTTACTTCAAAACTAACAGTTTTCGAGATATATGGCACCAAACTTCGGCAGTTTTAGGCCAAAAAAAACAGTTTTTTGGTCGTGAAAATTAGTTAAAAATAAAAATCTCTCGTGGGTTGTTAGAGACGTCAATAGGGAACAGTTACATGTAAATTTCATATATAAAAGTGCATTACTAATATCGAAAACAGAGCTTTTTCGGACCATGTTTGAATAAGTCATAAAAAATATATATACTGTTTTTATTAAAAGTCTCGTGCAAATGTAGATAAAGGATTGAAGGACCGATTAACGTTTGCGCCATAAATATATCTATTGTTATGACGGAGGAATATCAACTCAAAACTCATCAAAACTAGTCAAAAAGCGCGTGGAGCCCCTTAAGAAAAAAATGCATTAGGTCTAATGAAACAGTAGTACTTAGTAAGGTCTAAAAAGGGAGAACCCTTAAATCTCCTAAGGGTTCCCGACATGCAAAAATTAAAACTTTAACCCATTGTATTCCAGCAATCCGGTGATTGAGGGCCTGGTATCCCAACGACTTACATGTATGTCGGCATGTGTGGTCCCATTGGTCCAGCAGTCAGACCTCGATAATGAACCCTGGTGAATTTTGTATATAAGGATCAAATAAAAAAAAAAATCATGAGCCACATGTGGGTCATTGGGATTCCAGGGTAATAAAAATGACCCACATGTGGGACCTGCCTGCCGACTCACATGTGAGTCGTTGGGAGACAAAGGGTTTATATTGTGATACGTCATTAAATACTGATAATAGTCACCATACTCCTTTGACATACTTTCTACAAAGTATTAATAGTCTGATAACAAGGAATCTTTCACGTTATTTACAGTTAATATTTTTGTACGAAACAAGTCTTCCTATACATTGTGATGAAGATTGCACATAAAATAAAAACTGGTACATTACAGACTAAACAACCATATAAAATCTACATTATGATAAATATTTGTTCTGCGTCTGAGATACAAATGTTACAAAAGTTTAACTAAGTTAACATTAGGTCAAAGGTGTAGATATTGGCAGGCTCATTCTATTGACAATATAATTCATTTTTGTTTAATCGTGATGGCATATTGTTAAATTAATTTGCTTAGTTTATTACTTGATTACTAACTAAGTAGCAGTCATTTGGATAGTTAATACATTCACTGTCTATCAACAGGAGACATACATCATAAGACTAATAACATGTCATAAAGAGAGGACATACATTTGTCATACTGCTTTTTTGTTACATGCACTTCATCAGGTACTTCATATAAATGACAAGTGACAACTAGTGACAATGAGTCAATGACAATACTACAAAAAAGGCGATACTGGCCATATTATGCTTGAATCTTGAGCTGTATGTATTAAATCTTGCAATTATTACTCAAAGAGTAAATCTAAATGTCTGTCAATCTAGACTAGTGGCCTAGTCCACATTGTATATGGAATTGTCCTTGTCACTTGTCGTAACATAGTTTACACTTGTCGCCAGTGAATTGTCGTAATATATTTTACACTTGTCAGTAAAAACGTCCGTAGATGATGTCTCTAAGTTCCTAGGGAATATTCAAGGCTGCCTAACTTTTTGTTCATCATATGATGAATCAAAGGCCGCAAATATATCTGACACGCTCTTACGGCTCTAGGAATAGAGTTGTCATCAGATATTTTTGCGGCATTTGTTCCATCATATATTTATGCCGGCGACTGTACACAGTGAATGTACTAATCTAATTGGTATATAGGTTTTGTTTAAGAATCAGCCTGCCTGTGAGGGTAGAAGCATTGTTTGGCAGTGTTGGGCAGGCTATGTAGGACTTAGCTAAAACTTGAGCTCCTGAGATCGAGTTAACCCGGTTTCATAAAGATCCGTTACACCTTATCATCATCATAATTTATAATTTTCACCCCATAACTACCCACTGCTGAGCATAGAGGCCTTTCTTCCCATGTCGGTCGGTAAGTAATGTCAAAAACTGTACTGAGTTACTAAAATTTGATCTGACATTTGGTAACGCATCTTTATAAAACCGGGCCTTAGGGTGGGTTGTTTCAAACCGTCGGCAATCATAAGTTATGATTGAAAACTGTCATTGGAATTGAAATCTTGTCAATTTTGAAAATTTTCGATGGAATGACAGCTGCCAGCGCCATATTTAACGATTACCGGTTTGTTGTGATGCAACCCACAATTAGTGGGTGCCGGAGGACTGAACAAAATGGTTTTAGGGCCATGTACGAACTGCAATTAATTGTTTACAATCACGTGTCATTTTGGTTAAATAAGGGCCCAGTTGACAATTGTTACCTGACAATGACAATTCGCTGTCCATTAATGTGTTGACGATTAACATTGTCACTTGTCAACAATGTCAACCCAAAAATGAATAAGAATAATCAGGTGACAGACACTTGGTGGTGATGTAAAATGACCAAACAAACCAATTTATTAATTCTCCCGACACTATGAAAGAACCATGAACATTTAGAATACCGCATTAGCTTGCTATTCTATTTAAATATTCAAAAACTTGGCAACAATTATAAACATAGCAATGTACAAATTTACCAATATCAGCCAATTTTCACATACACCTCATATTCAATACTGGGAAATTTTCAGAGGGTCGTCACAGAAAAAAACATGTTCTGTTGTCATAAGTTTGCTATTACAGTTAGAACTCTATTCTGAAACGTTTAAGATCGTTTACATGTCTTTATTAAACATTGAGCTGATTTTTACAATGGTAAGAAACCAGTCCCTATCTAATTGGTCGTTTGCGTAATTTTTCGTCCTTTCCCGATCTTTTAAGACTATTTTTTTTCTGTAAAAACCCTCCCACTCACTTCATGTTAAAATTAAACTAAATTCAAACAATCCTCAGCAACCATTCGATGTCTCACACCAGCTAGGGAACTATCTAAATTCAGTGTCACACATACGTACAAAATTTTGAGGAAAACAATGAGATTGCGATCATACAATTTAGTTGAGTTTAGTTTCAATTTCAGGAGTAAATGCAAATCAAAACTGCGTTAACTTTGTAATTAGTTCAAAATTGGTTTTGCTGGCAATATTGAAATTTAGATAATAATAATAACCAAGTCAGAAGCTCATTTCTTCGGATTTGATTCACACAGTTCTAACCTCAAAATAAAGGACTTAGACGAAAAATAGGGCCTTCTACAAACCACCGTACACTAAAAATACTAATAATGTTTCATTTCAATGCAATGCGATGTAAATGTGACGTAATTATTTGCCAAATAAGACAACAGTATGTTAAGATTGGCGTGATGACATATGGGTCTCCATTTATACAATTTATTGGAACTTTATACTGTTTTGGTTTAAAGCAAGTGAGAACATTTCAAGATCGGTAGGAAACTACAGATCTTGAAGAAAATGCCGCAGTAGCACTGAGTTCCCATGGATGTGTCTACGCATAGCCACTGGTATATTGATCATAAAAAAAAATTTTATTGTCGCAAAAAAAAAAAAAAACGAACGCTGTATACAATGATACAACGCTTTTCAAATTGCCAGTAAAACCTTAGCATAAACCAGTCGACATACCAAAAACCTGACTAGTTCCCGAACAGTCGAGCGGCCTACAATTTGTAAAAAGCTAATTACGACCCTACCGAGCTGAGGGCACTTGTATTACTATCACAAATTTTGTTATCAGTCGTACGCAGAACTAGTTTCTGCATTGAGTCCATAATAATACCTTCACTGACCTTCGCTTCTTCAGGAGCCGTGTCCTCTTTATTGTCGAAAACGGGGAAGAAGTCGTATTGTTTCCCGTTGAGTTTCTTCTCTGTCTTCTTAGGTTCTCCGCTTTTGATGGTGGATATGTTTCTTTTGGAGAACTCGTCCCAGCCCTCGGGTGTTTTCCCGTGGACCGTGTTCCAATCTTTCCGGAACGAGGTCGAAGGTTTCGTCTCGTTGGACGACAGCTTCTGTTGGATGTCGTTGATTTGGTTGTGGTTCTCTCGGCTTGAGACTATTTGTCCGTACACTGAAATGAATAGTTTCTGTCAAAAGATATGTTCCTCTCAGCGGTGGCCCATTTCCCGAAGCTACATGGTACAATTTTCATACTACCATGCAGGCGTTGTTACGTGTTCTTCCGTCTTTTTCACGCATGCATGGTAGTATGGGGGGTCAGACTATAAATAGGGCTGACGGTTCTAGACGGCTCATTGGGATGGTTATCATCATCGCACGTCCGCCGCGCCGCGCGGACGTGCCACCGGCCGACCACCTGCGCCGCGTCCATTGAGGATGTCCTTTTGGACACAAGCCCGTCGTCCGACGGAGTCATTTCGGAGCAGATGTTCCTGTCTACTGGAAGAAGTTAAAGTGGAGTTGTCGTTTGACTGCATTCTCGCAGCTCGGTACTGAGTACTGGGGGACCTTGCGCTGTCAGTCATGTTCGACAGTCTGGGAATCCCGGGAAATTACTAAGCGGTGGGGGTGTGGTCGGACTTCGACTCTGCGGAGATTTCGACCACGCCGGCGGATGACCCTGCTCCTTCATCACGGATCTGGACTTCGATGCGGCCCGCGGGACTGCTGTACCGGCTGTAATCTCGTAGCTCGGTATTTAGTACTGGGGGACAGCCTCCATTTGTTGGAAGGCCATTTGGAGGTGGAAACCCGGGAAATTGCTGACTATGGGAGAGCGGTTGGTCTTCGGAAACGTGGGGCCCGCGTCGCACTACAAGGACAAGAAAACAAACTGGCCCTCGTCAATCGGGCGCAGTTTCTTCGAGACCGTCGTTAGGCTGTATCTCGTCAGTGGCTCGGTATTGAGTACTGGGGGACCCCGCGCTGTCAGTCATGTTCGACAGTCGGGGAAACTCGGGAAATTGCTGAAACGCGGAGACGCCACCTGGACTTCGTGATCATCGGGACTTCGCTCGAGAGAAGAGAGCTTCACTGCGTGGACCTGCGTCTAGCCCGTGGATCCTTCGGCCGATCTACGTGCGCCTCGCTACCACTGCAGCCGGTCCTGCGGCTGTATCGTCAGTGAAATCCGTGCACCGTGAGCCACGCCCTCTGCGGCGGGGGGGTGGGGGGCTCCGGATCGCCACGAGAGGACATAGAAGAATGAAATAAATATTCTTGCACAGTTATGTATGTGCTCTATGTTATGTTATTTCAGTAAAGATACCCCTTAGCATAAGCTTAGTGTCTGAGCGGACATAAGGGAGCTTCAAGTAAACTCCAAAATTGTATTTTGACAATTTAATTAAAATAAAACATGCTTGTTGCTACAAGATCGGATTGCAAGTAAGTGAACGTAATGTAGTTTGACAGCCGTAGATTATTCTAGCGCCTGACGTTATGTGTGACGTTATGAGGCAACGTTGTGAAGGCACGCAGCTTTGGTCGGCCGCAACATATTCCCGCCTCGTTGAAAGACCATCTTTCAACTTTCAGTTGTAGGTAGAGGGCAGAGTCGAACAAGGGGTCGCCGTATGCATCCTCTTATTGTATTGATGTCAGCCACTCTTGAAATTCCATCTGGACCTCGGAATAGACGAGCGACGCGTCCAAGTCGCCATTTCAATGGTGGTACGTATTCTTCGTGGATGATCACCAGGTCACCCACTTTTAGTTTTGATTTACTAGTCCTCCATTTGCTTCGCTGCTGTAGTTCTGATATATACTCCTTTTGCCAGCGATTCCAAAAGTGTTGTTGGATTTTTTCGAGGCGCTCATATCGTTGTAAGCTGTATTCACTGCGGTTCTCCAGAACAGGCGATGGGAGTGCAGTCAAAGGCCTTCCAATTAGGAAGTGCCCTGGGGATAGGGAAAGAAAGTCGTTGGGTGAGGAGGACAACGGATACAAGGGACGACTGTTTAATATTGCTTCCACTTGAGAGAATAAAGTAGAAATTTCCTCGAAGGTTAAATGACTTTGTCCCATTACGCGTTTTATATGATATTTTGCTGATTTTACTCCGGCTTCCCATATGCCGCCGAAGTGAGGAGCGTAAGTTGGTGAAAATACGAATTTAATGCCTTCCTGATCTGCAAAATCAGATAGAGGTTCAGTATTTGATTTAATGAATTGACCTATTTCCTTCGCGGCAGCAACAAAGTTACGCCCGTTATCACAGAAGATTTCGAGCGGTTTGCCTCTACGCGCAATAAACCTTTTCAGTGTCATAATGAAGGCTTCTTTAGATAGGTCACTGACCGCCTCAAGATGTACACATTTATACCTTAAACATACGAATAGACATAAGTAGCATTTTATTAGCTTGCTACCTCGTCCCTTTCTATTCAAAATATTAAAAGCGCCAGCAAAGTCCAGCCCAACAGACACAAAAGGATAGTCGGGATTTACACGCTGTGGCGGTAGATCACCCATTTTAGGACAGAGCGTCTTACCACGGGCGCGTCTGCAACGCACACATTTGTCAACAGTGCGTCTGGCTAAGTGTCTTCCGTTTATAGGCCATATAGTCTCTTTGACTGAGGCTAAAAGTGCTTGGGGACCGGAGTGCAATGTTTTAATATGCTCTCGTTCGAAGAAAAGTTTCGTAAAATGATGAGCAGAATGTAAAAGAACAGGGTGCTTTTTCTCATAAGCGCATTCTGCAGCACTGATCCGGCCTCCTACTCTAATCAAGTTTTCGTGCATAAATGGTGATAAAGGTAAGATTTTACACTTTGTGCTTAACGATTTATTTTTAGCAAGCGTATTATATTCATTCGGGAATGTTTCAACTTGAGCTATTGCGCAAAGTGCATGAAATGAATCGTTAAGTTCATCTAATGTTAGTTTTCCGTTGATTTTAGTTTTTGGATTTTTTATATTATGTATAAATCTTTTTACATATGAGAAACATCTTATTAATCTATTTAATTTCGAATGATTTTCAAAGTTAACTATAGACATTGACTCAGTACTATTCGAACTTACATTTGCTTTTATTTCAGGTATTTCATCACAATTATGTTTTTGTGGAGCTATCGGCCATTCAGACTCATTTTTAGTTAGAAACTCTGGACCTGTCCACCAAAGCTTAAACGACACCAACTGAGTGGCATCCACGCCCCTAGAAATGAGATCAGCAGGATTTACTGATGTGGGCACGTAGCGCCATGATGATGGTGTAGTGGTTTCGAGAATCTCGCTGACACGGTTTGCTACAGAAGTTTTTAAGTTTGAACAGTCTTTATTCAACCACGCGATGACTATCATTGAGTCACACCAATGGACCATGCGGTCAGGTTTGTACCTAAGGGCGTCTGTGACAACCTTGCACAGCCTGGCGGCCAGCAGGGCAGCGGCCAGCTCAAGGCGAGGAATTGTAGTAGCCTTTAGAGGCGAGACTTTTGATTTAGCACATAACAAATTTACAGTTACTACACCATTGGCATCTATGGATCTAACATAAATGCAAGCTCCGAACGCGGCTGGAGATGCATCACTGAAAGAATGGATTTCTATATATGTAGGTGAATCACAGAGAACCGGTCTACAAATATGCAGTTGTTGAAGAACTGGTAAGTTTTTTGTATATTTCTCCCATTCATGTTTAATATCATTTGGGACTGGTTCATCCCAGTCTAATTTTTGTTTCCATAATTTTTGTAGTAGCATTTTAGGTTGGATGATACATGGACTCAAAAGACCTAATGGATCAAACATTTTAAATGAATTGGACATAATATGCCTTTTAGTAATTTTATCGCATGAACTTTGATCTTTTACAGGGAAATTTAAGCTGTCACTGGAGGGATCCCACCCCATACCGAGGGTGCTCGCTGACTCGCTGATTGTAAGTTTTTCTTTAGTGTCAATATCAGAATCTTGAAACAATGATGGTAGGTTACTTTTATATTTTCGCAGATTAAAACATCCGGCACTGAGGGCTTCGGATACCGACTTTTGTATGTACCGCAACTCGATATCAGTGTTAGCTCCTGTTATTAGATCATCGACGTAAAAATCTTTTTTTATTATTGTTTTGATTAATTCATCGTCCTGCTCCTCCCCGATTTGTACTAGACTAAATCTAAATTCATGAAGCGTTTTTTCGCTAAGTAGAAAGTATCACCGAGCTTATCAGGAGAGTAACGCAATGGTAGTTTAACACAGAACCTACCTGTAGGTAGGCGATACGTATTTTCTAAGAAATGTTTTTCACAAACTGATTCATTTTTGTTTAAATTTGTTTTGTCTGGAAGCTCTTCGAACTCCCAAAATTTTTCTATCAATTTTTCGATATTGTTATTTGAATCATCTGATATGATTGCATGTTAACAATGAATTGTGCTATTTGTAGCACTTGAATTCATTGGACCCGAAACCAACCATCCCAATTTTGTATTTCGCAATTTAGGATTGTTGGGACCAAGAGACTGTTGCTCACTACCTATGATGTCCCAAAACAAATCAGCCCCAATGAGCATATCAATGGGAGCTGGTTGGTGGAAATCGGGATCTGCTAATTGAATATTTTTTGGTAATTTTAGTGTTTGAACATTTAAAGGAACTTTAGGGATCTCACTTGTAAGTTCATTTAGTACTAAGCATGACGCTAATGCATTGAATTTGCCATTAAGAGAACTTATTTGCGCAATACAACTTTCATCAATTTTGTTAACACAGTTGTTGCCAATACCTATGACATTTAGCGTGTCAATTGGGTTTGACTTTAGTAACAACTTGTCTTTTAGCGATTTTGTCAAGAACGTGGACTGGCTGCCGCTATCGAGTAGGGCGCGAACCTTTTGCTGTTCTTTTGTAATAGGATTGGATACTTCTATCAGCGCTGTTGATAAAAGCACCTGATTGTTTTGATTACCATAATTGACCAACGACTCTGCTTGGGTTAGAATACCAGCATTATTGACAGTCGATGGCTCGTGCAGAAGACTGTTGTGCTTCTGCTTGCACTCCCGGCAGGGCCCCATACGACAATCATTAGTGGGGTGACCTTGCCTCAAACAGTTAGCGCATAGTCTATATTTATTTACATCATCCATTCTTTCGGGAATGGATTTGCCCTTGAACGTAGGACATTCGTATATTTTATGATTTTCGTTGCAAATTACACATTGATATATCATTGGTTTATTATTATTCATATTTTGATTGATGCTTGCAAAGGATTTCGTGTAAGAAATTCTTTCAGGCTTTTGATTGTGATTATTAGAATTATTTTTGTTATAATTGTTAGTGTACATTCGATCATGCTTATTAAAATTATTATTGTTATAATTATTATAGTTGTTGTTTTGTGTTGATGGCATTGGCCGGGATGTCGAAGGCAACGATTTTGATGTACTATTTTCATATTTATTTCTGCTCAGAGCTTCTAGGACATCCGCGCGATTTATTAAAAATTTGTTAAATTGTTCTAGCGTTGGTACATCATCAAGTGTGTTCCTAAATTCTTCCCATTTGGTGAGCGTTTGACTGTCTAATTTTGACGTTAGCATGTAAATGAGCAACATGTCCCATTTGTCTGTGGGCTGGCCTAAACTGGCCAATGCACGCAAATTTTTTGTAACGTGGTCGACCAAAAATCGCAGAGCCCTTTCCGTTTCTCGAGTGAGCGCATGAATGTTGAACAATGCACTAATGTGATGATTGACAAGCAATCTTTTGTTATTATATCGCTCACCGAGAAGCTTCCAGGCCTCAGCGTAATTGGCCGATGACACTTCAAGGTTTGACACGATCCGGGCGGCGTCACCTTCAAGGTAAGAAAGTAGGTAATGAAATTTATGAATAGGTTTTATGCGATTATTATTGTGAATTAGATTTTCGTATGTATCGCGAAATTCTAGCCAGCGAAAGAATGAGCCATCAAATTTATTAATTTGAATTTGAGGCAATTTGAACCCCAAGTCTTGTTGTTCGAAAAAAGATTGAGCCTCCATCATAGACCCGCGTTTATGGGAATCGGAGTCAACTTGATTATATTTTTCAACTAGAGTTTTTGTTGTAGCAATATTCATGATAATGTCATGCTCAATGTCTTCTCGCTCATCGATTTCATTAGCTATATTATCAGGACTTAAAACCTCGATCTTGTCTTGCAAATCGTCGAACTTAAGCGATAACGCTTCCAGTTTACCAAGCTTAAGCGTTAATTCAGCTAATTCCACGTTTGTCAACTGTGTTTTATTTCTGAATGTAATTATATAGTTCTTAAATTTGGTAATCTGGCCTTTTATGGAACTACGCATAGTAAGTAGTTCTTTTAAAGTTGTAATAATTGGATCAGGCATTGTAATTCGTTATGTTGTATTTACTTTCGTTGAAATACGTTAAATTAAAGTGATAAATGAATGGCTCACGCTCCTCACGGACTGCACTTCCCCCAAACACCGGTTCCGGCAGAAACAGCTGATGATGCTCCTGCGTATTCCTTCGCTCGTGGGCGAGCGAGGTTTGCCGCGCCGCAAATATGCTGGAATAGTCGGCCAGACACGTGAGAATAGCGTAAACACAATAGAATAAATACTGGGACTAAATACTACCACTTTGAAATTAATGTGAAAACAAATTCGAAAATTACGATATTTTTCTTGCAAATTTCGATACTAAACAACTACTTTTATTATATTTATTGCATTTAACATACATTTAATCATAAATATTTACCAATTCTTGACGAAATTACGAAAAAACTACGCAAATTTCACTTAATATTTTTCCGTGTAGGAATGTAGGTATGTAAACAAACGATGCAACGATGAATTTCTTTGTTCTTAAAACATGATTATTTAAATGTATTTCGGGAAATCACTGCTTTAACTAACAAATGGAAGCTTAGTTTAATGATATTGAATGTTATTTTGTGATAATTTTACGTATTTGTTATGATTTGGGAAGGACAAAGGAATCCAAGGCACTTATCTTTTTTAGAGACTGCACTCGAAGTGTGAAACTTTTGATGCTTCACTGGTCTTCTTCGTGATTTTAGACGTCCATATCATGATAATTCTTGCCTCAGCTGGTCCACGAATCCATTCTTCAACCCTTTTAGTGCAGCGAAATTTGCGGCGATGAAGTAGGAACTCGGAACATTGTCTTCGTATCTTCCAATATTTGTGTATACTTTATTTTTCATGGGCCACCATTTTATGTCTGAGCGGACATAAGGGAGCTTCAAGTAAACTCCAAAATTGTATTTTGACAATTTAATTAAAATAAAACATGCTTGTTGCTACAAGATCGGATTGCAAGTAAGTGAACGTAATGTAGTTTGACAGCCGTAGATTATTCTAGCGCCTGACGTTATGTGTAGGCAACGTTGTGAAGGCACGCAGCTTTGGTCGGCCGCAACACTTAGTTAGGATAGTTAGTAGCGCGCTGTGCGCGCGTGCAATGGCCATTTGGGCCTTGCATAGTTATAGGCAATTAGTTAAGGGCCCCTTCGGGGCCCAACTTAAGAAGCTAGGTAGGGAAAAAAAAAAAAAAAAAGACGGCTCAGTGGACGTGGCGCAAGCAACATCTCCTGCCAGCATCTCCTGATGATGCCTCGTAAAAAAATAAATACGATTTTGACATTTTCGCGATTATCTTGAAACTGAGACGCCCTAGCCTGGCCACAAATGATTTATAATTTAGCCTTACAGTAGGCCTTTTTATCACCGTGCAAAATCAAGATCTATATAAGTAGGTTTCTTTAAAAAAAAAATATTAAGATTATCTTAAGATTCCGGGACTTAAAGTTTAGATTGCATTCGTTTTAAACTATGATAGTGAGCCACGCACGCGGGAGATTTTGTCCTTCATTCGTGACATCTTTCTCTATACGATCATCCAATAAAGTAAGACTGTCTCAAAATGATGTTCAAGGGAACACTGTGCAGGGGAGTGTTGGTGCCCACACTTATGTATGTTAGCGAATGTTGGGTGTGGCAGAAAAGTCATAAAAGTCGAGTGAATGCAGTAGAAATGAGAGCGTTGAGAAGTATGTGTGGAGTGAAATTGAGTGATAGAGTCAGAAACAGTGTGATCACTACATAGTATAAAACAAAGTCGCTTCCCGCTGTCTGTCTGTCTGTCTGTCCCTATGTATGCTGCTATATGTATGTATACGGATTTTGATGCGGTTTTTAACAATAGATAGAGTGATTCAAGAGGAAGGTTTATATGTATAAGACATGCAGGTATTAATTGTATTATACATATAAACCAGTGCGAAGCCGGGGCGGGTCGCTAGAAAGAGATAAGTGTGGAATGGATGGAGATATAGTTACGAAAATTGAGAAGGGTATGTTAAGGTGGTTTGGGCATGTAGAGAGGATGGATGAAAGAAGATTAACGAAGAGTATATAAAAAGAGTGGAAGGGCAAGTTGGAAGGGGAAGACCTAGGCGAACTTTCTCCGATCAAATTGGAGAAATCTTACATAAAGGCCAGGTCAAAAGTGCCCTGAACCGACGAGAATGTATGAGAAATGTTATGAAAGTGAGTGAAGCGAAAGTGCTTTGTCAGGATCGTAGCAAATGGAGATCCGTGATCTCTGCCTACCCCTCTGGGAAAGCGTCGTGATTATATGTATGTATGTATTGACCAAGACCTGCCATAATAACATCACTACTTGTTCGGTGAGGTTGCCACAGTGCGCTGTGTTGCAAGTGACGGATCTGCATTTGAGTCTCTGGGTGTCAACACAATGTGTCCTCAAATCAATAAGTGGTCTGATTTCAGTCTCTAGGTGTCAACACAATGTGTCCTCAAATCAATAAGTGGTCTGATTTCAGTCTCTGGGTGTCAACACAATGTGTCCTCAAATCAATAAGTGGTCTGATTTCAGTCTCTGGGTGTCAACACAATGTGTCCTCAAATCAATAAGTGGTCTGATTTCAGTCTCTGGGTGTCAACACAATGTGTCCTCAAATCAATAAGTGGTCTGATTTCAGTCTCTAGGTGTCAACACAATGTGTCCTCAAATCAATAAGTGGTCTGATTTCAGTCTCTAGGTGTCAACACAATGTGTCCTCAAATCAATAAGTGGTCTGATTTCAGTCTCTAGGTGTCAACACAATGTGTCCTCAAATCAGTACGTGGTCTGATTTCAGTCTCTGGGTGTCAACACAATGTGTCCTCAAATCAATAAGTGGTCTGATTTCAGTCTCTAGGTGTCAACACAATGTGTCCTCAAATCAGTACGTGGTCTGATTTCAGTCTCTGGGTGTCAACACAATGTGTCCTCAAATCAGTACGTGGTCTGATTTCAGTCTCTGGGTGTCAACACAATGTGTCCTCAAATCAATAAGTGGTCTGATTTCAGTCTCAAGGTGTCAACACAATGTATCCTCAAATCAATAAGTGGTCTGTTTTCAGTCTCTGGGTGTCAACACAATGTGTCCTCAAATCAATAAGTGGTCTGATTTCAGTCTCTAGGTGTCAACACAATGTGTCCTCAAATCAATAAGTGGTCTGATTTCAGTCTCTAGGTGTCAACACAATGTGTCCTCAAATCAGTACGTGGTCTGATTTCAGTCTCTGGGTGTCAACACAATGTGTCCTCAAATCAATAAGTGGTCTGATTTCAGTCTCTAGGTGTCAACACAATGTGTCCTCAAATCAGTACGTGGTCTGATTTCAGTCTCTGGGTGTCAACACAATGTGTCCTCAAATCAGTACGTGGTCTGATTTCAGTCTCTGGGTGTCAACACAATGTGTCCTCAAATCAATAAGTGGTCTGATTTCAGTCTCAAGGTGTCAACACAATGTATCCTCAAATCAATAAGTGGTCTGTTTTCAGTCTCTGGGTGTCAACACAATGTGTCCTCATTCCTCAAATCAATAAGTGGTCTGATTTCAGTCTCTGGGTGTCAACACAATGTGTCCTCATTCCTCAAATCAATAAGTGGTCTGATTTCAGTCTCTGGGTGTCAACACAATGTGTCCTCATTCCTCAAATCAATAAGTGGTCTGATTTCAGTCTCTGGGTGTCAACACAATGTGTCCTCATTCCTCAAATCAATAAGTGGTCTGATTTCAGTCTCTGGGTGTCAACACAATGTGTCCTCATTCCTCAAATCAATAAGTGGTCTGATTTCAGTCTCTGGGTGTCAACACAATGTGTCCTCATTCCTCAAATCAATAAGTGGTCTGATTTCAGTCTCTGGGTGTCAACACAATGTGTCCTCATTCCTCAAATCAATAAGTGGTCTGATTTCAGTCTCTGGGTGTCAACACAATGTGTCCTCATTCCTCAAATCAATAAGTGGTCTGATTTCAGTCTCTGGGTGTCAACACAATGTGTCCTCATTCCTCAAATCAATAAGTGGTCTGATTTCAGTCTCTGGGTGTCAACACAATGTGTCCTCATTCCTCAAATCAATAAGTGGTCTGATTTCAGTCTCTGGGTGTCAACACAATGTGTCCTCATTCCTCAAATCAATAAGTGGTCTGATTTCAGTCTCTGGGTGTCAACACAATGTGTCCTCATTCCTCAAATCAATAAGTGGTCTGATTTCAGTCTCTGGGTGTCAACACGATGTGTCCTCATTCCTCAAATCAATAAGTGGTCTGATTTCAGTCTCTGGGTGTCAACACAATGTGTCCTCATTCCTCAAATCAATAAGTGGTCTGATTTCAGTCTCTGGGTGTCAACACGATGTGTCCTCATTCCTCAAATCAATAAGTGGCCTGATTTCAGTCTCTGGGTGTCAACACAATGTGTCCTAAAATCAATAAGTAGACCACTTCTGTCTGAGCGCTTTCGACTCCAGAGGATGGGGTCTGCTAACTATCAGGCGAATGTGTTCCTGTGCACAGAGCAAAAAAGACCTAGAGACCGCTCACTAACTAGATGGTCAGACCAACCTGTCACTAACATTGCAACTGACAGGAGCCAATGGAGACAGTTCGTCCGTTTCAGACTCCACCATGGCCATGATCTCCAGATATGAAGGACCGAGCAGAAAGAGAAATACATACCTGGAGTCCAATAAGTAGTGTTGTCAGTACTGCTGAACTGGTTCTGGTTGAGTTGACAGTTGTTCATGCCAGAGTCGGACTCGGACTTCTGGCCGGCATTGAGCAGGATCTGCTTGGAGGACTTGACGGGCTACATACCTGGAGTACAATAAGTAGTGTTGTCAGTACTGCTGAACTGGTTCTGGTTGAGTTGACAGTTGTTCATGCCGGAGTCGAACTCGGACTTCTGGCCGGCATTGAGCAGGATCTGCTTGGAGGACTTGACGGGCTACATACCTGGAGTACAATAAGTAGTGTTGTCAGTACTGCTGAACTGGTTCTGGTTGAGTTGACAGTTGTTCATGCCGGAGTCGAACTCGGACTTCTGGCCGGCATTGAGCAGGATCTGCTTGGAGGACTTGACGGGCTACATACCTGGAGTACAATAAGTAGTGTTGTCAGTACTGCTGAACTGGTTCTGGTTGAGTTGACAGTTGTTCATGCCGGAGTCGAACTCGGACTTCTGGCCGGCATTGAGCAGGATCTGCTTGGAGGACTTGACGGGCTACATACCTGGAGTACAATAAGTAGTGTTGTCAGTACTGCTGAACTGGTTCTGGTTGAGTTGACAGTTGTTCATGCCGGAGTCGAACTCGGACTTCTGGCCGGCATTGAGCAGGATCTGCTTGGAGGACTTGACAGGCTTCTTGCCGGCATCCCGGGAGTCCTCGGGCTCCTCGCTGCCTATACCATCTATGTCATACACCTGGAACAAAGGTTTGCAGGTTTTGAAGAACAATTATATATGCTGATGTAGAGTCTCCAGCACGCCCGACACATGTCGGCTCTCCATACAAACATAGTTTGGCGCTTGTTTTAAACGGCTTGCTGGAATAAGATGAAAGGGTCGGAAGCTAGTATCTGTGGCTAGAAATTATATTAGAAAAAAAAAATAGAGAGAAAAGAGTTAAGGTCTCGGCGAGACTGTTTATACAAAGTTTCATGTTGTTCCAGCATGCCGTTTTAAATTGAGAACGAAACTACGTTTGTATGGAGAGTTCAGCGTCCTGGGGACTCTTACTTCCGTGGGTCACGTACGGTGCTGTCTGACACCTCGGCATAATGCTGAGACAGCGACCTATTCACTGCCGCGAAGACACACACAATATGTGTTCAATTGTAATGTATGGTCTACTCCCTTTGTCTCTGTGTGTCTTTTGTGTAGTAAATAAATGTCTTCTTCTTCTTAAATAAAAGCTTGTAAAAATGAGACATCTCTGACACAACTGGGTGGTGCACTATTGCAAGACAGGAAGAGTGACATACGTGACATACAGCTAAAGACATGAAGCGTTCATAGCCCGGCGGCGACTGCGTATCGGAAACGATAACGCAGGTCAAGCAAAGACGGCAGGGGTCAGTCTTTGGATGGGTGACCGCCTGTTTGAGTGGTTACTATAAATGAGCGCTTCCGTGCTTTGGAAGGCACACTAAGCAGTTGATCCCGGTTGTTGTCTATGCAGTCGTTAAGCCGAGTTAGAGGCCTTCGGGCGGCTTAAGAACCTCTAACAGTCGAGTTGCCCACTCGCTTCACAAAGGGGGGACAACTGTCACTCGCGTCCGCAGGAGCTGCCTACCACAACCCTGCACGTGTCCCCTAGGTGGTACTAAAGAGTGACAAACTCAAAGGCCGTAATAATAATTGCCATACGATTAAATAAAAAAAGCTAAAGACATTCAAGGCCGCCCCAACGTGACAGCTAAACGGTGCGTAATATTACGTCCTTTCCATCCATATGTCACAGAGACAAACGGCGCAGCGCGCAGGTGAATGCCCAGCTTTAGGTGAAGAGTTAGAACTAACCTTATACATGACATCCTGGCTGCCTTTCTCCCGCTCTCTCTTATTCTGTACCGCGAGCCACACGTCTTTCAGCTCCCCCGCCAAGTCCCGGTCCTAGAAAATTTACATTCCAGTTAAACTTACTTTATTTTATAGGTAAACTTACTTTTTCTAGTTTTTCTTCATAGGCAAAACTCATTATTGTAAACCCATTTTTCGTGGGGCATCTCCTGAGCAGTTAAGAGACAATATTATTATAACAAATTTTCTAAGAAAATCTCTTGTTGTGGTCTTGTACAACATAACACAATTAAGGGTTCACTTGTCCAAGATCTTTGTCCAAATTTTTTTAAGCAAAATGTGAGAGTCAATTACACATTGGACAAAGATCAAGTGGAATACCACCCTAACACAAGTCTTAGGGTTCCACCAGATATGTGTAGATTCCTTATAACCCTCATCGCAAGACATGAAGGAATATAGCCAGCTATCACTCGGAATGTTTTTTGTGATAGTTATTGGATAAAAATAACTATAGTGACAAAAAAAAAAGAAAAACATTCTGAAAGTAAGTTTTTCAGGACGTCCGTTAAAACGGCCATTGCCACGAATCTTAATAATTTAATGCTCTTGATGTTATCCTAAAAAACGGACAATGCTGTCATGGAGTTTAAAAACAAAATTAAAAAAGTGTTGTAAACTAAAAATAAGCTTGAATACACTGAATAAAATCATCACCAGCATCATCATCATATCAGCCGAATGACGTCCACTGCTGTACATAGGCCTCCCCCGAAGAGTGACCCACAATGACCGGTCCTGCGCCACCCGCATCCAGCAGACTCCCGCAACATGTACCAGATCATCAGTCCACCTGGGTTTATCTACGCTGCATCTTCCGGTACGGGGTCGCCACTCGAGAACCTTTCCGCCCCAACGGCCATAGGTTCTACGTGCAATTTTACTTAAGTTTAGCCCATTGCAACTTAAGTTTAGCGATTCGGAGGGATGTTATCTTAGTTCTGATGCGATCACACAGAGAAACTCCCAGCATAGCACTCTCCATTGCCCTTTGGGTGACTTTGAGCCTTCTTATGAGGCTTATAAGCGACCACGTTTCAGTTTCATATGTCATCACTGGCAACACACACTGGTCAAATACTCTCATCTTGATACACTGCGGAATATTGGACGAAAAGTGAGATGGGTCGGTAGTTCTTCAGCAGGGTGTTATCACCTTTTTTGAAGAACAGCACTACCACACCTCTCTATTCCATGCCTTTGGCGTTTTCCCTTGCAGTAAGATGGAATCGAACAATTCCGCCTTGTTATTCTTGGCCTGTTCAGAGCCATTACAATCTCGTATAGGCTGATTTCTGGGATATCGTCGGTATAGTGTCGAGTTAGTCGAGCTCTAGGGTCCTTCGCTAGACTAACCTCCGGTCCGCGAGTTGATGTGCATACTCGTAGCTGTCCGTAAAAGCGCTCTAGCTCAAACAAAAGTTCAGATTTAGAAGAAAAGATTCTACCATCTTCATCTTTAGCATCGGTTGAAGAATTAAGGATCACTTCACTCTTTTCCTTCATGAAGTTCTGAGTGGAGCAAGAGAGCCTTTTTTTTTTTTTTTTAATCTTTATTAAAGAGCTTTATTGCTTAGCGATTATGACGCTCCATATGGTCAACAATGGTTCACCTTAAGGTCGATTATTAATACCTATCTTCACTAGCTTAAATAGCGCCCTGGCCTCGTCCGACAGTGGAAAAGCCAGCGCGCTATTGCACCCACCAACATCTAACAAGGTGCTACAGGGTATCCTCATTTGACTTCTAAGGTCTAAACGAGTCATTCCGCACACATTCCATCAATATATGGTACACGTCTTCAACGATATCACACTCTGTACAGTTCGGTGACGGAACTTTGCGCATCATAAAACCAAATTTATTAAGTGGAATGTGGCCGGAACGAAGTCTTAGTGCTATTACAATATCTTGACGACTAAGCAAGCAAGAGAGCCTTTTAGTTCCGTTAGTTTATTGGGCCTTGAAGAAGTTAGACCCACAGGTACGGACAGCTTCCACAAACCCGTCGTTGGATTCGTCCACATCGCCGTCTAGTTAGGTAATATAAACTGTTTTGGAGTTCCAGCTAAAGGCTCTCGGTGTTCTGAATTTGAATTGATGCTGGACGGAGCGACTTCATAAATCGAGAGCGCTCTTGCTTGACGCATATATTCAATGTGCCTCTTACCAGACGGTGATCGCTCCCGGGTTTAACTGTATTCATATCAGAGGCATAATTTAATGTATCCTTCCTCGTCGACAAGATGAAGTCAGTCACGTTTTTAATTGCACCGTCGCCTCAGCCTCTCAGCCAGGTCCACTTTCTGTGCTCGCGTTTCTTGAAGAAGGAATTCATCATGTATCCAGAGTCACTCCTTCTCCAAGAAGCCAGCTAGTAGTTGGCCTCGGTGGTTTCGAGTTCCAACTCCAAATTGCCCCACTCTCAACTCTTACCCAGATTTGCGTTGATGTCAGATCGTGATCAGCAGGTCGATCACGTAATGCATTGTACGCGCGTCAGGTAGATCTAAATGTCACTTTTTATACGGAAAAATGACAGGTAAATTGTCCTATCGCACGTTCGAAATGTTACGTGAGTACCCCTCTGGTCGAGTCATTATATTTTGTGCAAGATTTTTCACTGAACTCTTCCGAGTCAGATGGCGCAAGCATCGCCATTATTTTTTGTGCGCGCCATGATTTTTTCCACGCCATTGTGAAACTAGGAAAAAAATAATATGTGTAATTCACAACTCCAAAGCAACAACGTCCTATAAAAGTGACAGTTGATAAATAAACTAATTTAAGGAAAAAATGGCAATGTCCGTTTTCTGTCACAATGTAAAACAAACATTGTATCCATACAAGTTGCCACTGTCCGTTTATTATGACATGCTAAATGGTACGTAGTTACCTTATACAATCGATAATGTCACAAAAACAGGACAAGCTTTAAATCATCCTTTTTGACTTAGAATCAATTGAATATTTAATGAATTTTATATTAAAAACAAAAGTTTAGCATCTGAATGTTAATTCAACAAAATGCAAACAATTTTTTTTATTTCGTTTTTGTTTTATAGGGCCAGAAACAAAAGCCAACGCAAATTCTGAAAATCCTTGTCTTTGCATACTGTCACAGAATAAGTAATAGTACTACGTACAGAAGGTTCTCTGTTAACAAATTTCCTGTTTAGGTACGCCAAATGTGCCTAAATGTGGCCATCCCGTTCTATAGCATGCGTTGCGCTGCGACCCGTGCGAGCGTCCCGTACCAACGCGCGGCAGCCACTGAATAGGGCCCTTCGAAGGGGCGACCGGCATGTTCTTGTAGCGATAAACACAAATCGCGAGTGAGCCGCGCCTGATACTGTTGTTAATATTCTCGTCCTTTCTTTTGGCGTATTTGCTTTTCTAGGCGCGTTCAAACTTTGCGCGGCATTTAGTAAACTGTACTAAAAAAGTGACAGGAAAGCTTTAAGGGTTAAGCATTTTTACACGACTGCCCAACGAAACGACTGCTCAACGAAATGGAGTTTAATGTTTTTTACAAGCTTTATATCAACTTGACCTGTTCGTATGTAAGTAGGTACCTACTTACATAGGAACAGGAACTTACATAAGTTGTCCGTCCAAATTTTTGAGTCACTTGCCATTATCCGATTGAGCCGAAATTTTGGGTATTTGTATAGTTTGGATGACAATTCAATATTATGGTACCATCAAACTGTTATGATCTTATGATAAAGGTGGCCATGGGAATCCAGTATTTGTTGAGTTTGGGCTCGTTAGAATCGTCTCAAAGAGTAGTCGATGATGGTATACAGAAAAGTACAGTCCGCACTAAAAGCTAGTACAGTCGACGCCAAAAATATGTTTACACTTATGCACCTTATTCCATTGTAATAAGGCGAAAACTGTAAACATATTTTTGACAGAAACTTATTTTCAATACCTTCAGGATGGTAGGATTCCGGGCTAGCACCAGCCCAGGATTCATGGCCTCCACGAAGTCACATAGCAGGCTCACTAGGGCTTCCCTGTCCTGAAATCAATAACAATACTGCTTTAACTGTTGATTTAAAGTTGTAATGAAGACTGTATGGTGACCAACCTCTATATCTGTGTCTTTACAACAAAATTTGAATGTTGAGGTTCATTTATAAATACACTGTGGGTCCGATCGCCCGGAACAACTTTAACCATTGATTCCAGACGGTATTATGGTGTATCAACATATTTATGTAGGTCCAATTATGTCATTTTAACTACCTATATTATTTTTCATGTTCAAGTTCAAAGTGTTTATTGCCAGAACATAGTTATTCAATTCAATTCAATTCAAGACATTTATTTCGACCAACTGGGATCACAGATAAAGTTAGTTACAGTTTCTTAGCCTAAAGTTAGTAAGTACTATAACCTAATACATATAAAATAAGGACAGTACTTAGTAGGGCTTGACTGTCAGTACGTGGATCATATGGCAGTGATTCACATACTCACAGCCAAACCTCTCCGCAAATGCCCTCAGGATACCACTAGAGCTAGCCCGCACCCTGCGCGCCAGGGATGTGCAGCGTTTCCTCATAGTTGTATAGAAACAGTCAACTCTGGCATCCGCGAACATCCCGGACGCACTACAGAAACGGGGCAGCCCCAGTAGCACCCTGAAGGCATTGTTGTACTGTACACGTAGGGCGTTGTACTGTTTTTGCGTATAAGAGACCCACAGACTGGTCGTGTAGAGGGTCGTACAGAAGGCTCTGAATAGAGTTACCTTTACCTCAGCAGAACAACGAGCAAATCTGCGGGCCACCATGTTCGCTCTAACAGACAACGCCCTCCGTTCTCGCTCAATGTCTGCATCGTCCCTCAGGTCAGAGGTTACCACATGTCCCAAGTATCTAAAGGTATCCACCCTTTTTAATGGTGTTCCATATAGACGAATAGGGGGTACAGGTGGCAGATCTTTGCCTCTGACATGAAAGACCATGCATTCACTTTTTTTGTCATTATATTGCAAGCCATGACTAAGGGCAAACTTTTCACAAATTCCCAATAGCTTAGCGAGACCACACGGCGAGGCACTCAGCAGCACCATGTCGTCTGCGTAGCTAATGTTATTGAGACACACATCATCAATGTGGCAGCCGACATGAGTGCAGCTGAGCTCCTCTATCAGTGCATTGACGTACAGGTTGAAGAGCTTCGGTGAGGTAACTCCCCCCTGCCTCACCCCGCACTCCATCCTGTACGGCTCCGAGTATGCCTTCGACCACCGTACCACGTTCACTTGGTTATGATACCAAAACCTGAAAATATGGTACAGCTATGTCGGCAAATCGGTACGTCTCAACTTTTCCCACAGAAGATCGTAACTAACAAGATCGAATGCTTTAGTCAGGTCCAAAAAGCACGCATAGATGGCCGTTTTACGTTTCGTGTAGTACTTGACAGTCTGCTTTAGACACAAAATGGCCCGTATCTGTCGATAGGCCCGACCTGAAACCGAACTGATTTTGATGGATATTTAGGTACTTGTCAAGTTGCGTGCTAAGCAGACTGTCAAGCACCTTGGCAACCACCGTCGCCAGCGAGATCGGCCTGTAGTTGTTTTTGTCACTTATATCTCCACTTTTGTTTTTTACGATTGGCACTACAACAGTTTTCATTAGCGCGTCCGGCAGGTATGAGTGACTTATACACAGATTATACAACAAGGCAAGAACCCGCGGGAGATGTGAACCTGCGTACTTAAGATGTTCCACGCTAAGGCCGTCAGCCCCAGGAGATTTTCCTCTTGACATAGATTTAATAATTTTGTCAACCTCTTTGGCGGTAAATCTAGCAGTGATCTCCTGCCTACTCGGTTCCTCCTCGGCCATCAGGCGTGACGGCCCCAATGGTGACACCACAGTAAACTGCTTTCTAAATATACTGTTATAAAACAGATCTTAATGTAATAAACTAATAAGGTATAAAGTACTTATGTTCTATCAGCATTGGCATGCAATATGCCAGAATATATTAATGCAATTAAATTTAGTGTTTCCGAATAAAAGACCTCTGAAGTCGAGTTGCAGTAAGATAATTGATGATGATCAGCGATGGTTGCAGTGATACAAGGGCTTTGACAGCCCGGAAGCCACTACCAGCGGCACTACCACGAACTTCGAATCTCGAACTTCGTATATCTCCGTTTCGGTCGCTCGAGTACCATAAACCATAAGTGCGATAGAGACGGAGATATACGAAGATCTAGATTCGAAGTTCGTGGTACCGCCGCAGAATAAGACAATTGACGGCGAGTGACGTGCGACAGTTGAATGGACTTTACAAAGCGTGAATTTACTAAAATAAATCAATATTTTGGATCCAAGCGGTTTCCGACAAATCATCTCATAACATTTTTTTTATCTACTTAAAAAACAAAAATTGATGGCTAAAGTATTTCAGGCATTCGGGCTCAGGGTTTATAGGTATTTTCAACTCTGTTGCTTGGCTATCTTATCTATGGCAGTGGTCGCAAACAGGCAGCCGTTGACTCGAGCTTTTTTTAAAGTCACAGGTTATGACAAGTGCGGCCAGCGTCAATTTCGTTAGCTACTATATGGCCCTTGGTTGCTAAAAGGTTGTCGACCCCTGATCTAAGGTGTGATAAAGATAGAGATATTCAAACATTGAATATAGATTTTCATGGTTATAGCTCTGAGCATTTTCAATAGATTTGCAGCATAAGGTCAATGTCATTACTGAGAGAATCGTAGCACAGGCTTTCATCAAAAATCTATTTTTTTTATTTATTCACAATGGAATTAAAGGTGGACTGATGACCTGGTAAAGATCGCGGGAGTCCGCTGGATGCGGGTGGCGCAGGACCGGCCATTGTGGCACTCTTTGGGGGAGGCCTATGTCCAGCAGTGGACATCTTTCAGCTGATATGATGATGATGATGATGATGATGATTCTCAATGTGTATATAAAACACACCATTTGGTCCATACATTTTATGTGCTTGCCTATGCCTTGTTTCAAGGTCAATTGGAGCATGAGGTGCTTATTTACTACCATTACTTAAATTAACTTACACTAGGATTCACAGCATTCTTTCCATTGGCTTTCAGGATGTCCGGGTTCACCATCACGGCGAACACCAGCAGCGGCGGCCGCGTGCTGGTGGGCCCGCAGCCCTGCGGCACCTACATCACTTTGTGGTTAGAGACACTGATTGAGGTTATGAATTCAGTCCAGCTTTTACCGAACTGATTATTCAGCCGAACAATTCAGTTCGACTAAGCTTTCATCTTTTTCTTCTCTTCTTTATTAAATTAACAGGGAATTGGTATCAAATATACAGCAGTTGAATGAAATTGTTAGGCGAAATATAAACATACAATGAGACTTTTACCCAGGACAGATTGCCGGAGCCATATCATCAACATCCTCAAACACCTTGGGCCCAGGGGTAAGCCCGACCCGATATCGCCAACATCGTGAGATCTAAATTGATTGGATGAGTGGATTGCAAAAAAATTGCACAGAGTTAAGAGCTTTAATCTAATCTACGCTTTAATTTTTCTAATTTTCGTAACGGCAATTACCCATACATTTTATATGGATGATTGCCGTTACGAAAATCTGAAAAGTTAAAGCGTACATTAGATTAAAGCTCTTAACTATGTAAATTTTTTTGCAATCCACCATACCTAATTTTTAAAAAAATCTAACTTTAAGACATAAGCCTTAGTAGATAGTCATTTCATTTATAAAAACACAATTTTTATACAATTAAGAACTGTCTTCTATGAAACTTCTTAGCATTTCGATGAGTTTACTAAATGATGAGATTGCTGACCAATTCAGACAGTTCAATGAATGTACAAAAAACTGATGTGACAGAAAAACATCAATAACTGAATTAAACATTCATCCAAATGATGTAAGCACTCGCTGCATAGAAACTGCTGACTTCGCAAATCAATAAACGCTACACAATCACAATTTGCAGTAATCAACAAGGACAACCAACTTGATCTTGGCCCCGTGACCCGAAATCGAATATAAAATGAGGACAAAGACTTTCGTACCAACCTGCATTCCTCCATAAAGCGGTATAGGGTCCGAATATTGCTTCGGGTTCGCGATCTTCTGCCATCCCAACACATTTATGAACAGTTTCTCAGAAGTATCCCGTATAGTGTCTTGAATACACATATGTGGCTGAGGTGGATTTTTGAATTGTCTAAACGCTCTCGAACCACGAACATACTGGATTGGCACAGTCCGTTCTTGTGGGTTTTGATTTTCCATAGCAAAAATACAAGTTCATGAATGCTTTGTGAAAAAATCACTTCTAAAAGTCGTACATAAAATATCGAATGACATTTATATTCCGGTTAGGACCCAGCCTTCTGCTTCGCGCACTGACATCCGAAGTTTATTGAACTCTTCAGGGTATCGAAAAGTGTGGTTTCTATAGCACCGTCTACACTATATCACTCACCAACTCTCCAATTTATTTTGTTTATCTAATTTTAACAGCTTATTAGCTTATAGCTTACTTTTGTCTGGGTATTGTATTAAACTCAAGATAAATTTGTTCGATTCCACGAAGGAGTGAGAAGGAGGAAAGATACTTTTTTTTCGGACGGCGGCCGCTAGTGCTGCCATGATTAGTTTAAAACTCCGGTTTAAAAACCGGTAAATAGAGTAGTTGTTAATAAAACTAAATTGTTGATTTGTATGAAGGTGTCTTCAGAAAAAGGTTTTTTTATATAATAATTATGTGTAAGTTTATGTTACCCGCTAATATTAGGAAAAACAGAATATATCATAAATACTGTGATAGGAATAAAAAATCAAATGACTACAGTTTCAAAATAAGGAACACCTAAAACCTTACTAGTTTTTCTACAATATGATATAAGAAGACCAACACAAATATTTATTTGTAACAACATCAGGACAAAAAGATTATTCCATTTACTAAACTTACGTTAGTTCAATAATAAAAAATAGTGCATTTATTTAAGTAGGTACTTATTCATCTATTTTCTAAGTAATGTGTAATAACTGTAGGCGCCTTTCAAAATCTGCAAAAAAGAAAACCATTATTAAATAAATGGATGTTATAAATAAAATGTCCGTGCTATTTTAAATGCAGTAAAACTGCTTCTAGACAGAGCAGGGATGGCGTGTCACGCAATACGTCACTTATGCCTATTGCATATTTATTAGGCAGCCAATCTAATAGGTAACTTCGCGCCTTTCCCCTATATGATTTCACATTTCCAAGAGCTTCCTTACATACAATACAACAAGTGTTAAAAATTTAATTGTCTCTGGACATTCGTCTCGTAAATTGATAATGCAAAAAATAAAATTGTTATATCAAAAGTTTATTTTATACAAGATATTAATTCTTTTAAAAGCTTAGTAATAGTAATAGTAATTCAGGGGTCCCACTCGACACCAATTTTTTTTACTCAAATTTTTTTCGCACTTCACCAATGCTATCAATGCCAATTATTGGCACTGCACTGGTAGCATTGGTGAAGTGCCCACAAACGTTATATTTGCCATGTATATAGAAATAAAATAGAGGCTTAGTTCGTTTCGTACTAAAAATGTCCGTACAGCAATAAATGTTGATAGCGTGAGGTTGGTGAAAGGTCCCGCGGTGTAAATGTGCACGATCCGCATCTGCCCCTGCAGAAGAAGCACGTTGTTTCGCTGTCGAAGGTTGGATGCCCACCAATCGCTCTCGAATGGCCCAAGCATTACTTTCTCGCTCTGAAAGAACAAAATCTATTAACCCTCCGGGTGCTAAACGGAATTAAAAGGTTAACTGAATGAGTCAACTTCATGAACACCTAGGAGTGCAGAATTAAGTTCATCAGACATTCTATTCATAGGCAAGTATAAAAACTTCTGTTATTTCAAATTAAAAAAAATCGATGACAGTACTAGTAAGTAGAATTAAGACAAGAGAATAAATATTTGTATTTTGATTGACTACGAAAATGTTGTAAGTATATCTAACTCACCTTATAAATAACATCATTACTATGCCAACAAAACAAAAACAGCTGAGCAACGCTAAAAACCAGATACTCAGCAATAAAAAGTTTTTGCGTTATGTTCGTTGCAGACTGCAAAAATAAATTAAAGTATAACACCACTAAAGAAGTTTAGAATACAAACTCAATAGGGAATATTACGCAAAACTCTTCGTATGTGGCGACACTAGCAGCGTTGACATTGTATCTCGTTCCCACTTGCGGCATTGTCTATGCAAGCATCCTTGTCACTCATTTGACAATCAATTGTGCATGTGTGTGTGAATCCCTATATTCCTATACTGTTTTACTATTAGTGGTAGTGCTGCCTCTGGCGGCAGAACATTGCAGTAATGTTCCCTATTGGCAAGCTTTCAACTTATTTTGTAAATTACTTATACAGTTTCGAGACTAAACGTACGGTAAGTTGAAAGGCGCTGGCACAAATCATTAGTGAGCACATCACCACGTAGAAGAACATCACAGGTGACAAAACAAAGTTGAATAATCTGGAGTGCCTGAAAAACGAAAATGTTTTAAATTGTTTCATGCTTCACGGAATTAGGGGCGTCACCTAATTATTGTTTTGTAGATAAATTAAGTCAAACGAGCGAAGTTTAAGTTAAGTAGTGCGGCTAACGCGGCTGGGATAATATCGATACATTTTGAGAAATAACTTTGTTGTACTTAATGAAGTAGCGATGGCAACTGATTGGATAAGAACTTAACAAAAGTATCAATTCGGAGTAATTAGTTTCCTTTGACTATTTTGTTTTAAATAAACGAAGATAGGTAATCGTCCTTTGCCATTAACAAGTTGAAATTTAATAGTTAGGTACCTACACGAAATATTTATCCTGCACCTATTCGTAAGTATAAAAAATTATTAAACTCTAAAAAAAGAAATCCCTACTAAATACTTTCTGCCAAAGAGTTATGTTGATCATAATATTCATAATAACATTACTTATTCAAAGATTCCATTGCCAGTATGAATCCGCATAACATGCCTAATTTATTGACGTTATTTGTTTGTTTTGTTTCCATAGAAAAAAAAAAATGGCAGATGGTCAAACTTGATATTCGTTTTTTTCAGCATTTTGCAATAGTTACTGACGAAATAACACTTTGCACTTCTGAATTAGCTATTCATGATTTGATACACACAAAAAAAACTGTTATTAAGCTTCCCAAGTCGATGCTAGAACTAAAATTGTGAAAACAAAGGGGAAAATTCTCAAAAATCTTTATTTCGGTAATAACTCGAAAACCGTGCAACTTTTACCGGGGTCATGTTAGGCTGGTTAGATTCATCTTGAGCTAGCCTACCTTCGGTGTCACTGTGACGTGGTAGTTCTGGGACACCTTGTATATAAACTTGAGTCAGATAGTTTTGAGCGGCTTGTAATGGCAGCTACTTTTGCAGTTGATTAAACAACTATAGTTGGTATGCAATTCTAAATAGACCAACTTGAACAGACCTGCCTCATCATTACAGATGTGTTCTTTCAACAGTACAATAGTTGCATTGAACATTCAATATCATCAATATCGACTGCAGCCCCTATAGATTCAGTGGGCATTTTGAATGTGTTCTTACTGGTACCGGTAACCGAAAAACTGGCAACTACATCGCACAAAGAATTAGCTTAGCTATTCAGTGAGGTAACGCTGCATGTATCTTCGGCACAATGTCGACAGCCCTATTAAGGACCTTCCTGGCGGCTTGACATTTTTGACTAGTCACTTAATCTTGTCTCATAACACTCGCTCTAAGATTCAATTTTTCTTTGTGTCGGAAGCGGAATATACTAACTTCTAGAAAAACTAGTGTTCACGTCAATACTTACATAAACATTTTATAGCAAACTAGCAAGTGGACCCCAGCTCCAGAGTAGTAGCTTAGGATGCTGAAGAGTTACATAACTGGGAATTGCGATGGACTGGGTTTGTTTTTTAACCGACTTGAAAAAAGGAGGAAGTTCTCAATTCGTCTGTTTTTTTTAACCTACTTCAAAAAAGGAGGAGGTTCTCAATTCGTCTGTATTTTTTTAATGTGTGTATGTTACGCGATATCTCGGTAATTAATGAACCGATTTAATTTTTTTTTCTTTATTTGAAAGCATATACTTCCAGATTGGTCCCGTTGTCACCAAGATCCAGTTCTGATGATGGGATCCTGGAGAAATCAAGGGAACTCTTCAAATTTTATAGTCAAACTTGAAGCAATTTGGCAACTGATTTGAAGTCGGTTAAAATTTTGTTTTGAAAATACAATTATATGTGTGTATGTTACGCGATAACTCCGTAATTTATGAACTGATTTGAAAAATTCTTTCTTTGCTGGAAAGCATATACTTCCAGATTGGTCCCGTTGTCACAAAAATCCAGTTCTGATGATGGAATCCTGGAGAAATCGAAGGAACTCTTCAAATTTTACAGGCAAACTTGAAGCTATTTGGCTACTGATTTGAAGTCCGTTAAAACTTGGTTTTGAAAGTAAATTATTTACAGGTCAAAAACTTTTTTTCATTAAGGCGACGTGAGCTCCAAAAACGGATTTTTAAAAAATCGTAGCTCTTGTTTGGATTATAATACGACTGTCTTAAATTTAATTAGCAATCTTGAGGCCTTTTTCGAGGGAAATCAGCTATTCGAATCCTGAGGTTTTGACTTTCGCTCGATAGAAAAAAATCACGAACATAGGTCTAAAATACACTTAAAAAAATCTTAATAAACTATGTACAACAGCTAAACACATAACAATTGATTCTAAAAATCGGCAAGGTCATGTTTGAGGGAAATCAGCTATTACTTTTTTATTTATTAAAACGCGCAAAGAAATAAAATTAAAAAACATGATATCCGCGCTTCCAAACACGCACTTCCATCTCGCTCACGCTTATGCTCAGTGAGAGGGAGAGAAGACCACGAACCTACGTCCCCTTAATAGATTGGGATAATCTTTCTCGTTCAAATAAAATTACGACGTTAAGTATAGGACATTATCTGTACAATACAAATCAGTGCACAATTTCGATTATGGTTCTAACTGACTTGCGGATGAAGAAGGAAAAAACGATTATAATATATTTAAGTATGCAAACAAGAATATATAAAAAAATATATATTAATGAATGATAACATTCATGGCTGGTTGAAAAAGATATCTGAGCTTTGAATAAATAATACAACCTTGGCCCACAACCTAAATTTAAATATATTCACATAGAAAAGTAACTGACTTTCTTTATTATATTGAAAGCACTTGTAACTTAAAAACCCGAAGACGTTTTAATCTCCTTTAAAATATTCTGTTCTATTTAAGATTTAAAAAAAAAGTAAATATAAAAGATTATATATTGAATCTTCGATGGTGGGGAACACGAAAAGTAATTTTAATACTTAAATTTCACCATATTGCTGCCAATATAATACAGAATAATACACCTTTCTTTTAAAAATCTAGTGTTTCTGAAAAGAAAAGGTGCAATTGGCTAATCGGGATCTTTGTACACCTATAACTGAAAATATCTCAATTTAAACCGGAATTACTGCCATTGCTTAAACAATGTTATTATTTTGTTCCCAATTAAATATTTCAATGAAAATTTTAGGGTAGTTTTTAGCGTGACATTCAGTCCAATTTAAATTTAAATTAATTATAATAATTTCTCAACTTCATTAACTTTTTACGTCTAATATACCATTCTCAATAATATAATATTCATGTTTGTGTAATTTCATGTTACTTTCATTTTTAGGGTTCCGTACTCAAAGAGTAAAACGGGACCCTATTTCTAAGACTTCACTGTCCTTCCGTCCGTCCGTCCGTCCGTCTGTCTGTCACCAGGCTGTATCTCACTGATACCGTGATAGTTCCAGCTGAAATTTTCACAGATTATGTATTTCTGTTGCCGCTATAACAACAAATACTAAAAACAAAATAAAATAAATATTTTTATTGATAATGGTACGGAACCCTTCGTGCGCGAGTTCGACTCGCACTTGGCCTGTTTTTATTCATGTTTTGTACGTCCATTTGCATAAGATAGTGGAACACACAATATATTTAATAATTCTGAAAATTTCCAGTATATGCCAGAAATAAACATCCTTTATTTAATAAGAAATAAAAAAGATATTATTTTAAACTACACCACAGGGAAAATAACAAAGAGCAGATTAAGATTAGTACTCGTAACGTAATTTTGCCAAATTACACATTCGTTCTTTTTCCAATTAATTAAATAGGGTTTTCATTATTTACAGTTTACACGATTGTCCATAAGCTCTATTGTTATACCATCAGGAAAACTCAGAGCGCGAGTTGCACAAGAACCCCTTTATATGATTTCAACACCTCATGTTTGCACGAGTGCAATTTATTTATGCATAATATAAATCATCATCATCATTATCAGCCCACTGCCGATCATATGCTTCAGAACATTTTAATGAATTACATACATTTTATTAATGTGTGTCAATGACTTCTCGTATCATCTTCCATGCTGCTGCACCATCTACAAGTTTTAGCCAATAGGTAACTGAGCGGGACACTCTCAAAGAATTAAGTCCAACATTTGTTATTTTCTGTTTTATGCAATAATATGAGATGAGAGAGACTGTTCTTTTATGTACTATTCATCAACCTTTTTGTTTTGTTTATTATATTTTTTTATATTATAATATTTATAATAAGTGTTTTGTAAATTTATTAATACAACGTAATTAAATAAAAATCAAACATAATCGATTATGTTTTATAAAACTAGTAAATTCAAAATCAAATCACAATCCCAATGAGCCGCCACTTGTTGCCTCTGGTGCAATGCTTGCGACACTTCTCTTTTGGTATTATGTAGGTATAATGAAATGGATGAATGATATGATGAATACCAAAACAAATCCATAAATCCCTGTTTTATATTGGTCCCGTTAGAATACAAGATTTATGAAACTAAATAAAGGATAAATAAAATAGTATTGGAAGACTTAATTCTCTTCTAAGAAATGGTTGCCATCAAAATTATGATGTCATCGTTGTTCGGTAGTTTAGTCAACCTTGGAAATAATTCAGTAAACTGTAGAAATAGAAAAAGAAAAACTTCATTGTTTAACCGTGTTACATAGATGGTATTTTACACAAGTGTCAGGTCCCAACGGTTACCCATTTCGGGTATACAATATTAACTTGAAACTAAGGAAAACAAAACAAATATATAATACAATCGTTTTCTTAAAGATGAAAATTTAAAAAAATATTTTAATGAACTGTAGATACCTTGCTTCTTGATAAAGCGAGACCAAACCTTACGAACAGAAGAGACATCGGCATCCAAAACCGGCAACTACCGGGGGTTGTCCTAACAAATGTAATACAAGTTTTCAGGTGAATTCTTCTTTAGCTACACACTTATTCGTTAGTTCACTGCGTACTAAGCTATCAATGCTACTGATTAAAAAAACAGAATGAGTAAAAAATAAATAAAGGATTAGGTAGTCCGGAACATGATTCGCCGTTTTCTCAGACTCACCCATAAGTTCGGAGACTATACAAAAATATGTTAAACATTAAATTCAATGAAGAGTACATATCTAAACAAATAGTAATAATAACAAAAATACGTATAAATTGCGTTTGTCGGTTATATGCACGTTACATACCAAGTAAAATTTCAAGAGTTTTGCATCACCTTACGTTTCTTTTATTTCACAGTAACCAAGCCCACTCTCATAGAAGAAAGGAAAATGGCATATGATAAATTATAATCTTCCACAAGAACAATTAATGAACGCAATATGAAAAATTGATGTAAACCTTTATGATATTATATTTATTATATAAATTGCTTTATTATTCATTTTTATAATAATAATAATTCTTTATTGGACAGGCAAGACACCCATAAAATGTACAATAAAAGCAAAAAATATAAATGAAATAAAATATAGGAAAAAAATGATTAAAAACTTACCTACTAACACACTGAAATAAAACCCTCACACATTGTATACTATACTTGGCCGTTAAGATGGTTTTTATCCTAAACTTTAATTCGTTTATTATACCTATGTGGTATAATACCCTGAAAGGGTACTAACAAGTATTGGTACCTAGTACCTACCAAAACTTGTTACATAATACCATTTCAATCAGCAGTTTGCTGTACAAAAGGAATAAAGTAATGCACTCATTAGATAAGAAATTGAGAAAGAACTTACTTCAAAAGTAGCACATGAATTTGATGGAGTTGCCGAACCACTCTATCTGCTTCATCGTCGCTTATTCCCACTCCATTCGTGCCCAGCATCTCCTGGCATCTTATGCGTAGTAGTTCTAATTTTCCTCCAAAAAATACTAGAATCACCATGACGCTAGCATCATTGGCAGCCACTATAGTCGCCCCATAAATACAGATTCCGGTATGCCACACAATAGTAATCCAGCTCCCTGGGTAGTTCTCCTTATCAAAAGGCATCCACGAGCTGAAGATATGGGGAAATGCTTCAGTACCGTTTAGAAAACCTTCCCGAAATTCTTGCGACGAGTAATATTTAATTAATGGTGTCGTAACAGTAGTTACGACGGTGGTAAACACCAAAGCCCAGTAGAAATAGGTAACTCGGCGACAATACTTCGTGTAGGAGTTGATAATATTTCCTTTACCTTCATCTTGATTATTCCTCTCAAATTTATCCGCATCAGTCATATAATCGATGACTTGACGCCAATTGTCTTGCCAAAATATACAGGTATTTGCTTTAATAACACAAATAGTGCTCAACATAGAAATTTGTAAATTTGTTATAACAAGATCTAAGTCTGATCGTATTACGTAGAGTTCCATGTATTGTGAAAATACGAAAGATGTTCCTAATACGTGAATAATAATTTTCCATAATTTTAGTAGAAAAATTTTAGGAAGTATGAGCCCAATCTTGTTCATAAGCCAATAGTTTGGACCAAAGAGAGGTCTTTTTGGATCTTCCAAGCTTTCGAGAAACGTCTTGATCATTTTGAACTGTAGTAGAGGAAGGTTTGAGTAAAAATGATAAAAGAAATGTGGTGTAGCTTCCCTTATATATTAACCCTGCTTCTTTAGCTTTCCGTTGAACAGTAAGGAAATCACAGAGTAGTGTTTAACAATTCTGACTATACACAACCCCACTTCCATGTTTTATTAAATTAATAAACACTTCCCTTGAAGCTTTTTTGTTTCGTAAAATGTAGCTTTTTCGGAAATGGAAATTACTAGTCAGAAACACGAAAAATGACTACTAAACGATGAAGTAGGTAAACGCTATTTAAAAAATGTCACAGGACTAAATCATTTACTACATAAATATTATAATTTAATTAAACACACGAACCTAACTTTATTCAAAAAATGACACAAGGACAATAAGTTATCAACCAAAATTTTCAGATGTTTTGCATTAATGTTTAACATTAACGTCTCTAAAACCGTCTGAAGCGTACGCACGTTACGTTCAAAGTTATTGCACTCACAAAGATTTTGTATTTTTTTGACAAATTATTTAGCAAATTTATTCCTGAATTATATTTAGGTATATTTTGTTCGTTTATTTAGCCCTATAGTACGCTCAATAAGGTTTGCTTTGCGGGTACTAGACGTCTATAAGTATACTCAATACATATAAATACTTCAATATATATAGTAAACTTTTGCTGTAAAATTATGAGGATTAAGTTTTATTTATAAATATTGGCAAAGATATCGATATCGAAATATTCATATTTTAATAACATCCCTATGATGACTGTGTCGATCGTATTTTATTTTTACTGAATTCCAAACCTTTAATTTCGATGTCTTTATAGCAATCGTGAAATGTGGGCGGGTCCCGATCACACGAGGGGCGACAACCCTAAAAAAATAATGAAGCCGTCAAATGTTGGAATGGAGTGAGGCGGACGTTCAATTAGCTTTTGAATAACACAGTAGGGTTGATGTAATAATACGTTATTATAATGACTTAACTAGAATGGTGTCCTAACGGGCCGCAAAGCTTTGTGTGACTTTTTAAATTGTACATTTCCATGTTAAAAATTTCGCTTAAGAAATACAAATAGATATTCAATGCATTTATTTTAAAATGTCAGCAATAAGGAACTGACACAATACGTTACTACTGCCTAAACCTTCCAGGTTTTAAACAAGTTTTAAATAGTTGCTTTAAGTTTGCATCACACTGGCGCGGCCTGCGGTGGCCAACCGTAGTAAATTTGACAGCTAATGACAAGTTTTCTATTTCTGTTTTTGAGGTTCAGAGGCTTTATGTGCAACACGCTAACCATGTAAAAAAAATTGTATTAAATAATAATTAACATCTCATGTTCTGTTCTTATTCGAATACAAAAAACCGGTAATTTCTAGTGTAGCACTACTTCAATACTCTGATATTTGAATGTTATTCAGAGTATACTAGATAAATCGCACATTTAATTATTTACTCTAAGACATATTATTTAATAATACATAATAAAAAAAACCGGAATATAATTACTAACTAATGCGTTGCAGTGTCTAAACGTTGTTACAATCCAATTTATTTCAAAAGTTCTAGTGTGAAATGTTTTTATTCGTTCCAACACACTATGTTTCCATATTTAGAAGGTTAATTTGAAAGACGTACATTCCGACTTCCACATTCAGTCGTGTTGTTGCTCATATATGTTTGACAGATAAACAGTTTTGACATTATTTTCGCCAAGCAAAATAAAACAAAATAAATCAGACTTTCTTCGTTTTCTCTATTATAAATAGCTTAAATACTGACTTATTGTCAGTAAGTGTAAAATGGTAAGCTGCGCAGTGACAAACTGTAAAAACACTTCTGTTAAAATAACAAAACACTCAAATGGGATAACATTTCACAGGTAACTTCATGTTTTACGAGAACTAATTTTTGTTTTTAAAATTACCACATTGCCCGTTAGTACTCGGTTTATTTTAGGACTAAGATTACGACTGTAATTTACTTATGTTTCGGTAAAATTATACACTTATTTAGTAGAAGTAGAAAAGCTTTGTTCGTTATGTTGCTACTTGAAATATCCAACCTGAAACTTTATGTTGATCTCTAATGTCTTTATTACCAGATTCCCTCGCGATAAAAGGCGCCGTAGGCAATGGGAGGTGGCTGTAGACCGGGAGAACTGGTCAGCCACGGCCTCCAGTGCAGTGTGTTCAGAGCATTTCGACGCGAAAGACTTCTATGTGACGGATTCGGGACTCCGCCGGCTGTCTGTGGAGGCAGTGCCTATTATTAATATCTCTGTAAGCATTATATATCCTGTGAGGCCGATGGTGTCATACGCCTCTGTGGTCTGGTATAGGAAAACAACACAGAAAACAACAATAACTAAGCCCAGCAGTCTGCAACGGACTGCTTGCATTATCGTTACTGGAGCCATGTCAATCTCTCCAACAGCTGCTCTGGAAGCCGTGCTGAACCTGCCACCCCTGGACCTCCACTTGGAAAAGGAGGCGAAGTCCAGCATGCTCAGAGTAGCGTCTGTAAGGAAAGGCAACTGGCTATCCACAGCCTTGAGAACACTCAAGGACTCAGTATACGATATTCCTGTTTTAGGGATGCCACTTGACACAATGCCCCCAAAACTTTGCACGCAGATAAACTACTCTGTGGAACTCCTAAGGAGAGAGGACTGGTTGAACAGCCTCATAGATTGGAAACCAGGTAGCCTGAAGTGGTACACTGATGGCTCCAAATCCGGATCAGAGGTAGGATGCGGAATATATGGAGAGGCATCCAGGGCAGCGATCAGTCTGAACCTGGGTAAGCACACTTCTATATTCCAGGCAGAGGTATACGCCATTCTGGAATGTGCGACAACGAATCTGCAAAGCGCCTTCCTCAATCATACTATTTATATCCACTCGGATGGCCAGGCGGCTCTCTTGGCTCTTACCTCTAACGTCACAACGTCGAGGCTGGTCGAGAACTGCCGGGAACTATTGAATGACCTGGGTGCCAAAAACAAGGTAATTTTACATTGGGTCCCAGGCCATGCAGGTATCGAGGGAAATGAAAAGGCTGATGAGCTTGCACGAGCGGGGGCGAAGGGAACACACTGCGGACCAGAGCCGTTCTGTGGTATCCCTAAAAGTCTAACCAAGCTCACTCTAAAAGCCTATTGTTTCTACAAGACCATTCAAGCCTGGAGAGCTAACCCAGGACTGAAACATTCCAAGGCGCTTTAGCAAAAAGGCGTCTTCTGACGCCTTGGCGCTAAGTAGGAACCGCCTATGCATGCTGGTCAGGGTACTTACTGGGCACTGCCGCCTAAATAAGCACATGCAAACGATAGGACTGTGTGACACAAGGCAGTGCAGGTTCTGCTTTGAAGCAGAGGAGACGCGTACACACATCCTAACTGATTGCCCTTGCCTCATGCGCAGTCGTAACTCCTTCTTGGGCAAACACATCATGTGCCTGGAGGAGATCAAATTTCTTGAGCTCAACAAAATCCTGCAATTCTTCGAGTTTGCAGGACTTGACCAAGAATTGTAGTAAGTGGCGATCACAATAGATCAGCGATGGTCGCAGTGATATAAGGGCTATGACAGCCCGAAAGCCACTACCAGAATAATAATAATAATAATTAGGGGCCCATCTAGCAGTTGGCGAGTCACCATCTGCCAGAGATAAAAAATGAGACAGTTTATTAGGCAGGCTTCCGATGTTTCACCCAATAACCCAGCCACTAGTCCATCATTTTCACCCAATAACCCGTTTTCTTTAGATTCCATCAACCAGCAATAGTCCCTATACACCCCAGCGGGTGCTGTCTCTGTGTGCGTCCCATGACACGGGCAGGGACAGCATCCGCTCGGTGTACTCCTTGCATTTCATTAAATTGTCAAAAGGGCCTCTATGTGTTGGCTCAGTTGGTACTTTGTAAGTACCTAGCCCCACGCACGCCTCCCAAAGGTCTCGGACATCATTGTCCCGTGAGCGGGAAAGACATACATAATAATAATTATATATCCTAAGTTACTGTATAGTCACCTGTATGAATGTCTGCTAGGATAGCCCAAAAATATGTGACTCAACATCAACACTATTTAGTAGAGATGTTGGAGTGGGTGATATATTTTTGTTTGCTTAGTCGTTTCATGTATAATTTCAGGTGACGGTATATAATTATTTCCCCTGGTTGTAAAACTGATAAAAATATTTATGAGGAACAATACAGTTAAAATTTACATCCTAAGCAAACATTCTTCAATGAACAATAATTATTTGGTGTTTAAATTAGTACCTGTATTCCAAAAAAAAATATTGAATGCGCCACAGTTATGTCTAGATCTGCGTTTCCCAAAGTATGGATCTCAACCAATAACAATACTTAAATCTTTGTAGTAAAAGAAACATCCAAGCCCCAGGAACAACTCGATACATGGAGGGGATAAGTTGACAAGTTGCGATATACTGGTTTTTGAACCCGACACTTCCAGCTTCATAGGCAGAGTAGCGACTTGGTTGATTAGCTTGGAGGTTGTTCACTGGAAACAGTACAGCAGCCGAAAGGTTTAATTTTAGATTTTATGAATATATTGTGCGTATCAGTCAGTAAGCGACCTGTAAATTTTGACATACGATTAAATAAATATGCAGAATCACTACTAACTAGACTAAACTAGTTTATTTTTAACAAAACATTGTAAAGTTTACATTTTTATTCCCTTTAAATCTGTTTCTAGGTATGCCAACCACGAGCTCAAACTGTAACAGAACTACAACCAGCAGACATCAGTCCCACAGACTCGGAAGAAGTCATCAAACTAAAATACAAAATACGTAGACTAGAGATAATATCAGCAGACCGAAAACGTAAAATCTACGAATTGTGGAGGTGTAAAAGAAGATTAAAAAATAAATTGGTGCATATGAAAACAGTTATTAAGCATTTAATACAGAATAAGAAAGAGACGGAAAGCGAACAACTCAATAATACAAACTTGCTAAGTACTGATATACAGAGTGAAGTACAGAATTCAGAGTTGCAAAATGATGAAGATAACTATATGCCTGTTGAATTCGAAAACAGATGAGGTAGGAGTTACTAAAGTTACTTGTACAAATCCCCAGCACGGTCGGACTCATGTCGACTCTCCATACAAGTTTGGTTCTCATTTTAAAACAGCTTATTGGAATTATATGAAACTTTTTATAAAAAAGCGGCCAAGTGCGAGTCGGACTCGCACATGAAGGGTTCCGTGAAATAAATTGCGGTTTACGATTTATGACGTATTAAAAAAAAAACTACTCACTAGATCTCGTTCAAACCAATTTTCGGTGGAAGTTTACATGGTAATGTACATCATATATTTTTTTTAGTTTTATCATTCTCTTATTTTAGAAGTTACAGGGGGAGGGGACACACCTTTAACCACTTTGGAAGTGTCTCACGCGCAAACTATTCAGTTTAGAAAAAAATGATATTAGAAACCTCAATATCATTTTTGAAGACCTATCCATAGATACGTATGGGTTTGATGAAAAAAAATATTTTGAGTTTCAGTTCTGACTATGGGGACTCCTAAAACTTAATGTTTTTTTTTCGATTTTTGTGTGAAAATCTTAATGCGGTTCACAGAATACATCTACTTACCAAGTTTCAACAGTATAGCTCTTATAGTTTCGGAAAAAAGTGGCTGTGACATACGGACGGACAGACAGACAGACAGACAGACAGACGGACAGACATGACGAATCTATAAGGGTTCCGTTTTTTGCCATTTGGCTACGGAACCCTAAAAAACTTTGTATACACAATGGGAGCTGCCATATATAGGTTGGGAGACTAGTTTCTGTCGCTATAAATTATAATAGAAAAAAAATAGTTCTTAGAGACATTGTATGAAAAACGTACTGCTCATTCTCATTTTTTAGGGTTCCGTGGCATGGCAAAAAACGGAATCCTTATGGATTCGTCATGTCTGTCTGTCTGTCCGTCCGTATGTCACAGCCACTTTTTTCCGAAACTATAAGAACTATTCTGTTGAAACTTGGTAAGTAGATGTATTCTGTGAACCGCATTAAGATTTTCACACAAAAATAGAAAAAAAAAACAATAAATTTTGGGGGCTCCCCATACTTAGAACTGAAACTCGAAAATTTTTTTTTCATTAAACCCATACGTGTGGGGTGGGGTATACAGGGTGTTTTGTAGCTGGGTGCAAACTTTTAAGGGGGAGATACACTAGACCATGTAGAACATATTCATCCAAAAAATATTTTTTTTTAGCGAATAAAAAGTAAGATTTTATTTTTGTAAAGTTTAAATGCTTTGCACATAACTTTATTGGACACAATGGTGCTTCAAACTACTTTGGTACGATCAAGGACACATTAGACTACTAAAATAATAAAAAAAACGGACATTTCTGTAACTTCTAAAATAAGATATCGGATAGTACTCCACGCGAAGCAAAATCCAAAATTGTAAGGTGGCTAAAGGGTCTTAGCTATTTTGAGACGGAAAAACTGTTAGAGGTCGTAAGATAAGTAGTTGTTTTAATAATACTCAACCCTGTAGCCTTGCATACATATCACTCAATTAAACTCAGTTAAAGACACACACACCCACAAACACACACACAAATTAAACTCAGTTAAAGACACACACACCCACAAACACACACATACACACCCACATACACACACACATACACGCATATAAAAAATATTTTATTTTGTTCTTATCAAAGTTATTAAGCAAGCCTTATCTGTGACTGTATGTAACCGGCAAATAATTTTAAGTAACTTGTAGTAAAGTCGTGTTGAAACCGAATCTGGCCACCACGTGTCAGGCATAACCTAGTGTGGGGCCGCAGGATAAGCTGTACTGTAAAAAGGTTTTCTTTTAATAAACAATTTTTATTTTTATTTTATTTTTTATTTTTAAGAAAATAATAAAACTAAATAAAATATATGATGCACATTACCATGCAAACTTCCACCGAAAATTGGTTTGAACGAGATCTAGTACTTAAGTAGTTTTTTTTAATACGTCATAAATCGTAAACCGCAATTTGACGGAACCCTTCATGGGCGAGTTTTTTCTATTTTCATTTCAAGCATCAGAAACAAGTTTCTGACCTAGATATGGCGTAACCCTTTGCGTATACAAAGTTTCATGTTATTCTCTGCATGTCATTTTAAAATTACTTAGAATCAAACTATACTTTTGTATTGAGAGTCGAACGAGCGCCCTGGCCCTATGGCGACCATTAACCTTTTCACCGCCATTGACTTGATACGAAGTCCGCACTTTTCGTGCTTTTGTGATATCAAGTCACAAAATTCGAAATAAATTACCTTCATTTGACAATACAAAGTTGACAGTTGTTTACGTGTAATTTGTTGCTTGGCGTGGGTGGCACGCTATTTCTTTTTTGACGTGGCGGCGAATAGGTTAATAAGTAATTTTAAGTTCTCGTCGTAATTTACATACATACATACAGTACCGGTCAAAAGTTTAAGTTCACTCTTTGTTTTAGGTACAAATGAGTACTTTTGGACAATAATTTTTTGCAGTTCGGAAGCCGATATTTGTTTCCAACTGATCCGTTATTGTTTCCAGAGATTTGTTTAATTAGTCAGACACAATTCATGTACATTTCTAAACAACGCATACCCTAAAATCTTATAGGAATGACGGCAAAAGCTGGGCCATATATGGGCTTGCCACTTAAAACGTACAATGATCAGATACAATGTTGGTTTTTAGGGAATCAGTTGTTTAGAAATCTACGTAAATTGTGTCTGACTAATCAAACACATCTCTGTAAACAATAACGAATCAGTTGGAAACAATTTTCGACATCTGAACTGCAAAACATTATCGCACAAAAGTACAAATTTGTACCAAAAACAAAGGTTGGACTTAAACTTTTGACCGGTACTGTACCTACATTTACGCGCATGTTCAAGTAGAAGGCAGAGCACATCAATTGAATTTTCAGTGCCTCTTCTAACAATTGTGGGTTTAAAGACGGAAGGAATGTGATACTGCAGTGACAGGTTGCCAGCCTATTGCCCACAACACACCTCATCCCGATCCCGTAGTCAACTGTTACCCATGGGTTGCCCATGGGAAGGGGGTAGTGTTATTCTAAGCCGATTCCGCATGGGGAATTAATTTACTTGAATGTTTTCATCGAAGTTGAAGACGATTATGTATACCTAGGACAGACTGTCCAGTTAGGTAGCTCCAACTTCGAGAAAGAGATCAATCGTCAGCAGCTGGGCAGCGTTCGGGAAGCTAATACGGCACATCTTTTCGTCCAATACGCAGTGTCTCAAGACGAAAGTCTTTGACCAGTGTGTGTTGCCAGTGATGACTGAAACGTGGTCGCTTTCAATGGGCCTCATAAGAAGGCTCAAAGTCACCCAAAAGGCAATGGAGAGGGCTATGTTGGGAACTTGGGAGTTTATCTGCGAGATCGCATCAGAAATGAGGCTATCCGCAGCAGAACCAAGGTAACCGATATAGCCCTCCGAATCGCTTAACTTAAGTGGCAGCGGGCGGGGCACATTGCACGTAGAACTGATGGCCGTTGGGGCGGAAAGGTTCTCGGGTGGCGACCACGTACCGGAAGGCGAGGCGTTGGTAGGCCTCCCACAAGGTGGACTGATGACCTGGTAAAGGTCGCGGGAGTCCGCTGGATGCGGGTGGCGCAGGACCGGTCACTTTGGAACTCTTTGGAGGAGGCCTATTAGTATGTGGTCTTATTGGTTTAGTCAATACTAAACCAATAAGACCTACTCTTAAATGTATGATGATGAGGAAAAAGGGAACTTGTACTATTTTGCCACTAGAACAATGGTCAGAATTGTAAAACTAGTATGCACAATAACTTACTTTTTTTACCTTATCATATAAAGAAAAAAAAGTACTTAAATAAAATACAGTTTGTATCCACAAACATACTAAATTGACATTAATGCAGTTATACAACATAGTTTTAAAGATTATAATAATACAAAATTAAGATGTGAATCATATAGTTAAATTACCTTCCACGGCTGGACCTCCTAAACTTGACTAAAAATTCAATTCTTTCCGATTACATAAATGCATGAATGCATACCACTCTTTCAAAAACACAAATATGTTGTTAATGCCAGTTCATAATAGAAATAATGAAAGTTTTTTACCACCTTCTCGCTTAGATCTTAAGGTCGACATTTGAACGCATTATTCTGTGAAAAAATATTAATAACAAAATAATTTCAACTTTACAGTTAATAGCAGAAGTAGTAGTTGGAAATGAAGCTCGAAATATCTACGTACGTACGTACGTACTATGTGGCAAAGATAATAAGGGCTTGTTCACACTGGGGCGGTCGAATTCGACTGTCAACAGTGTGCCATAAAAACGCATAACTAGTTAGGTACAGTCGGGGAATGAAAAGATCTGTTTTTGCTTGCTCAGTATAAGCTATCAATATCTGCTTTATCGACCGAGTGTCAGACACATTCCGTCATAATTAATGTCATTTCGCTACACCTCTTTGAATTTTGAAAGACGAGTTAAAAAAAAAAAAACGTATCAAGAAATAGCAATGCTGACATTGACAGGACCACTTACTCACATTTTATAGTTTTAATAATTTGAAGGGAAGAGGATTTAATCATTAGATTAATCAAACTTGACACAACGTAATGGCAAGATCAAACTAATAAAAAGGTTTTAGTTCAACTATTAATAGGCAAGGAAAATTCGTCTAAGTAAATTTGAACTTTGTTGTCAAACAGTTGAACATAATTTTCAATACATCACTCTCGTCTGATACACAGTTTAAAAAGGTAACATGTGCTTGCAACGCGTAAATGATTTGATTTGAAAACTGATCAACCTTTTCATTCCGCCACTGTACATCTGCTATTGAGTAAATTGTATAAATAAGCAGCTAAATTTAATAATGAATGTATGTATTTCTCAATAAAAACTTCAAAACTGTGTCATTATTATTTTCAATTATAATATATAAATGCCTATGTCCTGACTGACTTATTCACTCACTCACTCACTCACTCACTCACTCACTCACTCACTCACTCACTCACTCACTCACTCACTCACTCACTCACTCACTCACTCATCAACGCACAGCCGAAACTACTGGGGCTAGAGAGTTGATTTTTGCACACTAGGTTGCTTTTATAACGTAAGCTAGGGATAAGAAGGGATTTTTGAAAATTCCACCCCTAAGGGGGTAAAATAGGGGTGCAAAGTTTGTATGGAGAACCTTTTGTTTTTGAACTTAGTACGTATGTCAGCGGCTGCGCCGCGCGCCTCTGTATACCGAAGGGTTAGATAATAAATCAGTGTGCAACTAACCACCGTGCGTTTCACTTGCGTCCCCCAAGACATACTAATTGACGGCGATGGCTGGGACTTTCGGTTTAATTTCGGGTTTTAATCACGAAATACAGGACTGGAATACCTACAGGAACAGGCTATCACAGTGGTTCATAGCCAATGATATTAATGATGAGTCGGACAAAGCTGGAGTGAAACGTCGAGCCATCTTGCTAAGCGCACTCGCCGAGTCTACCTACCGGCTAGCAAGTAATTTAGCGTTACCTGATACGCTGGAAACTAAAGGTTTTTCAGATGTCGTGAAGATTTTGGACGACCATTTTACACCAAAACGCTGTGGCTACGTGGAGCGGTTCCATTTTTATTCGGCCACCCAGCATGCGGGCGAAGGAAACGCACAGTGGGCTGCGCGATTGAAGGGCCTCGCCGCGCATTGTCAATTTAAAAATATGGACGACACTATTCTGGACAGGTTTTTGATGGGAATGCTTCCCGGTCCAGAGCGTGAAAAGCTGTTCGCGCAAAGTGTCGGCGAGCTCACGTTGTCTAAGGCGATAGACTTGGCGGAGAGCATCAGAGTAGCTCGCGCTGGCGGCGCCGCCGCCGGCCCTGCTGGAACGCCGGTTCCGATGGCTGGAGAAGCCAGCGGGCTGTTCCAGATTGAAAAAGCCTCTGGGCGCGTATCCGCATCTTCGTCTAATGTACAGTGTTCGGTATGCGGTAGATACAAGCATAGTGCTACCAAGTGTCGTTTTAGAAATTATAAGTGCAACAAGTGCCATACGAAAGGGCATTTAAGTAATATGTGCAAAGTAGTTAAGTACATCGACGCGGCAGAAGTGAGCGAGGACGATGACGGTGAGTTTTTTAACATTCGCTCAAAAGATGGGGCACCAATGGTCGAAACTATAAAGGTAAATAACGTTTCTATAAAGTTCCAAATAGACAGTGGCTCGTCGGTAACGGCCATCTCGGAAGAAACATATCTAACTTTTTTTAGTAACGTGCCATTGCTACCCTCAAAGAAAAAGTTAATCGGTTACACCGGAACGATAATAAATAGCTTGGGCGTAGTTAATTTACCGTTATGCTATGAAGACCGCGTAAACACAATGGATGTTTACGTTATTAGAAATGGTGGGCCTCCGCTTCTAGGTCGAGATTTCATCTCAAAATTCGGTCTCGAGTTGACACCGATAAATTTTTGTACAGACTTGAATACGGTAGAAAAAATACTCTCCGACTATAAAGATATTTTCGTTGAGTCTCTGGGCTGTTTTAATAAATACAAAATAACTTTAAGTCTAAAAGACGACGCAAAACCCGTATTTATCAAAGCGCGCCCAGTCGCATTTGCGCTCAAAGAAAAAGTCGAGAATGAAATCGATAGGTTGGTAGAATTAGGTATTTTGGACCCAATCGAGTACTCGGAGTTTGCTTCACCTATTGTACCCGTGTTGAAACGGGATGGCTCGGTGCGAATCTGCGCAGACTACTCGCGCACTATCAACAAACAGCTGATCGACGAGACATACCCGCTTCCGACCGTTGATGAGTTATTTTCTAAACTGCACGGCGGTGTTCAATTTTCGAAGTTAGACATGTCTATGGCTTACAACCAGTTCCCGATCAACGATCCTAATGGCATCACGTGTATCAACACTAGCCGCGGCTTATTTAAGTACAATCGGCTAATTTTTGGCTTAAAAAGTTCGCCAGCTTGCTTTCAGCGTGCTTTAAATACGTTGCTAGCAGGGTTAGACGGGGTGTTATGTTTTTTGGACGATGTGCTTATAACCGGACGCGATAAAACTGAACATATGCAAAGATTGAATGCCGTACTAGGACGGTTCAAGGACGCCGGTTTAACACTGCATCGGGACAAATGCGAATTTTTCAAAGATAACATATCTTACTTAGGCCATGTCATAAATAAAAACGGTATCTCGAAGTCATCACAAAAGGTGGATGCGATTACAAAGGCACCGCGCCCTGAGAACGTTACACAATTACAATCATTTTTAGGGTTAGTTAACTATTATCGGACCTTCGTTCCCAACGCGTCTAGCATTCTAAGCCCGTTATATGATTTAGTTAGAAAAAATGTGAAATGGTCTTGGACGTCAGTACATCAAAACGCTTTCGATGCGATTAAGCAGCAATTGGCCTCGGAACAAGTTTTAGCGCACTTTGACCCTTCCGCAAAGATAATAGTTACCGTAGATGCGTCACCAGACGGCCTGGGAGCTATCTTATCGTTAGTAGGTCCTGATGGAGTAGAAAGACCGGTTTCTTACGCATCGCGAGTTCTACGGGACGCGGAAAAAAACTACGCGCAAATTCAAAAGGAAGCCACGGCCATTGTATTTGGAATCAGGCGGTTTCATCAATACCTATACGGAAGATCACAGCCGTTTGTACTCCGTACCGACCATAAACCGTTACTTTCTATCTTTAGTCCAGAAAAAGGCATTCCAGAGGTTACGGCAAATCGGCTGCAAAGGTACGCGATATTCTTATCGGCGTACAATTATGTAATTGAATATGTTCGGAGCGGAAATAACAGCGCAGACTATCTATCTCGCGCGCCACTTGCATGTAGCAACTTGCGGACGGCAATTCGTGACGTCACCGAACCCGGTGCATTCAATGACCGCGCTGCTTACATTAACTTTGTAATAGACGGATGTTTACCGTTAACTATTGATGATTTGCGCCGCGAAACGTTAAACGACTCTGAACTTCGAAAAGTATGTGATTTCGTTAAGAGCGGTTGGCCCAAAAAAATTAGTGATATTAGGCTTAAACCGTTTCATCTGTGCCGAAATGAATTATCCTTAGAAAATGGTTGTTTAATGAGGGGGCACAAAATAATTATACCGCGGGCACTTAGAGAACAGGTATTGCAAGAAGTTCATAGTACTCACCTAGGAATAGTCAAATGCAAGGCGGAAGTTCGGTCTAAATTTTGGTTTCCTGGGGTGGACCAAGCCATTGAGAGGATCGTGGCCACTTGTAATATTTGCGTTCAACTACGGCCTTCGCCCCCGCGGGTGACTATAGTGCCATGGCCCTATCCGGAATACGCATTTCAAAGGCTACATATCGACTTTCTTGGTCCAATAAACAATCACTCTTATTTAGTGGTAGTAGACGCTTTTAGTAAATGGGTTGAGTGCTTCGATATGAAGACAAATACTGCCACGTTTAACGTAATTGAGAAGCTTTGCGAAATCATGTCCCGATTCGGTACCCCACAATGTATAGTGAGTGACAATGGCACGTCTTTTACGTCGGATGAATTTAAACAATTTTGTTTGCTTAACAAAATAAAACACTTGACTAGCGCGCCTTATCATCCGGCCAGTAATGGCCAAGCAGAATCTTACGTTAAAGTCATTAAGAAAGGTATAAAAACGGTACTTATGTCAAATACCAGTAATATTAAAATAAACTGCAAATTATTTAAATATTTATTTGACTACAGGAATTCCATCCATTCGACCACTGGTACTTCACCAGCACAGTTAGTATTTGGCAAAAAGTTAAGGTCAAGGTTAGATTTACTAACAGAGACCAACTCACCGCCATCCTCGCTCACTGAAGGCGGCTCGTTAGTGAAAGATAAACAGTCCTTGCAGGTTAGTTACCACGGCGGTTCAGCAAGATCCGACTTCAAAATAAGTGATCGAGTCCTATATAAAAAGTATACCAACAAAAATAAGTTTCATTGGTTAAGAGGAAAAATAATACATTCATTAGGAAAGCGCCTATATTTAATAGAAGATGAACTAACAGGCAGCTTCATAAAGAAACACATCAATCAAATAATTGCTGACAGAGGGCCAGAAACGTGTACGTCATCTGCTCCAGAGCCGGCGGTGCCTTCTGCTAAAGCTGCGTCAGCTACACCGGCGGCCACCGTGTTCCTGCCCGTACCTACCTCTGGGCCGGACCAATCCACGAGCGTCGGCCAGTCAACTTTTGGGCCAGCTTTGCCAACGGCTCCGGAGGAATCGGAAACTTCATTTCACCCGGCAGAGGGGGAAGAAGGTGGTAGTACCTCCCCAGAGAGACAGTGTCCACAGCAAGACGATAATCACAATGATGATATCTCCATGGAAGGGCAAGGCACTCTGCCACCCGGCAACTTAACGCCGCAAAACCCTGATAATCCGAGACCGTTACGGCAAGCTAGACTTAATATAGATTTTAAGAAATACTTTTGAGTTGTATAGTAAAATAAAGGTGGAGGGAATAGTACGTATGTCAGCGGCTGCGCCGCGCGCCTCTGTATACCGAAGGGTTAGATAATAAATCAGTGTGCAACTAACCACCGTGCGTTTCACTTGCGTCCCCCAAGACATACTAGAACTAGAGACTTAAAACTTTGTAGAAATATTACTTATTAAAATATAAATAAAGTACTTTCAGCGTTTTGGAAAATTCCACCCCTAAAAGGGTAAAAAAGGGTTGCAAAGCTTGTATGAGGGAAACTCTTTTTTGAGATAGAAGCTTTAAAATTTGTAAAACGATTACTTATTAAAATACAAATAAAGTGCTTTCAGCGTATTGGAAAATTCTGCCCCTAGGGGGGTTAAAAAGGGGTGCAAATTTTGTATGGGGGAAACTTAACTTTTTTAGCAAGAGACTTAAAACTTTGTAGAAATATTACTTATTAGAAACAAAGTACTTTCAGCGTTTTGGAAAATTCGAAACCTAAGGGGGATAAAAAGGGGTGAGTTTATATGGAGGAAACTTTTTTTTTTGAGCTAGAGACTTGAAAAAGTGTAGAAATATTATTTATTAGAATACAAATATACGAGAATTACTTTCAGTGGTTTGGAAATTTTTTAAGTATGAGATTTGTAACTTCGGTCTTAGCCTGTTTGTTAAAAGACTACAAACTCATTTCAGCGTTTTCTGAAATTCATCCCCTAAAGGGGATTATAAGGGTGTTCAAAGTTTGTATGGAGAGCAAGACATTTTTAAAGTAAGGGATTTGTAATTTCGGTTTTAGACTGTTTGCTAAAATGCTACAAAACTTATATCAGCGTTTTTTTAATTCATTGCCTAAGAAGGTTAAAAGGGGCTTTGAAGTTTGTATAAAGAGCAAGACATTTAAAAGTAAGAAATGTATAACTACGGTTTCAGAATGTTTACTATGAGGGTTCAAATGGGGTTCTAAGTTTGTATAGAGAGCAAGACATTTTGAAAGTAAGAGATTTGTAACTTCGGTTTTAGACTGTTTACTAAAAAAACTAATTTCAATGATTTTAAAAATTCATTCCTTAAACAAACATTTAGACGATAACATGTTCTACGCGGACGAAGTCGCGAGCAACAGCTAGTCCTTTATAAACGTTTTTTAAATCCCATATAATTTCCCCTCAAAGTTCCAATCAAGTTTTCTCTGATAACATATCGGCATTAGAAACCTCGATCGTCCATTGATCGCCGCGCGCGCACCTCCCTCCACCGGCCAGTCTTTCGCTACCAACGCTCAGCAGCGCGCGTCAACCGTCCGCGTTCAAAATAATTCGAAAATCGAACGTTCGAAACAAAACACGCTCCAATTTTCAAATCCCGATGCGTTCAAATTAATAAAACAAGTGAGTTTATTTTTCTAGCAACAGTGCATGGAATGTGCAGTGTTATGTTTTCAAGTGAATTCGCCATTGAGTATCGTTGCAAATCGGTGAAAATGTGACTGTGTTAACGGTGAGCGAAAATGGCCCTTGTTGACATTGCGAGAAGTGTTATATTCAAGTACTCATTGTAGTTAAGATGCGGGAGTTTTTAAGGATTGTTTTGGTGTGTGCGTGCGCTTTACTTTTGACGGTATGTTGTGAGGAGAGTGAGGAACTGGATTCGAGGGTTGACAAGGATGAGAAAGGTGTTCTAACAGGTATGAGCTACATTTTAAACTCCTCAATCGATCTCTCATTACTGAGGATCACGACAGCCGACGTAGCCAGTATTCTTCTTCAGGAGTTTCGGTCAGCTGCCTGTTGGGTGAACCGTAAGAGATGTCATCTGGCTCTTATTTGGAGCAGGCCAACTGGGGAAGTACCCCCCCACCTTACAGAAGACAGGAGCCCAGCACCACTTGATTTGTGGGTATTTGGTGTTGCGTTCCTGCTGGTGAGTAAAGTCGCCAGGGCTACTACCCTGAGAAAATTACGGTTTTTTTGGAAATAATTCATTATCAGGCTAATTATTTGTATACGGCTTTTATATGTTATTTGAAAAAACGTTTACTATTGAAATCAATAATTCTATGGACCGGAAGTTAGGGAAAAAAATTAACCCACAAGCAAAAATGCTATCAGTATTTTTATAATGAAAACATGTTTGAGTACTTTTACTCAAATTTGGAGACTTACTACTTCAATCCAAAAATATATGCATCAGGAAATTACAGCATTTTAATTAAATTTTTAAAACCTTGAGATAATATTGAATTTCATCTGGCCTATAGAAAGGTTTGTTCATTAACAAAAATAAGTGAATTATGCTCGTATCCCAAAGAACGTATATAGACGTAGTCAATTATGAAGTAAAGAAAGTTTATACCATTTTCGCCTGATTTTTACGGAATTTATAAAGATTACTTTTCATATTTTTTTACCGTTGCGGTATTAAATTTAGGTGGATTATTAATGAATATTTAGTCAAATTACCCAACCTATTTTTTGGTGTAAAAATATGGCTGATATCGATATATTGTTGTTTTCATAGAGCGAAACCGTAAAGTTCTCAGGGTATACCGAAGATACGTTGTGTTGAGAGTATCGTTCATGCATATGTCAAAACAACGAATCCTCAAAATAATAATGGGTCGGCAGCACGCTTGTGATAATTCTGAAGTCGCAAGCATCCAAAGGCGACGGCGTCTGCTTACTAGTAGGCCGTATGCTTGTTTACAACCTAGTACCTATAATAATTAACAACTAAGATAAGTTGAAAATCCCCCGATATTTTCATTTCAAAGTTCAATATCTCTTGAAACGTAGCTAAGAACCATCTCGAACACGTCAGCTTTCGGATAAAAAAAAAACCGTATTCAAATCGGTCCATTCGTTTAGGATCTACGATGCCAAAGACAGACGGACAGGTACACAGACACGTCAAATCGGGGGTTAAAAAGAGGACTGGAATAAGTTGCGAAGCTGTCCCGAAAACCCACATAGCTACTAGATAGTGCAGCCAAGTACCCATGGGTACTTGGCTGCACTATCTTTTTGCAAAAGATCTGGGCTGCAGCCCAGATCTTTTGCAAAACGCCATGTACAGTCGCCATCACATACATCGGTACAAACACCCTGTCAAAAATATCGGAACATGCACCCTAATGCCTTGAAAATGGAGCTGTGTTCCGATGTTTGTGAGTTGCTTGTTTGCTCCGATGTATGTGATGGCGACTGTACAACACCTGCGCTCTCAGTTTTCCCTTAGGGTTATAATCGTTTGAACGTCTCGCCATATTTGTTGGAAAGGGCAGTTTCGCTCGTTGAAAGGTTCAAGGCAAAATTTTCTTAAGTTTAACACCGCGAACGTGGTCCAATAGTTTCTTATCATCTATGTTACACACATCCGTGCCGAATGGGCATTCCACACACGTTTCCATCACAAACGGCAAATGTCTCATTTGGCACGATGTAGAACAGCCATATACTCAACCTTTTTTCTACGAGGGCCGCAGCAGAGACATTTTATCGTATTAGGAGCCCCGGGCCACAAGATACCTACATTTATATGGTTTTTATAATAATAATATTTTCAACACACCTGCTCGTAAAGTAGGTCTTATTACAGCGTATTTACACTGATAATGCAGAATATTACCCATGCCGTGCCTTTTACATTACATTATCGCACTAGTGCTTTTTCATTACATATCTTTTTAAATATTAGCAAAATAATGCAGAATATTACCCATGCCGTGACTTTTACATTACATTATCGCACTAGTGCCTTTTCATTACATATCTTTTAACATTTTCATTTTTTTTTTTTTTTTTTCCTCGCAAATGTGTTGAAAAACGTCGTATGAAACACGTGAGCATTGGTCATTACACTTCTCGTCTCCATTAAGCCTTCGCCTTCGGCTCAGGCTTAAAAACCGACTCGAGTGTAATGACCAATATAGCACACTTGTATCATAATGTACTATTGCGGACAATCTTAGACAAATCGACCTAGTCCCAAACTAAGCAAAGCTTGTACTATGGGTACTAGACGACGATAATTTATCGGTGAGGCGTTATCGGTGAGGGCGAATATGTTGGTTCGAAGGTTTGCTAAATGCTCGCGTCCTGTCAAAATAACACTATTTCGAGCATTTTGTCAGACTTTTTATACATGCAGCCTCTGGACCAAATATTCGCAAAAATCGCTAAGCGCTCTTCGCGTACAATATAATAATGCGTTCAGGATGCTGTTGGGACTACCAAGACACTGTAGCGCATCAGGTATGTTTATGGAGGCGAGTATAGATGGCTTCAGGTCAATATTACGGAAGCGAGTAGCATCCCTGATGCGGCGAGTGAGGGACAGTGACAACAGCCTCCTGAACAGCGTTTTGGAAAAATTTGACTGCCCAGTTGTAAAACATTGGAACACAATTCATATGGGGGACAGGGTACCCATTTTCAATGTAAAATGAATGTATTTAATTAATTAATTTTATTATATTACACTAACGTAGACATATTCTTAAGCTATTAAATGTTACTAACTATTAATGAATAACTATGGATTGTATTATCTGAAAATAAATGAATTAATAATAATAATAATAATAGCCAGAATTATTCACCAGCAACTTGCTCTGCTATACGGTCTTGTGGTCTCTGAGGTGCCTTACTATAAGTACACACCTGCGCCAGTTCTCGAAAATGATCGTGCCACGCTCTATTGGGATCGATCTGTCATCACGGACAGGACTATTCTTGCCAATAGGCCTGATATCGTGCTGACAGATCGATCGAAACGCCAGGCAGTGCTCGTCGACATCACCATCCCCCATGACGGGAACCTCGTGAAAGCCGAGAAGGACAAAGCCAGCAAGTACCTAGACCTGGCACACGAGGTAACTGCTATGTGGGATGTTGATTCGACGATCATCGTCCCGATAGTCGTTTCGGCGAACGGTTTAATAGCGAAGAGTCTCGACCATCACCTCAAGAGACTCTCGCTAGATGGCTGGATCAAGGGCCAGATACAGAAGGCGGTACTCCTGGATACTGCGAGGATAGTCAGGAGGTTCCTGTCTCTGTCGCCCTGACCACCGGTAGCTTAGGCCCCGCCTCGCTGCCGGCGGCACCCTAGGTTAGGTTTTTATAATGATTTTATGTTTTGTATGTATAGTTTTATATTTTACTTTTTATATAGTTATTGTAAAAACCTAACCTAAGAAAGAAATTAAATAAAGGAAATAATAAACATACTTATATAGTGAAATAAATACTTAAATACATAGAAAACATCCATGACTCCAGAACAAATATTCTTTTTCATCACACAAATAAATGCCCTTACCGGGATTCGAACCCAGGAACTCTTGCTTCGTAGGCAGCGTCACTGCCAACTAGGCTAAAGCGGTCGTCAAATAAATAGAATCGCATGGTGGAAGGGACACTCGAAAGAGCTCGGCTCGCAGGGCCACAGGTTGAATATAGCTGATGTAGAACTTCGAACATGGGTAATTAAATATAAACTATCGTGAATTCCAAACAACCAAATGATAAACCTAATTATCGTTTAACAAGAAACGCTTCACAAAATAGGTAATTACTTGGCAAACGTGTTATTGCGCAAAAGTATCATTTTATAAACGTTTTCTTTGACAAACACTCAATTATCAATCAGTACATACCGTCAAATGTATTCAATAATAAAGTGTCAATTATACATTTTTCATTATACTAAATAATATGTTTGAGAATTTTATATGCTTACCAAAATATCAATATCAGTACATTTGGAGTTATCCCTTTTGTAGTTATCACTAAGTACATAGTATAAAACAAAGTCGCTTCCCGCTGTCTGTCTGTGCCTATGTATGCTTGGATCTGTAAAACTACGCAACGGATTTTGATGCGGTTTTTTAATAAATTTTTAATAGATAGTGATTCAAGAGGAAGGTTTATATGTATAATACATGCATGTATTATTTTTTAACTTTTGATTTGTTTCAAATAATTAATATCTCCTTAATTATGAGTTTTTGGACTATATGTTACATAACTTTATATACTCTAATTAGGCTCTAGTATCGTTAGCTTAAATCTTTCGGGTTATTCACGGCCACGGTGTATATATGTCACCGTTAGATTGTGAAAACCGTCAGTTTATAATCTTACCCGTTATATTGTAAACTGACGGAATATTGTGAACTGCCAAAATAATTCATAATTTTACGCATTCATTTTCGTTAGTTTATAAACTAACAATGTCATATCGTCAAATTGTGAACTGAATCAAATTTGCCTGATTCGGAACGCAACCTGTGCGCTGTTTGGTTGAGCGAATTATTCCACTCGTATCAGTTTCCACTTACGTCAGAACATGATTGTTTTTTTTGTTATTCAGACATTTTATTCCATTTATTTCGCCATCCAGCAGTGTCGACGGAGCCCCGCTGTGCGGGGCTCCTATTTCTGGGCGCTTTGCCCTTCGGGCAACTGAAGATACCTAACTAACCTAACCTACCTAGTCTTTGTGTACGTTCCGTAGCAAGCCGATTTGATCTCAGTTCACAATTTGACGATTCGACATTGATAGTTTATAAACTAACGAAAAATAATGCGTTAAATTGTGAACGGTTTTGACAGTTCACAATTTTTCGTCAGTTTATAATATCGCGAGTTAGATTATAAACTGACGGTGTTCACAATCTAACTGTGACATATACATATAAACCCGTGCGAAGCCGGGGTGGGTCGCTAGTAGAAATATATATGTAATGTAAAAATATAATAGCGTTTCTTTCATACTTTCCTAGCAGCAGTTCAACAGTAACAGTAGGTATAATATAAAAAAAACAGTTCTGAAACACACGCCAATACATCCACCATTCTTAGGGTTCCGTACTCAAAGAGTAAAACGGGACCCTATTACTAAGACTTCGCTGTCCGTCCGTCCGTCCGTCTGTCTGTCACCAGGCTGTATCTCAAGAACCGTGATAGCTGAAATTGAGAATTGAGAGTTGAAATTTTCACAGATTATGTATTTCTGTTGCCGCTATAACAACGAATACTAAAAACAATTTTTTTTTAAGGGAGGCTCCCATACAACAAACTTGATTTTTTTGCCGTTTTTATAGATAATGGTTCGTGCGCGAGTCCAACTCGCACTTGGCCGGTTTTTCTAGCTGCCCTAATCTAATCCAGTATCAACAGAAACATTAATATAATATTAAAAAAAATCGGTTCGGACGTGATCGTAACATTAACAATCGATAAATAACACGACACTAATAATAATCAAAAAAAAATAATAAAAACATTTGAAGTAGGTAAATAATTAATATTAGGTACATATTTGCGACATGATGCTAACTTAATTTAACCTACTGTAATTATTACCTGTCATACCTGTTTAGCCAATTAACTGCGTCTCATTTCAAGTTTAGCGCGTAATAGCAACCGGAATTTTGGTATTTTGAAATAATGATGCATTCGGGTTCGGACAGCTGAGCATTCGGTATTTTTGTGCGATTTCGTTGGACGCCTCACTCCTTGTTGGGAAGCTCCAAATTTAAACAATCCGCTGTACCCTACCATACCTATACAGTCAAAACGAAAATGAATACCAAACAGCCTTCGGTGCGTTAAGTTACGCAACGCGTGGGCAGCATTTCCATAAACCAACATATTCTAACGTTCTATTCGTAAAGGTTCTATGTTGCTATGAAACTCGCAGACTTACAGTTTTGTTGGTATAGCAATAGGAGTTAACGTGAGGAATAGAAACTGAAACTCAATGGTTATGTCGAGTTGTAACGATACAGTGGCTCGATGTGCTATAGATAGACATCAGGAGTCATTTTTATTTAATTTTTTTATTTCCATAAACCGAAAAGTCAATAGAATTCCATTTAATTATCGAGGTTGAGAAATGCTACCCGTAGAGGAGGACAGCCGGACATCTGCACAGACATACGAAAGCATTTTTGTCCAACCTGAAACGGAGAGTGGTCGCTACAATGGGCCTCATAAGAAGGCTCAAAGTCACCCAAAAGGCAATGGAGAGGGCTATGTTGGGAGTTTCTCTGCGTGATCGCATCAGAACCAAGGTAACCGATATAGCTCTCCCACAGCCCTCCGAATCGCTAAACTGAAGTGGCAGTGGGCGGGGCACGTTGCACGTAGAACCGATGACCGTTGGGGCTTCAAACTTCAAACTTCAAACTTCAAATCATGAAACGGAGAGAGAACTCTTTTCGGTTAATTCGCTCCACAGCGGACTTTTCTATACAGCGTGTCTTTGGGGCTTTAAATTCAAATGTCGATTATGCTCCTGAAACGGAACTACTTTTGTTCTAAAACTTTTCAAAAATACGTTATTTTTGTATTTTCATTATTCCATACAAATTAAATCAAATTTTCAATGTACATCATCCATTAGTTAGTTTTCATACTTGTCAGTGTCATGGATGTCAAATAACGAGGCTGTGTTTGCAATACATTGATGGTACAGTTAAAGTTCAAACACTAACAAATTATAGAAATGATAGTTATTTTACAAACTTGCGGAACAAAAGTGGTTCAGTTTCAGGACCATAATCGATATTTGCATTTAAAGCCCCAACGTCAGAGACACACTGTATACATTAGCTCGTTCAAAAACTAAGAAGGTTAAAGAATTGCTACTTATTTGAGTTTTTCATGCGATCAAATTATTAACTTAGAGAAGTATCAATTGCAAGACCTCTGGGTACCTACAGGCGAGTTCGCAAATATGTGCATGGGCAAAGTGATCATAAAAATAATGATCACGATTTTATTGTTAAGGGCATAAGGTATATTATATTTATAAACGCGACTGTACTTTAAAAATATTCATCATCATCATATCAGCCGAAAACGTCCACTGCCGGACATATAACTCCCCCTAAGAGTGCCACAATCACCGGTCCTGCGCCACCCGCAACCAGCGGCTTCCCGCCACCTTTAAATATATTACGGTTCACAAATCCAATACGCAAAAGGCAAAGGTTCCGTAAATCTGTTTCAATCTCAATAAGTTTAACAAAAACATGAGTAAATTAGAAGTCGAATTGGCTGACGGAGATACAAATCTTCACATGTTTCTGTCAGTGTCGAATTGATCGGTCATGTTATTAGGTTTTGCATATTGCCAATTTTTTGTTCCCATTCTTGGAATTGAAGCATCTTCGTAAACACAATGGTTTGTTTTGATGACGTCATGACAATTAATATAAAATATTTGTGTTGAATGCATTAACTTTTTACGACTCCTAACGGTTTAGATGTTAATTAGCAATACATATTTACCTAAAATATGTATGCTCTCTAAATATACCTATTCAATTCATTTATTAAATCAGATAATAAGATCCATTATTTGTTAGTATTGTCCTTAGAAAGACCATGTTAGCACCTACTTATAATATCAATTCAATATACCTAATATAAATTCATTCTTTAATTCATTATACCACATTTATTATTATTATTTATTTTAATTTTTCTATGCACTGATTCATATACAGGATGTATTATTCAAACGTCATGTTAAGTCCTCCTAGCGTTATTCCCGGTTGTGCCCCTAAAGGAGCCCGGGGTCCGCTTTGACACCTAATCCCAAGATTTGGCATAGGCACTAGTTTTACGAAAGCGACTGTCATGTTAAGTCAAGTCGGGCTCTTGACTCCTATAACGAACAAATTTCCGTAGGTACCTATCTTTTTTATAGTTTCAGAGTTTCCCTCACTGCCCCGCGGGGCATTCGTTCCAACTGTACTGTCACAAAATAACAATGCTTCATTGCATATTTAAATAAATTGTCTTCCAAAAGATCTACTTTGCAATATATTGCAGAACGTTTTTTCACAGCAATGACTTCAGTCGTTTCACCATATTGGAGTGTCCTCTGCGGCTTTTGAATTGTGGTCGGGGAAATTGCATTGCATTGTTATGTTGCACATGTGCATGGTTAGGTACTTGGTTAGTGCATTTCGGTACACGGGCAGTTTTACGTTATAGAAAAAAAACTTTGAAGGCTCGACCGAATTCCGCTGACTGTACACCAACAGTCGCCATCATCATACATAGGTACACTATAGGTGTTCAAAAATATCGGCACACGCACACTAATGCCTTGAAAATAGAGGTGTGTTCCGATGTTTGTGACGTGCTTATTTGCGCCGATGTATGTGATGGCGACTGTACACCAACATTCGCCATCGCCATCACATACATAGGTACACTATAGGTGTTCAAAAATATCGGCACATGCACCCTAATGCCTTGAAAATAGAGGTGTGTTCCGATGTTTGTGACGTGCTTGTTTGCTCCGATGTATGTGATGGCGACTGTATACCAACAGTCGCCATCGCCATCACATACATAGGTACACTATAGGTGTTCAAAAATATCGGCACACGCACACTAATGCCTTGAAAATAGAGGTGTGTTCCGATGTTTGTGACGTGCTTGTTTGCGCCGATGTATGTGATGGCGACTGTACACCAACAGTCGCCATCGCCATCACATACATAGGTACACTATAGGTGTTCAAAAATATCGGCACATGCACCCTAATGCCTTGAAAATAGAGGTGTGTTCCGATGTTTGTGACGTGCTTGTTTGCGCCGATGTATGTGATGGCGACTGCACCTAAGCAGACAGACACACACAGAGATCATCACCCTAAGCGCGTTACCTCAACCTTTCAACCTTTTAGCAACCAAGGACCACATAGGAGCTAACAAGAATTACGCGGGCAGCACTTCCTAATTATTTGTGACTTTATCAGGCAATTCCAAAATTCTGAATTACCGACCTTTACATACAAAACGGCCAGAGAGGCTCCGCGACTGCCGACCCCTGCCCTAAGGGAACACCGAGAACGGAGGCGATGGTACAGTATGCCATTTTGCAAAAGATTTATGTACTTGGCATAATACACTTTTTGGGACGGCCTCTCAACTCTACTCCTCGTTTTTATAAGTACTAGGTATATATATAAACAAGCATACGGCCTGCTGGTAAGCGAACGCTTGCGACATCAGAAGAATCTGCACAAGCGTGCTGCCGACCCATTATTCATGTGAGGATTCGTTCAGCTCCTTTCCAATTGACACGATGGTGGTCAGATTATAACTAACAAATTATGGACTATGTCCGAAATAAAATTTATTGAATTGAATTGAATAACTACATGAAAAATCTACAAAAAACAAAGGTATTTATGCGACGATGTATTATATTGATGAGTAATTCAAATAAACATAAAATTTTATGCGTGTCTTATCAATAGAGCAAGTCCATTACTCGCTAGTCGCTGCAAGCGTGCACGTCGATGAAAGATTTGCACGTGCGCTGCAGCGTGCAATTTGCAATCATATTTAATGAATTTTTGTTATTAAGTAAATTCGCAGAATAAATTAATTGGCAACACCATAGGGAAGATGCAGTTTTAATATTTACCGGTATTGTGTGCTCAAAATGTTGAGAAAAAACCAACATAAAATGATTGCAACTGAAACGTGTTTACTTTAGTTTATAATAATTTCAAACAATAATCACGATTTGAAGTAATGTGAAACGGAACGTGTTTTTATTCACCTATCAGCGACTGGTGACGCCACTCCTGTTATGACAACTTGTTGACACCTAATGAAAGGTTATAATTGTAAAGGGAAAGATTGTTTCTTTAAAACAATCAAGATTTCGAATAAAAATGGATGTAGGCTTTATTAAAACAGATCCTAGAAACCTTCCAAAAGTTAATGTCTACATGGTCGTAGGTAAAATACGGCGAGTGACAAACACGAGTGACGTCACAGGAACTGTAGATCCGTTTAGGCGCGAAAGTTTAAATTGTCAGTTTGTAACAGAATTTTTTGACTATAAATTATAGTATTTTTATTTTTTTATACACTCGTGGTCTATTCTACATGCAATTGTTTCAAATGAAAATATTGCATCTTGCCTATTGGCAACACTTATAAAATTGTAACATAGGTACTGTAGCTTCGTGAAACGGGCCCTGAAGGTCCTCTGTCTAAAGCGTTCTATACACCTATCAATTTGTCACAACAACCGCCTTCAAAGTGAATTAATTGAATGTTTGCTGCCTCTTTCCATCTTATAGTTCGGCTGCGTCTCTAGGTTGTGTTGTGACAAATTGCTAGGTTTATAATGGCCTTTACAAAACCGTATTTCGATTGATTATGATTCGTATGTCGCGCTCTCACACCTTAAGGCACGCGCTAGCGCAAGCGAGAGCGAGACCAACACACAGTAATATCGTAAAAGTATCAGACGCAACTGAACCCCAGCCAGACCCCAGTGCAGTGCAACGCAATCGTTAGATTGTAAAGTAATAAAGTTTTCTGTCAGTGTCATCCTTTATTGTAATAAAGGATGACACTGACAGCCTGTCAACCTAGAAAATGGTGGACAAATCAAAATGGTCTCCCACTGCGTTCAAATCAAGTTGCTCCATCGCTGCCCTTCTACGCGAACCAAGGGAGCGTTCAAGATATTGGGAAATTATCAGAAATTCAGAATAGATTCAGACGCGACCATTGTGATACGCAGCATGTCAGAGGCATCTAATCAATCTAGCATTGTTGTCAGTAATAAGGGGCCGGCTTCATCGATAGCGTTAATTTGTTATGGATGCGTTTTTTGAGAAAGTTGCAACACTGATTGACTAATACGCTCTTGACCGTCAAATTTCGTAATGCTGTTCATGAATTAGCTTACTATGCATGGTCATCTCGTCTCATTGTGTCCATATCATCAGCATTGCAACAGTTTTGAGTACAAAAGCCAAGGCTTAAGGTAACTAGCGTTCATGATTGTTCGATTGTGACTTTTCAATAGAAATGCGAATGATATCCATGCCAGATCATATTGATAATGTTACGAAACTTACGAATTGAACACTCAAGCAAAAATGTATTCTTTGTTCAGAAATTGTGCACGATTGGTTTTGGTCCCAATTAAGAAAAACAATAATTAAACCGACGTTGTGTTGGTTAAGTATCAATAATTTTAAAGCAAAATCAATACGAATTAGAAGATTATCTATTCTTAAAACGGATTTGAATTCATAGACAATTTTTATTCTAATTTTGTATTTTCTGCTCCGGGTTATTGTGGATTTTAAAAGCTGCTATCAAAAATACCTCTCGCGAGGACTGCCAACTGGTGACAGCATGCATTCTGGAAACCCTTCATGATCCGTTAAATGTGGTTGATGTAAACCGCCCTTTTAGCAACGACTTGTCGGTTGTCCTAGGAAACATTTCAGTGAACATGAATGTCCGAAGCGAATGCGAAACGCACGGCTTCCGCCGTCGGCGCATGCGCACAATGGAAGCGCGCTTCCTGAATTAAACGTTATTTACATACGCTAACAATGCTGGATACTGGCTTCTGTTGCGACTGCTATTTGAGTTTAACATTTGATACGGACACCAGCATTAATATCTGACGCAACAATGCGCTAATAAATATCTGTCGCTACTCTATTTCTAGGCCCGTTAGGACCTTAGGACGTGTCACATAATTTTCCTTGCTTTACTATGGCAGATATTCATGTTGGTGACTTTAGAAGCTGCAATTTATTGGGTAAACGTTTGGGTGCTACTGCAATGCCTTGAAAAGAAAATTAATGTGTTTGCAGAATGGATCTGACTGTTTTTTTTCGTGGTGGTTCGTAGGTGTGGTGGGTCTAATGCTAAATTAAGGAATGATACCTTATTTCCTATGCCTCTCCAGTTTGCTGTGTTATTTTTCTGGTCTACCCTCAATTGCCAATTGCGCGGTACTGTCTCTAAGTATTTTAACAAGTAGCATTATAACTCCTGTCTGTTCGGCTATTTGATGACCTATTTTCTGATACGATGAAGGCCTGTTCTAACTAAAGTAAGCACCAGTTGAAAACGAAAAAAATGTAAACAAACAATGTATTGAATTTGACATTTAATATGTCAAATACATACAATACATTTCATTACATTTTTTTCGTTTTCAACTGGTGCTTACTTTACGCTTATAACGGTTCAAATTTAAAACATTTTATTTAAAGTAGATTCTTACAGAATACTTTTCAAAAGTCAATAATTACAAGAATCTTATAAATAGCATTCATCCAGAGATGGAGTCGCTACATTAGTCCATTAACTTTAATTAACAAATACTCATTTAAATAATCCATTAACTTTAAAAAATACTTATTATTTATACTTAAGTGTTAAAGGATCATCATACAAATCGCAACATGTCACGGAGGTATGACATCTGACCATATTTATTTATCTAACAAATTAATGCTCGACTTGGCGGGGGCACTACCGTGCCCCCCGATACTCGTGTCTAACAAACTAAATTTAACTTCTGAGCGAGCCTCTACTAAAGTTCCTACTGAACCGATTAGGTACGCAAATTACGCATTCATAAAAAAAAAACTAAAATCTGCAACACCAAACCAAAGACATGAACATTCTGATTGATGAGAAGGGGAATCATTTAATTAAGTCGCTACTAATCACTGGCATGTAACTTACCTATTCGAAATCAGGTAACTTTTTTGAGTCCTGTCTCTTTTTCCTCCACTCGACTGTCTATTAAATCACTACGAGTATGCCAGTCTTCGAAAAGCGTCGAGATCAGATCATCCCACCATCTCCATCTGGATTATTCGCAGTCTTCTGGACAATACTTTTGAGGGAACTATTGCAAATATACCTGTTATTTATTCGAATGGCTAATTTAAAAATTAAAATCGTTCTTAGTTAAAAATGCATGCAAATTAAAGCAGTACACCTAATTGCTGGATCCATTGGGTTACGTTGTTATCTAGAGTGAACAAGTCGGCTGGGTTGCCCTGGTACTTGGTGAGTGGGCCCTCGCGGATAATATGGTCCATGTCCTGCACCGCAGCTCCACACTCGCATGCTGGAGACTCCCTCCATCCATATTTGTGCATGAACTCTCGGCTCCTACCCTACCTGTGAATTGCGAACATGATTTATTCGCAGTAGTTCCTCTCAAAACTATTCATTTTATATCCACCGTTATTTTCCCAACACCTGTATGTAGTACCTACCTAGTCCTCGAGGCGCGTCCTGCACAATGGCGTTTCCGAACAATGCGCCGGCGCAGCGCATGGGAGCGTTTTCACTGGCCTTTGTCGGAGAATGAATTTTCCACGCGCCCAACATTGTTCGCGGGTTGTTTGGGCTCGGCAATAAAACGAGTGTACAAAAGATATGTGTTCAATTGATTATGTAGCTGAGGTGGTGCTTGTTTAGTGACTAAAGATGGCAATGACTGGTTTTATGCAGACTGAAGAAACATAAAATATCCCTCCTATTTTCGATAAATTTGTTGGGAGTTCCTCTGCGTGATCGCATCAGAAATGAGCCGATATAGCCCTCCGAATCGCTACACTTAAGTGGCAGTGGGCGGGGCACATTGCACGTAGAACCGATGGCCGTTGGGGCGGAAAGGTTCTCGAGTGGCGGCCACGTACCGGAAGGCGCAGCGTGGGTGCACAAGGTGGACTGATGACCTGGTATGATGGCTTTCGGCTGATATGATGATGATAAATATGACGATGAATGGAGAAATTCTGAAATTACACACAGAGCGCTCCTACACAATTTTGTCCTGTAGGACCTATTAATATTAAGACCATAATGAACGATATAGATAAATTAAATTCTAAATCTTATAAGATGATGACGATTCATAGAGCAATAGTTATGGTAGAAGTAAGCTTAGTGGTAGTGGGAATGGCGAGACATTTTCAATAATTAGTCTCTAGTTCTTGAAGAAACCGGTCTAATCCCAATAAGGTCTAGTTTTCCCTCTGGGTTGGAAGGTCAGATGGCAGTCGCTTTCGTAAAACTAGCGCCTATGCCAAATCTTGGGATTAGGTGTCAAAGCGGACCCCGGGCTCCTTTAGGGGCACAACCGGGAATAACGCTAGGAGCATGATGAGTATCTAGTTCTTGGTTTGCTGCGTTGCACTTCCATCAAGTTTGACAAGTAATCCAATATTATACTTCGTTTGATCTACGAGTATCTGTTTAGTTTGATTAAATGTCTGTCTGAGTTTTGTAATGTTGATAAACTACTGAAGATTCGTGTCTGTCAAAAAGCTTTTTGCCACTTTTTGCACCAGTAATTAAGACGTTTAAGATTATAAAGTGCCAAGTTGCCAAACGCGCTCTCAGTTTTTCCTTCACATAACACTTGCAAAAAACGGATATTACCAAACTGCGATACGTACTCATTGTAATCGAAACCAAGCACTAATTGCCACTAACATGCTTTTCCGAAACCGCCTTTATGCCCTTCTCGATAAAGACTATCGTTTTACAACCGAATCATGAGTTTCGCAAGTTGTGTATTGGCCGGAACGACTCGAATACAAGTACGGGGGACGTATGCCCATGAATTACGGTTCATAATCGTGTGGCAAGGTTTCCGGAGCGTAGTGAGTGATATTTGAATGGTACGAATATGAAATGTTTTTGAAGTGGCATGTAGTGTTTATGCTTCTGGTTTTTAAGTACTTCATGTTATTAAAACATGAAGTACTACCTACCATCATTGACAGCAGGTTTAAGTATTGGAACATGTTTTTTGTATAGAAATGTACTTAGAGTGCTTGTGACCTGCAATTTTAACCTGGAAAGCCAACTTTAGTGTTTACTACTAATACTTTTTAATTTTTACAAGCGAAACATGACTCTACATTAAGTAAGGATATTATTTGAATGTAGCTCTATTTTATTTTAATAGAAACTACTGTCAGTTGTAATAATTATAAACTATTGCTCATATTATTGACATTTTCACAGTTATATTAATCGATCATATTATTAAGAAAAATAAATGTCTGTATAAAAAACTGCATCATTGTTCAAAATCCTAATTGAAGCATAATTATAGGTTATTAAACTCAAAGGCCAAATAATGTATGTCATACGATTAAAAAATAATATTATAGGCTGTAACTTAACAGACAATTACATATTAAATAAAGCAAAATACGATACTTCATAAAATATATTCATTAACGTACAGTCACTGGCATCAATATATGATGAATCAAAGGCCGCAAATATATCTGACACGCTCTTACGGCTCTAGGAATAGAGTTGTCATCAGATATTTTTGCGGCATTTGTTCCATCATACATTTATGCCGGGATGTTGTCCTGACCGATTTCGGCCACAGCGACTGTGTATTCTGGTTTTTATTTGTTATTAACAATTATTATTACTAGAGTGTTGTTCTTCTACTCTCTGGTGCGTTCTCAAGTGGCTTAATGTACCTTATCTTTTTCACAAAAGTCTGAGCGCACTTGGTGCAAGTGCAAAAATATATACAACTTTTGAAGGCCCCATTTTGTCCATTCAGCCTTTGTATCAGCTCTTCCGCTCCGAAAAATCTTTTAAAAATTACAAACGTTAAGCTTCTTAAATACATTATTCATTAACATTAGGATTACAATAAAAAGGTCATGTGTAATTATAGTAATCTCAAGCGTTAGTTTAACTAAACCTTCAATACTCCCACCGAGGCGTTTGCGCATAGTAAAACCGTTAAGTTGCGCGCGGGTTAAACCAATGTGACCTTTATGCAAATGGCTTAAGAGTAATTACGAATGCTTTATTTACGCAGTTTGCACGTAAAACAACAATAGTGATAATGCGTTTGAGTCAAGCAAAATCCAGCTTTGTTTCAATAGTCTTAAAGCATGTGATGAGTGTTTTGTTTTCGTGGTTAAGTTGCTGCGTGGGAGCGAATGATCGCTAATGCTCGAGCTATGTGACATACTATGATTACACAGTATATTAAAGTACATTATGACTATTATGATGCTCCGAAACGTTTGCTAGTGTTAGGCCGTGGACATAGGTTATTGTGATCTATACAAATATAGTTAATATTGGACTTCGTCAGGCAGCTCTCGGCGTGGGTGCATGATGATGGAAACATATTGTATTGGAACCATAGTCTGATAATGTGAAATAAGTTTCTGTCATAAATTTCATTTAATGGTACAAGCTTTTATTGCCGCCTGTACTTTTCTGTATACCGTCATCAACTACTACTTGAGACGATTCTAACGAGCCCAAACTCAACGGGGTTACGTCGGTTAAGTACTGAATTCTCATGGCCCCTTCTGTCTGCATCATCAAATCAGCTCGATGGTACCATAATATTGAATTGTCATCCAAACTATACCTTTACCTAAAATTTCAGCTCAATCGTTTGAAGTTATCTGCTTAAAAATTGAGTTGCTAGATTCCACCCGAAAAATTGTATGTACATTGTTTAACAAGGGGCGTGTGAGGAATATTGCAAACAAGAGTCTATCAGAAGCCCGACGCCGTAAGGCGGAGGGCTTTTGATGACTCGAGTTTGCAATATTCTTACGCCCATGTTATACACAATGTTTTTCATCACATTTGCGAGGAAATATATAACTACAAAAGACAGAAAAATCTATGTTTTATACAAGCGCACCAATCAAATGTTGACGCAATTGACAATTTCACTTCCAGATCAGTGCGTAGCTTCAATATTTCAACCAATCACAGAGCATGGAGCATGTGGTTCTTGCAGGGCATGGCCTGCTCGATTTTATTTTCCAACCAATCACAGAGCCAGAATTCTTGTCGTACGCGGCCGTCCAGATTTGCTTAACCAATCAGATCACACACAAGCTCATTACTCCCTTGGGACCATTATTTCCCGCGGGAACAATTTAGGCCATTGTCCATCTGTATACAGGCATGGAATAACACCATTTATGAGCAAGTGTGATGAAAACATAGTTACATTACCTACTACATCCATACATAGTTTACATACATTGCAAGTTAATTTATAGAAAGCTTGTAAACTGTTTTGGCTGTTGAACTGTTGCTTATTATGTTACAATTCTGTCTTTTCCGTGTCACCGTTTATAGTATAGTAGGTACCTAACTCGTTCAGTTTGATCTATTAGTTTAACCCCACAAATATACTACTGTATAAATAATATAGTTACTTATTTGATTAAGATTAACTAGTTATAAGGCTAACTCCTTAACTCAAAAAATATTTTAAGTATGTTTAAAATTAGTACCTAGTTAAGACTGTAATACAAACCTAACTTTTTTTTTAAAATAAACTGTTCCATTTTTTCACAGGCTTTATATTAACTTGCACTGTTCGTATGTATGTAAATATGTAAGTAAGTTTGTCCGTCAAAATTTGCAATCCATTTTTCAGTCACTTCCCGTTACCCGATTGAGATGAAATTTTGCATGCTTATGTATTTTGTATGACAATGCAATATTATGATGACTTGGAGCTGATCTGATGCTGGAGCTGGAAGTTGGCCATAGGAACTCCGCAATAAAACGACACAACCCCATCGAGATTGGGCTCGTTAGAATCGTCTCAATGAGTAGTTGATGATGGTATGCAAAAAAGTACAGTCGGCAATAAAAGCTTGTACCAAAAATGTAATTTTTGACGGAAACTTATTTATGTTTTCATACATAATAAATAAATACTGAAGATTTAGTACAATTTATTAAAACTAAAACGCAAATATCTCAAAAACCAAGCTGAATCCAGCAAACATTATACGACATTTTTTACTTCAAATATGATCAGGTATACGCTGTGGTAAAGTTATGCTGTTTCCTCAGGAGCACGTTGTATAATAGTGTTTTTATGTAATTTCCATAAATTGAATCGACAAAAGTATTCTTTATAATTATCGAACCTGCTCACGAATTTTGAATCGGACATCCGGAAACACGAAAGAATATTTGCCCGAAATTAACCGGAGAGCTTCTTTCACTTCGCTCTCGCTCGTTGAACTAAAACGGTCATTAGCACAAATACAAATTTATGTAGAATATGCGCGCAAAAATCAGTCGCGTCAAATATGAATGTAGGTAATCGTGTATGCTACATGGTGTTCAAGATAATCAATAGCCTACATAGTAAATACGCCGTAACATTGGAGCTAACCGTCTGGGCGGTTCGGAATGTCTTTGGTCGTGATTACGCGCACATATTGCAGTGCTAGAAGGGCTTAACATAAATGTTATAATATGTTACTTGACAACAGTAAATATATTCTAAAATAACCAATAAACAAAACTCATAAAAATACTAGAAGCATCACGCTTCGACTTGTTTTTGCTATGCCAAAGATTTGTAAAATACATCTTAGATCTGGACCCATTTTGATCATAGATTTGTAGCGAGCGTAGCGTAAGCAGTATTTAAGAGTTGTGATATGATATAAGTATTTGACTATCTGTATCTGTTCTAATATAACCTACGGTGGTGAAACCTGGTCCCTAACTAAAAACCAAAGGGAAACATTAGCAAAATGCCAAAGAGCCATGGAGAGGAGTATGTTGGGAGCTAAGCTTCAAGACATGATTCCCAGTTCAGACATAAGATCTAGAACCAAAGTCTACCGACATCTTCACTTGTACAAGCAGAAATGGAGATGGGCTGGACACACTTTAAGAAGCAAGTTAAAGAAGTGGAGTCAGAAAATCACCATATGGTTTTCGAAAGCGACGGTAAAAGAGCAAGAGGTCGCCAAGTCAAGAGGTGGGAAAACGAACTAAAACTAATTGCAGGCTCCTACTGGACAAGAGTGGCGAGAGACAGGAAACACTGGAAGGAGTATGGAGGAGGCCTTTGCCAGTAGGCACACCGAACTAAGAGATTTTATATTAAACAAAAATTGTGGAAATAATGTTCGGAACAAAGGACTAAGTAATTTTCAAATATTTCGTCTTCAACATTTAAATAATCATACTTTGGCATTTGGGTTATATCTTGTCTCGAATGTATCTGGATTAGGTTGCTCAAATATAATACCAATTAATTTTTGCTTGTATACTTTAAAAATCCTTATGTCGTCATCTTATCTTATCAAATACCAAAACTCAAAATAACAGATTTTTGGATTTGGGATTTTTCTTGACGTACATTATCCAGAACTCTTGCTCATAAAAATTACCAAATCATCCTTCCTTGTATAGGTACTTCAAAACTAATTTAAAATACACTCAGAGGTACGTAAATGTCGTCTCGTACAAATATTTATGTTACCGAACCGGTCACAGAATCTTCCAAGCCAACGTGTGGTGTCATACTACTGCGTCAAACTAAAAGGTTGTATGTCCACATGTGTTTCATAGTGACTGACGGCTTTTTGTTTTGGTAGAAGTATTGAGCAAGATTTACATTGTATTTATTAGCAGAGCAAATTAAATAAGGTCTGAGTTCATAGCGCGTTGAGTGTTGACTGACATGAAGGTACTACTTGGAACTCCTTAGCAGATTTTTACCGTCGTCGCCGTCGGTGCATAAGAATGACCAAGACTATGTTTAGTAAGTGCTAAAGCTACCTAGCCTAACCTTTTTGATGAAACAGCGAAGGCAGTTCATATTTAGCGTAATTTAAGCCTTCTTTTTTTCCAATATTAAAGTAGTACATATTTACTTAAGTGGGTGTAAATATTAATTTTGTTTTGCTGCCATCCAAAAAAAATGGAGTAGGGCTTATGGCACCTATTTTCCATTTTACCCTTTTACCAATACTCCTATATCTCAAAATAACTTATTGTCAAAATACCTAAATCACAGAATACCTAACTTTTTTTCTCATAACACCATATTCTTAATATGGCCGAATTTCAAAATAGCCTAGTGTCATAATGCCCAAACTTCAAAACAATTTAGTTATTTTAATATTTTGTCATAGTAATGACAGAAGACATTCGGCATTTGAAGGAATTTGTGCATTCCAATCTTTAGGTATTTAGAGAATATGACGTTTTGGGTCAAAGTCATAATGAATTTCGTTCGTTTTAAGAATGTAACAATTTGACATTTAGGTATTATGAGCCCATGGTACTTTGAAAATTAGGGGTAATAGTGAATAAGGTATTATGAAATTTAGGTGGAATGAGCCCTACTCAAAAAATGTGATATTCATGATTGCTGACAAAAAAGCAGTAGGTATTTTCAGACAAAATTATAATATATTCGGTACAGTAGATGAAATGGATACCCACTAAAGTTGGATTTTTATTCAAACGATTCCCTGCCTAATTTAATTAAATAATTTGATGTTATGTCTAGCTCAAGATGTATAAGTATAACAACACGTAGTAATTCTAATATTATACTAATCACAAAATATTATACTATGAATCTATTGCAAGATACGTGCCAAATATTGAGATTTCCGGTCACCGGTTCTCCTTGATATTTGAATCGTCGTTTTTGGATAGATCTAGTGTAATATACTAATATACAAGGAAAATATTGTCCCTACGTTTACTCAGAAGACCAATAATGTTTACTATTATTTTATTGCTTTTCTAAGAATGACGACGCCTACGAAAGATTATTTGTTTATCGTTTGCACGTATTTTAAACATTATTTATACTGACTTACGACAGAGGCAGCACGATTAACACCCGTTGTAATGATACCAATGTATTTTTTTTAATGTATGTAAGTAGGTACGTATGTCGTGCATGCTTATGATAAGTACCTACGTTTCATTCTTTTTCATTTCATAATTAATGTTATCATAACATTGCTCCACTGTTGTATAAATTATATTATATGTAAGTTACTGCTAAAATTTCTGAATTTTACCACCATATATCGATTGGATTTCGGATCTGTCTGCAAAAGCAGTCATTACAGATTTTCAAATGCAACGGCATTTTTACAAAGAAGACCACCTTCAAGAAGAAACGTCGAAACAAACAACAGTCAATTCCCATCACCATAAAATCACATAAAAGCGAGACAAACGCAACCGCCCCAGTTACGACTAAGACTAACCCACGTATTGCGAAACTCTAATATTGACTTACCGCTGAACTGGGTGGCAAAAACCGCAGTTACGTTAGAACACACTGTAACCAGCTGGAAATGGGACTTAGTTCTTGAAGTTGTCGCTCTGATTCATGATAATCATGATGTATTACTTAATAGGGAACATTACGCAAAACTCTTCGTAGGTGGCGACACTAGCAGCGTTGACATTGTATCTCGTTCGCACTTGCGGTATTGTCTATGCAAGCATCCTTGTCACTCATTTGACAATCAATTGTGCATGTGTGTGTGAATCCCTATATGTCTATACTGGTTTACTATTAGTGGTAGTGCTGCCTCTGGCGGCAGAAAATTGCAGTAATGTTCCCTATTGACTGCGCAACTTAGGGCTCTCGCACTCTGCTTAGTTATAGTAATAGGGATGATGAACAGTAGTCAAACCAGCCAATTTTTAGGGCTCCGTAGCCAAACGACAAAAACGGACCGCTTATGGATTCGTCATGTCTGTCCGTCTGCCTGTCCGTCCGTATGTCACAGCCACTTTTTTCCTAAACTATAAGAACTATACTGTTGAAACTTGCTAAGTAGATGTATTCTGTGAACCGCATTAAGATTTTCACACAAAAATGGAAAAAAAACAATAGATTTTCGGGGTTCCCCATACTTAGAACTGAAACTCAAAAAAATGATTTTCATCAAACCCATACGTGTGGGGTTTTTATGGATAGGTCTTCAAAAATGATATTGAGGTTTATATATTTTTTTCTAAACTGAATAGTTTGCGCGAGAGACACTTCCAAAGTGGTAAAATGTGTCCCCCCCCCCCCCCCCCTGTAACTTCTAAAATAAGAGAATGATAAAACTCAAAAAAAATATATGATGTACATTTCCATGCAAACTTCCACCGAAAATTGGTTTGAACGAGATCTAGTAAGAAGTTTTTTTAATACGTTATAAATCGTAAACCGCAATTTATTTTACGGATCCCTTCACGGGCGAGCCCGACTCGCACTTCGCCGCTTTTAATGAAATGTCAAAAAAGCTCCGTTAGTATACAGTTTAGGATTATTTCGATTTTCTGTGGTCTAACGCTTCTACCCATTGCAACGTAGCAGCGTGAGGCCCGTGCATGTTATCTGAGCATGCGCCCTAGTGAACCTGTGCGAAAACCGCCATCTTGGTTATAATTTGGTGCTACATCTGATACATTTAACTTCCAATACCTACTGTTTAGGCCATATTTAAATTCTATTTGAATAATAGAATCAGGAAGATAAATATTAAACTTAACGCTACATTAATTCTAATAAAGCATATTTTACGCTCACAAAGGTTAACGAAGAATTCATAAGAGCTGTCAGATTAGCAATAAGCTTGACCGTAACATATTGTTCCATCATTACAATAATGTTATTTTTAATGTAATGCAAATGATTACATTGAAGGGCGTACGCATGGACGGAACAACTAATGTAATCTATTCAGATGGTTTAATTATTAATGAATAATAAATTCTATAGCTAAGAGGCCTTTAATTAGCTTTGACGACCTTGTGATTGGCAATTAAAGCTGATTATTGTTAGGGTTAAGTGTGGTTAGATCTTGCTTAGATTATTGTTTTATTTTCACTAAGTAACTATTTTCAGATTTTTACAATTGGAATACAGAACAATTCGCTAGAAAACGAGTACGTTTTACTAAGATTGAATGAACTATAATCCTCAGCTGTTGTTTTGAAATATTTTATCTTTGCTCTCGGCTCTGATTCTGTTATTTTTTTATTTTTTTCTGTTTCTAGGTAACTCAGCAATACTTAATAGGAATAAGATCCTAGATACTGTAATATTTGACCCAGTTTCTATAAGGAATTAGTAAGATAACCTCATACCTTGACAGGTATGAGGTTATCTTACTAATTGGACCTGACGGTCCTTTTGATTTCTAGAACATTCTACAATCAGTATCAGTGAAATATCGTACAAACATCTAGTTTAACCATATCCGTCGCATTGCCACACTAAGGCGAGCCGCTGTACCTTCTTTATAAAAGAGGCCTGGTTGAAACTAGTTTCTGTGACATCCATCTATGACACATTACATTACGAGCATAAGAAAGGGAAATAATCTGCAACTTTGTAAATAAGGTTCAAGAAAGAAAATCGATACTAAAGATGTAAAAGATTCTCAAATAATTTCTTTTTCGTATCTTCCATCTCTCTGATAATATAGACATACCGTTCTACATTTTGCTACATAACTTCTTGACACCTAAACTAAACTGAACTGGCACAATGCGAGAAATCTTCAAGTGCAAGTCATCCGGCAGCGATGTAGCTCTGCAGGCGGTCCAAGAAATGTACCCTGAGATATGCTCCCTTTTTTTATTCTTAGCATGCTACATTATTAAGAATATTTTATAATTAACAAAATGACTTTTATGTAGCTGAGAATCCGGATCTATTTAGTATTTGCGGAATAACAATATAGAACGCAATACTGAATTCAAAAGAGCTTCATCAAATGTAAATCATCTCTAATAATCCTCTCACAACGTCATTAGAAGATGCCAATCTTTGACAAAACAAGCTGAACGTAGTCTCAAGCCGTTTTTTTTATACAACGACGGTGGCAAACAAGCTTACGGCCTGCCTGATGTTAAGCTGGTACCGTAGCCTATGGTCACTTGAGGATTCGCTGTGTTGGCAGATAGAGACATGCAGGTCCCTCACTCCCAACACAGCGCACCCTAGGGAGCTCTGGCGACCTTACTCACCACCAGGAACACAACACCACATGCTTCATAGCATGCAATAATATAACAACACTACAAAGCAGTGGTGCTATTATGGCTGCGGTCTTCTGTAAGGTACTTCCCCAGTTGGGCTGCTCCACATAAGAGCGAGATGACATTCCGCTGTGCCCTGCCTCTCTTACAAGCAAACTTAGCATAGGTCACAAAATCCAGTCCTAACCTTACGTAAATGCATTGTAAAATCAGTATTTGAACATCATTCTTCCGCCACACAACCTCGGTGATAACATCAACGTTAAACAAACTTGTGTCTACAGATCCTTGAGACCTTATTTCATTGGAATAGAGTTGATTTTCCGCTGTTCTATGTAGATTTATGGTGGTTTTGATACGCCTGGCGAGCTGGAGATTGTTTCTTACAAAGGAATGCTAATAAAAGGTAGTTAGAAGTCTGAGGGATGTGTTTCCTTGTTAGTATTTGAATAATGTTTGATTTTGTCCTTTATTTGGCTTGCATTGTAACGAGCTTGGTTGCAGGTTTAATTAAAGTCTAGGGTATGCGTTCCGTCGCCGGAATACGTAATTCCTTGATTTTATCTTCGAGATTAACAGGTTGAGGCGGCGGTTACGTGATCGTTTTGATATAACAAGTTTTGTTGAGGATATGTCCAGACCCAGATTTCAGTCCAAACTATTATAATACAAATACATTTAAGTCCATAATATCGAATATTTACTTGACTTGTTCTATAGCAACAGATTTTTCACTGGAAATCATGCAAATTGATTTTAATTTAATTTCTCCTTATCTGTCCGACGGGCTTGATTGGCGGATTTGGTATGGTTGTTATTATAATTAAGTTAAGATACTTAACTCTTTTGGCAATCGCCTCTGGGTCGTACTTCACTTGTTTTATTTATGGTTCACTAATGTTTCCCAACCTAACGTTTGGCAACCTGATTCATTTCGCATCTTTTCATTTCCCAACCTCTTAATATTTCTGAAACTGTTAAATATTTCAGGATTTTTATAAACTATCCTAACCTAACCTATAGGGTTCTACACGATGGGCCTGAAATAAATCCTGAAACATTTACAGTTTTAGAGTTTGGGAAATGAAAAGTTGCGAAATGAATCAGTTTGAAAAACGTTCGTTGCGAACAGAAGGTGTTCCTTTATTTATACATGTATGATAGTCTAGGTGTTCTTCTACTACACTTACCCTCAAAAACACTTAAAAACTGTCGTTGCGTATATCTTGGTCTACCACCTTGTCTCTTCTCTACCCGACTGTCTCAGAAGTGTTATGTTTTTGACCGTATATATGTAAGTATTGTGCAAGCGTTGCGTTGCCTTGTTGTATATGTGGACAAGAAAATTATATTTCAAGGGATACAGTCCAAACGGTTTGATGAGTTTTGATATATGAGGTGGAAATGTTGATGGATTCCTCATAATCTTGTGAGTGACATAGTCTATAATTGAATAATCTTTAGTTTTTACTTGTTTGTTTTGTTACTAAACATTATCATTACTTACCTATTAAGTACAAAAACGCAACAGATTTGACGCTTATTTCGACCCTTTAACCATATTTAGGCAGAGTTGTGACATATTTGAAATACTTATATTTAAAATACAAATACAAAATACGTATTTTGGATTTTGTACTTAAGTACTTTTTTTAAAAAGTATTTTGTATTTTATTTGAAATACTATTCGAGACGTATTTTGTATTTGTAAAATGGTTTGTAAAATACAAAATACTTTTTTATTCTTAGCTTCATTTTTCTAAAGCATTCTGCGATTCAGTAAAAACAAACACAGCATTTTAGCAGCTGTGTCATATCCCTTCTTCAAGTTAAAGTGGGTACCAAGAGCTGAAAAGGAGTATGTGAAGGAATTGTTTATTGCGGAAGTGCGAAGATTCAAACACGACGATTTTAAAAGTGTACACCCACAAACATCAACATTGAAAAAGAAGCAAAACAGTGAGTCTTACTAAATGTTCAATGATTCAGACTCCTCGGCAACCTCTACAGATGGCAACAGCAGCACCTGCACTTATTTGGAGACCCTCCAATATTTAAAAGATGAAGACACAAGTCTGAATATCCTCAACACATATCCAACTATAAAAAAGTGCTTTTACGGTACAACACTTGTCTCACGAGTTCAGCACCAGTGGAAAGGCTATTTTCGTATGGTGGTATGATTATGCGTCCACACAGACGCAACATGTCAGATGCTCTTTTTGAAGAGCTTGTGATTTTAAAATCTTTAATACTTAAATAAAGAAAACCAGTAATTTTACCATAAAGTATTTTATTTCAATAAAGTATTTTGAAAATACATATTTTGTATTTAGTATTTAAATACAAAAGGCAAAAGTATTTTGTATTTTGCATTTGAAATACTATATTAAAAAAGTATTTGCATTTTGTATTTAAATACTTTTCGAAAAGTATTTTGTACATCTCTGTATTTAGGACAGTATGTTAATGACAATCTTTACCACAACGCAACGTGAAACAAGGAAAGTATGGGTTTCTTAACACTCAAATTAAACCAAGCCCTTGGTAGTGTATAAAGTACCTACTCGTCACTTATAATATAACCCGTAAGAGTTTACTTGGGACCTCGTTCGTATCACGTTAGTACGCGCTCGCGTCTCAAGTTAACTTTTGCGGGATATAAGTGGGTCGACCGCATCGCAGTAACCATATCCGTCTTGCCTTGTGTAAGACTTAACAGAATTATAGTAACAGTTTAATGTTTTAACCACAGATGTTACATGTGACAAGCTGACAAGTATTTTATTTCGTCAATGACGTGCCAGCATTGTAAACACAGAATGTGATCTTCCTTATGAACAAATGGCGACTTTAAGTGATCAGTTGGAAGTTGGAAGGATTAATTTAATTGCAATATATGTAGTTGATTTTCCATATGAACAAATTGAGACTTTAAGTGATCAATATAATAAATAAAATAAACAATTATAAATTAATTAAAAACTAAATACATTTATTTTCTGAAGTATAAGTGTAAGTTTACAAGATGATAATTAACATTAACTAAATTAAATTAAAACTAAGTTAAATCTAAATACTTTACTTTCAAAACAAAGTTTTAACCGACTTCAATTCAGTACTCCGCCAAGCCACATGAACATTTCCACATTTTTTTTCCAATTTACCACATGAACGGATTTCCGAGAGCAAATGCGTTGATTTTTAGACCAATAAACCAAATCGCTGTATGTGGGCCGATAATATTTGAGGACTTCCGTCAATTCCTCAAGGATCTCAAAATTACCTTTGGCACTTCATTGTTTGCTATTTCAACGGAATCATATCAGAATCTGTGACGTACTTATATAGTTTGAAGTACATCATTGAGAAGTTCCACAAGCCATCTGTGGTCTTCATCATCACTTCCACTTCACCAAATTTATGATTTCCGGGTGTAAATACACGAGTTATAATAGAAAATATCGAAATTACTTGTACCGTACCGAGGATGCTGGCGGCATTTCCTCGCTGAATTGCAATGCTGATGCGTTACGCGAGAAAGCCGCCAGCTCTTCGGTCACACCCTCCTTGTAAGTGATCAATTAGAAGGAATAATTTAATTCCAATATAGTTAAACAAAAACTGAAGTTTTGGCAGCGTCGTTCAGAATTCTTCTATTACGCATCGTGTACTGAATATCAACAATATTTAGAAAGCTTTTTACGTCTTCTTCTTAATTACGTAAAATTATATTTCCATGGCTCTAGTCGAAGTTAGTTATCACTGTTATATCTGTATCTATAGATCTTAAAAGAAACAATTTAACAGGTGCATTAACAATAAAATGTCCATGGGAATGTAATTTTAATGAAAATAATGAGTCATTATTCATTAAACGTACGACAATAGTACATTATGATACAAGTGTGCTAAGTTGGTCATTACACTCGAGTCGGTTTTTAAGCCTGAGCCGAAGGCGAAGGCTTAATGGAGACGAGAAGTGTAATGACCAATGCTCACGTGTTTCATACGACGTTTTTCAACACATTTGCGAGGAAAAAAATAAATAAATAAAAAATGAAAATGTTAAAAGATATGTAATGAAAAGGCACTAGTGCGATAATGTAATGTAAAAGTCACGGCATGGGTAATATTCTGCATTATTTTGCTAATATTTAAAAAGATATGTAATGAAAAGGCACTAGTGCGATAATGTAATGTAAAAGGCACGGCATGGGTAATATTCTGCATTATCAGTGTAAATACGCTGTAATAAGACCTACTTTACGAGCAGGTGTGTTGAAAATATTATTATATGCTTTATCTTTGTGTCAAGACCATCATAGTCGTAAGAATCGAATGCATCATAGTGCCTTATCACTTTGACCCATCCAAACAGTGGTATTCAAGCATTGACTGTGACAAAGCACCTTGGCCAGGTTTATTACTGGTAATTAGCACAATATGACAATAGTGGGTGACATTGCTCACACCTTGACCTGCCTGCGCCCGCGCCCCTAGCGGCCATCGCAGCTTCCTGTCGAAGGAAGTGACGAGAACTTTCCTTGACATGTACGTTTCATAGAATAATAAGTTTCCGTCAAAAATTAAATTTTTGGTACAAGCGCTTATAGGTTGTAGGTTGACGACCGCTTTAGCCTAGTTGGTAGTGAACCTGCCTACGAAGCAAGAGGTCCTGGGTTCGAATCCCGGTAAGGGCATTTATTTGTGTGATGAGCACGAATATTTGTTCCTGAGTCATGGATGTTTTCTATGTATTTAAGTATTTATTTCTCTATATAAGTATCTATATCGTCGTCTAGTACCCATAGTACAAGCTTTGCTTAGTTTGGGACTAGGTTGATTTGTGTAAGATTGTCCGCAAAATATAAAATATATATATTTTTTTGCCTACTGTACTTTTCTGTATACCATCATCAACTACTAATTGAGACGATTCTAACGAGCCCAAACTTAACGGGGTTACGTCGGTTAAGTACTGAATTCCCATGGCCACCTTCTGTCTCCATCTTCAGATCAGCTCGATGGTACCATAATATTGAATTGTCATCCAAACTATACTAGTACCCAAAATTTCAGCTCAATCGAATCGCGGAAAGTGACTGAAAAATGAAATGCAAATTTTGACGGACAATTTACATATTTATATAGTTACATACTTAAATCCATTAGGATTATAGGATTAAATTAATTTCTAATACTAACCTTAGTCATAATTCATGATTGTATACTAACAACTTATGGACATTACCTAGTCCGAAACAAATAACGAATTGAATTGAATTGAATTAAATATTTACATACATACGAACAGTGCAAGTTAATATAAAGCTTGTAAAAAGACTGCTCAAGGTACGGTTATAGGATCTATCAGGTACGGTTTTGGATTTAGTTTATGTGGCATAGAACCCAAGACAGGACAGGACATTTTTGAAAGATTGAAATCATATAATTAATGTGTTCACATCGATATTGTAAGATGGAGGCAACGTTCGACACAGATTTAAAACTTTCATTGGCATGTCTTAGTGTTGCTTGGTAGAATTCATCCTAATAACTTACCTATATACTACGGAAAATAATCATTACAAACGTACTGTTTGTTTGTCAGCTTACTTGAGCATACGAATGCCACTATTTTCCGGCTCTGTAAAAAACACCGTTTCTGGTGTCGCCATTTAAAAACCAAGTCACAAGTACGCCAGATCGATATCAAGTACCAAGCCTCAACCAATGAAACTTCCTACATTCAAAATAAGACTTTTTCCCATTGACACATGTCTCACTTTCGATTGTCACCGCCATGCGTGTTAACGCATGCGTGCATCAATTATTGCGCCGGCGCTTTTCCCGCGGCTTTCTCGCCCAACACCCGTGACGAATCGCGAGACCTACGACTGTCCCTTTCCGTTGTATGGTGCTGGCTCGCTCTTGCAAAGGTTTGCGGTTATGACTTTGGGTATTAAGGTTAATAGTTTAATTTGTCTCTGTACAGATATCACATGTGACAGTATCTTGTGGGTAAAATATGATTTGTAAGATTGCATTCATGGATTGAATAAGTTTATTGAGAAAATCATATATAATAATAATACAATACAAATACTCCTTATTGCACACCTCAAAACATGAATCACATACAGGACATAAAAACTTAAAAATAGAGGTTAACAACAGGCGGTCTTATCGCTAAAGAGCGATCTCTACCTACACAGAAGATTTTCTTAGTACGTGTTGACATTGGTTCGACATCCGAATTCGACCGTCGTCAGCATGAAGGTGATTGGAAAGAAGTTTCTATCGATTTCATGTAATTTTGCCATTATTTGCTTAACCAAGCCTTATGTCAGTTAATATCATAAGAGTATACCCATTGACGACATCTTTAATATTGCAAGAGCCCGACCTAAATGAATCCGCTAACATGTGTAGTTTAGTAGTAAACTTTTCTCGCGTAGGTACATAATATAGGTATATGCTATACGAATAAATCATTATCATCAGCCTATATATAATAAGTCACATGTAATATTTATATAATATTATAACCAAATGAGTATAAATATGAGTATGTCCTATTGCTGGGTACAGACCTCCCTTCAAGAATCAGAGTAAACGGGCAGTTGGTTAAATAATACGATTAAATAATAAAGTATATAATGTATTTTGCAGGGAACGTGGCCCAGACCAGCGCTGGCTCAGCATTATTTATTTATTCATTTAAAATAATTACACACCATAACAGTTAAAAACTAAGTCACTGTGAAATACAAATTAGATATATACATTTTAATATACATATGACAGAAGAATTACATCTATCCATCACCTCACAGTACCTTAAATATGCTGAAGCGAAACAATTTTTATTTCATTTCATTTTCATTTCATGCTAGTTCCCACGAAGATTTCAAGCACGTGCCGACGACTTGTATCCCATTTAACCCAATGCCCATTTTTTCCGAACATTAACTTTTTACCAATATTTTATAAACGAAACGAGACAAGAAGGTGATTAGATAAGTCGTGCCTGTCGTGGCTAAACGCTGGTCCTCTAATTACTGCTTTTTCGGTTTGATTAATAGCTTGCTTAAGGTTCGGGGTTCAAATGTACCCTTTTGATGTTAATTTATGTGGAATTTATTCGTACCTACACCATGCATGCATTAACAATAGGTCGATAAATACCTGTAGTTGATTAGTAATTAATGATATCATTCACCTCCAATCCACGTCTGTTTTTTGGAACAATTTGGATTTGAATTATGAAAAAGATAACGGATGTATTTTTTCCCCCAATAACCAAGGTTTACGTAAACACATCTTTCAATTAGTAAAAAACTCATTTAAATTAAATCTAAGTAATCTTAAAAAAAAGAGTTTTTATATCGTTCCACGGATCTTGCATGATATTATAATGCGTTCAAGTAAAAAACATAAAACTTTAATTAATTTAATCTTCACATCGAATCGCAGTTTTGAGGTAAATATAAAAAACGTGACGTTTGTTTAATGGTTTGAAATAGTAATTACTTATTTTTGTCTAAGAACGGCGATCTCCAAACACGGTATAGTAACTAAGCACTTAGGCCGAGGTTTACTGTTCATAGTAGAAACGCATATTGTTAGCTCTTACGAGCCTCATCATCATCATCATATCAGCCGAAAGACGTCCACTGGTGGACATAGGCCTCCCCCTAAGAGTGCCACAATGGCCGGTCCTGCGCCACCCGCATCCAGCGGACTCCCGCGACCTTTACCAGGTCATCAGTCCACCTTGTGGGGGGCCTACCCACGCCGCGCCTTCCGGTACGTGGTCGCCACTCGAGAACCTTTCCGCCCCAACGGCCATCGGTTCCACGTGCAATATACCCCGCCCACTGCCACTTAAGTTTATCGTTTCGGAGGGCTATATCGGTTACCTTGGTTCTGTTGCGGATAGCCTCACTTCTGATGCGATCGCGCAGAGAAACTCCCAACATAGCCATCTCCATTGTCCTTTGAGTGACCACGTTTCCACGTTTCGTCGTTTTCTTGCGAGCCTGCTCATCAGAAAATTAAAATAAAAGTCGCCGTCGTCGACTTTGCTGCCGGCAACGCTGCCGGTACAAAAAATACGCATGTGATATTTTTATCATAAATGTTGTAATGAAAAATGATTACGTTCGCGTGTCTATTGCGAACTTTTATAGGCTCGATGTTTAAAATATAAACGGTTTTCAAAAACTACTTCGACAAGCGGCTGGCAGTTTTAAAGTTACACGAAATTTTAGCAACGGCATTATCCCCTGGAAGAGATCCCTTAAGATAAGTTCGCCTTTGTATTTTTTCTTGTTACTTTTCTAAATAGTTTTCTTATGTAATAAAGTGTCATACATGCTTACATCATCAATATCATCATACACGCCTTCCTAAAGCGTTGTAAAAAGGCACTGGTTGAAAGATAGCAGATGAGCAAGATGGTTCCGATAGCTCAGTTGGCTCGAGCGACGGGCCGCGTAGGTATGCCTGAATGTCGCAGGTTCGAATCCTGCTCTGCGGACGGACTTCCGTCACTCTCGCACTCGCTTACTTGTCAGAACGCGAACGTGATGGATAATTACGATGACGTTATTATCCGCAGCGATACGTGATAAAATGGCAACCATGCTACGCCCGCCGCCCGCTAATCGTTGTTTTTTTAAAATTTTCCCTTTAATTAATTTGAAGAATATCATCATCATCATCATCATTACTATACGAGTGACGAAATGAGTCAAGACAGGTTACGAATCGCGCTAAAAGATATCACGGGCCGGAATCAACCGAGCCCACTCCAGGCGGCGTTTCATTCTTTCGCCAGTTTGCATTGACTGCATTCCTGCCCCCGCGGTATTGTCATTGTCTGTTTCACTTTGAGTTGGTTATGGACACGTTATGGATATTTGGTGTTGTTTTACTTACTTACAAGTCTACCGGTTAAATATCTAGCATAATAATATATGTGTGTCCAAATTAACCTTAGTAAGTAGAGAAGACGCATACCTACATAACTAAGTATTTCGTAATTATATATGACATTACATTAGAATTTTAACAGACTCGTCAACAAAAGTTTCTTCCTTTATCCAGGATGAAGAGAAATATTGTACTAAGCACATAGTTTTATTTATTTCGATCATTAAGTGCTTTTGAAACACAACAATAATAATGTTTTTCGTTTCAAAATGGTTTTCCTTGAAATGTCATGAAGCTAAACGCACAATTTTTCTTACTTATCTTATAATTATGGAATAGGAAATAGACGAAAAGGCACGTGTTATGCGATAAATTGAATACCATGATATAAGTTTTTCTATCTGTCAAACATAGGTTTTCTTAGACAGAGGGCCTTCTGTACGTAGGTAAGTGCAATTATATGTAGGTACTATTAATTATTCTGTAACGAAAGCCATGACATTTGCGCCACGAATTCGCGATAATTGTATCGATGCATATGCCGATTTGTAACGTCTCCAATTAGACTAATTGGCGCACAAATAAAATCACAATTTGCGAATTTAATTTCTTAACCGTTCATCGAGATGTGAAGAATTCCTCGAGATCGAGGTTTATTGCCAATGCACAGTTACAGATCAATTAGCGAATTACCAGATACCGTTCATCGAGTCGAAGCTAATGTACGAGCCGGCGCTCACGACGTCATCGGCCATTACATTATTATAAAATGAATAAATAACTGGACTAGTGGTATTGACTGCAGGATAACGCATTCTATAACAAGACAAATTTTTACTTTATTGGATTCTTGGCTCCGCCCGCATATTACAAAGAATACAAGCTATGCCGCGGGATAAAATATCATACCTCTATTCTAAAGGTCCGTTCTATACACTGGTGAAAGAATTTTGAAATCGGAATAGTAGTTCCGGAGATATGGATCCTTGAATACAAACTTGCACTTTAAAAAATATACCTTCGACATAACAAACATAGATAAGAACCGAACCATCTACATATCTAGTCTAGAAGGATAAGATTTTCGATTTAAAAAACGCACTCAAATCAGTTCATTCATTCATTCATTTATTGTTTGCAAACCATGGTATTACAAGATATTATAAGGGTATAAAGTACAGCATGGACCCTATTCGACTTATATGTACATGTTAAACTTTTATAACAACCTTCGATTTCTTCAAGGCTTTAAAAAAGTACAAATCTGATCAGATAGCCTACGATGGTTAGGTACGTTTGCGTCGCTTAAAGCAGTGGATAAAAACATCACTGACACTTGACAACTTCTCAGATTAGCGGACATTTCATTCACAAATTGAAGAACTTCTCAGGACCCCTTCCTATACATAGCTGTATCATTCACGTATAAATAAACAAGCCCTATAAACCTGAAGCGAGAGGTCGTCGCTCGCCGCCGGCGACTTTTACTTTCGATCGGGGAAAGCGACGCCCGCGCACGAATCAGATCTGTCCACTTACACAGAACCGAAAGAGATTATTACGTACGGCCTTCGTGTATTCTTAATTCATTTGTGATAATATAATTTAGATCGTCTTAACAGTAAAATGTATATGTATCGTACGTTTGTATAGGTTTTTTTGAACGGTGAGATTTGTACCTAAATGAACCAGTTTTATATTGTTAATTTTGTCAAATGAGTTTGTTGTTGTTTTCTTTATACGAAAAGACTTTAAGAGGTCATTTAACGAGTGTAGCGTAGATTGCTTTTTTGTAGTTTTTGTATTTTGCTAACATTAGGTATAGAGGCCACAACATTTTATAGTTAGTAAAAATCGGTTAAGTAATTAGTAAACAATCTAGACAAGGTGCCAAACCATTACATAAGAGGAACTTTTAAAGTTAGACCTATTGAAGACAAGCTAGCAGAAACACGACTGCGATGGTATGGCCACGTCATGAGGAGACCAGCGGACCACATGACCAGAAAAATTCTCGAGCTTGAGTCAGCGCCGAAGAAACGTGGGAGACCCCGACTCACATGGATAAAGACCGTGGATAACGACCTTAAGAGAAATGATATTGACCCAAAGACGACCCAGAACCGCCAGCTCTGGAGGAAAATGATTAGGAGAGCCGACCCCAATTAAAAATGGGAAGAAGGCCGGTAGAAGAAGAGAATTAGTAAACAATCATTAGGTAGTCAGTATGTAAAACTATAGTGAATTTGGTCATCACAGTGTTTGTATGTACTGATATGAACTATGACTTCAATTGAATGGCTAAGTTGCATACAATATCACAGTCAATCTGTCAACTGACTGCTACTTTGTTTATTACCGTTGCTTGTTAAGGTCAAGAAAGAAAGCTCTTTCACTTTTTAATACCATTTCGAATAAGTCTTAACATTAGTTGAATGCTGACTGACATTTGCAATCTTAGCAGACAGATTGACAATGTTGACATTATAGTTTCACTTTTATTTTTATCCGAATTCAATAGTATTCAAAGTCACGCAGACCAATGATCTAATGATTGGATACTTAGCGCCATGTTATGATGAATGAAGAATTTCGTAATTGGTGAAATAGTTGACGGCAGCGAGACGTGCGATACGGCACTTTTCGGTTCAATGAAAGTAAATTATTACTGGTAATTATTGTACCAATTACTTGGGGATTAGGTAGTAAACAGTTCCCGAGATTCATCACTAACATATATGGACAAAGAGTATGGTCCAGTCACTTACCGCATATCCTAAATAGTTTGCCCACCGAGGTTATAGGTATTATAGAGAATAAACCACAGCAGATCAAATGTACCCTGAAGAAGATCATGTGTAATAAGAAAAATAATAGAAAATAAACAAATAAATATTGTTATGCGAACACTTATTTATATAGGTTTTATAGGTTAGGAACTTAAAAAAATATATAATAGCTAAGCTTAGCAAATAATCTAAATACTAGTAACTGCCTAAATACTAGTGTTATTATCATTATTTTGACGAGAGACATCATTCTGTTCTTGACACGTTTTATTGTTATTGACCCTGTACATCTCTGACAATATTACATTAATGATCTTTTTTTTCTGTTTTAACGCTTAGAGACAGTAACATCTCTATAAGAACATTTGAATAATTATTAATTGTATTTGGACGCTCAGAGACCTTATACATCTCTGGGGTACTAAATTAATATCATAAACTTAGTGTTAATTCTGATACAGACCTTATATCCATCCAATGTATTTGATAATATTTTACAATTTTGGATTTTTTTACTTTTCATTTAGTGACATTTAGTTTGTTAACCGTTTAGGTACTAATTGGTTAAAATCTGTAATAAGTATAAATAAATACAATTGACAAGGAAACAAAATGTTTACTTTTAAATCGGTACCTAACCTACCCAAATATTTTTTACAGAAAAAAAAAACATAACTGACGAAACTAGTGGTTCTGTAAGCTGTAGAAAACGCGAGTCTTCATATTTTTTTTTTAATTAAATTTTGAAAAGTGAATCAACTATGAAATTCTTTATAGTTAACGAACTTGCTCACAGAATTTCAAGAGTATCGGTTGAGAAATGCGACCTGTAGATGAGAACAGCTGGACTGCGTGACAGACGGACAGCGTGACAGCGAACGGATATATATATATATATATATATATACCAACGATTTTCGGCCCAAGCTGAAGAATAGAACTTCGTTCGCTTCGCTCGCTTGTTCGATAAGTAAACTGAAGAATATGTAACTTTAGAAGGGTATCTACGTCTGTTGTCGTTGTCGATACGGAATTTGACACAGAGCACTTGTTGAGCATTAGTCTTATAAAGAAAAAATACGACATAAAATCATCATTTAAAATTTTTTTGTAATAATTAACATAAATAATTGACTTTCAAAACAAAATTTTAACCGACTTCAAATCAGTACTCAAATAGCTTCAAGTTTGCCTATAAAATTTGAAGAGTTCCCTCGTTTTCTCCAGAATCCCATCATCAGAACTGGATTTTGGTGACAACGAGACCAATCTGGAAGTATATGCTTTCAAACAAGGAAATGATTTTTCAAATCGGTTCTTAAATTACGGAGTTATCGCGTAACATACACACATAAAAAAAAACATACAGAAGAATAGAGAATCTCCTCCTTTTTTGAAGTCAGTTAAAAGACTCATTACTTACACCTGCGGGCGTAGCATGGTTGACATTTTATCACTAATCGCTAATCGCCGTGGATAAGACATTACCGTTACTCTCGTACTCGCATAGTTGTCAACTTGTCAGAACGTGACGGATGTCTTATCCACTTCTTCTACTTCTTGTTGTGCCATGCCATAACCTCAGCGGGTGTCAGCGACCATCTTCTGAAACTTGCTTCTATCTTCTGCCACTCTTTGCAGACTGGTCATTAATCTTAGACCAGCTTTTAATGTTATCTACCCAGGTTAGCTTTTTCCTTTCTCTGCTTCTTTTACCGTCGATTTTCCCTTCCAAGATGTTACGGATTATACTATATTTGTCGTGTCTATAGATATGGCCAAAATATGACGTTTTTCTTCTCTTGACCGTGCTCATAACTTCAAGGTTTTTGTTCATTCTATTCAGAACTTCGATGTTTGATACTTTATCTCTCCAGGAATTTTTAATATTCTTCTGTACAGCCACATTTCGAATGCATTGTCACATTATCCACAGCGATAAGTTATAAAGGGTCAACCATACTAATCTCGCTGTACATACAATGTTGTCACGATCAATTAATGTTATTCCAACACAATCAAGGATGTAGTTACGCTACTCTGTTAAATTTACGATGCAGTTAAAGCTTTTAACTAGCTACATCCCGAATACAGTCGCCGTATCGGCTATAATGTTTTTGCTCTCCGATAGGAAGTTGCGAATTATTTCTTTGCATAGATTAATGTTAGTTTACTTTTTATTGCTATTTTGTAAGTGGATTTCTAATCAAGTTAAATTGCTTTTCGCAACGTATATTTTTCTGCGTTTAAATACTGTTGAATTGTGAAACTGGCTTAGCGTAAATAGAGAATACTTCTTGCCGTTAAGATCAGTCAACATCTTTACAGGAAGGTATTTTGTGCACTGTAGTAAGTTCGTACTTACGTGAGTAAATATTAGGAGAACACTTTAAAGTTCTAAAACATTGTCGTATTATATTATAACTGATTCTATAACTTAATTAAAATCTTCGGAACACGCAATTTGTAAGGTGGGGATCCTTCCTCGTTGCGCTGCTCTAAATATGAGCGAGATGACGTTTATGTAAATGTAGCCTAGCTCTCTAAAAGACAGATCACAAACCGCCACATTTCCACCTCGAAACTCTTAAACCAGTTTGCAGTGTCATCACACTGGCTGGATGCTTTGCCGATATTCACAGAGCAATAGCCAGCATAATTTAGACTTTAAATTACACAGGGTTGTCTCGAATCTGGGGGTCAAGATGAGTGGACAAGTGATTTGTGAATCTTGGTGATGAAAGTGGTCGAGGCCGTCTTGGGCGGCGCGTGCGCCGGCAATTAGACGGGTTTATGGCGATACGAGGAATTAGTGCAATTGGGTAATTGGTCTGTTGGTTTAGCGAAGACCGTGAGAATGGATTAAATTTTAGAGCAGTGGTTGCTAGGACGTGTTTACGATTTAATGTAACATGACCGTGCATAGTAAATTTTGTGACAGCTTGATGACACCAATGGTCTAAAGGCTATGTAATCACTTACATTACGCTAGTCGGTGGAATCAAAACTTCACAAGCAGTATCATATATCTCCGAATGACTAAAATGATTGATCGGATTCATATCAATGCTGTCACAATATCGATGTTATTTTTTTGTTTAAATCAGGCAACAAGGCCCATACCGTTATGGTCGCCATATCACGATATTTTAATAAAAAGTTTTAAATACCACTAGTACAGTCTGTAGAATGTTATAAAATACGCTTATAACTTATATTGCAGTTTTTATTTTCTATTGGCGTCAATCGGTCGTTTCTCAATTTGATCGCCTTTTCGTGTTTAACTAAACGAATAATGTGTATAAATTGCATTTTTATAATATTGGCTTATTTGTTACAGGTATGACATTTAAAAGCTGTCGAGAAGAAGTGATAAGGGGATATCTGATGAGTACAAAATGTTTTTCTTATTGCAATATTGGTGGGGTGACTATTCATCCCAAATCGCATTCGAAGTAATTCGTTAAGTCCATGTGGAGTAATATAGTCTCACAAGACCGCCAGCACCTTATTATTCCTCATGTTCTGTGCTATTCATAAGAGTGTTCTTACTTATCTGATTAACTGTGAGCGTGAATAAATAATAATAATATTAAGGGACACAATCTTACACAAATCAACCTAGGCCCACGGTAAGCTCAGTAAGGCTTGTGTTGTGGGTACTAGGCGATGATATATATATAATATATAAATACATATGGATACTTATATACATATATAACATCCATAACTCAGGAACAAATAAAAATTACAAATATTACAAATACAATTCAATTTCAAAATTGGTTAATCGAGAAAAATTAAAGCAGGAGCTCTATTCTTTCACGTACATCTGTTTCGTATTTTAATGCGTTTCGCGCACTCATTTCCACATGCCTCGACTTAAGGCTCGATCTTTCAAATTTTCGTAAAAATGAGTTGTTTAGTAACCATTTTATACATTATGACGTAACAATTTTAGTGTCGAAAAAAATATATCATAATCTGCAAGATATGAGAAGTAACATAGTTATCGTGGAATGAAAAAAAAATCTTAAGTGAACCCCTATTATTTCAGTAACTTGTAACCAGTTTACTGCTCCATTTTTTATCGGAAAAAGATGAAACTTTTATATTCTTCTTCATAAAGTAATTAAGAATAACTTTATTTTTTTACTTACTTAAATTTCTTCTCGTTTTCTGAAATATTCCGAAAAACATGATATCCGCGCTTTCGAACACGGTTCTTCTTCTTCTCGCTCACGCGTATGCTCAGTGAAGGGAGAGAATACCATGAACGTGCGGAGCCTTAACGCGTCACAACGAGCGTGCAAAACACATTGTAATGCGAAACATGCGAAATTAAAGAACGGTTCGTGTACATATATATGTGTACAGAGGTGGTATATGTAAATATAAAGCCTAAACACACAATGCGCGCATGCGTCCCACAAGTATGACCTACTTGTACGTGTGACCTTACAGCAAGGTGTATTAATTAAACATAGGTGCTTCTAAGAACTGCTTTATCTTTTTCACTGCTAGCAATGTTTTCGTTGATGGTAAAATTCCTTGAGGAAATGAAATTAAATGAATGAAAATATTTAAAGTCTGCCTTTTTATTCAATGTATTGTAAAAGTAAATAATTAAGTCTAGTCAATAATCTAAAATGTAATGCAAAGCTAGCAACATGCTGAGCAGGGTCCATTTCGTGACAAAATGTGTATCATATTATTTCTTTGGTATGTGTAAATTGTGTGTCACGAATAAATATTTGAATTTGAATTTAAAATATCTAAATAAATGGATATAAACTTAATTTGATGCAAATACATACTACGATGATTTTTCAACCCAAAAGACATTCGTAGAGGCATTCTGCTATAATCTAAGAGGACAGTGAAAAATGGTTATTATTATCTGTAAAATAAGGGCAGGTTGCACTAACTTACGATTACAGACCAATCAACGTTAAATATGGCGGCGAAAGCTGTCATTCCATATAAACTTACAAACTTTCCATACATTTCAGATTTTAACGAACACCGCTTACAATTTACAGACGGTTTGGTGCATGCCACCCTTATTCGTAGAAGTAGTTTAAAGAAACCAAAGATCTATACGAGTATGTCGTCTTTTTAATTAAAGATCTAATCCATATTTTTATTAATCCATAGTTTAACTTTTCCTGTTTTATTTCTGAAAATATTTCGGTAGCATTTCTTTCAAATATTTACGTATTGATTCATTTCCAGTTAGAAGAAGAGAATGTTAATTTTGTTGATATATTTTTAAAGGGATTTGTTATATAGCAAACAAGACATTGCACTTACGAATTTTCCACAAAATTTTCAATAATAAATCATTGTTCCACAAAACACGTTTTACGTCCGTATCGTGACTGGCCTAACGTAAAAATACATTTTTTACCCAAAACTATAAAAAAACAATCACGACAGCTATAACCAAATAATTACCGACGAGGAAGCCTCGGTCGTGCAGAAGTAAAAAAGAATCAATTACTGTAACGATGCGTCTTGTCTTAATTAGCTGACCCGTAACCCTGAACCTCACGCATCACTCAAATAATAAGCGAGGTATAGAGCCGGAACAATTTAATACACTTATTAAAATACAGTGTATGAATTGGCTTTGGCAAACTACTAGTTACAGAGTTTATTATGGCTGTGGCAAGGGTTGCTAAAGCAGTTGAGAACCTTATTAATACACATTCGAAAGAAACCAAATGAGTATCCGGTTTTATGCAGCTATTTTTGAAGATACACTACCTCTTTGCCATTGATCTTTACGTCTATCAGTTAAAAAATATTTTGTCTCCAACACAAAATGTCTCCAATACATACTTATATGTACCAGTGTGTAACCGCCATACGATAAATAAATAAATATCACCCGTTTGTATTTTTTTTGACTTCGAACGAAGTTATAATTCCATGATCAGATAGATTCATGTATTGCTCTAACTGAAGTTTCAATGGGTTGAAAGTGAGTTGTGTTGGCTTCTTGACTAGATGGCATAAATCACGATATCACTTAAGAGTGCTCTTCAAAAAAGCGCTCGCTCAGAATTCGGTATTTTGACACGCGTAGTGCGTTTGTGTGTGTAAATACTACTACCACCCACACACACGTACCTAACCCCCACATGCACAGCGAGATCGCACCAGCCGCGGGTGCCGTCCCTTTCTAGCTATATGTAAGTGCGATCGGGATAGAACTAACCGCGGAGCTTGCCGATGCAAATATCTGTATAGCGCACCGTTGGAATTCACTCCGTGACCGATATTGATACTTGCACTAAAAAGTGGTAAGTATTACTTCGCTAACATGATGTTCTAGAACATCATGTTAGCGAAGTTAGATAACTTGAATAAAGTAAGTATTTGATTTTTGAGCACAAGTTTTCTATTTGTATTAAAATACTATGATATGAAAAAGTATATTTAGTTTCGTTTTTTTAGTATAAAATAAACTAACGAGTTTTAAAGTTGTCAGTAATAAGAATAATAATTTGTTTTACGGATATTAATAGTTTGCATGTTATCTGAGTCTTATTTATATATAGTAATGTAGTGAAATTATACCAGTAGACCCACTACTAGGAAATTACTGGGTACTTACGTATTCATTTCTTGAAGAAAATTTTTTTTGTTATGGACAGTAAAAAAAAACTGCCCTTCATAGAAATTGCTATGTCCGTTTCTTACCAAAGGAACTGAAAATTATAAATTATACAAACACAGCTTTTTATCTAGAATACAATTAATTAATGCGTGATTTTATTCAAAAGCCTAAAACCTCAGATGATAAAAAGGAATAGATATGAAACGGGGGCTTGGCGCGTGTCGGTGCGACATGGCCAAATGGGCATGTCACTGCCCACCGCATGTTAGTCGCAATTTGCCGTGAATCTGAAATGTTTTTCCACGTTTACTCAAAATGCCGAATTGTAGCGTGGTTACATGCAAAAATAGGAATGAAACTAAAACCTACATGAATGGTGGAGTCACGCACCACATGTGAGTATTAGTATTTTCACTTAAGTCAGTAAAAACTAATATTTTAATAAATAAACGCAACGCCGCATCATTTCTCGGGATCGAACTAACATATCGAACGAAAAAGCATATTTTTGTTCTATGCGTTGTACATTGAACGTTCAATACAGTAAACCACGGCGCAATGTATTAAACCACTATGGATATGGACGATGCTTGATTTTTTTAGTGGTACGGCCGCTGCTTGGCGTCGCAAACTAGAGCAGTGCCAAAGTGCAGTTACAATTTACGTGTAATCGATAAAATAGAAGTACGATATCATACTAGTTATTTTATTTCGACTACTTTCGCTGTTTTATTTTATTTAATTACTTGTTTTGGTTGGGTGCCTATCTTAAAGGTAACTAATAACATACTAATAAGATTAAAAGTTACAAAATGTTTACGGTACCTACTAATAAGATTTTCACTAAGTTGCAGTATGAACGGTAAATAGACATATTAAAATTTTATGTACAAGTATATAATTTAGTTGCAAATGGCTTCAGAACAACTTTAAATGTGATATTATTACCAATAATTTATTTTAAATGAGTATTTTTTACTTTCATTTGAAATGTGATAATTGAAGAAGAAATCTCGGTTTCTTATTACAGTTTTCCAAAGAATCCGAGTAGGTACTAAAAAAATGGATAGATGCTACTGGCAGAGGTCCTAACTGGTTTCCTGTACAGAGAAGAGTTAATGTGTTCGTAACATTTTCAAGAAAAATGTTTCCAACCACTTAATAAGAGCCGTACACTTTTCGAATATTTGACACCTCGCTTGCTTGAAACCTAGGTGTAAAATGTATGGTAACACATCTTCGCACATCTTTGGTGGATACTCGCCCTTAGCCGTAAATCTCGTAATATGAGTAATGGACATATTATTTCGCGCCAAAATGCGAGTCGGATCGGTCTGGTACCTACAGGTCAAAAATATCGATGTGACCAGAGTTTTAAATGTATGTGAACACGAACTTATAAAAAGCCGTTTATGTTACTCTGTAGGTATTCGTCAATATTTTTTACTTTTGCGATTTATGGTAAGTTAACAACCCGTGTTATTTAAACTTGTAGCTAGAAGTTTAAATACCACCACATAAACTTACCATGTCGTTGAAGTTGTTACCCATCAATATCTTAACATAATATTAATTTTAATATCAATGTCGATAAAACATAATTTTATCGTTTGTCGCCCCCCTAGTGTAGTGCGTTTAAGCCAATCACAGCCCTTGTTTGCATGTTGCCGTAGACTCACTGGCAACGCCCGAGTCTTTGTTTTTACACGGTTCAATGTGTGTGCCTGTGGGCGCTGCGGTGGGAGAAAACTGGGGACATCGGTTTTGGTTGAAATTAAGCAGTACGGCACTTCTCCCTTTTTTTATGTTCTGAGCATAAAACCTATGTCACTTTTTAGGATTCCGTACTCAAAGAGTAAAACGGGACCCTATTACTAAGACTCCGCTGTCCGTCTGTCTGTCCGTCTGTCACCAGGCTGTATCTTATGAACCGTGATAGATAGAGATTTGAAATGTGATGTATTTCTGTTGTCGCTATTTATAACAAAAAATACTAAAAAACAGAATACATAATTTTATTTACGTCATACCTGGCCATAAAGTAGGAATTACCGCACGCTATGCGTGCGGAAAACCCCACTTCCTGGCCAGATAGAGACGTAAAATTTTGTACTCACCACGGGCGGTAATAAAGAAAGCCTCAGAGCGCATATTTATCGCCCTTGCCTTCGGCTCGGGCGTCAAATACCTGCGATCTGAGACATTCTTTGTTTAACCGCCCTAGGTAAGTAATGTACTATTTTATTTTAGTTTTTATCGGTTTCTTTTTCTTTTACAATCTTACACAAATCGACCTTGCCCCAAACTAAGCAAAGCTTGTACTATGGGTACTAGACAACGATAAACATACTTACATAGATAAATAAATACTTAAATACATAGAAAACATCCATGACTCAGGAACAAATATTTGTGCTCATCACACAAATAAATGCCCTTACCGGGATTCAAACCCGGGACCTCCAGCTTCGTAGGCAGAGTCACCACTAAGTTACTAACTAGGCTACAGGGGGTTCCTATACAACAATTTTTTTGCCGTTTAAAGATGTAGATAATGGTACGGTATCCTTCGTGCGCGAGTCCGACTCGCACTTGGCCGGTTTTTTAAACTTTTATTTCGAAATAAAGAGTGATACTCGGAAATGTCGAAGGGAAGGTCAATCGTCGAATCCGACTCGGCTGGGCAGCATTCGGGAAGCTACGGCACATCTTTTCGTCCAATATTCCGCAGTGTCTCAAGACGAGAGTCTTTGACCAGTGTGTGTTGCCAGTGATGACATATGGCACGGAAACGTGGTCGCTTACTAAAGGCCTCATAAGAAGGCTCAAAGTCACTCAAAGGGCAATGGCTCTCCATTGCCCTTTGAGTGACTTTGAGCCTATGCTATGCTATGCTGGGAGTTTCTCTGCGCGATCGCATCAGAAATGAGGCTATCCGCAGCAGAACCAAGGTAACTGATAAAGCCCTCCGAATTGCTTAACTTAAGTGGCAGTGGGCGGGGCACATTGCACGTAGAACCGATGGCCGTTGGGGCGGAAAGGTTCTCGAGTGGCAACCACGTACCGGAAGGCACAGCGTGGGTAGGCCCCCCGCAAGGTTGACTGATGACCTGGTAAAGGTCGCGGGAGTCCGCTGGATGAGGGTGGCGCAGGACCGGCCATTGTGGCACTCTTTGGGGGAGGCGTATGTCCAGCAGTGAACGTCTTTCGGCTGATATGATGATGATGATGATGATGATGACTCGGAAATGTAATAAAACCACGTAAAAATCTTCCTTTCCAGTGTAAACCCCCGGTGTGTGTTATTATTATATATAAACGAAAATAATTACTAAATGCAAGGTAGGATCGTGCTGTACTTAACAAACGCCATATAAGCTTGTTTTTTAAAAAGTTTTTTATTCATCTTGTTATTTTCAATAACCCTGCATATTATGTCGCTGGTTCGTGGGTACTTGTACAGACAAATCACACAAACCCAAACAAGATAGGTCTATCTATTTTAGTTAAGGAGTTCCCATGACCACCTTCCATCATCAGATCCTGGAAATCATCCATCACCAAAGTGTTTACCAAGACAAAACAGATAAGCTCAAACTAGATGGATTTATCTAGTTTAGTTTAGGAGTTCCATGACCACCTTATAGCTCCATCATCAGACTCTGGAAATCATCCAGCACCAAAGTCTTGCCGTGCCATGACCAAATAAATGAGCCCAAATTCGATGGCTTTATCTTGTTGCGTTTAGGAGTTGCTATGGCCACCTTCCGACTCCATCATCAGACCAGCTCTATGATATTATGTCACTGAAGATACGCAATTGTACCTAATTTGAAGATTTCACCCAAACTCCCATACATACTAACAAGGTGGACTGATAGTAACAAGTAAATAAATTAAATCTATCAAGTATCACGATCACTCGTACAATAATAATTGACTATAGAACGCGTAGTTTAGACAAAAGGATCCAACCCACAAGACATCACCATTGAAATGTATGACTTTTGTTTTAGGTAGAAGGTTCAATTTTAAATGTTACGTATCCGGTGGGTTTGAGCCTTTTCGCTACACTACGTCATATATGGCAGCTATGCAATTCATAACTTGTCTCGATTAGCCTCACGAATGTATCCCCAGTATAGTTTGACCCCGAGGTTGGTAACAACTATGCCTAGTCGGAGATCAAAATAATATTATTTTATCTGAAGAGTGGCCGGTTAGCTTCGTGAATAGCCACAAATAAACACACTACACGTCTGTCTCGGAGGGCTATTCAGCCGGTACTGAGATATATTCCCGCGCGACGGTAAATTTATACTAGTTTTGAATAATTATTTATAAATATAAATTTTGACAAAAGTTATATTTTTTGGACTGGATCTTGTTGGTACAAGCATGAACTTTAATGTTGTGTAAGATTCAATACAAAAATTATTCAACAATAATGAGAAAATCCTTGAGTTTTCAGTACGATTTTGTTGACAAATATGGTGTAATTGAGAACAGTTTACATATATATACGTGCAGAATAAGGAAAATTCGAGGCGGCTAGGCGCAATGGCAACATATTACGCTAGTGAAAATAGAAAAAAACAAGTAGGTTCTCATATAACATCATGGAGTATTAGGGGCTCAAACTTATGACTCTGCGCTCTCTTCAGAAAACTACTGTCGGTAATCGGGTATTTTCGGTTAAAGTATTCAGTTCTTCGTAAATTGGAGGCGGCTAGGACCAATATGAGGAGTTTACCTATGCAAATAAGTAATCAGGATCTAGAAAAAGCTCTCCGTTTCTTAGAATTACAACGTCAAAAATCCGTCATTCTCGCTTATTCCTGACCAAAAAACGAGCGCCCTCTTAAAATTACTTACCGTGTAAATATTTGTGTGTTCGCAGGACCTCGTATTAAGCCAATAAACTGTTTAGAATAATTACACCGTGGCGGAAGCCCAAGGGGGCAATCAGGTGTAAAATAGACGGTTACCATACGTTTAACAAACTTCAATTTGTGTGAGAATCCGCCTGCGGCCCCGGTATGGTGTAAAAACATTAACTATTTATACTAATTGTTCATAATTGACCGCCTAGTCCTTCTATCGGATAATATAACGTGGTCGGAAGTTTAATTCTTGTTGATATGAAGGCGACTGTACTTCATGAGTACGTTTAGTGTTTAATTAGGAATGAGTCAACGCAATAACTTCGAAATCTCGTCAAATTATTTTTCGAAACCAAATTGGCCGCCATTTTGAATATTTATATTCGGGACAGGATTTCGCAAGAGCAACCGGTAAACTAAGATTTAGCGTGGTCGAAATAGGGGACCAAGATCGGTTGCCAAAACGAATGTGCACAACTCACATTAGTTTTGGCAACCAATCTTCGTCCCCTAGAATCACGAAGCCCTTTTTGTAATCTTTGCCTGAGTAAAATGATTTCTGGAAGGATCGTATAATTTCATAGCTGCAGGACGTTTACCAGATCTTCTCAGACCTTGAGAGTTCGTGCCATCCACCATCTTAAACCAAACTACTTATATAATTACTCGCTCGTGTCGCGCGGGCTCCGCTGTTCACGTTTCGCCGACTTTTCTGTTGCGACATTGTCTAGGTCAGTATTTAAATTGTGGGTCGCGACCCTAGCAGCAAGGGACTTCACAGTCACAGTCCTTTTTGATTCTTCAAGGGTTTAAAACTCATCCTCTAAACTTGACAAATAAATTATATTAGGAATACTATAAGGATAAGGGGAGTGGAAGTTTCTATAAGGAGTTCTATACGAATGAAATCGCAGGCTGTATTTCTGTTTTGTCGCCTTGTCAAAGTCTCTCGCCTTGCCAGAATATTCAATAAGCCTAGTGGCTTAAACAATTAAACATACGTGTCGTGACAGTTGACGACCTCTGCAGTCTCTGCACTAACCGTTGAGGCCACTCCGGCGCACGTGGGAACCATACTGTGATCCATCCTCCATTCAAATGCAGACCTTAATGCCCCGACTTAAGGTCATTGATTAGATCGACAGGGAACCTCACTGAGATTCATCTTCAATGCGAATGTGAACCTTAATGCATCGAGTTAAGGTCATCGATAAGACTGACTATATATGCAGGGAACCTGATATCTAGCTTTTGTTCAACTGTATACCTTATGGGACCGACTTAAGGTCATCGATTAGGTTAGACCTTAGAGTGGAAAAGGAATCATATCAAGTTTCTTCCTATTCAACTGTATTTAAGCCTTTTTAATACTTAAACCACGACTTGTAGTAAATTCGTGTTTTGGAAATAGGTTCTATGTACGTTTTTCCAGTTATTACAATTTATATCATATGCAAGTCGGGACAAAGTTGTTTTTACTTTGAAATTTTCATTGTAATTCTAGAACTTAAAATATTAAGTAGCGAGTTTACAACTGAAGTTCTGTCAGTAAACAACGAGTGACGCAAAAGGATACGTTAATTGCAAAGAAAATGATTTTAGTGGTGTTATTAAAAGCTTATTGTTTTGTTCCATTAATTAGTTAGTTTGTAAATGAAATAATATGCCAATTGCCACTGCCATCTTAGTAGATGGCACATTTAAGTGATTAATGTATGCATACTTTCACCCTGTGATTTCGAGAAAGTTCTCTATAGCAAAAACTTATGTAGAGTCAGCTACATAAATATGTATTTAAGTACTTCACTCAAAGATGTCTTGCACAACGCCTTTTTTTATAGCCTACGTGAGTGTCCTACTACTGCTTGGTAAAAGATTCACCTTTTGTTGCCATGACTATTTATAAAAAGCTCAGCTGGCTTGGCGCGTTATAATGCTTCCGAAGATGCGCTTCTAGCTGTTTTTTTTCAGTAACTTTGTTATTTATTTATTTAACGTATGGCAAATCATTGTATCAGAACCATAAGATCTTCGAAAAGACGGTACGGTTGCCAGGTTTGCACTTTAAGCACCGGAGTTGTAACTTTGTTACATTGCATAAACATAGATCTTCGCCAAACTGCAAGGCAGTTTGTTGGCGAATAAAACACTCTTTAACACAACGAATCTTTAAGCGCACGAAGGCAACGGTCGATCTCTACTTAATATCAGGCAGCCCGTATGCTTGTGTGCCACTGTCGTAGCATAATAGTTTACTTTAAAAGTTTTAACCGACTTCAAATCAGTACCCAATATAGTGGGAATAATAACAGTACATAACACCTTGAACAGACAGCCCCATGTGCAGAGCGTGCATGGAGGCAGAAGAAACGACTAAACATATACTACTGTACTGCAAACAGGTAGAATTATACAGGATAAAGCACCTAAGGTTCTCCAGACACACTACGGGACTCACTCACACTCACCAACTTTCTTAGACGAGCTGGGGTGGTTAGAGTAGCGCCACACCGCCGTTTCACGCAAAATAGGCACAATGGATGTCGACTTGCGGAAAACGCCCAGTATAATAAGTACAACTAAGTACGAGTAACTAACTAGCGTTGATAAAAGAGGGAACTTTTCAATTTGTGTAGGCACACTTGAAGCGATTTGGGTCCCAAACCGCTTCAAGTGTATCAACACACATTGAAGAGTTCCCTCATTTCTCAAAGCTGCCACCATCAGATCCTGACCTGTTGACCATGAGTGGTCCTGGAAAGGATAAACTTTAAAAAATAAAAGAATTTTCCATATCGGTCCAGGCTTCTCCGAGTAATTGGGGAACATACATGACGAAAAAATATTCCAACGAATAGAGAACCACTTCCTTTTTGAATAGAATTCATTATCTGCACAAATTCAATAGGTAGGTATGCCGCTTCATGGATATCGCCACTTAAATACCAAAATAATTAGACCACATTTTATTATGACGTTGCTTAGAAGGTAAACAAGTTAATTATGCTAATCACGCTTAAAAATGTCATCGGAAACTCGTTCTATTGCCAATAGATACAAACAGCGTTGGAAGTAGAGTGGATTGGATTAGCCGCAGCTGTGGGTCACGAATTAAAAATTCGTCTGTCTTAAAGTGCTAATAGACTTGAGCATTCACATGTACCCAAAGTCTTCTTATTACTTTTGCTTTTTTCTCTTGCATCTTCTTAACAACAACAAGAGCGGAATACGTGTGATATGGTCCATATCTGTTTGAAGACTGGACGTGACGTGGTATTATCTCGACACAGCACCATAGGAAACACGACGCAACGCGGCGCTGCAAAACTGAATTCCAGCGGCGCCGAAACGTGACTTTCTGCGTTGCGGCGACGCACCGTATTGTGGATTTCTGCGGCGGCGCAACGCAGAATTTTGCGTCGCGCCGCCGCACCGCAGACATGTGGCCGGGCCCTAAATGCTCAAATTACCGAAGCTAAGTCAGTGTAATTTATTGCACTTTTGTTGGATTTCTTTGGACTAGGATTCTTAGGCCACGTTTACGCAAACTTTTGTCAGAAGGTAAAGAAACACACAGCTTGCGATATTAGGCCTTACGCCTGTGCGTAAACGTGATTTCAGTAGAACTTGGGTGACTTGATGTATGAAGTAAGTAGGTACCATTGCCTCCAAAAAATATATCTTTATTTGCCACAAAACGGTAAGAAAGATCTTAAGCACAGAATAAGTAATAGTACAAGGTGCAGGTGTGCAAATTGTTAAGTCATAATTTTATAATTGTTAATATTTAATATAGGTACAGTCGCCATCACATACATAGGTACACTATAGGTGTATGTGATGGCGACTGTACATCGGAGCAAACAAGCACGTCACAAACATCGGAACACACGTCTATTTTCAAGTTATTAGGGAGCATGGGCCGATATTTTTGAACACCTATAGTGTACCTATGTATGTGATGGCGACTGTACAATAAATTCAGTCAAATAAAATAATCAAATATCATCACAAAAAAAAAACCTACTTATGTCAAAAATTCGTTTACAGTTTACACTATAAACACATTTCTCCCCGCCTTAGTGTTTGCACTCATTGAAGCTATTCGCCTATAATATTCTACAGATCGCCATACGATTTAATTAATTTAATAAGTATGTGTGTTTTTGACGGTCCAAATAATCCCATCGTTTAAAAAAGCTCAATGAAAACACCCAACAAGTCAATCTAAAGATTAAATTCGTCTAATATAACAGTCAAATGTAATTAAAAAAGTCAATACATAAGTTATTCCAAATAAAAACTTGAACCTTGGTTTTTTTAACGTGGGCAGAGGCTTTTGTTCAAGCAGCGACGGGTTTGAATTTTGAATGACTGAAGGGCCATTCTTGTGTTAGGTCTGTGGTAATTTCAAGTAGGGCTGTCTTCCTTAAAGTTTTTGTCGATAATATCATTTCTTAACGGGCTCTATACTCCCAAAGACCTTGAGCGATCGTTGGGAGTAGTATAATTTTTGTTGCTCAAATTCTTATTGAAAATATACTCCAGGCAAATTACGGTTTTGAAAAAACATTAATTTATAATAGCGTTTTTTTTCTTTACATCATTTTAAAACATTATTCTAAGCTGCTTTATTCAAGAATCCAACAAACTTTCCATCCGGAAGTATTTATATAGATTTAAATAAAACATGAATTGTTTTTTTTAAATTATTTATCTTGAATATTATAAAGCAAATGTAAATGAACCAAAATAAAGATAAAACCATTTATTCATATTTTTTCTGCTTTTTCAGAAGCTAGTTAAGTTATAATTTTTTTGATGTCTGAAATTTTGTTGGATTTTGTCACTAGATAACTATTTAATTGTTAATGTATCCATTACAAAGAAAAAATCTGCTATTATAAATTATTTCCAAGTTTGACATTTTTTCCATACAAGTTGTCAGTTCATTGCGTGGACTAATAGTCTTGGAAAATTAAGAAACATAGGTAGTAGGTAATTAGTGGTTGATGTCATTCTCGCATACAGGCGCTATGGCATGCGTTTTGGAAATGCCCTACACCCCGAATGCGTACGGTATTGGTATATGACCAGTGAACGCGATTGCCCAAATACGGACCCTGAATATGAAAGGGACCCCTCAGATTGACGACCGGTTTACCCTGGTTGGTAGTGACCCTGTCTACGAAGCTAGAGGTCCTGGGTTCGAATCCCGGTAAGGGTATTTATTTGTTTGATGAGCACGAATATTTGTTCCTGGGCGTCGTCACTCAAATGTGCGACTTTTACTTTGTAATAATGTTCCTAGTTTTTTGTTCCACAATGTGACGTCACCCTAAAAAAATAATGGAAATTTGGGAACATTTTTTTCTTTATCGGGATTAAGAGTGCTCATGATTCTGACCAGGAAAAACAAAAAAAAAATCTGAGAAAAAAATTAAAAATCGCACATTTGATTGAAATCGCCCTCCTGATTCATGGATGTTTTTTTATGTATTTGAGTATTTATTATTTTTATTTCATTTAATAAATAAACCACTATAATTAAACTAAACTAAAACTAAAATACATCTAAATAAAACTAAAATATATCTATAAATGGCCCCTGCGGCATGGTACCGAAGACGCTGGCAGCATTTCCTCGCTGGATCGCCAGGCCGATGCGTTGAGCGAGGAAACTGCCAGCTCTTTGGTCTCCCGTGGCGTCTCTGAGCCTCTTAGACATATCCTTAAAGAGGCTCAGAGCGCCAGGGCCCCACGGACCTAGGGTTTCGACGCCGAATGGAACAAAATTATACTCGGCTCCGAGACCACTGTATTTGCCCACCTTGGCTTTCTCAGCCGCCTCTGCCGCTGCCGCTGCCCTCACGGAGGTTCGGTGGAGATGCGGACGGGGCTAGTGTGTCTACGCAGGTTGCATCCCACACCAGCACCCGTCAAAGAGTTGAGTATTTATTTCTGTATAGATGTATGTTTATCGATATATCCGCTCAGGTTCAGGATCCGGGATGAGTGACTAATCAAAGGCCTAATATGCTTTTGGTGGTGATGGTCGGGAACATAAACTCATGCGTATAGTTCGGTATTTATTATTGTGGTAAACAACTAGGTAGACTCCCTCCCCCTTCTCTTTAAATAGAGATGGCTGGAGGGTGTGAGTCCCACATACCCCCTATTATAGCTTCCCGGCTGGGGGGATGCGTAAATGCATTTCCACTCCGTCAAAAAAAAAAAAAAAAAAAAAGGTACAATACCCACGACAAACAGTAACATTAATGTACATATATTCTCGGGCATACAGAAGTCCAGTCAAAGACCCTTTTTGTCCTCACCTGGCGGCAGTCATTTTTTGCAGTCTGTCAAAACAAAAAGGAGGTACCTAGCCAAATGCTCAACAATGGGCGATTACAGAAAATGGTGGTGATGATGATCAACAAATCATGATGGTGCTTTTAGGATTCTAAATAAGATTTAGAACTTATACATTTCATAAAATAAACGATGTGTAACCCTAACTTACTACGGACAACGGAGATAATTCTACGGATGCCTTAAAACACTTTCCCTTTTACCATACACATTCATACGAGACAAAAACCTTTTCAAAGGTTTATCTCCTTGTCTAACCCGAAGAATTACTACCACGTCAGAAAGAGACAAAGAAAGTATCTACTTAAACAGTTAACCTCCACGTTGAAAGAAACACTTACGTATGACAAGTTCTTTTGACTAAATCGGTTTATTATTTTCTACTGGTTGAGTACCTAAGGTAAATGTAGCAGTGTTTGACACTGCCCTAATACTTAGCACCTAGAGGTGAAAACGAGGTGATCATCATCTGAATTGGGGTGACAAGTGACAAGCATTGATATGTTTACCGTATCAATCGCAAAAGTACCCAGATTGGACAAATGGGAGTTCATAATTAGGGAATTTACTGTATGTAGTGTACTTGGTGTCTTTGTTTTGTATGTCCCTTTTTTACAAGCTTTATATTAACTTGCACTGTTCGTATGTACTCGTAAGTATGTAAGTATGTAAATATGTAAGTATGTAAGTTGTCCGTCAAAATTTGCAATCGATTCTTTACGATTTATGACGTATTAAAAAAAACTACTCACCAGATCTCGTTCAAATCGTTCAAACCAAGTTTGCATGGTATATAATGTACATCATATATTTTTTTTAGTTTTATGATTCTCTTATTTTAGAAGTTAGAGGAGGAGGGGGGCACATTTTACCACTTTGGAAGTGTCTCTCGCGCAAACTTTTCAGTTTAGAAAAAATGATGTTAGAAACCTCAATATCATTTTTGAAGACCTATCCATAGATACCCCCCCCACACGTATGGGTTTGATGAAAAAAAAATTTTTTGAGTTTCAGTTCTGAGTAGAGATGCGCCGAATATGGGTTTTACCGAATACGAATATTCGGCCGAATTTTCGGTCCAGCTTTTGCCGCACCGAATATTCGGCCGAATAATTCGGTTCAAAGGAATGCCTTATGCCTTAATCAGCCGTTCCAAAACAGACTCATTCTTCAGTGGTAAAAATCTTGTTGATTTTTAAGTGAAACATTTATACTAAAGGTAGTTAAATAACAATAAGAATCCGTTTTAGAATAATAATTTCACAGGACAATGACTATGTTACATTCTTACAACTTGCAGACAAAAAACCTGCAAAATTATTCGGTAAATATTCGGCATTTGAACCGAATAATTCGGCCATTGAAAAACATGCCGAATATGCCGAATACCGAATATTTACCGAATATTCGGCGCATCTCTAGTTCTGAGTATGGGGACCCCTAAAACTTAATGTTTTTTTTTTCGATTTTTGTGTCAAAATCTTAATGCAGTTCACAGAATACATCTACTTACCAAGTTTCAACAGTATAGCTCTTATAGTTTCGGAAAAAAGTGGGTCTGACATACGGACGAACAGACTGACAGACAGACATGACGAATCTATAAGGGTTCCGTTTTTTGCCATTTGGCTACGGAACCCTAAAAAGGAAGGAAAATTGGGGACACTTTTTTTCTTTATCGGGACTCTGAACCTGAACCGGAAAAACCTAACAATTCTACTCGTAAATTCTGAGAAAAAAAGTAAAAGCCGCACATTTTAGTGAAAACGCGAAATAGGTAATCTCCAGAATTACTCATTCGATTTCAATAATTCTTTCACCTGCGTAAAGAATGGACTTTCCGAGTGGACATAGACTATCTTTTATCCCGCGGGTTTGCCTGCGTAATTTGCAATACGCGAGCGAAGCCGCGCGGGCAGCTTGTGTAAAATAATAAAATAACCGTAAAAGTTATGTCATTTACTACACCCATCCAAGCGAATCGAATCTCTTACCTCTAGTTTATTCAAAAAGCTTAAATCATCACCTCAGTGGAACCAGTTTAAGCGTGACCTCCGAGCACTCATAATTATTTCAAATCTAGGAGTCAAGATTACTTGGGACGAGTTGAAAGTGTAAAAGATATTTTGTGAATAAGACCACAAAAACTAACTGAGAGTCATCAGTTGTTGTATGGCTGGTTTTTGTACGACACAGTCTATTTCACATCAACAAATTACAGCGATTTTGTTTTTTCGGAGCCTGGGATAGGTACACTGAGTTCTATAACCTTTATAGTCTGAACTGAATCGTTTGTGTGTCTAAGGCTTCGGTTACACGCTAATTGGGGGGTAAACACGTAACGTTCCGAACGCGCGTCGGTACAATTTAACTGTCAATTTTCCATATAAAAAAGTGACATTGTTTGTGGAGTCCGGTCTGTTCATGCTTGCAAGGGCATAGTAACTACCTAAATACTAGTGTTATTATCATTATTTTGACGAGAGACATATATCATTCTGTTCTTGACACGTTTTATTGTTATTGACCCTGTACATCTCTGACAATATTACATGAATGATCCTTTTTTTCTGTTTTAAGGCGCTGTCAACACCAAAAACGCGCACACTGTCTATTTGTATCGGAGTAAACGAGAGCGAGTGTTACTTGAGCCGCCAGGTTTTAGCCGAAAATAATAAATAAAAATTAAAATAAAATAAAGTGTGGATTTTTTGTGAAATATGGCTCGTCTACGGTTTAGGTATGAATATGTGGATTTCATGTTTTTAATTGCAGACCTATACGTCAAAAAAATAAGGACATAGAACTGTTTAAGATGATTTTAAGACCAATCTTTGCAATTATTTTCTATCGAGCCGATTTCATCCAATTATGTTTCGAGTCCGTCTACGGTCTTGGAAATATGATGAATATTAACATATATTTTTTTAGATGTGCTAGAACAAATAGTTTTTCTTAAACAACTGCTTAAACAATATCAATTTAAACAAATTTGGTCTTGTCAGCCTCTTAACGCTTAGAGACAGTATACATCTCTATAAGAACATTAGAATAATTATTAATTGTATTTGGATGCTCAGAGACATTATACATCTCTGGGGTACTAAATTAATATCATAAACTTATTGTTAATTCTGATACATACCTTATATCGAATGTATTTGATAATATTTTACAATTTTGGATTTTTTTTAGTTTTCATTTAGTGACATTTAGTTTGTTAACCATTTAGGTACTAATTGGTTAAAATCTGCAATTTGAAAATGATTATTGTGTAAGATTATTAATATTATATTGTAGAATACCATTTGACATGTAAAAGTGCCCTTGTGGCCTATTTGCAGAATAAATAATTGATTTTGATTGATTTTGATTTTTTGACATTTAAATCTACCCGACGCGCGTAAAATGCGTTACGTGATCGACTAGCTGGCGTCAGTTCAGTCCATCATTATGATCTGTCATTCACAACGGTTACACTATCATTTTTTCATAATCATAATACTGATGGACTGAATAGGGAACATTACTGCAATGTTCTACCGCCAGAGTGCAGCACTAACACAATTAGTAAACAGTTTTTTTTGACAACTTTGACAAGTCCTTCAAAGCTCTGGATCAAATAGGGAAGAGAATATTTCAATAAATAAAATGCATCAGTGCTGCGTAATTGGATGCGAATGAAGGGCATCATTCATTTACGAAGGAAACGATGATACGAAAACTATGGGAAGCGGCAATACGTCGTAAAGCAAAAAAAAGCCCTCATCCACCTTTAAATGGCTATAGGATGCCGTTTCATACACACGAATGATAATAAAACGATTGTAGTTTAGCGCGTTTTCATCAATTATTCGTTATTGTTTGTTAGGTAAATAAATATGACATTGTACGTCATGGCGGTTTGTTTACAGGTTGTGTTAGTGTCGCCCCCTACGCAGAGCTTTGCGTAATGTTCCCTATTGACGCCAGAATTAGCGTGTAACCGAAGCCTAAGATCCAACTCGATATTATTTTATGTGGTTTACAATATTTTAACATTTTCTGATACTATGGTTATCAAGCAAATTTGTCTGACTCGTTGATATCTTTTGTACCAGAAACGCAGTGATGTTAAGATGTTTATAATAATACATTTAATAATCAATAATGTAATATAAAAAACCGGCTAAGTGCGAGTCGGACTCGCGCAAGAAGGGTTCCGTACCATTATCTATAAAAACGGCAAAAAAATCACGTTTGTTGTATGGGAGCCCCTACATCTTTTTTCTTCTGGTTTTTAGTATTTGTTCTTAGTATCTATCTATGGGTTATGGAAATGTAAACGACTTAGCTGTCAGATGTGCCTCGCCATTTTTAAACTGGGAATTTCATATAGACAACATATCTACCTTTTTTTATTACATCATTGTTAATAATAAACATTTTCTTGCTGTGCATGTTATAAAAGAAAAAATATAAAGCCATATACATATGCCCAAAGGCTCACAGTATCTACTTATTCATACTATCTGGCAAAAATTATGTATTCATAACAAACACATAACATATTACATGAAGACAGTAACATCCACTAAAAGCATAGGATCAACAACTTTTTGCGTCCATTCCATGCCGCCTCCATATCATGGATCATTACACGAAATACAATAGCGTTTTTTGCTAACTATACCATTGTGCCGTCAGCAAAAACGATAGCAAACGACAAGCAATTATATTAGGCATATATCACTGACTTCAAGTGGAGGTCACTTCAGTTCCTCATTCTGTGTTGATTATCATTTACTATACGTTGATTACCTCGTAACTTAAACTACTTTTTATTGAAATTTAAGCCTTAAATAGAAGGTACGAAGGTCGAAGTTTGAAGTCAAAATTTGAGCAATAAGAGATTTTTGGAAGATTATAATCCTAGTTCAATATACGCACATCTTGATACCGCTTTGTCATTGCAATTAAAACCATAACGCAAGGCAATAAGGCCGTATATGCAACGGTAAGTTAGAGTGATATAAGATAATTTAAAAGTTACGCCTGTGTAAAGTCTTACAAAGGATTATGATAATTATATGGTAGGTGGATATTGTTACATATAAAATTGGTAATTGGTTCGATGTTCGTGGTCATACAAAACACACATAGATAAAACTCGACCTTATTCCTTAGGTTTAAGGTTGAGTATCATTCATATTATTTTTTATTAGTCATACAGTGTGTAAACCTCACATTATCACCTGTAATTGTTATTGTGGTTCTGTATAATTATATTGTAATGTCAAGATTATGCTGTTGACACTATCCTACCGGATTGGTTTGATATTGTGAAAATTATGATATCCTTGGTTTCTGATGTTTACATTATAAGTACATGACATTCATATCCACGATCACTGGTTAAAAATATTCAGAATTGGGAATGGATGAACATTTTAGAAGTGCCTGATGAATTTTTTGATGATAGGAATAACCTTCCATAGCGCCAGAAAAAAGTTGCAGACTTTTCAGGTGCGGTAATTATTTTTGAAAAAAATAAATAGTTCCCTCACTTAGGTTTTGGGTTAAGGACGGCGAATAAGACATTTTACTTGATCCGTCGCATATTACAAAAAAAAATCTTAAAAATCCGTGTTAAACTGACATTGGCAATAATATTGACAGCTGCAGCAGCTGTATTTGTCATTGCCAGGGTCAGATTTTAAAATATTTTTTTGTAATATGAGACGGATCACGGAAAGTGTTCTCATTCGCCGTCCTAAACCCAAAACGTAAGTGAGGAAAATGTTTATATTTTTCAAAAATAATTGACGCACCTGAAAAGTCTGCATTTTTTTTCTGGTGCTAAGGAAGGTTATTCCTATGACTAAAAAATAATTAGACACTTTTAAAATTTTCATCCATTCCCCATTATGTGAAAATTGTACAATAAGATATATAAACTAAACTATCCATATTCTTTCTTCTGCAGTCGACTTCAAAAATATGTATAAGATTATCACGTTATTGCGTTGTAAATAATATGAAATTATTGATACATATTTTTGTAGTTGATTGTTTGTAGTCAATAAGTCAACAGCAATTATAAAAAGCTATGTAAAAGAAAATTTTTAGTTCAACTGACCAATTTTTTTCACCGCATATTGCATGATATGTTAAGGTTCAAAAACTTCTATACTAAATCTATTGAATTTTGATAAGATAATACAACTTTTCATTTTCAAAACTTTTGTCCCACAAAAACGGTTCAAAAGTTTACAACAGCATGCGCGGACGCCGGTCACGGCTCGGCGCTGCCCAGACGTAGCAGACTTGTATGTTTATACAAATTTGAACTATATTATCAAATCTTAAGGTTCAAATTATGACCGGGCAGCCGCAGGTATAGACAGTGACGCAATTTAGACTTCCTCGGATGCCGGACGCCTATTTACATTGCAGTATTGCAATTTGACTGGATTGCTTCATATACGTTTTGAGATGCAATTACTTTACACGTGAGATCAAATTGACTCCACATATTACTATGCGACCTTTACCAGGTCATCAGTCCACCTTGTGGGCCTTTTGGTGGGGGGCCTTGTGCGGGTGGCGCAGGACCGGCCATTGTGGCACTCTTTGGGGGAGGCCCATGTCCAGCAGTGGACGTCTTTCGGCTGATATGATGATTACTATGCGATGTGTTGAACTCGCTCGTTTACACGCGCGATGTTTGTAGCATGATATATGAATATTATATTGTCGAACCGCGATTGGAACCGGATTCAAGCTGACAGTTTCGCCATATAAATACGTCAAAGTTTATATGAACTGACAGCTATTCTAATTCCCAGCCCAACTCATCCCGGTTAAGTAATACCAAGCGGTTAATTTGACATTAATGTTTTGCATTCCAATTAGTTATTAATTAATTGGGCTACGCTCATAGGTTTGTTCTGTTTAGAATCATCTCGGTGCGCAATTAAAAATAGCAAAAGTACAGTCGGCAATAAAAGCTAGAACATCATATCATCGTCATTCACGCTCTGATAGAAAGTTAACGTTACAAAACCTGGAACAAAAAAGTCTCAGGTTAATAGACATTAATTAATGTGTCTGAATCCATTCCTATTCGTTTTATATCCTATTAAATCATAGACATAGCCTAGACTAACTCAATGCATAGCTTAATAAGGTAATTACTTAAACCACAAAGACAGACATATTCTAGCTAGACGGCTCACACAAAACACAATTTGGAAAAATAAATTAAAGCCAAATTCTTTGTGTCGTATAATGACGTATTATAGCATTGCTAATTACCGATGATACAATCGCTATAACGATAACTTTCTCTGTCATAACTCACTAATGGACGGATTCGTAATACAAGTGATTAAAGGCGTCTTTACGTGGTTTGCAACTTTGAGTAATGAAGTTCGTAAAAGAAAGTTTAGCGCCACACTAATATGTTTCTGTCAAGACTTTGACATTTACTGTAGATTATTATTTGGTAATCAATAATCAAAATCATACTACGCCTGTCAAAGTAAATTATCACATCCCTCATATCACATCTGGTTGAGTAACAGAAATGGTGCTGTATCGTAAATGCCAAGATGGTTGCAAACAAACGTAAGGTCTAACGCCTTGGCCACGACTTTGGTCTTAAGCGACCTGCGACCAGCGTTTTATCAGTTCATTGCGCGGTCGAGACGCGCAACGCACTGTGGTTAGTTGGGATCACGTGCAATGAACAGATAAAACGCTGGTCGCAGGTCGCTTAAGACCAAAGTCGTAGCCAGGGGGTAATGGGCACCGTCGTATTGCTCGTTGTTTGTTTATAGGTGAGGACTAAGGGACATTGCAGGTCTATCATTGTATTGAAAAGGCAATTTTAGTACTCGACGATTAAAATATGTGTATTAAGATTTCATAGAGAATACTGCAACGTCACTCTTTTCATAGTTGTAGTACATGTTACTGTCGAAACAATCGAAATAACTACTTTTCGATACGCTCCAGACAACTAAAATAAATTCGACCAATCACGTGGCTGCTTTACTGAACTGTAATGAATTGGACCAATAGAATCGCTTTGATGTCGTACGCTCGTTGATGTCTTTTAAGATATCAACAAGCGTACGAGCGATGAGCTGCACTTCGTTTCAACAGTATCGAGTTTGTTTAATTAGTTCAGTTGACTCGTAGAAAATTAATTTTAATGAACTCGTACAAAAAGTATTGTTCACAATAGTGTTATAATCAAGCTTTTTAATCTCGTACCTTACTTAGGCCACTCAGCAAGCTTCGTGGCCTAAACACGGTACTCGACTAAAAAGCTCTCTATTATAACACGATTGTGAAAAATACTATTTTTGCCTGTTATAAATTAAGGCGTTATCCATATGTCAATCAACTCGTGTCACTGTGTTGAACTCACAACATAATTATTTACTGGTCGCTCACTGGGTCAGTTTTCAACCGAATCTCGTAGGTATATAGAAATATATTTATGTTCCTACCTAGTAGGATATAAATATTATTTAAAATGACAAAAGTGCTGAGCACCTACTTACTTGGAAATATTTACGCCGCATTTCAGAAAGAAAAGTCTATACAAGATACTTATTCAATATCGTAACAGATTTCGGCAAACCATCGTGACGGTCCGTTTCGTCAACTAACAGATTTCGTCTCCGGCCGGTGACCCTAGAGGTCACTTAATGGACCGTGCTATGGCAAAAAACTGCAAAACCTGAGGAGATATATTGTCAGATTTTTTTGTGGTTTTGTTCGAGCCTAACTGTAACCTAGAAGGCAGCATATTGTAGGTTGGAGATGAAATCGTCGCGAGTATACCTACAAGACAAGTATGCATTTTTTCTTCACTGACATCGACATAAAATTGATTTAGGGAGTGAAAGCATTCTTCAAACTGTAGAATATTTATTAGTAATTTATTTCGGACATCAACGATCCATAGAGTGTTAGTTACAAATTCCTTATCATTATGTTAGTTAACTTTATTTACTTAGGACATTTATATAAAGGCACGTGAGTTGATACCCAGTGCAGGTAAAAGGGACTATCGAGCCTCTCCCCTATCTCGGCAAGAAAACTGTTGGAGCTGTCTCTCACTCGGCACATACATACATACATACATACATACATACATACCATCACGCCTTTATCCCTAAAAGGGGTAGGCAGAGCACATGAAACTTGTGTTCCAGTGCCACTTTTAGCATAAATGTGGGTATAAAAGATCGACAAAATGTGATGTTGCAGTGATAGGTTGCTAGCCCATCGCCCACAACACACTTCAACCCTGTTCCCTTAGTCGACTCTTACCACACCCACGGGAAGACAGGGGGTGATGCTATTCTAACCCGACATCACTCGGCACATCTGGGAAAAAATTCTTCTTGCCCTTATCCAATTTATTTGGGGTCGGCGCAGCATGTCCTTTTCTTCCATACCTCCCTGTCACTCGTCATCTCGTCACTTACTTCCTTCCTCTTCATATCCTCTCTCATACAGTCCATCCACCTTTTCCTTTTCGCATTATTGCATGGAATCGTCCATGCGAGCCTCCGCAAACATCCCAGATGCACTGCAAACCCCATCAGCATTCTGTACCCGTTATTAAACTGGACACGCAAGGCACTGTAAGCTCGTTTCGTATATTTGATCCACAGGCTGCAGAATATGTTCAGTTTTTAAACCCAGACGCAAACGAGGGGTGTTATGTGTGTATGTGTTTATCTGTGGCATCGTATGTAGCTCTCAAACGGATGAATCGATTTTAGGGCGGCTTTTTAATATCAATTGTTGTTAGTCGAGATGGTTTTAGCTTTGTTTGTAATGTAGCGTAATTTTTTTGAAATTTTAATCACTTCCGTAGCTTCAACTTACGAATACGAATTCACCTATGACACCTCTACATTTTACAGTCATTACAAATTACAATCATCTCTCGTTGCATCGCCATAGTCTGTCAGCCATGTCGTCCGTTTTACGCGCGGTCTTTATGAATACTCGTTATTATTGTCATTTAAAATAGAATAGGCCATTACTCTAAACGCAGTGTTTGGTCACAGTACAATGCAGGTCTAAAAGTCACATGAACCAAGCAGCTAAAGGTTTATAAGCTATTTTAGAATCATGTGGTAGTGCTAGGTCTTCTTTTGGATCATTGGGGTCGATTACGTCATTTTTGATGTCACATTGTGTAAGTTTAATGCCGGTTTCATCAAAATCTTATATTGAATCTATGAAATTTTATATTGGCTCGTCGTCGTCCATTATTGACAATACAATATTATAAATTTGCTTCAAAATTGGTGATAATTATGCAGATCACCTACACAAATAATTCAAATTGAGGACCACGTTTTTGGCTGATAAGATAATGAACTATACTGCATTTTATGGTAAGCAACAAATAACCATAATTTTAATTTTTGCGCAAAATTTATTCATCTGGTTGTCCTCGGTGCATCGCAATACGACACCATCATTGTACAATCAGGTCCGTAAATATGTTATTTGGGACTTATGTCTGGGGCGTAAGACTCAAAATAGCATATTTATTTTTAGAGTTAACTGTATAATTATTGTTCGTAAGTAAATTTAACGTATATCGGACAACACGGTAGTTTGACATTTACCAAGGATAAGCCTCAAATTTAACCTTAAACGTATTAATTTACCAGTCTTTCCGGTCATTATAAAGAAGCTGCTCTTTATTTTCAGTAAGTAGACTACAGACACGGAGGAATTTGAAGGTTTATGGTTTCAAGTAGTAACAAGAATTTTGCAACAAATTCAGGTTGGGGCAAATGATATGCATCAGTTTTGAAATACAACAAAAAAATAAATATTGAACTTACAGTAACGCGGTTTATTTTACTCAATTCAGTATCGTCAGCTATCGTCCTATATCCCTTGTACCTGCGGTTTCTAAGGTGTTCGAGGCGGGTCTATGTAATAGGCTTGCTAAGTACCTTAGCGCCACTGGAGCTCTCAGTAGCGAGCAGTATGCTTACCGAGCGGGTCGATCCACACTGGACGCGGCACGTAGGTTGCTTCAAATAGTTTTAAACAATTTAGAGACAAAAAGGTGTGTTGCTGCTATATTTTTTGATTTTTCTCGTGCATTTGATTTAGTCGACCATGAATTAGTAGCCAGCAAGCTAGAATATTATGGTGTTCGTGGCACGACCCTGGATATAGTGAAGTCTTTTCTAGCCAGCCGTAGCCAATCAACTGACGTGAACGGTGAAAGATCTGAGCTGGGCTCGATTGGAGACCGATCTGTCCCCCAGGGATCCAGCGTAGGCAATAACGTGTTTGCATTGCTGATGAATGACCTGCCGTTTGAGAGTCCTATCGTAAATTTCATAATGTATGCGGATGACATTTGTGCAATCGTTCACGGCAGTGACCACAGAGAACTAGAAAGTAACATCTGCGAAATTGTCAATAAGCTACTGCATTGGTTTGAGGCGAATGGTATGCAATTAAATATAGGTAAGACAAACCTCCTGCACTTTTCACTTACCTGCAAAATGCAGCCTAAACTTGAAGTCATGGTGAACGGTGCCCAAGTGAAACCGGTAGGTCATGCACGCTATGTTGGTTTCACTTTTGATGGCAGTCTGCAATGGGGCGACCACATTGACTCATTATGTGCAAAATTGAATTCGGCCTACTATGCCATATCCCGATTAACTCGCACATTATCGCTACACAACCTGCTAACAGCGTACTATGCCTACTTCCACACGCACCTAATACGCGGAATCGATCTCTGGGGTCTGGCAGCTGATAGAGACTGGCCATTCATATTACAAAAAAAAGTGATCCGTTTGATTTGCCGTGTTCTATCAGATGAGACAGCACGGCCACTTTTTGCGACTCTTGGAGTACTAACAGTGTCTTCTCTCTACATATTTGAGGTCGGTAAGTATGTTAGAAGAAACCCCGAGGAGTTCCCTATAGGTAACTGTTATTCAGCAAGACGGAAACCGGGACTGGCCGTCCCCGCGCACAGGCTCCAGAAAACTGGCAAGTCTCTTGGTGTAATGGGTGCCAAAATTTACAATAAAATACCAGAGCAAATCAGAACTTTAGACACTGAAAGTAACTTTACACATAAACTTAAGATATATTGCACAGCCAAGGCTTACTACTCTGTGAAGGAATTCCTGGATGAATAAATATGTCGAGCTGACATTTAATTAGAAATGACATTGATAATACTTACATTTTGATTGTATCATATTATTTTAATCAAAGAGTACTATGAATATATAGAGATAGAGACGTCAGTCAAGGTTTTGCATGCCGCGCGTCATCTAGTTTTAACCGACTTCAACAGCCCAAGAGTTAGCTCTAGTAAGTTCATATGTGTGCGTCGAGTGTACGCATGTGTGCGTGAACGGAAATACTCACACACACATATACACTTTACCTGTACATGCATACATATTGATATATAATAATATGCCAATTCCTGCTTAACGAATAAATTTAAAATAATAAAGGCAATTTTTGAGTTCTAATATATTTTATTCGAGAAATCACAGTCAATTACGAACATGAAACAGTTATTCAAGCAGTAGGTTACATCAGTTTGGTATCTTATTACGAGTTTGGTATAATATTACTGACTTACAATCGTCAATAACCAAATCACGGTACACATGAGAAAACAGCAGGTCCAAGCGATCAGCGCACTCGTAGCACACGATAATAAACGATAAATAATAATTAAAGACAATTATGAATCCATTTTCAATGTAATGGTGACAGTCTGACAATGACGTGAATGACGGAAGTTTGGGCATAGACTATATTGAATAAAGTTTGGATGTTTTACGTTCCATTTCACGTAAAATGCTCGAACCGTAAATTCAATGTTCTTTTTTAATAATAAAGTATATGTAAATAGTAAGTGTTTTTAGCCGAAGCAATTGTATAACGAATATACTAATGTGGAAATGTAGTCTCAGTTACAATCAAACTACGTAAAATGGAATTTGCTTTAATGCCATACTTAGGCAGGCCTGTTTCCGCTTCCGCTTTGGACTGCCACCTGCAGACGTCGAAACAGAACTACGATAGGTCTCCTCAAACACGCCGCTATTTTGACGTATAAACGTCAAAATAGGCTTTATAAGGCACTGCAAACACCGTGATTTTAATTGCGGACATATTCAATCTACTATTTTATCATTTTATATTCAAGCTATTCTTATTGAATGACATTATGTAACATATTTTTTAATATTATTCTTGGGACATTTGTAACCCAGTATTTGTGGTTTTAATTTTAATCTACTTATAAGATATAATGTACCCAATTGACAGTGTATGATTAATACCAAATAAATAAATATAAAAAAAAATATAAAATGCCATTTATTACATTAAGTTTTGAAAATTACATCAAGATGGCGGCCATCAGCAGCTATGCACTGATGAAGGCGATTTCTGAAATTTTCAACAACTGTCCGGCACATTTGAGGGGGTGGGTATGGCCATTTTCTAAAAAAACTCGCGAACGGCAAACCCAAGATGGTCCCCCGTCCAAACCATGTTGCGGTACCAAAATGGCGCGCTCGCACGAACACAACGAGACCCCTCCGAGCATCCTACCTCCCCCGCAGCCCGACCACTGCCCCTCCAAAACCGATGCATATCTTTTGCCCCAACCTGTATAAACAATTTTATTTTGATGCTAATATCATCTTGACTCACGGCTCTTAAATAGCAATACATACATGCTTAGTCTCAGTCTTTTCTTTACCGCTCATATATGCTGCTACACATTAACTTCAATATATGTTTTTCTTCTATATTTTAAATCCTGTTGTGTGTGTGATGGAATAATTTTTTTCTTTTCTTCCTAATATCAGTGGGGTTGACTTCAATTTTGCTATGAGCTTAGTAATACAAGAGGACGCCAAGATTCAAGTGGAGTTGCAAGCGTCCATAGGCTACGGTAACAACTTATCATCAGGTGGGCCGTAAGCTTGTTTGCCACCGACGTGGTATAAAAGATCATCTTGGCAAGACGATTCACACATTATTTAAAATGGCTTCCTTATATTATATTAATTGTGAACATAACACGTTTTGATTAAGTTGTCTAATTGTATGATCATTGCTGTTTTATAATGTGTGAGAATTCATATAACATATCGCAAAAACTGATGCCACGTCGAATGATGAAATTTTGTGTTTAGTATTCAATAAACACGAAATTTTGCTGTTGCACTATCGTTTATTTCGTAATTTTTTAACCAGCTTTACGCCACTAATGTGTGTCTTCTTTACAGGTAACTGACGAGAACCAGATACATTCTTACGCAGAAGGTTAATAATCGATTATCAAGTAATCAAGCTAACGATTTAACGCGTCAACAGGTTAATTAGCCGGTTAATGAAAAATGTTTGTTTAGGATGCGGTAATTGTATCATGACTTTAACGGTTGTTCGAGTTGGGTAAACTTTAAAGAGTTGCCAAAGATGGCTTGCAACGAACTGTTTTTAGTCTATTTGGTTGCTAGCATTTGTTTTGTGAAGAAATTAATCGATTCGTTTTGGTGATTATGTTTTTTGCTTACTTATGGTTCGGCACTTTTTTTCGCAGTATAGGTACAATGAAATCCTGCAAAAAACATTTTAATTCCGTTGTTTTACGAAAAACAACGACGTTTTTTGTGTGAAGAAGAATTACACAAATGTTTCTGCTTAGTTGAACTTAGTTAGCCAAACCTTAGCTTGCGTATATGAAAAAGCGTCTGAAATAATCCTCAATTCGGAAGGAAAACGTGACGGCTGAAGTTTAGCAAATCGGTCGTTGGCCAATTGTGAGTGATGATTACGATTGGTATCGATTCAGTCCCATCTAGGATGCTTCGTGACATAACCTGCGATCGTTCGTAACGAATTGCCTTTCGTAATGATCTGAAATATCGATGTCGGATGGATTGTAATTTGCGGGAACATTGTGCTTGGAGTTAATTTTCGCACGTGTTTCATAATTGGATACAATTTGTAGAAATATCGATGTCGACAACGCTGTTTCGATATTTTTTATATACGCATTGTATTGCTGATCAAAAGTCTAAAGTGCCTATTACGTTGTAAACATTTTAAGTTACGATAGTTTAGAAAACGAACAGAAAACGTTCTTATTTATATACATACCAAATTAGCTTAGTAATTATATTAAATTTCAAATAAAAATCATTAAAAAAAAACACAAGCATGTAATATTTCATTAAACACATAATTTATTATATTCGACAGTGTTGTGGCATATTTCTGTAAACATTCACTTATAGATAAAATTGAATGCAATACGTCTTGCATCTCTTTGGCTATCACGAAATCATCTTTTAAAACCCCAGTAACCATCTTCCTCAATAAATTGAAAACGGACGGCTTATGACAAGCCTTCATCCGCAAATTATTTCCTGTGTTTCAGGCGTTTTATATTCACTTCCCAACAGATTATAAATTCAGTACAATCAACTTAAAAATGCTTCATTTTAATTATTGTGTGTACTTATTCATCATCTTAATCATCTGAGCGAGTATGTTAAATCCTATAGTAAGCTATTTAAGCAAATATGTATCGTAGCCAAATCCAAGCACTTTGCACGTAAAATTAGAGACTCAAAAGATAAAATTAAGGACGTTTGGAAAATCATCAGTAGTGAAACTGGTAAGGTAAAGTCACGAGATCCTAAATTTAGTCTGCTAGTATGTGATAAAGTTATAGAAGCTGACTTAGAAGTTGCAAATGAATTTGAACGCTTTTTTACAAATATCCCCCTCGAGACCACAAGGTCGTTGAATTCGTCTCCTCGCATGGCTGAGTCACTATTAAAAACAAATGTGCCTGAATGTTTAAATATTTTTTGTTTTAAATACGTCACCCCTCAAATGGTTACTAAGGCGTTCAGGTCATTACATTTAAAGAAGACTGAAGATCTTTGGGGATTATCGGTAAAGGTTTTGCAGTCAATTATGGATCCTATTGCACCGCATTTAGCTTCATTATTCAACAGATGTGTCGATACAGGAGTCTTCCCTGATTTAATGAAGCACAGTCGCGTCATTCCTTTGTTTAAGTCCGGGTCAAAATCAGACCCGAGTAATTTTCGACCTATATCAATTTTACCTGCTATAAGCAAAGTATTTGAAAAAATTATCCTCGATCAATTACTATCCCATTTTACTTTGAATAATTTACTTCATGGAGATCAATTCGGGTTCACGAGGGGCAGGTCTACAATTGATGCAGGCACGACCTTAATTAAACATATTTTTGAGGCATGGGAGCAATCACTTGATGCAATAGGCGTGTTCTGTGATCTGTCTAAAGCCTTCGATTGCGTGGATCACGACACACTAATTCGAAAGCTTAACTATTATGGCATGAAGGATAAGGCACTTGATCTCCTCCAGTCTTATTTGAATGATAGAACTCTAAAAGTAGACATAAATAAAACCAAATCAGCTGGGTCTATTATTTCAATGGGGGTCCCTCAGGGGTCTATTCTGGGACCATTTTTATTTCTTGTCTACATAAATGATTTGCCTTATGTACTTAATGGACGACATAAATTAGTTCTTTTTGCAGACGATACATCGATTATATTTAAAGTCAAAAGAAACCAAGACAATTTTAGTGAAATAAATAATGTACTGTCGTGTATTGTTCACTGGTTTACCATAAATAATTTGCTCCTTAATGCCAAAAAAACAAAGTGCATTCGATTCTCCTTGCCTAATGTACAGCATCAAAATAACGCGCAAATTATCTTAAAAGACGAAGTGCTTGAATTGGAGTATAAAACTGTTTTTCTTGGCATAACATTAGATTCGAAATTACAATGGAGTCCACATATTTCTACTCTGGCAGGTAGACTCAGTTCAGCTGCTTACGCAATTAAAAGGATTCGTCAACTTGCAGACGTTGAGACGGCAAGGTTGGTATATTTTGCCTATTTTCATAGTATCATGACTTACGGTATTCTATTGTGGGGCAAAGCTGCTGATATAAATTCAATTTTTATTTTACAAAAACGTGCTATACGTAGTATTTATAATTTAGGGTCACGCGTTTCTCTGCGAGATAGGTTTAAAGAAATCAATATTCTCACCGTTGCCTCACAATATATATATGAAAATATAATGTATATTCGTAAAAATCTTGACATGTATAAATTAAAAAGTGATGTTCATAATTATAACACCAGAAATAAAAATAAGTTAGTCATTCCCCAATACCGTCTCTGCAAAGTGAGTAATATGTCATTTATGGGGAACTGTGTACGATTTTACAATAAGTTACCTTCTGATATGCTAAAATTGTCTGTGAATAGATTTAAGTCGAGCGTTAAACGCCATCTTATAGAGAAATCCTATTATACTATAAAGGAATTTATAGATGATAAAGAAGCATTTTATGTAAAATAGTTAAGTTAAACTTGACGTGTAAAAGAGCTAGCTTAAGCCTATTTACAAAATAAATATTTTGATTTTGATTTTGATTTTAGGTATGCAAAATGCCAGAATCTTTAAAAAAAATTATGGAAAGGCCAGGCGTGTCAGGACGCGAATTCCTTGAATTTTGAGGTTGGAAACATCTGTTATATTATATGAGTAGGAAGTGACATTAAAAAACAGCCTGTGACGGATGGATAGACGAGTGCATTTAAATAATTTACTTTAAAAACAAAACTTTAACCGATTTCAATTCCATATTTGAATAGTTCCCTCGATTTCTCCAGGATCCCATCATCAAATCCTGGTCTGATGACCATGGGACCACCTTGGAAGGACACCCTTTTTTCTACCTTAGCCTAATTAGGTATTCCACTGCTGGGCAAAGGCCTCCCCCTCGCCTTTTCCTCCACGCGACGATTTGGACACGTTCTGCTTAGGTTGGCGGGAGTATGCCAGCAATAGGACCGAGTGGAGGATAGGTATTCATATTCATATTCATTTATTTCGTATTAATCATACATTGTCATTCATTACATTAAAATATCATAATAAGGTCATTAACAACAATGTCAACAGGCATATATATAAGAAGCAATACAGTCAGTTATTTAATTTATAATTAAAATTGTTCGTCCAGGAATTCAGCTACCCTGCTACCCTTTCTAACAAAAAAAAAAATTCCAAACGGTTCAGGCGTATTTGAGTAATGGAGAACCTCCTCCGTTTTTGAACACAAAGTGATCCACCGGACCTGTGTGGTGCGAGGTTGGAAGTGGAAAGCGAGGAAAAAATTTACCAATAGAAAGCGATGCCCGAGCGCAGCCAGATTGGTGGATTTCCTCGCTGACCGCTTCACAACCTCGTATAGCTCTGGTGGGTACTCAACCTTAAAACGCGTTAGTGCACCCAACACCTAAGTAGATGCGATTTCCTAAATGTCACGCTGGATTTTGCATCCCCATGTATATATAAGAGGCTTATGCCATGTTTATACAAACCAACTTATTCAGAAAACTAGACTATTACTAGATCTGGTAACTAAAATGTGTTTTGTCTTATCACATAGGTTGTCTTCACACAAATGTTGAAGTGACAAAGTATTTAATGGCTAAAATATATTTGCTCAACGTTTATGAGTCTACCTACAACATAATATCTAGGCTATCCCTCCGGCAATAACCATGCGCTACCATTTTAGGTCAATCAATCGTCGTTTTCGTTCAGACCTTTTCGGCTGTTATTGAATTTGCGTACCGCATGCGTCTGCGCATCGATTAATCATTGCCAGGGCTCCGCACGACGCGACATTTACGATGTTGTGGACATGATGGGGTATTATCGTAAATAAGGAAAAGTCAGACAGATTGCTGCGCACGAGTCCTGAGGTGGATTAGCGTCATATACACCGCAGTTAGTATGCAGGCGATTTAAACTCTTAAGTAGGTATTATTATGGCAATCTGCTAGAGGCGCTTATTAAGTAAACACAAATGAATGAGTTGATTGGATGTCAACCAGTTTAACGCGAGTATAACTAAAGTTGGAAACGCACAGACAGCGGTGGCGGCGCGGTGCGGTGCGGTGCGGAGGCGGTACGCACAGAATACCGCGCCGCCCCGCGTCCCGCCGCGGTATTCTGTGCGGACCCTTTCATAATAGCTCGAACATTACAACCGGTTCCGCCTCCGCACCGCACCGCGTCGCACCGCCACCGCTTTGTGCGTTTCGGCCTTTGTGATGTGAACTATGTATATCTATTAAAATATATCGTCATCTAGTATATGTAATGTGTTCCTGTGATTAATGAGATCAAGAAAGATACTAAGGATGTGTTGTGGTTTATTAAAACAGATAATTTTTATGTTTATTTAAAGGCCGGGCATCCGATTTTAAATATGTAGTTCATTATGTGAATTCATCAAAACGTTGAACCTCAATCTTCAATTCCACACTTCCCACCCAGATCAACTTGCATAACTGCTAAAAATAATTAGAATGATCATGCCAAAAATCTACAAAATCATTATAGCAATTTGCTATAGAATTAAATTCGCAATCTGTAGACTAATTTGATGCGATAAATTGGCTTTATGCAACGGTGATGTAAATCTGTCTTGGAACAGAAAATGCCGTTTAAGGAAATAATTGGCTCATTATTACATTGTTAAGATGGCGTTAAAGAAATTATTTATTTTGTCGATTTACGTAAGACATCCGGGATATTTTACTACCAGCGAATTTTTTGATCCCTAGGGTGTCGTAGGAAACGACTATTATATAAGAATAGAAAGGAGTGTGTTTAAAGAGAGTTGTGGGCGATAGTCTAGCAACCTATCACTAAAATTACATACTTTATCCAATCTTTAAACCTATGATCGCTTCTGAAATTTCACGTACTGCCTACCCCTTTTGAAAATACAGGTGTGAGTTTTTACAAAGGCTAGCGACACGGATTACTCAAGTCGTTTCGTGTGAGGAACGAGTCGATGCGCAGTGACACAATCAAGGATCGACGCCGTAACGTAACGGTGCTAGGACTCGTGCGCACGTGCGTGTGGTCTATTATACATGTCGTGTATTCAATATTATAATAAGACATTAACGGCCTCCGTAGCCCAGTGGGTAGTGACTCTGCCTACGAAGCTGGAGGTCCCGGGTTCGAATCCCGGTCAGGGCATTTATTTGTGTGTTTATCACGAATATTTGTTCCTGAGTTATGGATGTTATATATGTATATAAGTATCTATATGTATTTATCTATTATATATATCATCGCCTAGTACCCACAACACGCATCCCGCACGAGGCTAAATATACCTTAATATTAGAACAGGCGCAAAAGAAGTTTTTAAGAAATCTTTACAAAAAGGAATATATGCACTATCCATATCTCTACCCGACTCTGTTTCTATTAGGGACACTACGATACAACTCTTTAAAAGTGAGGCGGTATTTAACCGTAGTTAAATTTGCTCTGGGAATCATTCGCAACACAATTGACTGCTCCGGATTGGTTGGAGAAGTGGTACGGTTATATGCGCCCTGCGCACGATCTCGCTTGCGCCACGCACCCCTGCTGGCCCGGCCGCGCGCGCGCACCGACCTACTGCAACACGCGCCGCTCCCGAGCGCACTCTCTGTCCTCAACTCCGTGCTGGACGCAGCACCGTCCTGCGATCTGTTCACAACGAGATTGGCCTGCTTGTTGCAGGAATGCAAGGTTTTTATTGAACAATCCTTAGGTATCTGATTAATATGTAAGTAACTACTCTTGTATGCGTAATGTTTTAATTTATAATATAGCTTAAGATCTGTAACGCTTTGGCGATTAGCTGTAAGTTGCAGATGTACTTTTTAATACAATAAACACAAGCCTTACTGAGCTTACCGTGGGCCTAGGTTGATTTGTGTAAGATTGTCCCATAATATATATATATATATATATTTATTTTTATTTTTATTATAAATACATATTTGAGGACATACTTAATCGTTAGGGCGGACAGGTTCTTGAGTGGCGACCACGTACCGGAAGGCGCGGCGTGGGTAGCCCCCCCCCACAAGGTGGACTGATGACCTGGTAAAGGTCGCGGGAGTCCGCTGGATGCGGGTGGCGCAGGACCGGTCATTGTGGCACTCTTTGGGGGAGGCCTATGTCCAGCAGTGGACGCCTTTCGGCTGATATGATGATGATGATGGTATGCCTAAGCAGATCTTTAAAAAAATGTTTTCCTAAAAAATGTTAATCTGCCAACAATAGCGACAAATTGTCCAACGACTGGGGCTAACCATCGATAGCAATTCTCGATACGCCTATCGAAACCTTGATGTAGCTCGTTGTTTCAGATTTATCGTCCCAGGCATCCACATACCCGTGATCTGAGACATTGGTTTTATGCTTGAGATTATATGACTTGGCTGAACTGCAGCAAAAAGCAAACTCTACCGTCACAGGAAGGATTCTAATTCAAACGACAGGTTTATCTAAATTCGGCCTCATTAAATTATTTCAACCATACCTCCCTAGGCTATACAATGTTCAATCGCCATCAGACATCGGAGCTCAACCGGGTCCTCATAAATATCTGAACACTATCAAGGATTTACAGTCAGCATCGTACCTACAGTTCATCATCATCATCATCATCAGCCGAAAGACGTCCACTACTGGACATAGGCCTCCCCCAAAGAGTGCCTAAGTGACCGGTCCTGCGCCACCCGCGTCCAGCGGACTCCCGCGGCCTTTACGAGGTCATCAGTCCATCGTGTGGGGACCCACGCCGCGCCTGCCGGTACTTGGTCGCCACTCGAGAACCTTTCCGCCCCAACGGCCATCGGTTCTACGTGCAATGTGCCCCGCCAACTGCCACTTAAGTTTAGCGATTCGGAGGGATATATCGGTTACCTTGGTTCTGCTGCGGATAGCTAGGTACCTACAGTTAGTAGCAGCCAATTAATTCGTAACCCATCCTTACTTATAAGGACGTGTTCCGATATATTTGGCTACTTTGGCTGCTACTAACTATTATCATGTGGACTGTACAACGCATGTTCAGATATTTTTGAGCACTTAACACTTAGAATAATAACGCCTAGAAACGCAGTTCACGCGCAACGGAGAGGCCACCAAAACTCGGCCATAAATGGCCCAGTACGCCGATCGGTGGAACAAAATTGGTGCGTTTGTGTGCGTATTGGCGCGTGTGAATACGAGTTGATCACAACTACATGAATCCATTTTATGCCTCACGCTTGGCGCGTCGGCCGTATGAAACTATCCTTCTATGCGTTATTATTCTAAGACTTAACATTACAGTCCCTCCAGCGGATCCCGGCAGCCATTATTATACACGTCATACGCTTCCTGTGCATTAGCATGCTCGCCGTCGCTTCTTGCGTAAGACTTGCGTGGCAGCCTAGGTACCTACTTGTATGTACACTCGCCATCACATACATCGGAGCAAACAAGCACGTCACAAACATCGGAACACACCTCTAATTTCAAGGCATTAGGGTGCATGTGCCGATATTTTTGAACATGTGTAGTGTACCGATGTATGTGATGACGACTGTACTAGTACCATGCGTTGTTAACTTATGGTGGCCATTTGCAATCTGACACAATGAAGCGCGCAAAAATATCTACACATGAGATTGGCGCCTGCGTTTAAAGTTAAAGTCATTTATTCACAGACACATCCCTACCTGTTACTAAGAGTGTTTATGTACACTCAGCGTCAAATACTCTGTAGCAGTCAAAATGGCCAAATAAATAAATAAATATTTGCGGACAGCTCGGTACACCATACTAAATATATTATATGGTGTTCCTAACTGTAGTATTCACTTATTTGCCGATTCTAAAGGTATATCTGTATAGCTTGGCTAGCCAGCGCACCACCACTCCCGGCAACGGTCGGACCACGACTGATGTAATCGTGACGTATGCGCACTACATAAGCACAGATACACTACACTAACTATTTGACCAGGTACTTTGGTTGCTACAAAGTATTTGACGCTGAGTCACCCGAGAGAGAGGCAGATATTAATGGTGTGACTGTAATATCTGCCTCATCAAAGCGCGAATAAATATTTGACTTAACTAGTCTTTGAGTCAAAAAAATATGTTTTTAAAAATTACAAAAGCTGAATCAAGAAAAAGAAAACTACATAATTATGGAACCTGCTGCTCACAGAATTTTACGAGAATAGATTGTGAAATGCGACTAGTACAGGAGGACAGCTGGAGAAACGAAAGACTTTTTGAGTCAATTACCAGGGCCGGGTATTCTGGACGCGTTAGATATTTTTGCCCGGTTTGTTATGGCAGGTATCAATGCTGGCAGTGATTGACGAAATGTAATCGACTAACGATTAAGATTAACCTAATTAATCGCAACTAACGACTAAAAATGACGATTGATCAATCTTACTGTAGTCGTAAGAGTTTCGACTAATTTAGTCACGATTAAATGAATCGTCGATTAAATACGAGCGACTAAATATTTAATCGATTGATTAATTTTCGATTGATATCAGGAATAAATAAGTTTTTTTGTAAGTGTAGGTTTGGGTTTTCGTTGACATATTGCTACATATTAAGGAATGTATAACAATACCTAGGGCTGACTGGAAGCATATTATATTCGTGGTTATAAGTTTATATCACGCAGCATACTTACAATAATGATTTCCAAGTGTAAAATACATGCCAAGACATATTGAATTTTTGTAACGTGCTGTGTTCCAATTTTTTTTTAATCGAGATTTAATCGCGAAATTTAGTCTACTAAATTGAACGACGTCGATTAAAATTAAATGACGATTGATCAATCGTCAATCGAACTCTGCGACGATTAATTTTGTGACGATTGATTGTTTAATCGATTAATTAGTTGATAAAAAAAAAATCGATTAATGCCCATCTCTGAATGCTGGTGACTGTACAGTTGAACTCACAACGGGCTCCTAGTACCTATCGTGTCGCTTTAACGTCAAACCCTTTGAACGCCAAGAACCTATAAAGTGGTCGTGTGTCGTCGTGCCCACCACGCCAAGAACCCATATAGCGGTTATGACGCCCGCTGTCAAACCAACCTTCAGTCTTTCATATAAGGTTCATAGTCACTCTCTTATGGAAAGAAGGTTGGCGTGTCAGTGACACTTTAGTACTTGAATCATGGCGTTCAAAGGGTTAAACTGCCGCACGTATTTGTCCAACGGGTGAGTGCGATAGGGTATCAAGGTGTTCAGCTACTTATGGGTTTCATTGTACAGGCTTCAGCGTTTACATGCTCGCTTGACAACACGCGTGTCCACAAACAAGGTTCTAAATATAAATAAGGTAGAGTTTTTGTGCGTTTGTCCAGTCAGTTATTTGAAGTGATCCAGTCAGCTGGGAAAGTCTTTACTAAATGGTTTAATTATTTGCACCATGACTGACCTAATCAAACTTTCCACCCTCCACCACGTCACTCCAGTGATTCCCAAAAAGTAGCAGACCTCTGTCTGCACTTGTATTAGGCAATGTGCTTTTGTAGTAGACGATAAAAAAATAATGAAACGCGTAAAAAGGCTGAGGCTTTCAGATAAGTATGGTTTTTTCCAGTTTAAATGACGAAAATGCACTTAACGTGGGAATTTATAAATTCTCTTTGTTGCTAAATAGGTACTGGAGCTGGAGTTGCTACTGTTTGTTCTAATGTTTATGCGTAATTGTTTTCCAACCCTTACCTACTTGAAGATAACAATGAGACAATTAGATATCGGTAAGGGTTCGTTTTAAGTACTTTTCGACATTACGAGTATATCTGGAACAGACTATAATTACACCAATTGCAAATGTATTCTTGTAAAAAAACACGGTAAGTAAAGGTTAAATATAATCAATATAAAATCAAAATATATTCAAGTAAAAGTAACTGTACGCGCGGGCATCGGACGACGGCAAAGGACGGGGCGTTTGAAGGGCAGATCGGGCGGCTGCGCTCGCGCACCGCCAGTCAGCGAGCCACCTCAGCGTCAAGCGCATGTCGCGCAGAGCTATTTTGTCATTAATTTCGTGCTTGTGAAATAAATAAATGTATTAAGAAGAATATTACATTTTTTTTGTCCTGCTTGGACAATAATGGCGACCGTGAATAACGGAATAATGGCGACCGTTGGAAGAAACTGCAAATAATGGCGACCGTTGGAAGAAACTGCAAATAACGTGCAAGTTCAAGCTGCATTTTTAACCGTTAAAATAACGGAATTTTACCGGTTCGCTGACTCACCGACTCGGAAGAACAAAGGATGCTGCTGTTTTTTTTGAAATACTGGGGCCTCAAGGTTCTACGTGGTTGCCTGCAGGTCTAACCCGAGGGAAGTACGCCTATTTTACCATTCCTTTGTTCCGATCCCCTTTTATAATTTGGCTTCGATTTGTGTGACGGCTTTCTTGCATCTTAAGCGTTAGGTTCAATTCCTAATCTAGCTTGCCTAAAAGACAAGACTATTAGCTGCACGCAACGGCCTGTGCTTATTTCTATTTGGTACTTCTTTTTTAAAGCGTCAGGATGGTATCCTGATCTAGCTTGCGGAGTGCTTATTTCTATTTGGTAAATAAATTCTTCTTTTTTAAAGCGTCAGGATAGTATCCTGATCTAGCTTGCGAAGTGCTTATTTCGGCGAAGAGTTGCCTTATTAAATAAATTCTTCTTTTTTAAAGCGTCAGGATGGTATCCTGATCTAGCTTGCGGAGTGCTTATTTCTATTTGGTACTTCTTTTTTAAAGCGTCAGGATAGTATCCTGATCTAGCTTGCGAAGTGCTTATTTCGGCGAAGAGTTGCCTTATTAAATAAATTCTTCTTTTTTAAAGCGTCAGGATGGTATCCTGATCTAGCTTGCGGAGTGCTTATTTCTATTTGGTACTTCTTTTTTAAAGCGTCAGGATAGTATCCTGATCTAGCTTGCGAAGTGCTTATTTCGGCGAAGAGTTGCCTTATTAAATAAATTCTTCTTTTTTAAAGCGTCAGGATGGTATCCTGATCTAGCTTGCGAAGTGCTTATTTCTATTTGGTACTTCTTTTTTAAAGCGTCAGGATAGTATCCTGATCTAGCTTGCGAAGTGCTTATTTCGGCAAATATTATCGCATTACTCGCATTTATACGCATGTTAAGTATTAAGCTGTATTATACAGGCATTACAGTGCTAATTTTAGTAAATCAGAAAGTTATTTACAAATCCGTTACGTAGTTAAATTTAAAATTTGTAGTAACGGTTCCTTTGTGTGCAATACGTGGCTATTCCATATTTTTGTACAAGAGTTGCCTTATTAAGCTGTATTATACAGGCATTACAGTGCTAATTTTAGTAAATCAGAAAGTTATTTACAAATCCGTTACGTAGTTAAATTTAAAATTTGTAGTAACGGTTCCTTTGTGTGCAATACGTGGCTATTCCATATTTTTGTACAAGAGTTGCCTTATTAAGCTGTATTATACAGGCATTACAGTGCTAATTTTAGTAAATCAGAAAGTTATTTACAAATCCGTTACGTAGTTAAATTTAAAATTTGTAGTAACGGTTCCTTTGTGTGCAATACGTGGCTATTCCATATTTTTGTACAAGAGTTGCCTTATTAAGCTGTATTATACAGGCATTACAGTGCTAATTTTAGTAAATCAGAAAGTTATTTACAAATCCGTTACGTAGTTAAATTTAAAATTTGTAGTAACGGTTCCTTTGTGTGCAATACGTGGCTATTCCATATTTTTGTACAAGAGTTGCCTTATTAAGCTGTATTATACAGGCATTACAGTGCTAATTTTAGTAAATCGGAAAGTTATTTACAAAACCGTTACGTAGTTAAATTTAAAATTTTATAGTAACGGTTCCTTTGTGTGCAATAGGTACGTGGCTATTCCATATTTTATACAAGTGTGCCTAATTAAGGCTATAACTTAGTGTTTCCTAAATTATTAGAGATTTTGCTAAACAATAAACGGAGATAACCGTGCTAAATCCCTTCTTAACGAATTATTGTAGTTCAAATATCTTATAGCGATTTGCCGACTATTTCAGTGTTTTATCGGGACCGGCGCGCTTAAGGCGTTCTGTTTGCTGGGTGCAGCCCGGGTCCGTAGCAGCTCCGCGCGCACCTTGCTGGCTAGCTGTGTGCTCGGACGGAGTAATTTTCTATGTCGGGCGGTCGCGGCTGAGACTGGATTTAACTGGTTTGAGATTTAATTACTTACTTATTTCATTGTCGTTAGCGCCTTCGATATTTATTGTTTGAAGTTATGGCACCACCGGAAGGGGCAAAGTTGGATGTGCCGTCGAAGGTTGATGATTTGTCTAAGCTTATTAAGCAGCGCGGTAGTATCAAAGGCCGGCTAACTAAATTCAAACTTTAAAGGTGCAAACAATGAACTGGGTAAATTTATTAAATCCAGTCGTCAGTCTATAACTAATTTTGCTAATGATGAAGGAATTAAATTCATGTTTAGTCCAGCTTATTCTTCCCATTTCGGAGGGATCTGGGAAGCCGGGGTTAAGTCGGCTAAGTTCCATCTTCGACGTATTGCTGGGGGGGCTTCCCTGACGTTTGAAGAGCTAGCAACGCTATTTGCACAAGTCGAAGCTATTTTAAATTCTCGACCCCTAACGCCTCTTTCGTCGGACCCCACTGACCCAACTCCTTTGACTCCAGGGCACTTCCTTTGCGGGCGGCCTCTCACTTCGGTACCGTCCCGACCTATTACTACAAAGTACCCCAACAGATACGAACGCATAGAGCAGTTGAGGCAGCACTTCTGGGACAGGTGGCGACGAGAATTCATAGCAGAGCTCCAACAGCGTACGAAGTGGAAGACGCGGCAGCGAGAGCTTCGAGTCGGGGACCTCGTCATTTTGAAGGAAGATCAACTACCTCCTCTTCAGTGGCGCCTAGCACGCATCAGCCATCTATACCCTGGGAAAGATGGCGTCAACCGTGTCGCTGATGTCATCACCAATCGGGGCACAATAAGAAGAGCAATCAACAAAATGTGTATTGTTCCTACTACAGACGTTGTCGAAGGGAAGAATGGTTTACCTACCCATTAAGGGCAACAAATCCTGAATTCTGTAGATAGGACTCATATCAAATCACACCTGAAGACATACAAGAAAAAGATACATGGGAACAAATCAACTACTTTACTCCATCGGGTGAACTTCACCGCAACGACTATATTGCAGGTTGTCGAAGGGTTGACTAGACCTATATCCTAGACCCGCGAAAGGCAACACAAAGAATCTCTGCAATTTATTGTTGAAAGCCAGTCTTTCAACGCCGGGACGATGTACGCGCGGGCATCGGACGACGGCAAAGGACGGGGCGTTTGAAGGGCAGATCGGGCGGCTGCGCTCGCGCACCGCCAGTCAGCGAGCCACCTCAGCGTCAAGCGCATGTCGCGCAGAGCTATTTTGTCATTAATTTCGTGCTTGTAAAATAAATAAATGTATTAAGAATATTACATTTTTATTGTCCTGCTTGGACAGTAACAAATAAATAAGATCGATATGATGGTCAAAATCGTATAAACAACCACTGCATTAATTGACAGTCAATTAAATGTTTGTCTCCGGTTGTAACTCTCGCATGTTACTCATACGTCTGTTAGGCAGAGGACTATCCGCAAACGGCCAACATATGGCCAAGTACCATCTCTTACCAAACACGGATGCCATATTCCTCCTCCAATGAGTTCTCAATGGCACCTTCCCTTTCTTATACTCGTACCACGTCAGACCACTAAACGCTTTGTACATATGGAACAACGCTAAATTAATCGCAAACGGCAAAATAACTAAATTCAAGAACCAAAAGAACACAAACATGCGTTTCCAAAAAACCCAAAGAGAAGAGAAGATACTCCAATTTCCCAAGTTGAAAAGTCTAGCTGTCGTCTGGGCGAAAGATTCAAGATCAAATACATATTTAAGAACAATGTAGTTGTAGTACGTAGCGTATATTATCGCGACTGCCAAGTGGCAGAAGTAGCATGTGAAGTATCGTTGATTGTTGCGTCCAATGCACTGTGCTAAGAAGATGCAGTGGTGGTCTCTTCTTAGTATGCAAGCGTTGCATGTCGTGCAATGCCAACTGTCCTTTGGTCGCTTCTGCTGGCAGTGTTCGCAGTAGATACCTGCTCCACGGTATGCTTTCACACGAGAATCGGCCAGTACGCATAGGACCATATTCCCTGCTACGTTAACGAACAAGTAGCTGGCAAGGACGACGTGAAAGTAATGCTTGATGGAGCCCCATAGGAGGTGCTCTACAATAAAAGGCCTTATGATGCACAGCTGAAACAAAAAGTACGCAGGGGTCATCAGGAATACTGCGAAACAGTATGCCATTTCTAATAGGCGTTTTTTTCTAATCGGCGTGAGAAACATTTTATTAATTCCAAAATTACACTGATATTAAATATTTAGTTAGTTTAAGGAGAAATGACACTGAAACTAATTTGTTGAGTTATTTGTACTGTCAGATACGGCTGTCAAAAATTTGACTTTTGATTTCATCAAAACTTTATAAAGTTCGAAAACCATATTGAAGACAAAACTATATTGAAAATACTTTCGTATGAATACACACAATAAGCTTCATTAGAAAAAAATAAAAGCGGCCAAGTGCGAGTCGGACTCGCACATGAAGGGTTCCGTAAAATAAATTGCTGTTTACGATTTATGACGTACTTATTAAAATAAAACTACTTACTCGATCTTGTTCAAATCAATTTTTGGTGGAAGTTTACATAGTAATGTACTACATATATTTTTTTTAGTTTTATCATTCTCTTATTGGGGGGGGGGGGGGCACACGTATGGGTTTAATGAAAAAAAAATTTTTGAGTTTCTGTTCTGAGTATGGGGAACCCCCAAAACTTAATTTTTTTTTTCGCGGTTCACAGAATACATCTACTTACCAAGTTTCAACAGTATAACTCTTATAGTTTCGGAAAAAAGTGGCTGTGACATACGGACGGACAGACAGACATGACGAATCTATAAGGGTTCCGTTTTTTGCCATTTGGCTACGCAACCCTAAAAACGATATATACTAACTTGAAATAATATAAATTCTATGACGATGGGTCAGTACAAGGTCAGTATTATCCAAGTCACAAACCTCGTACAAATATTAAATAGAAGTTACCAGGGTTACCAGAAGTTACGCGAACATGTCAAAATTGTCATGTCAAAAATTCTTAACGCAAAAATGTCTTTACCACCGATACAACCGAAAAAGTTACCCATAGCGATCGAAAAAGTAACGTGTGTCGTCGTCGTGTTTGGAGTAATACCAATGTCGTACATATTTCAGATGATGGTAATTCGACCAAAACTGCTGAAGCTATGGGGCATCGGTTTCACCAGGCATTGCTTCCATGTTTTTATATCCACGTATTTCTTTATAAACGTCTTTGCAAATATGATCCTGAGCATAGCTGTTGACTCCCGTTTGAAGCACAACCAAAGAGTAAAACAAGGAAGGTACTGCGTTTATTGCAAGCGAACCCAACCAGAGGACAGCTGGCATTGTGACACGTGCAATGCTTGCGTGCTACGGAGGGATCACCACTGCTTCTTCTTATCGCAATGCATTGGACGACACAACCTGCGATATTTCATCAGCTTCTTGACGCACGCGACGATATCACTGGCACTTTCGATATACTATGATTTCTGTGCCATGGAAAACTTTTACGTCACTAATTCTGTATACCTATTAATCCAGGTCATTCAGATGCTTAATCCAGATGTCGTATTAATCCCGCCATATGATTTAAAGCACCACTTATATGAGATATTTTTGTATATGAATGTGGCTGGTTTCATATTTTGTGGTTGCTTGCTGTGGTTTCATATGAATAATGTATTGAGTGGCGTGACGGCCCATGAACGGAAAATAGGGAAAATTCCAGCAAATATGTGTTGGAGAAAGAATTTGGCGCATGCTTTTGGTAGAAGATGGTACTTGGCTGTACTCTGGCCTTTTGTGGACAGTTCCTTAGTACGGTCGAGGAAATTGAGTGTTTAGCTTTTTTGGACTCTATATAATGGCATTAGGGTCCAAAGGTGATAAACATTCAATTTCCTAGACTGTACATAAAGGCGATGAGAACTAGACTAACTATTCAAATTACATTATTTCTTTGATTAAATATAGGATTAAATAAAAATATGTTCGAAAACTTATTTTTATTCTAATACATAAGGATGCTTAAATGCAAATAAATACGAAATTAGCTCGCAATGCAAACTTTTTGTTAAGTATTTAGCCATGTATGAGCTGTCACATCAAAAAAAATATGTCGCTGACACCACATAGGACTTTTCTATATTCTGTGCTGACACTGACTTGATATACCATAGGTGCCAAATTAAATAAATTTTTAATTTTTATAGCAAAATGTCGCTATTACGATCCAATAATATGAGAAATCGAGAAATCACTTTCGAAAGAATTTTGTGTTTTTTCATTGCGTTTGCAACGCCTGTGTTCTTCGCATTCCAAATGATAGTAATAAGGCCAAAACTAGTACGTTGTTGGAACATTGGTCCTACCGAATACTGCTTCCACTTTCTACTCTGTACGTACAGCTTTGTTAACGTCTTTGGGAATATGATCCTGATTATAACCGTCGACTGTAGCTCGAAGAATTATGTCGAAGAAGGAAGATACTGTAAACACTGCAAGCGAAACCAACCGGAGGACAGTTGGCATTGTAAGACGTGCAATGCTTGCATACTAGGGAGGGACCACCACTGCTTCTTCTTAGCACAGTGCATTGGACGCTACAACCTGCGATATTTCATCTGTTTCTTGACTCATATGACAATAGCTTTGGCGCTTTCTATATACTACGACTGCAACGTTATTAAATCCGAATATGATTACAATAGTTTCATGGAAATAGTGGCGTGCTTTGCAGGGATTTTTAGACCTTCATACTTCTTATTTAACCCGACTTGGGAGGTGGAGAAACGCCTATTTGCGATATTTTGGTACTTGCTTTTACTCATTTTCTGTGCATGTGGACGCTTGTTGTGGTTTCATTTGGATAACGTTATGAATGGAATGTCTTGTTATGAGTATCACAGTGGGAACATTCCGGAAAACGTGAATTTGAAGAGGAATATACAGCGAGTTTTTGGAGTAAGATGGTACTTGGCAATACTATGGCCTTTAGTGGAAAGTCCCTTGCCTGATATACTGATTGATTGAATAGAGTAAATTATTTTTGATTATTAGTTAATCACCTGCTATATAATAGCTTATCTTTTTATTATTATTTTGTCTAACCGCAGATTCTGATGAGATGAGATTAGGACGTATCATTTTATGTGCGCACGCTCAATCAAGTTGCTAAGTACAGTACGCGAAACAAAAGTTTGCGTGTCTGAAGTTAGCCTCGAGTCGCCTCCTGCATACCCGTCCGACCCCTCTGACACCTTTGCGGCGCTACTAGTGCCTAACATCAGAATCGTTAACTGATTTTAATCGTAATGGGGAACTTGCACGGGACTTCAATTAAGAATAAATTGCACTCAATCGATGCGGATATACGTAGAGATATCATACAAAAGAAAAAAAAATAAAAAAAAACAATTGCATTAGTTTTATCTCAGTTTAAAATGACGAAATTTTTTTTTTGATAGAATAACAACAGTTACACAGATTATTGAATGAGAAATGATATTTTGTATGACAAAGTATAGACTTAAACGCAAATTTTGTGGAGATAATTTCAAATTAATGACTTACTCCATAGTAAACGCGCCGAGAATATATGCTGTGACGTCATAGCATAAGCCCGTTTAGTATAGAGCGTTTTCGGGGGATGCCGGCGCGTGCAGATTTCAAATGCATATAACATCAGAAAAATAAATCATAAGAAAGTTCTAATGCTACAGCTGTTTAAATGCTGGATTATACTTTTGATTTTCGTAATAAAATAGAAAGATGCAAGTTCCCTATTGTACTCGGGTTGATGTATTCCACTGCTCTCTGAATGAATTCACCAAAGTAGCTTTGTATGTGTCATTGTAAAAATTAAGAATTATGTAGGTAATACCTTATATATGTTATGTTAATAATTTGCTACGCTATCGAATTGGGATACTGTAATAATATACGTATTGTTATTATGAATGGAATGGTGGCTTTGAACCTGCGCGGATAATATATAGGCGTTGAAAAGGTTAATAGTGAACTGGCAAAAGATGAACCAAAAACGAACATTTATTAACTCACGTAACAAGACCCATTATTTGTTAGTAATTTCCTTAGAAAGACTATGTTAGTAAATACACTATCCATAAAGATAAATAAATGAAAACTAAAAATAAACATTAGTCTTTTTTATACGGTGGCAAACAAGCTTACGGTGGATGTAACCGACTACAATGAAACCAAGTAGGGACAGTCCAATCTGTCACCTATCATTCTTAAGATGTTGTTGGGGCTGGCGCGCATCCGAACCCGACGCACCAGGGATGCCCTTTTGCGCATTTAACCTTTTTAGGGTCCCGTACTCAAAGAGTAAAACGGGACCCTATTACTAAGACTTCGCTGTCCGTCCGTCCGTCCCTCCGTCCGTCCGTCCGTCCGTCCGTCTGTCTGTCACCAGGTTGTATCTCAAGAACCGTGATAGCTAGAGAGTTAAAATTTTCAAAGATTATGTATTTCTGCTGCCGTTATAACAACAAATACTTAAAAATAAAATGAAATACTTTTTTAAGGGGGGCTCCCATACAACAAACGTGATTTTTTTGCCGTTTTTATAGATAATGGTACGGAACCCTTCGTGCGCGAGTCCAACTCGCACTTGGCCGGTTTTTTATTATTATAGATAATCTGTCACCAGGCTGTATCTCAAGAACCGTGATAGCTAGAGAGTTGAATTTTTCACAGATTATGTATTTCTGTTGCCGCTATAATAACAAATACTAAAAATAAAATAAAATATATTTTTAAGGGGGGCTCCCATACAACAAACGTGATTTTTTTGCCGTTTTTATAGATAATGGTACGGAACCCTTCGTGCGCAAGTCCAACTCGCACTTGGCCGGTTTTTATTAAATTAAGTTTTGTGTCAAACCTTCAAACTGAAGTAAAATTAAATGAAATCAGTATTGTCATGTCAGGCTCCACTTCACTATTAACTAATTATCTATTGTCATGTCGTGGTTTCCGTGTCATTTGCTGAGTAAACAAACGGTCAACAAATTTATCTAAGAGAAAAAAAAGCGGCCAAGTTCGAGTCGGACTCGCACATTAAGGGTTCCGTGAAATAAATTGCGGTTTACGATATATGACGTATTAAAAAAAACTACTTACTAGATCTCGTTCAAACCAATTTTCGGTGGAAGTTTTCATGGTAATGTACTTCATATATTTTTTTTAGTTTTATCATTTTCTTGGGGGACACACACATTTTACGACTTTGGAATTGTCTCTCGCGTAAACTATTCAGTTTAGAAAAAAATGATATTAGAAACCTCAATATCATTTTTGAAGACCTATCCATAGATACCCCACGCGTATGGGTTTGATGAAAAGAGTTTCAGTTCTGAGTATGAGGACCCCTAAAACTTAATGTTTTTTTTAGATTTTTGTGTGAAAGCCTTAATGCGGTTCACATAATACATCTACTTACCAAGTTTCAACAGTATAGCTCTTATAGTTTCGGAAAAAAGTGGCTGTGACATATGGACGGACAGACAGACAGACAGACATGACGAATCTATAAGGGTTCCGGTTTTTGCCATTTGGCTACGGAACCCTAAAAATGACACCAAGGGCCGTGAATACAAAGACGCTAGAAATAACAATTACTCGAAAGAATAGCATGCCTGTTCATAACGTTTGCAACTCCAGTCTTCTTCGCATTTCAGATGACTATAATACGACCAAAGCTGCTAGAAATATTTAACGTCGCGGCATCGCGATGCATAGGATCCACTGAAACTCCGTGTCTCGACCCATTCTGAGTGGACTCCTTTTTTTAGAGAATACTAGTTTCAGTTCCATCATGTGATTTATATTCATGTTGTTGTTCCAAAATAAATCTATTCTATTCTAATATGATATTTGAATTTTGATTAGCTTTTGTTACTGTTTATACCATTTTAAACCCTTTATTTGTATCAATTAATCAAATTAAGGCGTCTGCAAATTTAATGTAAATTCATTTAACCACACCCTCAATCGAAACTTTGTTGGCGACCATTTTTTGATCTCTACTTAACCGGATTAGGGTCAAAAAACTACAAAGAGGCGTCTAATACCGTGATGTAGGTACGCCAACATCCTAATAATCCAAAAAAACAAAAAAAACTCAGTCCAATTTGTCTCTTTCACACCCTTCATTCACAAATTGGAACGAGAGAAACAAAAACTTCCGAATTAAGTTTATCGGAATCTCTCAGAGGTTAAATGTAGCTAGAATAGTAATTGTATTAGCAGCTTTATGTTCTGTTATGTAAGGTTCAAAATCAAACGAAGGAAAGAAGTGACAAGGAAGATTTGATGGCGGTTTTTGAAATGCCAGGATCGTGCGCAAGCGACGCAAATAACATGTAATATCGGCTTTTATCGCGGTATTTTGTTGTGATATACCTATAGCTGCCATAAATATATCGACAAATACTGTCTATAAGATCTGTAGTTTGTTTAGAAGTTTTGTCAGTTTGATATCTTCCCAATGTTATATCTGTACAAGTTAATAATGACGCTTCATTTAAAGATTTAATTTTATTAGGAGTTCGGTAACAGGATCATAATAAAATTGAATGAACAAGTACACTCAGCGTCAAATACTCTGTAGCAGTCAAAGTGGCCAAATAGTTCGGTACACCATACTAAATATATGGTGTACCGAACTATTTGACTACTTTGGTTGCTATAAAGTATTTCACGCTGAGTGTACCTAACATTTACTTAAAAAAACAATACTCTTTCAAAAACATGCAACTTTCAATACATCCGAAGGAAAGCGTTTAGATTATTAGCGACCATAGAGGGTACATATAACGATAAACAACGTTTTGAAAGAAATTGCAGTCGGAGCGCGTATGATTATTTCTTATCAGTCTTATCCCCCGTCACAAAAAAAATGGTATTATACCACGATTATGGCAAACGCATGATTACTGTAGTGTAAATAATAAATAAATAAATAATAAATAAAGTGTAAACGTAACTATAAGAACCATCTTAATCACGTCAGCTTTGGGATAAAAAAGACGCATTTAAATCGGTCCATCATTTAGGAGCTACAATGCCACAGACAGATAACAGACACACATACACACAGACACACGGACACACAGACACTCAGATACACAGACACGTTAAACTTATAACACTCCTCTTTTTGCGTCGGGGGTTAACAATGCTTCGTCGTAAAAATCGTCGTCGCCGGTCCTTTAAAAACAAACTCCTTTCTTGGAGATAATCCAATATTAAGTGCCTTAGGAAAACCTCGAAAGGAAACCCATTTCAAAGACTGAGCGTTCGCGGGAGGGATATCCTTAGACCGGTTATATCTGGTGGCACGTAAAAAGAGTGCCGGATGCCATATTAAAGTGTATGGCCACCAGCGTTCTTTTTACGTGCACTGAAGTCTACCAAGCTAGTTTTCTTTATGCTAATTCTCTCCCTTGGTTCTCACACTTATTGCGAACATATTTATTGCAAAATGCTCGACGATTTGTTATGACGCCTGTCATTCGATGAAAAATGCTACGATTATCCATTAAGGTCCATTACAGACTCCTTAGCTTTTGATAGATGGCACCTCAGAACAATAGCTTCGAAATGATATATAGATACACCAACTTAACAATGCAGTTGGCGGTCTCACTACAGGTGTAAATGTCTATAAAGCGCGAAGTTGGCCAAGTGAACAACTAACTTTGTTATCCTATATCGTTACAGTACTACCTTTAAAAGAAAATCAGTCTTAATACATTGTATTGTAATTGAAGTTTGAATGAGTGGTGTTTGTAGTGAATGTTGAAATTGTACTAAGTAGCCACTTGTTTGAACTTTTTTAAATTGATGACACTTCAAGACGGTAACGAAAGGCGTCGGCGCATGACAGTCATGATAGATTTGTGTTGGCTTGTTATTTCTACCTTGAGGGGGTTTTGAATGAGTTTATTTTGATTATCTATTGATACAGAGACCATATATCGTTAGCCACAACGACGCACAGCTAAGGTCGGAATTGATCAAACAGGAATAAGGATAATAACCTGAGTTTAAATGTCATAATTGTATGGACTAATCTGGCGATAAAATCTATTCTAGATTTGAAAGATTGGCACTAAGAACCCACTTTTGTTTAAAGTATCGGCAAGTGAAAACCTACAAGTTCTGAAGCCTGTTGACGCTTACAGTAGGTAATAAACACGGTCCAACACATCACTACGTTCGGGAGGGCTTTCATTCGCATTACAGATTCGGTTGAAACGGCTTTAACCAATCACTAAACTCCTAGAGTATTTCAGTGTTCAAACAAAGTGGTCGTGCCGGAGGTTCCCTCTGGATTTTCCCCATCTTACTCTCCAGTCACGCACTCCGATCGCTGTATTGGTCCATATGGACGTCCTTTTTTTATTTTTTTTTATTTTTTTTTTTTATTTTTTTATTTTTTTGTTTAGGGGGGGAAAATGCGTTACGCATACCACCCCGGTGCAGGGGGTGACCCGAGTGGTTATGTGGGACTCCCGTATGGGCTAATGAGACCCACGATGTACCCACTAAAAACCCCCCCACTTGCCACCTCGCCGCCTTATGGCGAGGTCACGGGAACGCTTGCGCACACATCCGCGACCCCGCCGGCGGCAGCCGCCCACAAGCGGCTCCTTCGCGGATGCCCGGGGGCCCTCCACGTGAGGCACGCCAGATGTTTTGGCGCGCCTGCCTCCTCGATCTCCACCTGTTCAGTAGCGGACCCCCCTGAGTCCGCTACGAGGAGATCATGGGTGCGGAAAATCCAGCACCCGGTGGCGGATCAGGTCTGTGGTTCCGCCACCGACCACGACTCGGCCGCAGAGGATAGGGAAAGCGGCGCACCGTAATACCGGCATTCCTCTTCCTCTGCGGTCCCACCAATACCGCTTCAGCGGAACGGCCCCGCCAAGTTCGCAGGGGGTAGGGAGAGTGGCGCACCGTTATACCAACACGCCTCTCCCCCTGCGATCCCACCTCGGCCGCAGAAGATAGTGCGCGAGAACTTCTTCTCCAGTCCCTCCCTAACGCATCCTAAGCGGGCTTAGGCAAGCCCGCTAGGAGCGCCCTCCTCGGGCCAGCCGGCAGCCCAAACAGGCCGGCCCTGGGTGCCTCTTAGCTTCGCAGTGGACTGGTCACCCACGGTTACTAAGCCTCCCCGCCCCGACAAGGCGAGCACCCTCTGGGGGGTCCATATGGACGTCCTACCGAAGCGACAGCCAAGTAAGCAGACGGACAGAGTTGCATCATAAGGGTTCCTTTTTTACGTTTTTGGTACGGAACCCTATTCACTACAAGAGATGCAGAGGTCGCCCGCTCGCTACGTGGTGGTCCACTAATCAAAGGACTTGTAACAGGCCCAGTTGAACCAGGAGACAACCCAGGATCGACCGACCTGGCGCATGAGAACGAGGAGGGCCGACCCCAAATAATGGGAAGAGACACAGAAAGAAGCAGAAGAAGGTACGGAACCCTTTAGAAAAGCGCTACATTAAATACTGACCTTTGCCAACTGATCGCCCATTCAAACCAAGTGCTTTACGAAAGTTTTTATAGCTACAACAAACATAATTGAGTGAACAATCAAGCAGAGAAAGTTCAAACATGAAGTATAGCACTCACTGTGTCACGTAACGCTGCTGGTAATAACAAACTGCATTATTTTTGTATTAAGGTAAAAGGGAATGTCTGTCGTGAGAAGCGAACATAATAACAAATCACGCCGTTATGAATATATTGTCTGCATTGTTTACGCATTCAGAGTTCACTAGGCGTTTTTAACATCAAACATAATTATGGCTTGTCCCTTTACTAACAATTGCACACTAAAGTTGGAAAGCTAGGTGAAAATTCGGTAGATAATAATTGAGCCTTAGTGAGACCAAGAGTTCCTTGCCCACTTTTGACAGGCAAGATAATTCTGGAGCGCGATTTAGCATTATCTAGTTTCGTAAAATTGTGCCGATGCCAAGGTGTAGTATGCCTTACAGGTACTTATAGAAAAAACCTTTTCCACGCGGTTAAGTGAAACTCGACCGTATGAATTGTCACATAGAAACTTTGACCGGGAAAGAATTTACTCAATGTTTCTGAATGTTTCCTTATGCCACTAACTGAATTCTGATACGTGAAATAGCCCTCGAAGCCTTTTTTACTGGTAGTGTAGTACCGTTATGGATACAGCGGCGAGATAGTTATGTTATTTGCCCTAATGTTCCACTAGACCTAATGCATTTTTCTTCGAAACAGTGAACGTTTCGGGTTTCCTTTGAATATCATCAAATAGAAGTCATTACGGTTAGGTTAGGTTTGTTTTGTAATAATCCTATAAAGATTACTATTTCAGAAAAAAAGCATTAGGTCAAATGAAGCATTTAGGGCTAAATTAGTTAGGTCTAGCAAGTGCTCCCGATTGCAGCCCCCAGCTGCGATCGTCTACTACGCCTAGGACTTACTTTAGTCGCCCTGTCTGCAGGGGCACATAATAGATAATAGAGGCGATACAGTAGCCGTATTCTAATGCTGGAGATAAAAGGCGCCCTCGAAGGTGTTCTTGTAGATTGTTTTTAGATTTTGATTGTGGCATTACGTCAAAACTTTTCCGGAACTGGGTCCAGGAAAGCCTGTTTCATTAGAAACTTACCGGAAACTTGTATCCGACGCTATCGTATTCATCTTGTAACTGTGATTAACATGCTACAGTAAATAAACGAACTTACGTAACTATGATTAAATCGTAAAACCACGTAACTTACGCACGCCCGCGCACGCATCTTTCGGACCTTCTTGCCATTAATTTCAAAATGTATGACATTATGACCTTTTGCGATCTCTATAAAGATGTTTTTTGAGACGATAAACAAATATTACGACGAATTTACGTAAGCGTAAGACAGAAACGAAGTTTAATTGATGTTTGTCAATTTTGTGGACAGTTTTTTCCGCAATAAGCTATCTTTATTTCTTTAGTGACGTAATAATACGTCGTAAAATGGACAGAGATTTTGATCAAGGATTGGTAATGTGAAAGATGTCTTTGTTAATACTTGTTTAACGTTGTGTTTTTTTTTGTTACAGGTAAGTCTTACTACACATAATCGTATATATTTGCTCTCCTGCAGCCTGGGGGCTTCATTTATGAAGCACCTGTCTCTGTTTGGTAAGAATATACTGTAAATAGAATATTCTTCTTTAACTTAAGAGTAGCACTCTTGTCGGTGGTGCAATCGCCAGCCGTTTCTGTCCTCTGCCATTTGCTTTACTTTCTGGTAAGACCCGACCTTAACTTTTTCCTTTATTATTTCGAAATAGTTTCTTCTTGGCATTCCCCTGCCTCTCGTTCATTCAATCTTCCCTTACATGATAGTATTTTAGTGACATCACACGAGTGTCTTAATGCCTAATTATGTACAGTTACATACACTACTTTATCTATCCACATAACATAAGCCTCCACGATGCATTCAGGAGCCGCACATGCTATGCGAACTTAGAACTTAATGCAAATCCAGTTTCTTATTGAAAACAGTGCCACCTTCTTGATAGCTGGCGAACTCTCTGAAGGTCTAGCGATTGCTAGGCTAGGCTGTCAAGGTATTTCAAAATTCGCCGTATTGTCACAAGGCATCAGTAGCCTAGGGGTACAGACGGTGGTATTTGGAGTCGATGATCCGGGGTTCAAATCCTACGCCCGACGCACTTTTTGTATGTTTTGTACATTCAAAGAAAAGTTGTAACTACCGCAGAAGAGATGGCGCCTGTATACGCAAGCATTAAATGCCTTCTCAATTTGGTCGAGTTGCCTGTCTATCTCAATATGTATATTGTAGTCTTTGGAGCCGCATATTATGACCGGCATCGCGGCGTTGTTTTCTGGCAGATGTCATAGTGTTTTCTTAATTCAGAGACAAACTAGAGTCGGATCCTACTACCATATCGTTCGATATCTTACTTACGTGCGACATTTGTCAAATTTGTATGCAAATTGACAATTAATTTCGAACTAAACGTCATCTTGACTGATATTAGAATAGAGGTCAAATCAAATTTCTTTGATATCAGAGATGTTCGAAATTTGAATGAAATAATATTATCGAAATCGATGTTATTATTTAGCAATAATAACATTTTCACAGATAAGAAATTTGTTCTAACAAAACAGTCTATTTTTATGGTGGTCATCATGTGCGGTTCTTGAACGCATCATGGAGGGTTTATGATATTTGGATAGATAAATGTATTTAACATAGTCCTGAAAATGCATTTGACAATGACATTGACAGAATCCCACTATTATAAGTGATATACTCTATTCAATAATGGTCAATAAGAGCCGCTAAGATTACTTAGACCTCTAAGACGTAAAGTGCCGAAGGCTCTCAAGGATTACATGGTTAATGGGCTTGCTAAGCAATTAAGAGGGGTAAATATCAAGTTTGCTACCTACAGCAGGGAGAGCGCAAGGCTTGCTAAATGACAAAGTTATTAGTCAAGAATCAAGATAGAGAAGCATTGTTTTAAGATACCAAATCACGTAACTTAACTTATTATACTTGTGAAATACCGGTTATGCTCAGTTTTTAAAACATAAAACTATGTAAAGTAGCATCTAGGTCATCGTGATAAAACAACAATAAATCAATACCTGTGTTTTAAAAAACAAAGGCCAGTGGTGTAATGTTCGGTACGAGTATACCTATAGATGGTCCGATACATCAGTTTATGTCTGACCTTTCAGAATCGCAAGTGTAATAGTACATTTGCGGGGCTTTTCATTATAGCTCCGTTGCAGATTAGGTGATTTACTGATTATGATTGTTTTAGTTGGATAATAGCAATAATGTGGTAATGTTTAAATCGATTTTAACCTATCGTAAAAGTAGTTATTTAACAGATTTATGGTGAAATAAAAGATCACGTTGATACATAAACATACATAATATATAAGCTCACGCTTATAAACTCAAAAGGAGGGTTTAGATCCGTCTCATATTATAAAAAATATTTTAAATATCTGACCCTGGTGATGACAAATATAGCTGCTGCATGTCAATATCATTGCCAGTGTCAGTTTACCACGGATTTTTAGGATTTTTTTTTGTAATACGAGATGGATGTAAGCAAAGTGTCTTATTCGCCGTCCTAAACCCAAAACCTAGTGTACCTAGAGTACCTACTCTTACATGAGGAAACTGTTTATATTTTTCAAAAATAATTGACGCATGTGAAAAGTCTGCAATTTTTTTCTAGTGCTAAGGAAGGTTATTCCTATCACCAAAAAAACAGGCACTTCTAAAATTTTCATCCATTCCCAATTATATAGATAGATTTTTTTTGTCGAAACAGATTTTCGAAATTAAAAGTTTTTTAGGGTTCCGTAGCCAAATGGCAAAAAACGGAAACCTTATAGATTCGTCTGTCTGTCTGTCTGTCTGTCTGTCTGTCCGTCCGTATGTCACAGCCACTTTTTTCCGAAACTATAAGAGCTATACTGTTGAAACTTGGTAAGTAGATGTATTCTGTGAACCGCATTAAGATTTTCACTTAAAAATCGAAAAAAAACATTAAGTTTTAGGGGTCCCCATACTCAGAACTGAAACTCAAAAAAATTTTTTTCATCAAACCCATACGGGTCTATGGATAGGTCTTCAAAAATGATATTGAGGTTTTCATTATCATTTTTTTCTAAACTGAATAGTTTGCGCGAGAGACACTTCCAAAGTGGTAAAATGTGTCCCCCCCCCCCTGTAACTTCTAAAATAAGAGAATGATAAAACTAAAAAAAAAATATGATGTACATTACCATGTAAACTTCCACCGAAAATTGGTTTGAACGAGATCTAGTAAGTAGTTTTTTTTTAATACGTCATAAATCGTAAACCGCAATTTATTTCACGGAACCCTTCATGTGCGAGTCCGACTCGCACTTGGCCGCTTTTTTTAAAATAAAAGACAGACACGGGAATGTTACAGCCCACAGAGCCACTAGTATGTATTTAACTGTTTTTTTAGTAAACTGATCATAGAAAGCAAACAGCAACACTTACCTAACAAAAACCATCGACGCACTAAACTTACGACATTGATATGCTGATATTAATACCCTAGGAATACCGTTGACATGAAACCACACATGTCAACATATCGTTGGTCGCGGATAATCACGTCATCTATAATACGTTGTGACGGCGTGTTAACGGTTGACCGGTACCCCTGGAGTGCTAGGGTTAAACGCTTGAACTCTTGTCAAGAGAATAATGGAAGGTCAAATGTTAGTGGCTATTCTATGCCAACAAATTGAAGCTATAATAAAATATGATTGCAATGATGGTTGAGGGTTTTTAACTCAGTGGGAAGCAAGGGCAAATGTCTTCTTACCTAAAAAAAATGTTGTCCGTCAGTTAGATTATGAAAAAATGTTGGCCGGTTTTTAGGGTTCCGAAACCAAATGGCAAAGAACGGAACCCTTATAGATTCGTCATGTCTGTCTGTCTGTCTGTCCGTCCGTATGTCACAGCCACTTTTTTCCGAAACTATAAGAGCTATAGGTACTGCTGAAACTTGGTAAGTAGATGTATTCTGTGAACGGCATTAAGATTTTGACACAAAAATCGAAAAAAAAACATTAAGTTTTGGGGGTTCTCCATACTCAGAACTGAAATTCAAAATTTTTTTTTTATCAAACCCATACGTGTGGGGTATCTATAGATAGGTCTTTAAAAATGATATTGAGGTTTCTAATATAATTTGTTTCTAAACTGAATAGTTTGCGCGAGAGACACTTCCAAAGTGGTAAAATGTGTGTCCCCCCCCTGTAACTTCTAAAATAAGAGAATGATAAAACTAAAAAAAATATATGATGTACATTACCATGCAAACTTCCACCGAAAATTGGTTTGAACGAGATCTAGTAAGTAGTTTCTTTTTAATACGTCGTAAATCGTAAACCGCAGTTTATTTCACGGAACCCTTCATGTGCGAGTCCGACTCGTACTTGGCCGCTTTTTTTTTTTTTATTAACTACGACGGTGGCAAACATGCTTACGGGCATGCCTGATGTTAAGCTGGTACCGTCGCCTATGGACACTTGTGACTCCAGAAGAATCACAAGTGCGTTGCCGACCCTTTATTCACTTGAGGATTCGCTGTGTTGGCAGATAGAGACATGCAGGTCCCTCACTTCCAACACAACGCACCCTAGGGAGCTCTGGCGACCTTACTCACCACCAGGAACACAACACCACATACTTCATAGCATGCAATAATATAGCAACACTACAAAGCAGTGGTGCTACTCGTATTATGGCTGCGGTCTTCTGTAAGGTGGAGGTACTTCCCCAGTTGGGCTGCTCCACATACGAGCGAGATGACATTCCGCTGTGCCCTACCTCTCTTAAAATCGTTCCGTGAATTGACTAATCAAGAATGAAGTTTCATTATCATCATTATATCAGCCGAAAGACAACTGCTGGCAGTGCTGGCCTCACCCAAGGAGTACCAAAAGAATCTATTTTATCTCAGTATTATTACTCGAATTAGAAATGTTGTCTATATTTTTTATCAAATTATTCGACTTCATTTGAAATACACTTGTTACAAGTTTAGTTAAGAAACCTTTACCACAGGCTACGCAGGTGAAATTCAACCTTACCTTAATGTTATAAAGATGCTGAGAGGGAAAACTTTTCGCCTACGCTTGCTGCACAATCTTGCCTTGAATTATTTGGAACATTATCTAGTTCTAAGGATATATCCAAACAAACTGAACTTATTCAGTCATAAGTACAATTCAGTTTTGCAATCGCTCACCAGTGACTGAAGAGACGTAAAAGTTCAAATCTGAACAATAGGTACACATCTAAACCTTATCTTTATTGCAATCTGTATTACGATCGCCCTATAATAACCGCTCTCTCTAACCTTAATCAATCAAATGTTTGCCGAACACTATTGTATACAAATAACGTAATATTATTTGTACTTGCACATCTTAGCTGTGAAGCGCATGTAGCCTGTACCTATTATATTCATTCTATATGACCGCTTTAGCCTAGTTGGTAGTGACCCTGCCTACGAAGCAAGAGGGGCATTTATTTGTGTGATGAGCACGAATATTTGTTCCTGAGTCATGGATGTTTTCTATGTATTTAATTATTTATTTCTTTATATAAGTATGTTTATCGTCGTCTAGTACCCATAGTACAAGCTTTGCTTAGTTTGGGACTAGGTAGATTTGTGTAAGATTGTCCGCAAATATTTATTTATTTATATACGTACAAATTATACAAAATATTTATTTTTTCTGTAATAAATTCACCAAATCTATTTTCTACATACATTTGGCAGCTGAACTCTCATAGTCTGACGAACAACCGATTTCCGTTTCGATTTCTTGGTTGGTCCCATAATTTGTAGAGGTTGTACCTACCTACTTTAGTGTTACGTAATAGACTTCCTTGTTGGTAGTCAGCTGTGTGCACTTCTTAAAGTAGCAGAAACATCAAAATACCGTATCCCCGCTACTTGGGGATATAAATTCTTCGCTCAGTAAAGTGCTCCAGTCTCATTATCTTTAAGAACGAAAAGCAGTTTCACGTTCGACCCTATAAGGAGAAACCACGACTATATTGACACTAGACAAATATAACACCAGACTTAAAATCTACTCTAAATTCGAAACTGCATTTTTCAACAATATCGAAATAACATGCGAAACTTTCTCCATACTAACTTAAACCTTATCCACTCAAACATGCGGTAGAAAATTGCTTAGACTGTTTCTAGCCAGCCCTTCTCCTTAAAGGTCGACGCGTGAGTTGTCGACATACCCATAACAGGTACTTCTGTGCGGCTGAGCACCTTCTGACTTGGAAGTTTCGAACGTGCGCTCTCTCTCACTCGATTTCGACGAGACTGTGGCGGAAGTGGGACGGAACGAGCGACGTTTAGATTTCCGGAGTATAATAGACCCCTGACCTGCTGGATTTCTTCATAGTAGCTCGAGGTATCGAAATAAGAAGCTAATATTGAGACATTATAAGCAAAATTGTTGAATAACTTGGGAGAAACGCCACCTATTGTATAGTTGCTTTTCAATGTTATGTTGCGTTTATCACGTTTTATAACCAATTTCTAATAGCATTATATTTTTTTATATCAATAACTGTCCCTGTAGGGACTCGATCGATCCCAGAACTTATTATAACCAGGCCCCGTAGCATGGATGGCGTTATCACACAATAAGTGACAGGATAAGCGCGTCAGCCAGGGACGGATGCTCTATCTTGTCACTTATCGCGTGATAAGAGGCCATCCATGCTACGGGGCCAGCAGTCTAATTGCAAAACATTGTCAGTCGTCAGCTAATGAAACTTTTTTGTCTGACTTTGTGTAGATGTACGGTGCTATACATATCGCGGCGAATCTTGACCCATATGACAGCTGTCATCTCAGTACAATTTTACGATTTGAGGTTATATTATAAATTGTACGGAGATGACAGCTGTCAAGATTTGCCGCGATACGTAAAAGGTCAAATGAACGGACTGAATGACGTCGCATCACCGTGAAATCAATTCCTCAACTACGTTGCAAGATCTACTATACTAACATTTAGTCCGCCTTTTGTATGATAGGTTCTTCGTAATAAATAAACTGTCATCGGTCTCTCAATATGTCACTACTCACTATCATTATTTGGCAACGCTTGTTATGAATGTTATGATAGTCAATGATCGTGTCATAATATTTTTATGACGCACAACAATACATCAACCGTGTCACAAACTGTCAACTATATAACCTTTTCAATACAACAGGTGTTAGTAGAGTGGGTAATTGCCCTAATTTGTTACGATACGTAACACAACTGACATATTGGCTTAGTGCCTTACATCCGATACATACATTCTAGGCATAACTGGGGTGTATCGTTTGGTCTAGATTCGGTGATCTGTAGTTAATTATAGAACGGCAGCGGATTTCTTTTAGCATCGTTAGAAAATGTAGCTTTCTTTGTTAATTGGTTTTTAATTGTGAGGAAAGTTTTGATTATCTATTGTCTTGGTTAAAATTAACTGAACAGTTGAGTTTTAGAGGGTTAAGTTTAGGGGGATGTTAGTACTGTACTGATATAATGGGCAGGGGTAAACCATTCTTTAAAACATACAGACCTATATATTATTTTTGTGTTACCTATTCCTACATTAAAGAAACTATCTTATTAAATCAATATAGTGATACAGTAGGTTTTGTAAATTGGTATTGTCACGCATAATCTTTGAATCCGAATTCAAAAATCCCTTCATATTTTTATTCTGTTCGCTGTTAATACATCGGTTTTACTTCGATCAGGTGTAACCCGATCAAAACGATAACTCCCCCCGAATTAGTCATACTCAGTTAGTATAATCTATTTTAATAAACATTATTTTATGTATTTCTTGTAACTAAATCCAGCAAAGCGTTATAAATAAACGAAGAAGGAAATTCGAAAGCCTTTTTACTAGACTTCTATTACGTAACGTAACTGGATCGTTACCGTAACACACGTAACGAAAGTGTACAATTACCGTTGTAGGGCACTGAAGGGTCAAAGGTGGAGATACCATCGCGTTGGGTAACAAGGGAACGAAGCCTTTGGCGAAGCGTGGGGTACTGGATCGATGGGGAAAGGGAGACTAAGTGCTCAAGTAGTATGCATGGGTAGGTACGTGATGTATTACAGTCATGGTAAGCTTGCATAAGAAACAATACGGCTGATTTTCCATAGGTAAGCTAAGTTATGGTTCCATAGAAGTGGCGCATAGCTTCGAATAAACGAATAAAACCCTGCCAAAGTCTTTATGACATGGAATGAGATTTTTCACGTACTGTATGGTTGACATTTTATCACATCGCTGTCGATAAGACATCCGTCACGTTCTGACAAGTATGTGAGTGCGAGAGTGACAGATAACGATAAGTGATAATAGGCCCGCTAGTCTATGGAAAAGGTTTATACCCAGTATGGTAAACGTCCGAGTGCTCGACGCTGTACTAGCATATGGCATGGGCACTTTATGTCAAAGCATGGGTTAAATTCGAACTAAGAGGATTTTTCTTCATTCGAATTTAAGCCATGTCACTTTAGAGTGCCCATGTCATATACTAGTACGAGTACAGCGTCGAGCACTTTTACCTTACGTAACATCAGTGGGTCGATCACGTAACGCATTGTACGCACGTCAGGTAGGTCTAAATGTCAATTTTTATATGGAAAATTGACAGTTAAATTGTACCGACGCGCGTTCGGAATGTTACGTGATTACCCCCCAGATGTGTGATATGGGATATTTTGTAATAAACTTATGTATTCCTCAAATCAATGTAGGTTAAAATGCTGTTTAATTGCGTTTGTCACATTTTGAAATTTTGCAATTTGTTTACTAAATAGATGATAACAAAGTTATTTCTCTAGTAGTGGAAGATAAATACATTTCAAGCATAAAACACAATTTTCTTGTTAAGTATATCAGCATTTTACTGTATCAGCAATTAAACAAAAATGAAGAAACATTGAATGTGTTCGAAATAGACCTTTAAATTAGGAAGTAAACCTTAGTGCATAATAAAACGTTTAAAATAACAAAAACTTGTAAGTAATTATGACCAAGGCGTGGCCGTGTTAAATTCGCATTGAGCTTATATTGCATTAACTATAATTGTTTTCGTTAATAGATCAATTAAGTAGATAAATACGAACGGACAGTCATGCGGATAGATTGATGACACTTCTGTTGAACAATTGATTGATTATATCTGTTAATTGATCTGTGTGTTTAAGTAGGATTATACCTTGAACTTTTTCAAACATACATAGACATACAGACAGGTATGTGACCTGACCCGTGTTGAATACTTTGTCTTTGAGGCAATAATATATTATGTTGCGTATTTATATTTCTTACTTCTCTTCTACTTGATGGGATATCCTAAACTCCGCTACTAAAACTTTTTTTATACTCGTCGAATTTAATGTTACAATTAAGACTTCGTACCAATACCAACCTATAATCAATTGTTTAGACAACTAAAATGATTTTGACCAATCACGTGGCGCATTTGCTGAACTATAATGATTAATAAATATAACCAATAATATAATAAAATACATCAATGAACGCTAAGCGGTGGACTGCGCTTCGTTTCAGCAGGGCTTAGAGCCTTAGATTTTCAATAGATACCAAGTTTGTTAAATTATTTCAGTTGACTAATAGAAAAAGTACCTATTGTATAAAATGGTTACACAATTAGCACTTAAATTCTCATATCTTACTTACACGGCACACCTCGTGGCCTAAACACGGTACAATACGATTAAAATCAGTAGCGCCGCAAAGGTGTCAGAGGGGTCAGACGGGAGTGGGATGCGGGAGGCGACTTGAGGCTAACTTCAGACACGCAAACTTTTGTGCCGCTTTAGTACTTGACTTTAAGAGCCCTCATTGTGTAACGATTGTATTATACAATTTTTCAGTAGCCAGTGTTGCTTATAAAATAGCTACACATTTTTACCCCACTAATTTCTTTTACCAACGTAGCTGACGGTCCTGGGTTCGAAACTGGCAAGGGCAAATATTTGTGTGGCTGGCATGAATATTTGTGTGGCTGGCATTAATATTTTGTTTCTAAGTCTTGGATGTTTTCTACGTATTTAATTATTTAAATCTATTAAACATATCGTCATCTAATACCCATAACAAAAGCCTTATTGAGCTTACTATAGTTCGATTTGAGTAAGATTGTTCCGTAATATTTATTTATTTTATTCAGACAATCGTTGTGTGATAAGTCGGAGCGCCAAAGTGCTCACACATATCTTAACACGTCTCTATTGTCGAGGCATTAGAGACGTGTTCAGATATTTGTGAGCACTTTGGCCGCTCCAATATATTTGATGGCGACTGTACCGTAACGGAAGCCCTTAGATTGGGCGAAGCCATCGGACCTTTCAAGCCAGAGGGATAACTAGACTTTGTTTGGGTTTAGAACGGTTTCCTAATGATGTTTTTCGAACATAATCGTTAGGTATGTACAATCAAGTGCAAAAATATGGATCGATTGAATCCTCTCATAAATGTGTATCGGAACCTTAATCCACTGATATACGAGCGATGGGACATATATATGAGTAAGTTGTATGTACCCATATTTTAACAGTCGACTGTACCTACCATAGGGCCTGGCCACATGGCGCCGCAACGCATAATTTTGCGGCGCGCCGCGTTTAACTAGTTAGTCCAGGCAATGAACTGACAGCTTGTATGGAAAATATGTCAAATTTGGAAATAATTTATAATAGCAGATTTTTTTTATGTAATGGATATATTATCAATTAAATAGTTACTTAGTGTCAAAATCCAACAAAATTTCAGACATCAAAAAAATGATAACTTAACTAGCTTCTGAAAAGTCAGAAAAAATATTAATAAATGGTTTTATCTTTACTTTGGTTCATTTACATTTGCTCTATAATATTCAAGATAAATAATAAAAAAAAACAATTCGTTCTTTTTTTAAATCTGTATAAATACTTCCGGATGGAAAGTTTGTTGGATTCTTGAATAAAGCATCTTAGAATAATGTTTTAAAATGATATAAAGAAAAAAAACGCTATTATGAATTAATGTTTGTCAAAACCGTATTTTGCCTGGAGTAAGTACCGAGAAACCAGGGTTTTGCGGCGCGCGCGCCGCAGACATTTGGCCAGCCCCTAAATTGTAGCGTTTGACTTACAAATTCTAAGCCCGTTTTTAATATGCTCTTGATTACTTATAATCATCTTAACTTTCTGTTTAGCAAATTTCTTAACATAATATTTATCACAATACTATTAATATAACTTTCAAATTGGTTTGCGAACGAGATAAACTGGATAATAATTATAAATCGTTAAATATAATTATTATGGCGATTTCCTTATCTGGTCTAATCAAGACCTGATTGAGGTGAGCGTGTATAAATAGGTATAATGTATTATATATTGCCTTACGCAACAACTCGCATGGAAAATGGTGCAGTTTGGCGTGGGAGTGAAACGCCAAGTTCAAAATAAAGTGGACCTATTATTAAAATGTCACTTTCAAAAGACAACTAGCTGAAACTAAGAGTAACTTAGTTATGAAGAATACTTAAAGTTAAGACGGTACGTAAGATCGCACTTGCCATACTCGAACGTTAGATATAGAGATAATACAGGAACTGTCATCTTCGCGCGTTCTTTGTAGCAGCTCTGTCATACCGTAAAAATATATGTAACTGATCTGTTTTATAAGTAGGTATCTAACGCTGGCTAAAATCAGCAGCATACAAATTGCTCACAAACAACCTTATTACGACGTTAAATCGTATTCATATATTGTATTCTTATCCTTGCATGTTAAGATGTGTATCGCTATGCGCAATAATATTATCTTTCCAACTTCCTCGAACTTGACACCATCCTCCCGGGCCCGTCGGACGAGACAACAGTTGACATTTCGAACTTGCCTCGTCGCTTTTACATCCTGCCGGCGTGGGAACTGCGGAGAAATCAGTTATCGGTAATATACGTCTTTGATTAGGAAAGTAAATGTTATGACAGCAGTTAATAGCTGTAGCATCCGGCAATGTATGCTTTCTTGTTCGAATTTTTTATAAAAATCGTAAACTGCCTGCATCCATCCTGTGGCTGACGTACCAAGTGATCGCACAAGTGGTCCATTGCACTGGTTGTACCAATTTTGGTAAGGAACACTAAAGTTGTTAAAATTAATGGTTAGACTTAAATGCGTAGGAATATTAATTTGCTTCGACGTTTGAGGTTTACATGCCTTATCTATTACTCGCCTCATACAGGATGTGGCCTGTAATAGGAGCAAAACATGAAACGGTGCACTATTAGGCCAATCAGCAATCAGTTCCAAGTGGTTTAACAAAAAATAAACAAGGAAAAAAACTTTTCGAAGTATTAGCGTTCCTGGATTCTTTTACTTAACTGCAATACTTACTATCAATATTATTTTACATTTTAAATACAAAAAAAAAATTGCAAAATGTTGGAAAACAAAGGCACTATTAATCACTATGACATAAGTGCCCAGTGTTCTACCAAGATATTTAATTACATACTACGATATCGTGATGTCAAAATTAATTACTTATGGATCACAACTTCAAATATATTTTTTTCCGTATTCAATAATTTTGAAACACTGGGATTGACATACAATAACTGCCTTCCTTTTAATTTTTTGCTCCTATTACAGGCCACACCCGGTATATCGGCTACTTGCCCGCGCTGTTCACATGCGTATTCACAAAGAACGCAAGTAAATTCACGGGATAAATTATAGCCCCGAAGCTGCATTAATACTGGTTAAAGCTTCTTTGAAATCGGGTGAGAAGTTCTGAAGATTACCCCCTACATACTCAAACTAACAAAACTGCACACTATCAAACTCTACCAATTCTTAATATTAGTATAAATTATCAAAAAATCACGGATTTAAAAAGGTACGTGGTACAGTTCAAATAAAATAACTGATCACTTCTCACTCTTCTCAGACTGTAACGAGACATTTTGTGAAGCGATTCATCTCAGGTCGTTATAATTTAAAGAAGTGTTCTGTCGGACCAATTTTGCCACAGGACACAAAGCCAATTCGGAAACATCACACAAGTAACAAGTAACAAATCCCGCAGTATAAACATGTCCAAACTCATAATCAAGCTGATCGGAAGCATCTTCAAGTTCATTTCCATATTTGGAGCAGGAAACCGCTCAAGAATAATATTGGCGGATCACGAAAACAAATCTTATACAAAAAACTACTTGTAACCAAAAAGGGTTGGTTATAAGTATGATAAATATAGATACAAGTCCTTTTTATGTTGTTATGTGAACAACAACAAACTGGCAACAGATAATTAGCATTGCTAATAAACTTGTTTGATTCGTTTTCTATATTCTAGAAAAATATTTTGATCGTACACAACAATAATATTTTAAAAGATACAAATCTAAAATTATAAAATGATCAATAAGTTTAATTTTTAAAGATTCAGTTTTATGTGTCATGATTGTGGAATGATGGCGCCTGCACGAAATGTTTCTGTTTATTAGCCCAATGGTTGACTGGTACTGCCTTATGGCAATAATTCCGCCATTTGAAAACTTATCTATATATTGTGCAGTCAAGTTTCAGTAAATAAATGACTGCGCAGTAGATACAAACATGTTGCTGCGTTAAACAATTTAGTAATAATGCATTCACTCACTCACTAGCACTAACAACGATATATTCATCATCATCATCATCATATCAGCCGAAAGACATCCACTGCGGGACATAGGCCTCTCCCAAAGAGTGTCACAATGGCCGGTCCTGCACCACTTGCATCCAGCGGACTCCCGCGACCTTTACCAGGTCATCAGTCCACCTTGCGCGATCGCATCAGAAATGAGGCTATCCGCAGCAGAACCAAGGTAACCGATATAGCCCTCCGAATTGCTAAAATTAAGTGGCAGTGGGCGGGGCACATTGCACGTAGAACCGATGGCCGTTGGGGCGGAAAGGTTCTCGAGTGGCGACCACGTACCGGAAGGCGCGGCGTGGGTAGGCCCCCACAAGGTGGAACGATATATTGCGCACATTAAAATAAAAAAAAAATGATTTATGCGTCTGGTCTATATTAGACGACATTTTAATTACTTTATTTATGTATTAGCCCGTTTTAATAGCCCTAAGCATTAGCATTACACTCAGGTGTTTCACACGATGTGTAATTTTTACAAAACTATTGAGAAACAGGTTTTTGATAGTTATCAGCAAGTTTTGTATGTATGTAAAATTCTTATATAAGTACTTCAAAAAAAATTTTTTTTTTGTCTATTAATTAAGTATGTTTTATTTAATTTAATAAATACACCACTATAATTAAACTTAACTAAAACTAAAATACATCTAAATAAAACTAGAATATATCTAAAAATGGCCCCTGCGGCATGGTACCGAAGACGCTGGCAGCATTTCCTCGCTGGATCGCCAGGCCGATGCGTTGTGCGAGGAAACTGCCAGCTCTTTGGTCTCCCGTGGCGTCTCTGAGCCTCTTCGACATGTCCTTAAAGAGGCTCAGAGCGCCAGGGCCCCACGGACCTAGGGTTTCGACGCCGAATGGAACAAAATTATACTCGGCTCCGAGACCACTGTATTTGCCCACCTTGGCTTTCTCAGCCGCCTCTGCCGCTGCCGCTGCCCTCACGGAGGTTCGGTGGAGATGCGACGGGGCTAGTAAATAAATAACATAAATTATTATATAAGTACTTCAAACATAAATTATTACATAAGTACTTCAAACATAAATTATTATATAGGTAAGTAGGTACTACAAACAATATGAACGACATATAGTATAGGTAACGAACATTACCTACAGTAGGTCTTTTTACTGCTAATAACGAATTGACACTGAAAATGAAATGTTTTTGTTCCTGGTCGATAAAATATCAGTTTTTAATAAGGATGCAGGCAATGTTTTTAAACACAAAATGTGTTAACAATTTTAACCCAAAAAAGAAGAGGGTTGTGTCGGAGATACAACCGTTAATTAAGTTTAAGTGGATACTTCTTTGTTGGCTATGGAACCTTAATATATCTGAATTAATTCACTAAAATCTGTATAAGTACAGATAAATCGGTATGTATGGCAACATTGACTGACGTAGCTTTCAGCATTATTTTCATGTCCGCCACATAAACTAAATAACATTTTGTGATTAACCACTAACGGCAAATAAAGAAGGATTAAAACATGTAACAAACAATTATTTTAAATCAAATTTGGCTTCTCTACAAAAAGTTATTCCGGAAGTCACGTGATAGGTACATTTTGAACTGTACCCCTATACAAGAACGCGAGCAAAGAAGTATCCACTTCAAAAAACTCAAGGTTTTCGAATAAAAAACAAAGGGATTTTCCATCAAACCCATTAACACGAATAAAGCAATATGCATACAAATTAGTATCTATCACAAAAAAAAAGTTTACATAAGAAAAACGCTTCCTCACACACTTCTAAGTGCCACAATTAACGCGAAACCCAGACAATATTTACGATAAAATTAGACAATTGAAGTTACGTATAAAACGCGGAAACTGCGCGGGCGCGGGCGGAAACGGTCTTCCTCGGCGTGGTTTATTGTTTAAGTTAAATAAACAGTTTGGAAAAAAATTGCATATTTACGCCCATGCATAATATAATGCATGTCAGTGGTAATAAAACACTTAAATATTATTTACGTCATACTGGGCCATAAAGTGGCAATTAATGCACGCGTGCGGAAAATCCACTTCTTGGCCAGGAGAGTGAGCAATTGTATATATTCATCGCGGGCGGTTATAAAGAAAATTCAAGGGAAAAGCTTCTTACAGATGGTACCTGGCAGAACCTATGTGAATCAGTAACAAATGTTGTACATGGAATTACAGTACAAACGCAATAATCATTCTTCGTCATATTAGACCGCAAAGTCCAATCAAAATGATCACTACATTTATAAACTGTACATATGACCGGGTCATCCGACGACCCGTGTATAAACACACGTAATACAGCTACAAACGTGCCATAACATACCGGTTCGACATTGTATATACACATAGATATAACTATAGAACTGCTGTGCTATTCATAACTTCTTTCACCTCGCCTCTCACTACTCACTAGGACTGTTATCCTCATGCGCCTCACTCCACCCGTCACGCCTAACGAAACTAGACCTCTACCTACCTACGCTTAGTTACTATGATTCGCGGGATCAAGATATATTTGCAGGTCTGTTGTTTGGAACGCGCTAATGCGCCTCACCCTATCCGTTAAGCCCAACGAAACTAGACCTCTGATTACGCTTAGTCGACGAATCGCGGCGTTAAGATATATTTTTGGGTGAACGATGAGGTGAGGTTAAAACAAGTTACAGAATAGCGGGGCTGTACGTCTTGACGCCAGGATTATCTACACAATGGCATATATCGTTCTTTAGAAATTATACGAGTCTGTGAGCCATCTTTGCCTAATCGTGAGTAATCGGCTGTCGGTACGCCAAAGGAATTTGAGACAATGATTGTGCGCGTGGACACATACTCGTCCAATAGGAGCAAATGCTGATTTAAAAAATTACATTGAGCGAGAGAGAGACAAATTGTACTTGGCGCATGAAAGAGTTTCATAAAAGTTCTACTTAAGTAACTACTTTTGTGGCACTCTTTGGGAGAGGCCTATGTCCAGCAGTGGGCGGCTTTCGGCTGACATGATGAACTACTTTTTTGATGCAAATTCCGACAATGTGTTTATGTACTAAGCGCAAAAAATGGCAGCAGCAGCCGCAATCAATTCCTCCACATCCTCGTCCATTTTCAAAACACCGTCAGTAAATTAACACTCACAATTGTGCAGACAGCCATCATGGCCTATTGAGTAGTGGACCGAGGTGACGTGCATGAAGCGTATAACGCTCACCCACAGTTTCAGTAAACCAGTGTTAGCCGGACTTCCGCAATAGTTGAACACGAATGTCGGAGTCATGTTAACTAGACACTGGTGAGGTGAGTTGAACTTGTGAACATAACAGATACTTTCACTGGCTTTCTCGCAAGGACGACCGCTTTCTAACCTTTGCCTGGCCTTTGGATTCCTTGTCGTTGATCCCGGCTACACGTACCTATACATTCAAGTGTTCGGCTTGTACCTACCGGAACACTTACCGATCAACGATGATTGCTATCTCCGTTTGTTTGTTTGGATGACCTTTGTTCTATCAGATGGATTCTAATCATAGGCATACTTGAATGTTTTATAGGTAGCCTACGGGACTTCTTTTACGTATTTGTGCTTGCTTTTTCTATTTGTATTTGTTTGTTTATTTTAACTCCCGTTCATAACGTATAGCTGCCTAAAAGCCTTTTAAAATGTCTCCTCTTCAACGGAATTTACTTCATCCTAAAAATCAAATTACGTATTACCTAGCTACAGTAGGCTTATTATTTTAAAGGATAAAATGCATGCATGCATTCACCAATGCCTCCACTCCATTTATTCGTCCATGCTATACTGCTTAAATAAGAAACCGCAAATCGTTAAAACTGTGTTTTTGAAATTTAGAGAGTTTCACAGATCACAAAAACTAAAATGAGACCACTGTACAGAAATTTCTGATACAAATAAAAATCGAAATCAGTCCGCAAATGACATAGTTCTTAGGTATTCACACAGAAAAAAACAAACGAATTGACAAAATTCTCCTTTCTCGAAAGCAGATGAATATTAAATATTTAATAGAAATAAACGCTTAGATAGGTTTTAGAACTGTGCGTGTGTCTGTCTATAAAATGGTGATAAAGTTAATCATCATAACCACGATTTATTCAAGGAAATGTTGTTTTTCAACAAAAACCGCAAGTCAGGCAGAAAATGATTCATAAGTTGATAACTCACGGATGATAAACTTTCACCAACTTGCGAATTACATCTCAAGTCATCCTGATTTGTATATTGCGTGACTTAAACTACAAAGGGCCAACTCTTACCTTATTAAATAATGCTATTCTAATCTCAACTGTAAGCTATCTGAAGAGGGATTAAGTTCGATGTGAAGGTAGATGACTTTTCCGAGGTTTTCAAAGTTAGTCGTAGCCTGATCTGTTACGAAGATCATAATTCTATGATTTGAACATGATTATATAAGAATTATATCTATTATACATCATACTTATATCAGATCTATTTTTTTCCGGTACTTGCTTGTTGTAAGAATTGCGTGATGGAATTAGTACAATACGTATTCATTGAACTTAATGTGCCATCGCAGCCATTTTGACAGCTACTTCGGATTGATGATTGCCATATAATCTCGTAAGATTAAGTGGAACTGGTCTTTATTCGTAGTAGATTAAGAAGTCAATGATGAGAGGAGCAGGTATAATAGCTGTACATATTTACTCATTAAGCATTCAAAAACATATTGATAACTGATATTTTTGAATGCAACACGAGTTTAGTTTTGACTTTTGGACGACAATTTATTGAATTAGAATATAAATAACACTTCCTTTTGTTTTAAGTTCAAGTTGAAACGCGTAGGCATATAGAATTTTACAATTTAAAAAAATATATATTTAAAGAATATTAAAAAAGACCCTTGGCCACAATTTTTTTTAAATCATAGCAAATGACCCAAACTACCTACCGTTTTAATTTGTACGATGTACCAACCACCCTGTATAACAAAGACTTGTTACACGATTTGATTTCCTACAACACACAACACTCTTCTTACAATTATTTAATCTAAGCACACACTGTGTATGAAATAAGTATGATTCACTTAGTATGTATTTCGTTTAATTATTGTTTGTTCCGAATAATTGGTACCCAAATGTTGCCAGAGTGTACTGATAATTGAAGAGATGCCGATACTAAGCATGTACCCTTTGTGTATCTATTTATATTGTAGAAACCAATCAATCTTAATCATCATACTTACTTAACTACCGTCGTAGTTCCAGGTCATTTACGCGCATCGTTCATGCATTGCAGGCGTCGAAAGAAAATGAATGAAGAATGAATACATAGATTAGTGTACCTACTCGGATTGCATCAGTAGACTGGTAATGTAAATAATGATTATGTCAGTATTGTAAGTTGGTGCAATAGGTTTTGTGTATAATGTATTAACATAATACGACAAGATTTAGGCGGTACTAAAATTGGGGCAGCTTGCAATGAGGATGGTTGAGATGGATTTTTGGAGTGGGAGGGAATAATAAGTGTCTACAGTGAGTCAGTGACGAGGTAGCACTACATCTAGATATAGTAAATATAATAAGGATTTAAAGACTGTATTGGCTGAGTTAATGTATTTTTCTGCCGTACTCGCTTCATGCCATCATTTTCTTGCCCTTATCCCATTTACTTGGGGTCGTCGCAGCCATTCTTCCATACCTCCCTGTCACATGGCAACGCGTCACTTACTTCCTTCCTCTTCATATCCTCTCTCACACAGTCCATCCACCTTTTCCTTGGCCTACCTCGTTTCTTTCATCCCTACACGTTCATACCTAACACTCTTTTGGTCATGGTCCGTACTCGCTGCATGTATTCAGGGTAATTATTAAGCGTTGTTAATATGGATTGTAGACTGAGAGTGGGGACCGTGACCATCATACTAGTTTTTTTTGATGGTTTGATATTAGTGTCAATGTTACATTTGCAACCTTTACCAATTCCGCTATACCATCTCTTCTCTCATCATCTGCAGGGTTAATGACTATCTTTGACAAGAGGAGGGCTATACCCACAGGGTCCAGTACGGATAAGAGATCCAATACACACTCTAGATCATTTCGGACGAATTATTAATTTGTAATTAGATTCCCATGCAATGTATTTCCTACAAAGCAAGTTTTAGCACAAAATTATAACCTTCTGATTGTAAATCGTTTTCTACTATTGCTTGTCTGTCACCACTAATTGCAACAAATAATCATTACAGAATGTTTCCGTAAAACTATTTATTTTAAATCACTACTAAATGACTTCCTCAAACGATTACTGGTGACAATTTCAATTAAAATGCAACAATTCAGTTCTAACTACTAAAAGAACTCGCTGATTCCGTATAAGTCGGAAAATATTCATGAAGGCGTTAGCCGCAGAGGTCGACGGCTTTCAAAGCACATAAAACGAGTGTACATTGTACAAGTGCAACCTTATCTAATGTACAAGCGAATAGTGATATAGTTTGTGAGTGGCATCGTATTAGCCCAAATGAAACCGATTTAAATGCGGCTATTTTAATCGAATGTCTTGTCTGTCATGATAGTTCTTAGTTAGCTATATAGTCCGCGATCTCTAAAAACAGGATTCGGGCGAAATCGCTTCTTTTGACATAATAAAATAACGTTGTGCATCGTAGCCCAAATGAAACCGATATAAGTGCGGTTATATTAATCAAAAGTCTTCGTCTTAGCTACCTATACTTGAAGATTCGGGGGAGTCTTACAGTCCGTGATTTGTTTGGGCGAAAACGCTTATTTTGGCATAAGAACAGTTACAGATGGCGACTTTTTGATGCGATACAAACGCGCGTTTCACGAACGCGCAACTATCGCGCGACATGGTTTATCTATCAAAATATACCAACACCCGAACTCAGACCCGAATAATATTCTAAATGCTCACGGCTTCTACTGTACTTAGACTTATAACACGTTCAATCTACAGCACACCAAGACAACTAGTTCGTGTTTAAGACATGTAAATCAATTAAAAACTAGATCAAGCCTCGCCACTCCTCACACAAGCGGCCATATGTGGCCTCGATATGTCCTTTCCCTGCACCGGTCGGCCCTAGACATTATCATTTGTTAGATTGTACATGACAGATTCTGTTTAACACACTTGGTAAGGTTATGTGAGGTTATCGCGTATACGAAAATCCATTTGAGTTGCGTCAGTAATTTGATATAGGTACTGCAAAGGTTTAGGCTAAATAAGGTAAACGTTTCAGCACTTGCGCAATTCTTGACACTTTCAATTTTAATTCAAAACAATAGGCATGAAGGTGTTAAATATTGGGACGTTTACCGGATATAATTTTGTAAATGTTTTATGAACTTTTCAGGATAACTATGAAACAAATGTACATACCATAACCTTAATCGGTCAGCCAATAGACCGGGCTGATGGATTGCGGACAGCCTATGGACGATACCGACCCTTCATTTATTTGAGGATTCGCTGTATTAACAGCAAGAGACTAATCCAGCTCCCACACTCTCAACACAGCGTTATCCTTGGGAGCCTACTCCCCACCAGGAACACCGCACTACATAATTACTGAACAACTAGTGGTATTATTGACTAACTTGACGTCTGACATGCCACTGACCTATTCATACAACGCAGTTAACAAGAATGACTGCACAATACAAAGCTAACATGTAATGATAACATCTTAATGCGTTGCGTCGATTCTATCACTGCTAACATTCGGAATAGGCTGATAGCCATCTGATCGATATTATCGAGCTATAGTCATTAACAGATTGCTTCGTGGAGAATGTTCACTTGCAGTTTATAGGTGCTGCCATGTCAAGTAGGAATGTATATACAGCAATGGTGTAAAATGCTCGTACTTACTGCGCGGTAATAATAATAAAGCTGGCGAATTTACTGGCAAAGAGGTTGTTTAATTCGTGGGGTTGTAAACGAAGTCATCCATATAAATAATACCAGCCCGCGTGGTTCCGTCCGTGTATACCTAATACATAATTATATTCGTTTTCAATGTTTTATTATTGCATATCTCGACGATCGCTGTACGATAAGTAATAAAATATAAGAAAAATGTTCTGTGAAAATTGTACAATGAAATAAACTAAACTAAAACTAACTCACTAAACTATTGCAAATATTTGCAAAGAATCTAGGCAAACCCCGTGGGATAAACAATGTCCATCAGGAGAGTTCATTAAACGACGACCTTTGTAGCCTAGTTGGTAGTGACCCTGCCTACGAAGCCGGAAGTCCCGGGTTCGAATCCCAGTAAGGGCATTTATTTGTGTGATGACCACAAATATTTGTTCCTGAGTCATGTGGATGTTTTCTATTATCGTCGTCTAGTACCCATAGTACAAGCTTTGCTTAGTTTGGTACTAGGTCGATTTGTGCAAGATTGTCCCCAAATATTTATTTATTTATTCATATAACACAGGTGAAAGAATTTTTGAAATCGGGTTAGGAGTTCCGAAGATTATATTACATACAAACTAACTTGTTGTTTTTTGATTAGGATGTACATTTTAGGCTAGAATGATTTAATAATGTATTTTATATTTTGTATTGTATTTAAGAAATAAAATTAAACAGTATAATGTTAAACTAGCTTAAAGCTACAATATCACAGACTTTTCCATAAGTAGTATAGAGTGCCTCTATCCACTGCGCACGTAGTCGTCAGACTGACCCTAATGTGAGCAGAGCAGATGACTTTCCATAAGTAGTATAGAGTGCCTCTATCCACTGCGCACGAAGTCGTCAGACTGACCCTAATGTGAGCAGAGCAGATGACTTTCCATAAGTAGTATAGAGTGCCTCTATCCACTGCGCACGAAGTCGTCAGACTGACCCTAATGTGAGCAGAGCAGATGACTTTCCATAAGTAGTATAGAGTGCCTCTATCCACTGCGCACGAAGTCGTCAGACTGACCCTAATGTGAGCAGAGCAGATGACTTTCCATAAGTAGTATAGAGTGCCTCTATCCACTGCGCACGAAGTCGTCAGACTGACCCTAATGTGAGCAGAGCAGATGACTTTCCATAAGTAGTATAGAGTGCCTCTATCCACTGCGCACGAAGTCGTCAGACTGACCCTAATGTGAGCAGAGCAGATGACTTTCCATAAGTAGTATAGAGTGCCTCTATCTACTGCGCACGAAGTCGTCAGACTGACCCTAATGTGAGCAGAGCAGATGACTTTCCATAAGTAGTATAGAGTGCCTCTATCCACTGCGCACGAAGTCGTCAGACTGACCCTAATGTGAGCAGAGCAGATGACTTTCCATAAGTAGTATAGAGTGCCTCTATCCACTGCGCACGAAGTCGTCAGACTGACCCTAATGTGAGCAGAGCAGATGACTTTCCATAAGTAGTATAGAGTGCCTCTATCCACTGCGCACGAAGTCGTCAGACTGACCCTAATGTGAGCAGAGCAGATGACTTTCCATAAGTAGTATAGAGTGCCTCTATCCACTGCGCACGAAGTCGTCAGACTGACCCTAATGTGAGCAGAGCAGATGACTTTCCATAAGTAGTATAGAGTGCCTCTATCCACTGCGCACGAAGTCGTCAGACTGACCCTAATGTGAGCAGAGCAGATGACTTTCCATAAGTAGTATAGAGTGCCTCTATCCACTGCGCACGAAGTCGTCAGACTGACCCTAATGTGAGCAGAGCAGATGACTTTCCATAAGTAGTATAGAGTGCCTCTATCCACTGCGCACGAAGTCGTCAGACTGACCCTAATGTGAGCAGAGCAGATGACTTTCCATAAGTAGTATAGAGTGCCTCTATCCACTGCGCACGAAGTCGTCACACTGACCCTAATGTGAGCAGAGCAGATGACTTTCCATAAGTAGTATAGAGTGCCTCTATCCACTGCGCACGAAGTCGTCACACTGACCCTAATGTGAGCAGAGCAGATGACTTTCCATAAGTAGTATAGAGTGCCTCTATCCACTGCGCACAAAGTCGTCACACTGACCCTAATGTGAGCAGAGCAGATGACTTTCTACTAAACAAATGAGCTAAACTAGTGAACTTATGAATAGTAATGAGGTTAACAGATTAGGCTCGCTAATGCCTGGCTGGCTAAAAGCATAGGCATAGCCACGTAACAGATAAATAAATATCAGTGGACAATCTTACATACATTCTCCCAGTAAAACCAGCTTCACATGATTCTGAAAGAAACTATCAAAACTAGAATTAGATATCGATTTGCTCAGAGAAGAAGGTCCCAGGTACTTTAAACCAGTGACTCATTCCAGTATTCATAGAAAAGATAAATAAAAAAATTACCAAGAGTCTTACAATTACCTATCGTCTTGCTCTTTTCCCTGGAAAAATACAATAATTTGACCAAATTCCTCGATACGACAAAATCGTATTGTTCAATGATCCTCGAATGACGTGACATAGGTGATGATGAAATTAGTAAGGAATGATAAATACGTCATTTCCGCAATGTTTTACAGTAGATTTTCCGCAAAGCAAAGTTGATACCAGAATTTGTGTTCGTTCACTTGGTCTTAAGTTTAACCCGTACTTAAGGCTTACTTAATGTAAGTCGGACCATTAGTTTATCTTTTGTTTGTACGCTGAAAGGAAGAGTTATTAAGTTCGTGCATGTTGCGTCACTTCGGAAACATTTAGCGGAGTGTGACCGTTGGCCGACCGGCTATATGGGTTAATCGTCCGGTAATCTGTTACGGATAGTTACAGTGAGAACTGCCCGTTATTCTGTACTTTGTTTTAAGCTCACGTCCAAGGACCGGAAAACCCCTTTTCAGGCTTAAGCCTATCGATTCCGTAACCCCTATCAATTTGGTAACCTTATGATAAGTAAGGTAATCTTATTGATAGGGTAACCATATTGTTATGGTAAGCTTATCGGGTGTGGTAACCATAAGGAAACCATAAGTGGACGCTGTAACATATTTATTTCAATAAAAGTCATAATATTAGATAACTTTACAAGTCAATAAAACTTAGTCAAATAACCCGCCCCGTGTCATTCCGGGTGCAAAGGTGGCCATCACGCTCGCCGCATTGCCGCGTTGAATTACGACATTACGACCGATAAGTTAACCCTATTGAGATAGGGTTTTGTTTAGGGTTAACTTATGTTTACCTTATGGTTACCACATCTGATATGCTTACCATAATAATAGGGTTGGGTTAATAGTAAGGTTACCTTATCATAAGCGGCATCGAGTGCCGGCCTGGTAAATTTGTTTACTTTTTGTAAATTGAATGCGGAAACGAGCCCGTATAGCTCTAAAGTAAACACATGCGTGTTGACATTGAATTTGGCCTCACCACCGCCTTTAGCACTATTCATGAAAATTCACACATTCTTATATGAAACCAACTTACCTACGCGGTTGACACGACCATGATAACAGTGCCGTGTTGGAAACCTTACAGTATTCATATAAGGTCTACTTTCGCTTGACTTGATTGTCGATTTATGTTAAGCTAGTCTTCTGTATAGTTTTCATGAATTTATCACATGACCACGTTAATAACAAACATCGTGAAACATTTAACGCATTGGGTTAAATTTCATTATCGTTTAACTCGTGGATAAAGTAAAAAAAAAAATTGTGGTTTTTTGGAGTGCACATTATATTTTTGTATTGTTACACGCGTACGTAACAGGTTTAGCTGTTATTTTCAGTTTAGTGATAATCGGAAGGACATTTTCAAGGTTGCCATACGATTAAATACTTATGGAATCTCTTTATTTCAAAATCAGAATAAAACAAAAAACAGACATGAAAGATAAGCTATATCGTAGAGACGGCCCCTGCTGCCATTAAGTGGAAACCTAAACTAGTATCGAGGCCCTGCTATTCCTGTACCCAATTTCCTAATTCATAATAACCTTTAGGATATAAAATATATGGTATGTTCTGGATTGGCTTCATTGCTGTCTGAAAACCATAATGTTATTAATGTGACAAATTAATTTGAAAAAAGTATTTGATTTGGCTACTTTTTAGATTTGTATGTCAACACCCCCTTTTACTAATAACTAGCCTCAAATTTCGTCATTAGCCCATCAATAGCATCTATTGCGTAATTCCTATCGCCATACGTATCGACATCGTGCACTCAGCATTCATTGTACGACGCCTAACACAATAGATCGCCAACAGCATGATTAACTACCTCTAATTGGTTGACATCGGTTATAATTCGCTCGTTCGAAACAAAAGAGCGTCTAGTGTAACTGTGAACTAGGTAGTTTAATTGTAGACTGTATTATCTACGTGATATGGTAGTAAATTGAAAAGAGTTGTTAATACGATTAATAAGCTATATATTGCAATTTTGTTTATATGCATATCGTGATTTGAATGAAATCCACTATGAGACGTTAGTTATATTATGAATAAAAAATCATCAGTAGATACATACGTATATTTTGGCATATGAGCTCTCGAAACTTTGTATGGAATCCAAATTTTCTCGCCAATTTCGTAGTTGGTCTTAAAACTTCAACTAATAGTCATCATTATCCTCCTAGCGTTGTTTTTTCCTGGTTGTACCCTAAAAAAGCCCGGGATCCGTTTTGGCACCTATAAATCCCAAGATTTGGCGTAGGCACTAGTTTTACGAAAGCGACTACCTTCCCAACTTTAAACCCATAGGGAAGACTAGATAGACCTTGTTATTAGAGCGGGTTGAAGGATCAACGAAAATCGATCAAATTATATTTGGTACGTAAGTTTTTTTGAAAAACTCAGTTGCACGATCCGGGGTTAGACCCACGACCTCCATATTGAAAGTTACCACTCGCCTACAGCGGCTTAAATTACTGCTAGTATGGTTATAAAATTAATTCTTCTATCTTTCCTATTTTAATACTTAATATAATTGCTATAACAACACTTACTTTATGTTACGTAAACATAGATTCTAACCAAGTAAGTATCTCGGCACTATGAAACATAATCTGCACACGGTGAAAGCAGGAATGGATAGTTCTTGAGATAAGTGCAGTAGAGGCAATTTCATAATGCCTCTTGAGTTCTATTAAACATAGTGAGTTCACACTTTCAGTTCCAAGCATCCCAAGTTCTGGACTGACCAGCCTTCCTTGAGTACTTGGCAGCGAACGTTTTCATGTGTTTAATCCAATATTAGTTTGTTAAATTTGATATACATATAGCAATATTGGAGCCTTTCACATATACGTATATTAGCGTGACAGATAAGACACGAAGAAACAATACATCTCTTTCTAAGAAAAAAATTGAAAAGGCACGATCAGGTAGTTTGACTCTTTGATAATTGAGCAAATTACACGCAAAACATTTCTGCATTGAAATTTGGCATGCAAAATTGCGTTTGGGTGTTCCATTTAGACATGACTAACATCCTTGGGTAGACATGGGTACACTCCCGGTATTTACTATTTACCCACCCTTTACGCGTCTCTGCCACAGATTTGTATCTAAATAGACCCATATCTCTTGCTGGCAGCCATCACAATGCGGCGCTCTACACTTTGGCATCTGTTTAAATTCTGATGTATTTGGTATTGTAATTGAGGCACCACAAAGTAAATGTATCATCGCAATATTATTGGGCAAACATCATTAACGGCTGATACCATTAGTGAATGACCATTTTCACGGTCAAGTGATTTGTCAAATATGACCTTTTCGGTAATTGTTATTTTATGCTTGTTCATCAATCATCGTGTAATCGATCGCTCTAATCTGGATCATCACATATGATGTATAGCTAGATAAATCATTATAGCTTGAGACGGTTAAACAAGAGAAACGAATTGTATAGTATTAAGTGATTATTATTTGCCTGCGGTTAAAAAAAAAATAATCTTTGTCTACGTTATAATAGATATAAGCAACAACAAACAAATCAACTGCTGCTGCTGCGGGTGTACAATTTTTTTATTGTTTTTTTTAGTAAATAAATGTTAAAAAGAAGAAAAAAAGTAAGAGTTCAACGAATTTTTATAATCAGTACTTCATTTCATACCAAGCAAAAATCAAAAACCTCCTTATGTAAATATAGGTAGCTCTTCTTAATCCTTTTTGTGCCGGTTGGCTTTAAGAGGTCACTTTGGCGATTAAATCGTTTTTTCTCTATCTATGTTTCATTTTAAATTTCCTTCGCCTAGGTATATACGAGTAGGTACTAGGTACCTACAGTATTTTTTTTATTGTAGGTAATATTTATCGCAAAATAAAGGCCAAGTGCGGGTAGTTCATAAAACCCGTGCGGCTAGGAGATGTTGATACCTGATGGCTCCATCCGTCTGTTCGCGACTGGAATGTCGCAACACTTCGGAAACGACAAGGGACCTGAAATTTAAAAATAAATAAATGAAAGATACGCATATTATGTAATACCTATGTAAAAGTTGTAAAGTTTGAACCAATATATCGCAAAATATATTGTGACCTATATTTTAGGTGATATATTTAACCATTAGTCTTTGCTTTCTTTCGTTCATTGATTTATCGACGAGACATCCAATTAGCCTTACTAGTCGTGATACGAAGAAATCATTGCGCTCCAATTACTTAATCATTAAATCATTACAGATCAATGGTAACATCACGCAATCAAATTGTTAAATCGAAAATATTTTAACAGCTAAGATATTAGCAACAGTATATTAACTAGAACACGGCTCGCTAGCCAAAAGTTCTGACTGGTCGAAGTAACGACTGGGGCAATTTATGTACAACGAAGTATTGTATGAATGTGATTATTAACGACTTTTAAGAGTTACTTGTTTTGATGAAAGGGTAAGTTCCGTGGGTCTGTTTTTCAATCATAGATATTTACTTGTACCTAATAGTATCACTACTTTAAAATGTAATAAAGGGAGTAACATTATTCAACTTTGGCACTTGTATTTTTCTCATATTAGCTATTTCACTTATGATGAAACGTAGAAGAATATACGTGTCCGTTTAGGCTGAAAGGCTGTATGTGTTGTTACTTTAATTCGAGTCATGATGAATTAAATAAAACTAGACTGGTATTAGAAATATATTAATTTACAGTTGTTCCGCACGAGTCAAATCATCAAATATTTGCCAATATGAAGCGGACGTGATTGTTATTGTAATGCCACTTGATTGGGTTCTATGTAGCCACGTAGCAGTAGCAAACATTTCTCAATGACCCACGAAAGAGGGTTTTAGGACTCCTTACAATTTTATTATTTTCTAAATTGGATCCTGAATGCAAATGTCTCAGTTAACTTACTGCTAATATTTTAATAATCCTTTTCACATTGAAACGTTGCGAATTTCTCATGTCACTTAAAATTAGTAGTGGCATTCTAGTAAAGTTATTTCTGCTAGAATTCTCGTGGGCCGATAACTGATAGCTCAGTTTGGATTGGAGTAGAACATTGATGCAAGTGATGCAACAAATCGAGTAATCATTTTATCTCATTATGATACGGTTGCAATTTTAGTTACTAGGCATCATGCATTCAGAGACATGTAAAAAAAATAAAGGAGCGTCCTTTTTTGGTCTGAGGGTGCATTAAGCATTTTATGTATTTGTCTGCAACTGTAACTTTATTGAAATCATTTTCATTGTTCTTCGTCACCACCTGTCCCTACCAACAGTTAGTAGTCTACTGCATCATGCTATAAATTAGCATACAGTAGCATTATTATGGATTTTTGTAGTAAATTGGTGACAAACAGACATAAGGCCTGTCCGATGGTAAGGTGACGTCGGAGGTCCTCGTCGGTGGAGAGTCCAAAGGAGTAACGAGACTTGAAGATTGTGCTGACAACTAGAGAAAAATGCAAGTCACTCGTTCACATCACAGCGCACTCGGGTAAAGCTACCGACTTTACTCACCACCAGGAACGCAACACTACATATCTAAAAAGCAAATTAGGTATATGTCTATAACCTGCCTAACGAGCATGATCACGTTTATGTCTGACATGAAGCGTTCGTCCCTCTTGTACTTACATACTTGCTAGTGCATTGAAGTAGGCGACGTGTGGGTTACAGATTTGCTGGCACGTGTCGCAGACTAGCGGCGGTCAAATGTTTGCCAATGCGCACGTGATCTGCAAAATAAGTGATATACTTAGTTGGGCTAGCAGATTATTTGCCGTCCCGACCACTTCATTCTAGCAATTTTAATTCGTAATTAATTTGTTAACAGAATGTTTCTCCAGTACACATTTGTTTACACGTAACAGCAAAAGATAAGGTACCCAGTAATCTTCTAAGGTCGCAACTAATCGACGACTAATTAGTTTTTTTTTACTTAAATGGAACTTCCATAATTGAATTTTGGGCCGTGGCCCACAACTCGTAGAAACACTTGGTAAGAGTATATTTTATTTAATTATTGCCATCGCATGGTTATGCTAACCAAGATATTAACTGGTAATTTAACAAATGGATGTGTAGCAGCCAGGTTATGCAAAAAAAAATACGTAAAATGTTCTAAACCAATCACCCATCAGACATTCTAAAAGTTATAATGAATGTATGGTAAGAATTCTTTGCCCTGCTCCCTTTTCAAGCTCTTGTCACACCTCTTTCAAAAACTATCCTTATCTCTAACAGTATGCCACTGTGTCTTAGCCCAAAAGGCGGTGCCACCCGTCATACTAAAAATATCGTTTCATTCAACATCTCTTTCAATAGCAGGCGGTCGTTATTTAAATGAGAACAATACCACTGTTCCTTGCCGACCGTTTTTCACACCTGACAGTTTGATTCTAGTTTCATCATGTTATTACCATTAATGACGTGTAATGGCACTTTATAGGAGCAGCTTTAGATTATCTGATCGACTGCTTTAGCGATTTTGAATGGTAAACCGCATTTCCATACTTTGTGAGGAAATACTTTCCTACATATCGGGGGCGTTTATTAGTCCAAAGGGTATTCATAAATATCAATTTTTGCCAAAATGCGTCGTAAAGTTATAAATATGTTTAATTATATGCAACTTGAATTACCATAGGCAATAAAATTCATGTAGTTCCATTTGTGGATGTAGAATTTTCTAGTAATCTACTAAGAATATTGATATTACCATATCACATTACGTTCTCTTTATGATGATCGAGGAAGTCATATTAACTGTATCAACCGTTTCCCTATTTGCTTGTAGTTATTTTGCATATTAATTTAATTATGCATAACGAGATATCTATCATATTTCATAATTGAATACTACCTCAAGAATATTTATTAGAGAAAGGATTGTGCTTAAAAAGGATATCGTCCTTACAGAGACTGACTCATGCACTGTGCCTAGTCTAAGAACTCCGCCTACTTTGTCATTCTATTTACATTATGTTAAATAATTTGATAAATTAATATGATTTCATGTAGCGAACATTACATATTTAGAGCTATTTAGGTTTACCTAGATCGTTTACTCCTTCCACTGCGTACTAACTGGTATCTTGCTCATAGCGTAAGTACTTGTCAAAAAATCTAAGATCAAATTCAATTATTTATTCTGCAAATAATTAAAAAAAACATAATAATATTGTGTGATACTTCGCCGTGAATTAATAGATATATTTAAGTATCGTTTAGTTTCGTTTCCCTGAGAATATATATACATATTGGTTAAATTCCCATCCCATCAAAAAGATGTTCATTTCATTACTCACGCGCTGTCTGGACGGCTACCAACATCAAATAGACATCATCACATCAGCCGAAAGACGTCCACTGCTGGACATAGGCCTCCTCCAAAAACCAATAGTGCCACAATTCCGACTCCCGCGACCTTTACCAGGTCATCAGTCCACCTACCCACGCCGCGCCTTCCGGTACGTGGTCGCCACTCGAGAACTTTTCCGCCCCAACGGCCATCGGTTCTACGTGCAATGTGCCCCGCCCACTGCCACTTTAGTTTAGCGATTCGGAGGGCTATATAGACATACGTAAAACCAATTGACATGTAGAACTGGGTTGTATATAATTACTTTATTTACCTTTTGTCTTGAAATAATAAATGCATCGGCGCATCGCACTGAATCAGCCGCCCGCGCACGTTACGTCACGCGTTGCGTACAACACGGTACACGCACAATGCGTCGCGTAGTCCGATTAGTGGACAGTATTTACACTTGTGGATACTTCTACTGTTTGTTTACTACTTTACTACTGTTTGTTGAACGTAAGCGAAGTGTAATCGTGTTGGGTGATGACTCACCGTCCAATGTATAGGTTTCGTAAATGTATTATGTTATTTAATTGGTTTGGTACCTACTTTTTCAATTGTTCCAAGGAAGACGGTATACATTTAAGATCAATCAAACCAATCAAGAACGAAGTATAAGTATGTTCCAAGACCAGTCCATGCAGTTTTTACGTTGCCAGTTATGCCATGGTATGTAATAACAGCACTTGAACAGCTCGTCGTTTGTGAGCACCATTCGGGCGTTTGTGTGAAGATAAAATACTATCTTCTGTTAATCGTGCCGGAGTCGCATTGTCTCCGACATTAGCATGCTGCAGCTGAGCAGACTGTACTCGCACGATACATATTTCACGTTGCGTGCTCAAAGGAAATTTCCTAATGCCCGACGCATCTTTTGCAAATATTTATACTCAACTTTTTCCTGCTATTTAGCTTGCACATCTGCAGAAGAACGCCCTTAGCAAAAATTATCTGTAAATATGAATTTATTTATATCAGTTACTCATCGCTAATGTAACTATGATCTCTTAATGTACGAAAAGGTTGAACTAGCCAAGAAAGCGAAAGTATACAAATTATTGATCAGTAATATACTTTCCTAAATATTCCTAACAGAAAAATCAGGTTTGTTTGCCAAAGCTGCTTAGATTGCAACGATAAAGATAGTGCCATTATCAAATGTTGAACGTTCATTATAAGACTTACTAAGTGTTATAAGCGTTCGTCATGAGCGCAGCGTCTTGACTTGATTAAATAATAGAAGATTCAAGGCCTCCACACACCGGTCGCGGGCGCGGGTCGGGCGCGGGCCCGCACAAGTTGTAAAACATTGAAACTACACTTCAAACACACATCGGGCCCGCGCCCGACCCGCGCTCGACCCGCGCCCGCGACCTGTGTGTGGGGAGGCCTTTAGTTCGTAACGGGAGAGGCAATACCTAGCGTGGGGTAGCATTCACCTAAGCGCATCCTCCATAATTTGTTTTATGTGTATTTAGTATTGGTTAGAATAAACAACTGCCTTCCTCGATTGGCAAACATTTTTGTGGAATACATATTTGTATATGCTGATGTATTGTCAGTTTTAAAGGCTACCCTTTGCTTCTTGGCTCTTAAAACCAGTTTCTACATCATAAGAACATTGTGTAGGTCTGATGACAATGTGCGTTTGACCTTACGCACTGAACTCGTGGTGTCGATAACCTTGGCGGCTTCAGTCACTGAATCGTTTGCGAGCTAAAATATTACAAAACAAGCCTTTAAAAGCATAGTTATGTTAATTTAATGAGGATAGAGGGGTTATGATGGTAGGGTTTATGTTACACTCAAGAGCAAAGAGAAAGTGAACCCTTTGCATTGCATATCCTTCATAGAGTATAGATCTCACATTGAGCGTCTGTCAATTTAAACCCTTGACAGAAGTGACTTATCACCAGGTGGCGTGACCCATAGAAATACTGTACCTGCTTCATTTTTCTTCGACGTGGATCAAACTCACTCTGAAAGGTGACTGAAATAAAAAAGGCTACAAAATACAGAGGTCTGCTCTCAATACCATTTTATGACAGTCGGCGTCGAGACCTTTAGGCCTTGGGGTCCAAGCGCACGACAACTTTTTAAAAACGAGCTTAGTAAAAGGCTTGTCGACACCATAGGTGCCCAAAGAGCTGGCAGCTTCCACGCACAGCGGATTAGTATTGCTATTCAGCGAGGTAATGCTGCCAGCATCTTTGGTACGATGCTACGGGGCTCCTATTTAGACATAGATTAAATTTTTAAGCTTTAGTTTTAACTTAATCATTTGTTATTGTAACTTATTTTTTATTTATTACATTTATAAAAGAAAATACATTTCGTTAAATCTAACAGTGTCCTTAACTTAAACCCTATTGGGTTTGTATCGACACAGCAATTTGTGAACAGTCATCATCATCATCATTACAGCCGAAAGACGTCCACTGCTGGACATAGGCCTCCCCCAAAGAGTGCCACAATGGCCGGTCCTGCTCCACCCGCATCCAGCGGACTCCCGCGACCTTTACCAGGTCATCAGTCCACCTTGCGGGGGGCCTATCCACGCCGCGCCTTCCGGTACGTGGTCGCCACTCGAGAACCTTTCCGCCCCAACGGCCATCGGTTCTACGTGCAATGTGCCCCGCCCACTGCCACTGCCGTGAACAGTAATAAGATTCAATAGTTTTATATCAGTTCTCTATATACATGTATATTTTAAAGATGATAAATCCTTTCATTACTCTGACTTATCTCAACTTACTGCAATTTGACAGATATTTTATCCGCAAGAAATAGGAAGAAAGCACGCTCTTCAAATCGTTTGGTATCATGATGTTCAATTTTTGTAAGATATCTGGCATCCAAAAATTTCATGGTAGATTCGTCTCTACCAAATTCATATGACGTCAAGTCTCTTATGTGTTTACGTATCTGATAAAACATGAGTATTTTGAAAGCCAGAGTTCCACTGTTCATAATGCCAAATACCTACATTTACAATGATTAATTGACGAACGAACCAATGAATAACAATCACGTCTTTCTGTTTCAGGTATGCCGAGTTACGTCAAAGGTTTGGGCATAAACATAAGCATAACCGATTATATCAGACCATTGTTCTTCAAGGAACATGAACACCAATACCGTTTTGTTTGACGGAAGTGAATAAACACATAATGTCCCCAGGTCAATCAAATCTTACGCAAGGATCGTGCGGAACTGAACAATTTATAACATTAGATATACATTGCCGGTTTTGCTTTGGATGAATTTCACGGTGGCTTACAGAGTGTTCGATGGATACAGTTGAGAGAGGAAAATCGAGATCGTGACAGAGTAGCGCCGCGCAGGTGAAAGTAACGCACGAGCGTTATTTGTTAAGTTTTCTTCGAGAACCCCATATAGCCTTTCGCGTTCATTACAAAAATGGACTTTGTGGAGAAGATCTTAAAGTTGTTTTAGATAGGGACGCAAAAGTCTGTTACGATGTTGGAAAAGTTAGCATGGTATTTTACGTCATAGTCGTAAATATTATGAGCGCTGCCAATTTCGGTATGAAACGACCGCAGAACGTATGAGTTTAAATTGGAATGTCGGACAAAATTGTTGTTTGAAACTGGGTTAGCCGGTGAATTAATAAAATAGTGTATTAACATATTAACTTAGTGTGTTATAATGCTAAAGATTGTTTTAATTGTAGTCACTTAGTTCTTACAATTATGATGTTTCACTTGAGTTCATTAAAGTCAGTTATGGGCACTTTTTGGTGTGCGTAGTTACGGAATGAAAATTTTAGGTAAAGTAAAATAGTTTAAAAGACTAAAATTCGGTAGTCATATAGAAAGAAAGAACTAACTGATTCTAACTATCAGATAATTTACCCAATTATTTTGCTGGTCCAAATTCATGACATTTCACTAATGGCTACCCAATTCTACGGCAAACAGCACCGTGGTCACAAAACCATTTCACGACCATCCGCCATTTTAGTCCCTTAGTGTGAATTTGATTAAACAAGAATGGAGTTTATTGTAAAATCAGGTCACACAATTTTGACGGTTAACCTGAATCAAAGTTCTTATTCCTGTTTGACTAACTAAACCGGAACAGTAATTAATTCCACGATAAAAAGTTAAAAAGACAGAAACTAATATTGTATTATTTTTAGTTGCTGTCGAATGAAATTGTCATTTCATTCATTTCTAACTCTCAAAACTTATGGTGGTTAATATGATAAGTTTACCGCCATGTCACTCAATCGGCGACATCATTACATGTCGAAAAAACGTAATTGTAGCCGGACCGTACCTAATCATTGACAGTAGTCATTTGTCACATTAGAAAAGCAAACGAGAACCCGCCTCGATACCGTGACAATGATCCTTCAATTGTCGACCCATTAGAAACTTTCCCGTCCGGCCCTTTTGTCCGGTCTATTTGCATATATATCTTTTATGTTGTACTACTAGTATAAGGGAGAAAGTTGGTTCGGTTTCTCGGCAATTTAATCTGGTCTATTAGTTTATCGTATCCGATCTCTTGTCAATCGCTTCGATGACTTTAATAATCCGTTAAGTTTCAATGAACTTTCTCTAAGAGCTAGCCTGTCTACAACATTATCCTTAATTTATCAGTGGGATTTTCCACTGATAAATTAAGGATAATGTTGTAGATAAATTCGATATTTTTTTTAATGTAAGCAGCTGAACTGGATCTTACTCTGTTCAGGGAATTTAATGATATGGCGTGGCTTTCAAGGACATGATCATACCTTTGAAGATGATTATGATATGCTTTTCAGGGAAAAGGTTTTCTATGTGAGAATTTCATATTATAACTGCTTCATAAGAAAACTAGTGGTAAATTGCTTCGTGAAAAATAATGTACCGTGAAAACCCTGGTCTATTTTGAGTAACGACCATTTTGTGTGATTAGTTAGTATCTATATTTATATTCATCATCTTCTATCAGCCGAAAGACGTCCACTGCTGGACGTAGGCCTCCCCCAAACATTGCCAAAATTACCGGTCCCGCGCCACCCACATCCAGCGGACTCCTGCGACCTTTACCAGGTCATCAGTCCACCTTGTGGGGGGCCTACCCACGCCGCGCCTTCCGGTACGTGGTCGCCACTCGAGAACCTTTCCGCTTCAACGGCCATCGGTTATACCTAAGTGCAATGTGCCCCGCCCACTGCCACCTTTATATTGTTTGGTGTAATTTATTTATTTCCTTCATTCCTTCAACATGATGCAAACAGCAAACCTTTTGAACATCTCATCTTTACATTATGCAGATACATTCTGCAACCACTAATTGAATAAGCATCTACAAGAGAGCGTAACTGCTACAGCCTACTGATCTCAATGCCAAAGAAGCGTGGCTACTACCATCCCAACCTCCTATTTGTCCAACGGTTGTATTAGAATTTGAACTTTATTCTGTTGACAAAGACTGTTGCTTATTCATTGAAACTTTTTGGTAAGATGCGATGTTGTGGAAGTACGATGTTAATTAGTCAATTGATGATGGTGTCTATTATACAATTATAAACAATGGATCGACACATCGTCATAATGGTGATGACAATTTAATTGATTGTCAATTAATGAGGAAAGTTGGGCTTGGACATCATCTAAATGTATTATTGGACTGGATCTTGTAATTAGGATCTAAGGTATCTTAGGGGTTCCTAATAATATTTATAAAACCAGCTTGTCCCCCTTTTCAGCAGCTTGTTACTTAATCCATTGTTACCTGACAACGAACGAAGAAAAGTAACGACACTCCAATGACATGCTTGTCGTCCCAAAAATATGCGTCAAATTATCGGTTGTCAAGTGACAATTTTATCGTCAACATCATGAAATAGGGCTCTGGTGTCACAGTGTTGGTGAGAGCTCAAATGTCATAATCTACCAATCATGATTGATCATCATTTGGTAATTTGGTTGGTTTCCTATCGCAATCACTAAATTTGGTTGGTTTCCTATCGCATTTTCATTTCGGCAAAATCTCGATTTCTCTGAAACTAGGACATGTTCAGGATTATTATAAAACATACCAAACTTAACCAAATGAATTCGATAAGTATTTAAAAAGAATCAAAAATTTTTTTTGAGAAAACTGTCTATTTGCCGAAATGAAAAGTCCGAGGCTCTAGTATACGTTTTATCGATACAATACGTTTTCGAACAAGTTTGCGTTTAGTTTCAATTTGTATGGCGACGCGTAGTTCCTAATAGTTTCCACCAGAGGCGCTGTTCGCGTTGCCATAGAAATTTAAACTAAACGCAAACGCGTTCTAAAGAGTATTGTGTCGATAAAACTTATACTAGAGCCGCAGGTCATTCCCATCTTCCAACCTATCAAACTCAGGTTAGATATTGAACCTGGGTTGGATACAGTACATGATACAATTGGGAAATCAAGTGTATTAATTGCAATAGGATATCAAATTGATAAGTGGATTGTGACAACTACTGTCGAGAAAACCTGTCGCCATATTGCTGAAACTGGCAACGTGATAATTTTGGAAAACAAAAACTCATTGTTCCGATTGAGAATTAAACGTAGCCAAACAGTGACAGGTTAACAAGTCAGACATTTAAAGGCTACATGTCATATTGTCCATACGACCTCCTTTACACTGTCAAGCGTGTTCCCACATTATCTGTATGCATGTGAATGGCCGTTTTCAGCCGACCGTGGCATCCGGTGTTTCAATGGATTTCGGACCGTGAAGTCTGATACGAGTGCGTTGATTGTGCATAGCTAAATTACGATTATTTAGTAACAGTTAGATCACAGCTATTGCACAGTTAATGTTATTAATGTTAGACACAGTCAGTCGTCAAAGGCCTTTCAGTAGTGTCCGAGCGAAACATGTTTTTTTGCCAAAACCGAAACCGAACCTTTTGTAGACTTGTTAAAATCATTGAAAAAATTACGTAAAACCTCTTTTATACACATATTAAAAATGTAACACCGGAAACTCGTGATGGTTGTATAAAATAAGATGCCACAGACAGAACAGTTCATCTCTTTGAGAGATAAGATGCCACAGACAGAACAGTTCATCTCTTTGAGAGATAAGATGCCACAGACAGAACAGTTCATCTCTTTGAGAGATAAGATGCCACAGACAGAACAGTTCATCTCTTTGAGAGATAAGATGCCACAGACAGAACAGTTCATCTCTTTGAGAGATAAGATGCCACAGACAGAACGGTTCATCTCTTTGAGAGATAAGATGCCACAGACAGAACAGTTCATCTCTTTGAGAGATAAGATGCCACAGACAGAACAGTTCATCTCTTTGAGAGATAAGATGCCACAGACAGAACAGGAACACAACGTTTAAAATAAAACCTTTCGTTTTCGGTTCGTTTTGTCTTCGCTGTTCCGGCATCAATTTACGCCATTTGTCCTCGACAATTTGAATTAGGACGTTGATAGTCATTTTGGTCACTCTACGGTACAGTAAGCCGCAAAAGGCCTTTCAATCAATTACAGAGTATAATTAAACACATAGCTAAAAAACCATAACGACAGACAAAATTTTTGATTTAAAAACCACACTTAACTCAGCTCCTTTCTTTTGAAACTACGATGCCACAGACCGACTAACAGATGCACAGAGGTCATCATCATCCTCATATCAGCCGAAAGACGTCCACTGCTGGACATAGGCCTCCCCCAAAGAGTGCCAAAGTGACCGGTCCTGCGCCACCCGCATCCAGCGGACTCCCGCGACCTTTACCAGGTCATCAGTCCACCTTGTGGGGGCCCTACCCACGCCACGCCTTCCGGCACGTGGTCGCCACTCGAGAACCTTTCCGCCCCAACGGCCATCGGTTCTACGTGCAATGTCCACTGCCACTTAAGTTTTGCGATTCGGAGGGCTATGCACAGAGGTAAAACTTATAATTTAAAAACCGTTTTAGAATCCCGGAGACAACGTCCCTTATGTGTAAAAGACGTTGTCTGCGGGATTACTCAATAGGTACAGCAACCGGCATAAATATATGATGGAACAAAGGCCGCAAAAATATCTGATGACAACTCTATTCCTAGAGCCGTAAGAGCGTGTCAGATATTTTTGCGGCCTTTGATTCATCATATATTGATGCCGGTGACTGTCAAATCGATACGCGGCATACACGACCATAAGCCTGGCAAGTGAAACTTACTTGCAGAGACCGGATTCCATCTTGGCTAGTCTATTCACGAGAAATCTAAATCGGCATGAATTTAACGCCCTTCCGACGTCAATTTGCGCCATTTGGTTATTTATGTATTCGGCAATTTGAATTTAGATGTTAATTGGCTTTTTTGTCTCTCTCACACCTCCTTATATAATCCTAACATGATAGCGATAAATAAAAAAACCGCGAACATCATATTATTATTATTTGTGCCATTTTATCGGACGAGGGAGCGAAGCGAACGTTAAAAATCGTTTGTCCGTCCAGTGTCCGGTGTCTGTCCCGCTGTTCACATTCTCGTGAAATTCAGTGAACAGGTTTATTTTGTTGAGTCAATTTTCGGTTTTTTTTTTTTTGAATGGACAGGCTCTCGATTTCCACAGTTTACTAGTATAATTAATTGTAAGGCAATAATTATAGTCAATGTAAGAGTGCCCGTGTAACTTCATCTAATTATGTACTTTACTGACACAACATGAAACGAGAAACTTTAATACCCGCAACGCCAATTTAGTCGTAAATTTATTGCGTATAGAAAGTATAAAAACCCATCGAGATGTTGCACAATTTTTAAATGAGTTTGAATGGTTTCCATTTTATGTTTTGTTACGCCGATACAAGAAGAATAACATCGCCTATTAATATTATATTGTAGAATACCATTTGACATGTAAAAGTGCCCTTGTGGCCTATTTGCAGAATAAATAATTGATTTTGATAATTGATTTTTGATTTTGCCATTTTAATTTATTTTTCTGTTTCCATCAACCTGCTAATTATCTTTGGTTGTATTTTTCAAAGCTAATCATTTTTTTCTAACGTGACGTGTATTCGTCAATGAAGATGGTGGTGTTATTTTTTATAGAGTTTATTTATTTTATGAATTAAATTAATGAGGACGAATATGAGTAAAAATTTAATTGTAATGCTTACAACGACTCCATAGCTCACTTTAGTCTTAGCGTGCTAAAATACTCCGATGCCTGCATGTAAGTATGAACCTGGCTTTAGTCTTTAGTCCGATGCCTTGACTCGACACTTACTTTTCGAAAGCGACTCTAGCAGCGCGTATTCAGGTATGGTTTTCACGAGCCAGCGCGCAGCATCACTTGTTGTATTTTGTTAAACTCTAAGGAAGAGCGGTGTCTCTCGCCACAGGCATCTTGATTGCCTAAAAAGAGGCATCAGCCTGCATATTTGTAAAGTTTTTAATTTTTGAATAAATCATTTTTCATTTTAATTTTTTCATTTCATTTCATTACTACTGGTATAAAATCGTGTAAAACTGCACTTACCGAACTGTTTATAGCTAGCTGATGCATGTCGGTAGCTTATACAATTTTAAACACTATTTTTAGAGACGTAAGGATGTAAACAACCGCATTTAAATGTAGCTCTCAGTTTAATGTACCAAAACGAACGCCATTATATTCAAGGTAAACGAAATGCGACTCTAAACCTTTGGTAATAAGGTATTTTATAGGTTAAATTTAACGGATTAAATCTAGACCCGCGAGACGGCAAAGTTTGTTTGTATACTTTGTATCTGAATGACATTTCGATCGTATCATTGACAGTTGGTTACGTATTTATTGAATTCAATGGGTGTATTGACTATAAAAAGCGCTGAGAATTGTTTTATAGATAGTTTAATCTGATATTTGTCACTACTTCAATGGTATTGGCAACATTAATCAAAGGTTTTACGATGGAGGAAAACGGCGTGGGAATTCTGTGTACCTAGATGGCAAAGTGATAGTAATCTTACCGGGACAATACAGTTACGTTAATGTGGCTTACCGAGAGACATTGCCTATGTGTGTGTACTGATTTATTATTTTATTAATAGCCTTAAGTGTCCTACTGCTGGGCAAAAGCCTCCCTGTTTTTCCTCCACATATCCTTGTCCTGGGCACTTATCCAGTCTTGGTCAAAGGCGTCAAGCTCGTTACTCACTATTCGGTTCTGTGGATTTATTATAATAACATTGTAAACTTGTCCATTTCCAATGATACTACATGTAGGTAAAACAATAGGCTGAAAAAGTTTGAATTTAAACCACGGCACATGTTGAAACTATGTTTCACGTATTATAAGAGCGAGTATTATAATAGTACCCATAATTAAACATGCTATACATGCGTAGAATACGTAGGTAACATGCAAGTCATTAACGGTTCACAGATGGTCTTGCATAACATTGCTAGGTGTTACCTAAGTATCTGATAATGATACATAGTATTGTTATTTTTCGCAACATCCTTTTATTCCTCGTAATACAAATATGGCCTAGCAGTAATACAATATATGTAGATGAAAAAAGTCAGCCGAAATGCTCAAATTTCAGAAATCGTTCAGACTGTAGGCCCCTATTACCTATCGCCGTCAAATTTAGACCTATCTATAAAAAAATCTAACATAGATTAACGGAGAAATGCAAGTACCTCTTTTATATATTTTTTTGTACATTTGCCATTTGTAGGGGATGGTAAAGTTAGTGTATCTTTAGCGTTTCACAAGCTCTAATAGTTTATTAACAAAATCAGTTATCAAATAAATCAGAACCTAGGGACATAAATATTTATTTGCGGACAATCTTACACAAATTGACCTAGTCCCAAACTAAGCAAAGCTTGTACTATGGGTACTAGACGAAGATAGACAAACTTATGTAGATAAATAAATACTTAAATACATAGAAAACATCCATGACCCAGGAACAAATATTCGTGCTCATCACACAAATAAATGCCCTTACCGGGATTCGAACCCAGGACCTCTTGGTTCGTAGGCAGGGTCACTACCAACTAGACTAAAGCAGTCGTCAAAGTCGTGGAACTCTTCAAATTTTTGTATGGAGAGCAAGCTAGCCCACACATAGTCTACAAGACTCGAGCCGTCAGGACTAACGCGAGTCTTCTCAGTACTGTTTAACGTTAGTCTTAGATAGCTAAGACTAACGTTAAACAGTTAGTCTTAGACAGCAGACCCGAGCCGAGTTAAAAAAAAATGTTTGTATTGATTACGCACCATTACACTCACAAGGAAGAAATCGCGATAACGACACAGACAATGGCGATAGTATGTTTCCCGGTACCGATGAAACTGCGTTCGACTAGCGCACAGTACAATAATTTCAAGCAGTACAATAACTTCGAGATTACTCTTCAATAAACATGACTCGATCGGACGCTTCTTTGTGGTTTTTATAGCTAGCTCTTTTAATTAATAATTCATTTATTGCTTTTCCATGTAGTTTTAAAATAGGTCTTAATTACAATTATGTGCTAATTATTAATTATGTGTTTAAGTGTCTGACTATCTTGTAGTTCCGGCCTTCCGGCTCTCTTATAGCTCTGGTTCTTTTAATTTAACATAACTATAATATTGTAAACTGGCGTGCTTTGTACAGTCGCGGAATGAAAAGGTTGACCAGTTTTCAAATAAGTTCATTAACGCGTTGCAAGCACATGTTACCTTTTTAAAGTGCACAACAGACGAGACTGTTGTATTGAAAATTATGTTTAACTGTGTGACAACAAAGTTCAATACTCATATTACTTAGACGAATGTTCCTTGACAATTAATAGTTGAACTAAAACCTTTTTATTCGTTTGATCTTGCCATTACGTTGTGTCAAGTTTGATAAATCTAATGATTAAATACTCTTCGCTTGTAATGATTAAAACCATACAATGTGAATTACAGTTTATGTCAATATCATCATTGCTATTTCTAGTATTCGTTTTTTTTTAATTTAACTCGCCTTTTCAAGATGCAAAGATCAGTTCTCATCTGTGGGCCATGTAGTGAAATTAAATTTATTATGACGAAATGTGTCATACTCGGTCGATAAAGCAAATACTGAGTACCTACATATATAAAAAAATATATATACACGGGTCTAACGCGAATGTTTTCCCTTCCTACCTGACGTTTCACTGCGGGGTTCACCCAAGATCTTTTAAATTAACTGAATTTATAATATTTTTTTTTAGAAACAAGTCCACATTAGATTAATTTTATAATTAAATATAGGTAATTAAATTTAGTTCTGACAGAATAAGTCATAAATTTCATTATTGGAATATTATATAGATAGTACTTTGTTTCCCAGCACCATAGAAACTGAACGGCTGCGTACACTGTGTCCACCTCATTGGTAATCGGCTCGTGCGCACCCTTCCCAGAGCTACGCGCGATAGAATGCGCGCGCATTGCCAACATGCGTGCCACAACTGTACGAATTCAATCATAATAGATATTAGATCATAGCTAATATTTTTACAAATACGACATTTGACTAATGTCAAATCAGTAACTTTAACGTAACGTCAAAAACGATTTTTTATTATGAAGGTAAGGAAGCACAGATAAGTGATGTCACTATTTTCTTTTGTCAATCAGCATCCTGTTTTTTGTATTTATGTTGTGAAATAGCAACAATAATCTGTAGTTTGATATTTTCCAAGTATTTTCGTAAGTTTTGTTTGTATAATGTGAAAACTATATTTTTTACTGTTGTCAATGACAGTATTCTGCTAGGAAAAATCAGAACTTGGCGTGCCATTGACCCAGTCGCGAGCTTATAGTTTCATACATTGACATGCAATTGATCTATGACATCGGTTACACGCTAAATCTGGCGTCAGTTCAGTCCACCATTATGATGACAGAATGATAGTGTGACCGTTGTGAATGTCAGAGACAGACAGATCATACTGATGTAGTGAACTGACGCCAAAATTAGTGAACTGACGCCAAAATTAGCTTGTAACACATCGGTTAGCCCTCAGTATGATCTATTAAGAAGTATTAGGTAAGTTAGACATAAGGCAGACCTCGACTCGTTTTATCGTCTCGCCGCGCGTCGAAGCGTCAGTTGTGTTAGTTCCGCAGGGACGTTATTCGGAATTCAAAATGTGTCCCTGGCATGTCCCGCTTTCATATCCCTGTTTTTTAAATCTGAGGGATTACCCGTAATTACACGTAATGTTTCAAATGCGCTTTAGAACAGTTTAACTGTAATTTTTCCATTAAAAAATTGACATTTAGATCTAGCTAACGTACGTACAATGCTTTACGTGATCGACCTGCTGAATAACAGAGACATGAAAAGCGATATCATAGGGACGTCTCGTTTTGTCATTAACCAACCAATTGCGTGTGCCAACTTGCCAACTGGCATGGCAGGCTGTGTGACCACTAAAGTAACCACGAATTCGACGCTTGAAAAATTGCTTCATTGTCGAAATAAGATGAACGATCCGATAAAGTCTGGAATGCCACCCTGACTCCGTCTGGCAAATTACTCTAGAAGAAAACATAATTTATTGTACATACATCATGTCTGTTGGCAGCATTCTCACGCATGCGTGTTTTTACTGCGGCGGCAATGAACTGGAAAATATGTCGTTTTAATCGAGGAAGTGAAACCACTCGGCGGCGAGCGTCGATTATTGACGATTCAGAGCCTTTTATTAAATTTATATATCAGGACGGTGTTAAACAGGCACACAGCCTTTTTTACAAGCTTTTATTTAGTTTCACGTGTCTCGTTGTCTGTCTGTCTGTCTGTAATCAAATCTTGCAAGTTCAATTTGACCCACTTCCTGGTTTCCGATTGAGCTGAAATTTTGCATGCACATGTAATGTATATCGCATGACAATGCAATATTATGATGACATGGAGCTGATCTGATGCTGGAGCTGGAATGTGGCCATATGAACTCCGCAATAAAATGACACAACTCCATCGAGTTTGGGCTCGTGAGTTGATAAGGGTATGCAGAAAAGTACAGTCGGCAATAAAAGCTTGTATAAAAAATTAAATTTATGACAGAAACATATTTTGTTGTCGCAGTGGTAATGCATTTACTCATCCCCCCGGACCCGTGGGTATGTGGGACTCGCCCTAAACCCCTAGGGACTAGACCACTCCACGGGCGTCAAGCCTTCAGGATTGC